>CM066032.1:485824728-488224728 GCA_033557465.1 Ichthyophis bannanicus | reverse complement strand
GCTTGGGCACTGTGATCTTGAATTCATGGCTACCAGCATTAGTTTTTCTCATTTTATATCTTTCCTCCTCATTAATAGTCTGGTCATGACAAAATAAATCCAGCATGCAGATATTTATAGTTTGATTTTGGGGGGCTGTGAAAGTGGTTATAAGTTAAATTTGATTAATGACTATTATTATGTTTATTTTAGTGTAACATCTGTTTTAATAAATTGTGTATGTATGCTTGGAAGCCACCTAGGATTTTAGATGGGTGGCATATGCATTTTAAAATAAAGCAAAACTAACTTTATGCAAATAAGACCCAACGGATATGTTAATATTTATGCAAATGAGGTCCTGTAATGAGTCACCGCATATGGCCCTGCATCACCTTCAGACTGCCCCCGATTCAATAGCCCCCAAGCACAGAAGGGATATGTGCCAACTCATAAAATTATTTCATTGTTCCATGTTGCTGCTGCACTTGCTAAGGGAGGACACAACATTGAGTGTCTCTCTTCAGAAAAGCTTCTAGAAACTGAGCTATGCAGTGCAAGGTGACTGCCTGGATAATGCCTGCTTTGGCCATAAGGAGTGTCTGGAAAGATCCAGTGGTAAGAAATGCAAGGACTGTAGTGACCTTCAGGTGCATTGGCAAGGGCTTTCTCCTCCACTCAGTGGACTCTAGGTCTGCCTCAAACTGCACAGGTAAACAATTGTTTCCTTATCAAGTCTAAATGCGTGCATGCACTGCTCCTAAGTCATGTCCAAGAACTATGTTCTGGGCTGGTATATCCTTTGCAGAGAGTACCTCCTCCTCCTCCTCTGTTGTGTCTCTTTGCCTGCGAGCCAGAGCACACAGGAGCCATACCTCATTCACACTCATGGTAGGCACCAGCACCACCAACGCAACCATCAGCAATGACACAGGGACATACCTAAAAATATGCAAACACACAAACACTGGCACAGCCACCCTGAGATACAGATATATAACTCCGGAGAAAGAGAGAGGAAGGGCAGGGTTGGGGGACTGTAGATAGGGGAGTTAGAGATTAATGAGATGGTGCTATAGAGAAAGGGCTAGAAGAAAGTAGAGAGGGTAGGAATGAGACTACAGAAGGTTAAAGGAGTGTAAACAAGGACATAAGAGCCCGAAGAGCCCCTGACAACAGATCAAGAAGAACACAGCAACAAAACTCCCTTGCAAGCTCCACATCCCATACTGGAACCTCTCAGAATACTCTAAGGAGAGCATTCAAACTCTACATCTCATCACTTTGGAACTCCCTCCCACACCTCCTGAGAGCCACCAGAGACGTCACTGACTTCCAGAAGCTCTTGAAGACGCACCTATTTACAGAACACTTCCATATCTCACCAGCCGTGTAACGTATTGACTACCATGCCAGATAGACCTGAAATTCTCAGGCACCATGCAGAGCTCAAACTCCATGTAAATTGTTAAATTGTTCAATGTAAACACAGTGAGCATCTCTTGTATATAGTTCTGAAAAAGCGTTTTATGTAAACAAAGTTCTGTTCTATGTAAACCTCCTTGAGAATCTGAAAGCCGGTATTTAAAAAAATTGTTAAATAAATAAATAAATAAGAGAGGATTGTCTGAGGAGGAGTATGGACTGATCATGCACTGAAATGCCAAACAGCAGCATCAAGCACTAACCAACACTTCAGGTCCAAAATGAAGGTTTCCTTCCCTTCTAAGGGGTAAATATAGCTGCTGTAAATGCTGGCATCAACTTTTGATGACACACATGCCTTTGACACTTTTAGAATATATCATTTGCACATAATTTCCCACCTCAGCCAATACATGCCCAATCTCTGCCTTCCAAAAACCCCTTTTGCTGGTGTGTATTTGTACAGGGCTGTACCGAGCCATAATTGTGCCCTGTGTGACTTGCACATCTGGTGCGCCCCCCCCCCCCCATTCACATCATCTTGCCGCCTTCATGTCCAGCTGGCTGCCTGCCCTTGCCCTGCTGCCGCCACTTTTTGTCTTCTCGGACGTGGAGGCAGCGAAACAGACCTGACTTCCAATAAAAAAACAAAACAACCCCCCCCTGAAAAAAAACACGTGGGTCCTTCAACGCTGCGCTTGTATGCAGTTCTGGTCCCTCCCTCTCTTCTCTGATGTAGGTCGCATCAGAGGAGGGAGGGACTAGGTCAGCCATTCAAACACAGATCTTTGCAACTCCGCAGTTGAATGGCTGGCCTTGTCCATCCCTCCTTCCTCTGACGTGACCTACATCAGAGAAGGGAGGGAGGGACCAGAACTGCATATAAGCATGACGTTAAAGGGCCCACGTGATTGTTTTTTTTTTTATTACTGGAAGTCATTACAAGTTTATTATTGTTTTGCTGCTGCCAGCAGCCCAAAAAGCACCCCTAAGCCTTTGCGCCCTGTGCAGCTGCACCACTCACACAGGGCTAGGTACGGCGCTGCTTGTAGACACCATAGCCTATATAATGTGCCTATTTTACTTGCTTAGAAAATAGTATTTAGAGTGTTTCTCATTATATGCCCAAACTTGGCACATATATGGAGTCTATCTTTTATAAAATTACCTCCAACAAGTTCAGCAATCTTTACTTCATACTCCATATTTTTTGTTTCATGCAATAACTCCATAAAAGATAGTGTAGACTGTAGTCCCTACAGGTTAAAATCCCCTTGTATATTGCAAGGGTCCAGATTTACGAAGATGTAAAACCTCTGCATTAACTAATGGGGGTCATTCCTAGTACTTTTGTGAGGGATACCTTTCAGTTAACACAGAGCAAAATTTGCTACTACACATTAATTGCATGGCAGATAATGCAGAATACAGTTACACCTCGAGATATATGGCTAACTACATCATGTTATCTGCCATGTTAACAGTAACAATCTGCCATCTGAGCAGTAACAATCTCTATGTTAACTGCAGGGTGTACTCCTCACCCATTCTGCACATCACATGCTCTAAAACTGCAATTTCCACATTAGCTGTTCAACACAGGAATTAGTGCGTTAACAGTTATTATGTTGTTACATACCACACCGGGACAGACCAAGAGACAGTATCTACAAACATGCTTCCAAAAGGATTTGATGACTGCATTTCAACATGGCAGTAATATCCGTGATTTTCTTGTTCATTCTGCTGTCCATTTAGATCATCCTCCTAGTTCTCACATGAACCCAGGTCATTTTATATGTGACTCTATTCGTTGTACATTTTGCAAACAATCACAGACTGGTTTTCAATGGCAACATATCTCATAGTTCATAGAGGTCATTTTTTCATTGCCAAGTGGCATACTAATTGTGCTTCCACTTTTGTGGTATATTTGTTAACATACCCCTGTGGATTACAATATGTAGGTCGTACAACTCTACCAGTGAAAAAATGTTAAACTGAGCATAAGTCTAGGATCAATATTAAGATACATTCGGCCCCATTGGTTCCACATTGCATTCAATTACACCATACTTTTTTGGACTTTAACTGGTGTGTTATAGACCATGTTCCATTTGATCCCCAAGGGGGGAGGGGGACCAAGAACAACGATTACAAGTTTTGGAACAACACTGGATTTTTTTTCTCTTAATACCATCTTTCCCAATGGTTTGAATTCTGAAATAGACTGGTGGAGTACTCTTAGATAATAACCAGTCTGGTGTTCCTTTTCTTTTGTCCTTTTTGTTTTTCCGTACCTGCACTGCATTGGGTATATAGGGCTACATGTTTTTGGTGACATCAGACACTATCCCTTTTGAGGGAACTGAAAGTTCTTGTGCCGAGCAAGAGAAGCTGACTGATCCAATAGAGCTATGGACCTCATGGTTTTGAACATCTTGTTTGCTCTACTGATTTCATCGACGAACAATTCTGGTCTTGAGTGAATTCTCCAGCTCCGATTGCCAGCTAAGTATTTAATCTATTTTATAAACCTATGGGTTATTTAAAATTCTTAGCATATTGGCTTTTGGTTGCCACGTTTTTGGAATTTTGATTTCACATATTTTAAAAAGATTAAAAGGAGTGTCTTGTTTTTCAGAGGGGATTCCCTTCCCCCTGCACAATGAGTATTCCAGCATTTAAATATAGTTTTTCTGTTTTCCCTTATTTCTATGATATTATGAATAGCAGTATCAAAGAAATGTTAAATAAATAAATAAATAAATAGTATATGGAAATTCCTGCGCTAAACAGCTGATGCAACTTAGTAAATAGCGATCAAAGTGAGATATTTAAAATTGCTGAGTTACTGAAAGAAATGACAGGGCTTGAGGAATAGACATACAAAAACATAAGAACAGAAGAAATGCTATGCTGGATCAGACCAAAAGCCATCAAGCTCTGTATCTTGTTTCCAAAGATGGCTAATCTATGGCAAAATTGACTGGTAAGATTCCAAAGAATCAATTCTTTCCTTCTTATTTATATGGAGGGATAAGCAGTAGCTTTCCCAAGCCTACCTGGCTAATAAAAATGGTTTGTTGACCTCCCGTCCGGGAACTTAGCTAATTCCACTTAAAACCCATCTATGTTAATTGTTTCACCACATCTTCCTGTAATAACTTTCACAGCTTAATTGTGGATTGAGTGAAAAAATGCTTCCCCCTATTCTCAGTACTGTTGATAGGTTAAATAACTGCTCTTTATTAACTTGAGATGTGTAAAATCACATGTAGGATTGGATCAAGTTAATAAAGAGCAGTTATTTAACCTATCAACAGTATTGAGAGTGGTTTTACACATCTCTATTGTATCTCCTTTCAGCCATCTCTTCTCCAAGCTGAAGAGCCCCAACGTAATTAGCCTTTCTTCTTAGGGGAGCTCTTCTATCCCCTTTATCATTTGTGCTGCCTTTCTTCGTACTTTTCTACTTCCAATATTTTTTTTGAGACAAGGCGAGCAGAACTACAGTCAATATTCAAGCTTCAGTTGCACTTTGGATCAATCCAGAGGCTGTATGATATCCTCTTTTTTTTATTCTGCATTCCTTTCCTAATAATACAGTATCTAGTGACCTATTTGCCTTTTTGGTACACTGAGCCAACGGTTTCAACATATTGTCCATGATGATGCTTAGATCCTTTTCCTGGATGGTGACTCCTATGTTCATCTGTGTGCACTTGTCCACATTACATTTCATATGCTATTTAGACACCTCTAGTCTTGTAAAATCCTCCTGCAATTCCTCCCAATCCACTCGTGATCTAACATCTTTGAACAAGTATGTCTCATCTGCATATCTGATTATTTCATTTGTTTCTTTTTCCAAGTTATTTATAAACATGTTAAAAAAAGCATTTGTCCCAGTACAGATCCATAGGGTACTCCAATATTTACCTTGAAAATTTAGCATTTAGCCCCACTTTTTTTTCTGACTTTTAATCAGTTCCCAATCCACAATAAGACATTGCTTCCTATCCCATGACTTTTGTAATTTCCTCAGGAGTCTCTCATGATGGATTTTATCAAAGGCTTTCTGAACATCCAGATACACCACATCAGCTAGTTCATCCTTATTCACATAGGGGGTTATTCTGTGCCATGAATAGTGGAGATGGATGGCCCAATGGGATGTCCATCCCTGCTATTCATGCCTTCACCAGGCCATGTTTAACTTCCCCGCCAGTTGTGCGGGGAAGTGAGATGGGGGCGGGGAAGGGACGGCTCGGGGGTGGCTCGGAGGCAGAGTCTGAGCGGAGTCTGAGAAGTCGCCGACCCTGGACTTCCAGGGCCTCTGAGGTGGAATAACTTCCCTGGACTTGTCATTTTTAAAATGCTGGAGCGCGGATGGGGCAGAGGGGCCGGAGGTCATTCCCCGCAGCCCGACCCGGGCCTTAGGAGGCCAGATCTGGGGTCAGGCTGCAGGGAATTCGCTTTATTTTGTGGTGGCTGGCATCGCGGCTCTTCAATGGAGCCGCGATGCCATGGCAACATGACACCATGGTGCTGAGACTCCCTAGAAGAGCCTTGACTGAGTGCTGGGGACAGTCCTGCATGTGCAGGCTGGACTGAGTTGCAGTCCAGGCTTGCACAAGCAGGACTGTTCATGATTCTGATCACCTGGGGCTAGACATGCCCTGTGGTATCAGAATCAGAATCCCCTGTGTAGATTCGGTTCTGACTGGACGTACAGATGGGATCTATGTCCGTGACAGAATTGAGCCCATAGATGGGCATTCTGTACTGGCCGTCTCCCCCCTGTACAGTGATCAGAATTAGGCCAAACAAATGTAGACCTGATTCTGATCGTACGGGGGCTAACATGCCCACGGGATCAGAATCGGGTCTATGGCCTGGACATGTAGGCTGTGCTCCGATTCCGATCAGCTGCATGTCCAGCCCACATACCTGGCTAACTTAGCCAGGTTCCTGAATGGAGCCGCAGTGCCATGGCATCCTGTTGCCATGGCACCGTGGCTCCATTCAGGAGCCGTGATCCACGGCCGCAGAAACAAAAGCTTTTTCCCCGCAGCACAACCATTGATCTGGCCTCCCATGGCCAGGGTCGGGCTGCAGAAATCCCCCTGCACCCCCTCATCTCTTGATGCTTCCTGGTGCCATGATCTTCCGAAGTCCACCTCTGAGGTGTAATAAGTCCCCCATCTCCATGGCTGACCCCAGACATACAGAGCCGACCTCAGAATCGGCACTGTACATCTGGGGGTCACTCTCAGTCCACTGCCCACCTTCCCTCCCACAAACAGAGCTCACCATATTGCCTGTTTGTTCAGAGAGCTCTGTCCCTGGCAGGCTGCCGGGCCGTTTATGTGGTCTGGATGTCTAGATCAGACATCCAGACCCGCAAAATGGAATTCAGAATGACCCCAATATTTATTAACTTCTTCAAAAGAATCTCACAGATTAGTAAGGCAAGAATTCCCTCTTCTAAATTTGTGTTGGCTCTGAAGTATTAAGCCATTTTTACACATACTGCATGTCCTCTAGTATTTTGCATTACACTAATGTCAGGGTCTCTGGTCTATAGTTTCCTGGATTTCCCCTGGATTCCAATTCATAAATTAGTGTAACACTGGCCACCCTCCGAATTAAAGTTTTCAATTAATTCTTCTGCAATGGCCTTATTCTCACTGAGTGCCCCCTTTAACCCCTTGTTATCTAATACTCCAACTGACCCCCTCACAGGCTTCCTGCCTCCTATGTACTTGAGAAAGATTTTACTATGAGTTTTTTCCTTTACAGCAAATTTATTTTCAAATTCTCTTTTGACCTGCTTTACACATAACTGGCCAGTGCTTTGCTGTTTGCTATGTACATTTCATTTCATTTATTAAAACTTGATATACCACTCTTAGTGGGGACAGCAGAGTGGTTTACATACAAATAAAATAATTTAAAAGCCAGAAAAGAACGCCAAATTCAAAAGGAAAGAGACACAAGACAAGACAATAGAACACCAAGAGGGGCAGTAGAGAAAACACAAGGAAAGACAACTGGAGTGCCAGGGAATGTGAAAAGGCCTATAACTAGCTGAAGAAGGACTCATTAGAGATCTGATGGAAGGTCAAAAGAATACAGAACAGATGGGTCTTAAGCAGTGTTTTGAATTTTGTATAAATAGGTTCCATCCGGAGCGATGGGGGAAGGTTACTCCATAGAAAGGGGGCCAGGAAATAGAAGGCTGAATGGCAGATGGCTTCAGGTATGCCTCGGAGGGAGAGGGAAGGTATAGGCGGTTCATATGAAATGAGCAAAGGGACCGATGAGGGGTGTGTAGTATGATAACTGAAGGGAGATATGAAGGAGTGCTGGTATGGAGTGTTTTATGGACTTGAGTAAGGATTTTAAATTGCATATGGAAGGATATGGGGAGCCAATGTAATTGATGCAGGAAGGGAGTTATATGATCAAAGCAGGATGTGTGAAATATCGAACTAGCCACTGTATGTTGAATAAGTTGAAGATGGTTTAGTTCATAGAGGGGGAGACCAGCCAAAGCAGAGTTACAATAATCAAGATGAGAAAGAACCAGAGAGACAACCAAAGTGATTAAAGAAGAAATAGAGAAGACCGGAAAGCTCTGATATGCCGGAGGAAGAGAAACAATTGAACAGTCAAACTAATATGTTCGTGAAACGAAAGTGCAGAGTCTGGAATAATGCCCAAGTACCAAAATTAGGGTGTGAGGGCGATATAAAAACCATTGCGGGTTGGAGAAACAGAAGGAGGGGCTAGCAGACCTGAGAGTCAGATTGCAATAGTTTTTAAAGGGTTAAGTTTGAGTTGATTGTCATTCAACCAAGCAACCACGCAGGAGAGACAGGTATTCATTGGTGATAAATCAGGACAGAATGGGTTGGTGTGAGAAAAATGGGTGGTGTGAGAAAAATGTAGAATATCATCTGTGTAGAAATATGTAGAGATTCCCAGTTGTTGAATTATAAGAGCCAATGGTGCAAGAAAGATATTGAAAAGGCAGGGAGCTAGAATAGAACCTTGGGGGACCCCGCAGAAGAGGGGAAAAGAGTCAGAGGAGAGGTTACCCATTGAGACCTTGAATGAACGGTGAGAGATAAAAGAAGCAAAGCAATTTAGAATGGAACAGTGGAGGCCAAAATCATCCACATGTAATAGAAGAAGATCATGATCAACAAGGTTGAAAGCTGAAGATAGGTCAAGGAAGACAGCGAGGGTGATGTTACTGTGATTAAAAGTGTGATGAACTTCACTGAGGAGGGACATGAGAATGGTATCTGTAGAATGAAAAGAGCGGAAGCCAGACTGACGAAGATGGAGGGTATTTGTGTTCTCAAGATGTGCCAACAGTTGGTGGGAAACAGTCTTTTCAAGAAGTTTAGAAAGAAAAGATAAGTTTGAAATGGTTTTATAACTGGACAAAGCACACTTATCTAAGGATGAGTTCTTCAGCAGAGGACAAATAACAGCTTGCTTCCAGGATGAGGGAAACAGACCCAAGGAAAGGCTGTTATTTATAATAGACAGTGCAATAGGCAGCAAAATGAGGAAATGAATGGAGAGCCAGGATAAGCGTTTTGGATTCAGATGGCAGGTAGTCCTTCGTGAAGAAGAGAGAAGTTTGGAAAATGTGATAGCAGTGATGGGGTGAAAGTTATCCCAAGTATGTGACAGGGATGGGATAGAAGAGTAAGATAAGGGAGGAAAAATGTTAGGGGGGTTAGGAGAGGGGGAATTAATAAAATTCTGCTGAAGTACTGTACTTTTATTATGAAAATATGTGGCCAAATTTTATGGGGAAGGTTGAGTGATGTTATTAGTGAGCTGATGTGTGGGCATCGATAGCTTTGAAAGAATAGAGTGGAGTTGTTTTAGCCTGAGATGATGAAGAGGAAACAAAAAAAGAGTAGTATTCTTTTTTAGCCATCATAACCATGGTATGATAGGATCTGTGATCCTGGCGAAAGAGTTTAAGGGAAGTGGGAGACAGACGTCATCACCAGCGCTGCACAGTGTGGCATAAACGAGTATCCATGAGCTGAAGGCCTGGGTGAAACCATGGCTGGTGGGGATGGAATTTCAGAGAGACGAGATGAAGTGGTGTTACACGATCAAGGATAGTAGTAAGAAGCGAGTACCACAGGGATGCCTGCTGATCTACAAGCAAAGAATGGAAGTCTATCAGAAAGATGGAGTCCGAGGAGGGGAAAGATGTGGGAGAGTCTGGGGTAAGCCCCAGGAATACTTAATGGAAGCAGTAGTAGTGGAGGGTTGGAGTGAAGCTGATGGGGAAAAAGAAAGTGAAAATGAAGGAGAAGATGATCGGTCCAGGGAAGAGGGATAGTGGAGAGATGCATAGGAAGCACCGAAATAGAGGAAGAAGATATTATGAGATCCAGAGTGTGGCCTGCAACATGATTGGGGAAGGAAACATGCCGGATGAGCTGTAAATCAGAGAGATGGGAAAGGAACAACTGGTCACGCACTTTGGAAGGGAGGTCGGCATGGATATTAAAATCGCCCGAAATGCAAAGGCTGGGAAAACCTCAGAGATAGTGAGGATAGTAAGGAGGATAGTAAGGAGAAGGGAGTCCCAGAGAGCAGCAGAAAGTGATGGAGGAGAGTACAGTAAGAGAAAGTGAACAGCACGGTAACCAAGGAGACATAGCAGCAGGGATTACGGATAGTGCAGATTAGTGCAGATTAGTTGAGTGAACCTCGACAAGGCCTAAGGATGAGTGGAAGATGACCACTACCCCACCTCCTGCTTGAGCATCACTTGGATCTATGTTCCAGTTTTTGAAAGTTGCCATTTTAGCTTGAATGATCTCATTCACGTCACCCTTTATTCATGCTGGCATTTATTTAGTCTTTCTTTGACCTTTTCGAATACATGAAATTCTTCTAATATGTGCCTTTAAGTTTGTATTTCTGAATAGCATCCATGCCTTCTGTAAACTTTTAATCTTTCCAACTGGTCCTTTGAATTTCTTTTTCTAATTTTCTCATTTGATCACAGTGTCCCTTTTTAAAATTGAATGATACAGCAGCCACTTCCTTTAGTGTCCTTCTAGTCATTATTACACATTTGATTGCATTATGGTCACTATTGTCAAATGAGTCTATCACTGTTACCTCTTGTACTAGGTCATGCATACCTGAAGTATAGACCATGATTAAAAAGATCACATTTAAATGCATCAGAAATCACATTGGTGGGATACCCTCCCAAATTTGAAATAGGTGGTCTGTAATTCAGGTACATCCATTTTACTTATTTATTTATTTAGCTGTATTTATATACCGCTTTTCACCGGGTCAAAGCGGTGTTACATAGGGGTGGGGGAATTAAGTACAAGGGTAGGGCCATCACCAGGGAGGCAACATTGATGATTTTGACATAGGAAAGACTTTTAGACATAGGACAGACGTTGGACATAGACAGGTTAGTGTAGCTTTAAGTTAAAGGTTCATTGTGGGTGAGATCAGAGGTTTGTGGGTTTTTCGGTGGGGTTCGAGTTGAAGTGTTCCTGGAAAAGGATGGTTTTTAGCTGTTTTCTGAAAGATAGTAGGTCGGCATTGTTTCTGAGATAGCTCGGTAGAGAGTTCCATAAGGATGGAGCATAAAGTTCAAAGGCTCGATTGCAGGTCCGTTGCAAGCATTTGGTTCTTTTGTGAGGGACGGTGAGGAAAATGCTGGAGGTTTGTCTAGTAGATCTGCTGTGGGCTGGACGAGCCAGTAGGGTGCGAAGTTGGGTGTCCTGTGTTTGATGGATAGCTTTGTGGGTGAGTAGGATGGCTTTGTATTTTGTCCGTGCTTCGAGGGGGAGAATGTGAAGTTCTTTCAGAACTGGGGTGATATGGTCGGTTTTCTCTTCGCCCTCTGAATGATTCTCGCAGTGGTGTTTAATGCAGTTCGGAGGGGGTTGGTGTGTGTGGCTGGAAGGCCATGGTAGATTATGTTGCAGTAGTCCAGATGTGGGAGTGTCATGGCTTGCATCACTGTTCGGAAGTCTTGATGTTCAAGGAGGGGTCTGAGACGTTGCACTGTTCTTGCTTTGTGAAATATAGTTCCGGAGGTTTTAGTGATCTGTTGCTTTAAGGTGAGGGCTTGGTCAATAATAATGCCCAGGTATCTTATATGTGGTTGTATTTGAATGCTTGTAGTTCCAATGATGAGGTGTGGGGGTGGTATGAAGTCTGGGTCCTTTGTCACTATGAGGGCTTCAGTTTTCTTTATGTTAATGGATAGGTTGTTTGTTTGTAACCAGTTAGAGACTGCGGTGAAGCATGCTGATAGGTGGGTGTTTGTAGGGTTTGTGGTTGTAATGGGGGCGTAGAGCATGATATCGTCAGTATAGATGTGGAAGCTGACGTTGTGGGTGCGTATGACTGTGCAGAGTGGTTGGAGGTAAATATTGAAGAGCATGGCTGATAGTGTGGATCCTTGGGGTACTCCCTGGTGTTGTTGGAATGGGGGGGAAGTTGAGGTGCTGGTGCGGATGAGTTGTTGTATGTTTGTTAGGTAGGATTGGAACCACTTCAGCACAGTGTCCTTGATCCCAATAGTCTGTAGTCGGTGTAAGAGGATGTTGTGGGAGATGGTGTCAAAGGCTGCAGATATATCGAGGAAGATCATGGCGTATCCAGAGTGTTTTCCTTGAGTTCCTGTGAGGAGGGTGTTCATCAGCGTGGTCATGAGGGTCTCGACTCCATGTAGCGGGTGGAAGCCATGTTATTGAGGGTCCAGTATGTTGTTAACATCCAGGTGTTCTTGAAGCTGCTGCTGGACGATCTTCTCGATTATTTTGGCTGTGAAAGGTAGACTTGCTATGGGTCTGTAGGATGTAGGGTCAAGAGGATCCAGGTTTTGCTTTCTCAAGGAAGGTCGGATGATCGTGGTTTTGAGTGCGTCTGGCATGTGTCCTCTGGAGAAGGATTCGTTGACGATACGGGTTAATGGTGTGCTCAGTTCGTTTTTCGATTTCTTTATCCAGTCAGTGGGGCATGGGTCCAGCGGTGAGGTGGTGGTGTGGAGGCAGGACATCCATGCTTTAAAGATAGTAGAATATGGATTGCATATCGGCATGGTAGGAACCTGAGAGATTACCTATGTCCAGCAGTGCAGCGGACTATGTTGGTTGAGGGGCTTGGGCATTTCCAATGTGGCTATTGCCAGTGTTGTCAGATAATGGAAGGTGGTGACAGCGTGAATATTGGAACAGTGATTTTCACTGAGGTCTTACTCCTCTGTTGTGGTAATAGTGTTTCTGTTTCTTTGGTGGTTCCTGAAGCTGAATAGAGTTGTGGTAAATGGAGTTAAGTTGGGGTTTTAGTATATGTAAGCTATAGTATCCCCAGTAGGATTTTTCTTGTTATAGTGTGATTTTTTTTGAAAAGCCAGAATTCAGTGAATTGAGTCCTAGGTGATTTTAGTCGTTTTGTGATACATTTTAATGCTTCTCAAATCCAGAAGAGATGGAAAGTTCATGGAGCACCTCAGCAGCGAGAAGAAAATAGTAAAATGCAGTAAAGGAAAAGAGAATGTATTATAAACAGTAGTAAAAATAACTTATCCCTGATTTAATATAGATTGACTGTAGTAGAAGCTGTGTATAAAATCTTCAGCAATAGCCTCGATGTTCCGGCAACAAGTCTCACATTTCTGTTGATTCTTAGTCTGACAGTGAATGAGATGAGAAAATGCAAGATGTTTTATGCATGAAAGGACTGGGAAAAGTCTGTCCATATCAGACTTCATCAGTGACACAGGTAATAAAAGTGTTTCTTTCACTGTGTGCGTAAAGATGAGGTACACGGTGAGCTATTTTAAGAACATGCAGTGCAGAGCCAAGAAATTCCTTTTTTGGCATGAGCCCTTGTTATGTTGAAAGGCAATTTCAAGGGTTTTTAACTGTATCTACCAGTTATGATAGAGTTAAAAAGACAAATAAGGGCAGACAGATCCAATTCCAGGGCTGTTGGGCACGGCAGGCAGCACAAGGTGCCAAGCCTAGGTGACACCTGTGTGTCATGCCACTGGGATGGAAATAAACATCCAAGGAGGTCATTTTAAAAGATTTAGTCAGAAGATGTGCACATGGATGCCGAAATCACGGAGACATCTCCAAAGCCATTCCACAAATGACATTTGCAGATATATCTGGTGCAGGGGCATCCAAGTAGGTGACGATAGAGGTGCTATGGACTTACACATTTCCATTCAATTTGAGGAATGACGGGGATGTCAGCAGGCATGTCCACGTTTATACATGCTGCAGACATGAATAAGCATCAGGAAAGTGTTGGTTTTGGCCTTAAAACATCCAGAGAGTGTAGAGACAGAGCGTTAACTGACTAGCCTAAGATCACAAATACTCACACTGGGATTTGAATGATGGTCACCATGCTCCCAACTTACTATATTAACCATTATGCTATTAGACATCCATGCTCTGAGCAGCTATTCTGGGGATATCTACGTAGTCATTTCTATAGATGTCCATATTGGCATGTCCATGTTTCTGAACTCATGCCTGAACTTGCACGTGCTTACTTTTCTTTCAGACATTCTGGCTTCAACGCCCCATATTACACTTACATATTGTAAAATGTGCCTTCATGCTGCTTTTGAGACTCTCAGGCAGCCACATCATTACTGGAGGCTTTGATAAGGAAGGCAAAAAGAGAATTTGAAAATAAGCTACCCTTAGAGACAGAAACTCACAATGAAAGCTTTTTCAGGTATATTGGAAGCAAAATGCCTGTGAAGGAGTAAGTTGGATTATTGGATGATCAAGGGGTAAAAAGGGCAGCAGGGGAGGGCAAGACCATAGCTGAGAAACTATATTAATTATTTTATTTGGTCTTTACTGAGGAAGATGTGAGGAGCTACCCATGTCAAAAAGAATATATAATGGTGATGAGACAGAAAAGCTGAATCAAATCTCAGTGATTTTGGAAGATATAGTAGAACAAATTGACAAACTAAAGAGTAGCAAATCACCAAGACTGGATGGTATATGCCCAAGAATGCTAAACGAACTCAAAGATGAAATTTCAGAGCTACTATTAGTAAAATTTAACCTAACATTAAAATAATCTATTGTTCCAGAATATTGGAGGGTGGTCAACGTAATGTCAGTTTTTAAAAAGGGCTCCAGGCTGATCCAGGAAACAACGGACCAGTGATCCTGACATCAGTGCTAGGCAAAATAGTGGAAATTATTATAAAGAACAAAATTAGTAAACTCATGGACAGGCATGGTTTAATGAACCAAAGTCAACATGGACAGTGCCACAGAGCCTAACCGGGTAGTGGTATTATTGTACAGCTACCCAGTTAGCATCTGCGGGTAAAACTAGGTGAGCCAAAAGCTGGCCTAGTTTTAGCCGTGGATTGCTAACCAGGTAGCAGTGCAATATTGCTGCTACCCAGTTAGCGGCAATCTCCGCCTCTGCTCCACCCCGAAAACCCTCCAACAGGCCCCAATGCTAACTGGATAGCATTGGGGTGCGTAGGGGAGTTAGCAGGGGGATATTCAATGGCACTAACCATATAAATGCCATTGAATATCCCCATCTAAGGCATTTACATGGCTTACTGGGCTGTAAACCACATAAATGCCTTTTGAATATTGGCCCATAGAGTATATGGATTTTCAGAAAGCCTTTGACAAGTTCTGAGAGACTGTTGAGGAAATTAAAAAGACATGGATAGGTTGCAGTGTACTATTGCGGATTGGGACTTGGTTCAAGGATAGAAAATGGAGATTAGGGCTAAATGGTAGATTTTCTTAATGGAGAAGGATAAATAGTGGAGTCCCTAGGGACCTGTGCTGGGCCACTGCTTTTTAACATATTTATAAATGACCTAGCAATGGAAATAATGAGCGAGGTGATAACATTTGCAAATCATACAAAATTATTCAAAGTAGTTAAATTACAAGAGGATAAAAAAAATTGCAAGAGGATGTTGAAAAACTGGTTGACTGGGCATCCAAATGGCAGATGAAATTAAATGTGAACACGTGCAAAATTATGCAATTAAGAAAAAAAAAGTTCCATACTTACAGCCACATGATGCAGGTCATCACCCTGGAATAGGATCTAGGTATCATTTTGGATCCCCTGCTCAGTCTGCAGCGGCAGCCAAGAAAGCTGATAGAATGCTAAGAATTATAAAGAAAGGAACGGAGAATAAAACAAAGGATATCATAATGCCTCTTTATGGTGCAACTGTACTTTGAACTGCTGCAGTTCTGATTGTTGTATCTAAAAAAGTTAAAGCAGCATTAGAAAAGGTACAGAGAAGAGTGACCTAAATGAAAAAGGGATGGAACGATACCCCTACGAGGAAAGGCTAAAAAGGATAAGGCTCTTCAGCTTTGAGAAAAGATGACTGAGGGAGATATAATAGAGGTCTATAAAATGATGAATGGAATTGAATGAATAAACATGAATCGGCTGTTTACTCCTGCCAAATATACAAACCAGAGGACATGCAATGAAGCTAGGAAATAGTACATTTAAGACCGCGGTGAAAATATTTTTTCACTCATCTTGTAATTAAGCTCTGGAATTTGTTGCCAGAGGATGTAGTACAAGCTGTTACTGTATCTGGTTTATACAAGCTGAAAAACACACATTTGTAGTATGACAATTCCCCCATCTTCAGGATCAGGGACTTTCGAGGGTTCATCTCTGTGTGTCATAGAAAGTGGGCGGTGCGCACATGTGTATTTGTGTCGAGTGGTGTGTGTGTGTGTGTGTGTGTGCATCATAGAGTGTCAAGACGTGTCTGTCATAGGAAGAATCATGGATATATGTGAGTATGTGTGTAAGTCGAGGACTGTGTGCATACATATGTGTGGGTCGGGGAGTACATGCGTAAGTGTGTGTGTGTGCATTATGGGAAGTGTCAGTGTCTGCGTGCACGTGTGTGTGAGTGTGTCACAGGGAGCAGCCTGCATGTATGTGTGTATGTGTGTGTGTGTGTCATGGAGAGTCGGAAACTGTGTACTTGTGTATGTGTGTGGTGCCGTGTATCTGCATGTGCCAGGGACTGCGTGTGCATGTGTTTTTAAATCTGTGTGTATGAGGCGTGGCTGTGTGTGCATGTCTCTTAGGGTGGTGGGTATATGGAGGGGTGAGTGTTCAATTTCCCCTTACTCCTTTTCCCTCTTGTAGGATTCCCCTTCCTATCCTTCACTGCACTCTCTCCATCCACCCATACTCTGTCTCTGGGCTTTCCTTCCCTTCTTCCTTAATGCATTCATGGTTCTGTTTCTTCTCTGACCCTGTCTCTTTCTTTATTCTCTACCCGTTTTCTCTTAAACCGCTCTCCCCTAGGCCCTGTCCCTTTCTTTCCTCCTAAACCCTCCTCCCCTAGGTTATGCCCTCTAGACTCTGCCCCCCACATGCCCACCTTCTAGACTCATCCCCACCCCAACTCCTCTTGTGGCTTTCCTCCTCTGCCAGCCTCTGCAAGCTGCAGCCCCGCTCTTTGGGTCAGTGGGTCCTGGGGTCTCCTGCTGGCCTCTGCAAGCCACAGCCCTGCTCTTCAGGCTGCTGGGATATAGGGTTTTCTGTTGGCCTTTCCAAGCTTTAGCCCCAGCTCACTGGCACTACCCAGGAAGTCCCATCCACAGCCTTGCTCTTCATGCTGGCAGAACCAGCACTGCTGTGGGTCATTGCACTGCTTCTTCGGTGGGTGGTGGTGGGGTTGGGGCATATGCATATTTATGTATGCTTATGCATATGCAAACAAACATTTATATAGACAGACAGCATTTAGCTTCTTGAACCTTGCAAAATGTGCCTAAAAAGGTTTGGACAAGTTCCTGGAGAAAACGTTCATAAACCATTATTACAGTAGATTGGGGGAAATCCACGGCTTATCCCTGGGATAAGCAAAATAGAATCTGTCAATCTTTTGTGATCCTGTCAGGTACTTGTGACTTGAATTCAGCACTGTTGAAACAGGACACTGGTCTTGATGGACCTTTGGTCTAACCCAGTATGGAAAATCTTATATTTTTATGTTCCTATGAACAGCTTCATCATGGTGGTGGGAAAAGTAATGGAGATATAGCTGAAGGACAGGACAGTGAGCTTTTTACAGTCCAGTGGGTTGCAAGATCCAAAGCAACAGAGTTTTACCAGAGGTAGGTCATGCCAAATGAATCTGGTAAATGGCATTCATTCAGAAGAAAGAGGTGAATAGCGGAGTACCTTGTGGTTTGTCCGGGGCTGATCCTGTAAGCTATAATGCTGAAGGTCAGCACGGAAATTTAATTTTTTTGTTCATGGCACGAAGATCTGCTACAGAGTGGGCATACGAGTTGGGGTAGGCAAAAAGAGAAGTGATCTACAAAAACTAGAAGGTTGATCGAATATATGGCAGTTAACCTCTAATGCAAAGAAGTGCAGAGTTAAGCATTTGGGGTACAGAAACCCAAGTGAGCTGTATGCAATAAAGGGAAGAGACAGATGTGTACAGACTAGAAGCGAGACCTGGGGGTGATAATTTCTGAGAATCTCAAGGTGGTGAGTCTGAAAGATACTAGGCTGTTTTTAGAAGGGGCATAACTAGCAGGAAGGAGGAGGTGATAATGCCCTTATACAGGATACTTGTAAGGCCTAACTTGAAGTACTTTATTCGGGTTTGAAGGGCATATCACACTAAGGACATAAACAGGCTGGAGTCAGTAGAGAGAAAAGCAACAAAATAGTAAGAGATCTCCATCAGGAGACATATGGGAAATGTCCCTAAATACTGTATGTATGCCTTAGAGGGGAGGAGGAAGGAGGAGATATGATGCATACTTTCAAACACTTGAAAGGTATTACACAACAAACAAGTTTTTTTGAAATGAGGGGCAGCTCTGGAACTAGAGAACATGATAGAAGGCTAAAAGGAGGAAGAATCAGACGCAATATTAGCAAATATTTCTTGATGGAAAGAATGGTTGATACATGGAATGTCCTCCCAATAGAGGCAATGGAAGCAAAAATTGTACTTTGCTTTAAAAAGAAATGGGATAAACACCGTGGATTTTAAAGTGCAAAAGGATGGTAACCAAAAATTGAGCACCTTAAATCAAAACAGTTCTGAAATGACTGTTTTGTTTCTCATAAGAAACCATAGGGCAAGTAACCTGTACTGCACTATGGGCACAACCTCCAAATAAAACATGCCACGTGGCACAGCTGGGATAGTTGTGCCTGAAGATGGACTTTCTGGCTGTATGGTAGAGGGCCCTGGACTGTTTGCACAAAGAACAACACACAGCTTGATGCAGCTGGTTTAGTTGTGCCTGTGCATGGGCTCCCTTGCTATATGGGAGGAAAGGGGTCCAGACGAGGCTCTGGATTGGTTGCAGAAAAAATGACAACTTTGCTGGGTCTCACAGCAGGTTAGCTACCTTATTAAGTATGATATTGCTGTGTATTATTGAAAACCAAAGATGTGAGGAAAGTAACCTGTACTGCATGGCAGGCGCAACCCCCTCTGAAAGAGCAAAGAATTGGGAAAGTAACCTGTGTAACATCACAGGTTCTGTCCTAGCAACTCTATTTAACATATCTTATATATCGCTTTATCATTTTAGTCAAAGTGGTTTGCACTGAAACTTAAACTTGGTCTTCTTCTTCTTTAATCCTTAACTGACATTTGGGGAGCAGATCGCCCTCTCAATCAATACACTGCTGTAGGTGCCTCTGTGTGTTGTTCAAAATACGCTTCCAACCTCGTCAATGGTCAGTCACTCGTTCCTTAGGTCTTCCTTGATGTGTTTGAGTCACGTTTTCTTTGGTGCTGCTTGTTGAACCCTCCAGTGGACAGGTCACTCTCGCCAGAGGAGTTTGTATGGTAGGTGACTGGTGTTCATTCTGCAAACATGGCCAAACCATCGCAGTCTGTATTTTGGATTTGGTCTTCGACTGAAGGTTGATGGTTGCACCTTGTCTAAATTGTCCCGTTTCGAAGGTGATCATGAAGAGAGACACCCAAAATATGTCTCAGGCCTTGAGCTTCTTCATGTCAGGTTTGAGCAGAGTCCATATTGCCAATCCATACAGGAGAATTGGCAGGATCAGTGTTCGGAACAGGCAAATTTTGTTTTTGGTGGAAATATTGTCCTTCTTCCAGAAGCACCATTTGAGAAAGGCGAATGCTACTGTTGCCTGGTCAATCCTGCTGTGGACATCGGTGGTGGATGCCACCTTCTTCTCTTGCACCAGTGATCCCAGGTATTTGAATTCTGGGACCTGCTTGATTTGGATTCCATCAAAGTGAACATTGGTCTGTGATCCATCCGTGGTCATAACTTTGGTCTTGTCCGCATTGATTCTTAGGCCATAAGATTGGGCACTGCAAGCGATGTGGTAAAGGACGTCGATGGCCTCTGCATCCATGTCAGCAAATATGGCACTGTTGTCTGTGAACATCAAGGTGGTCAGGAAGTTGTTCACGTTGTACTGGACACCGCATCTGTCCATGAATGTTTTCCTCATAATGGCGTCGGTCATGATTTTAAAAAGCAGGGGTGAGGTGACATCTCCCTGGCAGACTCCAGTTTGGATAGGAAATTTCTTGGATAGTTCATTTCAGATCTGCACACTGCTGGTTGAGCCATTCTATGAAGCTTGGAGAAGTTGGATGATCTGCAGTGGCACGTGCTCGTTCTCCAGTTATCCCTCCACAGGGGGGGCCAGTCAGCACAGTTGAATGTGCATTTGAAGTCAATGAAGATGATGATGATGGTTTGCTTTCCTCACATGATCCTTTCCTCTGCCAGTTGACAAATGGTGAATATTTGATCAGTGTATCCCCGATGTGGCCTAAATCCTGCTTGGTCTTCTTGGTGGGTCTTTTCATGATATTTCTACAGCCTTGATTGCATGATCTTCATGAATACCTTGCCAATGATTGAAAGGAGGCTCATGCCGCAATAGTTCTTGCATTCCCAGCTATCGCCTTTCTTCAGAATTAGCATGATGATGCTTTCTTCCATGCTGATGGAACTTGTTCCATTCGCCATATAAGTAATAGGAGGATGTGAAGTCATTGCAGCAGGATGTCTCCCCCAGCTTTGATCATTTCAGCAGTCACTAGGTCCTTTCCATTCTTCAATGATCTTATCACACTCTTCACTTCATCGACTGTTGGCTCACCATCGAGGAATGGATTCTCCAGCAGGTCAATGGGTGGTGGCTCTGGTAGTGATCCATGGGGCGGATTGTGGTTGTATAGTTGTTGGAAGAATTCTTTCCACTATTGCAGGCAGTAATGTACATTAAACAGGGACATTGATAACTTGGATTCTTCTGAGGCAATGGAAGATTAAATGACTTGTCCAAGGCCACAAAGAGTGCTAGTAGAAATTAAAACTTGGTCTTTTGGTTTCCAAGCTAGTGCTCTAACCACTAGACTACTCCTCCACTCCTACCAGGAAGACTGTATGGACTATGTCAGTCTTTACCTGCAATCATTCACAATGTTACTATATTTTATTATGTTACTTGGCCTACAGGACACCCTCTCTTGTGATGAATGCCAGGCTACATAAACATGACCCTCACTGCTCTAATTGATGGCACCAACTCTACTACTATTGTTGCTCTGACATGGTCCCAGCTCTTGCTGCTCTCACTGTTAACCTTAGCTCTTGCTGGTGGCCCCCAACCCTTCAATTTCTGCACACCAAGAAATATATCTCTACATGCTTTATTAGTGAGCCTCAACACATTTAGTGTGTGCTAAATCAATTTAACATGCATTAACCTATGAAGTAACATACACTAAAATATTTTAATGCATGTTAATAATTTTTTGGAATTAAAATGGATACATGAAATAAACTGAAAAAGTCTTAAAATTAGGAAAAAGGCTAAACAAAACAAAAATAAGTCATTTTTTTCCATGCATATCCCTGTATGCCACACTTTGGCAGCTATTTATTTATTTATTTAGACAGATTTGTATACCACCTTATCCTACAATCAAAGTGGTTACATGACATCACAATTGGGGTTACATTTAATATGTGGGTGCAATAGTAGACTGGCTAATCTACTGAAGAGGGCTTTAAACTAGATTCGTTGGGGATGGGTGAAGAAAGCCCCCAGGTAGGTGAAAGCCCCCAGGTAGGTGATACATTAAATACCTTTATGGAAATGGGTAACAGGGGTAACGTATGGAAAGCAGTGTGTATAAATGCCCGTAGCATGGGAAATAAGATTCCTGATGGCTTTGGTGGGAGTGGCTGACTTGGATTTAGTGGCAGTTAAAGAAACATGGCTCACAGAAAACCATGATTGGGATGTAACTATACCTGGCTATACTTTATTCAGAAAGGACAGGGTAGGAAGAAGGGGAGGAGGAGTGGCACTATATGTAAAAACTACTATTAAAGCTGGAATTACCGAGCTTAAAAGGGAGAAAGGAGGCATTGTGGGTTAAACTAGAAAGAGGGAAAGAGAAATCTATTTGCATTGGTGTGATATTCAGACCTCCCTCACAAGAGGAAGAGGTGGACAGAGAGTTAATTGAAGACATACGCAGCATTGCTAGGAAAGGGGAAGTGCTACTGATAGGAGATTTCAATATGCCAGATGTTGATTGGCACATTCCTGCTGCAGTATCATCTAGAAGTAAGGAGATCCTGGATTCTCTACAGGGAGAACTATTCAGGCAATTGGTAACAGACCCCACACGTGAAGGGGCCATACTGGACTTGGTGTTTACCAATGGTGAAAGTGTTTCTGATGTTGTAGTGGGAGATCATTTTGCATCCAGTGATCACCAGATGGTGTGGTTCAGTATTAGGACTAGGGCTGTTAGAATCCATTCAAAGGTGAGGATCTTAGACTTTAGGAAGACTAACTTTGCCAAGATGGGCCAATACCTCAGGGAGTCGTTAGTGGGATGGGAACAGCTGGGGGATGTAGAAAAACAGTGGGCAAAACTGAAAGGGGATATTTTAAGGGCAACCAACCTTTTTGTTAAAATGGTAAATAAAGGTAAAAGGAAAAGGAGACTGCTATGGTTTTCAAAAGTAGCTGATAAAACGAAGAAAAAGAGGAAGGCCTTCATGAAATACAAGAGATCACAGACAGAGGAAGACAGACATCTGTATTTGAAAAAAACTTAGAGAAGCTAGGAAAGTAGTCAGGAAGGCAAAGATTCAAAAGGAGGAGGAAATAGCCAATGCAATAAAATGGCGGGATAAGACATTTTTCAGATATATTAATGAGAAGAGGAAGGGCAAAAGTGGTATTGTCAGACTCAAGGGTGCAGGGGAGGAATATGTAGAAGCTGATAAGGATAAAGCGGAATTGCTTAAAAAATATTTCTGTTCTGTGTTCACAGATGAAGAACCAGGAGCAGGACCTCAGAAAACACCCACAAACAGGAACAGAAGCGAGGGACATCTTGAAGAATTTTCAGAAGACTGTGTTCGTGAGACACTAGTTCAACTTAAAGTAGACAAAGCGATGGGACCGGATGGGATACACCCTAGAATATTGAGGGAACTTGGGGACATTCTAGCAGCTCCACTGACTGACCTTTTCAATGCCTCGTTGGAGTCGGGAGTGGTGCCAAAGGACTGGAGAGAGGCTCATGTGGTGCCTTTACACAAAAGCGGAAGTAAGGATGTGGTTGAAAACTACAGGCCGGTTAGTTTAACTTCGGTGGTGAGTAAATTATTGGAAACGCTGCTGAAAGAGAAAATAGTGAGGTTTCTGGAGTCCAGTGGATTACAGGATCCGAGGCAGCATGGATTCACCAGAGGCAGGTCTTGTCAGACAAATCTGATTGATTTCTTTGACTGGGTGACCAGGGAGTTGGACCGAGGGAGAGCTCTAGATGTGGTGTATTTAGATTTCAGTAAAGCCTTTGACACTGTTCCTCACAGGCAACTTATAAACAAACTGAGCACCCTAGGGATGGACCCTAAAGCTACTGCTTGGGTTAGAAATTGGTTGGGTGGGAGGCGACAAAGAGTATAATTAAATGGAGCTCACTCTGAGGAGAAGGATGTTACCAGTGGTGTGCCCCAGGGATCTGTCCTTGGTCTGATTCTTTTTAACATCTTTGTTAGTGATATAGTGGAAGGGCTGTCGGGTAAGGTTTGCCTCTTTGCAGATGATACCAAAATCTGCAATAGAGTAGACACCCAGGAAGGTGTAGATAACATGAGGAGGGATCTAGCTAAGCTTGAAGAATGGTCTAGAATCTGGCAGCTGGGATTTAATGTTAAAAAATGTAAGGTCATGCATTTGGGCTGCAGCAATCCAAGGGAGCAATATAGTATAGGGGGTGAAGTACTTTTGTCCACTAAAGAAGAGCGGGACTTAGGCGTGGTTGTGTCTGATGATCTTAAAGTAGCTAAACAGGTAGAAAAGGCGACGGCAAAAGCTAGAAGGATGCTTGGGTGCATACAGAGAGGAATGGATAGCAGAAAAAAGGAGGTGATAATGCCTGTGTATAAGTCTTTGGTTGACCTCATTTGGAGTATAGTGTGCAATTCTGGAGACCGCACCTTCAAAAGGATGTGAACAGGATGGAGTCGGTGCAGAGGGTGGCTACTAAAATGATTAGTGGTCTTCATTATAAAGCATATGAGGACAGACTGAAGGATCTTAATATGTACACCTTAGAGGAAAGGCATGATAGAAGTGATATGATTGAGATGTTTAAGTACCTCCGTGGCATAAATGTTCAGGGAGAGAGCCTCTTTCAATTGAAAGCAAGTTATGCTATGAGGGGACATGGGATGAGGGTGAAGGGAAATAGATTCATGAGTGATATGCGGAAATATTTCTTTACGGAAAGTGTGGTGGATCCGTGGAATAGTTTCCCAGTGGAGGTGGTAGAGATGAGGACAGTAACTGAATTCAAGCATGGGACATACACAGAGGATCTCTAAAGGTAAAAAGGGGACTGTTTTAGTTGTTGATATGGAAGGACAGACTAGATAGGCCATGTGGTCTTTTTCTGTCGTCATATTTCTATGTTTCTATGTTTACAACATTTAACATGAGGGTATTTAACAACATTTAGACAGCACAATTGGAGGGTTACATTTAGAATGAGGGTATCTTCATGAGTCTATTTGGGCTGATTGGCTATTGAGTTGGCGGTGGTAGTTGCAATACCGCTCGTGTGGGGACTGTTGTCTATCTTCTCATAGGTTTCTGTAAAGAGCAGGGTTTTAAGGTCTTTGCGGAAGTCTGTGATGTCTTCTAATGCCCTTAGGCTTGTTGGGAGGGAGTTCCATAGTGTGGATGCCAGTAGTGATGGAGATCTTCTTGAAGTATTTTATTTAGTGTTGTGGTATCCTGCAGGTGTGCCAATCATGTTATCATTATTGTTCCTTCTTGGACTATTACTGATATCCCTTGTTATTTCTTGTAGTGCATCTGCCGAGAGATGGTGGATGATTTTGAAGATGATCAGGATTGTTTTAAATTTTGCTCTGGCCACCACTGGGAGCCAGTGTAGTTGTTGTAAGATGGGGTGATGTGCTCAGATCTTGGAGTGTCAGTAATGATGCATGCTGTAGTGTTTTGGACCATTTGGAGTGGGTGTAGGGTATGCTGGGGGAGGCCTTGATATAACGAGTTTACATAATCAAGCAGAGGTGTGATGAGTGCTTGGCACACTGTGTGGAAGTGGTCTTGGTGGAGTAGTGATTTGATCTTTCTTATGGTCCTCAAACGTTGATAGGCCTTGTTTGCGGTTTTGGTGATATGAGATTTCAGGTTCAGAGCTCTGTCCATTGTGATGCCTAGGTACTTAACTTCATCTTTGACTATAATGTGTTTGTTTAGAATGCTGATAGTCTGTGGTGGAATGAAGGTAGGGTTCCTGGTGACGAACATTGCCTCGGTTTTATTGTAGTTGACCGTCAGGTTATTGGCTGTGAGCCAGGCATTCATGTCTTCAAGGCATTTGTTCATTGTTATGGTGTTAGGTGCTAGTAGGCTGATTGGAGCCTACACCATGATGTCGTTAGCATAGATGTGATAGTAGAGTTTGTGTCGTTTGATGATGTTGCATATGGGTTGGGTGTAAATATCGAAGAGCATTGATGACAGGGCTGATCCATGAGGTATTCCCTGTGATGATTTCTTTTGGGCACATTTGAATTGTTGCGTTCGGTCTTCCAGATATGAGGTGAACCATTTCAGAGTGTTCCTGCGTAGTCCTATCTATTACAGGCGCTGCAGTAATCTATGCCAAGGGATGCATATTCCTGCCTTAGAATATAAAAAAAGCTTAATGGGGTCTTGCCAGTTCCACTAAATTCTGCCACATCATTCTTCAGAGAAAGGAGTGAGTTCAAAGAACTGGGGATAGGCATTTTAGGAGTTGGAAAAAGGTAGAGGTCAGCATCTGACCTATATATGGTAGATAAATTAATGGTGCATCTTGAAAATTGCAGATCACAGTATATAAGGCAGCATAGGAATCATACTGAAGATATCTGATCATTATTTTCATTAGGTGACCAATGAACTAGATCAGAATGAGTGTTAGGTGTGATTTTCTTAAAATTATAGGGCCTGATATTTCACAAGGTGCCGAAGAAGCTGATAACTAGCTAAAAATCCCGGCTCAGTAAAGGGGCATGAATAGTGAGTCAGGCGGCGCACACATGGACAAGCATGGTATATGGGTGGTTATCAATCAATGTCAGCCAGAGGGAAAATCAGGCTATGTGGGTAGACTGCAAGTGGTGATATTTGTCATACCCACGCATCATATCTCACACAAATATCGGCCCATAAACTGTTCAGGATGCAGAAGAAAAGCCGTAACCGCATATGAATGACAAACATGGCAAGGTGAAATCTTCAATGGTGTATGGGTAGAGCCAGAAAAGTGGCCAAGAATGCAATATCCCACTGTATATGGGTAGGGTGAGTATAGTGAGATGCTGCCCGGATACCAGTGGTTACCTGTGTTTGGCAGTGCCAGCCCTGTCTGTAGTGCCCCATTCTTTATTATGAGCTGTTACCCGGATTTGCGCAACCCAGCTGCACTGTATGCTCGCATGCCCAGTTACGAGCAGTTACATGGGATAGGCAACACTTGCCCATGTACTGTTTGCCCATACCCGGTTATGAACTTCCTCATTCGGCCAGTGCAGGAGCCCCCTCTGGCTGGGCATATACAGAGCAGTAGCATGGGGGCTGATGCACAGTGAATTCCAGCACAGTAGAGACAGAGGCCTTAGCCAGGATGGTGCTCAGGTCTGAGGGGGTCCTCTACCTCAGGGATCATTGTAGGGTGAACCTGCGCCTCTCTATGGACATATAGAGGGGGATCCAGCTCATGCTGTGGAGGTGAGTAGCCAATAGGATATGTAGGCCCAGGGATTACAGTGGGTGTGGGGGGGGGGGATGGGCAGAGCAGCAGATCATAGATTACACACTGCCACAGGCCTAGCAGTGGGACTGTGCATGCAGACAGTGAAGATGGTTCATGGCACATGCTGGTGTCAGCACCATTTGTCTGGTTCTTGACTCAGTCAGGTTCTGCACTTCACAGTGTAGGTCCCTGCCATCCCAGGTTGCCTATAACAGTATGCAACTTGCAGAAGGATGCAAAAGCTCCCCTTGATATAAGATGTCTAGCAAATGCTTGGGGAGACCAACAAGAAGCAGGAGTATCAGGCACAGGATGGTTTTAGCAGCTTTATTTCAGACCAACCCCCAATGCGTTTCAACTGTGAAGCCTTCTTCAGGGCGAAATTAAGCTCCAAAAAACAAAACATGAAAATTAAAAACAACCATAATATAAGAACAATAAAACATAATAAATTAATAAAATAATACAAACAGAATTAAAAATATATGAACTCAATATATAGCATAAAAGAGAAGGCTATGAGTTATTTTAAAATCAAAAACATCTTAATATATTTAAAAAATATATGAATTGAATAAAATGAATTAAACCAAGGACATATGACTTCAATGTTAATGATATAAACTAACAAAAAATTGAAATGAAACCATAAATGCACTAAACAATTATAGAGGGATAAGGAAGTTCCTGTATGCATGGAACTTGTTTTTGCACCACTGTATATAGCCCACTCTGTAAATAGCTCATACCAATCTAGCACACAACACAACACACACTCAATTTCCCCCCACTGCATGTATAACACACTCACTTGACCTGATTGTTTGCTGTGATACCACCTTGATTATTAAGATAAGGCGGTTTAGAAATACTGTTAAATAAATAAATAAATAAAATATTTAAAGTAGCAGAACTTACTCGTGCTTAACTAAATTTTTCCTATTTCTAATGTGCATAAGAACATAAACGTTTAATAAATAAATAAAAAAAATGATATCACAGAAGAAAGATATAGTAATGGAAAAAGGACTTTTCCTCAATGTGAATCCATAGCGAGTGCCATAGAACCCTTGAGGAAAGCATTCCTGAAACACGGCCATGTAGGTCCTGGCTCTTATCACCCCTGATTGGTGAATGCTTTGAATAAAGTGTGTCTTTGAGAATACCACATTTTGGACTGGTTTTACTTCTATCAATACGTGGTAACAGTGCTTCATCGTTGGACTACTGTTGTAGCTCTTAGCTTGTGGCCTACTGCAATTGCCCAGCCTCCAGGACATATCATAGCTGCTGCTTATCAACATTTGTAGAACATTCATTCTCACAGATGGGAACAGATGTGGATCCCCCAGCACGTCCACACCGAAGCACCCCTGTTCCCCACATATCACCACGTCTTGTGCAGCTTTGAGTTGTGTGCAGCATCAGACAGCTGGCTCTGTGCAACAATAACACACCTGCAGCCAAAAACTATTGGCTAATTGATCCAAGAGTGGTGCACACCTGCAACCACATACCATGGCTAATTGATCCGAGAGTGGTGTCACAAGAGGGAGGTAGAGAAGGGGTGGGATGACATAGGCATTACAAGGGATCTATGGAGACTGAGATGGAAGGGGAGGAGGGCCAGAGCAGCAGAGTGAGGGGATGGTGTCATCTGGCATGGATGAGATGAGATTGGACAGAGTAGGGTGTGTGGTTGGAAATGGTGAGGAAGAGACAGGGTTTAGAAAGTGGAGCCACATAACAGGATGTATGAGCCTGGGGGTGTTTGATAGGGGCAGTGAGGGGGCAGGTGCAGAAAGGACATGGGCCTATGGGGTCCGGTGGGGAAACACAGGTATCCAAGGAAGCAGCTGCAGGGTCAAGGTGACAGTCACACTGTACTAGTACCCAGGGGACTGGCAGATGCTAAAGATGAGATGGAGATGCGAGTGAGAGCTACTAGGTAGTGTCCTTTATGCCCTACATTTAGTGCCATAAACCAGTGGGAACCAGACAGAGCTGCAACATAAGGGCTGCCAGGGGCAAACATCTTCCTTGCTGTCACAGGAGCTGGATGCATTCTGTGAGCACAACCATAGCACCACATTGACACAGGGGTGTGTGTGGGAACCCTGGCACAATTATGACAAATATGATGACTTGCACCCTGAGAATGGAAGTACATGTCCCTGCTGCTAGGATGCCCAGGTCGGCATAAACAGCTATGCATGTGATTGCACTGTTGGATAAGTGTGGACGCAAGTCTGTAAGATAACAGCAAAGAAAAAAGTTGTCCTCTTAGGAAATTTCAACCTTCCTTCCTTACAAAACTCATGCGTCTCATCATTCCTTAGCGCTATGGAGCATTTACACTATCATCAAATCATAAAAAGCCCTACCCACAAAAAAGGGAATATTCTAGATCTTATCTTTGCCCCCCAAAAGATCCACTCACAACATAACAATCCCCCCCAACTGACAGCAGTCCCATGATCAGATCACCATCTTATTGAATTCTCCCTTGAGACTGAACAGTCATATAACTATGTTGAAAACCAGACTGCAAAATAATACTCTAAATTTAAACATTTTGAAAATGACTACTCCACCAGAGAACTACTAGACCTGGACTACTAGAACTACTAGAACTATAAATGACCTGGAGGAGCTTATGACCAGTTGGAATAACACTATTACTAGGCTGGCAACAAGACCTCAAACTGCTCACCAAACCTCAAAGAAACCATCAAAACAATGGTACACTCATGACACAAGACTGCTAAAAAGAGAGCCGAGGAAACTTGAACGTACCTAGCGGTCAAAGAAAACTACAGAAAACAGGGAAAACTACTTAACTATGTTAACAAAATACCATCAGCACATTAACTATGTTAAAAAAGATTACCACACAAAACTCCTCAAAAAATCAATAAATAAACCAGAAGAGTTATTTTCCATTGTAAAATCTCTCACATCCCATCCAAAAGATTCCACTGAATCTCCAGACATATCTCCTCAAACACTAGCAGACTATTATTTGTCCAAAATCAACTCTGTGACAAATATCCCCTCTATGTGCATCAATAATATTACTCCACAAGCAAAAGGTTGGGAGGAGTTTCATCATATCTATTTAGATCTTCTCAAAAGGAGCATAGAAAATATGAACAAACCTACATCTAAAGCGGATCCATGTCCAGTAAACTGGATTAAAATGGCATGTGATGAGCTAGCACCTATCATACCATCTATAGTGAAACTGTCTCTGTCACAAGGACATAAACCTAAGGGACTTCAGAATGCAATCATACCGCGCATCCTAAAAATAAATCACTTGACAAACTATGCCCTTCTTCTTAGAGACCTATTTCTAGCTTACCATTCTTGGCTAAAATAATAGAAAAAAAATGTCCACATATTGACATTTTTGCCCTGCTAGACGATCAGTTTGGATTTTGACCATTCCATAGTGTTGAAACATTAATGTTAGCTCTCTACAACAAAATCGTAAAAGGAATTGACAACACTAACCAAGCCTTGATCTTAATTTTCCTTGATATTGCCTCAAGACTTTGACTCTGTCATTCATGCCTTACTAAAACAAAGACTGCAATAAATAGGTCTAAGTGGAACTACATTGCAATGGTTCACCTCATACCTTCCTGACAGAACTCAATAGATCAGCATAGGCCAAAACCTTTCCAGCACATACCACCAAACAACAGGACTTTCTCAAGGCTCTGCACTATCCACCCACCTTTTCAATATCTATATACAGCCCATCTGTCATCTAATTAAAAAATTCAATATTGACTACGCCATCTATGCAGATGACATAATGCTGTATATGCCCTTCAATGTAAATGCACCTAACCTTGAATCCATAATCTCATGCTTAAAGGAATTAGCTACCCGGTTCAAAAACTACAGTCTAAATATCAGTATGTTGCAGCTAAGGACCCTCCAGGAAGCCCAGGATGCAGCACAGTACAGCTAGGGACAAGGAACAGGCCCCTGCCCAGCCTGCAATAGCAGAATTTGCCCAGAGGACCCTGATGACAGTAGCCTGGATGACGCGGAGCAGCAAATACTCTGGGAGGAGGCATATATGCTTCACTGCACCGAGGGCATCCACTCCGAGCCACATACCATCCAGCAGGAGCTGCAGGCTGGTAATCAAATCAAGCTCAACCACTACATGATGGAGCAATTCCACTGGGAGGCACAACTGAGGCTTCTGAGGGAGATGGCAGCCTCTATAACGATGGTATCAAATACATATCACCAGTTGTAGGCATCACACCAGGCCCAGGCTGCTGGTGTTGGGCATGGGGGCACTCCAGCAGCACCACTGGATAGCACTGAACTTGCTGGGCTATATCACAGGGGATGGGGAGGACACAGCCAGTAATACATCAGAAACTGCTCCATTGCGACGCAGTGCCCAGATGGCAAAGCGTCCCAGACCATGAGCTAGGTGGTAGGGGTGGGAAGCGGGCACTATTTAACTAATGTTTCTCACTGCTGTCCAGTAAGTGTTCTCACTTGCTCTAGAAGGTTTCACAGATGAGTCTGTTCCTTGTGGCGAGTGCTAATGCCATCTGCTGTTGGTTCCCCCTCTGTACCCCTTCCTCATCCACAGCCTCTGCAGCATCTGTTCCCTCTGTCATTTTGTCCTCAGGATTGGGGATGCCACGCTGCATGGCAAGATTATGTAGGATGAAGCGGGTTATGAATATTCTACAAATACTGTACATTGAGAGCTATGGAGCAGCTTACCCCCACTGCAGTCTAGACATCTGAAGTGACTTTTCAGGACCTCAAATGCCCATTCCACCATTTCCCTGGTCCTCTGGCATGCCTGGTTATATCGCTCCTCTTGTGGGATATGTGGGTGTTGAACAGGTGTCAGTAGCCATGGTCTGAGAGGGTATCCACTGTCACCTTTGGGAGCAGAGGGGCAGACACATATCAATAAAGGTAATGTGCAAGATGTGTCGGGGAAAGCGGGGTAGGTTGTTGGACATATTGACTGTGCCTTTCGCAGGACTTTGACATGTAACTGGGCATTCTGGTGACAGTTCCTGACAAGCCATGTGCAGCATGTAGGTGCTTGCCTGATTCTCAGGGTCCTGGCATGTGCCCAGGATGCCCTGCTTCTGCACGTTCTTGGAATTTGACAGCTCTGGTCTGTTTTTATGCATACCTGTTCCCTACAACTGTTGAGATGTGTTCCCCCTGTGACTGCACCACCTATGGACATCCTCTCATCCTAGTCCTTCAGATCTCCCATCAGACTATGCACTTGTGTCGGGGCATCTCAGATTACATTTGCACACTTGCATGGATGCCACTCTGGGGTGCCTCCACACAAAGTAGCATACATTATTCACTTTCCATCACATTGCCTCACACCTGTGTCCACTCACCAAGCAACCATGCATTTCCAAGGTGCCCTGTGGCTGCTGCTTGTCCCAGGTCTGACTGAGAGAGGATGAATGCATCATGGCAGAAGCCCAGAAACCTAGCACATACATCAGTGATGAGCATGTTGGCATTGACTATCACGTGCATATTCATGAAATTGTAGTTGTGGCAGTTTCTGAATGCCCTCTGGACCCGGTGATCTCAGTGCAACATGGGTGCAGCAATTATGCCGATGACAGATGGGAAGCCAGCTATATCGTAGAATGCCTGTATCGTCTCCTGTCTTTGATCAGATGTGGTGGGGAAGGTGATATAGTTTTGCATCCTTCTCAGCGGGGCACTGGTGAAGGCATTAATGCAGTGGCATGTGGCAGTCCGGGTGATGCCTGTAGTGGCACCGACAACATGCTGGAAGCTTCCTGTGGCCAAGAACCCCAGTGCATTGGTTACCTTCAGAGTCACTGGCAATGCCTGGATTCAGGTGTTGGCTGGCTCCAAATCCCAGCACAGCATCCCACACAGCTCTGATATGGTGCTACAGTCTAGCCGATAGCATTGGTACACCTCTTCCTCCAACAGCTGAAGGTATGTCACCCTTGGTCTGTAGATTTATGGGGTACGGTAGGTATGCCTGTGGTGCTAGGTCACTGGCCACTGCTGTTGCTGCACATTGTATTTCTTCCTCTCTGCCTTGGCGCGTCGGTGGCATCTCCATCTCAGTTGTAGTCTCTGTAGTCATTGCATGGGCATTTCCCGTCTGTAGGTATTGCAGCTACCAGGGTTTGCCGACGGCCGGTCACTGTGTCAAATGCACCCAACAACCTGGCCTAAGCTTACGTGGTTTATGGTATTGTGGACTGCTGCACTGTGCCATTGAATATCCTTGCAAAGCAGGTAAGTTGAAGCCATGTCCCTATTATGCCCCGTTACTCCCTTGCTGATATCTGGTTACAGCTGCTCACAATGCTCGGATATTCGCCACTATCCATGTAGGTGAATAGCGCAGATACACAATTAATGGCCACATATGCGGGACAAGCTGCTTATCTGGCACCTTGCCAACTCCTAAGGCTTCCAATTTTGGTCCCATAAGGCACGATTTTCATTTGGGAGGTGCTATGTGTCACGTGCTGTTCGTCTAACACAGATTTTCAATGCCGGGGTCATCTGCAGCCCTGGCATTGAAAACCCGGTTCTCACTACACAACCCAGAAACCGCAGGAGCTAGTCGTATAACAGCCTATCTTTAAGGCACAGAGGGTTAAGCAGGTAGCACTGAAAATCGCTGCTACCCATTTATTTACATGGGTAACCAGTGCAGTTACCTTTGTAAATGCCTTCGAAAATGCCGCCCATAGTCTTTAGGACTGTTCCACAGAGAATGCTGAAAACTGTAATCTACTTTAGTATTCCATACCTGTAAGCTCTAAGACCATGAGAAATACCATACTAGGTCAAACCAAGGTTCAAGCCCAGTATCCTGTTTCCAACAGTGGCCAATCCAGGTCACAAGTACCTAGCAGTTTCCCAAATAGACACACAGGTTCCATAATGCTTGTATTGGGGCAGGCAGTGGATTACCTGGATCCTCTTTAATAATGGTTTATGGATCTTTCCTCCAGGAACTTGTCCAAACCTTTTTTAAACCCAGTCACATTAACAGATTTTATTACATTCTCCGGTAACACATTCCAGAGTTTAATTGCGCTCTGAGTGAGAAAATATTTACTCTTATTAGTCTTAAAAGGGTTATACTGTAGCTTCATTGCATGTTCCTTAGTCTTTCAACTTTTTAATGGCTTAAAAAATCGATCTGCGTTTACCTGTTCCACTCCATTCATTAAATTATAGACCTCAATCATGTCTCTCCTCAGCCATTTCTTTTCCAGGTTGAAAAGCCCTAGCCTTTTGAGCCTCTCCTCATAGGGGCATCTTTCTATCCCCTTTACCATTTTGGTGGCTCTTCTCTGTACCTTTACTAGTCCCGCTATAATCTTTTTAAGATCCGGCGACCAGAATTGCATACTATATTTAAGGTGCAGTTGCACCATGGAACGATACAGAGGCATTATAATATCCATTGTTTTAATCTCTGTTCCTTTCCTTATGCTTCCTAGCATTTTATTTTCCTTCTTAGCCGCCGCCGCACACTGGGTGGTGTTATCCATGATGATGCCTAAATTATTTTCCTTAGTGGTGGTTCCTAATGTGGAACCTTGCATCGTGTAACCATAGTTTGGGTTTCTCTTTCCTAGGTGCATAACTTTGCACTTGTCCACATTAAATTTCATCTGCCTTTCGAATGTCCAGTCTTCCAATTTATCAAGGCCCTCTTGCAATTTTTCACAATCTCTTAGGTTTTAACAACTTTGAATAATTTTGTGTCATCTTCAAATTTGACTACCTTATTCATTATTCCCATTTCCAGGTCATTTACGAATATGTAAATGACCTGGAAATGACCCACTCTAGAAAGGCCCTTACATGCATTATCTGATTTTTACCTATCATTGCAGTGTAAATAGCTTATGTATATAGTTAACCCTGTTATCCAACTTTGTACTCCTGTTCGATGTAAAACCTGACAGCTTGTCGTTATGGTCGTTATGTTATGATGTAAACCGCGCTGATACTAAATAGCGCGGTATATAAGAAACTGTAATAAATAAATAAAATAAAATGTTAAAAAACAGTGGACCCAACACAGAACCCTGGGGTACTCCACTATTCACCTTTCTCCATTGGGAAAATTAGCTATTCAGCCCTACCCTCTGCTTTCTATCTTTTAACCAGTTCCTGATCCACAATAGTACACTGCCTCCTATCCAATGACTTTTTAATTTCACCAAGGGGCTTGTTTACAAAGCCGCGGTAGCGGTTCGCGATCGTTATCGGAGCCGCGGTCCCATTGATTTCAATACTCAATACAGAACAGCCAACAGCCTAAACTCCACAAGCCCCCTCCCTCCCCAGCTACCTCCCCGCTATTTTGGCCTGCCCCCTCCCTCCACCCCACCCACCTCCCCACCCCCCCACCCAAACTACCCCCCCCCGCAACCTGCATTAAACACGGACTATACGCTCATCCTCCACACCACCCGTCTCAGGGACTGTATCCCGTAGGGGTCACCACACAGTGAGGAATCGCTCCCAAGCACCCCCAGGCAAGAGGCGGGCAGTACGTTGCTCCATGCCCATCAAATCTCCCATCGCTCGCTCCCACTCCCTTACTGTGGGCGCAGAGTCTTTCAGCCAATTTCGCAAGATGCACAATTTCACAAGGATAAAACCCTTTGCATAGAGCTTCCGCTCACCTTCCCGAAGGGGTTGCACTCCCTCATAAGATCCAAACAGGCACCACTCCAGGGTCATCTCTATTGGAAACTGCAACCATTGTCCCAACAACCGCCCCACTCCCATCCACAACTCTTGTATGTGGGTACAGAACCAAAAGTGGTGCGCAACCCCCCCCCTCGCTATCTAGGTGTCGCATGAGCGAGTAAGAGGTTTCTCTGCTTGCTCCGGGGCTGTCCCACTATTAATCGGCAAATCAACAAGCATACCCCAGAAAATCTGGTTGGAAATACTTCTGTGTGGACGGCAGGGCTCGAGTGGTTGTGTTGGTGTGTGCGGCAGGTTGAGAATGCCTCCACCGCCGAGGAGGGAGCGAGAGAAAGTCCCGAAGGTTGGGGCCTCTGTAGCAGCGGGACCAGCAGTAAAGATGGCGCAGCCGTGCTCGCCGGGAGGTGAGAGTGTGGATTCTGGGTCTGAGGAGTTAGCACGCGAGGTGGCAAAGCTTCTGGAGCCTAAATTCGATCTGATTTTGAGTAAGTTGGAAACGATGGCAGAGACGATTGTGGAGTGCACCCACAGAGTAGACGAGTTGGAGCAGCGGGTATCGGCGCTTGAGGACGATGGGGGTAAGCAAGGCCGGGAACTGGAGCGACTGCATCAGAAGGTGGACACTTTATTGGATAAAGTTGATGATCTAGAAAACCGTTCCAGATGGAACAATGTGAGGCTGGTGGGAGTGCCGGAGTCCAAAATGGATGCTATGCTGCTGGATTTAGTGGAGACCTGGTTGCCACAAGAACTGGGTTTACCGGAGTTGGTTGGCAAACTGAAAGTTGAGCGGGCACATCGCCTGGGGCCTAGGACTGAGAATTGCCAATGGCCGAGAGTGATTATTGCGAGGATTTTAAACTTTCAACACAAATGGCTTTTACTACAAGAAACGGGACTTAACTTTGGACAATCAGTCTGTTCTTTTGTTCCAGGACTATTCTGCGCCCGTTGCGGCGAAGCGGAAAGAGTTCTCGCCGATTTGTGTGGCGTTATTCAAAAAGCAGGTTCGATTCAATTTGGCCGTTCCGGCGGTGCTGCGTGTGCATCTTGCGGGGAAGCAGCATGTGCTGGCAACGGTCGTGGAGGCACGAAGGTTCGTTGAGCAGCAGGATAAAGACAGGCCGGAGAGTAGCCCAGAGCGGGCAGGAAGCGGAGACTGAGTGGGACTTGCAGGCGACTAGTATGATGTGCAGCCCTGCGGACATTTTGTTTTATTTCCTTATGCCTTGTGTGTGTGTGATGGGGGCAGCCTGGCTGCCGGGGCCAGGAGGAGAACGTGGCTAATGGCAGTGTGAAGCATGGCAGAGGTGCTTGGGATGTTTGAAGTGGACCACGAGCCCTGATTGCGTCGGGTGCATGGGAGAACTTGGTGGAAATAATGTTCACTAGGGTTTGCAATGTTTTAAGATTGTATACTGTTGCCTGTTGATGGGGGGGGGGGTAATTCCATACTGTATGTTTGGGGGTGAGTAGAGTGTATGTGTAGAGAGCATGCTGTTAGAGGTTTAGCAGGGGGTATCAGTTGTAGCTACGGAAGGGGGTTCTTGTGCTACTGGTGTGGAGGGGAGGGTGGGACAGCCCTGCAGCGCACCGAGACGGGTCTCGAGCCTGGCGGAGCGGGCCAGGGGTAGTATCTTTGGGTTTTTTAAGGGGGCGGGGGTAGGGGGGTGCGGGTTAGTGGGGGTAGGGAAAGGGGTAGGGGTAGGGGGCTTAGAGCAGTTGTTCGCAAAGGGCTTGCTGGGTGGGAGTCTCAGGGACTAGGCGGGAGAATGGACCGGAGAGTCGAGGCTGGGCGACTCTGGGTCCCATGGGGTGTATTGGTGAGATTGGCTACGATGAACACGGGGTCCCAGGCTGATGGGGACTGATTTAGGCTTTACTTCTTGGAATGTAGGAGGTCTTGGCACGCCCATAAAGCGCACTAAAGTTCTTCAAGCTTTGCGGAAAGTGGGAGCCCAGGTGGTGTTTCTACAAGAGACACACTTAACTGCACGAGAGCATGCAAAGCTGAAAAGGGCGTGGGTTGGGCGGGTCTGTGCTGCTGAGGCGGTTGGGGGTCGGAAGAGAGGGGATGCACTGCTGTTTCATAAGTGCCTTACTGTGGAGGTACTGAGCGAGGATAGTGACCCTGGCGGGCGATATCTCTGGGTGCATGTGAAGGTTAATGGGGAAGAAATGGTTCTGGGTAATGTTTACGCTCCCAATGTGTATAATCATGGGTTCTTTGAAGCCTTGGTTTGGAAGGTGGGCAGTTTGCCTAAAGTCCCGGTAATTTTGGCCGGCGATTTTAATTGCCCTCACGATCCGACCCTGGATAAATCGACCCCTTTGCAGGGAGGGGGAGGTTGGACAACACGCGGCATGAACTATTTGTGTCAGATGTGAGGGCTTCTTGATGTTTGGCGAGTTTTGCATGGGGAGGAGCGGGACCATACACATCTGTCGCGAGCCCACCAGACGTGGTCTCGCATTGATTACATTCTCATGAGGCCAGCAGATTTATATAGAGTGCGCAGCGCAGACATTAGTCCAATCTTAGTGTCGGATCATGCGATGGTCAGTGTGGTGTGGACAGGGCAACGCGTGTTGGGGGGTAAATGGTCCTTTCCTAGGCATTTATGGCATCGGAGCGAGTTTCAGGAATTTGTGCGTGCCAAATGGAGGGATTTCCTAGAGAATAATGAGGGGAGTGTCTCGGCTGTGGCCACCCTGTGGGAAGCGGGGAAAGCAGTAATCCGAGGACAGTTGATTGCATTTTTGGCTAGAGAAAAGAAGAGCGTGAACAAGGAGCTCGTACGACTTACACAGGAGCTTCATTTGAAAAAGCAGGAGTCTCTTTGTCATCCGGGAGGGGGGGAACTACAGGGCTATCTTGCACTGCAGAAACAATTGAATACTCTGCTCCAGGAGAGAGCGACCTATGATATACAGTTTTATAGGCATCAGTTTTTCCGTTTTGGGAACCGCTCGGGCAAGTTATTGGCGAGGCTTGTGCGGGAAGGGAATGGCACTAATCTGGTGGTACAGATTCGAGATGAGACGGGAAGGCTGAGGAGAGAGCCCACGGCAATAGCGGAGGTGTTTAAGTGTTTTTACGGTCGGCTGTATATCCCGGATCCTGTGGATAAGGATTAGGAAAGGGTCTTCTTAGATAAGGTGGAATTCTGCCAGGTGACTGCACAGGAACAGGAGCTCTTAAACCAACCTATTTCTGGGGGGGGGGGGGGGGGAGGTTCAGAGGGTCATTAGGGAGGGGAAATTGCACAAAGTGCCAGGCCCTGACGGTTACGGCGTGGAGTTCTATAAAATCCTGGAATTGCAGGTAGTGCCTACCTTGGTAGCGGTGTATGATGAGGTACTAGTTACAGGAAAGTTTCCGAGGGACATGCGTACGGCTTCCATCTCGCTGATTCATAAGGCAGGGAAGGATCCGGAGGATCCAGCTGCTTACCGGCCTATCTCGCTCATTAATTTTGACATGAAAATTCTTGCGTCAGTTCTTGCCGCACGGGCGCAGGATGTACTGTCTCGTATTATAGGTCAGTATCAGGTGGGATTTGTATGTGGCAGAGCGGCGGCTAAGAACATTGTTCAAGTTTTTTTGAGCATGGAAAGATGTCTATCACAGAATCGACCGCTACTGTTGGCCAGCTTGGATGCCGAGAAGGCCTTTGATAGAATCTCGTGGGATTATATGTTTGAGGCGTTGCGTCGCTTTGGTTTTCTAGGGCGGTTTGTGAATTGGGTACGTGCGCTGTATGCTGAGCCGCGGGCATTCATTACGGTAGGGGGAGTGAATTCGGAGCCGTTCTGTCTGAAGAGGGGTACCCGGCAGGGGTGCCCATTGTCCCCGCTCCTCTTCATACTACATCTGGAGCCTCTGTTGGTGAAATTGATGCATCAAGAAGGAGTGACAGGAGTTGGCTGGGAGGCTGGTGAAATTAAAATCAGCGCGTTCGCAGATGATATGTTACTGTGTCTGACGAATCCGCAGGTGTCTCTGCCTCAGGCTTTACAAGTGATTGAGGGTATTGGGGCATTTTTGGGTTTGAAAATAAACAAAAGTAAGTCTTTAGGGCTAGATGTCAGGGGGGGGGGGGGGACTCCCGGAGGTCGTGGAAGGGCGCTTTTCCTTTAATGTGGGCTGAGGGACAGATACAATATCTCGGGATCCAGATCCCTGAAAGGTTAGACCAGTTGTATCAGGCGAATGTTCCGGGACTGCTGGCCGGGATGAGTAGTAGATTGCGGAAATGGATGGAGCTACCGTTGTCGTTGAGTGGTAGAATAGCTTTGGGCCTATATTCTGCGTCACCTCCCGGTGTGGCTCTTGCGTAGAGATGTTGAGCTTTGGGTAGTCAGCTGTCGCGGTTTCTGTGGCGGGGTCGGAGGGCTAGGATTGCCTTAAATACTTTGATGCAGCCCCAGGGGAGTGGTGGAGCAGGATTGTTATCGGTCCGGCGGTATAACCCGGTGTGTTGGGCGAACGTTTTTCGGGACCTGCTGGCGGGTACGTCTGAGGTCATCCCATTGCGTATTATTGATGAAGTGGCGGCTCCGCTACACCGAATGGTGATGACCTATGTGGAGCGTGGGAAGCTACCTGGGGCCTGCTGGCGGTTGGGCTACTGGAGAGCTCTCCGGATGGCCTGGAAATCGATGTGCGGCTATCGGGGGGGGGGGGGGGGGGTCGGGGGAGTTTGACGGATTGTATTCCATTGGGCGGCAATCCGGATTTTCTTACGGGGCTGCGGGCCTCTATTGCAAGGGATTGGGCAGCTAACGGTTTGTGCTACGTAGGACATCTTCGTAGGGAGGGGGGTTAGATGTGGATTCGTTTGCTTCCTTACGGGAGAGATATGCTTTGGGGGTGCGGGACTTATACTTCTATTTTCAGGTACGCCATTATGTGAATACGCTGCGGATAGGTCAGGTAGGAGTGTTGGCGCTGGGAGGGATGCTGGAGGTGTTAGGTGTTTTAGAGGGGAAGATTACGGCGCGAACTCTGGATGCAGCCTTGCACCCTGAGGGGGCTGAGGTCAATTTAGTTGCTTTGGTGGAGAAATGGCGGAAAGATGGAGAAGTCGAAGGCACGGCACGGCAGGGCGTCTACGGGGGGCATTTGCTGCGATAAAAACTATTTCAGAAAAAGTCCAGTTGCAGGAAATCCAATACGAGTTTCTTTGGCGTGCATATGTGCATAATGTGTGGGCAGCAAAGGTGGGCCTGGCAGCGACAAATGTGTGCAGCCTCTGCAAGACCTTACATTTTTTTAACATTAAATCCCAGCTGCCAAATTCTAGACCATTCTTCAAGCTTAGCTAGATCCCTCCTCATGTTATCTACACCTTCCTGGGTGTCTACTCTATTGCAGATTTTGGTATCAACCGCAAAGAGGCAAACCTTACCCGACAGTCCTTCCGCTATATCACTAACAAAGATGTTAAAAAGGCACACCACTGGTAACATCCTTCTCTTCAGAGTGAGCTCCATTTACCTGTACTCTTTCTCGCCTCCCATCCAACCAGTTTCTAACCCAAGCAGTAACTTTAGGGTCCATCACTAGGGTGCTCACTTTGTTTATAAGTTGCCTGTGAGGAACAGTGTCAAAGGCTTTACTGAAATCTAAATACACCACATCTTGGGCTCTCCCTCGGTCCAATTCCGTGGTCACCCAGTCAAAGAAATCAATCAGATTTGTCTGACAAGACCTGCCTCTGGTGAATCCATGCTGCCTCGGATCCTGTAACCCGCTGGACTCCAGAAACCTCACTATTTTCTCTTTCAGCAGCGTTTCCAATAATTTACTCACCACTAAAGTTAAACTAATCAGCCTGTAGTTTTCAACCACATCCTTACTTCCGCTTTGTTTCCGCATGTTTAGTAATTTTGTTCTTTATAATGGTTTCTACCATTTTTCCCAGAACAGATGTCAAGATCACCAGCCTGTAGTTTCCCGGATCACTACTGGAACCCTTTTTAAAAATTGGCATTACACTGGTCATTCTCCAATCTTCAGGTACTACAGATGATTTTAATGATAGTTTACAGATTACTAATAGTAAATCTGCAATCTCATATTTCATTTCTTTCAACACCCTCAAGTGTATACCATCCAGTCCAGGTGATTTACTCTTCTTTAGTTTATCAAATAATTGTAATACATCTTCCTGGTTTATCGACATTTCTTTAAATTCTTCCGATACATCACCTTTAAATACCATTTCAATTATGGGTAACCTCCCTACATCGTCTTCAGTAAAGACCGAAGCAAAGAATTCATTCATTCTCTCCACTATGGACTTTGAGTTCCTTTTACCCCTCTATTATCTAATGGTCCAACTGACTCTCTCATGGGTTTTTTGCTACTAATGTACTTGAAAAAGTCTTTATTATGCGTTTTTGCTTCCTCAACAAGCTTCTTATCAAATACTCTCTTTGCCTGCCTTTTAGTTTTTTCTTAACTATTTTCCTCATTTTATCATAGTCTCCCTTTGGAAAATTAAAAGGCAGTACTGTGGATTTCTTTGCCGTCTTTCCTCCATTTATGAGATCAAATGTGATCATGCTATGATCACTATTGCCAAGTGGCCCCAACACCCTTATCTCTTGCACCAGATCTTGTGTACTACTAAGGATTAGGTCTAAAATGGTTTCCCCTCTTGTCAGTTCATGAACCATCTGCTCCAAGGGGATACATTTTATTTCATCTAGAAACTACCTCCTTAGCATGTCCTGCCGTGACACTGACCCAGTCGATACCACGGTAATTGAAATCACCCATCATTATTACAGTATTGTAACTTTTGTTAGCTTCCCTGATTTCTTTGAGCTTTTCATCATCCATTTGTTCATTCTGGCCAGGCAGTCGATAGTACACACCCACTGCCATCGCCTTCCCCTTTTTGCATGGAATTTCAATCCATAGAGATTCTACAGCAAATTTTGTTTCCTGCAAAACTTTAATCCTTTGTGACTCAATGCCCTCTCTAACATAGAGCGTAACCCCTCCACCAATTTGATCTGCTCTATCATTACGATATAGTTTTTACCCCGGTATCACAGTGTCCCACTGATTGTCCTCCTTTCACCATGTCTCTGAGATATCTGTTGGAGGGTGGGTGAGAAGTGGCAGGTCATGTGTGCAGAAGCTCATGACCTGCCACAGGTGCCGTGCCACCCACAGAGGTCTGCTGCCCTAGGCGGCCATCTTGCCTGCCTAGTGGATGAGTCGGTCCTGGGTGTGACACATTGATGTTCTGTTTATTCATCTTTCACTTGGCCTCCATGCGGCTGTTTATCACTTCTATAAAATCTGGTCCTCTGCAACTATCTCACTAAGAACTCATCCTTTAGTACATGGAGCAAGTCCAAGGGACACTGGAATCTTCTGCCTTGAAGGACATGGAACAAAAACCTAAAAATGAAATGAGGGAAAGGAGGAGAGCAGCAGGAGAATGGAAAGACTTTATCCATGACAACAGAGCATAGATGGCTGTGAACTACCCACCAGAAAATGCCACAGCAGTGTCACAAAAAGGACAGATCTCACGGAATGACAATTTAGTCAGTGTTGGAGTATCATCAGATGATAATAGAAGATCATTATCAACAGGAAAGCAAGGGGATTACTCATTGTCTTTCTTATGTTTAACATGACCCTGACTGGGGGAGCAGGATGTGAGATGTACAGCTAGATAGCTTGTGACCTTTATGATTTCTTCTCTGTTAAGCACTGAGGCACTATCCCTGTATAGTACCATATAACCTTGAATACAACATTTTTTATTTTTGCATCTCAATATTCATGTTAGAAAAGGTACAGAGAAGAGCCACCAAAATGGTAAAGGGGATGGAAGGATCCTCCTATGAAGAGAGGCTAAAAAGGTTAGGGCTCTTCAACCTGGAAAAGAGATGGCTGACGGGAGATATGATAGAGGTCTATAAATTAATGAACGGAGTGGAACGGGTAAACTTAGTTCGATTGTTTACGCCTTCAAAATATAGAAAGACCAGGGGACATGCAATGAAGCTACAGGGTAAACTATTTAAGACTAATAATAGAAAATATTTTTTCACTCAACATGTAATCAAACTGTGGAATTCATTACTGGAGGATGTAGTAAAAGCTGTTAGTGTAGCTGGGTTTAAAAAGGGTTTGGAAAAGTTCCTAGAGGAAAGGTCCATAAACCATTATTAAAGGAGACCCAGGATATCCACTGCTTGACCCAATACAAGCATTGTGGAACCTGTATCTTTTGGGGAAACTGCTACGTACGTGTGACCTAGATAGGCCACTGTTGGAAACAGGATACTGGGTTTGATGGACCTTGATCTGACCCAGTATGGCATATCTTATGTTCTTATGTTCTTAGAACTACTGAAAGATTCTGAGTCGCTTGCTGCTTTTTAAAAATTTTCTTTATAAAATTTTCTTAACCTCCCTTTGAAAATAATTACAGTAGCATTACTGCTCTTTGTCTCTGGGGCTACCAGGCGCATCCAGCAACTCCAAGATATCCCACCAGATCATCAGCAGAGCTCTCTTCACTTCTCAGATCGCCAGCACACATCCAGCAGAGTGGCAGAAACACTTAATGCCCCAATGAGTGACAATCCCCCCCTCCCTGAATATCCCCTGACTCTTTAGCAGGAAGCCCCAAATCCCTTCCCAACCTTCTGAAATGAAAGTCAGAGATCTCCTGCCTGTACCACTGCTGGTTGCTCAATGATGCTGCTGGGGGCGTTTCATGTGATGGGCTTAAGCATTCCCTTGCAGCATTATTCAGTAGTCATCAGCATCTAATGGGCATCATTCAGTGGTGTGGGCAGGACTTCTCTAAGTCCCATCTGCCTGTGAATAGCAGGGCCATCCACAGTAATAATAATAACAACTCTTCATTCAAGAACAGTGAAGTAGGGGTGCTTAGGGTATCAAAGTGAGCTGGGGAAATGCTATCACTCAGGGATGTTGTTGCATCAGAAGAGCTCGGATGGCAATCAAGGCTTGGTGGCAGGGACACAGTGGTTGAGCTTATCCAAATGGGAAGAAAATTCCCGCTGCTAAATCAGCCTTTTCAGTTTGGGCTGGCTAGCATGGATGAATTTTGTGGCAGTGTATGCAGTAAAAACTTAATACCTGTCTAAGGCAGTTGTTAAATTTTCAGGCTTTACTGAGCCCATGGAGTAGTACTTGTGGACCGATACAGAATCATTTATAGCAGGGCACATAGGTTAACTGAGCAGGAAGGTGTCTGTTTCTTTTCTTTATTATAAACACACATGGGCATCTGTATAAATCTTCACAACATGACAGCACAAACCAGAAGAAATTGCCCTGAAATCCTGATGTAAATACTAGCATGTACTTTGCAGGTGGTCATGCACATTTTAAAAAATATGCAAGTAAATTCTGACTCTGCCCACGCTCCACTCAAACTCCAGTCCTGAGCATGCCTGCTATACACATATAAGCCAGCTTACACTGCACATACGTTTAGTGTGACCGATTTTATGAGGCCTTTTCCATGTCTAAGTTGATATTTTATGCATAGAAAATGTTTATAAAACTGCTAATGCTCTAACCACGCCTCCTTGGAATCTAGATGCGGTATAGTTCTCCACATGTAAATAGTGGCTTTCTAAAATCACTGTTTACATGTATGGGTGATCTACACATGCAATGTTGCTACTTGCTTGTGGGAATGCTTCTAAAATAACCCCCACACGTTTTAGACAAGATGGTACTCACAGGAAAAGGAGGTGCATGATTCTTTGGGTACTTTTTCCTTCACTTTGCAAACAGTGTAAAAACCATGGATAAAAAATATTCACAAACTTTGCAGTATGAAAATCGTTCCCTTTATGCATCACCCTCTAAGTCATTTAACAAAATAAAGTGGGAAACTGCACAAAATACAGGAGGTATATAATGAGACTCCAATTGTCCAGCATGTTATTGAGTGTGTCTTCAGGGGATTCCAGTTATAATCACACAGTCTTTCACATTCTGTTTTTATCAGAGGTGAGCCCACCGGCAGGCATGAAGTGAAATAGGGAAAGATCTGACTACGAATTTTCAATTTCCTTAGAATGTATACAATTTCTTTCTATGCCCTTGACCATTCTGCTCATCAACTGATTGTTCGAGATGTCTAGGTCTGGTATAACATTCTCCAGTACTGGCCTCAGCATATCAGATATTATTTTACATTAATAAGTCTCTAGGTAATTTTCCTCAAGGATACATTTTAATAGATCCATCCTCTTGATTTTTTTCCAATTCTCCTGTTTCCTTCAATGTCCTTTAATAAAAAATGCAATTAAAGCCCCTTTTGGGAGGTAGGTTTCTTCATTATCCTTTAGCATGTTTTTGGCATATGGAAGTTTCTATCAACGGTGAATGCTTAGTTTGCTCAGCTAATATAGCTGCTATAGTCGGCTTTTGAAACCTGCAGTAACCAATTCATAGTCTGCTGGGATATTTAATGCAACATACTAATATGACTAATGAAAGACATGTGAAGACACTATTTAAGGGGTTCAGAAGAGATGTCTCTGGCAAATAAGTTTTGATTTTCTGTTCTTGTTAAAGTTTAGAGCATTCAGTGAAGAAAGGCCTCGGGGACCTAGTGGACTCTTGAAGCAATTTGTCTCAGAGTTAACAGCTTTAAGAACAGATTTTGCTTACAGAAGAAACAGACTGTATTTATAATCTGCTCTCTTGGCAATTTAAAGTAACTGAAAAACACGTCATGCCAACATTATCAAGCACATTAAGGTCATCTTATACAAACGCTTATATGTGTTGTTGGAGGCTTATTCTGCAAAGTGAAAAAAACTCCCCCTGTTTGCCAAAAGCCCCCCCCCCAAGAAATTATCCAATCTAAATTTAATTGCAAATTTAGCATAAACGCACTGAGAAAGTCTGGCGTGTCTGTGAGCAAGATTTGACTGTGAGAGAATAGGAAGAAACCTAAACTGAAAAGGTACAGAGTACATGCCAATAGATAAGGGCTAATGGGCCCATCCAGTCTGTTTTATTTATTTATTTATTTAACAATTTTTATATACCGCACTATTTGTTATCAGCGCGGTTTACATATAACAAAGGTTGCACAGTCAGAAACTGTTCTGTGTTTACATTATAACAGGGGTTTAAACTTGGAGCAACAGGGTAACTATATACATATGTTTTGGTGTCTTCTCTGATTTTCTACCACTTATACTAACACCAGCCTCCTCCCTGCAATGAATCTCATGTCTGTTATCCCTCTGCTCAACTCTTCTCGAACCACTGCTTTCTATATCTGTAGAGCAGTGGTTCTCAAATGGCATTTCGGGAACCCTGGTGTGTCACCAAAAATTTGGCATGAGCAGCAAGCCCATCCTTTCTCTAAGAACCATAAGAATTACAGGCTGGGGAGAATGCAAAGTTAGGAGTCGAGTGCTTAAAATCCTTATACCTGCTCCCTAATTCTTTTCCCCCTTCCAATGGTCACTGTTGCCACCAGCCCAAACTGGAACTGTTTATTTATTTATTTATTTTATTTATTTATGCGCTTTTCTATACCGCCCCTTCCAGAGATCAGGGGCGGTTTACAGAGAACATGGTAAACATCAAATTACATAGAACATTTTTGAGCTATGTAACTGTTGCAGATCTGCTCCTCTTTCCCCCCATGGCAATCAGTTCCACAGCATCCAGAGCCTAGCTGTGCTCCCCACTACCGGCCAAGGACTAGAGGTGCCCTAGGAAGATCCTCTATGCTGCTGCCTCCCGCTGTATCCCCCGCGCCCATTGCCACCCCTCTCTGGGGTCGACAGTGGCAAATGTTCCTGAAAACCATGATGCAGCACTTAATCTCCATCACTCTGCTCTATCCGCCTCTATGCCCCCCCCCCTCGCAGATTTCCAATTTATACAAAACCAGACGTCCAGGGAGGAAGCAGCAGATTGGGTGATGTGAATCCACGACACAGTCCGGAGATGGAGATTAAGTACTGTGTTGCTGTTTTAGGGACAATTGCCGCTGCTGTCAGCCCCAGAGAGAGATGCCAGCAATGGGCAACACTCTAGCAGCTGCCTAGTTTGCCTAATGATAGGGCTGGCCATGCACTCAAGCATTCTCCTGATTAACCACAACTTGCAACTTCTTTTAAGTAAATAAAAATTCAATAAGCTGTTTGGCGTCAAAAATCTAAAAAATATTTCCCTCATAAATGATAAAACTGCAAAGAAATTTCAAATTAAAGCTAGTGCCAACAGCTGGACTCTTGGTTTGCCTTTGACAAATCGGGGAATAATGAAATCAAAGGCCCTAAAAACCGCTCGTTCATTAGCCTGAAGTATAGACAGAGTACTTTATTCCAATCAGACTCGAGGGCTAATGTCACTACTAGGGTGGTCCTCTGTGTAATCAAGTCCAGAGATAGCTATAAAAACCCCATTACAATTCAAACTTGCTTGGGCTCCCTCCTGTTGACCAAGTGAAGATCTCCCAAAACCACCTAGTAGGGACAGGTATTGGAATCTCAGCACTGGAGATAATATCTCTATAGTCATTCCCAGTACCTGCATAAAATATTTGCTTACCATTTCAACTGGTAAAACCAAAGGAGATTTTGGGAAGTTCAAAAATCTGAAGTTATTCCTCCTCAACTAGTTATCAACATACTCCATTTTACAATGAACACAATCTCTGTCTCTGTTCAGGACCACATTGATCTGATATATTTTAGACACTCGAGACTCCAAGGTCTTTATTTTAGTAACATGCTTCGAGTCTGATTTAAGCTCTGGAAACATCCAATAAGTCATGTTGAAATGTATCCACATAATAAATAATGTGCCAAATAATGCATATTACTGCTCAGTAGTGCATGCTATGGGTGAATAATGTGCACTATTAAATAATAGCATCCACTACTGAGCAATAGTGGATGCTATTCACTCATAACTTGCACTATTGATTGATACCATGCACTATTCACCAATAGTGTATATTAATTACAACAGACAGAAAGTGATGACATTTTGGATTTTTAACTCCAATTCAGATCAAAATTCCGTTTCAAATGAATGCACATCCCTAGTTCCTACTGATGTCATGAGTAGCTCATGATGTCTCTTCTTGTCCAATATGGGCCGATGCAGCAACTGTGCATGATGATAGCATGTTTCCTGCACACAACACAGGAAGGGACAGATTAAGGCATATCTGATACCTTTGGGCCCTAGGCACACACCTAGTTTGCTGATACCTTAGTCCTGCCATGGAGATATGAGAAGATGTGTAGAAATAGAGAGCAAAAAAAGGAGGAATGCCACTGCACTACAATGGAAATAAATGAGTCTGAATAAAACTGGGACCTGGAAAATATTATTTTCATAATTTTTAAGTAATAACACGTGAGTGATTTATAACAGGTCACATGTGTGAAATAGTAAGTGCCTATTTTTACCCTATTTTATAAAGACACAGAGCCACCTATATGTCTTAAAATACTAGAAGTAAACTAGCAGACCCAGCATAGAGGAGTAGCCTAATGGTTAGAGCACTGGCTTGACAGCCAAATGCATAGAGTTTGATTCCCACTAACATGCCTTGTGGCCTTGGGCAAGTCACTTAACCTTCCATTGCGTCAGAAGAATCTAAGTTTTCAATCTCCCTGTTTAATGTACATTGCCAAGTTTAAGTTACAATATAAACCGCTTTGACTGAAAAGCTAAAGTAGTATAAAAAAAACGAATAAATACATGGTGGTTAGATTGAAGCCACAAACACTTCCACTCAGAAGTGGGTGTTATGTATATGCACCTGCTCAGAGGTGGGCTTTATGTATATGCATATTTTATAAAATATATACATAAATTGTGATGCTGCCCATTCTCTGTCCAAACTCCTACCCAGAACACACTTACACATGGATCATATACAGGTGTGCGCTTTCTTGTTGCTGTGTGTATTTTTTCATGTGTAACTCCTGGGATAATTTTATAAAAACTCTTTATCGCACGTAAAATGTTTTTATGCATGAAAATCCATTGTAAAATTGCCTCCTTTGTGTAAACCACATTATGTGATTCAGTAGCTATTATTTTATGTATGTATTTATTTATTTGGCTATTCTTTTATAGCACTCTTCCACAGGTCAGAGCAGTTTACAATTAACAATTGGGTTTCTACATCGAACGGGATGCCATATAACTTGGACTACTAACCATAGGGATGAAGCTGCATTTTCTATACATAAGTTGGATAATAAGGCAGCTTAACTATATACAATTTACATATAGTGGATACACACTATATCGTAATGATAGAGCTGATCAAATTGGTGGAGGGGTTGCGCTCTATGTTAGAGAGGGCATTGAGTCAGAAAGGATTAAAGTTTTGCAGGGAACAAAATTTGCTGTAGAATCTCTATGGATTGAAATTCCATTTATGAAGGGGAAGGTGATGGTAGTTGGAGTATACTATCGACCGCCTGGCCAGAATGAACAAATGGATGATGAAATGCTCAAAGAAATCAAGGAAGCTAACAAAAGTCACAACAGAGTAGTAATAATGGGTGATTTCAATTACCCCGGTATCGACTGGGTCAGTGTCACAGCAGGACAAGCTAAAGAGATAAAGTTTCTAGATGGAATAAATGACTGCTTCTTGGAGCAGCTGGTTCATGAACCAACCAGAGGGGAAGCCATACTGGACCTAGTCCTTAGTGGAACGCCAGATCTGGTGCAAGAAATAAGGGTGTTGGGACCACTTGGCAATAGTGATCATAGTATGATCATGTTTGATTTAATTAGTGGAGGACAGAGAGTAAAGGCATCCACAGTACTACCTTTTAACTTTCAAAAGGGAGACTATGATAGAATGAGGAATATAGTTAGGAAAAAACTAAAAGGAGCGGTTCCAAAGGTTAAAGACTTACAGCAAGCTTGGGTGTTATTTAAAAATACTATCCTCAAAGCCCAGACCAGCTGTATTCCACGCATTAGGAAAAGTGGAAGAAAGTCCAAAAAACTGCCAGCATGGTTTAAAGGTGAGGTCAGAGAGGCTGTTGCCGCCAAAAAAGCAACCTTCAGGAAATGGAAAAAAGAGCCAAATGATGAAAACTGGAAACAGCACAAGCACTGGCAAGTTAAATGCAAAGCATTGATAAGGCAGGCAAAGCGGAAATTTGAGAAGAAACTTGCTACGGAAGCAAAAACACAAAATAAAGACTTTTTCAAGTACATTCGTAGCAAAAGGCCTGTGAGAGAATCAATTGGACCATTAGATGATAGAGGGGTAAAAGGGGCAGTAAGAGGAAACAAGGCTATAGCAGAGAGACTGAATGAATTCTTTGCTTCGGTCTTTACTGAGGAAGATGTAGGGATGTTACCCAAGACTGAAGTGGTATTTAAAGGTGATACTGCAGAGGAATTGAGAGAAATATCGCTACACCGGGAAGATATATTACAATTATTTGATAAACTGAATAGTAGCAAATCACCTGGACCGGATGGTATACATCCCAGAGTGTTGAAAGAACTGAAATATGAGATTGCAGACCTGCTATTGGTAATCTGTGAACTTTCATTAAAATCATCTGTAATACCTGAAGATTGGAGGGTCGCCAACGTAACACCAATTTTTAAAAAGGGTTCCAGGGGTGACCCAGGAAATTACAGACCTGTGAGCCTGACGTCAGTACCAGGGAAAATGGTAGAAACCATCATAAAGAACAAAATTACACAACATGTAGATAGTCATGGCCTAATGGGAGACAGCCAACATGGCTTTAGACAAGGAAGATATTGTCTTACTAATCTGATATGTTTTTTTGAAGGTGTGCATAAACAGGTAGACAAAGGTGAGTCGGTTGATATAGTGTATCTGGACTTTCAGAAAGCTTTTGACAAAGTCCCCCATCAGAGACTTTTGGTGAAGCTAAAAAGTCATGGAATAGGAGGCAGTGTACTATTGTGGATCGGGAACTGGTTAAAAGATAGAAAGCAGAGGGTAGGGCTAAATGGCCAATATTCCCAATGGAAAAAGGTGAATAGTGGAGTACCCCAGGGATCTGTACTGGGTCCGCTGCTTTTTGACATATTCATAAATGACCTGGAAAAGGGAATAACTAGTGAGGTTATCAAATTTGCAGATGACACAAAACTGTTTAAAGCTGTTAAAACCCAAGAGGATTGTGGAAAACTGCAGGAGGATCTGGATAAATTGGAAGACTGGGCATCCAAATGGCAGATGAAATTTAATGTGGACAAGTGCAAAGTTATGCACCTAGGAAAGAACAACCCACACTATAGTTAAACGATGCAAGGCTCCACATTAGAAACCACCACCCAGGAAAAAGATTTAGGAGTCATCATGGATAACATGTTAAAACCCTCCGCCCAGTGTGCAGCGGCGGCCAAGAAAGCAAATAGAATGCTAGGTATCATAAGGAAAGGGATGGAGAATAAAAAAAAGGATGTTATAATGCCTCTGTATCACTCCATGGTACGACCGCACCTTGAATATTGTGTGCAATTCTGGTCACCGTATCTTAAAAAGGACATAGCGTTATTAGAAAAAGTACAGAGAAGAGCCACCAAATTGGTGAAGGGGATGGAAGGCTACTCCTATGAAGAGAGGCTAAGAAGGTTAGGGCTCTTTAGCCTGGAGAAGAGACGGCTGAGGGGAGATATGATAGAGGTCTATAAATTAATGAATGGAGTGGAACGGATAAACGTGGATCAATTGTTTACGCTATCAGAGTATAGAAAGACTAGGGGACATGTAATGAAGCTACAGGGTAAACTATTTAAGACAAATAAGAGAAAATATTTTTTCACTCAACGTGTAATCAAACTCTGGAATCTGTTACCGGAGGATGTGGTAAGGGCTGTTAGTATAGCTGGGTTTAAAAAAAGTTTGGACAAGTTCCTGGAGGAAAGGTCCATAAACCACTATTAAAAAGGGACCCAGGATATCAATGCTTGACCCAGTACAAGCATTGTGGAACCTGTGTCTTTTGGGGATATTGCTAGGTACGTATGACCTAGATTGGCCACTGTTGGAAACAGGATACTGGGCTTGATGGACCTCGGTCTGACCCAGTATGGCATGTCTTATGTTCTTATGAGTATATAATATGATAAGGTATGGAATGAAGGGTGAGTTTAACTGTAATCATTTATAGGTAGGTAGTTTGAGTCTTGCGTCCTTGGTTCTTTTATCTAAGTATTGCCTCCATAAAATTCTATGAACAGGTATGTTTTTAGTTCCTTATGGAATGTTGATAAACATGTGATGTTTCACATTTTGTCTGGGAGGATATTCCAGGAGCATATATAGAGAATGCTCTTGAACAAGCATATTGACTACTCTTTGTTTTTTCTATTGGGACTATTAGCATGTTCTGTGTTGTCTTTCTCATTTGTTGATCGTTTCTTGGGAATTGTAGTAGTTGTTTTAAGTAGTTGGCTGATAGATTGTGAGTGATCTTGAATGTTGTCATGTGTGCTTTATAATGAATTCTGCTTTTTATGGGAAGCCTGTGCAGTTGCTTTAATATTGGAGTAATGTGCTCAGATCTTGATTTTCCCAGTATAACTCATATTACTATGTTTTGTGCTATTCATAAAGCCTGTAGTGAGTGTTTGGATATTCCATGTAGTATGATGTTAGCATAGTCCAAGCATGGGACAATTATTGCCTGAAGAACTGTTCTGAAGACATAGGGATCTAGTAATGGATGGAGGTTTTGTAGAATTTTTATTTTGCTGTAGATTATTTTGAGTGTTTTGTTGATGTGAGTTTAAGTTGAGACTGGTTGAGTGTGATTGCTAAGTAGGGCACTTCTTGCTTTATTTGTAAGTCAACAGTCTTTACTTTCAGCAAGGGTGGCGGTTTGAAGACCTCATTTCTGGTGATGCATAGCACCTCTGTCTTTTTGTAGTTTATTATGAGATGACTGTTTACAAGCCATTGATCCACTGTGTTAATGAAATTTATGAGTTCTCTGAAGTGTAGGCATTACGTGTCAAATTGTGCGTAAAATATAATGTCATTGGCATAGATATGAAAATGTACCTTCTGTGATTGTAATATTCCACACAGGGGTTTGAATATACAGGTTGAAAAGTAGAGTGGATAGTGCTGATCCTTGGAAGATTCCTCTCTATTGAGGGTACGGTGAAGAGCTGTTATGTCTTAGTTTTATCTGTTGCTTTCGGTCTATTACATATTATAATTGGAACTATTTGAGCGTACTTTCTTTGAATCCTATTGTTTGCAGGCATAACAGTAGAGTATTATGGCATAGTGAGTCAAATTCTGCTGTTACATCAAGGAATATTAACATGAATCTCTGTGTCCATTTTCGGAGTCCTCTTATTAGTGTGTCCATTAGTGATATTACTCAGTGATAAGGTCTAAACTCATGTTGTGCATCAAGTGGTGTGTGGGTATCGATGAACTCCTGTAGTTGTTTCTGTACACCTTTTCTATTATTTTTGCTGTGAATGGTAAGCATGATATTGTCAATAGGAGGTTGGATCTTTACTGTCCAATGAAGGGTTTCTAGGATAGGTCTTACTAAGGCCATTTTTAGGTATGTGGCATGTATCCTTGGGTGAGCGATAGTTGTTATTTTTGTGATAGTTGCTACTAGCTCCGACCTGGTTATTTTATTTGTATCTTTATCCCATCAGGGCTTTGTACGATAATAGCCAAAAGGTGGCCAGAGGCCAGGAAATAGGAAATGAAATACAATTTTGGACAGGAAATCACACATTCATACCAGAATGAGGGAAGTAAGAGGAAGAGAAGAGGGCTGAAGCCAAAGAGGGTGAGGGGGCCAAGAGGGGGAAGGTCATAGGCGGCACTAAAGAGGTGAGTTTTTAGGAGTGACTTGAACCTAAGTAGGACTGCTCCTGGTATTTGAAGGGAAGATAATTCCAGAGGCTAGGGGCCAGGAAAAAGAAGGATGAGTGACAAGTTTGCTCAAGGTGGGCATGGGCAGGAGATGGAAGGGCAAGGCGATTGATGTGTATGGACTGTAGGCTATGGGGTGCAGGGCAGAACTGTAGGGAATCAGACAGGTACTGAGGAGTGTGTGTATAAATGGCTCTGTGAGTCAGAATCAGTAGCTTGGAAATGATACGATGAGAGACAGGCAGCCAATGTAACTGAATAAGGTGAGGTGTGATGTAGCTGAAATGGGAGGTATGGGAGAGAATAAAGACAGCATTATTTTGAATCATTTGGAGGCGATGAAGTTGATATTGAGGGGCATAGATTATGTTGCAGTAGTTTAATTGTGAGATAACCAGAGATAAGAGGAGAGTAGTGAGAGACACAGGAGGCAGGGCTGCACTGACAGCGGATTTGTCGAAGGTAGAAGTATGAGTGACGAGTTAGGGCTGAAATGTGAGTGTGTAAGGAGAAATCAGAGTCCAATATGAAGCTAAGATACTGCATGACACCAACGGGAGATCAAAGGGCAATCGGCCCTTTAAAAGCGGCGTGCTCCAGCGGGAGACCCAAAGCACACCGCCAATGGGAGATCAAAGGGCAATCAACCCTTTAAAAGCGGTGTGCTCCAGCGGGAGACCCAAAGCACGCCGCCAAAGGGAGATCAAAGGGCAATTGTCCCTTTAAAAGCGGCGTGCTCCAGCGGGCGCACCCACGCCTGGCAGGCCCGCGCCTGAGGGCCCTTTGGCGTGGCCCTTAGGCTCAGGCCCGGGGGCGCTCTGGAGGGAGCCGTGATCCTTGCTCCTCCAAATCGCCGTACCTGCCTGGAGCTGAGTAGGCACGCTCGTTCCTCCACACTTCGCCTCCTGACCCCAACCATCTCACGATCACCACCCTTTACCTTCAAGTAACTTTCCTTGACTTGCTGCCCACTGCTGGCATTGATCTTCCTTTCCATTACCCACCTAGAACTGCTACCCATTGCCTGCATTGAACTGCTGCCCATTGCCTGCATAGAACTGCTACCCATTGCCTGCATTGAACTGCTACCCATTGCCTGCATAGAACTGCTACCCAGTGTTTGCATAGAACTGTTACCCAGTGTTTACATAGAACTGCTACCCAGTGTTTAGCATAGAACTGCTACCCACTGCCTGCATAGAACTGCTACACAGTGTTTGCACAGAACTTGTTGCCCATTACCATGGCCCCACATCACATTGTCCTTCTCTTCCTCATCCTCCCCGCCTCCCCTCTTACCATCCCCCTACCCCCCTACCTTCCTCACTTCACCCTCCATTCTTTCCCCTTACCTAGCATCTGCTCTTGAGCTTCAGCACACCATCCCCCACATTCAACCATCCCCTCTCTCTCTAAGGCAACCCCACCCTCGCTTCTGCCGTGCCGTCTCCGCTTTACCTCACTGTCTACTATTCCTTCTTCTCTCTTCAGGCAATATCAACCCCAACCCTGGCCCCCCTCGATTTCTTTCTCACACTAAAAAGAGTTCCTCTCATACCTTATCTAATCTCATCCACATCCCGCTCCTCCCCACTTCCACCCTCCCTTACTCATCCCCCATTCTCTCATACAGAGATATCAACCCCAACCTTATCTCCAAAAAGAAATCCTCACACAACCTAACTGATAGCAGCAATATCACCCCTCACTCGCCCGTCACTTCCCCTCTCTCAAGTCCCTCTTGGATGCCACACACATCCAGACATAACCACCCGCACCCTATTCCCTCTAAATCTCTGCACTTCTCTAGGAATAAAGCCTCACGTTACTCTGATAAGAAATCCTCATGTAACTTATCTAACCTTATCCATATCCCTCTCCTTCCTCCCTCCGCTCTTCCGTTCTCAAGTGCCCTATGGAACGCATGCTCAGTCACTAACAAACTTCCTTTTACCCACAATCTCTTTATCTCTAATGCTCTACACCTTCTCACCCTGACTGAGACCTGGATCCCCCCAGATGACACCGTATCCATTGCTTCTCTCTGCTATGGTGGTTACCAGTTCTCCCATACATCTCAATCTACTGGTCGCAGTGATGGTGTTGGTCTCCTACTTTCTCCCTCCTGTCAATTCCAACCTCTCCTGCTGCCTCAGTCACCCTCCCCCTCTCCTTTGAAGTCCACTCCATTCGCCTCCTCCTACCACTTCCCCTCTGTGTTGCTGTTATTTATCGCCCACCCAACAAATCCCAATCAACCTTCCTCACCGACTTCGATTCCTGGCTCTCCACCTTTCTTGATCTCTCTTCCCTCACTCTTATTCTTGGCGACTTTAACATTCACGTCGACAACCCCTCCACCCCCACGCCTCAAAATTCCTTGCCCTCATTTCCTCATACGACCTCCAACTCTGCTCCACCGTCCCCACCCACATACACGGCCACTGCTTTGACCTAATACTCTTCTCCAATTCCTCTCCCTCAAACTTCCGCAACTCAATCCTTATGTCATCTGACCATCACCTTTTAACCTTTACTCTTCAGCTTCCGCCATCTCAACCTCGTCCTGTCTCATCTGAACTATTTAGAAACCTCCATAATATTGATCCTCTGACTCTCTCCTCCACCATTTCTCCATCTCTCTCCTCCATTATATCCTCCAAGTCCGTCGATGAGGCACTATCTTCCTACAATACTATACTCTCCTCAGCTCTCAACACTCTTGCCCCACCCACCCCACGTCCAGTCAAACGATCTACTCCCCAGCCCTGGCTTTCGCCCACAACCCGTTATCTACGCACCTGCGCACGTTACGCTGAGTGTGCTTGGTCTAAATCCCGCTCCCTGGAAGACCATCTACACTTCAAATTCATGCTTGGCTCCTTCCAGTCAGCCATAGCACTTGCCAAACAAGACTACTACATCCACCTGACCAACTCCCTTGCCTCTGATCCTCGCCATCTCTTTAATACCCTCAATTCTCTCCTCAAAGTCCCCCCGCCCCCGGACCCGCCCTCCCTTTCTGCCCAAACCCTAGCTGACTACTTCCATGACAAAATCCACAAGATTACCCTCCATCTCCCCACCCCCTCACCTACCTCCCCCACTTCCCAATTCTACCCCATCCGTACTTCCTCTGCCACCATCTCCTCCTTCCCTCCGATCTCTGAAGAAGAAACCACACTCCTTCTTACCTCCTCCAAACCCACCACATGTTCATCTGACCCTATCCCCACCCATCTCCTCCACCCCATCTCCTCCACCATTGTACCCATCATCTCTCATATCCTCCACCTCTCACTCTCTACTGCAACTGTCCCTGTTGACTTCAAACATGCTGTTGTCACACCTCTCCTCAAGAAACCCTCACTCGATCCCACATGCCCTTCTAATTATCGACTCATCTCCCTCCTTGCCTTCAGATCCAAACTACTAGAACGTGCAGTCCACTGCCACTGCCTCGATTTCCTCACCTCCCAGTCCCTCCAGGACCCACTACAATTCGGATTCCGTCCCTTACATTCCACTGAAATGGCTCTCGCAAGAGTCTCCAATGACCTATTCCTGGCTAAATCTAAGGGCCTCTACTCTATCCTCATTCTTCTTGACCTCTCCGCTGCCTTTGACACTGTTGACCACAATCTTCTCCTCACCACCCTCTCCTCCCTTGACTTCAAGGACCTGGTACTGTTCTGGTTCTCCTCGTATCTCTCCCATTGCTCATTCAGTGTATGCTCTGGTGACTCCTCCTCCTCCCCCAGCCCGCTCCACGTAGGTGTACCACAGGGATCCGTCTTGGGCCCCCTCCTATTCTCTCTCTACACCCAAGCCCTTGGCGCGCTTATCTCATCCCACAGCTTCCAGTACCATCTTTATGCCGATGACTCCCAAATCTACCTCTCTACACCTAATATTTCTCCAGCAACCCAGTCCAAGATCTCTGCCTGCCTCTCCGACATCGCTGCCTGGATGTCTCTTCGCCGACTGAAACTGAACATGGCTAAGACTGAACTCCTAGTTCTTCCCCCCAATTCCTCCCCTCCTCTTCCCCCTTTCTCAGTTTATGTGGACGGAGCTACTATCCTTCCTTTTCCTTCGGCCCGCAACCTAGGGGTTATCTTTGACACCTCTCTCTCCTTCTCCGCACATATCCAGCATGTAGCTAAGACCTGCCATTTCTTCCTCTACAACATTGGCAAAATCCACCCCTTCGTCTCTGAACACACCACCAAAACGCTTATCCATTCTTTAATCTCCTCTCGCCTCGATTATTGCAACCTACTCCTTGCTGGTCTCCCCATCAGCCACCTCCTTCCCCTTCAATCTATACAAAATCACGCTGCTCGAATAATCTTCCGCCAGCCTCGCCACGCCCACATTACTCCTCTTCTCAAGTCGCTTCACTGGCTCCCTGTCCAGTTCCGCATCCAATTCAAATTTCCCCTACTGACCTATAAATGCACTCACTCAGCGGCCCCTCAATACCTCTCTTCTCTTATCTCTCCCTACATCCCCTCTCAGAACCTGTGCTCTGCTAGCAAATCACTTCTATCTATGCCGTTCACCCTCACCGCTAATTCCCGACTTCGCTCCTTTCACCATGCTGCACCTCATGCCTGGAATAGCCTACCTGTGTCTATACGCCAGGCACCCTCCCTGGCCCTCTTCAAATCCAGGTTGAAGACTCACCTCTTCACCATCGCGTTTAGATCCTGACTTCTATCCTTATCTTATCTTTACCCCCGTCAACTCTCATGACCATATCGTATTGACCATACTGTGCCTTGCACTAACCCGACCAATGCTCTGTAATGTTCTGACTAGATTGTAAGCTCTGATGACCATGACTCTGATGGGCAGGGACTGTCTCTTGTATTCTGGCTAACTCTTGTTGGTTAGCTGTACAGTGCTGCGTGCGTGGCGCTCTATAAGTGATAAATAGTAGTAGTAGTAGTAGCAGTGAGGATAGTAGTGGGATTGGCGAATTGAAGAGAAGAGGGGCAGGTGTGGGACATGAGTTGCCGAAGGTGAACCATATTGCAGATGTCTTGGAAGGATTGAGAGAAAGGAGGTTAGTAGTCAGTCAGTGGGTGATGCGTGAAAGACAGGTATTTAGAGGTGAAAGATCCAGATTGGTAGGGGAGGTGTGAAAAAGAAGAATGATATCATTGGCATAATAGTATGCCGAGATGCCAGTCTGCTGTATCAGAAGAGTGAGAGGGGCCAGGAAGATGTTAAAAAGGAGGGTGGCAAGGACACCGCAGAGCAAAGGTAGTGAGGCAGAAGTACGGAGGCCAGTGATGACAGTGAATGAGTGGGAGTGCAGAAAGGAGTGAAACCAGCGAAAAACTGTGCCTCGGAGCCTGGCATCCCTGAGACAGGAGAGAAGGAGAGAGTGGTCAACGAGGTCAAAAGCAGCGGAAAGATTTAGAAAGACTGCTAAAGAAACATCACCCTGGTTGTGAGAAATGTGTAACTCATTAAGGAAGGACAGAAGGTTGGACTCGTGCTTTGACCAGGGTGGAAACAGGATTGACATGGATGTAGGAAGTGGGTGGCATCCAAGTGAGTGGCAAGCTGTGAAAGACTGCTTTCTCGAGAATCTTGGAGATAAAAGGGAGGTTAGATACGGGTTGATAGTGGGCAGCGTTTGTTGGGTCAAGGGAAGGCTTCTTGAGGTGGGGGCAAACTATGGCACATTTACAGAAGCTAGGGAAAGACCCAATGGCACACTGCACTTTCCGAGTTGCAGAAATGGATTTAGACAGTTCTGATGGTGAAATGGGTTGGAAAGTAGACTAATTCCGTGATGAAAACAATTAAAGGGAGATATTCTACCTCTTCTACCAGTTAGTTCCCCCAAGTCCACGAAGAATCAAAATAATGAACCTACCTATATTATCTACACAAAGAATGTATATAGTTAATCAAATTCATGTATGTTAACATGTTTCCCTCCTCTATCTTGTATTTAGTTTTAGTTTTTCTATTTTTTGAGTTAAACAATTTTTATCTTTTAATGTTCATATGTTATGATCCTACTGTTTTATGTAACTGCTAATCTTTGCAGAGTTAATTGTTAACTGTAAACCGCTGCTGATCACTGGAAGGAGCGGTATAAAAATGTGCTCAAATAAAAATAAATAAAATAAAATAAGTATGGGACAAGGATGGGGATGCTGGTGGGGAGAGGGAGGGGGAGATTTTAGCAGGGAGGTGTTGACTGGGAGGGAGCGATGAAGGTCTTGCACCTTGGAAGCGAAGAAGGAGCTTACTGGACAGGAGTCGAGTGGTGATGTTGTGGTGTTAACGTTCGTTATTATTTTTTCTATTTGTTCTGTGGTTATTGGGTTAAAGTTTTTCCAGGTGGTATTATGTAAAAAGTGTACATTGGATGCATTTGTTATTTGGCCCAAGTTCAGACCTCAGAGTCTGAGAGATGGCTGAAAGTTTTTCCAAACTATTTTTATCCTCTGGTGGGTAAAACTGAGCAAATTCCTGACATTATTTTGTTTGTTTTGCTTATCCTTTTTCTACCCATTTCTGGTTCTTGATAGAGACACAAACATAGCCTCGACAAGGTGGCTGAGTGTAACAGATATGCACATAAATAAGATAAAATGGTAGGGTACTAAATCCAAAGAGCTCCTGGGACTTACCCCAACATGAATAATGGTGGAAGCTGAATGAAATGGCTTCTATAACTCTTCTCCACCTCTGTACCTCGAGGAGTAGCTTTTCATCGACAGCCGTTCAGATGCCAGCTGCTTAACAGAGCATGCTAACTTTATACCCCAGGCTCTGCTACAGCATGGGGCATTTAAGGGGCACCACCCCAAACATGTTCAAATAAATAAACAAAAAATGTTGTGCTTCACCTTATATTATAAACATAATAAAACCAAAAGACAAATTCAAAGTACAACTATCATAACTCAAATCCAAAAGATATTAAACAAAACAAAATTTTAAAAATTAGATATCATAAATCAGATGAACAATAATAGTGGTGCACATTTAAACACTCTTCGACCAATTACTAATTCATTAAAAAGCAAAAAACGTATTTATCTTCAGTCACATTTCTTGGATTTAGCTCACACCTTTCTTAGAAGTATAAGGTGACTTGGGGGTCATGTAATAAGGCGAAGCTAAATGTACACCTGAGTGCTGAGCTTCATCCCCATATCAAATAAAACAGCTTAAAAAATGGCGAAGAAAAGCGGAAAGCACCCTAAGCAGCTTACCTCCCTCACCCCCAGACCAGATTGCAGACACAGATAGTGGAAATCCATAGGATGTGGTGGAGAAGTAGGGAGTCCCTGCGGAATGCTCGCTAAGACCTCGAGGCCAGGGAAGGAACACGCAACCAAAATGGTCGACAGAAAATCTCAGCAATCCCTGGGTGCCCTGAACCCGACTATCACCACACATGATGAGGCGATAAGAGAAATAACCCGCACGCTAACGGCGGTTTTGAACAAGCGCCTCTCTCGCCTGCATGTATCCTTTGAAGACCTGCAAAGGAGCAGGAGGCACAGGTACAATGGATCCAACAGGTCGAAGGCAGGGTAGCACGGCAAGATGGCAGACTCAAGGGCTTGGAAGAGCAAATTGCCAAGATGGAAACCACACAACAACTTATGGAACAGATAGACGACAAGGAAAACTGTGCGAGTTGCAACAATGTGCAACGGGTCGGCCTCCCCGAGACATACAAGGACAGTGAGCTGTGGGAACTTTTTGAGTGGTGGCTGCCACAACAATTGGGCCTGAAAACAGCAGGGGACAGCATGATAGTGGAAAGACTGCACAGGTTGGGCCCACGCCGAGACAATGCTGACCGCATATTAAATTTTGCGGAGAAAGACAAACTTATGAAAGGCTTCCGATCCCAGTGCCAACTAGACTACCATGGACATAAACTGTTGATTTTTAATGATTACTCTGCATGGGTGATGGAGCAAAGGCAAGCGATGGCCCCACTATGTTCCCAACTTGTTGCTAAGGGAATAAGATTCACACTTCAATAGCCAGCACGAGTCCGGATACAGCATGGGAACTGCACACACCAATATGAGACCCCCGCGACACTGCAGAACTATATGGACCAGAATATGGGTAACTAATAAGGAAACCTACATCTGCATGGAGTCCAGATTGCGGGTAACTGCTGAGTTGCATCTAAGAACTGATGTGGACTGAGGTGGGACATGTGGGGCTCTTAACTCTCCCTCTTCAACATATAGACTGGTAATATTGAACGGATGAAAGGTTGGGGGGGGGGGAGGGAATATGAAGCAGACTAAACTGACCAAGATGGGCAGTTGAAAGAGTGGGAGTGTGCACGAGACAATGCATAAGTATGTATATGTGTTGAGGGGCGGGAGGGGTATGAATGGAGAGGGTTAAGGGAGATAGAGGATTAGGGGCGCCCGATGACAAGGAGAGAGGGAGGTGAGGGGAGCTTTCAGGGACAGGGTCAGCAAAGGAGAATTGAGTAGCAGGGTGGTAGCTGGCGGGGAGAGGGAAGGAGAAGGGGGAAGAAAGGGGTAGGGGAGAAGGAAGGGGAGGAAGAAGCGCGAGGGGGAACAGATCGGTGTGGGGAAGGAGAGGAGACATGGGAGACTGGGAGACTGGGAGACTGGAGCCCACGCAGTCCATTAGAGGAAAGCCATGCAAATGCAACTTAACACACGTAAGAGGATTGGATAGAATAAAGATCCTCAACCTTAATGTGGATGGGATCAACTCTCCCATCAAATGTACCAAAATACTTAACTACTTAAGAATGCAGGAGCAGACCTTGCATTTTTGCAGGAAACACATTTGACTGATAGAGCACAATAAACTCTAGCAGAGCTGGGTGGGGGAGATTGGCTATTCTTCATACAATAGGAGGCAACAAAGAGTGGCAACTTTGGTAGACCGTAGACTGCCCTATGTCCTCCACAAAAGCATCATAGATAGGGAAGGCAGGTACCACATTATGGTGGGAGAATTGGAAGGAAAAAAACTGGTGTTGTGTAACTTATATGCTCCTAACATCTATAGCCAGAATTGTTTTGTTACAATAAGCTCACACTTGCACACCCACAAGGGGGCACCTCATTCAGAACAAAGGGAAATCTTTATAGCTAAAATGAAAATCTTTCTAGTAGATGAACTTAATGTGGTGGACACATGGCAAACCATGCACCCTGATGGGGTAGACGTCACCTTCTATTCGCACTCACATAACAGCTGTGCAAGACTAGACTACTTGCTGATCACAGAACCACTATTTTGAAAACTAGAGAAGGTGGAAATCAGGGATGCGGGAGTTTCTGACCACGCCCCAGTATGGTTTACACGGCGGATAGACTCGGAAGGGGAGAGAGGAGGGGCCACCTGGAAAATGAATCCAACTCTGTACAAAGACCAGGATTTTCAAAAACATCTCAGGGAAGTGTGGGTGACGTACTGGCGAGAGAATGACATGGAGGGTATGGACTCCTGAGTAGTATGGGAAGCAGCAAATTCAGGGGGAAATAATATCATACACGAGTAAGAGGAAAGCTCAGGATGCAAAACTATTAGACCTCATAAAACAGTTGCAAACAATGAGGAAACACCATGTACATAGCTTAAGCAGTGCAGACAAGGTGGTACAGAAGGACATTAACCTACTCCTGTCACAGCGGGCGGAGGGGTACAAATACCAATTACACCAGTGGGGCAACAAGTGCAGAAAGCTCATGGTACAGGGTATCCGAACATCGCAGGGGCAGGTGGAAGAAAGGAAGGAAGAGATCCGCTGGCAGTTCCATGAGTACTATCAGCAACTGTACAGTTGTGGCCCCTCGGAAGAAGCAGGGAAAGATGCTTTCTTTGAGGGACTCACCTTGCCTAACATAACGGAAGCAGAGCTGGGCTGCCTGAATGCCCCTTCAGCTAGGAAGAGATTGTGGCTACTGTCCGGGCACTTAAGCTAGTAAAGGCACCAGGACTAGTCAGCTTAAGAGGAGAATTCTATAAGATCTTGGGCGACTTAGTGGTGGGTCCATTCCAAAAACAATGTGCGGCAGCACTAAATGAATTGGACTTGGGCGGTCGTCAGAATTGGGCAACAGTCGGAGTCCTCCCTAAGCCAGGTAGAGGTGACCCACTAGTAGGGTCCTACCGACCCATCTCCCTTATTAATCAGGACGTGAAATTAGTTGCTTCGATACTGGCTAAACGCTTGGCAAAGGCCCTCCTTAGACTTAAACATCCGGACCAGGTAGGCTTCGTACCTGGATGCTTCACATCAGCCCATCTGATGAGAGTAGTGGCAGCACTTTAACAAGGTAGGGGACAGGAAGGAGATAACATATTAGCAAGCTTACATGTCGAAAAGGTATTTGACAACGTTTCGTGGGATTACCTTTTTTGGGTCATTGAACGCTATGGAATTAATGGGGCATTCCTGGAATGGGTTAGAGTGCTATACTATCAGCCTAAAGTACAAATACTGGTAAATGGCAAGCTTACAGATGCTTTTCAACTCCAACGTGGCATCAGACAGGGATGCCCGCTTTCCCCAATGCTGTTCTTGCTCTCATTAGAACATCTCACAGAGAAGATCCGAAGCACAGGTGAATGGCAAGTCATAACAGTGGGAATGTCCATCTGAAAAATCAACTTCTTTGCAGATGACATGCTCCTTTTCATTAGGCAGGCAGAAACACACATACAGAAAGTCATACAGGTTAAAGCACTATTTGGGACATTCGTGGGACTAAAGGTGAATTGGGCTAAGTTGGAGGCTATGCCAATCCAAACAAAGTATGTGAGTGTAGGGCGAGAGAACTTTCCACTCAAATGGGCGGGAAACTCCATGAAATATCTGGGTGTGCACTTAAGCGCAGGCAAGTGATGTATCAAAAAAACATCGAGGCCAGGTTGGCTCAAATGAAGAGTTGGTGTGTGAGATGGAGGGTCCTTCCTATTTTGTTGTTGTAGAGAGTAGCAATGATAAAGATGGTAGCTCTCCCTCGCTTGCCTTTGTGGGTCAAAGGTAAAGAAAAGCATTTATATAGAAGCATAGTGAGAAATCTCCTGTGGCATGGGTGAACCGCATGAATCAGCTTTGCCAAGTTGACGGCGGGACGGGAAATTGAGGGGCTAAATCTGCCAGACCTCTGCTTGTACAATGTAGCTACACTGCTGCACCCCCTATAAGGTTTTCACCTTACTACAGATATCCCAGCGCGGGTGGCAGTGAGTACGATACTTTCAGGGGTTCTTGGAACCAATGTAGAAAGCATGGAGATGATGGAGGGGGAATTTGGGAGGAGCTAGAGGATGGCACTCCCCATTCAGTACACTAATAGGGAATCCCGAATTCACTCCAGGGAACAGATAATGCCATTTTTAGACATTGGGAAGCTCAAAGATTCCGCACCATAGGGCAAATAATGGAATTGGGTGGGGGGACATTCCCCACGTTTGAGCAGCTTAAACGTGCCTGTCAACTCCCGAACAAACATTTTTTTGCCTATCTACAATGCCGGCACTATGTCACTTCCAAGGTGGAGGGTGGGGGCCAGAGATCGCAGCACGTAACATATACACCCCTAGATAGAATGCTCCTAGCAACTCCAAGCAAGCACCACAAAGTAGCCTACTGGTATAAAATGGGCAGAGATATGAGGCTGCGAAAGTGGCTGCTTGGCCTAGGTAGGAGATAGACCCAAGAATTGGGGGAGGAAGAAAGTACACAAGATGTGGAAAGAATCCTCACTGATATACCCAAATGCACCCCAAACGTGGTGTTGCAAGAATTGCAGTTTAAAGTAATACACAGATCATACCTGACATGGGAGCGGGGGGCCCAGCTATATCTGCCGGAGTGCTTGCGATGCCAAGCTTTTAAAGGCACTTGGATACACACTTTCCTAGAATGCCCCAAACTGCAGAGGTATTGGGGAAAGGTGCTAGCAACTATCCAAAACCCGATAGGCACACCATAGAGTGGACCTACACCACTCTCTTGTTGGGGGATGGGAAATCAGTGGGACAAGCAGAACGGGATGCCCCACATAGTCAAATGGCATGTGTTGCACTTCTATTAGCTAGGAAGGTGATAGTGTCCACCTGGATAGCGGAACATGCACTTACGGATGAGCAGTGGCTTGCAACAATGAAAGACATGGCTGACTAGATATTCATGGGCCGGAGAGAGACAGGTTCCCACAGTAAACAAAACTACTGGTCCCTATGGGAGACTTGTAAAAGCAGTCTCCTCAGTTCCTGATCACCGACGTCGGGGGTGGGGGGGGGGGGGGCGGGTGAAGGAGTAGGGGATGGGGAGGAGGAGGGAGAGGTCTTATGAGAAAAAAATGTGATCAGAGTAACAAAGGAGGCCCCGAGTCCATGACACATATGCAAGGGTACGAAGAGTAGCCTCAAATTGTACATATTTTGCTGTATTAAGAGGACTGGAGGAGGAGAGGATAAAAGAAATAAACCAAGGATTGAAAGAAAAGGAAGGGGTAGTGTGTTACTTTGTTAACCAGTGAAAAAGGGGTGGCATAACCGCACCTGTAACTTGTTAATGGGAGGGGACAGCAATGGATTCTTTCTGTATGGTTAATGTTACTGTAAATGCACATTTGACAAGGACATTATTGTGCACTGATACTATTATACCCTGTATAGTAATGGTTGGAAGAGTTGTATAATTGCATGTTGATCACAATAAAAAAGTGATTACAAAAAAAAAAAAGAAGTGTAAGGTGTCTTGCATTCAGGTAAATAGGCATTTTTGCTATCCCCGGAGGACTTACAATCTAAGGGGCTTTTTTTACTAAAGTGTGGTATGCAGTTAATGTACACTTCAGCTCATGTTAATTACTCCCAAAGGCCAAAAGCAATTATTACCATGTAGGACAATTACCATGCTCCAACATTAATTGATAATACATACTGCTCTTTATTTTGATCTGACCTTACTTAATGGGGCAGGGTCTGGGCAAGGCGGAGGTGGAGAGTGGACATTGACTGCACACTGAGATTAGTATAGGAATCAGTAGTGTATTCTAATTGTCAATGTTAAAGTTAGGGGTGAGTGCACCTACCACTACCTCAATAGGTGGCATTAGGTGCTCTTGCAGTAATTGCCAAGGGCTGAAACACGCGCTAAGGGTCTTGCCAGCATGGTAACAGTTGGTACATGCTCGTCATGCCCCTGACAATTACGGCTGTGCCGTGGCAACTAACACATGTTAATTTTGATGCAAAATGCACATTGGGAAAAAATACCGCACTTTAGTAAAAGGGCCCCTAAGTGTGCATCTAAAGTAATAAAGCGACTTATCTAAGGTTACAAGGGGCACAGTGGGATTTGAACATGGCTGCCCTGATTCTCAGCCCACTACTTTAATCTTTACACTACTCCTCATATCTAAGCTGGTTAGACTTCCCCAGTGCTAGCATTTTGGCAGAATCGCTGCCCATCTAAAGAACTGTGTGACTACTTTTAGCAGATTTCATATTGAAAAACACTAAATAGCAACACCGAAGCATTAAATCTTAAGTGACAAACCCTAGAAGATTTCTTGTTTCACTAGATTTCTCCTTATTGTTTTCCACACCTTAAAGGGTGTCTACCCTATTACAGATTTTGGTATCATACATCAAAAGCTAAATCTTTTCTGATAGCTCTTCCACAACATTGCCTACAAAAATGCCAAACAGAAGTGGACCAAGGAACAATCCTGTGGCACGTCTCCGGTAACTCCCCTTTCCTTAGAGAGAACTCTGAATGCCACCGCTCTTTGTTACCTTTCACTTACCCGGTTGCTAACTTTGCAAAATGCAATGTGTGCCTTTGAGTCAGTCCTGACTCCTAGTGATCCAGAAGCTCCTGGGTTTCCTTGGCAGTGTCACCAGAAGTAGATTGCCAGGCCTTTCTTCTGAGGCAATGGAGGGTTAAGTGACTTGCCCAAGGCCACAAGGAGTACTAGTGGGAATCAAACCCTGGTTGCTTGGTTACCAAGTCAGTGTTCTAACCACTAGGCTACTCCTCCACTTCCAGCTAACTTTAGGGCCTACAATATAAGTTGCTCAGTTTATTTATAAGATGACTATGAAGAACCATGTTAAAGGCTTTGCTGAAATCTAAATATATCACAATTAGCATTCACACCAGATTTAACACTGGTCACCCAGTAATAGAAAACTGACCGGATTTGTCGACAAGACCCACGTTATATAAAACCCTGCCACCTCAGATCCTGAAACTGCACCATCTTCTCTTTTAGCAGTAGTTTCCAGCCTCCTCCTGATTTCTACTTTTCTGAGGAGGAACCACATCTGCCCTTCTCCAATCATTTGAAACAGCTCCTGACTTGAAAGAGATATTGAAAAGGTCAGACAGTGGAGCTTTCAAAACTTCCTTGAGCTCCTTAAATACCCTTAAAATGGGATAAAGGCAAACAAAATATACGGATCGTAGATTAATTCATTTATGGCAGTGGCATAAGTTTCAATGATTAGCCCACAAGCAAAATTTTGCGAGGGCTCCTCATTGTTGTGGCAGCACCGGTGTGCCCTCTCCCTACAATTTGCCCTCCCGCATGGCTCCCCCCTGTGATGTCTGCATGCATGCAGCAAACTTACCCGGTGGCTGTTACCTCCTGGGCTGAAGTGTCAAGGTGTAACTCTTATCGTGAAACTTCAGGAGGGGCAGCTCAGCAAAGTAAGTTTGCCTCACATGCGCACGGGGGGGGGGGGGGTTAGTGACATGCGTACAGGCCCCCTTGCATTGTGGGGGCTGCTCGGGTGGAATTTACGCCACTGATATATGACCATTACTGGTTCCTCCTATCACTAGATGTGGGAAGCTAATTACAAGAATGAATGTAGACTGGTATCTATATAAAAAGAATATATAAAAATAATATTAGTAGCAGTAGAAAATGAAGCATACAGTAAAATCTAGAATTATAGAAGGTATTTGCTTTTGACTTGAATGTTGAAAAAAGAATGGAATAAAATTAAATGACCACATATAATTGATACCCAGTCTTATTTCACTGTTTAATGCATTGGATGCCATTTTCTTTTACCATTTTCTGTTATCGTTTGTGAGCCTATTTGAGTCTAATTAACTGAATTACTGTGCAAGCTGGGAATCTATGAGCTGTACAGCTTGTTTCGCTTTCCACTTGGCACATCTCATGTCTTAAATGCTGTACATTCACTAGTATTCATGCAAACTGTACAGCTATTGATGGTTTTACAGAAAGCATTCTCGGCCTAAATGCTAGAGTAATTCTGGGTTAATTGAAACAGGTGCCTCTAATTGGTTTTCTGGCTAAATTGTTCATAATGTGGTCCATATTTTTTAAATCACAATACAATTACCAATTGCCGCTAGGCTTCTAAGAAGTTGCAGGGTTTATTATATTCCTGTTACTGATATGAAACATAATAAACAATGAAGAGAGATGAATAGACATTTTTAGCATTTCTCCTACCTCTATAACACCTGTTCAAAATGTTTGCAGGTCTTTTTCTCCTCTGCAGATTTCAGCAAAGCTTTTGACATGATTCTGCACAGGCGACTTAACTAAATTGAGCGCACAAAGGATAGATCCTAAAGTGACCGATTGGGTTAGAAACTTGTTGAATGGGAGGCAACAAAGCATGTTAATAAATGGAGTTCACTCTGAGCATAAGGATGTCACTACAATAGTGGTGTGTGGAAGGATCAGTCTTTGGTTTATTGTAAGTATTGCAGGTCAACATTAAATAAATAAATAAATTATTTTTAACATTTTTGTAAGTGATGTTGTGAAAAGGCTGATGGGTAAGGTTTGCCTCTTTGCAGATGATATCAAAATCAGCAAGAGAGTAGACAGCCGGAAAGGTGTAGATAATATGAAGAGTGATCTAGCGAAACCTGAAGAACGGTTGAGAATTTGGCAGCTAAGATATAATACCAAAAATTGTAGATCATATATGTGGACTGCAAAAATCTAAGGGAGTGGTACAGTATAGGGGGTGAAGTACCTCTGTCTACGAAAGAAGAGCAGGACCTAAGATGCTCGTATCTGACTGTAAGATGGCTAAACAGGTAGAAAAGGCAGCAGTGAAAGCCAGAAGGATGTTTAGATATGTATGGAAAGGAATGGCCAGCAGATAGTGCCTCAGTATAAGTCACTAGTGAGACTTCATTTGGAGTACTGTGTGCAATTCTGGAGGCTGCACCTTCAAAATGATGGAAACAGGATGAAGTTGGTGCAAAGGATGGCTCTAACATGGTCAGTGGTCTTCATCATGAAGCAAATAGGGAGAACTTAAAAGATCTCAATATGTATACTTTGTAAGAAAGGCAGGAGAGGGGAGATATGATAGAGATGTTTAAATACTTCTGTGGCATCAATGCACAGGAGGAAAGCCTCTTTCAATTGAAAGAAAGCTCTAGAACGAGGGGACAGAGGATGTAAGTGAAAGGGGATAAACACAGGATTAATCTAAGGAAATATTTCTTTATGGAAAGAGTGGTGGATGCATGGAATAACTTCTCAGTGGAGGTGGTAGAGATGAAATCCACATCTGAATTCAAGAAAGCATGGGATAAACACAGAATATCTAAGAAAAAAGAAGGGATTGTATAGTTTAGTAGTTGGTGTGGATGGGCAGTTTGTATGGTCTTTATCTGCAATCATTTTTCTATGCTTCCATGTCTCTGTGTAGGACTTTGGCTATATTTAAAATGCTTTTATGTGAGTTTACAATACCATGACATCAAAAGAGACTTATGTAGCTTGTATGCAATAATCATTAGTTGGATTAATTTCAGAAATTCATCTTGTCTGTATTCATAAATCAGTAGCATTAACCAGGGCCGGATTTACCTTGAGTGAGGCCCTACGCCAACAAAAATTGTGGGCCCCCAGCAGGGGCGGCCCAAGGGGGGTGCGGACCTCATTTGCATAAGGGGCCTCATTTGCATAAATATTTGCATAATGTTACCATATACTAACTTTTAGTAAACGTGCCTCTTAATGAGTGTATGGATAAAGAAAGACTAAAAGATTTCTACATTACTATAATCCAGTGCCAACTGCCAGACACATTAGGAACTACTACAAACACTGCCCATAGTAAACCCGCCGTATCCTAACAGCACTACCAGGACTCACAAAGCACCATACTCTACCAATCAAAAGGCAACACTGCAAATATTAAACCAATACATTTCAGAGAACAACAATACATGACCTACTGGGGAAAGAGAACAAGTGGCAATGTCAAATAGGAATTATATAAACAGAACACCTCAGCTCAGTTACACATGCAGAACATAGACCATCACCAAACAAGTAATCACAATTTAGAAATAGGAAGACAATAATTAAACTGGGAATCCCAAAAGCCAAACTTGGAATGTACAACACTGTAGAAATAAAACTATACATTAATTTGCTCTTGTACTAAACAAAGCACAGATGTTAATGATGCACATTTACCAGAGCTGACATATTCCAATTAATAAATTCAAAATAAAGAGATATTTTTCTACCTTTTGTGCATTTTTTTCAGCTGCAATTGCTCCAGCCACTTTCTTCTGGTTTCTTCGTGTCTTCTGCTAACTCTCCATCGTCTGCTGTCCATTTGTCCTTTCTTCTCTCTTCTAGATTTTTTTCCATTCTCTCTCTACATCTGCTTTAACATACTAATCTAATCTTTCTCCTTTTGCTCTTTCCTCATTCCTATTTCATCCACTCAAATATTACCCCTCCATCCTCAATCCCCACTTACTCTCCCAATACCCGGCCAATTGTAGATTTTTTATCCCTCCCACACAAAATATTTTTCCCTTCTCCATTTTACTCTTCCAGCCCCATCCCATTCTAATCCTCCCCCAACATCAGCTCCCTTCTAGTTCCAGCCTCACCCAGCATCCATTCCCTTCTAGTCCCTGCATCAGCCCATTTCCAGTCCTAGCCATCCATCAGCCCATTTCCAGTCCTAGCCCCCCCATCACCCCACTTACAGTCCTTAACCCCCCATCACCCCATTTTCAGTCCTTAACCCCCCATCACCCCATTTTCAGTTTAAGCCCCCCCTATAACCCATTACCAGTCCTAACCCCCCATCAGCCCACTTCCAGTCCTAACCCCATCAACCCATTTCCAGTCAGCCCCCCATAGCCCATTGCCAGTCCTACCCCCCCCATCAGCCCACAGCCCATTACCAGTCCTAACCCCATCATCCCTCCTCCAGTTTTAACCCCCCAGCCCATTTCCAGTCCTAGCCCCCCATAGCCCATTACCAGACCACCCCCATCAGCCCACAGCCCATTAAGAGTCTTAACCACCCCAAATCCCATTACCATTTCTAACCCCCCCCAACAGCCCATTACCAGTCCTAACCCCATCAGCCCACCTCCAGTCTTAACCCCCCAGCCCATTTCCAGTCCTAGCCCCCCCCCATAGCCCATTACCAGACAGCCCCCATCAGCCCACAGCCCATTACCAGTCTTAACCCCCCCCAAAGCCCATTGCCAGTTCTAAGCCCCCCCCAACAGCCCACAGTCCATTACCAGTCCTAACCCCATCAGCCCACCTCTAGCCTTAACCCCCCCCAGCCCAGCCCATTTCCAGCCCCAGCCCCCCAATAGCCCATTACCAGCCCTACCCCCCCCAGTCCATTTCCAGCCCCAGCCCCCCCAATAGCCCATTACCAGTCCTACCCCCCCATAGCCCATTACCAGTCCTACCCCCCCCCCATAGCCCATTACCAGTCCTACCCCCCCGGCCTAAAGTAAAATTTAATTTAAAAAAAAAACCTGGTGGCTGCCGCCGCGGGGCCCCCTCTGCTGCCGCGGGGGCCCCGTCTACAAGCTGGTCGGGTCGGGTCGGGTCGGGTCGGGTCCGGTCGGGTCTCTCTCCCTCCCTCGCTGCAGGCTGCGAGAGACGCATCTTCGCGTCTCTCGCAGCCTGCAGCGAGGGAGGGAGGGAGAGAGACCCGACCGGACCCGACCCGACCCGACCGGACCAGACCGGACCGGACCCGACCAGCTTGTAGACGGGGCCCCCGCGGCAGCAGAGGGGGCCCCGCGGCGGCAGCCACCAGGTTTTTTTTTAAAAGTAAATTTTACTTTAGGCCGGGGGGGGGGTAGGACTCCTACCCCCCCCGGCCTAAAGTAAAATTTAATTTTAAAAAAAAACCTGGTGGCTGCCGCCGCGGGGCCCCCTCTGCTGCCGCGGGGGCCCCGTCTACAAGCTGGTCGGGTCGGGTCCGGTCCGGTCCGGTCCGGTCGGGTCGGGTCCGGTCCGGTCCGGTCCGGTCGGGTCGGGTCCGGTCCGGTCCGGTCGGGTCTCTCTCCCTCCCTCGCTGCAGGCTGCGAGAGACGCGAAGGGAGAGCGTCTCCTCGCGTCGGTGTTAAGCCCGCAGGGGCTGATGGGAAATCCCATCAGCCCCTGCGGGCTTAACACAGACGCGAGGAGACGCTCTATCTTCGCGTCTCTCGCAGCCGGGAGGGAGGGAGGGAGACGAGACCCGACCCGACCTGACCAGACCAGACCATACCATCTTGTAGACGGGGCCCCCGCGGCAGCAGAGGGGGCCCCGCGGCGGCAGCCACCAGGTTTTTTTTTTAATCGAGTTGAGAAAAAAAAAAACCTGGTTCTATTTTTTGTGGGCCCCTGCCGGTTGTGGGCCCTACGCCATGGCGTACATGGCGTATACGTAAATCCGGCCCTGGCATTAACGTTACCATGTAGCCTCCAAACTACAGCAAGGGTCTGCAAAGTACGATCCATGCGTCAAACCAGCCTGGGGATTCATTTCTCACAGCCCATTTGATACTCCCCAAGCCACATGACTCTTGGCTTATGCCTACCTCCTGCAGCTACTGCTGCATCCCACTAGGCCATGAAAAACATCTATTCCTTTCTCCCCATGGTCTTGAACCTTCCCTTTCCCCCACGGATGCGGTAACAATTTAAAAAATACCACCTCTCACTGTCTCTAGAGCCTTCCCTTTGCCATGTCCCACACTGGCTAGAAACAGGAAGCTGAATTAGTGGGGAGGGGATGCATGGCAGAGAGAAGGCTCTGAGCTGGTGAGAGGTAGCACTTCTTAAATTGTTTCCACTGTTGTGGAAGAGAGAAGAGATTAAGGACCATGAGGGAGGTGGGAGGAGGGTGAGATGCTGAGTGTGGTCTGGAGGGAAGCAGCAGAACAGCTACAGTGGTTGGGTTTAGAGAAGAGAAAGGGTGAGATGCTGGACCATGTGGTGGTGAGGGGGAAGGAAAGAAGAGAGATATTGTAATGGGGACCATTGGGATCTGCTCAGAATGTGGGAGGAGTGGCCTAGTGATTACCTCAGGCCAGAGAGCCAGGGGTTTGAATCCCACTAGAGGACAGAAACCTTGGGCTGGAAGCAGGGCCGGCCCGTCCATTGAGCGAGAATGTCTTTTGCACAGGGCCCCGCGCTTCAGGGGGCCCCGCGCAAAAAACATTCTGATCCTAAAGTTCCCATCAGCCCCCGCGGGCTTAACAGAGCTGCGAAAGGGAAACTAGTCCCTTCGCGCTCTGAAAGCCGGCGCATGTGACTGCAGCTGAAAGAGAGGTGATACGGGGGAGGGCAGGCTCTGCTGGGCAGGGGAGGCCCCGCGGCATACTCGATACTGCCGCAGCGGCCCCGGCAGCGGGAGAAGACAGCTTTTTTAAAAAAACTTTTCGCTGGGCTGGGCTGGGGGGGGTTAGGAGTGGTGATGGGCTGGGGGGGGTTAGGAGTGGTGATGGGCTGGGGGGGGGGGGCTATGGGGGGGGGGCCGGAGTGGTGCTGGGCTATGGGGGAGCTAAGTCTTTATATGGGCTGATGGGATTAGGACTGGAAGTGGGTTGATGGGGGTTAGGACTGGTAATGGGCTATGGGGGGGCTTAAACTAAAAATTGGGTGATGGGGATTAGGACTGGGAGTGGGCTATGGGGGGCTAGGACTGGTAATGGGTTGGGGGGGTTGCTAGGACTGGAAATGGGCTGGGGGATTAAGACTGGAGTTGGGCTGATGGGGTTAGGACTGGTAATGGGCTGTGGGCTGTTGGGGGGGTTAGGACTGGTAATGGGCTATGGGGGGGCTAGGACTGGAAATGGGCTGATGGGGGGGTTAACACTGGAGGTGCGCTGATGGGGTTAGGACTGATAATGGGCTATGGGGGGGCTAGGACAGGAAATGGGCTGATGGGGAGGGGTTAGGACTTGAGGTGGGCTGATGGGGTTAGGACTGGTAATGGGCTGTGGGCTGATGGGGGGAGGGGTTAGGACTGGCAATGGGCTATGGGGGGCTGACTGGAAGTGGGCTGATGGGTGGTTAGGACTGGAAGTGGGTTGATGGGGGGGCTAGGACTGGTATTGGGTTGGGGGGTTGCTAGGACTGGAAATGTGCTGATGGGGGGCTAGGACTGGAAATGGGCTGATGCAGGGACTAGAAGGGAATGGATACTGGGTGAGGCTGGAACTAGAAGGGAGCTGATGTTGGGGGAGGATTAGAATGGGATGGGGCTGGGAGAGTAAAATGGAGAGGGGGAAAATATTTTGTGTGGGAGGGATAAAAAATCTACAATTGGCCGGGTATTGGGAGAATAAGTGGGGATTGAGGATGGAGGGGTAAAATTTGTGTGGATGAAATAGGAATGAGGAAAGAGCAAAAGGAGAAAGATTAGTATGTTAAAGCAGATGTAGAGAGAGAATGGAAAAAAAAAACTAGAAGAGAGAAGAAAGGACAAATGGACAGCAGATGATGGAGAGTTAGCAGAAAACAAGAAGAAACCAGAAGAAAATGGCTGGAGCAATTGCAACTGAAAAAAAATGCACAAAAGGTAGAAAGATATCTCTTTATTTTGAATTTATTACCTGGAATATGAAAGCTCTGGGAAATGTGCATCATTAACGTCTGCGCTTTGTTTGGTACAAGAGGAAATTAATTTATAGTTTTATTTCTACAGTGTTGTTGTACATTCCAAGTTTGGCTTTTGGGGTTCCCAGTTTAATTATTGCCTTCCTGTTTCTAAATTGTGATTCCTTGTTTGGTGATGGTCTATGTTCTGCATGTGTAACTGAGCTGAGGTATTCTGTTTATGTAATTCCTATTAGACATTGCCACTTGTTCTCTTTCCCCAGTAGGTCATGTATTGTTCTCTGAAATGTATTGGTTTAATATTTGCAGTGTTGCCTTTTGATAGGTAGGGTATGGTGCTTTGTGAGTCCTGGTAGTGCTGTTAGGATACGGCGGGTTTGCTATGGGTTCTAAATGGGCAGTGTTTGTAGTAGTTCCTAATGTGCCTGGCGGTTGGCACTGGATTATAGTAATGTAGAAATCTTTTAGTCTGTCTTTATCCATACACTCATTAAGAGACATGTTTATTAAAAGTTAGTGTATGTTAGCATTATGCAAATATTTATGCAAATAAGGCCACTTATGCAAATGAGGCCCCGCACTGAGTCTCCGCACATGGCCCCGCACCCCCCTTGGGCCGCCCCTGGCTGGAAGGACTGGGGCTTCTAGTCCCACAGGTGCTCCTTGTAGCCTTGGGCAAGCTACTTAACCATCCCTTGCCGCAGGTATAAAAACATAAATTGTGAGCCCTTCAGGGACAAGGGAAAAATATATATACAGCCCCTGAAAGTACACTACTTTGACTTATAAAAAAGTGGTATATAAGCCTAGTTAAATAAATGTATATGATAAAATGGTACTTTATTCAATAGTCTTAAGACTTAAATGCAGGCAATCTGCCAATTCAAAACCCACCAGATGCTTTTCTTTTGCAACTGTAGTGTTGTATCTCAAATACTTGATTGTATGTGGCAAGAAGGGGAGGCAGCTGGCTACCACTCATGTTGCATTGAGAGTTCATCTTAGAGAAGACTTCTCATTCCTGTATTTATTTATATTCTCTTATATACTGTGCTATTCTGCATCAGTGTGGTTTATATTGAACAAACTGAAATTACATTATAGCTTGGAGATAACTGTTTTACAGGGAACATGGGCTATGGAGGGTTAAGTGGCTTGCCCAAGACCACAAGAGCACCTGTGGGACTAGAAACCCCAGCCCTTCCAGCCCAGGGTTGCTGTCCTCTAGTGGGATTTGAACCCCTGACCTTCTGGCCTGAAGCACTTTGCCCCTAGGCCACTAGGCCACTCCTCCACTCCTTTGTACTGCCAGCAAACATGCTATTTTGTCACTAGACCATGTTGTGTACTGGTAAAGAGGAAGAGGAGGGGCTTATAAAGACTGGGAAAAATAGGGGAATTTAGAAACTTGCCTATGCCACTTTGAATTCCTCTGACATCTGAGAAAAGGGATGCAGCCATTCTTGAAAGGGGGAACCAAAGAGCAATTTGAAAAACATCGACCACACACAAGTGGTATATGTTTCCTAAAGGGTAGTAAGGGAGCAAGTGTACCATTAACGTGTGTTATCGACTTCCGTGAACTGTTAACGCCACAGAAAGCGCCGATAACGCTGGATAAACATGCAGGAACAGGTCCCCCAGCGTTATTTTTTTTATTTTATTTAACAGTTTTTTTATACTGCTCCATCCTTCATTCAGAGCAGTTTACATTAAACAAAAACTTATACAGACAATAAGGGAGTGCATCACAATGTTGACTGCTACATTAAAACAGAGTTGATATAGAACCTATTTTTGCTGGGACGTGAGAGGACAATGAGTTAAGTTGACGACTGTTGTTGTGGTCGCTGTTTGGATCGTTGTCTGGTGTTGGAGGGGTCCCCCCAGTTGTCGTCTTGATAGGGTCTCTGTGGATGATGCCCTTGTGCAGAACCCGACCGAAAATCCTGATATTCCCTTAAAGCCTGTTCAGAACCTTTGCGGTGAGTATTCTTATCCACAGTGCCCGTGCTGTCATCGGTGTCTTTGGAAGAAATATCAAAGGCTCCTCACTCTCCTTCTCATACATCGATCTGTAAACTTTAGCATTGTCATAATCAGTTTTATCATGGTTAAATTTCTTCAGCTTAAAGGTTTTCAAATAGTCAAAAACACCCTGCAATTGTCTTTCAATCTCATCAATCTTGGTCTGATATACCTCCCCCTCCATAGAAATTAGTAACGTATGATTCATCTCCTCAATCTGTTGAGGGTGCAGTGTTCTGTTCCGGATATATTTGCTGCTAAGCAATCTGCTGTCACACTTGACTTCACAGATAAGTGCTTTTTCAACTGGTATAAAGAGTTGCAGTAATCCAAAATTGGTGTGACGCTTGAAATATAGTGCGAAAGTGATCCTGGTTGAGTAGTGGCTTTATATTCTTGAGGAGTTTCATGTTATAGTAGGCATTTGCAGTGATTTTCTTTATGTGAGGCTATAGTGTGATGTTTTGGTCTAAGGTGACACCAAGATACTTGACTTCCTTTTGTACCTTAATGGTGTGGTATAAAAGGCAGATTTCTTGTAGGAGTGTGAAAGATGGGTCTCTAGTGATGAATAATGCCTCTGTTTTGTTGAAGTTTAGTGCTAGATTGGTGCCTAGCCAGACGATCATTTCTTCCATACAATTCATTATGGGCAAGAGGTCAACATTATTAATATTGACTGGAGTGAAAACCATGATATCATCAGCATATATCCTGTATTGTATGTTATGGTGCTGGATTATGTTGCAGATGGGTTGTATGTAGATATTGAAGAGCATTGAGGAGATCAATGAGTCTTGAGGGATATCCTGGGTTAGGGTGATGGGGGAGGATTTGCACTTGCCGCATTTTACTTGCTGTTGCCTGTTGCTGAAAAAGGACATGAACCATTTTATTGTTGTGCCACGTAGGCTAATTTTTGTAGGCATCTTAGCAAGGTATTATGTGATACTGTATCAAAAGCAGCTGATATGTCTATAAATATGAGAATAAAACTGGATTTGATGTTGTCAATTCCTCTGAGTATGGTATCCAGAAGTAAGGTTAGTAGTGTTTCGACATTATGGTTTGGTTTAAAACCATGCTGATGGGAGTCCAGAGGGGCATGTTGGTCTAGGTGGTCCTGTAGCTGCCTTTCTACCACTTTTTCAATAATCTTAGCTATGAAAGGTAGACTGGATATAGGGCAGTAGGGTCAGATTTATTCAGTGATGAATTCTTGAGAATTGGACGCATGGTAGTGTGTTTGAGAGCATTTGGCATATAAACATAGAAACATGACAACAAAAAAAGACCAGGTGGCCTATCTAGTCTGCCTTTCCATATCAACCACTACAACAGTTCCCTTTTTTCCTTTAGAGATCCTCTGTGTTTGTCCAATGATTCTTTGAATTAAGATACTGTCCTCATATCTACCACCTCAAATGGGAGACTATTCCTTGGATCCACCACCCTTTCCGTAAAGAAATATTTCCGCATATCACTCCTGAATCTATCCCCTTTCACTCTCATCCCATGTCCCCTCGTAGAAGAGCTTGCTTTCAAATCGAAAGAGGCTCTCTTCCTGTGCATTTATGCCACAGAGGTATTTAAACATCTCAATCATATCCCCTCTATTCTGCCTTTCCTCTAATGTGTACATATTAAGATCCTTAATATGCTTTATAATGAAAACCACTAACCATTTTAGTAGCCACCCTCTGTACTGACTCCAGCATGTTTATATCTTTTTGAAGGTGCGGTCTCCAGAATTGCACACAGTACTCCAAATGAGGTCGCACCAAAGACTTATACAGAGGCACTATCACCTCTTTTCTTCTGCTGGCCATTCCTCTTCCTATGCACCCAAGCATCTTTCTAGTTTTTGCTGTCGCCTTTTTTACCTGTTTTGCTACTTTAAGGTCATCATCCCGTTCTTCTTTAAAGGACAAAAGTACTTCACCCCCTATACTATATTGCTCCCTTTGATTTCTGCAGCCCACATGCATGACCTTGCATTTTTTAACATTAAATCTCAGCTGCCAAATTCTAGACCATTCTTCAAGCTTAGCTAGATTCCTTCTCATGTTCTATTAGAAATAAAACCCACATCATACACTACATCATCTCTGACAATAAACCTGATATCCTCTGTATCACTGAGACATGGCTCACAGACACTGACCCAGCAATAGTAAACCAATTACCTAAACCCAACTACACATTATTTAACTGCCCGCGGCACAACAGGAGAGGAGGAGGAGTATTAATCATTGCCAGAACCTCCCTAATGTTCACAAACCCATCCCTAACTGAATCCGAAGGCATTGATATACTCAAGATTGAAAACAAAACATCAATCCTTTGTTTAATCTATAGACCCCCCTCAGCCCACCACGAAACTTTGGCCACCGCACTAGAAATTATCTCAACCTCTGCAATCAAAAAACAGCGCATCGTACTGGGTGACCTGAACCTTCCATCCATACCCCCAGTACAGGCAGACGCTTTCACTGAAGCCATGAACCAGCTCGGATACGTACAAATCATTCAAGAACCCACACATAATAAAGGTAACACCTTAGATATGGTGTTCTTATCACACAACATCCAACAAAACGAAGCTCAAAAAACCAAACCGCAAATAACCCCGGTCCCATGGTCTGACCATTTACTAATTGAATTCGAAATCCACCTACCAACTTTAAAGGAAAAGTCTCAAGCCGACCCCAAAACACACCAACAGAGGAAATTCCAAAAATTCAACAGTGAAGCATTGGTAACTTCTATATCCACGCATTTTGAGTACACCAGCACGGACCTAGACAAGCTGGTAGCCCAATGGAACTCAGGGATCAAAGCAGCCGCAAGACCAACCTGGAAGGCCACAAACACTGCAACAAAAACAGGAACCGAACCATGGTACTCTCCTACCCTATCTAAAATGAAAAGAGAGCTACGCAAACTTGAAAGGAAATGGAGGAAAAAGCAAACCGAGGAAGGCAAGCAACTATACCTAACACTACTCTCGAAATACAAGAATGAGGTCAACCTTGCCAAAAAAGAGTCACCACACTAACCTACTCAATAAAGCCCTTAATAGACCCAGAGAGCTCTTTGAGCTAGTAAAGTCACTCACCAAAATTTCACAGACCACAGTCTCTGCGGACGATATAAAGGCCCAGACGCTTGCTGACCATTACGCCAAGAAACTACACCCGCAGCTTCCCATAATCATTGATCAAAGCATGTCATTAGTCCTCACCTCTCGAGAAACCAACACTGTCCCCCAAGCAGACTTCGCAGCTGAATGGAACACCTTCCAGCAATTAGGTGAGCAACAAACCATAAGCATCATAACCAATTTAAACACCACTACCTCCCCTCTCGACCCATGCCCAGCCGCTTGGATGAAAGCAACTAAGAAGGAAAACGCAAAACCCATCGCTTACATTGTTAACCAGTCTACGCAACAAGGTATCATGCCGACTCATCTCAAGAAGTCACTTATAAGACCCATCTTAAAGAACAAGTCTCTCAACAAAAGTGACCCTGCATCATATCGCCCAATCTCAAGCATATCCTTCTTAGCAAAAACAATAGAAAAAGCGGTTCAGCAACAACTACAAGACCACATGGATGAGAGAAAAGCCCTGGATAAGCATCAATATGGGTTTCATCAGAATCACGGAGTTGAAACACTACTGCTGGCACTCCTTGACAATCTCCTCAGGGGCCTCGAAAACAGAAACACTATGTTCATACTCATATTTATTGATATCTCAGCGGCATTCGATACAGTCCATCACAACACCCTCCTAAACCGTCTGGCCTCATTGGGTATAGCAGGGACCCCCTTAAAATGGTTCACATCATATATATCCAATAGGATGCAACAAGTGCATTTCAACAATGATAAAGCTGATGCCTTCCCTCAAACCCAAGGGATCCCTCAAGGGTCCGCCTTATCATCTCTATTGTTCAATTTGTATATAAAGCCGGTCTGCGAGATCTTTCAGAAATGCAACATCAAATATCACATATATGCAGACGATGTGATGCTGTACACGCAGCTTGACATAACACAGCCAAACTTCAGTCCGCTAGAAGAATGCCTTGACATGCTCCAATCATGGCTTCAACAAAATAACATGTCAATAAATCACAAGAAAACAGAGGTCATGTTTATCTCCAAGAAACCCAATTTCATCCCGCCCACCACAGTCACCCTTAACAAAAACATATATCATACGAAACCTGTAATAAAGTATCTAGGTGTCCTACTGGACTGCAACCTTAGGATGGACAAACACCTCCGAACAGTTAACAGAGCCATCTTCTACAAACTGAAAATTCTACAACCACTTCGCAATATCCTTGAGAAATCTGACTTCAGGTCTGTTGCTCAAGCACTAATTATTCCCCACCTGGACTACGGCAATGCCATTCTACAAGGGCTTCCGAAGAACACCCTAAGCATCCTGCAAATGGCCCAAAATGTTGCTGCTAGAGTCATCATGGAAAGAAAGTCACAGACCACATAACCCCAGTACTAATGGAACTGCACTGGCTCCCAGTAGCCGCCCGTATCATCTACAAACTGCTCATCACAACATTTAAACTCATCCATAACATCGCACCATCCTACCTCAATAACCTAATCACTATTCAACAAACCATGCAACAGGAGCAGGAGAACCATGAATCTCAACACCCTATGTATACCGACTAGCATAAGATCTGTCAAGGCCGAAACAAGCAATAGGGCGTTCACATACACAGCACCAATCCATTGGAACCAACTCCCACATGAGTTGAGACTCATAAACAACCTGAGTGAATTTAGACGAAAGCTTAAAACCCACTTGTTTCAAACCCACTACAACTTGAGCTAACTGCTAATCATGTATAGATTGTACTTTTTGGCAAGTAATTCTGTATAAATTGTATATATGGGGCCCCCCCCCACGCTATTGTAATCAAATGTATACCCAGATCTGTGTGCTCAAATCAAATGTATATTGCACCCAACTGATTCTCCCGTGTTATGTAAATCATTGACTAATCAAAAATGTAAATCTGAAAGATCTCAATGTGCTGTACAAAGCATTATGATTCTGTAGAGTAAACCGCTGCTGATCGTAGGAAGCAGCGGTATACAAATGTTTACTAAATAAATAAAAATGTTATCTATACCTTCCTGGGTGTCTACTCTATTGCAGATTTTGGAATCACCCGCAAAGAGGCAAACCTTACCTGACAGCCCTTCCGCTATATCACTAACAAAGATGTTAAAAAGAATCAGACCAAGGACAGATCCCTGGGGCACACCACTGGTAACATCCTTCTCCTCAGAGTGAGCTCCATTTACCTGTACACTTTGTCGCCTCCCACTCAGTCAATTTCTAACCCAAGCAGTAACTTTAGTATCCATCCCTAGGGTGCTCAGTTTGTTTATAAGTCGCCTGTGTGGAACGGTGTCAAAGGCTTTACTGAAATCTAAATACACCACATCTAGGGCTCTCCCTCTGTCCAATTCCCTGGTTACCCAGTCAAAGAAATCAATCAGATTTGTCTGACAAGAACTGCCTCTGGTGAATCCATGCTGCCTCGGATCCTGTAATCCGCTAGACTCCAGAAACCTCACTATTTTCTCTTTCAGCAGCACTTCCAATAATTTACTCACCACCGAAGTTAAACTAACCAGCCTGTAGTTTCCAATCACATCAATACTTCCGTTTTTGTGTAAACGGCCAACATGTACCTCTCTCCAGTCCTTGGGCACCACTCCCTACTCTAATGAGGTATTGAAAAGATCAGTCAGTGGAGCTGTTTGAACACCCCCAAGATCCCTCAGTATTCTAGGGTGTATCCCATCTGGTCCTATTGCTTTGTCTACCTTAAGTTTAGCTAGTTTCTCACGAACACAGTCTTCTGAAAATTGGTCAGGATGCCCCTCGCTTCTGTTCCTGTTTGTGGGTGTTTTCTGAGGTCCTGCTCCTGGTTCTTCATCTGTGAACACAGAACAGAAATATTTGATAAGCAATTCCACTTTATCCTCATCAGCTTTACATATTTCTCCACTTCAGTCTTGAGTCTGACAATACCCCTTGGTTGAGGGCTGTTGTTACTATCATGCATAAAGTGGGCGTTAATGTGGCAGAGACTGGGCGGGGATAGTTTGTGCTCCTGTAATGCCGTGAAAGCTTGCTGTAAGGGCTATTTCTGAGGGGAGAGAGCCTATTTAAATGTCAGCAATGTGCTCCACCCACCGGAGTTCCCAAAGTAGTGCTCCATTGGCAGCAATAGCATGGTGCCTTATTAAGAAAGGGCTCTATATTTTTGGTGCCCAATTGGCAAAGGAGGTGTCAGGTGGGTGATGCAGTGGGGTTGGCTGGTCTACTAGGCTGAGAAGGCGCTGCCTAGGGATACATCTGTGATGATTTGTATCACAGAAGTACTTTAGTACTTTGAAAGAGGCAGCACACATAAAGCTGCCGCAGTCCAAAAGAAGAAATTCCACTCCCCACTGCCACCATGCTACCATGTCAGCATTGTGTGATGGTGGGGGTGGGGGTCGCAGAGGCTGTGGCCTGCTGTGGATGAAATCTCTGTCCCGGCCTTGTGTGTCGGTGCAACGCTGTTGTTGCCACTGTCAGTGGACTTGCAAGCATGTCAGCAGCAGGGACAGCGGAGCACATGATGATCTCTCCCTATCAAGGTCTAAGGCAGCAGCATGCATGCCCACATTCCCCGGTGGAGGGGGAAGAATCGGCTAGGTATGCCTAGCTGCAAGTGTGCAACTTCAACTTTCGGCAGTCCCAGTCGGCACAGTGTGGGTGTTGTTTTGCTGGTCAGCTTGCTTCTCCTTCCGTTTGCGGCATTCGCGGTCAGTGTGGTGAGGGTGTTGTCTGGCCGATCAGCTTGCTTCCTCTTCCATCTGCGGTGGCTTCCTCTCAGTACTGGGGGCGTCCTGTACATATTTATTTATTTATTTATTATTTATTTATTTCTCTTATATACCGCGCTCTTCAACATCAGTGCGGTTTACATGGAACATTTAGGTTTTACGATGGGGTTAACCGTAAAAATACAGATAACAGGTAACTCAACTTGGATAGTCAAAATTAACTATTTACACGTACTTGATACATAGTAGTATTTACATATTATACAACATTTTGAGGGATAGCACTGGAAAAGGGTTTCTGGCTCCGGGGGGAGGCACGTCTGGCGGGGAAGGAGTTGAGGGGATTTTAGGCATCTGGAGGGTCCTAGTGCCCCCAGAGTTTCGTGTGAATGCTGTTTTTGGCAGGGTGTTTGTGGGTTGATGTGGAGAGGGGCTATTTAGTTTAGTAAGGGTAAAGTAGGATGCGGGGTGTGGGGTGTGGGGGAGAGGCCAGTTGAGCGGGGTGCAGGGAGGTGGGGTTGGGGGTGTGAGTGGGGGGGTAGGGGGTGAAAGGAAGGGGTTGGGTTCAGTGTGTGTGTGTGTGTGTGTGGGGGGGGTTATTTGGTAGAGCCTAGGGAGCAATGTACATGGGCCCATGCAAGGCAAAGGAGAGCAAGGCCTCAGTGCAGCCAGTGCAGATTTTTTCACGGCGGCAAGCAAAGAGGCCCGCACGCTTTATCATAGAGGGCTGTGTGGGGACTGGGGCTGGCCATGCCTTGTGGGCAGGTGGGAAAGGGATTGGGAGCGTGGGGGAAAGGGGCATGGGTGGGAGTGCAGATAGCGGGTGGGGCGGGGAAAGCTGGGTGGCACGAGGCATGTGGTGGGGTGGGGAGGAACTAGGGGGGCCGGGTCCTGATGAGGGGGTCGGGGCGGATTGCACAATCAGTAAGGATGACCAGCTGGAGAATGGTAGTCAGTAGTGTTCTAGTGTGGAGAGCCAGCAGAGAATAGAGATTGCATCAAGGAGTGCAGATCAGTATGTGCCGGTAGATGAGGGGTCTGGGGTAGAGGGTGCGGGTGCACGAAGGACTGAGAGGGGTAGGAAGTGCAAAAGGGTGTTCACTCAGACTCTGAGATATAAAACATTTTTGAAGAACTTGTGGCGGGTCGTGCGTCACATGCATCGCGAGAAGCATTTGCGTCACTCGGGTAATGAGTCGGCGTGCACACCCGGGATACATCAGATTCTTGGGACTCGTCTGATTCCTCATCTTCAGAGGGCACTTAGTCGGATGATGACAGAGTGGATCAGCGTGGTTTGGCATGTCAAGAACTGAGTTCAGTGGGACATAGTGAGGGCAGGGTCAGTAATGACCCATGGTTGGAAGAGAATGGGCATACGTTGAGCAGGATTGCCCCATTGGATTGTCAGGTATCTAGGAAACAATGTGCGAAGATGCTGCGGGGTCAGTACATGGATATTTTTTCGCTTCTGACTCGCGATCAGGATGTTGGGGATAGAAGAAGGGGGAAGGTGTTAAGGAGGAGGGTAAGAAGGGGCGCTCTCGGGTGCCTAAGACTATTAGTAATTGGTTGGTGGCGTTCCATGTGTTTTCTTCTATCATTGGGGGGGCCAAGCTGGCCCTCTACCCAGGGCTCCTGCAATATTTGGATGTGATCTTGCAGGCTCATAGGATTTATGGGGGTTGGGCCTGGCTCAACTATGATGAGCAGTTCTGGAAGAGCTTGGCGAAAGACAAAGGCGAGGCTTGGGGATTTCGGGATGTGGACATTTGGTTGGTGGAAATGACTCTGTGTCAGCCTCTTTTTGGGAAACCAAGTGGTGTGGGCTTCCCAGGACCCTCGGCTGGCATTTCCCGGGGGGATGGTCACAGGCAGTAGGTATGGGTGGGGTGGGGGAGGACCAGAGGGGTTGGGTTTCTGAGTACTGGAAGGAACTTCTCCCTGTCTGAGGGTATCGGAACACTGGAGCGGACAGTGCCTGTTTTCAGTTCAATGCGGGCCTTTGCAACTGATCGGGATGTCATTTCAAACACTGATGCTCAATGTGCGGAGGGGGGCACATGGCCTTTTGATGTTTCACCGGGGGGGGGGGCCACTCAGGGGCAGACATGCCCAGTTGTGCAGTGTGCCTCTGTCCGTGGTCCCTGGCCAAGGTCCATCGCCCATTAGCTTGGTGGCCTTGGAGGACTGATTGCTAGTTTATCCAGATTCGGCAGTTGCCCAGTTGTTACGCAAGGGTTTTAGGGATGAGTTTGTGACTCCGTTTTCAGTGCCACCTCTGTTTCACCGGGCCCGTAATGCTCCCTCGGTGAAATTGCTGCAGGGGATTGTCTCCAGCAAGCAGTGGAGTGTTTGTGGAGGTGAATGAATGTGGAGGTTTCCAAGTATGTCCATGTATTGAAGGATTTGATGATGGCACCTGACTTAATTACAGCTGTTTGCCCAGGGCTGTTTTGCCCAGATGGGGTGCATTTGTCAGATATTAGTCAGGATATTTTAATAAGTTCTATTTAGGATGTTTTGGGGGATGCAGGAAGGCATTTCAGGCCACAACATTGGTGTGCAGTCTCCGCTCTTGGTGGGATTTAGAGGTTGCTGACCTCCCCCTAGGGTTAATTCATTCTCCCCACCCCTCGAAAGGGAGAAAGACAGGGATGGGATCACCGGGGGGCTTCCCGCAGCATGGCTGTCACCACCATATGTGGGCCCAGTTATTTTAAGACTCCTGTATAGTGGAAATAAGTCTCAGGCTCGTGTCGCTGTGGGCTGGGGAGTGGGGGGGGGGGGGGTATGTGTGTGGGAGAGGAGAGTCCAAAAATATGGTCTAGGGCTGGGTTAGGATGACAACATCTAGCCTGACCCTTTGAGAGAGTCAATATCACTTGCTTTGAGATGTTAGTGCTAAATATTTGGATGTTGAATAAAGTTGTGGCCAATGTTTGCCAAGCACCTCTCCTGGGAGTGCTATTTTTTAATTTAACATTTCTTATATACTGCCTTTCATGATATCAAGGTGGTTTACATTGAACAGGGCATTATAACTTGACAATAGCTATTTACAGGGAACATGGGCAATGGAGGGTTAAGTGGCTTGCCCAAGACCACAAGGAGCACCTGTGGGACTAGAAATGCCAGTCTGTCTGGCCCAAGGTTGCTGTCCTCTGGTGGGATTTGAACCCCCAACCTTCTTGCCTGAGGCAACTTGCCCCAACCACTAGGTCACTCCTCCCTCCCATGCTATGGTTATGATTATGATTATGTCATGGCTTATTGGTGAGTGAATGGCTGGGAGTGCAAATACCTAGGTTATCCATTTTAAAACAGCTAGATCCATTTGAAAGAACTGTCATCAATATGAAAACAGCACAAACACCCTCAGGCAAATCTTATTGGGAGCAATTTTGGCTGAACCTACATCCTGCATTGAAAACATAACAAAAGGTTCATATCTGTGAATCATTTCAGAAATGGAAATAGAAGAGAAGATACATGTAATTCTGAAAAGAAAACTTACAGAAGCAGAAGACCAGCAGAGACTGGAATCCAGCAAAAAAAATAATGTGGCATTTTCCAGAATGCACCCATTACATGTCCTACAATTTTAAGGGTCAACTTGCTGCTAAGAAATTGAAATCATATTCCCCAAAGTAAATGCTATACTATATTTAGTCTGTAAGTAGCAATTGGCTCTTAGAAAGAAACCTTTCTTTGCAAGAGAGGAAATTGTTAGAAAATTGTCTGTCTTTAATCCTGTTTTTCTGCCTTTCTTCTCAAAAAAGTGGTGGCAATGAAATAGCTAGGACTGTTTAAATAGTGACTAGAAGTACTGAAAATTCAGTTGGAAATGGCATAAATGATTTCATATTTTTCATAGTGATGCAGGGTTCTAGCTAACAATGGAAAATAAGTATTCTTTAGTTCCCTTAATTTTCACCCTTTCTTTAAGCTTTTCTTCTCTTTATATTTCTTTACATGGTCATGTGATTCCACAGGCAAGTGTTTTCCAGCACATTATGCTTCCTCCTTCCAAAATCAAAATGTTAGTGATGTTCTAAAAATGTCAAAAAAGCTGGAGAAGGGATAGTCCATATGGTCTTTATGTGCCGTCAAATTTCTATGTTTCTATGATGTCATCTGGCCATGAGATCATCAGATCTCAGGACATAATGTTCCATAACCCTGGGACTACAGTACTAGAAAAAGATTGTGCTGTGTAATAAGTACTCACTGCATCATATTGCACTCTATGATCTGTCCTCACATGTTTCTTCTTCATTGTGAAAGTCTTCCTGATTGGTCGTGATTAACATAATTAAGGGGGGTGTTTACTAAACAGCGGTAGCGGACTCTGTGCGATATCAGAACAGCGGACCCATTGATTCTCCGGTTTTTTTTTATTTCAATGGGGCCGCAGCTCCGATATCACACGGAATCCGCTACCGCCGTTTAGTGAACACCCCCCTAAGTGTTCAACCATCTCTGTGGAGCTGTCAGTTACTGTAAAGATACTGTTACTTCCGATCCATTAATTGGGGGCAAGCAATAATTCCAATGCTCTTGAAGGCAAAGATTCCACTGGTCAACATTGAAATCGTTACTGACTTTAAAAGGCCCTAATCTGTAGTATCTTGGTGAGCTGAACATGAATATAACATTAAAAACATTTTATTGGCTCTTATTTTGAAGATATTGCATGTAGTTCATTTTTTACATTTCACCGTGTAAATTTATCCAGTAGGACATCAACAACATCCCAAATAAGCCTTGAATGATGTAATATCGCATCACATTGCATAATACCAGCATGCACACATCATCCAGAGTTGATTGCATCATTTTCTGATACAATGCAATACTACTGCCAGATGGCTGCTGAAGCCATCTGACGTCAGCAGCGTACTATACGCAGTCGGAAAGGTTGAGCATTTAAAATATTTCAGACTGTGTGCGAGACAGTTTAAGCTACTGTTACATGTAACTTTTATTAATCATATAATTTTAGCCATTTAGGTACAATACAGAACAGTAATGCCGCGAAAGTGCGTTAATACTGTTGACAATTTCTGCTACATTTGTGGGGAAGTGACATTTGCCAACCAGAAGAAAAGTATCACTTCTGAACTGAAGAAGGCATATCATCTTTACTTCGGATGCAAGATTGGTGACCAAGACAAGCCTTGGGCCCCGCATATATATTGCGCTACATATACAACACAGCTTTCACAGTGGTTGAATTGCAAAAGATCATCAATGCTGTTTTCAGTCCCCATGGTATGGAGAGAGCCAAGCAACCACATAAATGACTGTTACTTCTGCTTGGTTCCTCCTCTTTCCAGAGGAATAACGAAGCAAAAGAAGTCGAGCATAGTCTACCCAAACATTCCGTCTGCATTGAGACCAGTTCCACATGGTGAGGGACTTCCTATTCCAGAACCTCCATCAGAATATTCTCTTGATTCATCTGATGAGGACAAGGGTGAGCTGACCTGTTCTTCTCCTGGTCTATCAGCATGCAGTGACCCAAATTTTCACTGGGATGCATATCAACTCCACACAGAATAACACAGGAAGAACTAAATGACCTGGTTCGTGATTTGGACTTATCCAAGAACAAGGCAGAATTGCTAGGATCAAGACTCCAACAATGGAACCTTCTAGAAGAAGATGTCAACATTACTTCATATCGAAAGCGCCACCAGCAGTTGGAGCCTTTCTTCAGAAAGGAAAGTAATCTGGTATTCTGTTCCGATATTGAAAGCCTCATGAATGCCTTAAAAATCACTCATGACCCACAAGACTGGAGACTATTTATAGACTCTTCGAAACTGAGTCTGAAGGCTGTGCTTTTGAACAATGGAAACCATCTTCCATCTATTCCAGTAGCAATGCCGTCCACATGAAAGAGACATACGATAACTTAAAGCATCTACTGACTTCCATTAACTATAACAAGTACAGCTGGCACCTCTGTGGTGACTTGAAGGTAGTAGCCCTTTTAATGGGACTGCAGCAGGGATATATAAAATACATGTGTTTCTCATGCAAGTGGGATAGCCGAGCAAGGGATTGGCACTACTTGCGGAAGAAATGGAATTGCAGACAAAATATAACAGCTGGAGAGAAGAATATCCAGCACCCAGCTCTGGTTGAGGCTCACAAAATCCTGCTACCACCCCTTCACATCAAACTAGGTTTGATGAAAAACTTCGTGAAAGCCATGGACCGCACTTCGCCAGCTTTCCGATACCTGCATGAAAAATTCCCTCGGCTCAGTGAAGCAAAGATTAAAGAGGGAGTTTTTCTGGGTCCTCAGATTCGAGAACTCTTCAAAGATGACCGGTTCAACAACTTGCTGCAGGGTGATGTGAAACAAGCATGGAATGCTTTTCGCCTAGTGCCAACAAACTTCCTCGGGAATGTTAGGGCAGAAAACTACAAGGAACTAATAGAAGACATGCTGATGCAGGTATCAGAAACTTGGCTGTAATATGTCTCTAAAGATCCATTTCCTTGATTCCCATCTTGTTTTCTTTCCTGACAACTGTGGTATGGTTAGTGATGAACAGGGCGAACGTTTTCACCAGGATATCGCAACGATGGAGCAAAGATACCAGGGAAAATGGTCCACTACAATGCTGGCTGACTACTGCTGGACACTCCCCAGAGAAGCTCCCGAACAGCTGTACAAGAGACAGGTGAAAAAAATCTAAGAAGTAGTCTATGACTTGTTTTTTTACAGATATTAACCAAAGGCCTATTATATTCACTATTGATATGCATTTCATGATATAAACATTAATTCTTGTAGATTACAAAAAAACTAGAGCCAACTTTGCAATTTCACTGTCATATTCGTGTTCAGCATATAAAAATTGATAAGACTGATTTTTATTTCAGTAACATGACTTTTGTAAAAATTTGTTGACCAGTGTTCTTTTGCAATCTGGGTGTGTTCACTTCTTTCCACATAAATCTGACACAGATTAGGGAAAAAACATCTGTTGGGTAAGGTTTGCACAGAGCTTTTGGCCCAAGGAATGCATAACTTTACTCTTTCAACACCTCTCATACAATGCGTTTCAAAATGCTGCACACAAACAGGGCAAATATTTTAAGAAATGGCTGCTGAAAAAAGTGGCAGCATATGTTGCTATTTTAGATCACAATTAGGGTGATTTTATAAAATGTTGCTTATGTATGAAGAGCAAAAAAGCACCTATATGTAGCCTATTTTATAACGACACAGAGATGTCTATGTGTCTTTATAAAATATTAACACAAATCCCAGGACCAGATATTGGGCCCTAGGCAAACATGCATTTATGGGCCCCTACCAAGAAGCCTCATTTACCTTTTTATCAACCAATCCTCACAGTCACGTTTACTTTCATTGCCTTTCTCCACTAGAATCTTTCCTCATTCCTCCAAGGCTACCACATTTCACCTTTAGAGAAGTAGTGTAGGTAAAACTTTAGGGACTAGTTCTGGGTGCTGAAGTAGTAGCAGGTTGTGAGCAAGCACGGGGACTACACAAGAACATGCTTTGAATGGAGTAGCCTTGTGGTTAGAGCAATGGTCTGAGAACAAGGGAAGCTGGGCAAATCATTTTCACCCTTCATTGCCTCTGCTACAAACTAGAGATGCCAAGGGTGGGCTGCCCCAAAAAGTGAGATACGTTTAGAAAAATTTAAGAGCCCACAAGACTTCACAAAAGGAAGAAGCAAAAAAAAAAAAAAAAAAAAAATAGACAGAGTAGAGGACAATTTTCAAATAAATTTGCTCAGTTAACTAGACAGCTGAATACATTTTACAGACTGAAACATCCTTCCATTTAGCTAGGGCCAGCTGAAGGGTATCTGATGCCTAGGTGAACCTTAAGCTGTGTGTCCTTCAGAAACAGTTCAAGGCCCAACCTCCCCCCTCTGTAGTCTAGCATTTCCCCTTCTCTTGCTTATCCCCCCATAGTACAATATATCCCTTTCCCTTCCATAACATCCCCAAGGTATTCACTGTCTCATTTCTCCTTCCCTTCCCTGCCATTCCCAAGGTATCCAGCATCTCAGTTCCTCTTCTTTATCCCTGCTGGGCCTACCACTCTAATTCTGATCAGACCTGAGACTTGCTGCATTGTGGCTGCAAAATGATATCAGGGCTTGCCCGACACATGTGTGAGAATGTTGTTCGCACAGGACCCCACTCTTCAGGGGGTCCTGCGTCAACTTCATGTCACACATGCTGTCTGATAGTGCGTCCTGACTCCCAACCATTTGCAGGGCTGGCCTGCACATGGCCCTACACCTCCCTGACTTGCTTCAGAGAGAGTCGGGAGGCCCGAAGCCCCAGCTCACCTCTGTAGCTGCCGGAGTGAAGAATTTCACTCCGGCAGCTGTGTTCTCTTGCAGCCTGCCAGACATGCTGATTACTGGGAGGTTAAAGGGCATTTCCTGTGAGATTGGGGCTTTCCAGTCTTTTGCATTGAGTGTCACATGTATGATTTTCTCCCAGTTGGTGAGAGGTCTTACGTGTGCACTAGGTGCAAGGAGCTCTTTGCTCTCAGGGAATGAGTCCGTTCTCTAGTGGCTAAAGTAGCAGACTTGGAAAGCATAAGACAGACAGAGAGGTACATAGACGAGACCTACAGGGATATAGTCCTGAAGTCCCACCTCCAGTCTAGCAGCATCCCTGTTGCCATGGAGGAGAGCGGTCACATGACAGGAGAGCGTGATCCTGTAACTAGGACCTGTCCTCCAGGTGATGTAAAACCCTCTTGCACTGAGGAAGTTTCTCCAGGGCCATGTGCCCATGAGGGAAGGGTTAGGACAGCCATTATAGTTGGTGATTCGATCATTAGGCATATAGATAGCTGGGTGGCTGGTGAACGTGAGGATCGCCTGGTAACATGCCTGCCTGGTGCGAAGGTAGCGGACCTCACGCGCCACCTAGATAAGGTCTTAGATAGTGCTGGGGAGGAGTCTGTTGTCTTGGTACATGTCAGTACCAATGACATAGGAAAATGTGGTAGGGAGGTTCTGGAGGCTAAATTTAGGCTTTTAGGTAGGAAGTTGAAATCCAGAACTTCCAGGGTAGCATTCTCGAAATGCTTCCTGTTCCACGCGCAGGACCCAAAAGGCAGGCAGAGCTCCGGAGTCTCAATGCGTGGATGAGACAATGGTGCAGAGATGAGGGTTTTGGATTTGTTAGGAACTGGGGAACATTCTGGGGAAAGGAGGGGCTCTTCCGAAGGGATGGGCTTCACCTTAACCGGGATGGAACCAGGCTGCTGGCATTAACCTTTAAAAAGGAGATAGAGCAGCTTTTAAACTAGATATTAGGGGAAAGCCGACAGTCGCCCAAGAGCGGATGGTTCGGAAGAATGTATCTTTGAAGGATACTACCAAAAGGAGAGAGGTTCCACAAAAGAGTAAAGTAGCCCAAATGCCCTCAAGTATGGAGCAGACAGAGCTTAAAGATCACAAATTACCCATGTCTAACAATAGCCAAATTAATATGAATAAAATACATTCTCTAAAATGCTTGTATGCAAATGCTAGAAGTCTAAAAAATAAGATGGGAGAGTTAGAATATAAAGCACTAAATGAATGGTTAGATATGATTGGAATATCAGAGACATGGTGGAAGGAAGACAACCAGTGGGACACTGTGATAAGAAATCAAGGAAGCTAACAAAAGTCACAGCAGAGTAGTAATAATGGGTGATTTCAATTACCCTGGTATTGACTGGGTCAGTGTCACGGCAGGACCTGCTAGGGAGATAAAGTTCCTAGATGAAATAAATGACTGCTTCTTGGAGCAGCTGGTTCATGAACCAACCAGAGGGGAAGCCATATTAGACCTACTTGGGTACAATTATATCGTAATGATAGAGCTGATCAAATTGGTGGAGGGGTTGCTCTCTATGTTAGAGAGGGCATTGAGTCAGGAAGGATTAAAGTTTTGCAGGAAACAAAATCTGCTGTAGAATCTATATGGATTGAAATTCCATGTAAAAGGGGGAAGGCAATGGCAGTGGGGGTGTACTATCGAGCGCCTGGCCAGAATGACCAAATGGATGATGAAATGCTCAAAGAAATCAAGGAAGCTAACAAAAGTTACAGCACAGTAATAATAATGGGTGATTTCAACTACCCCGGTATCAACTGGGTCAGTGTCACGTCAGGACATGCTAGGGAGATAAAGTTCCTAGATGAAATAAATGACTGCTTCTTGGAGCAGCTGGTTCATGAACCAACCAGAGGGGAAGCCATATTAGACCTAATCCTTAGTGGAACACCAGATCTAGTGCAAGAGATAAGGTTGTTGGGGCCACTTGACAATAGTGATCATAGCATGATCGCCTTTGATTTAATTAGTGGAGGAGGGATAGTAAGGAAATCCACAGTACTACCTTTAAACTTTCGAAAGGGAGACTATGATAAAATGAGGAAAACAGTTAAGAAAAAACTAAAAGGAGCAGTTGCAAAGGTTAAAGATGTACATCAGGCTTGGCTGTTGTTGAAAAATACTATCTTGGAAGCCCATACCAGCTGTATTCCACGCTTTACGAAAAGTGGAAGGAAGTCCAAAAAACTGCCAGCATGGTTTAAAGGTGAGGTCAGAGAGGCTGTTGTTGCCAAAAAAGCATCTTTCAGGAAATGGAAAAAAGAGCCAAACGACGAAACCTGGAAACAGCACAAGCACTGGCAAGTCAAATGCAAGGCATTGATAAGGCAGGCAAAGGGAGAATTTGAGAAGAAGCTTACAGCAGAAGCAAAAACGCGAAGTAAAGACCTTTTCAAGTACATTCATAGCAAAAAACCTGTGAGAGAGTCAGTTGGTCCATTAGATGATAAAGGGGTTAAAGGAGCACTAAGAGGCGACAAGGCGATAGCGGAGAGACTGAATGAATTCTTTGCTTCAGTCTTTACTGAGGAAGATGTAGGGATGTTACCCATGACTGAACTGGTATTTAAAGGTGCGGAAGAATTGAAGGAAATATCGATACATCGGGAAGATGTATTACAACTATTAGATAAGCTGAAGAGTAGCAAATCACCTGGGCTGGATGGTATACATCCAAGGGTGTTGAAAGAACTGAAATACGAGATTGTAGACCTGCTATTAGTAATCTGTGAACTATCATTAAAATCATCTCTAATACCTGAAGATTGGAGGATCGCCAATGTAACACCAATTTTTAAAAAGGGCTCCGGGGTGATCCGGGAAACTACAGACCGGTGAGCCTGACATCAGTACCGGGAAAAATGGTAGAAACCATCATAAAGAATAAAATTACTCAGCATGTAGATAGTCATGACCTAATGGGAGACAGCCAACATGGCTTTAGACAAGGAAGATCTTGTCTTACTAATCTGTTATGTTTTTTTGAAGGAGTGAATAAACAGGTGGACAAAGGTGAGTCGGTTGATATTGTGTATCTGGACTTTCAGAAAGCCTTTGACAAGGTCCCTCATGAGAGACTTTTGGCAAAACTAAAGAGTCATGGGATAGGTGGCAGTGTACTATTGTGGATCAGGAACTGGTTAAAAGGTAGAAAGCAGAGGGTAGGGCTAAATGGCCAATTTTCCCAATGGAGAAAGATGAATAGTGGTGTACCACAGGGATCTGTGCTGGATCCACTGCTTTTTGACATATTCATATATGACCTGGAAAGTGGAATAACGAGTGAGGTTATCAAATTTGCAGATGACACAAAACTATTTAAAGTTGTTAAAACCCAAGAGGATTGTGGAAAATTGCAAGAGGATCTGGATAAATTGGAAGACTGGGCATCAAAATGGCAGATGAAATTTAATGTGGACAAGTGGAGGGTTATGCACCTAGGGAAGAACAACCCAAACTATGGTTACACGATGCAAGGTTCCACATTAGGAACCACCACCCAGAAAAAAGATTTAGGTGTCATTGTGGATACCATGTTAAAACCCTCGGCCCAGTGTGCAGCGGCGGCCAAGAGAGCAAATAGAATGCTAGGTATGATAAGGAAAGGAATGGAAAATAAAACAAAAGATATTATAATGCCTCTATATCGTTCCATGGTGAGACCGCACCTTGAATATTGTGTGCAATTCTGGTCACCGTATCTTAAAAAGGATATAGCGATTTTAGAAAAGGTTCAGAGAAGAGCCACCAAAATGGTAAAGGGGATGAAAGGATACTCCTATGAAGAAAGGCTAAAAAGGTTAGGGCTCTTTAACCTGGAAAAGAGACGGCTGAGGGGAGATATGATTGAAGTCTACAAATTAATGAACGGAGTGGAACGGGTAAACGTAGATCGATTGTTTACCTTATCAGAATATAGAAAGTCTAGGGGACATGCAATGAAGCTACAGGGTAAACTATTTAAGACTAATAAAAGAAAATATTTTTTCACTCAACGTGTAATCAAACTCTGGAATTTGTTACCGGAGGATGTAGTAAAGGCTGTTAGTGTAGCTGGGTTTAAAAAAGGTTTGGACAAGTTCCTGGAGGAAAGGTCCATAAACCATTATTAAGAAGGAACCCAGGATAACAATGCTTGAACCAATACAAGCATTGTGGAACCTGGGTCCCTTGGGGAAACTGCTAGGTACATATGACCTAGATTGGCCACTGTTGGAAACAGAATACTGGGCTTGATGGACCTTGGTCTGACCCAGTATGGCATATCCTATGTTCTTATGAACACAGCCACTGGAGTAAAGAAAAATGTTGCTGTCCACTTTGGCAGCTGTGCAGAGGTGAGCCAGGGCTTCAGATCTCCCTGGCTCCCTCTGAAGCAGGTCAGGCAGGCTAGGGGCTCTTCGGAGTGTGGGGAGGGGGGGGGGGTTGTGGCTAGGACTAGAAATGGGCTGATGGGGGGGGCTAGGATAGACTGGAAATGGCTGATGGGGGCTAGAACTGCAAAAGGGCTGATGGAGGGGCTAGAATAGGATTGGAAATGGCTGATGGGGGAGCTAGGACTGGAAATGGGCTGATTGAGAGAGGCTAGGACTGGAAATAGGCTGATGGGGGGGGGGCTAGGATAGGACTGGAAATGGCTGATGGAGGGCTAGGATAGGACTGGAAATGGCTGATAGGGATGCTAGGACTGGAAATGGGCTGATGGGGTGGCTTGGATTGGAAATGACTGATGGGGGTCTAGGATAGGACTGGAAATAGCTGATGGGGGCTAGGAATGGAAATGGACTGATGGGGGGCTAGGATAGGACTGGAAATGGCTGATGGAGGGGCAGGATTGGACATGGGCTGATTTGGGGGGCCTTGGACTGGAAATGGCTGATGGGAGGGGGGGGGCTAGGATATGACTTGAAATGGCTGATAGGGAGCTAGGACTGCAAATGGGTTGATGGAGGGGCTAGAATAAGACTCAAAATGACTGATGGAGGGGCTAGGATTGAAGCAGGCTGATTGGGGGAGACTAGGAGTGGAAATGGGCTGATGGGGGGCTAGGACTGGAAATGGACTAATGGAGGGCTAGGATATGACTGGAAATGGCTGATGGGGGGCTAGGATTGGAAATTTATTAATTTATTTATTTTGCGGAGTTTATATACTACTTTTTACCATGTCAAAACAGTTTATACAGAACAGTTCAATTGCAACTGAAAAATAAAAAAGACCAAACAACAAAAGGTAGAAAAATACTATTTTATTTTGAATTCATTAACTGGAATATGTCAGCTCTAGGAAATGTGCATCGCTAATGTCTTTGCGTTTTGTTTAGTACAAGAGGAAATTAATTTATTGTTTTATTTCTCCAGTGTTGTTGCACATTCCAAGTTTGGCTTTTGGGGTTCCCAGTTTAATTATTGTCTTCATATTTCTAAATTGTGATCCCTTGTTCTATGTTTGGTGATGGTCAATATTTTGCATGTGTAACCGAGCTGAGGTATTCTGTTCATGTAGTTTCTATGTGACAATGCCACTTGTTCTCTTTCCCCAGTAGGAGATATATTGGTATTCTCTGAGATGCATTAGCTAAATATTTGCAGTGTTGCCTTTTGATTGATAGGGTTTGGTGCTTTGTGAATCCTGGTAGTGCTATTATGATATGGCGGGTTTGCTGTGGGTTCTAAATGAGCAGGGGTTATAGTACTTCCTGGAAGTTGGCACCAGAGTATAGCAATGTAGAAATCTGATAGTCTTTCTTTATCCTCACTGCCCATGCAAATAGTATTCAGACACTCATTAAGAGGCATGTTTACTAAAAGTTAATGCACATTCACAAATGTTAATGTGTGTTAAGTGCAGGAACACCCATTTATTTCTATTAGCACAGTGGCACTTAACACACATTAATATTTAGTAAACATACCCCTAAGTCCATTGCCAAGAGAAAAAAGAGGCTTGTGAAGGGCTCCTTTGAAAGCCATCTAAAATTTTAGATGGGCAGCATATACATTTTAAAATAAAAGAAATTAAATGTATGCAAATGAGGTCCAGTGGACATGCAATTGAGGCCCTGCCATGAGTCTCCGCACATGGCCCCGCATCACCCTTGGGCTGCCCCTGAATGATGTGATTTGCTTTTGGAGGAGGAGACGGAGTTGGAGAGAGCAGTGCTGCTATTGAGGATTGTACAGCTAGGCTAGCTTATAGATTAGTGAAGGGGAGATATCGGGATGGGGGGAGTAGTGAGCAAAAAAGACGCAGATCAGGGAGGATTATGGCAGTGGTGGTGGCAGCTGCCATGGGGAGGGGGAGAGGTGGTTGCACTGCTGACCCAGACTCATTTTCTCTTCTGTTCTGAGTGTTTTTTACTGCTGTGCTGCACTGTATGAGTCAGTGTGCCAATCGCTTATTGTGCCTAACAGCCCTAACATTGTGCTACTCTAGGCTGTTGCCTGGCCTCTCTACTGGTAGGATTGGCCCTGCCCTAACAGGATTCAGTTCAGGGTACTGAAAAAAAATAGGAAAGTAGTAGCAGTTCTGTTGGCTGAGCTTTACATTGCTTCTTTAGAGTTGGGAGTGATCCTGGAGAAGGATGAATGTGGTTCCTGTCTACAAAAGCGGACATAAGGAAAAGGTTGGTAAGTACAGACCGGTTAGTCTGTCCCCTGTGGTGAGTAAATTAATGGAAATGGTGCAGGTTCTGGAATCCAAGGCATTACAGGATTTGGGACAGCATGGCTTTACTAGAGGAATGGAAAGAACAACAACAAAAAAAGATTCCCAAAGAAGTACTCAGGGTTAATAAGTATGCATTTGTAAACCTGATTTTCACATGTATTTGTAAACATTAGTTGATTAATCAATGCTACATGCATATTATAAGATTAGGTGAGACTAAGGTGCAGACTAAGATTAGGTGAGTTGTTCAGCAGTTGGAATGCAGGGAGAAAAGGACATATTAAAAGGCTAATTTTAGATAGTACATGGAGCTCGGGATTGAGATGTCGAAGTCAGGATGTACACGATGCCACTGGTATTTTATGAAAGGCTCTGCAAAATGTGGAGCTATTTGTAAAATACCTATATGAATGTTGCAGAGTGTATCTGTATTTGTCGACAAGAAGGGTCAGAGGATCCATTTTACAAATCTACCATGGGAAAAATCAGCGGAGGCAACTCGGCATCTTACACATGTAAGCTGGTGTTTTGTAAATCTATATGCATAAATGCTCACCTGGTAATTTTTATTTATTTATTTTTTTTAATTTAGAGGGAGAAATAAACCATCAGTGATGAAGAAGTATAACTCCATTAATCATTCCTGCAAAGGGCTGGTGAAATGAATTCTTTTTAAAAATTGACATGTGCCAGGGAGCAGCCGCAAATCCTGATGTGGAAATTGTGGCCATGCATGTGCAATCCCTTTTATAAAATGGGCATACATATGAAGATTTTTGATCCACTCAGGCCCCGTTGAAGCCACGCCCCCAACACCCTCCTTGCAGTTTCTACATAGTATGGACATCCACACGTAAATTTAACCCTTTCTAAAACTGCCGTTTACACATTGATGTATCTATGCTTAAAAAATGGGATTTCCATGTGGAAATTGTGAATAATGCTTCTAAAATAACCCCCTTAAGCTGTAGCGTTCAATATGTTTGAATACGTTGTGGCTAAATAGTGATATTTCTAGAAAAGAAAAGAACATCTTAACCCTGGAAGCTGGATTTGCCCTGTGATGCCTAAGAACCAATAAATGCAGTATTGGAAAAAGGATTTTCTGGGATTGTGAAAATGCTTACCATGCCCAAGGGTTAATGTTTGTGAAATCCTTAGCAAAGGTCAAAAAGGATTCAGTTGTTGGGTAATGGCTTATCTGGACCAAGATTAAAATCATTGTTTATCTCCATCATCAGGACTTAAGCTCCCTTCCCCTCCCCCACCTCATCTCTTTAATGGACTGGTTCCAGAAGGGTTCTGAACACTTTTCCCCTCCTATGCTCAGACATCTGATCATATCAAACACAAATCCTTTGCTTAAACTATAAAATCTGATATAAATACGAAAGTGGAAGTATACTATTTCCCAGCAGAGGCATCATTTATAGTGCAGTGTTGCAAAAGGCCTTTCAAGCTTGCATCAAAGTCAGGCTTAATAAAAGGAAATAAATTCAGTATGATGGGTCTATCAAAGAGCAGCGGTGTCCAGAATTAGTAGCATAGCAAGAGAGACCACACAAACTAATGGCTATTTCTACTTGTACGGTATTTATTGTCCTTCTTCAGGTTCCTTTAAACAGTCCTTTGTAATAACATCTAAAATGATTTTGTTCACAGATGTTGCATTTTTCATATTCTTCTGATAAGATACAGGTAGGCAGGCGTTCTGCAAGCAGAAATACTTGTTCTGGTCTATAATTTGAAATGATAATAAAATAAAGGTGTATTAAGACTGTCAGGGAAAGTTATCTGGTGCCAAGTAAATGATCACATTTACAGAATAATAGAAGGTCGACTGATATATGTGCTTGCATACTAGCTGTTCCTAGTATCCACTTTTTAAAATCCAAAAGAGGTTTCATATAATAGTAAAACACATGCATTTGTCATAGAAGGAAAGACAATGAGGCATTTCACTACCATAGTACCGGAAACCATATCATTTTGCCTATATTTGATGATGGTTTTCTTTTGCTGTTATTTTACAGTTCCAGAGATCTGTGTACTGAATTTTTAGAAGTCAGCTTTAGTTAGTCTGAACAAAATAATTTTTGATACTAGTATTTGTTAGGTTTAATATAGATACTGTGCAATTAGAAAGAGTTATTATTTTGCGCAGTCCCTCTTGCTATGCTACTAATTCTGGATACTTCTACTCTTTGATAAGGCACATTATATAGGATTTATTTCTTTTAATTCTGAACTTGATGCAAGCTTGAAGGAGCATTTTAGAAAAGCTGTGTAGGTGAAATCTGGGACATCCTTTCAAAATGTCGGAAAAGCAGTGGGAGGGATAGCAGCAGTGGGAGGGATAGCAGCAGTGGGAGGGACAGCAGCAGTGGGAGGGGCATCAACAGTGGGAGGGACAGCAGCAGTGGGAGGGGCCACAGCAGTGGGAGGGATAGCAGCAGTGGGAGGGACAGCAGCAGTGGGAGGGGCATCAGCAGTGGGAGGACAGCAGCAGTGGGAAGGGCATCAGCTGTGGGAGGGAGAGCAGCAGTGGGAGGGGCAGCAGCAGTGGGAGGGGCATCAGCAGTGGGAGGACATCAGCAGTGGGGGGGCATCAGCAGTGGGAGGGACAGCAGCAGTGGGAGGGGCAGCAGCAGTGGGAGGGATAGCAGCAGTGGGAGGGACAGCAGCAGTGGGAGGGGCAGCAGCAGTGGAAGGGATAGCAGCAGTGGGAGGGGCAGCAGCAGTGGGAGGGGCAGCAGCAGTGGAAGGTATAGCAGCAGTGGGAGGGGCAGCAGAAGTGGGAGGGGCAGCAGCAGTGGGAGGGATAGCAGCAGTGGGAGGGGCAGCAGCAGTGGAAGGGACAGCAGCAGTGGGAGGGACAGCAGCAGTGGGAGGGGCAGCAGCAGTGGAGGGATAGCAGCAGTGGGAGGGGCAGCAGCAGTGGAAGGGATAGCAGCAGTGGGAGGGACAGCAGCAGTGGGAGGGGCAGCAGCAGTGGAAGGGATAGCAGCAGTGGGAGGGGCAGCAGCAGTGGGCGGGACAGCAGCAGTGGGAGGGGCAGCAGCAGTGGAAGGGATAGCGGCAGTGGGAGGGGCAGCAGCAGTGGGAGGGATAGCAGCAGTGAGAGGGGCAGCAGCAGTGGCATTCCCAGTCCCCTCAGCACCTGAGGCTGACACTAACCACTGAGTGACAGGGACAGAAGAGCGGCTGGACCTGAAGCGGACTGAAAGCAGCAAGACAGCTTTATGGTAAGTTTGCAACGCTGCCTTCTTGGGCCCGGTAGGGAGGCACTGTCCTCCTGGTTGGCTCTCAGGGTGGGCCGCACCCTCTTCCCTGCCCTTGGCACGCCATTGGGTAACAGAGAAGGTGGGCACATCTAAGTGCATTTTAAAATCAGCCATTCCCTACCCTGAATGATACATAGGTCTATGAGATAAAAGGGAAAACAGAGACATGCAAAGTGAAGGGTTTGGCACAAGCAGGTTTTCACACAATTTTAGAAAACTGCAAATGTCAGCTTTGGATGTTTGTCATTCTGGGAATCTAGACATGCCCAAAGCACTATTTCAGCTCCATGTATCACCCAACTTGTATATGTACTGGCCTGCCATCTTAAAAAAGGGATATGCAGTGCCATTGGAGCTAGGGCAAATGCTTTTTCACTTACTGCCATTTTTTTGAAAGAGTGAACGATATTGGGGGAGTGGGGGGGCATTCCGCTCTTCTTCTTACAGGTGTTGAATTGCCAAAACAAGCTCTTTTCAGAGTTCCAAATTTTTCCTTTTTTTCAGTGGCGGCAAGCAGTTGGAGATTGCGGTTTTACTATAACCCTGGATAGTCAATGCAGCAGAATGGAAGAGTAGTCTAGTGTTTAGAGCACTGGCTTGGTGACCAGGGTTCAATTCCCACTGGCATTCCTTGTAACCTTTGGCAACTCACTTATCCCTCCATTATCTCTTGCACTGCCAAGAGTGCTCAGGAGCTGCTGGGTTGCCATGAGTCAATATTGACTCAAAGACACACATGGCAGTCAAGGCAGAGGCTATATCTGGCTACCAGTATTGAATGTTCAAGTTGACCAATTAGCCAATTTGCTAACTGGACAGTGGAGATATACAGCTGCTGTCCTAACCCTAGCAGGTTAGGGTTAACCAGCCAGTAGATCAATGTCATCACTAACTGCCAAAGCCACAACACTAGTTGGCTAGTGTCGGGGCATTGAAACCATGTAGTAAAGGATATTCAGTGGCATTAAATGGTTTAGTGCTGCTGAATATCCTGCTCATGGCTGTTGCAGGTCTGCCAACTGGTTAAATAGCTTAGAATATGTCCCTTGTAGAGTTTAGTCTGGTGAGGTAAGAGGACTGAAAAGTAGGAAGGTGAGAAAATGCTATTAGCAACAGAATGCTCTCTTGGAGCCTTATGCACCTACCCACAAAATGCTATCCATTTTTGCAATATTTAGCTATGGGATGCAAATGAGTTTTTGGATTATCTTCATCAGATGCATTTTTCTGGAAGTTTTTTGTGTATTGCTATGACCGGGAACTTTGCAAATTTCCATTTTTGGCAAGACACAATTTTTTTAAAAAAGTAGCCCCTAGATGCACTTATGGTTGGCGATGAGCTGAGCTAGACATGTTGATCTCGGCTCCAGGACTCCCCTCCCCTCCCCTTGAATCCCCACAAGTGGCTCAAGAAATTAAGTTATAAAAGGTGGAACACTGACCGGATACTGGAGGCAAGTGACTGGAGACTTTAGATCAGGCAAATCAAAGAAGGTTGGAGTGGATGGCGACGAAAACTCCGCAAAAAGAAAAGACGCGTGGAGGGGAAACCAAAATAGCGGCTTGCGCCTCGCTGCAGAGCCCAGACATGGCGAACATGGCACTAGTAGAAGAAGTCTCCACTGCAGTAGTAAGGGCATTGAGTGAGCTTTTTACGGCAATAACAGCACAGTTAGATCGGTTGAATGGGTCGGTGGTAGAATTCACTGGGAGAATGCAACATGCGGAAAACTGGATATCGGCAGTAGAAGATGGGGCTTTGTAAATGGAACGCAGAATCCAGCAGTTGGAAGAAAATGTGCTCAAAAGTGAGAATAAAATCGATGAGCTGGAAAATAGGGGACGTAGGAAAAATATTCGAATAGTGGGGCTGCCTGAGGCAATATTGGAGACAGACCTGTGTGGCTTCCTAGAACGGTGGATACCGCAGAGTATACAGCTCAGTGAAATGGCGGGGAAGATACAAGTGGGGAGAGCCCATCGGTTGGGAATTTGTCGAGAGGGGCAGCCGAGGTTGAGAGCAGTGCTAATACGCTTCCTAAGTTTTCAGCAGAAGGAGACGATCTTGCGAGCAGCTAAAAGACAAACTCGGATAGAGTATGAAGGTGCCTGAGTGCTGTTTTTTCAAGACATTTCAGTGGCGGTAACTCAAAAGAGACAGGCGTTTTCAACTGTCTGCAGCTCCTTGGTCAATGAGGGGGTGAGATTTGCACTCCTCTATCCAGCTAAACTACGACTAACTGTGAATGGTCGTCAGCATACTTTTGTGGAGCCGGAGAAAGCACAACAATTTTGGCCTGGCCCTTAGGCGTTGGTCCGTGGCGTCTGTTTCAGGAGTCTATATTGATGTCCTGCTTATATATCAGGGTAACTTATATATCAGGGTAACATAAACATAATACTCAAATAAAAAAGGTGAGCAATTAGAAATGCTAACGATAGGCACAACCAAGCAGAAAGGAACCTTGTAGAATTGGAGTGCAGACCAAACTTGCCTGTCATGGAAAATTACAATTTGACAAGATATCAAAGGCTCACAACGGACTTAACACCATGTTGCTAATGGAGCTTAAATCCAGAGATGAGACAGCGGGAAAACGGAATTGAGAGGGAAGAATATATGGATATTGTGGGGGGATGAACAAAATCTTACAAACAAACAAAAAACTTACAAACAAACACTTACAAACAAAAAAGAGTGAGTATAAGAAGGACCAGCTGTTTAATTGACGGAACCGAGATAAAGAAACCAAGTTATGACTACAGATGGTGTTGGTGTTCTATAGTGGATTTTCTATAACTTATGTATTCCATGGAAGGTTATACAAATGTTGACATATTGTAAACAGATAAGTGAATGAAAATGAATGGGTAAATGGGCAGATTGTATGTGATTGAATCAAGGTTGGAATGGGGTTTTAGAAATGTATAAGAATGGGGGTTGAGGCAAATGGAAGAATTTGTCTCAATGTTAGGATGTGCCCAAATGTGCTGGCCATGAGTGGCTTGCTCATGGAGGGGATATCAAAAGTACCCAATGCATCAGCTACTATAAGGTCTCCTGTATAAATGTGAAAGGAATCTTGGGACGGGGGGAGAAGGGAGGAGGAGGGGAAAGGGGCACTCATTTTAAATTTAAAAGTTAAATGGTAAATGGTTCACCCTACGAAAGTGACAGAGTAATGTCCATACAAAATATCATTCCTGATTACATGCTTAAAAAGTGCAATTTAGCATAACAGAGGCAAGTTGGGAAGTGAAGAGAGGGGGGGGGGGGTTTCCTACGCTATATTACTGGAAGTAAGAAAGGAGATGAGTGAGGGAGGGAGAGGTTTAATAAGTAGAGAATGGGAGGCGGGGGGCAAAAACGTAAGGGTGGTAGTAGTAAAATAAGAATAATGACAACACAAGGATTGGAGGGAGATGGAGAGAGGAGGTATGATGGACAGGCAGGGCAAGGTAAAATTTAAAGTAAAATTAAAATTAAAATTAAGAAAGGATTGGATGGGCATGCCTTAGGCTGGGAAGGTCTGCACACTGTTAAAGTTAAAGGTGGGTAAAGCAATAGTATCTTATCTTATCAGATCGAACAAAATGAATAGAAGTTTACGTATTGTTACTTGGAATGTCTGTGGTATTGGTCATCCTATTAAGAGACAAAACATTTTGAAAATGCTTAGAGATAAGGGGGCAGACATCGCTTAACTGCAGGAGACCAATCTAACAGAAGCAGAACATAACAAACTTAAAAGATGGTGGGTAGGACAGGTGTATAGTGCGTCATCAGGCAATAAAAAAGCGGGAGTGGCCATTCTGGTACATAAGAAGATTAATATGGAAATACAGGCCACATGGAAGGACTCTTCAGGCCATTATATAATTATTCGAGAGAAGTTAAATGGGTAAGCATTAACATTAGGGAGTATCTATGGCCCAAACACTTACAAACTTCAATTTTATCAGCAAATGCAAAAGATACTTAATGGGGGAGGATATGTCTCGCGTAATATTGGGAGGAGACTTTAATTGTGTACTCGATGCAAAAATGGATAGATCGACTAGGAGAAGGGGAGGAGATCAAAGGAGCACATGTAGATTAAAAGGCTTATGTGAGGGATATTATCTCACGGATATTTGGAGAGTTCTACATTCTATGGAGCAAGCATATACCCATATATCTAGAGCACATGGCTCGGGGTCTCGATTGGATTATTTTCTGTTAGCAGCATCAATGGTGAGCAGGGTGCATTGAACGGAGATCAGTCCAATGGCTCTATCGGACCATGCCTGGGTCAGTTTGGAGTTAGAGTGGGGAAGGCCTGAAGGAACGAACCAGTGGAGATTCCCTACTCAACTAGCAGAGGATAAAGACTTTCAGAAATTCTTAAGGAAACAGTGGGCAATCTTTGAAGAGCATAATGGGATGCATAGAGATAATCCAACCCTCTTTTGGGAGACAGATAAAGTAGTCCTGAGGGGTCAAATTATGTGTTATATGCAGTCTAGAAGGAAGACGCAGACAGTACATCGTCTGCAGCTTGAGAAGGATCTGAGAAGGGCGCAGCAAAACTATGGTCTTCGACCCACGGAAGAGCACAGGGCTTCCTTGCTCGCTATCCAGGCGGAGTTAAATAATGCACTACACGAAAGAGCATGTCAGTCAATGTTTTATCATCGATACCGCCTATATAGATATGGAAATAAGACTGGGAAGCTGATGGCATCGTTGGTCAAGGCGGATGGCAGACCACGAATGATCAAAGTTCTTTGGAACAAAACAGGACAATGCCAAACAGGGCAACAAGATCTGGAGAATATTTTGAGAGATAATTATATGGAGCTTTACAAGGCTAAACATTGTGATAAAGAGGTGGTGGAAAAAATTCTGGGAGATGTGAATTTACCAAATAGCAGATGAGGTAGATCGGGAGAAGTTAAATGGCCGGATAACGCTGATGGAAATCCAGCAGTGTATTAAGAAGTTAAGAAAAGGAAGGGCTCCAGGTCCAGATAGCTTTCGAGCAGAATTTTTCCAAATATTAACAGACAAGGTGGCGGTTCCATTGATGGATTATTTCACAGATCTAGTTCAAAAGACAAATTTTCCTTATGAACCTAATCAAGCTCTTAGTAGTCCAACAAAAAGGCAAGAAATCACGTGGTAGCAACTACACAGTCCAAAACGTGATCTGGGTGGAAAAACGCTTTATTACCAAAATATCTAAGACCTAGTACAACCCGACACAGGCCGTGTTTTGGAGACCTTCATCAGGGGTTGTCGAAGTAGGTACTAAAACATAAAAACATATAAATTAAATATGCTAAAATCAATATGTACTTGTTTTATCTATTTATTGTTCTATTTATTTATTTTTTTTTTAGCGTTATTTTTTATTATCCAGTATAGAGTTTTAGATTTCCCAATTAAAGTTTTTTCTTCCCATCGAAGTATACTGATGGATTTAGGTTTGATACCTTTTTAAAGACTCCATAGCTACATTGAGTATCACTGAGGCACATTGTTGCATTAGAGTTCTTTTTGATATCTCTGAGCCTTACCTCCTTCCTCCCTAAATTGAAGACTAGTACCCGTTGCTTGTTTTTATGTAATCTCTGGGGATAAAGATTTGAGTTTCATCTTCTTTTATTATTTGCTGTACAACTTAAATCTCCATGGTATACATATGCCTCATTATGTTTTCTTTGTTCTAGTGTTGTTGTTTCCTTTTGAGGATTACTTGTTCACCATATCCACAAATAAGGTATTAGTGTTGAAATGTTGTGCTTGTCACATCACTTGAGTTCTCTATTTTAATCTGTTTCATCTTGATATTTTCTATTGTATTCTATTTTATTGTGTTTTGTTTTATTTTATTCTAACTAATTTATACATATGGCATTTTCAATGCATTTGCGTATCCATACTTTTTAAGTAATGGGTTTTATATTTTTTTATACTAGTTTATTTATTGTTTATATGATTGATTATATTGTTTGTATGTTTTTAATTATTTATTTGTTCTTTCCCACATATTGATTTTTAGCATATTTAATTTATATGTTTTTATGTTTTAGTACCTACTTCGACAACCCCTGATGAAGGTCTCTGAAACACGGCCTGTGTCGGGTTGTACTAGGTCTTAGATTTTTTGGTAATAAAGCGTTTTTCCACCCAGATCACGTTTTGGACTGTGTACCTAATCAAGCTCTTATACCAGTTCTCCCTAAGCCAGGGAAATATCAGACACTACCAGGTTCATACAGGCCTATCTCACTTCTCAATGTAGATATTAAGATAATGGCTAAAGTAAAGGCAGAGCGGTTAGCCCCATTGCTCTTAAAGCTGATAGGAGAGTCCCAGGTGGGATTTGTACAAGGTCATGCGATAGTGCGGAACGTTTGGAAGATGCTAGCGGCACAGCAAGAAGCAGTAAAGAAACGACAACCAACTCTTTTTATCAGCTTTGATGCAGAAAAAGCATTTGACCGGGTTCAATGGGACTATATGTACATGGTCTTTGACAAATTTGGAATAAGTGGGGAATTTGTCAATATGATTCGTCTTTTATATACAAAACCTTGTGGAGTGATATTAGTCAATGGGCAAAGAACATGATCCTTCCCGTTGGAGAGGGGCACCCGACAAGGTTGTCCCCTATCACCACTGCTATTTGTGCTGCAGTTGGAACCTCTGTTGGAGAGGATTCGCAGGCATCCCTACTTGGAAGGAATATCATTGGGCAAGGACGAATTTCATTTATCAGCCTTTGCAGATGACATACTGATCTGCCTAAAGGATCCAGTGAACAAGATAAATGTGCTGTTGGAGGAATTATGAATCTATGGGACCTTTGCAGGATTGAGGTTAAATCTGGATAAATCAGAAGTGCTTCCTTTGATGCCAGAGATGCAGCGGGAATGGCCAGGACGATTTCCATTGAGATGGGCAAAGGACCATATCAAATATTTGGGGGTGTGGATTACAGCGCAGCTGGAACAAGTATACTTGACCAATATGACGGCTCTACTCAAGGATATGGCAGCGAGACTGACTAGATGGAGAGAGCTGCCATTGTCTGTGGTAGGCTGCATTGCATTGTACAAGATGACAATCTTCCCTCGATGGTTATATGCACTGCAGACCTTACCAATAATGATGAGGCAGCAAGAGCAGAAACGAATGGATCGAGTATTGACTTCATTCTTATGGAAGGGGAAGAGAGCCCGAATACGGATTAGTGTTCTTAAAGAGCCATGGGAGCATGGAGGACTAGGCCTTCAGGATATAATGGAATATAACTTAGCCTGTGTATGTCAACACTTAAAGGACTGGCTATATTCAACGGAGGATTATAATCTTCTGGAATGCGAGCAGGCACTAGTGGCTCCACTATCTCTTAAGTATATAGTACATGCTCCTCCAGCATCGCCCCAATTGCCAAAGGAAATCCTAATCATCTTGACGTATAGGGGATGGTGGGCTTTGTGCACCAAATTGGGATGGTCACCCGAGACCACACCATTCTTGCCATTGCGGGGAAACCCTATTTTTCAGCCAGTCATGAGAGGACAGATATACAGACGGTGGCAGGAGTGTGGATTAGAAGGAGTGGAACAAGTGGTGACAGAAGATGGAGTGATGCAGCCATTCAGCATATTACAGGAGCGATTTGCTCTATCCAGGAACGATTATTTTCCATACTTACACATGCATAGCTATGTCCACACACTACCACAGGAGTATATAAAACATCAAATCTTGACCCGCATAGAGGAGATGCATTTGGCTGGAGGGGAAGGCAGAGTCCATGTTGCAGATGTACGGAAGGGTCTGCTGGCTTTGGAATCAGTGCGGGACTTGTCGGGACTGGCAGACCAGTGGGCGACAGACCTGGAGATACCTTTGGCGAGGGATCCCTGGATTGATCTTTAACGCCACTCTGAGAGAAATGCAGTTTCGAATAATCTGAAGATTACACTTCACCCCCAATAGAGCGTATAGAGCCGGAATTGCGGATTCCCCGAATTGTCCACGGTGTGCTACACCTAAGGCAACCCTGGGCCATATGTTTTGGAATTGTCCAGTGACTGGGAAATTTTGGACATGAGTGAACAATTATATAAGCAGGATATTGAAGTCCACAGTAGCAGTGAGTCCTCAGACAGAGGTTTTAGACCTGGAATGGACCCAGGTGGATCGATTGACATGGAGAGAGGAGACGATAAAATGGATATGTGTGGCCACGATGCTGGCACGTAAATGTATTTTGTGTGCTTGGCTGTGCCCGGATGGACCAGCAGTGGGGCCATGGAAGCAATCCTTACATCAATACATGCTTTTTGAATAAGAACAGTCAAAAAGATCGAATCAGTCATGGGTATGCTTCTTGGGCATATGGGAGCCTTATAGTCAAACATTGACCTCTAGATTAAGAAGCCGAGTATTGAACCAATACACATTGGACAATTGGGATGGCACTGTGGGGAAATAAAGAAGGGGCCTTGGTGTGCCTGCTTGGCAGAACTTCCTCTTTTTCAATAAACATTACAGTAGAGATATCTGAGTTGTCATTATGACCATGCAATAAATATTAAGGGAGGGGTGGGGATGGGAGGTGTGGGAATAAGAAAATGAATGAACATAGATAGAATCACCCACATATTTGACAGAAAATTGGTCCTGGAAGTCAGTGAAGGGGGGTTAGACAGCCCTGTAATGATTCGTACAGACAGGGAGGCTGGCGATGATAAATTAAGGCAAAGAGTGGGTGCAACAATATATGAGCATGTTTTCTGTGCAACTATGAGAATAGTTTAGTTTAACCATGGATGTAGATTGTACATGATCATATAAATGTTTCTGTTATGAATAAGGTGTTACATGCTAACTCAAGGATTAATAAACAAATTGGAATATAAAAGTAGTGCCTTCCTGTAACAATGGACCAAAGTTATAAAAGGGCCTCTGAACCCCACATGGAGCCCCCCAGGACTCCTATCCTCAGGGGCCTTCTGCCAAGCCTCCTTTAGGCCCTGCCTCTTTAGCTGGGAACAAACCAGCCCCTTGGAGACTCTCTATCCTCAACTCCCTAGATCCTGAATAACTGTAGGGGGACACTGGGGGCAGGAGCACCACTTGACCCCACTCCTCAGGAAAGAAACACCTTGCCTCTCTGACAGTCCAGGACATCATGGTTTCCTGCATTGCGGTAGAATTCTATAGTGAACAAGTGCAATAATTTGTAAATTTGCACACATGTGTTTTATTGTGGAACATTTTTTATAGGGTGTCTAGCTGGCAATGTGCTTATGTACTTGTCAGTCCACACAAACCCAGCTGATTTTCCATCACAAGGCCCCTCTGTACATCATGTTTGAATATTTATTTGTTATGTGATTAAAAACATGCATGCACATTCCCACAGTGTTGGCATAAAGTATGGACATTAGTGGTATACCTATTCTGCATGTACATGCCAAGGTTCTAACCATGCCTCTGAAAATTCCCCAAATGCCTCAATATTAATGCAGTTAAAAACATCCCCAGAATGTCCCTGGAGCCTGAACCTGTAACCTTCTCTGGAATGCCTCTTTTCTAATATGCCTTCAGGACCTGAAAATAAATTGACATGGATCCAGAAAACCTAATGTAGTACTCCTTTTTCTATATGTGTCGATACTGGCTAAGCCTTTCAAATTTTACCACAGTGTGCTCAGCATTTTCCCCTCTTCCCTTAGTCTGTTTATGATCTGCAGCAATTAGAGCTTCAAAGAGGTACTAGAAGAGAAAATCGGTTGAAATAAGTGTTATGCAATGCTGTAATGATCCCATTTTGTAGGTAAAAGAAGCAATTTTGAAAATTTGCACTATTGGGAAAGGGGATAAAAGAGCTGGTTTTTTTCTGACCACTGCACATTTGGAAAACTCCTGAACTGTCAGTGAAAGGTTTCTTCTTCAGAGAGCTTTTTCTTTTGACTGGAAGCCAGCTGAGGCCTGGGAATCCGTGCTGGTCATCACCTTTTTACCCGCAGGCTTAAAGGATACTCGGTTCCCAGGATTCTGTAGCCTGAATCAGCTTAAACAGACCCTGAATTCATTTAAACACTTTCTGTCAAAGAAATTGTGCAGAACTGTGAAAGAAATGTATCTGTTTTGCATAGCAATTTATGTGAACTGAAATATCAAAGAAATAATTGATGTTTTATGAATGCTGTTAAAAACACTTTTGTTTAGTAGTGTTAACTGACACTAACATGGTGCCTACTATATAATCTGTCTTGTGACAAATGATATATGATACTGTATTTTTAGGTATAACTTGTGCTCTTAAGATAATTACATCATAACAAATTTGTCCTTTCTTTTTTTTACTTTTACACAAGGAACCAGCAATATTTCAAAAATAAAATGCTTCAATTTAATATTCAGTATGTGAGTCATGAATTGATGCTACACAGCATTAATACATAAAGGAGCTGCTGACCTGTTTCAATAAGGCTGAGGATATGTATTACTTTGTACATTGCCATGTTGGCATTTTATTGTTCCACTGTAGAAAGGAGCAGTTTGCAAAAAATGTGTTTCAACAGCATGGCTCCATATGTTCTTAACCCTTTCAAGGCCTACTTTAAATTTTTAATCCACATTCTGTAGCCGGGCTAGTTTTTGCATATTTCAGGAAAATTGTATCCGTCTTATTCAATATGTTCTAATAGTGATTTTCCTTCTGCTATGGTCATGTATTATATACCATTTGATAGGAATATTTAGTCAGAAGTTTGGATCCCAAGAGTTTTGGGCTCGGCCTGGAAAGGGTTTTTAAATAGCACATATACCGTGATTAACTCAAATGGTGATTCAGCATCTTATGATGGAATAGATCTATGCACCTATCAATGGGCAGAGCAGGCTTACGCTATAACCATCTCAGCTAAAACAAAGTATTGGCCCTCTATTTAATCCCTTCATAGCACAGGCAACAATATTATAGATTTGATATCTGTTTATATATAAATCAGGAGACAAACAAAAACTCTTTCAAAATATACTTATTTGAGTCATACTGAATGTGCTGCAACAGAAGTCCATAACAAATCCTATGTTTCTCCTAGGACAAGCAGGATGAGTCAGTCATACCTGGTGACATCATTTGATGGCGTCTTGGATTCAGAAGTGCTCTCCATAGAGCTCAGAAAGGTGAGCCTTTCTGAGCATGTGCTGGATGTTCCCACCCCTGGGCCGCCCCTACCTGGCTCAGTTCTTGTTCTTCCGCCCTGCCACATGGACGGAATTCGAGCTCTCCTACATTCCATTACATCATGGACAAAGAAAAACCCATTAAGAGGAATAAAGACAAGCAATAGAAAACCAGCAAACCTGGGTTTAAAAAATGCCCAAAATGCTCCAAGAAGATGAATTCCACAGACTCCAACAACTGTTGCGTGCACTGCCTAGGAAGGATCATTGAATGGAAGACTGCCTTCACTGTGCCCGCATGTCCCCAAGGGCCCGTCGATCCTGCAGCCATGTGTTACATGACTTTCTTTCTGGGAAAGACTCACCTTCTGAGGCTCATAACCCAGCCCTCTCCACTGCTGTCAAAGGTTCAGGGTGCTCTTCCCCGAAGATGATGCGTTTTGTTTCTGCTGCCTGCACTCTTTCGTGCAAGGCCTCTGGTGGTAGGGTTGATATGCCGGCTGGTATGGTTTATGTTTATGTTTATTTCATTTGACATACCACCCTTTATAACATCAGGGTGGTGTACAAAGTATAACACAATGGCGAGAGGCCAGAGGTAGGAAAAGAATTGCAATATCATATAGGAAAGAAGCTGAAGAGACAAACAAGTAGACGAGACAGGAGAAGTAAGGTCATCTGGGTGGGGGGGGGGGTAATTGGAGGATTTTTGCCTGCCATTTTTGGTGTGGTTGATACCTCCTGGATGGTTGGGACTTATGGTAGTAGGACCCTTGCGACGTTTTGGAGTTGGAGCCTTTGTCGAGACCATCGGAGGCTAGGGTCTGAAGTGTGTTGAAGTGCTCCTTCATATCATTCACTGTCTTTTTCACTTTAGCTCCAAAAAGGTTGTTGCCTGCACAGGGTGCGTCCACCAGGTGCTTGTTTGTGTCCTCACATAGGCCGGAGGCTTGGACCCAGGCCATGCATCGTATTGCAATGGCAATAGTGTCTCCTCTTGAGGCGGCGTTGAAGGCATTGAAGGTGGAGCGTATGAGGTGTTTGCTGCACTCACTCAGGTCCCCAAGGAGGGGCACAAAGGTAGCCTTGGATTCTGGGCTTAGTTCACCTGTGGCCTTCTTGAGACTGTCCAGGATAGTGTTGAAGTACAGTACGTGCTGAAACTGGTGCGCCACAATTTTGGAGCTCAGCATGGTTGCCTGGTATGCCTTTCTATCATTGTCATCCAAGATCTTGTGTTCCCTTCCTGGTGATGCATTGGTATGCGTGTGGGAGCTCTTTGACTGCTTCAGGGTGGATTCCAGCATGATAGACTGGTGAGGCAGTTGGGGGCTTGTCGAATCCAGGTGGTGGTTGGATCTGGTATTTTGAGTCCAAGCTGTGACATGTGGCTGGGATAAATGCAGGCATCTGCCAGTTACTATTGAGAGTGTCCAGCAGGAGGTGGTGGATTGGGATTGTGTATGCATACTGAGCACCTACCTAGCGCAAGCGGCAGAACTAGACAACCAGCCACCAAGCGGACTCTGTCTCAATGGATCACAGTGTGCATCACCTACTGTTACTCGCAGGTGGGTGCTGACGCCCCAGCACACATCCGGGCGCACCAGCTGTGGGCCATGGCAGCCATGCTAGTGAACCTCGGTGCAGTCCCATTAAACCAAATCTGCAAGGCAGTGACATGGGCTTCGCCCCACACCTTTCACAGACACTACTGCCTGTAACAATTGACACTGACTGACAGTTCGTTCGGCCAGATTGTTGTATATGCCCTTTGCCCTGTGTGATTGCTGTGTCCTTGAATTACTGATGTAACCTTGATTGCTGTGACTGTGTTGCTAGTTATAATGCTAACGTCCCCACTGCTCATCGCTCACTACCTGTTGCAGCGAGCCTCCGCTAACCCCAATAAACACCTATTCTGTTGTAGCCAAATGTGTCTTGTTTAGGGAGCATATCAGTGGCAGCATGATAGGCTGAGAGTGTGCTGAGACGTCCTATACTGGAGGACATTTGCAGCCCAGATGATAGAGACAGTACAGGTATGACACTGAATAAGGTTGTGACCATTTGTGAAATAACAGGTGACAAACCTCTTCCATTTATAGGCATAAATATACCTGGCGGATGGTTTCCCTGAGGTAAACAATGTAAATGCTAGGAGGCTTAGAGCAGAAACTAAATGCAGTTCAGTTTCCATGCTGTCACAATTATTGACTTGAAATTTGGGTGAAGAAGGGAGCTCTTGTTCAATGTTATCAGGGAGGGAAATATTTGAAGCCTGCATGGAGGAAGGAGTGTGAATCTTTTAAGAGGGAGCCAGTTCTGATGAGACAGGTATGGTGTTATGCAGAAATTGTGCTGGGCCTCCACTGAAACTTGTACAGGGACTTTACTATGAGACAAACAGAGAGGATAAGTATAGAGGAAGGGTCAAAGCCAGTTTATGGCTAGTGCCTCTCTTGCCAACTGATCCAGGAATCGGTGTATGTAACAATGGAAAGGAAGCTTTGTATTCTTGCTGTTGGTAAAGAGGTCTATTTGGTGGGGAGGAAGGGATTTACAAGGCCTGAGGGATGTTTTGCAGTTTTTATTGGGGAGAGGCCACTCATGAAGAAGAACTCTGGAAAGCTTGCCAGCTATCTGGTTCTGAGCACTGGGGAGGTAATCATCTTGAAATTTGTATGCAACTGGAGATTACAAAGTCACAATTCTTCTCTGTTTTTGATACAAAAAATGGTGACTTGAGATAATTGATATGGAACAGTGTTTCAGACTGCAACCAGGTCCCTTAAGTAAGTTCAGAACTGAGGTGGGTTCCCCAACTGGTGCTGGAAGCATGCATTGTGATGACTGATTGATAGTCTAGTGGTGCAAATTGGATACCCCTTTGATAGGACCGTAGTCTGACCCAGTATGGCATATCTTATGTTCTTATGAGAGGTGAGCTTAAACCTGAGGATGAGAGATTGATAGTTGCTGTCCAGGCTAGTGGATTATGCATGAGATGGTTCAGAGCAAGCCTAGAGAAAAGTGTCAAAACAGACGTATGCCAATTCTGTACGAAAGAGCTGGAAACAGAGGATGGATATGCTGATTCAACTGAAATACAAAATCTCATTGCAACGTCCTCATTTTCGGGTGAGCATAGGGCATGACACGTACCTCATCAGTTATATCACCTGCAAGTAGGCCTTAGTTGGGATGGAGATGCAGCACTGAAAGGTCTGGATTTGAAGCATTAGTGTTTGCAGCCTATCTGATAGAAGAAAAGGTTTTGTTCGAACTATGTCCAAAATGGAGCCTATAAATTATTTATTTATTTAAACCGCTTTTATATTCCTCACTAGGATAGATTTCAACCAACGTTTAGCTGGGATGGATGTCTGATCCGGATGTCCAGACCTGCAAATGCTAGGATGGCTACCTTGCTGACAGAGCTCCCCACACGTATAGGCAGCTTGTATGGGAGCTCTGTTCGCGGGTGGGAGGGAGCAGTCCAGAGGTAGAGCAAGGGTGGGCTATAAATGGGGACATGACCCCGGATGTATAGGGCCAATTCCGAGGTTGGCCCTGTACTTCCAGGGTTGGCCATTTGCACAGGGGACTTATTCCACCTTAAAGTTGGAATAAGTCCCCCTTGATGGAGGATGATGGATGGCCCAGGCATGGAAACAAAGGTGAGGGGTGTGGGGGGATCCCCAAGGCCTGACCCTGGCCACGGTAGGCCCGATCGGGGGGTCATACTGCGGTGAAAGAAGAATCTGACAGTCCACTGGTGATTGCGGCTCCTGCATGGAGCCACCGTGGTATGGCAACAAGACGCCATGCCACTGCCAATCCATGCAGGAGCCTGGCTGGTCTAGCTAGGGAGTAGCTGGATGTCTGGGTGGCCAGAATCAGGGCATGGCCTGCAGGTCCAAGCCAGTAGACCTGATTCTGATCTCTCAGGCATGTCTTGCACCAGTGGCATCAGAGTCAGGTGCACTGCAGCACATCCCAATTCTGACTGGCTGGGGGACACATACATTGGAATCGGCCTCTAAATGTCTAGGCAAATTACAAGCAAACACACATAATAAACTAAAATGAAATAATAATAAACAAAACATCACAACTGTATCTTCATTTCCTCTTTCCTATTACCAATCAATGGCATTCCTTTCTGTTTCATTTTCAACTAGTATTTTAATGTAATATGCATTGATTGCTTGCAGATATCATGGCATATCAAATAAAGCCAAATATAAACATCAACAATTAATAATACAGCATTAACAATATAAACAAAACCTCAGAACTCTTCACTCTACTGAGTATGCCTGCCTGAACAAATATGCTTTTAACCTCTTCCTAAGAGCTACCAAATCTGTCTCCACTTGCAACTCATAAGGAAAGGAATTCCAATAACTTAACCCAGCAGTATAAAATATAAAGCATTAGAAATGTCAGATCAATGACCATCAAGCCAAGTATCCTGTTTCCAACATTGGCCAATCCAGGTCCCATATACCTGACAGGTTCCCAAAAAGGCACACAGGTTCCACAATGCTCATCCCAGGGTAAGCAGTGGATTTCCCACGTCCTCTTTAATAATGTTTTTGTAACCTGAGGGTTAAAATAAAATAATTTTTGCCTGGCTAGGCCAGGGAAGTGCTGTGCAGGCTATCTGTGGCAGCTAGAAATGTTTCTTTCCCTTTCAGAGAAGTTTTGCAGCCGCCAGAGCTGTATGTTTATGTGGGGGAGGTGCAGGGATCTCTGCAGGAGTCTCTTGAGTGAGCAGCCTTTCTGGAGGGAAACTACAGAGGCAGAAAACAGGGAATTGAAATGGAAAGCAGCAATTGGGGTTTGTTTGTGGAAAAGGTGAGATGTCTGGGAGATTTCTGAGTGAAGAGTGGGATGAAAGAAGTATTTTTGAAGGGTGCTAAGTAAAGAAAAAGGGTTAAACTGGTGACTGGTGACTGTGGAAGTGTGGCTTAATTCTCTGGAAACTGAATTTGGCGACCATTTGGAACTTTGTATGAGTGGCTCTGAGAGAAATACTGACTGTTTGAGAGCCTTATTGAGTAAACAATATTTCTTAAAGGAAATTAAATTCTTCTTGGAGTCCTATCTAAGGTCTAGAGAAGCCATTTATATTCAGAGCTGGAACTGTAATTCTGAATCTGACTTTAAGCTCTTGAGAATGGAGGAGAGGATTGATTTTATGATAAATATCCTCTTGGGCTATAAACCTCCCCAAAAAAACTGCCTGTCCAGAAGTGGGTAATTTCTGGCTGAACTGATTGAACTGTTTGTGTACAGAAGTGACTGACCAGTTCCCCGGGAACAGAAGGGGAAACTCAAACCTAAGCTGTGACTGAACTGTTTGTGTACAACTGAAGCAGAGGTTAAACACTGTTTGTGTGCAACTGAAGCAGAGCTTAAACATTCTGCTGGACTCTGTTCTTAGTTAATCCACTGTTGAGATTGACCCTTAATGGGCCTGAGAAGATAGTCTAATTCCTGGATTGAAAGAATAAAGCAGTCCCTAGTTGTCTCAGTTAAGGGAAGTGTGTTAGGGAGATTGCTGCATGTGGGTGTGGTTGGTTTGCAGTCCAGAGTAGGTAGACAATGAAGGTAGACAGGGTATATCAATTATCCTTTTATTTAATTAGATAGGGAAAGTGTTATAGTTGCTGAAAAAAACTCCAATATTCTTTCTTAAAGAGGAAGATATTTTGCCCCAACTTATATGATAGACAGGATTTTCCCTTGTTGATTTGTTAAAGGTAGGGAGTAGGATCCAGCACAGAAGAGGACATTTGAAGAAACTGGGAAGATCTTCAATCTTATAGCAAAAGGATCTGGAGTCTTGGGCTTCTTCGCAAGAAAGAGAACTGGAAGAGGTATTGGTGCACCCTATACAAAGACAAACAGGGAAAAGATATTTGAGCTCAAATAAAGCAGACATTGCAAAAAAAACCCACCAGGAACATTAGGAATTCCAAAAAGGAAAATGTACCTGTTGGAGGGGGAAACCTTTGAAGGTTTTGAAAAGGAAAATAAGAATTCCTTAGTAGGAATTGGCCTGGACATTTTTGTGTAAAGGTTTCACCAGCAGATCTAAAAAATAAATTGACTTGCCTGTTACTTGCTGTGACTGAATACACTTACTTGAGTTATTGTTATGTTGATGTGAGCAAAATGCTACTGTGAGTTAAGAAGAATATTTTGGATGTTTATACTAGTGTAATATTTAATAAATTGCACTAAAAATGATATTTTTCAAAGTAAATGTCATCGATATAGTCCATTATTGCAAATCACTACCTAGCTACACATACCTGTTACTTCACCTCGATAGTGGCTTATCCACTTTAGTTTATTTTCTTCTTGCTCTCTACTTGCCTCATAGTAAAGGGAGAGTAAGACGAGGTTAGTGAAATCTGTCTGCTTCCATTTGAAGAAATCACCAGACTCCGAGCACTCGGGCCATCTGACTACATTTAAACATCATTGGTGCTGTTGCAAGTGAGTCTGACGGTAGCCTCTTTGGGGGTAAGGTGGGGGATACATTATAGACCTTTCCTTCAAGAACTTGTCCAAACCGTTTTTAGACCCAGCTACACCAACAGTTTTTACTACATCCTCTGGTAAGGAATTCCAGAGTTTGATTACATATTGAGTGAAAAAATATTTTGTCTTATTGGTCTTAAATGGGTTATATTGTAGCTTCATTGCATGTCCTCTAGTCTTTCTACTTTTTGATGGCGTAAACAACTGAACTACGTTTACCCATTCCACTCCATTCATTAATTTATAGACCTCTATCATATCCCCCTCAGCTGTGTCTTTTCCAAGTTGAAGAGCCCTAACCTTTTAAACCTCTCTTCATAGGGGTATCCTTCCATCTAGGGCCAGCTCGTTCACTAGGGAAGCTAGGCGGCCGCCTAGAGTGGCTGGCCTAGGTGGGCATCAGCACGCATGAGTGACCACATTGCCCCCCCAGCTGCCGCTGATTCCATTTGTAGGGGGGGTAGGTAGTGGCAGTATTTCTAAAAGCGGCAGCAAAAAGCTGCCATTTTTGGAAATGCTGCTGTTGCCCACCTCCCCCTCCTGAGATAGAATTGCGGCAACTGGGAGGGTGGTGTCGGCATCAGCTGAGGGTGGGCGGCATCAGCTGGGGGGAGCCGGCGTCTGCTGGGGGGGGCGGTGTCAGCGGGGTGGGGGGTGGGTGCTGCGAGTCTGGGGTTTCTGCCTAGGGCTGCTCTGCTTTCCTCCCCTTTACCATTTTTGTTTCTCTTCTCTGTACCTTTTCTAATTCTGCTATATCCTTTTTAAATATGGCAACCAGAATTGCACACAATATTCAAGGTGCGGTCGCACCATAGAATGATACAGAGGCATTATAATATCCTTTGTTTTATTCTCCATTCCTTTCTTTATGATTCATAGCCAGGGGCGGCTCAAGGCAATCTGCTGCCTGAGGTGAAGAATGAGATGGTGCCCCCCCCCCACCTTAGAGAGGGTGGGTTTTTTTCAGAACTCCAATCAGGGACTGAACCAAACCAAAAAGCCAATTAGATTATATGGAAGAAATGCAAGATGTTTGCACACAGGGCCGTACTGAGCTTCAATCACACTCTGTGCGACTTGCAGCTCAGGCGCAACCCCCCCCCTCTCCCACCATACCTCCGTCCAGCGCTGCCTGCTCTTTCCCTGCTGCTGCTGCCCTCTGTTTTTTTCATGGCGGCACCGGCAGCAGGGAAAGAGCAGGCAGCGCTGGACAGAGGTATGGGGAGGAGGAGGGGGGCATGTGCCCGATCTGAAAGGCGCCGGCACTTTAAACAAATATATCCCTCCCTACTCTGACATCGAGCCGGAGGAGGGAGGGACCAGACCTGCTTAAAGTGCTGTGAAAAGGATTTGGGCGCATTTTGGCTGCCTGCTATTGTCCTGCCAGTGGCTGCCGGGTAACAGCAGAGAGCCGAGATGCGCCCCCGCAAGCCTTTTCGCCCTGTGCGGCTGCACCGCTTGCACAGAGCTAGGTACGGTCCTCTTTGCACACCAAGGAACTAAAAGACAGCAAGAACCAACAGCACAGTTTATAAAAGTAAATTAAAACTCTTTTTTTTTTTGTTATTATAAACTGTGTTATGGTTCTTGCTTTTTCTTTTTCAACATATATTTTGCATCCACAGTAGGTGCAGAGCAGAACCAGGACATTCACACACAGAACTCAATATTAAAAAAAAAAATCTGATTCTGATCATCTCACTAACAACAACAACCACTATTCTCCAGTACCAGGCATATTGTGAACTAACACAAAACCCTACAACAAAGAGCAAACCTACCGTACCATATCAGCACAAACTTCCAAAACTCACATAAGGAGCACCTCCAAAAAAAGCATCACTGTAAATACTACAGGGCCCTGGAACATCCATACACCTATTTGAAAAGTTGAAGAAGTCAAATTCATACAGTACAGTGTAGATCTTTATGTACAAACTCCATGTTAACAGAACACCTGACCTCAGTAACACACTTACAACATCGACCCTCACCAAGTACAGAATATGCAACCATAATCTAAAGTAAAAATAAAAATATGTAGACAAAATTTAAACTGAAACCCCAAGAAGCCAGATGCAGTTCCTCAATACTGTGTAAAATATAGAGATAGCACAGTCCAATCACTAAAATTAAATACAATTATTTTTTCTACCTTTGTTGTCTGACCATTTTATTCTCTGATCATACTGCTCCCGATCTGAGGATTCTGCTTTCCTGTCCTCTCGTAGCTCTCTTTCTGTGGTCTATGGTCCATCTGCCATTTCTTTTCTTTTCTTCACTTCCTTCCATCAGCCCATTTCCAGTTCCAATAACCCTCCCCAGTATCAGTCCCTTTTCCAGTCTTCCCCTCCCAGTACCTTCCAGTGTCAACCGCCTTGCATTCCCATGACTGCCACTGTCCAGCCCCTTCTAGTCCAAAAATCATCCCAAGTCAGCTCCTTTTCAGTCACCCTACCCTCTGTCCACCTCCCTTCCAGTGCCATTTGCACATGTCAGCTCCCTTCCAGCCTCCTCCCCGATACCCAGCCACCTACCACTCCCAACCCCAAGCATCAGCTCCCTTCCAGTCTCCCTTCAGTACATCCCAGGTGTCAGCTCCATTCTAGCCCCCTCCTTTCCCTGTGTCAGCTCCCTTCCTGCCTCCTCCTTCCCCTGGCAGACCCACTCAGTATCCGCTCCTTTCCAGTCCTATTCTCCCATCCCCCTGCATCAGCCCATTTGTAGTCCTAGCCCCTAGTTTTCTTCCATGGCCAGCAGCACTCGCCTCCCCTCCCCCATTAGCCCATTTCCAGTCCTAGCCCCTAGTTTTCTTCCATGGCCAGCAGCACTCTCCTCCCCTCCTCCATTAGCTCACTCCAGTCCTAGCATCCCAATCAGCCCATTACCAGTCCTAGCTCATTTCCAGTGCTAGCCCCCCCATCAGCCCATTACCAGTCCTACCCCCCAATAAGTCCATTTCCAGTCCTAGCCCCCTAATCAGTCCATTTCCTGTCCTAGCCCCTCTAATCAACTCATTTCCAGTCCCACCAATCAGTCCATTTCCAGGCCTAACCCCATCAATCAGACCATTACCAGTTCTAGCCCCCCTCCCGATCAGCCTATTTCCATTCTTAACCCCCCCATCACCCCAATTACAGTTCTAACCCCCCATCAGCCCATTACCAGTCCTAGCCCCCCTCCTGATCAGCCTATTTCCATTCTTAACCCCCATCAGCCCATTTCCAATTCTAACCCCCCCATCAGCCCATTTCCAGTCCTAGTCCTCCCCCGATCAGCCTATTTCCATTCTTAACCCCCCCATAGCCCATTACCAGTCCTAAACTCCCCAATAGCCCATTACCAGTCCTAGCCCCCTCCCGATCAGCCTATTTCCATTCTTAACCCCCCATCAGCCCATTAACAGTACTAAACTCCCCAATAGCCCATTACCAGTCCTAGCCCCCTCCCGATCAGCCTATTTCTATTCTTACTCCCCCTCAGCCCATTTACAATTCTAGCCCTCCCCCCATCAGCCCATTTTGTGTGCTACCCCTCCAGCCCAGCCCAGCCCAGTCCTTCTTGAATAATAAAAAAAAAGGTTGCAGAAGCTGCTGCCATTGTCACAGCAGCAGCGGCAGCGGCAGCCTGAAGTGCCCCATGGCCGCCGCCTCCCCGAAGAACCCTCCCTCCCCTCCTGCGCCTGCTCAGCTTTGCAGAGCTGCATGAAGGGAGAGTGTTTCCCTTTCCCACGTCTCTGTTAAAGCTGAGCCCACGGCACTGATAGGAAAAAGGATATCCTGTTTCCCATCAGCACCGCGGGCTCAGCTTTAACAGAGCCGAGGGAAAGGGAAACACTCTTCCTGTGTGTGGCTCTGCAAAGCTGAGCCAGTGTGTGTGTGTGGGGGGGGGGGGGGGCGCGCTGTCAGGGCTGTTCGGGGAGGCGGCCGCGGGGAACTTCAGGCTGCTGCTCCTGCAGCAGCGGCAGCAGCTTCTGCATCTTTTTTTTTTTAAATAATTTTTTTGAAGGCTGAGTGAGGCGTTCTTTTTGGGGACAATTTTTGCCGCCCCCAAAAAGTTGCCCCCCTGAGGCTACCACCTCACTCGGCTCATTATAGAGCCACCCCTGTTCATAGCATTCTATTTGCTTTCTTGGCCACCGCTGCACACCGGGCAGAGGGTTTTAACAAATTATCCATGATGACACCTAACTATTTTTCCTGGGTGGTGGTTTCTAAGGTTGTACTTCACATCGTGGAACCAAAGTTTGGGTTGTTCTTTCCTAGGTGCATAATTTTGCACTTGTCAACATTAAATTTCATCTGCCATTTGAACGTCCAATCTTCCAATTTATCAAGGCCTTCTTGCAATTATTTGACAATCCTCTTGTATTTTAACTACTTTGAATAATTTTGTGTCATTGCAAATTTGATCACTTCACTCACTATTCCCATTTCCAGGTCATTTATGAATATATTAAAAAGCATCAGGCCCAGCACAAATCCCTGGGGTACTCCACTATTCACCTTTCTCCATTGAGAAAATTGTTCATTTAGCCCTACTCTCTGCTTTCTATCTTTTAAACAGTTCCTGATCTACAATAATACACTGCCTCCAATCCCATGACTTTTTAATTTGGCCAAGAATCTCCCATGAGGGACCTTGCCAAATGCTTTCTGAAAATCCAGATACACTGTATCAACCGGCTCATCTTTGTCTACCTGTTTATTCACACCTTCATCTTCATACGAGTGTGGAGGGTTGTAAGATGTGTCTTGCGGTGAGATGATACCTCCAGTAAACATGCTTTTTGGGAACATAACATGTGAGAAGGCCTATAGAGCCTCAACCCAGAAGAAATACTATGAAGAAGTGTGATATAATGCTTTGTGCACAGTCTAATTATTTTAAAAATCATGTATCATTTAATTGGGAGCTAGTGTATAACTAATACTAACAACCACCTTCAAACTCATCCACAACTTAGCACCTTCCTTCCTCAACAACCTAGTAAGATTGCAACCTCCTACCCGAAACAGAAGAACCCACAATTCCAACATCCTTCACACTCCAACAGATATAAGATCTGCCAAAGCTAACACCAGCCACAGGGCTTTCTCATATGCGGCGCCAACACTGTGGAACCAACTCCCACCAGAACTACGAGCTAGCAATGACCTTCTAGACTTCAGAAAGAAACTCAAAACGCACATTTTCCAATCACATTTCAACCTGAACTAAACCCACAGATGGAGCAGCCCCTGACCACTGTGTCCAAGAAGATTATCCTGTATATATGTATTTATGTATATATGTAAATGACCTCCCCCATAGCTAAGAAGTGTTAACTCTGTATGATGTGCTTTTCTGACAATCTGTATGTAAACAAAATTTGTACCTGCCTTGATTCGGCAGTTTCACAATAGTAATCCTACCCGCTTCTGATCGCTGGAAGGAGCGGGCTACAAATGCTTGCTAAATAAATAAATAAATAAATAAATAATTCCCTTAATCCTCTGGAAGCCACATTCTGCAAAGTTTATAAAGTTAATAAAGTTTGAAGAACATACGCAGATAAACCACCATATAAACCACAAACCATAAGTTTTCCTCCAAAATATAAGATTTCACTTTATAAAAAGTAGTGTTAATGACAGCATGAACCTGACACTGTAACTCCAATCTGGTATCTAAGATTACCCCCAGATTTCTAACTTGGGAACAGATAGGAATTACCCAATCATCAATTTTAAAATTTAAAGACATAGAAGGTGGCAATGCCCTTCTAAAATAAATTATCTCAGTTTTATTTATTTAACAATGCTTATATACTGCTTTTCACTGGGTCAATGTGGTGAACATTCAGGTATGGTATATATTCCCCTTGTCCCTGAAGGGCTCACAAACTGTTTTGTACTTGGGGCAATGGAGGGTTAAGTGGTTTTCCTAAGGCCACAAGGAGCATCTGAGGGACTAGAAACCACAATCCCTTTGGCCTAAGGTTGCTGTCCTCCAGTTGAATTTGAACCCCCAGCTCTCTGGCCTTGAGGCCACTTGTCCCAACCACTAGGCCCCTCCTCCTACTTTTAGGGATATTCAAAGCCAATCAGTTGTGGTACATCCATGTTTTAACTGTGTTAACACAAAATGTCAAATGCTCAAGAGCATCAGAAATTGATGAAGAAATACTGAAGGCAAACCGAATATCATCAGCATATATCTGAAATAGAAATCCAAACCAGATAGTAAGTTAGAAACTGGAATCATATAGATGTTAAATAAAATGGCAGACAATGCAGACCCCTGTGGGACACCCATAGAGTACTGAAACCTAGACGAAACCTACCATTAACCCATGCCTGGGCAGATCAATTAGTAAAGGAGGACTCAAACCATTTATAGACAGTTACGGAAATGCCAACTGCATTGATTGGAGTGCTGACCTCAAAGTGGATAATGAATCCAAAGTTCTGAAGTAGGCAAATTGTTTTATTTCTAAGGAATAGAGCCAGTTTCCTGGAGAAAGCTGCCAGGAGCTAGACATCGAAATATGGAAAGGCTAGGTGATCTTGACTGTGCAATCAAATGGTCACCATTGCAAGGCATTTGATAAAAACTCTGGGGATTGATAAAAGGCTGAAAGGAACTGCTAAAAGTATTTTCTGTGATGTGGATGAATCGAGATATGCGCATAAGGATCTTTGAGAGCCCGCGAGCACAGCCAGTCTCCCTTCTTCAGATAGGGGACAATGGAAAGAAGAGTGCTCATCTTGAAATCTCCCTTGAGGCTGAAATCGCTGAGATCTAATATGGAATGCAAGCTTTCTGTCTTCTGAGGGATGAGGAAGTACCTGGAGTAGAAGCCTTGGTTCCTTTTCTTAACCGGATCTGACTCTATTGCATTAGACTGCAGGAGAATGATTTTTCCGGAAGCACTGCTGTCCTGATGGAGTATTTTTGATGGTGTAGATGTGTTAGGTCACTGCTGCCTAGGTCTGTGTTTAAGAGAAGTAAACCACAATGATCCTTTCTGGTCAAATCTTTCAGAGTATATTAACAGTTGAGATATTATAGACAGTATACTCCACTTCAACTTCAGAACTATATTGCTACTTAGTTCCAGTTTGTTTTAAACCTTAGGTCTCAGACTTATACAGAGCTACGGTCTTCATTGTTTATCGACCAACTGCTCTATTATCGCATCAATGACCTTTGGTTTATTTCTCCTCAAATTAACTTTTTTGTAATTGTTTTAAACGAACGGACTGTTCATCTTATATAGAGAGATAAAAAATAAGAAGGAGTGCTTATCTACGAACTTGCCCAACGCCAACTTCAGCGCTATTGCGTTTCACTAGATGCTGTTTCATCAGGGGCCAGATTCACTCCGAGTTCTTCTTTGGATAAATTCTCTCGTATTGGATAAATTCTCTCGTATTATATCGTTGTCTCCAGTAGCGAAGCCTGCTATCTCTGTGACCAAACGATCAGAACAGTGAATCTGGCCCCTGATGAAACAGCATCTAGTGAAACGCAATAGCGCTGAAGTTGGCGTTGGGCAAGTTCGCAGATAAGCACTCTTTCTTATTTTTTATCTCTCTATATAAGATGAACAGTCCGTTCGTTTAAAAACAATTACAAAAAAAGTTAATTTGAGGAGAAATAAACCAAAGGTCATTGATGCGATAATAGAGCAGTTGGTCGATAAACAATGAAGACCATAGCTCTGTATAAGTCTGAGACCTAAGGTTTAAAACAAACTGGAACTAAGTAGCAATATAGTTCTGAAGTTGAAGTGGAGTATACTGTCTATAATAAGAGAAGTAAACGTCAGCTCTAATGTGTCTGCCTTTGTCCAGCATTTTGGAGATAGATTTTGATGATATCTTCCTCTCAGGCTTGTGTGACCATTCAGAAGATGGCTGTGCTTTGGGCCTGCAAACCTCCAAGGAGTTTCACACCACTGGCGAGGATCCTGGGTGCTGCTTCTTTATGGCTGGGCTCTTGAAGTCACTATGCTGGGAGATAGATGCAACTTCTGCTGAGGAGGATCTGCTAGATTGTGCAGTCAGATCTCTCTGCAGATAACATCCTTATCTCCTCTTTCTGTGCAAGCAGAATCTGCTTTTCCATTCCATGATGACTGTGGAGCCTGTTCAGATAGTCCTTTTAAGGTCATGGAAATAGTCTTCTTCAGTGTTGCAGTCAGCTTGGTTATGGTCTTTGCCCAGACACATTAGGCATTTGAAGTGGGTGTGAAGTTCTGGATTTTTCTTCCAAGGGCTAGAACCAGGCTTTGTCTGGGACATTTTAACCAAGGAGTAAAGTCAGTATACTATTTACCAGCTGCCACTTTTTGAAAAAGGTTTTCAGGGAGGGGGAGGAACAGGACAAGATGGCATGGAAAAGGTGTCCCCTCCTTCTCTTGATCTCCGCTGTCGTCATCATAAGTGACCCTCAGAAGATTTTGCTTGGGACACATCATTTGAACTTTCAGCACAGCTGCCCATTTAATTTAATTCAGGTTCGGGTATTCAGCTTTATCCCAGAGGTGGTCCAGAGTGGATAACTGTGAAACACAATTATACATTTATTTATCCATTTCTCTCTATTCCCCAAAATTCCTAAACCCTTACAATAATCACTAATATGGCTAATACATTATCAATATAATCAGAGTATTCCTAAATCATAAAATAGAGTGAACATCACATCAAGAATGCAGACAACACAGCATACCTGAAACTTAGGATCCTCAAACCACTATGCCCTCTTCTACAAAACAACGATTTCAGCTCAGTTTTCCAGGCCATCATCACACCCCCATCTCGATTACAGCAATATTCTGTATCAGGGGCTGCCAAAAGAGGCACTATACCCACTTCAACTACTGCAGAAGACTGTTTCTAGAAACCTTTGTTACATCAGGTCATCAACACATAACCCCAACTCTCAGGAGACTACACTGGCTCACAGTTGCTCAAAGGATTAAGCACAAGATCATAACCACCATCTATAAGATTCTTCATAATTTATCAGCTCTCTGCCTTGAGGAACAAATCTCAAGAGCATCGACAACAAGACACAGCAAATCAGAATCTTCTTACCATTCCTCCCTTCAAGACCAAATGTACGGAGCAGACAAGCATCAGAGCTTTCTCTCTATTTGCCCCAATGATTTGAAACCATTAGATCCACACAATCTTCACAAGATATGAAGAAACTATTAAAAACACATCTCTTCATAGAACACTTTGGTCCCAATCAGGGGCGGCTCAAGGCAATCTGCTGCCTGAGGCGAAGAATGAGATGGCGCCCCCCCACCTTTAGAGGGGGCGGGGCTTTTTCAGAACTCCAATCAGGGACTGAACCAAACCAAAAAGCCAATTCGATTATATGGATGGAATGCAAGATGTTTGCACACAGGGCCGTACCAAGCTGCAATCACGCCCTGTGCGACTTGCAGCTTGGGAGCGTGCCCCCCTCTTCCCCCCCATACCTCCGTCCAGTGCTGCCTGCTCTTTCCCTGCTGCTGCTGCCCTCTGTTTTTTTCATGGCGGCACTGGCAACAGGGAAAGAGGAGGCAGCGCTGGACAGAGGTATGGGGAGGAGGAGGGGGGCATGCGCCCGATCTGAAAGGCGCCGGCACTTTAAGCAGATCTGTCCCTCCCTGCTCTGACATCGGAGGAGGGAGGGACCAGACCTGCTAAAAGTGCTGCGAAACGGCTTGGAGGGCACATTTCAGCTGCAGTTATTGTCCTGCCAGCGGCAGCAGGGCAACAGCAGACAGCTGAAATGCATACCCTAAGCCTTTGTGCCCTGTGCGGCTGCACCACTTGCACGGGGCTAGGTACAGTCCTTTTTGCACACCAAGGACTAAAAGAGAGCAAGAATCAACAGCACAGTTTATAAAACAAAATTATAACTCTTTTTATTTTGTTGTTATAATCTGCGTTATGGTTCTTGCTTTTTCTTTTTCAACATATACTGTATTTTGCATCCACAGTGAGTGCAGAGCAGAACCAGGATATTCACCCACAGAACTTAATATTTAAAAAAAAAAATCAGATTCTGATCATCTCACTAACAACAACAACCACTATTCTCCAGTACCAGGCATATTGCGAACTAATACAAAACCCTACAACAAAGAGCAAACCTACCATACCATATCAGCACAAACTTCCAAAACTCACATAAGGAGCCCATCCAAAAAAAACGTCACTGTAAATACTACAGTGGGCCCTGGAACATCCATACACCTATCTGAAAAGCTGAACAAGTCAAATTACTACAGTACAGTATAGATCTTTATGTACAAACTCCACGTTATCAGAACACCTGGCCTCAGTCACACACTCACAACATCGACCCTCACCAAGTACAGAATAAGTAACCATAATCTAAATTAAAAATAAAAATATGTAGACAAAATTTAAACTGAAACCCCAAGAAGCCAGAGTCCACATGCAGTGCAACATCAGATAAATAAGAGATGCAGTTCCCCAGTACTGTGTAAAATATAAAGATAGCACAATGTCCAATCACTAAAATGAAATAAAATTATTTTTTCTACCTTTGTTGTCTGACCATTTTATGCTCTGATCATGCTGGTCCCGATCTGAGGCTTCTGCTTTCCTGTCTTCTCTTAGCTCTCTTTCTGTGGTCTATGGTCCATCTGCCATTTCTTATCTCTTCTTTTGTTTTCTTCACTTCTTTCCATCAGCCTATTCCCAGCACCCATAACCCTTCCCAGTATCAGCCCCTTTCCAGCCCTCCCTCCTGGTACCTTCCAGTGTCAACTTGCATTCTCATGATTGCCACTGGTGTTCATTCCCTTCCAGTCCCCCTCCTTCCCCACTGTCCAGCCCCTTCTAGTCCAAATACCATGGCAGCCCCTCTCAGCATCCACTCCCTTCCAGTCCCATTCGCCCATCCCCTTGCATCATCCCATTTGTAGCCCTAGCCCCCAGTTTTCTTCCAAGGCCAGCAGCTCTATCCTCCCCTCCCCACCATCATCCCATTTCCAGTTGAAACCCCCCCAATCAGCTCACTTCCAGTGCTAGTCCCCCCTCAACCCCATTACCAGTGCTAGCCTCCCATAATCAGCCCATTATCAGTCCTACCCCCCCATCAGCCCATTACCAGTCCTAGCCTCCCTGATCAGCTCATTTCCAATGCTAGCCCCCCTCAGTCCATTACCAGTCCTACCCTCTATCAGCCCATTACCAGTCCTAGCCTCCCCTAATCAGCCCATTACTAGTCCTACCCCCCCATCAGTCCATTACCAGTCCTAGCCTCTTCTAATCAGCCCATTTCCAGTCCTAACCTCCCCAATCAGCTCATTTCCAATGCTAGTCCCCATCAGTCTATTACCAGTCCTACCCCCCTATCAGCCCATTACCAGTCCTAGCCTTTCCTAATCAGCTCATTTCCATAGCTAGTCCCCCCTCAGCCCATTACCAGTGCTAGCCCCCCTAATCAGCCTATTACCAGTCCCAACCCCCCTTGATCAGTCAATTCCCAGTCCTAGCCTTCCCTAATCAACCCATTACCAGTCCTTGCCCCCCTGATCTACTCATTACCAGTGCTAGCCCCCCATCAGCCCATTATAATCCTAACCCGCACTGTCTCTCCCCTCTGTCCAGCATTTATCCCTATCTGTCCAGTATGTCCCCGTCTCTCCTCTTTGACCAGCATTTGCCCCTGTCTCTCCCCTTTGTCTAGTACTTGTCCCCTGTCTCCCCCTTTATTCCCCATCTCTCACCTTTGTCTCTCCTTGTCCTCCTCCTGTCCCCACTCCCTCCACCTGCACCTCTCATCCGGCGGTGGCGGGGCCGCACTGGCTGTTTTAATTTTAGATTTTGCCGCCTCTGCCCTGCCTCTGCCTTCCCACTGCATTTTTTTCCTCAAGAATGCTTGTAGCAAAAAAAAAAAAAAAAGCTGCTGGAAGGCAGAGGCAGGGCAGAGGCGGCAAAATCTAAAATTAAAACAACCGGAGTGCCGTTGCACAAATAGCCTGATCGCTTGCTGATTTTTTCGATGCCGGTTGTTCCTGCTGGATGAGAGGGAACCCTTTTCAGTTCCCTTTCAGCCCCCTCCCTCCCCCATGTCAGCCCCCCTCCCTCCATCCACAAATACATGTCGGCCCCCCCTCTCTCCATCCATCCATGTCAGCCCCACCCTCCATTCATCCATGTAAGCCCCCTCTCTCCCTCCCTCCCTCCATCCATGTCAGCCCCCTCCTCCTTCCCTCCATCCCTCCATCCATGTCAGCCCCCTCCCTCCTTCCCTCCATGTCAGCCCCCCTCCTCCCTCCCTCCCTCCATCCAAGTCAGCCCCCCTCCTCCCTCCCTCCATCCATTTCAGCCCCCTCCATCCATCCATGTCAGTCCCTCCCCCTCCCTCCATCCATCCTTCAATGTCAGCCCTCCCTCCCTCCATCAATCCATCCATGTCAGCTCCCCTCCATCCCTCCATCCATCCATCCATGTCAGCTCCCCTCCCTCCATCCATCCAGGCCAGTCCCTCCCCCGCCCACCCTCCAACCATCCATGTCAGCTCCCCTCCCTCCCTCCCTCCATCCATCCATGTCAGCCCCCTCCATCCCTCCATCCATCCATCCATGTCAGCCCCCCCCATGTCAGCCCCGTTGCAGATTCCCTGCCCCCTCCTCCCCTCTCCCCATGTCTGCCTGCCCTTTGGAGGTCGGACAATGCTGCATGGAGCCTGTTGAGAGATGGGAAGGCTCCGCACTGGCTTCACCTGCACAGTCGTGGTTCTCTAAGAGGCAGGGAGCTGTGGCTGCAGAGGAAGGGAGGCGATGAGTTTGCCACTGCCGAGAAGCGGACTCGGCAGCGGCAGCAACTTGTGCGCTTTTTTTTTTTAGTTGTTTTTTTTTTTTTTAACTTGAAGGCGAAGTGAGCTGGCTGTTTTGGGGGCATTTGCCGCTCTCAAAACTTCGCCGCTTGAGGCAGCCGCCTCACTTCGCCTCATTATAGATCCGCCCCTGGTCCCAATGATATTACCCAACTGTATATACCATAAGCACTCACACACCATTGTTTCATATATAACCCCATATTTATTGCCAAGTTTACTTGCCCTAGTTCTATGTAAAACAAATCTCTTGAGATAGTATATTGTTGTTCAATGTAAACCGCCTTGGATCAAAGGTGGTATACAAAAACCTGTTAAATAAAAAAATAAATTTTAAGAGTAGTAATTGTACCCTTCCATATCTCTACCAGATTCTCATTGACCCACGGTAGCTTTGGTTCACTTGTGAGCACACATGCCATATTAAGAAAGACAAACATGTGCTTCCCTGGCCTATCATAGCAAGCCTGTATCTCATCCACACCCGTGGGAAACTATTGGTCACCACATCACTCCTCTGAATACATATTAATGGGAAACTATTTATGGATACATTGTGAAGGCGGGCCAAAGAAATGTGGCATGTAATCTAGAGAAACTTTCAGGAATATTTAAAATATCTGGTTTATTATTTATTTAACTGTATTTCTATACCGCCTTATCATACAATCAAGGCGGTGTAAAAAACAAAACAGACAAAATTATTGAGAGTGATATATATACAGTGAAAGAGTTAATTATATATATATATATTAGTGTATTATATGTGGATATGCCATTACATAACACTGGGTAGCAGGACATATCGGTTAAAGGGTGGCTAGCCACTTGCTGCATCAGTGAATATTCAAAATATAAGTGGTTATATAATAACAAGATAACAGGAGCCAATTTATGTGTATGGTGTCTCATCTAGGAATACATAAAGGGATATCCATCATTTCCTGCTACAGCACTCAGAGGGAGAATGCCTAGCTTACAGAGAACAAATTTCACAGAAGCAGAGACAGAGATGGCTACTGGCCTTGTCATGAGGCACCTGGCCACTTTCTATGGGCCCAGTGATGCCCACGTGAAGCAGCATGCCTGACAGAACATTGCCAGGCAAGTTATTGCTGTACAACATCACAGCTATTAGCTCTCTTTTATACCGTCAATTCTAAATACATATACTTTGTTGAGTACTAAGGTCCTAATACAAATATAAAACCAAACATGTGAAGGCACATTTTAGAAAGATTGTTTAGGTCCTACCTTAGACATCCAAATCAAAATGTCAAAATTTCCATGGGAGGGGCAGCAGAGAAGATGGGCACATAAATATCTACTCAAATCGACCTTTTTCCACACCAAAAAATAAGTCTTCCGCCCTAGGCAGCCGCCTAGCCTGCCTAATGGATGGGCTTGTCCTGCTGATACCACATACATGGCCTCGCTTGCCATTTTGCAAACTGGGACGTGCAAAGTCATGACTGCAAAATGAAAAGGCCGCTCTATGTGCCTGGATGTCTTTTTGAGTGGGCGAAAAATAGAGGATTCAGATGACATTCTCCTCATCTCTCAGCTGCTAATACAAACACTTTTCAAATGCTTATTTGTGACCAGAAGCAGGTATATACATACACATGTCTGATGGCGGGCTTAAATGTGCTGTACCACATTTTCCAGTGGGGAAATTATCAATCAGATTTTATTTTATAGGTTTTTTTTATACTGTTTTATCATTTCAGTCAAAGCAGTTTACATTATAACTTAAACTCAGTAATATACATTAAACAGGGACATTGATAACTTCGATTTTTCTGAGGCAATGGAGGGCTAAGTGACTCACCCAAGGCCACAAGGATTGCTAGTGCTGTAACTATTAAGCTACTCCTCTTATTCTTTTATCATCTTAGTTTAGTGGACATAAAAAACCTAAGCAAAACCCTTAAATTTCAGCTGTTTAGGTGTTTCAGTGAGTTTTCTCCTGAATGTCACTGTAACAACTAGGGTTAAAAATGTGTGCTGCTGAGTTAGTGTGGCTAATGTTATTAATGAGTGGAGGAGTGGCCTAGTAGTTGGGGCAAGGTACTTCAGGCTTGAAGGTTGGGGGTTCAAATCCCACTAGAGGACAGCAACCTTGGGCCAGAAGGACTGGGGTTTCTAGTCCCACAGGTGCTCCTTGTGGTCTTGGGCAAGCCACTTAACCCTCCATAGCCCATGTTCCCTGTAAAATAGTTATCTCCAAGTTATAATGCCCTGTTCAATGTAATTTCAGTTTGTTCAATGTAAACCGCACTGATGCAGAATAGCACAGTATATAAGAGAAAAAAAAATAAATGTGCATTATTAGTAACTAGATCCCATTGCATAAAATGGGACCTGTGGTAAAATAATGCACATTAATGGCATTTGTGCATTTTAGCAGAAATTTAGCACATTAGTAACTCTAGTTGTTTCGTTTGTGAAAACCCCACAGGTTTGTATATCAGCCTCTTAGACATTCATATGTGAAGCACTGAATGTTAGCTGTTATGAAACCATAAATGATAACAGAGCAATCATCAGCCATGAAATTTCCAGCAAAATAGATGCTAATGCCTTTTAGGAATATAGGAAGAATCAGGGCAAGTGCAAGTATATTAGGTGCACTAGGCAAACCTTCCCAATTAGCTTTTGAAAAATAATATTTAGCTCTCTACTTATGACACAGCGTTTCAGACAATGTATCTTCCATGGTGCCATTTCAACTGAAAAATAAATATTTTATACAACAGATATGTATTTTAAGAACAGCATATTTAAAAACATATAAAAAGAGACATTTAAAGTATTCTTTGGGAATAAAACAAAATCCCATGTATATTATTTGGACATATGTTGCAGTGGTGCCAACCAGAATATTTACTGAAAGTCCTGAAAAAAATGCAGAGCTCCAATGCTTAAACAGCGGTAACGGCAAGCACTCAGACAGCAGCAATCCCCCTAGCAAATATCACTGCAGGCCCTCAAATACCAGTACACTTCCTATTGGGAAAATAGAATAAGCTGAACTTCTATAGATCCCTATAGAAACCACAAATGAGCAGCCTGGCTGCTAGCTGTAGTACTGTAAGATTACTGCTAGGGGCCGGGGGTGCCATTTTGAATCCAGGTCTTGCCATGAGTTGCAGCAACTGAGGATTGCTCCGGTTCCCATTAGGCTACTGGGGATCTTGAGGGGGAGGGTCAAGGGGGTCTGCTGGGGAGATCTACTTGGAGGGGTTTGAATTTTGGGGTGGTCTGTAATGGGAAGGCATCAAATGTCAGGGGGTGTTAGGTGGGGGACTGAATATTGAGGGAGTGATCAGTGGGATCAGATGTTGTGGAGGGAGAAGCGAGCTGGCATTGACCTATACACCTGTCCCTTCAAGTAGGCATTTCCATATCAATGTGTAGTCCCCCTGTAAAATGAGAAATATATGTTGATATTTTAGACCTACCCAAACCGCTCCATCTCCATGTTCTAACCACACCTCCTTGCAATCTGTGTAGTGTGGATCACTATTGGATCAATATTGACTTTCTAAAATTACTATTTGCATGTTTAGGCAATCTAGATGTTTAAAAACTATTTAAACATTGGGATGTTTCTAAATAACTGCCATAAGCAAAATCTTCGAAAAACTAATAAATAGAACAGCCACCAATTATTAAGAATTCACTGATAGCTTAGCAATTCCTAATGTCTCCCTGGTTTTGTGTGGTAAGCAGATTTCAGTTTCTGATTCTATTCCTGTTCTGGGAGACCTGATTGGCTTCCATCTTCAATTCAATAATTACATTGTAGTTAAATCCTGCTACTTTGCTCTCAAGTGTGTCCACGTCATCCACTCTATTTTCATTTTTTACTTTATTAAGAGAACACGCCACAGATCCCACAGCCAGAGATAATAATAACAGACACTATTACAAAACAAGCTCACATCCACCCCAACCCAAACTCTAACTGAAAAGTTCACATCGCTCATGCCTAATGGCTGTAAGCTTACTTAAAAGAAAAACATTCTATAGACTCTGATGAATCAACTTCCCATCTGGAACTTGGCATCTTCCATAACCTTGCTAACTCACATCTCATTGCAGCAATAAACCTATCCCCAACCCCTTTGGCAAAACCTGTAGTAAGAAGACCTTAGGCGTGAGCGGAAGAAACACATCTATAATGCCATTGAACAGATCGCTACACATATCCCAAAATGAGGGAACATTTGGACAAGCTCACCTGCCTACAGCCTAATTAAATTTTAGGATAAATTTTAGGAAGATGCCATGGTGCTTTGTACCAAAGTAACAAAATATTGGCAGAAATAGCTATATGATTGATATTTTTAGAAATTGTTCCATTCACAAACTTCCCTCAGATCATTCTCCCAAATTTCAAGATGCCTCAGCTTTCCACAGACCCTTAAACCCCAAACCCCAAATAACTTGGAGAGCAAGTTACACAAATATGCTCCTCCTTTCAAAATAACCTCAAACAGGGTAGCTTCTTCCCTTAGGTGCTTCTTATAAGGCTCCTCCTCTAGGATATTTCATTCCTGGAAATAAGTAAAGAAATATAAATGCAGTATCCCATAGGCTTAGAGAAGAGACATGAAGTTCCACAAAGAATCCCTACAAGCATTTGACCCATTCTCTCTAACCTCATTACCTTCCCATCTAAGCACCTCTAGCAGGTATGCTCCTCCAGACAGAGAGAGGAGATGCCTCAGGGGAGTCAGCCACTACACAAGTCTCCTGCCCAACAACCCTCTGTACTTAATATTTCAAATTGGTAAAGTGATCATCAAACTTGGGTATGCTGTCCCGACACTTCCATCTGACTTCTTTTTGCCCATAAGAAAGATTCAAGTTCCCTATCTTTCTCCATAATCTGCTCTAAATAGGCCCATTGTTTAAGCTGATCGAGTTTTTTGAAGGATTTATTGATATCCCTCTCTTATGATACATGTAGTTACACTATAAAGTGATACAAATTTGACCTGAATCAAGGTTGAAGCCACAGTATCTAAATGGACTCAATTGATTTTGCTGTAAATTTATGTTTTTTTTTTGTTTTGTTTTATCTGAGTGCTCATTGTTTAAGAACATAAGAAATAAGATAACATATGGGTCAGACCAAGGATCCATCAAGCCTAGTATCCTGTTTCCAACAGTGGCCAATCTAGGTCGCAAGTACCTGTCAGGTACCTAAATGGTAGACAGATTCCATGCTGCTTATCCAAGGGGTCAGTAGTGGATTTCCACAGTACACTTTAAAAATGGTTTATGGATTTTTCCTCCAGGAACTTATCCAAACCTCTTTTAAACCCAGCTACACTAATGGCATTTACTACAAACTCGGGTAACAAATTTCAGAGTTTGATTACACATTGAGAGAAAAAATATTTTCTCTGATTAGTCTTAAATAGGCTATATTGTATTTCATTGCATGTTCCCTAGTCATTCTAGTTTTTGAAGAAGTAAACAACCAATCTACGTTTACCTTTTCCACTACATTCATTATTTCATAGACCTCTACCATATTTCCCCTCAGCCATCTTTTTTCCAAGATGAAGAGCCCTAACCTTTTAAGCTTTGTAGGGGTATCCTTTCATCCCCTTTATCATTTTGGTTGTTTTTTTCTGTACTTTTTTAATTTTACTATATCCTTTTTAAGATATAGGGATCAAAATTGCATATAATATTCGAGGTGTGGTTGCATCATGGTGCAATACAGACGCATTATAATATCATTGGTTTTATTCTCCATTCCTTTCCTTATGATTCCTAGCATTCTATATGCTTTCTTGGTCGCCGCTGTACACTGGGTGGAGGGTTTCAACGTATCATTCATGATGACACCCAGATCCTTTTCCTGGATGGTGATTCCTAATGTGGGACCTTCCATCATTTAACCAAAATTTGAGGTGTTTTTCCCTAAATGCATAACTTTGTACTTGTCCACATATAATTTCATCTGACATTTGGATGCCCAGTCTACCAATTTATCAAGGGCATCTTGCAATTTTTCACAATCCTCTTGTGTTTTAACAACTATGAATAATTTTGTGTCATCTGCAAATTTGACCACCTCACTCATTAGTCCATTTTCCAGGTCATTTATGAATATGTTAAAATGCAGCAGACCTTGCACAGATCCATGGGGTGCTCCACTATTCATCTTTCTTCATTGAGAAAATTGGCCATTTAGCTCTACTTTCGTTTTCTATCTTTTAACCATAAGAACATAAAAACATAAGATATGCCATACTGGGTCAGAGCAAGGTCCATCAAGCCCAGTATCCTTATTACAACAGTGGTCAATGTAGGTCATAAGTATCTAGTAGTTTCCCCAATCTTAATCCACAACAGTACACTGCCACCTGTGTATGCCTCCATTGCACAGTTGCTCTCAGGAGGGCAACCTTGCAATACCTCTGCAGATCCAGAACCTCGAGCCCCCCCCCCCCCCCAGTTTGCTTCTGACCATTTCTTTTGCCGATAGTCTAGGGAGGCTTACATGTACAAATTTTGAACTATTCCCTCCCACCTCCACATCCTGACAATCTCTAGATGCTCTAATTCTTCTCGCAAGCAGCTCTAAAGCAAAAGTGAAAAGGAACAGTGAAAGGGGATATTCCTGGCCTGTTCCTCACCCAGAGAAAGCGTCCCTAAGTAGCCACCATTTACCTTCACTCTCTCCTTTGGGGGCGAGTATAGAGCTGAACTCCAACTCAAAAAATTAGGGCAAAACCCTAGTCTCTGAAGGGCGGCCTTCATAACCACACACATTATGCAATTAAACATCTTTCAAGCATTGATCACAAGAAGAGCCCGAGGAATCTCCCTACAATGGGACCATGCTGTCAGATTAACCAATCTGTGTACATTATCTGCAGCTAGTCTTCCGGGGATAAATTCTGACTGATCTTCATGATAAACATCCAATAAACTGATTCAACCACCTTGCCAAATTTTTTAACAGAATTTTCACATCTAAATTTAATAAGGAATTGGGTGGTAAGAGCTGTACTGCATCAGGTCTTTTCCTGGTTTATATATACCTCATAATTGTAATACCTGCCTCTGCCACTGATGGAGCCAATTCCCTCCCTTGAAGGATAGAATTAAACAGACTTGTTAACTTGGATGCTAATAAGTGCACAAAATATGTATAGAATTTGGAAGAAAGGCCATCCAAACCTGGCATTTTTCCTGGTTAAGAGATTTAATAGCAACCATGACCTCCCCCTTCAAGATCCATAAGAACATAAGATATGCCATACTGGGTCAGACCAAGGTCCATCAAGCCCAGTATCCTGTTTCCAACAGTGGCCAATCTAGGTCATACATACCTAGCAGTTTCCCCAAAAGACACAGGTTCCACAATGCTTGTACTGGGTCAAGCATTGATATCCTGGGTCCCTTCTTAATAATGGTCTACGGACCTTTCCTCCAGGAACTTGTCCAAACCTTTTTTAAACCCAGCTATACTAACAGCCTTTACTACATCCTCTGGTAACAAATTCCAGAGTTTGATTACACGTTGAGTGAAAAAATATTTTCTTTTATTAGTCTTAAATAGTTTACTCTGTAGCTTCATTGCATGTCTCCTAGTCTTTCTATATTCTGATAACGTAAACAATCGATCTACGTTTACCCGTTCCACTCCGTTCATTAATTTATAGACTTCTATCACATCTCCCCTCAGCCGTCTCTTTTCCAGGTTAAAGAGCCCTAACCTTTTTAGCCTTTCTTCATAGGAGTATCTTTCCATCCCCTTTACCATTTTGGTGGCTCTTCTCTGAACCTTTTCTAATAACGCTATATCCTTTTTAAGATACGGCGACCAGAATTGCACACAATAATCAAGGTGCAGTCTCACCATGGAACGATACAGAGGCATTATAATATCTTTTGTTTTATTTTCCATTCCTTTCCTTATGATACCTAGCATTCTGTTTGCTCTCTTGGCTGCCGCTGCACACTGGGCCGAGGGTTTTAACATGTTATCCACAATGACGCCTAAATCTTTTTCCTGAGTGGTGGTTCCTAATGTGGAACCTTGCATCTTGTAACCATAGTTTGGGTTGTTCTTCCCTAGGTGCATAACTTTGCACTTGTCCACATTAAATTTCATCTGCCATTTTGATGCCCAGTCTTCCAATTTATCAAGATCCTCTTGCAATTTTCCACAATCCTCTTGGGTTTTAACAACTTTAAATAGTTTTGTGTCATCTGCAAATTTGATAACCTCACTCGTTATTCCCTTTTCCAGGTCAATTATGAATATGTCAAAAAGCAGCGGACCCAGCACAGATCCCTGGGGTACACCACTATTCACCTTTCTCCACTGGGAAAATTGGCCATTTAGGCCTACCTTCTGCTTTCTATCTTTTAACCAGTTCCTGATCCACAATAGTACACTGCCTCCGATTCCATGACTCTTTAATTTTGCCAAAGGTCTCTGATGAGGGACCTTGTCAAAGGCTTTCTGAAAGTCCAGATACACTATATCAACCAACTCACCTTTGTCCACCTGCTTATTCACACCTTCAATAAAACATAACAGATTAGTAAGACAAGATCTTCCTTGTCTAAAGCCATGTTGGCTGTCTCCCATTAGGCCATGACTATCTACATGCTGAGTAATTTTGTTCTTTATGATGGTTTCTACCATTTTTCCCAGCTCACCGGTCTGTAGTTTCCCGGATCACCCCAGGAACGCTTTTTAAAAATTGGCGTTACATTGGCGATCCTCCAATCTTCAGGTATTAAAGATAATTTTAATGAAAATTCACCGATTACTAATAGCAGGTCTGCAAACTCATAGTTCAGTTCTTTCAACACCCTTGGATGTATACCATCCGGCCCAGGTGATTTGCTACTCTTCAGTTTATCTAATAGTTTTAATACATCTTCCCGATGTATTGATATTTCCTTCAATTCTTCCGTACCTTTAAATACCACTTCAGTCATGGGTAACATCCCTACATCTTCCTCAGTAAAGACCGAAGCAAAGAATTCATTCAGTCTCTCTGCTATCGCCTTGTCGCCTCTTAGTGCCCCTTTAACCCCTCTGTCATCTAATGTACCAACTGACTCTCTCACAGGTTTTTTGCTGCAAATGTACTTGAAAAAGTCTTTATTTCGTGTTTTTGCTTCCACAGCAAGCTTCTTCTCAAATTCTCCCTTTGCCTGCCTTATCATTGCCTTGCATTTGACTTGCCAGTGCTTGTGTTGTTTCCAGGTTTCGTCGTTTGGCTCTTTTTTCCATTTCCTGAAAGATGCTGTTTTGGCAACAACCAGCCTCTCTGACCTCAGCTTTAAACCATGCTGGCAGTTTTTTGGACTTCCTTCCACTTTTCTTAAAGCGTGGAATGCTTCCACTGGTCTGGGCTTCCAAGATAGTAGTTTTCAACAACACCCAAGCTTGATGTAAGTCTTTAACCTTTGCAACTGCTTCTTTTATTTTTTTCTTAACTGTTTTCCTCATTTTATCATAGTCTCCCTTTCGAAAGTTAAAAGGTAGTACTGTGCAATTCCTTACTATCCCTCCTCCACTAATTAAATCAAACGCGATCATGCTATGTTCACTATTGCCAAGTGGCCCCAACACCCTTATCTCTTGCACAAGTTCTGGTGTTCCACTAAGGACTAGGTCTAACATGGCTTCCCCTCTGGTCTGTTCATGAACCAGCTGCTCCAAGAAGCAGTCATTTATTTCATCTAGGAACTTTATCTCCCTAGCAGGTCCTGCCGTGACACTGACCCAGTCAATACCGGGGTAATTGAAATCCCCCATTATTACTACTCTGCTGTGACTTTTGTTAGCTTCCTTGATTTCTTATCACAGTGTCCCACTGGTTGTCCTCCTTCCACCATGTCTCTGATATTCCAATCATATCTAACCTCTCATTTAGTGCATTATATTCTAACTCGCCCATCTTATTTTTTAGATGTCTAGCATTTGCATACAAGCATTTTAGAGACTGTATTTTATTCATATTAATCTGTCTATAGGTAGACATGGGTAACTTGGGATCTTTAAGCACTGTTTGCTCCATACTCGAGGGCATTTGGGCTACTTTACTCTTTTTTGGAACCTCTCTGCTTTTGGTAGTATCTTTCAAGGATACATTCTTCCAAACCATGCGCTCTTGGGCGACTGTCGGCTTTCCCCTATTATATAGTTTAAAGCTGCTCTATCTCCTTTTTAAAGGTTAATGCCAGCAGCCTGGTTCCATCCCGGTTAAGGTGACGCCCATCCCTTCAGAAGAGCCCCTCCTTTCCCCAGAATGTTCCCCAGTTCCTAACAAATCCAAAACCCTCATCTCTGCACCATTGTCTCATCCACGCATTGAGACTCCAGAGCTCTGCCTGCCTTTTGGGTCCTGTGCGTGGAACGGGAAGCATTTCAGAGAACTCTACCCTAGAAGTTCTGGATTTCAACTTCCTACCTAAAAGCCTGAATTTAGCCTCCAGAACCTCCCTACCACATTTTCCCATGTCATTGGTACCGGCATGTACCAAGACAGCAGACTCCTCCCCAGCACTATCTAAGACCTTATCTAGGTGGCGCGTGAGGTCCTCTACCTTCGCACCAGGCAGGCATGTTACCAGGCGATCCTCACATCCACCAGCCACCCAGCTATCTACATGCCTAATGATTGAATCACCAACTATAACGGCTGTCCTAACCCTTCCCTCATGGGCACATGGCCCTGGAGAAACGTCCTTGGTGCGAGAGTGTTTTACATCACCTGGAGGACAGGTCCTAGTTACAGGATTACTTCCTGCCACACCAGGGTGATGCTCTCCTGTCATGTGACCTCTCTCCTCCATGGCAACAGGGATGCTGTCAGACTGGAGGTGGGACTTCAGGAGTATATCCCTATAGGTTTCCTCTATGTACCTCTCTGTCTTTCTTATGTTTTCCAAGTCTAATACTCTAGCCTCTAGAGAATGGACTCATTCCCTGAGAGCAAAGAGCTCCTTGCACCTAGTGCACACGTAAGACCTCTCACCAACTGGGAGAAAATCATACATGTGACACTCAATGCAAAAGACTGGAAAGCCCCCATCTCGCTGCTGGACTGCTGTCTGCATCTTAGTTTTGAGCTTGTGTTTAGATCTAAGTTCTTTACTTACTAAGGGTTGTTATGGATATGTATACTAATAAAACTAAACCTAATACCTAAATAAACCTAATACGTTTAATATACCTTGTTCACCTGAAGCTTAATTAATCTCAAGCCCTTAGTGTATGACTGATTTGGATAACGAGCTTCACCTGAGAGCACCTCCTTTCCATTAAGATGTGTAAGTACCTATAAAGCTACGATTATCCCAGGGGTGGGTGGGTGTTGGGGAAGGAGGGAGGGAAATACCACTTATTAAAAGAAGGCTGCTACACAGTACCCTGTCGTGTGCTGCTGAGGTAAGCTGTGACCAACTTCCTAGGTGATTAACAGTCCTTGCTTGGATAGAAGGAGTCTTTCAAAATGGCCTTTTGACCTGCCACCTGGTGTTAACACCTATTGAAAAGGTTTCACAGGTCTCTTGCCCCCTAGGTAGAAGGCCTCTTTCTAAAGGTCTCTAGAAGACTTTATTTGTTGCTCACAGAGTACTGACCCTGTTTTGCTCTTTATGCTAAGTTATACTCTGATTTGATTTAAATTACAGCTCTTTGCTGCTGCTAGGCTCTGACTTATTATGAAATTTAAACTACAAGCTCTCTGCTGGGTTCTAAATTTAACCAGAAAGCTCTCTTCTGTGTTTTAAAGTGACTATTAAATTTAAACTACAAGTTCTCTGCTGGGTTTCAAATTTAACCAGAAAGCTCTCTTCTGTGTTTTACATTTAAACTAAAGTACTTTGCTGATACTAGGCTCTGAGTGACTATTAAATTTAAACTACAAGCTCTCTGCTGGGTTCCTAATTTATCCAGAAAGCTCTCTACTGTGTTTTAAATTTAAACTTAAACTGCTGCTACTAGGCTCTGACTGATTTAACAAAAAAGACTGGGTTCACAGATTAGTTAGCTTTAATAGAAAGAAGTCCTTTCAGAAAATTCCCAGAAGTATATACTCACAATTGCAGTTCTCTCTCCAGAAGTAGCAGTCCCTTTTTCTAGTCCTTCAAGGCTCAAATATAGGGCCATGGTTTGCAGGAGCCACAGCTGGGACTTGAACATGTGACCTTTTGCCCCTGAACACACTGGCTGTGTGTACTGCACCAAATCCCCTCTACCAAAAGCATTTGCTCTGGTTTTAGTGTGGGTAGGTCAGTGGTAGACAGGTACTAACTCAGCTTCTGCAACTCTCCCTTCACCTCAGAGGAGTATAGTGTTTGAAAGTTTTTCACAAAATTTGCTCTAATGCCTTCCCTGTCTCTTATCTCATCTGAATTTTCTTTCATGCCAAGGACATAATTTTGATTTTTTGTTGCCTGAGCTGGTAGGCAAATAGCTTGCTCACCTGATTTCCCTTTTCAAAGTATATTTTCTTAACTCCAGCTAAATAAAATTTGACTTTGTCAGCCCACAAAGATTGCAGTTGTCAACTAAGTGCTATTAACTCTTTTAGCTCAGTAGGTACAGATTGTGAGGTCAACTCCCTCTCTGTCTGATAGAAACTAGCAGCTGTGGAATCTGAATCCTGTTATTTTTCTGTCTAGTAGAGCCCTGAATAAACTATCCAGGAGTAAACCTTGAAAGCATCCCACAAAATGCCTAACCCAGCCTCAGCAGCAGAATTCACTTCCAAATACTCATGAATAACCTGTTCCACTTCTTTAACTACATCCTTATTATCAAAGAGTTCTTCATTAAGTCTCCAAAATTCGCACTGCTCCTGCATATTAACCACATGCCAAACCACAGACAGTGGAGAGTGGTCTGATCAAATCCTTTTTTCTATCTGAGCTTTAACCACCAAGGAACACAATGCATAAGCCATTATAATATATAAAGTCATTATGAGCCCAATATTCAGCAACAGTATCTACAGTACCACCTTCCCAGTTCCAAGAACATTCTCCCCACCTTTTCTCTCTTTCTCTCTCTCTACCCTACCTTCCCAGCCCAAAGAACAGTCCCTCACCCCCATTGCTTTCTCTACCTCCGCCCAATCCCAAGAGCATCCCCTCTCTTTCTTACCCACCAACATAGGATGTTCTCCTCTCGCCCCTTCCCTCCAGTCCCAAGAACATTTCCTCCTCTGTATTCTAGCCCCCTTGATCCTGGGAGCATTCCCTTTCTCTCCTCCACCCCATCCTAGTCCTAGGAGCTTTCCCTTCTTCTCTCCTCCACCACCAATCCCAGGAACATTCTGTTCTCTCAGCTCCAGGTATGTTTCCCTCTTCCTCCCTCCTCTCAGTTTTAGCAGCAACCAAGTTCCCCTCTCTGCTTCCTTTCCCTCCCCCTCTCCCCTCATCCCCAGTATAGCAGCATTCATCTAGGATCTCTTGCCCTCTCCCTCTTTACCCATCCAAGTATAAACATAAGCTGCCAACAAAACTCTCCCTAAATCCTCTCACCTCCTGAGGTTTAGCTCTTCAGCATTTTATAAGCTATCCCTAGCTGGAGTAGTACCCTGTATCTAGGCCCAGGTCCTGAAACTGCAGCAGAGATGTTACCAGAAGATAGCAGCTGTGGGAGAATATCCTCTTTACCATGCAACAGCCTACATCACCACACTGCAGCACAGCACATAACACAGGAGCAACTCATTGGCCCTGATCCCACGCTGTCTAGAAAAGCCCCTTTTAGCATAAGGTAGGTTTACAGCAAGACCCAAGAGGGGGGGGGGGGGGTGGCATCAGAGTCAATGGTGTTGCTAACATCCTCCTCCTCATTTCAGTTTCTGGATTTTTGTGGCTGCTTTACCACATAGCTCCTGACTCCTGGGTCAGTGGAAGCAATTTGGGGGCTACAGCTGGCCCCCAAATTGTGGCACTCTAAGCAGCTGCCTAGTTTGCCTTGTGCTATTGCTGGTCCTGGAAAGAATACAGCAATTGTAACACAGATATTGTCAAGGCAATTTCTCCATATGGGTTAGTGTTGCATATACCATAACAGTCATGAACTTCACTACTAAGTCAAGGTATGTGGAGTATGATCTCAGTCTTTCAAATGTACTGCTAATGTTCAGCATAGTACTTGCATTGTGCCAAAGAGAGACTTCTTCTGGAGTTCCTAAGACGTAACATATATGGGTAGTTTATCAAGGTGTGCTTGGAAATTCTTCTTAATCAAGCTTGTGGCACCCAACATTATGGAAAATATTTCTGTATCTTTCTTCCACATCTTCTTGGTCTTTGATGGCATTTCTTGTACTTCAGGATCTTCTTCCTCTCCATATGATTCACAGCATAACCATTTGGAACCAAAACCTCTATTATTCATGCTGTTCTGGTGTTTTTCTCCTTTACCACTATGTCGAGATTCCTGGCATCGAGTTTCTTACCCACTGGAAAGAGAATGTCCCAGATGATCATAACCCCTTCATTCTCTGCAATTCTCTTAGGGTCATGATCCCAGTGCTTTTCAGGCACAGTGATGTTGTAGTGTTTACAGAGTTTCCAATATCTGAGGTATACTACTCTGTTGTGCCTTTCTGTATTTTTTTTAAAGTGCTTGCTGTAAACCATCTTGCCCGTAATCCGCTGTCCTGTGCTGCTACTATCAATCTCTCATCCTTCAGTTTCAGTTCAGCTCCTCTTAACCATTCATGTCTCCATTGTTGATCAACAAAGAGTTCCTGAAGTAACACTTTGTATTTTCCACTGATTTGTGCATTTGCCATTTGTTTTTCCTTGTTTGCTAATCTAATTCTTTGAAGAGTTTTTTTTTTTTCTTATCCATTAGGACACCATGATGTTGCTTATAACACAAGTCAGATTGACATATTGTGAAAAATATCTATACAAACTCTGATTTGTTTTTTAAGTCAGAGAACAGTCATTGAATTCAGATCAATAGAAATGGCCTCAACTGTACTAAGACATGACTACAAAAAGAATAATATTTCCTGATTCATAATCATATTATAATGTTGACTGACAAGGGTTATTTACAATTTGTGAATAAACACTTCAATAATATGATGGGGAAAAAAGCATGGGACTCACAATTTCAGATAATGACTTGCTAAAATATATCTGGACTAAGGTATGTTGAGGATAAATACTGTGTATCATAAATTACTGAAGACAAGATGAGTGATGAGTACTTCTGCATGAATACTGCTCTTCTGTAACAGCTACTCCAGACCAGCTAATCTGCTTTCACAATTTCACAAAGAAGATGCACAAGATAGATTTACTTGGAATAGGGAAATAAGATTTGCTGTACTGGGTCAGACCAATGGTCCATCAAGCCCAGTATCCTGTTTCCAACAATGGGAAATCCAGATCACAGGTACCTATCAGGTTCCCAAAAAGTAGATAGATTTCATGCTGCTTATCCCAGGGATTTCCCCCCAGTTCACTTTAACAATGGTTTATGAACTTTTCTCCAAGAACTTGTCCAAACCTTTTTAAATCCAGCTACACTAACAGATTTTACTACATCCTCTGGCAATGAATTTTAGAGCTTAATTATGTGTTGAGTGAAGAAATATTAGCTCTGATTAGTCTTTAATGTACTACTTTTTAGCTTCATTTCATCTATGTATTTTTTGAAGGATTAAACAACTGATTCACTCTGCTCATTATTTTATAGACCTCAATCATATATCCCCTCAGCTATCTCTTCTACAAAAGCCCCAACCTATTATTCCTCATAGGGGCATTTGCCCATCCCCTTTATCATTCAGATCTCCCTTCTCTATATCTTTTCCAATTTTACTCTATCATTTTTTAGATGCGCCAACCAAAACTTCACACAATACTCAAGGTGCAATCGCTCCATGGGGTGATACAGAGGCATTATAAAATATTTTGTTTTATTCTCAGTTTCTTTCCTTATAATTCCCTGCATTCTATGAACTTTCTTGGCTGTCACTGAGTAGAAGATTTCAAAATATTATGTACAATGACGCCTGGACGTTTTCCTGGGTAGTGACTTCTAATGTGGAACCTCTCACTTGTCCACATTAAATTTCATCTGCCATTTGAATGGCCAGTTTCCCAATTTCTCAAGGTTCTTGTGCAATTTTGCACAATATTCTTGTGATTTAAGAACTTTGAATAATTTTGTGTTATCTGCAGATCTGATCACCTCACTCATTACTCCCATTTCAAGGGCCTTTATAAATATGTTAAAAAGCAGTGGGCCCAGCACAGATCCCTGGAATACGCCACTATTTACCTTTCTTCATTGAGAAAATTGATCATTTAGCCCTACTCACTGTTTTTTTTTATCTTTTAACCAGCTCCTACTGCATTCAAATCTATCTCATACATATTCATTGAAAATATCAAGAAAGCCAGGTTGCCTGGGAGTGTTCTGAGGATTGATTTGAAAACCAGTGCCCTAAAGATTGATGTCTATTCATATAGTCAGAGACATTCACTGGGAAATCTGAAGAGACAGATATAAACATATTTTCCCCACTTCATTTTTCAAGATTCTGGTTATATTTAAAAGCAAAACGGTTCACACTTAGAAGATTTATCAGTGATGGGCATACTGCTGGGAAAACATTTGCCAATGTATACACCTACCTAATTATTAATGAAAAATATATCTCTTCTCTGTGTTTTTCTATGCTAATTAGCATTTTATAGGTGCTGAGACTTTCACTTGACAGTAGAAATTCCCTGTTCCTGTATATTTTGACACATAAGCTGCCCGGGGTAGTCATAATGACTTGGCATGCATGTGTGAAATTCTTTTATGTAAACGACAGTATTTATGCAACGGGAAGATTGCTTTATAGGTTGGCATGTCCTAATTTTGTCTAAAGATAATTTTTCCCTTGCTTATTTAAAAAGAATCAGAGATTCTGGAAAGAATGCAGTACTATTTATTAATGGCAACAATACATCTTATTTGAAAAGTAGAATTAAAATACCATATGGAGCATATAATGTAAAAACAATACACTCCTCTATATAGTTGTCACCATTTTAGCTGGCCCCTTGGGCCTTGGTGAGGGGAGAATCTTGAGGGCTATGGCTGTGGATACACGGAGACTTGGGCCCAGAATGGCAGGGGAGGAGGGAAGAAACCTCCTCATTGAATCTTTCAGTGGTTTTCATACACTAAGCAACTTCAAAATGAGGTCACTGCCTACTTCAAACTCACTACTTGTTTCTCTTAGCCCAGTCCCAGCTACTCCTTCCTATCTCTCTTGCTGTTATCCCTTCTGTCATATCCTCAGTCTATCACTTTCTATGCAACTGTTTCTCTTGCCTTCAAACATGCTGTGATTACATCTCTCCTCAAAAAAAACCCAAACCTTTGCTGGACCGTACCATGTCCCTTTTCACTTTTGTATCCAAACTAAGTTCAGCACTGCTATCTTTATTTTCTTTCATCTCAAGCCATTATTATTATTATTTAGCTCATGCCTTTCCAATGGTACTTCAAGGTAAATTACATTCAGGTACATAGGCATTTCCCTGTTCTTAGAGAGTTTACAATCTAAGTTTGTACCTGAGGCAATGGAGAGTTAAGTGACTTGCCCAAGGTCGCAAAGGAGCACCAGTGGGAATCAAAGCCAGATTTCTTGGGTAGTAGGCTAGTAGTATAATGGGTACACTACTCGTCAAACTGATTGACAGGTGAGATAGGAAGACAGCAGCCAATCAGCGCTCACTTCCGGTGTATGTCCCGCCTCTGGCCATGCCCCTCCATAGAAATGAATGGTGAGCTAGCTCTGCCTATCCACATCCCCCAGGCATGGCCACACCCCCCACTCTGACATGCCCCACACCCAAGGATGACATCAGCCAATCAGCACCCATTTCTGGGTTTGTGCCATACCCACACCTCACCACGCAATGATGGCATTAGCCAATCAGCGCCCACTTCTGGTTTGTGCCACACCCACATCCTCCCACCCTCAACCACGCCTCCAGCCTACATCATCGGAAATGACATCACCGGAAACAGGGTGTCATTGGAAATGGACAGTGTTGCTTTTCGATGATATCACCGGAAACAGGGTGTCAGCGGAAATGGACAATGTCACTTTTCGATGACATCAGCGGAAGCAGAGTGACTGACTCCGGAAATGTGTTTTGCTGCTGGTTAATGCTGACATCTGCAAAAGCAGGAACCCTGGAAAACAAAACAAAAAATGCTTTCTCCATGGACTAGCAGGATTGCGTCAGCCATACCTGGTGACGTCCTCCGGGCGGCGCCATGGATACGGAAGTGCTCTCCAGAGCTCAGAAAGGTGAGCCTTTCTGAGCATGCCCAGGTAGCCCACCATACTGGCCCACCCCCTAGCCCGGCGAGTCTTCTTCCTTCCGCCTTGCCAAGATGTCCCCGAGAGCCAGAAAATCCAGGGGCCACGCTCTACAGCACTTCCTTACCTCAAACGCAAGTATTTCAGCTGCCCAGCCTGCCTCTCCTGTGATCGTACCGGCTCGGGATGTGCCCGTCGAGGCCTCCATTCCCAGCCGTGTAGCTGCGGCTGCGCCCCCCTCCACACCTCCAGTGGCTCCTCTGATGGCTCACTGCACTCTCAGGACCTCCTCCAGACCTACAGCAGCGAAAGGAGTGGATTCCCGGCCCGCGGTCTCCCCCCCACGTGGCCATGTGGTCTCCAACAATGGCGTCGGCCATCGGTCCTCCAACTCCGCCCACTTTCGGGACATGCAGCCCAGCGTTGGATACAGCCCTCGGCGCCGTCTAAGCTCCGCCCAGAGTCCGCCCTCCCAATTTGCTGCCCCGGAGAGTCCGATCAGCGCCGTGAGTCCCGGCGCCAGACCCTCTCCGCGCCGGGTGCACAGATGCCGCAGACAAAGCAGGAGCTGATCGCAATGCAGGACCCACCGTGCCGACGATCGGAGCACAGGGAGGAGGCACAGAAGCTTCAGTGACAGCACCGCTGCATCCTGCCGCGAGGGACACATCTCAAAGCGCTCTAAGCGCAGACACCGCTCCCAGCACTGCAGGGGTCGTGAGAATCAGCGCCGCAGCCACCGGAGCCCCTCAAGCTCATCCAATTGTAGCAGCAGCCACCAAAGCAGGTACAGCAACAGATCCACCCGCACAGACTCCTCTGTCATCATAAACTTGCTGTCCCATCTGTTAAGGTAATCCACCTCCACTGCCCCCATCACTCTCCCTCCTCCTCCCACTCAATCGGCCTCATTGATGGAGAACCTGTTGGCCCACCTGGATCAGGGATCGCCTCACATAACTAGGGGCAATCAGACATCCACTCCAGACAAGCGGCCCCAGGGCAATCCGTCCCGAAACAGCACCACTCAAGAACACGACATTGAGGAGGCTGTTGTGGGGTCTGCGTCCCACGAACACACTACCTCTGACAAGAGACACTCCGCGGAACCGGAAGATCCACCACCCCCTCCAGAAGATCTCCCGTACCCTAAGTTCCTGAACAAACTTGCCTCCGCCTTGGCCCTGAAGGGCTCGGAGGAGAAAGGGGAACCGGTACCGGAGGTTTTGAAGTATCTGGCAACCCCGAAGCCCGCTTTTGTGCTGCCTATACACCAGACACTACGGGACAATCACCTGAGACTGTGGCAGACTCCGGCCTCAGGCCGACCGTTCCCCAGGAGACTCGAATCTAACTACCAGGTACAATCGGTACCAGGGTTCTCAACACCCCAGCTGCCACACCAGTCTATCGTGGTGTCCTCAGCTCTCAAGCAGATAAAATCCTTCCGCACTCATGCCAACAGCCCGCCGGGTCGAGACCAGAAGCTCCTCGACAACATCGGGAAGAAAGTATTCCAGGGAGCTATGCTTAATGCAAAAATTGCCGCGCATCAGTTCCAACAAGTTCTTTTCCAGGATGCTTGCATGGCGAACTTCAAAACCGCCATCGCATCCCTCCCAAAGGAGTCCCAGGCGTTGGCATCCAGCGCACTAACAGATATGTCCGAGTGCAACAAGCATCTGGCCAGCACAACCTTCGACTCTTTCGACACAGCACTGCGAACGGCCGACACGGCTATCTCCGCAAGACGGTGGGCATGGCTGAGAGCATCCGGCCTATGTGATGACACCCACGATGGGATTGCGGATGCACCCTGTACGGGTGAGTCGCTCTTTGGTGACAAAGTCAAGGATACCGTAAACGATATGAAAGAACATTGCACCACACTACAAACTCTGGCAGAAGACGGGTTCGATCGCCACAGCGGCATTCAGAAAAGCAACTTTCAGAGGAACCCATATTACAACTCCAGTAAGAGGTCCCCCTCCAACCTGAAATGGCAAAATTCCAGATACAAGAGCAATTCCTACTATGGCCCTTCGCACCAGCGCAACTCCCAGAGAGACCACAAGCAGAAAAAGAACAACAACGCGCCCACCAGCAAAAGTGGGCCCTCCTTTTGACGCCGAATCACAGGCAACCACCCGGATTGGGGTCGCCTGACACACTTCATGCCAGAATGGTCACGGATCTCATTGGACTCCTGGGTTCTGCAAATCATCTGAGAGGGCTACCGCATGCATTTTGCTGCGCCGCCCTGACAAAGAACTCAGCCCGTCAGTGACACACCTCCACACCTACGCCTAGCCATGGCAGCAGAACTGATGCACCTGCTGACCTCCCACGCCATAGAGGAAGTACCTCCCACCGAAAGAAACTCTGGATTCTACTCCAGGTACTTCCTCATTCCCAAAAGGACAGGCGGCGTACGCCCCATCCTGGACCTCCACAGACTGAACAAGTTTATCATCAAGGAGAAGTTCAGGATGTACTCCCTCAGCTCCATCTTTCCGCTGATCCAGACCGTCGACTGGATGGCATCCCTGGATCTACAGGATGCCTACACCCACATCCTCATCCACAGATCCCACAGGAAGTATCTCCATTTCTAAGTGCTGGGCAGCACTTCCAATACAGAGTCCTCCCTTTCGGCCTGTCGCCAGCTCCACGGGTCTTCACAAAGTGCGTGGCTGTGGTGGCAGCACATCTCCGCAAACAGAACGTCTCCATTTTTCCCTACCTGGACGACTGGCTCCTCACTGCTCCCTCAGCCCTGGAGCTTCAGGAGTCCCTGCGGATAACCACGGCCCTGATTTCCTCCTTTGGGTTTGTCATCAACTTCAGCAAGTCGCACCTCACGCCTTCCCAAAGGCTAGAATTCATAGGAGCTGTGATCGACACCAAGGCCTCAAAAGCCTACCTTCCCGAACGCAGACGGATTGCCCTCACCTCCCTAGCGTCCAGCACGGCTGCGGCAGGGACATCTTCAGCGAGGTCCATACTATGCCTGCTGGGCCACATGTCGGCCACAACATCTGTCCTCCCCATGGCGAGATTGAAGATACGTGCACTCCAATGGCAATTGCGTACCCACTGGGATCAGCACACTCAGTCCCTCTCCACCCGCATCCCACTGACTCCGCATATCAGGACTCAACTCCGCTGGTGGACGGTACTGACGAACCTCTCTGGAGGCAAGGACATCCACGCTCAGGAGCACCAGGTGATCCTCACCACGGACGCATCCAACACCGGCTGGGGTGCTCACATCCTACAATTCAGCACTCAAGAAGTATGGTCCCCGCAGGAGAAACTCCTACACATCAACCTCCTCGAGCTAAGAGCTGTCAGATATGCTCTCAAAGTGTTCCTACCACATGTACGCGGAAAGTCTATCCTCATCCAGACAGACAACCAGGTGGCCATGTTTTACATCAACAAACAAGGGGGCACTGCCTCGCACTCCCTCTGCAGGGAAACGCTACAGATATGGTCCCTGGCCTTACGGAACGGGTGCAGCCTCCGTGCCTCCTACTTCCCGGGAGATCAGAACATCTTGGCAGACAAGCTAAGCAGACAGTTACAGCCGCACGAGTGGACTCTCCTCCCCGAGGTCTCCGACAATCTCTTCCGACACTGGGGATCACCGAGCATCGACCTATTCACCACGGAACAGAATGCCAAATGCCCCCTGTTCTGCTCCAGACACCTGTCAGCCAAGAGGTTGGCAGCGGATGCATTCGACGTATACTGGGGGGAGTGGTCTCTGGTGTATGTCTTCCCCCCGATCCCCCTCATCCCTGCAACTCTTCAACGGATCATTCACGACAAAGTGTGCGCCATCCTAGTGGTTCCCACTGACCGCGCCAGATGTGGTTTGCCCTTCTCCTATGCCTAGCGCACGGGGCCCCGAAGTGCCTACCCCTCAGACCGGACCTACTAATGCAGAACGGAGGCAACACGAGGCACCCCAACCTCAAAGCCTTAGCTCTCACTGCCTGGAGGTTGAACGGCTAAGCCTTTCTACGCTCCACCTACCCATAGAAGTACAGGATGTGGTCCTAGCAGCCAGAAGGCCCTCCACCAGGAAGTCTTACGGTCTCAAATGGAAGAGGTTGAGCTCCTGGTGTGCTACACAAGGCCTTGAACCCACCACGTGTCCACTCCCCAACGTCCTGCAGTACCTTAGTTCCTTGTCCAACCTTGGCCTGAAAACTCAATCCGTCTGGGTACACTTCTCGGCGTTAGCGGATTTCCACGCACCCCCGGAGGGAGCCAACTCGATTGCAGCACTACCCCTGACAACCCGCTTCATGAACGGACTGAAAAATCTGAACCCCCCGGTCAGACACCCTGTCCCACCTTGGGACCTGAACACAGTCCTACAACACCTGACACAGGAACCCTTCGAGACACTCTATTTATTTATTTATTTTATTTATTACAGTTGCTTATATACCACACTATTCGATATCAGCGCGGTTTACAATATAACAGAACGACCAAGACAACAGTCAGTTTGGTTTTACATGGAACAGGAGTATCAACTTGGCTAACAGGGTTGAACTATATACATGAAATAATATTTACAAAGAGCTATGTCAAATGCAATAATCATTTGGAGGTTAGGAATATATCAACACTAAGAATGGATATTTTCTTAGGTGGGGTTACTTAGATTCCATTGCTGGCTGGGTAGTATTGGAGGAAGAGGTGAAATTTGATTGCCTTCCTGAATTGAGATAGGTCTCTAGTCCGCTGACATGAATTTCGTGTCCTGGAAGACACTCTTTCTAGTAACCATCACATCTGCCTGGAGGATTAGTGAGTTACAAGCACTAGTATCACACCCTCCCTACACGCAGCTGCACCAGAATCGCGCATCCCTGAGGACCAACCCAAGGTTCGTGCCCAAAGTGCCATCAGCGTTCCATGTCAACCAGTCCATCAAACTCCCCTCGTTCTTCCCGGAGCCTCATGCGTCAGCCGAAGAGCGACGCCTGCACACCCTTGACTGCCTCCGGGCCCTCCCGATCTACCTGCACAGAACACAGCCCATCCGGAAGGTCGAGCAGCTGTTCGTATCTTTCAACCCAAACAGGCCAGGCAGGCCCGTCAACAAGAGGACCCTTTCACACTGGGTGACCGCCTGTGTCTCTTATTGCCTTGACCCGGCTGGCACACAGGAGCAGCCGAGAGTGGGCCCTCACCAACTCAGAGCGCTGGCCACCTCAATTGCCAACCTTCGCTCTGTCCCACTGATCGAAGTCTGCAGAGCAGCCACTTGGTCCTCCCCGTACACGTTCCAGAGGCACTACTGCCTCGACCTCAGGTCTCGGGAGGACTGTGCCTTCGGCACGGCCATTCTCTCTACTGCAACGGAGGGTAACGGGTTCACTTCACCGCCTGGGACTCCCTGAACCCCTGGACCATGGACTCTTAGCCTATGCCTGACTATGCATTGTTGTGAATTATTGTTGCCTGTTATGCTTTATTGCACTGTTTTGCACAACCTGTTGCATGGTGTTGCACCTTCTTGCACTGTATTGCACAACCTGTTGTCACGGTATTACACATTATTGGCATTGTATTGCATGTCATGTTTCACGGTATTGCACATTACATTTGCCTCTTGTACATCACTATGGTTGCTCTGTTTGCACTATCAAAAAAAAAAAAAGTTGCACTGTTACACTGCACTACTGAGTAAAGAAGCTTTGCCCTAACTCCAGGTCTCCGTAGTCGTCTATGGTACGCTTACCTCCTCCACCTCAACATACACTGCAGCTAGGGAGGCACCAGGTGTGGCTGACACAATCCTGCTAGTCCATGGAGAAAACGGGGTTACTTACCTGTAACAAGAGTTCTCCGTGGACAGCAGTATAAGTCAGCCACACAATCCCACCCACCTCCCCTGGAGGAGGTCAGCCCAACGGGCCCGCACCCTAGCCAGGATGACTAGCTAGGAACATGACTGGCTGGGCTAGGGGGCGGGCCAGTAAGGCGGGCTACCTGGGCATGCTCAGAAAGGCTCACCTTTCTGAGCTCTGGAGAGCACTTCCGTATCCATGGCACCACCCGGAGGACGTCACCAGGTTTGGCTGACTTATCCTGCTGTCCACAGAGAACTCTTGTTACAGGTAAGTGACCCCGTTTTCTCTCCCCTCTGCCTGAGTTGTTTTTCTCACAAAGCAGTGCAATGCTTTTGTGTGTATTGCAGACTATTTAGAACTGATTGTTAAAAATAACCCTTTGGTAGCAACAGGAACACAAACCTGTATCTGTACAGCATTTGGTATACAGGCTTTTCTTTACAAATGTTAAAATGCAATTAACACATCTTTGTTAGAGAAACCAGTGCTGTCCATGTGATAGAATTTTGCTTTTAAGACCTCACTGTTAGAAGTATTCTGGCAACAGAGTAGTTCAGGCTGAAACAGAGAGAGTGTGAGAGAGAGAGAGAGAGAGAGAGACCTGGGTTCAAATCCCACTACAGCTATTTTTAGTGGCTTTGAAAAACAAAACAAAACAATACAGAGAAACAAGTCTGGGCATGCTTCTAGGAAAAACGTCAACATGTGATTGGTAGAAAGAACAGGCTATACTTTAAAACACATAGGATTTGTGGAATAAATCCATTCTGAAGATGTTAGCAAAATAAAAAGAATAGTCAAAGCATGGCAATCATGAAGGAAACCTTATTGAAGAGCATTTACTATGACCCCAAAGTAATAGGGAGCTTTGGGGGCATAAATCCTCTACTTCAAGCTGCTAAAAAGCATGATAAAACAGTCAACAGAAAAGATGTAATTAGATGGGTTATAGGACAAGATGCTTATACTTTACACAGACCTGCTAGGGTCTGTTTTAAAAAAAAGAAGACGATTGTGTCAGATGTGGATGTGCAATGGCAGGCTGATTTAGTTGATATGGCAGCCTTGTTCTATTATAACAATGGCTACAAATACATCCTAACAGTGGTAGACATCCTATCAAAATATGCTTGGGCTGCAAGTTTAAAATTGAAAACCGGTCATGAAGTTGCTAAAGCCTTTGAAAAAATATTTAATCTAGGTTGTATACCTGAAAAAATACAGACAGACAAGGGTAAAGAATTTTTAAATAGGTCTCTGAAGAATTTATTAAAACAAAGAGGGGTTCATCATTTTGTAACCAATAACAATGTTAAAGCAGCAGTGGTAGAAAGGTTTAACAGGACTTTGAAATCTAAAATGTGGTATTATTTCACAGCACACAACACCTTTAGGTACCAAGACATACTGCAGGCTTTTGTGCATAGCTATAATCATAGTTTTCACAGAGCAATAAAGGAAAAGAGTCTACAGTGATAGCATCAAATGTAAGCACACCAAGAACCCCTTAAAAAAAGGAGATCATGTAAGACTTTCAAAAACTAAAGGAAAATTTGAAAAAGTTTACAAGCAAACGTGGACTGACGAGGTATTTATAATAATGGACATTTTAAACAGGGGACAGAAAGCAACATACAAGATACATGATTATGACGGTGAAGCCATACAAGGTTCTTTTTATCCTGAAGAATTGCTAAAAGTCACCCCACAAGAGGACAGAATATACCGTATCGATAAGGTTCTAAAGGTAAAAGGATGTGGCAGGAACAGATTCTACCTCGTGAAATGGAGGGGATGGCCTGTTAAATATAACAGTTGGGTTAAAGCATCAGAGATTCAAGACATCTGATTTCTTTCTTTCTTTTGAAGCAACATTTAAAAAAAAAAGAATGATGGTGGCTTTTATATCACACTGCCTAGCAATGCCTCAGCAGGTGTGTTTCCCCAAAATACCAGCTCTAATTTTACCATACAACTAGCAAGGCCGTTGGACTTACAAGGACCGTGGGAAGTAGGGTTAGTGGAAATACAACATCCCAATACTTGGGAGAATATTAAGGAAGATCAAAAATATGTTGTCACCTCCATAGCAGGAAATATACAGCAGCACATGACAGTCAGGAGAGGACATTACGCGACCATGCAGAGTTAATGGAATCCATGAATCAGGACATTAGCAGCATCTATAAATCTGCGTCACCACAAATCATTTATTTTTTTTATTTATTTATAGTTTTTCTATACTGCACTATTTACAATCAGCGCGGTTCACAGCTAACAAAACTTGTGCAAGGGGAAAATCCCTGTTGCACTTACATTAAACAGTGAGTTGAACATGGAACACAGGTGAACTATATACATAATGGAACTATATACAGGTTGATGACTGTAGAAAACATCAACTAAGCTCTATTCATTTGAGTGTTATAGGCTGAGGAGACGGCTTGGTAATTGGTAATTTATGAACCCTATGCGCGAAGAATCCAGATAAAATCGGAAGATAAGTCTGTTATTTCTGCAGATGGTGATTTGGCAACCATTTTGGGAATAGAAGCTTACGTTAATACACAATGTTCCCATTTTCCAGTGGATATCATGGGCGGTTTTAATACCCTCTACCTGTACACAGATATTGTAGAGCACCAGTTAGAAGGTGACCATTTTGTGCCACTGCTGCACTGTGTTCCAACTAAGGGGTTTAGGGATGAGTTTATCAGCATTAACCAGAAATAAAACACATTTCCAGAGTCAGTCACTCTGTTTCTGCTGATGTCATCAAAAAGCGACACTGTCCATTTCCAATGGCACCCTGCTTCCGCTGATGTCATCGAAAAGCGACACTGTCCATTTCAAATGACACCCTGTTTCCGGTGATGTCATCGAAAAGCGACACTGTCCATGTCCGATGACACCCTGTTTTCGGTAATGTCATTTCCGATGATGTAGGCTGGGGGCATGGTTGAGGGTGGGAGGACATGGGTGTGGCACAAACCTGGAAGTGGGCGCTGATTGGCTAATGCTATCATTTTGGGGCAGGGTGTGGGTGTGGCACAAACCCAGAAATGGGTGCTGATTGGCTGATGTCATCCTTGGGGGTGGGGGTGTGTCAGAGTGGGGGTTGGCCACGCTTGGGGGTGTGGATGGGCGGAGCTAGCTCACCATTCATTTCTATGGGAGGGGCATGGCCAGAGGCAGGTCATACACCGAAGTGAGCGCTGATTGGCTGCTGTGTTCCTATCTCACCTGTCAATCAGTTTGATGAGTAGTGTACCCATTATACTACTTAGGCTGTTTCTTTAACCACTAGGCTACTCCTCCACTCTGTTCTTAATCCACCCCAATCTGGCTTTTACTCTGTAAATTCTACAGAAACAGCCATTGCCAAAGTCTCTGATGATCAGTTCCTGGCCAAATTCAAAGCCCTTTACTTGATCTTCATCCTGCTTTTCTTATCTGCTGCTCTTGAGACTTTATGGGCAAGACAGAGCTTATTATCTTTTCCCTTAAACTTCCTTCACCGTTTCCTTCTTTCTCTGTTTCTGTGGATAACACTGTCACCCTCATGGTCCCCTCAGCTCATAACCTTGGGTCATCTTTGATTCCTTTCTTTCTCTGCACATATCCAACAGACCTGATATTTCTTTCTCTATAACATCAGCAAAATTCATCATTTTCTTTCTGAACACACTACCAATACTCTTATCCACATTCTCATTATCTCCCACCCTGCTTCTCACGGGTCTCTCACTGAACCATCTCTCTCCCCTTCAATCTATTCAAAATTCAACTGCATGATGGCACTCAAAAAAACAGTTTGTGCATAATGTTTGCTTTTATGATGGATTAAGTTAATAGCAGGCCTTAACTGAAAGCGTGTTCTGCTACGAGGGAACATTTATTTATTATTTATTTATTTATAGTCTCTTATATACCGCACTATTCAGCATCAGCGCGGTTTACATGTAACAAAAATGCTCAGTACAGTTGAACGCGTATGAGTTTTACAGGTAACAGGGCATAAAAACTTGGATAACAGGGGAAAACTATTTACAAAATTTATTACATGGAGTCATAATGACAGTAGTTTCACGGAAACATAACCACCACTAAGTGTTTGAGTATCATACTTGGTGTGTTGTTGAGATACCATAATTTGTATGGAAATGGTATCGCCAGGAGACTTTGGGCTCTAGGGGTTGTCGTTAGGCTTTATAAGGTATTTGTTGAAGAGGTGGCATTTGAGGGCTTTCCTAAACTGTGGTAGGTTCTTAATAGCCCGGATCTCAGGAGGTAATGCATTCCAGCATCTTGGGGCACTGAGACTAAAGGCTCTGTTGGCTGTCGAATTGGTGCAAACAGTTACTGCCTTCGGGACTTTTAGGGAGTTTATAGCCGTGGATCTTCTTGCTCTATTTGGGGAAGTGATATGGATGAGTGAGGTTAAGGATGCAGGTGAGAGATTGTTAATAGCTTTAAAGGTGATTATCAAGGTCTTGAAAACTATTCTGGCCTGGATGGGATGAGGGTGAAGGGGGATAGATTCAGGAGTGATATGCAGAAATATTTCTTTATGGAAAGAGTGGTGGATCCGTGGAATAGTCTCCCAGTGGAGGTGGTAGAGATGAGGGCAGTATCTGAATTCAAAAAAGCATAGGACAAACACAGAGGATCTCTAAAGGAAAAAAGGGGACTGTTGTAGTTATTGATATGGAAGGACACTAGATAGGCCCTGCGGTATTTTTCTGTCATCATATTTCTATGTTTCTATGTTTCTTAACTGAATGGATAGCAGTGGCAGTAGTCAGTAGCCAATACGTATGGTCAGCACTGCTGACTATATATATCGTGACACTGTATATACATATAAATTTAAATACCATGCCAATGTTTAAATTAAAACACTTATCCTGGTATTTCATTAAACGTTAGACTACAGTAGTTTGAGATAATAATGATCTACTTTTGGAAAGGCATGCGGAGAGTAATTTTACAAGCAAGGTGCCTAGAGACACGTATTAGGCACCCATGTGTCTTTATAAAAAAACCTAACATAAATCCTGCATAAATTGCACCTAGAATGTGGGCACTGACATCTATGCATCTCAGGAACAGGCATAAACGTTAGCGTGTAAAATACGTACATACATGTATATTTTATAAAACAGATGTGCAAATCGCAACCATCCACACCCCGCTCAAATTCCTCTCCTGGGCATGCCTACTCTACAACTACGCACCTACAAGCGCCGCACATACTTTTAGGCATGACCTCATTTTATGAGATGCCTTTCACATGTGCAAATCAGCATCGTATGTGCGAAAAAGGTTTGTAAATTTACCTCCATACTGTCTGCTGATGTCCTTCGCTTTATTGGGAGAGTATTTCAGGGCTTTTGTTTAGCTATAGATAGAATATAACAGTTAGGTAATGTCCTGTCTCTCTCCAGTTATTTCCTAATTAATTCTTTGGAGATGATTGCAGGTTTTCAGGAAGAAGTATTACCTTGGTATATCTATTAGTAGTCATTCATTCACACGCCTAGAATAGATAAAACAAAATGTATTAGATCAATGGATAAGAAGATTGCTTCACTGATGAAGGGAAATATGTAGCCTGCATAATTATAATATACCCCAATTAGGCATACACATCAATGAAAGAAGAGATTATTGATTTCACCATTTTCATCAGATACGTTTGACTAAAAGTAATTCGCCCTAGAATTGAATTCCAGTGACCACTGTATCTGTGCTCAGCTCGAAAAGGGCCTTCGGTGATCAAAGAATTAATTTTTCAGTAACATAAAAGCTATGTATAATCATTTATATTCCAGACAGATTTATTTCTCCTCTGTAATAAAAGAAAAAATGAAGTTGCTTTGCTGAACTGCAAAGAAGAAAATGAGCAAAGAAATGAGCACAGCCATAGGGAGGTGCTTGTTGCACCATAAGGAGACGTAAAGGCAATTTACACCCTCTATTGACGGGAATGTTCTGTCACTGGTGAGGACTTTGAGGGTGTCAAATTGGGTGATTGCCGTAGATCCATATTTTAGGAACACACTAAGGGGCATGTTTACTAAAGGTTAATGTGTGGTAATAAAATTAAAGCACTTTAAATGCTACTGTGCCCATAGAAATAAAAGGGTTTTGAGCATGTGACAGACGCTAACTTTATTAACATGTGATAAAACTTTCAGTATAAATGCCCCAAAATTCATCAACAACTAACAATATTTTTTAGGAGGGACGTTTTCTTGCTTGGAAGTAGCTCTATCTACATTTTAGGTAGATACACACACACATATATGTATACATAATGCAGATAGATATAGTACTACTACTACTACTATTGAGCATTTATATAGCGCTAACAGTCGTACGCAGTACTGTACAGACATGTAAGCTCGTTAGAGCTTACAATCTAGTCAAGGTAGGTATAGAGATATATAGATATGCATATTTTATATGAAGATATAGATATACATGTACACACGTGAGACCAATATTCTAAGGGACAGGTAGAATGTATTTTTATCATTTTAAATATCTAATTAAGATGGTTTTGAATTATACATATATTCAACAGTGCTATCCATTTAAGCAGCACAGCTAATGTTCAACTATATGTGCAACATATGGATTGTATAAAAATCAAATTGACTACATCTGTGGAAGTCAACGATGGAAAAGTTCTATAACATCAACAAAGACAAAACCTGGAGCTGACTGTGGTACAGATCATAAACTACTAGTATGCAAACTCAAGCTAAAGTTGAAAAAGAGCAAGACACTTATGAATGCAGCAAAATATGACCTTGAGAATATACCACTGGAATTTAAAGACTGCCTGCAAAATCGATTTGTTGCTTTAGATACAAATGACAGAGCTCCAGAAGAGTTATGGAATGACATCAAGAAGGTTGTGTTGGAAGAAAGCGAGAAGTCTCTACAAAAGGTGAAAAAGCAAAAACGGCCAAAATGGATGACGGAAGAAACTGAAAATTGCCCAGAAACGCAGAGAAGCTAAAGCCAGAGGAGAAAGAAAGACAATAAAAGAACTCAACAGAGATTTCCAATATGCAGCAAGACAGGACAAGGAGAAGTACTACAACGATGCATGCAAGGAAATTGAAGCAGAAACTATTAGAGAAAGATAGGCTTTTCTAAAGCTACGAGAGTTAAAGAAAAAGTTCCAGCCTCAAATTGGAATGTTACAAGATGCTCAAGGTTCTATGTTGAATGATGCTGAGAAGATCAAGAAAAGGTGGAAGGAATATACAGAGTTTTTATATGATAAAGAGCAAGTAGACCAACAGCCGTTTCAACCTGTACCTTATGATCGGGAACCATTGGTGATGAAAGAAGAAGTTAAAGCAGCATTGAACGCCTTATCAAAGAACAAAGCACCAGGTATTGATAGCATTCCCATAGAAGTATTACAGCAATCTGATGCAGCTGTTACCGTACTTACAAGGCTCTGCCAAGAAATATGGAAGACAACATCATGACCAACTGACTGGAAAAGATTTGTGTTTATACCAATACTAAAGAAAGGTGATCCAACTGACTGTGGAAATTATCGCACAATCGCTCTGATCCTACATGCCAGCAAGATTCTATTGAAGATTATTCAAAAGAGACTATAACCATACCTGGAACAAGAACTACCTGAAGTGCAAGCAGGGTTCAGGAAAGGGCGAGGAACGAGAGACATCATTGCGGATGTGAGATGGATCCTTGAAAAGACTAAGGAATACCAAAAGGATATCTATTTGTGCTTTATCGACTATAGCAAGGCTTTTGACTGTGTAAACCATGAGAAACTCTGGGCCACATTAAGAAGCATGGATATACCAGAACACCTGATCGTACTCTTGCACAATCTGTACATTGATCAAGAAGCAGCAGTTCGAACGGAACAAGGAGAAACAGAATGGTTTAAAATAAGCAAAGATGTAAGACAAGGCTGCATACTTTCCCCCTACCTGTTTAATTTATATGCAGAACAAATCATCAGAGAAGCAGGATTGTATGAAGACAACAGAGGTGTGAAGATTGGTGGAAGACTCATCAACAACCTTCGCTATGTTGATGATACCACATTACTGGCTGAAAGTGAAGATGATCTGAAACATTTGCTTCTCACATTCAAAGAATATAGTCTCAAAATAGGCCTGCACCTTAATGTAGAGAAGACAAAGATCATGACAACTGGCATAATCAACAGGTTCATTGTTGAAGGAGAAGAAATTGAAATCATGAACAACTTTAACCTACTTGGATCAACTATCACTAAAGAAGCAACAAGCAGTCAAGAAATCAGGCGACGCATTGCTCTTGGCAGAATGGCTATGAAAGACCTAGATAAGATCCTCAGGAGCAGAGATGTCTCTCTCCATACAAAGATTTGACTTGTTCAAGCCATGGTATTTTCAATAACATCATATGGATGTGAAAGCTGGACAGTGAAAAAAATAGGAAGAAAATTGATGCCTTTGAATTATGGTGCTGGCGGCGAATACTGTGTATACCATGGACTGACCGAAGAACAAACCAGTCGGTACTAGAGGAGATCAAACCTAAGCTTTCTTTAGAAGCTCAGATGACAAGACTTCGACTTTCATACTTTGGACACATCATGCGAAGAGAGAGATCATTAGAGAAAGACATCATGTTTGGCAAGATAGAAGGTCAGCGCAAAAGAGGAAGACCAGCAATGAGATGGATCGATACAATAACAGCAGCTACTGGTACCAGTCTGTCAACAATGAGCCGCCTGACTGAAGACCGAACACAATTTAGGATAGCTATCCAGAGGGTCGCCATGAGTCGACTCCGACTCGACGGCACTTAACAACAACAACATGTGCAACATCTGATGTGGACGTTTCACTTATGCCTGCCTTTCATGTGTCTCAGCCAAATATATTTTATATATATTTGGCTGCGTCAATTACCCCCTATATATATACTGTATATATATATATATATACAGTATACAATCCTGCTTCTCTGATGATTTGTTCTGCATATGTTAAACAGGTAGGGGGAAAGTATACAATCTTGTATATGGGGTAATTTTCTAATAAGGCATCTCTTTTGAGATGCTAACAGTGTGTGCAAATGGCAATATTGAAGTCATTTACATGTGTTGTGTGGCCACACACGCATGTAAATAACTTCTTATAAAATACCAGAAAGCACCAAAGTATGTATGTTAATTGCATGGTGTACGACAAGATTGTATACTTTCCTCCTACCTGTTTAACTTATATGCAGAACAAATTATCAGAGAAGAAGGACTGTACGAAGACAACTCAGGTGTGAAGATTGGTGGAAGACTCATCAACAACCTTTGCTATGCTAATGATACCACGTTGCAGCCTCAAAGTGAAGACAATCTGAAACATTTGCTTCTCAAGATCAAGAAATGAGCCTGAACCTTAACATGAAGAAGACAAAGATCTTGACAACTTGTAAAATCAGTAAGTTCATCGTTGATGGAAAATAAAATAGAAGTGGAGGCTGATTCTGAAATGTGCATGACCAGGCCATCTGGATGCCCAAAAAATGGATAGGCCAATTTGTACCCGAGTCCGCAACTGCGGTAGCTAGATGTTCCCACGGTTGTGGAATCAGGCACTTAGATGGCATGGCGTGTACCTGATTCAATCATGGGAGCCGTCCTGGCATCCACACGTCCAGTCTGCACAATGCTCTGGCTGGTGTGCCAGTGCAGTGGTGTCCCATCGCCATGTCACTGACATGTCCAGCCGGAGCCACCGATGGCCCATACGCAGAGCAGCCCCGTTTTCCCACCATCTGAATCGCTAAAGCTCTCAAAATTTTCAAAAAGATAATTGTTCCCCTATCCTTAAAATTTCACAGGTACATTCCCACACTCTTCACAAAAAAAAGGCTGCAGCTTTGAACAAATAAACATGTATGAGAGGGTACCTATCTTCGCAGAACAAAACCAAATTCTATTGTCAGCATTTGTGGAGATCTTGGCTTTACATGGTGACCAGATGGCTCTAGGGGTAATAAAATATAAGAACTAGGTGAGGGGTTGTGGATAATGATACCGTAAATGTTTTATCCCAGCATAGGACCCATAATCTAGTATCCAGTGACTCACTGAGATCTTTCTCCCAGACTTTTCCAGTGCCCATAATCTGTAAAAGGAATAGGCCGTGCTGGTCTTTATCTGCCGTCACTTACTATGAATTTATAAAGTTTGAAGCAGTTCTGGGCAATGGTATTAATCTGTCACATAGCAGTTTACAATCAGGATCATCGTTTAATGCTGACAAATCAATCCCTGAGTAAAATAGCATATCTTAGCTGAAGCCATTGAAAATATCATAGACTACCAAGGCCATACTACTCTTGCAAGACTGGGAAGGATAGAAACTTCTTAGCCTCCATTAAGTGCCCCAAAGTCCATATTCCCTTCTGTTGTCATTTCCTCCAGTTAATTACATCTTGATGAGTTTTGAATTTAGAATTCTGCAAAATGGGGAGTTTAGTTGAGCCCATTGAATCTCTGAGATTGAGTTCAAGTATTTGATAGCTTGATAGGAGGCATTAATAACAGGAAGAGCTAGCAATGTAGTCGAAAGGGTTGCACCCCGTAACAAATATAAGGAAAGGAGCCAACCACTTGCTGTTCAAGTACACCAAGGCCTGCCTGATTTCCTTGATTCTAGCCAATGGGAATAGTCTTAAAATAAAAGCCAGATGATAATCATAAAAGCTGGGGAGTGAATGCCCCCATTACTTTTACTCACCAGTTTTCTCAAGGCAACTCTGGGGGTTTGCCTTTCCATAAGAATTGAACTAGTAGACTCTTCAATGGGGAGTCTAGTTTCCTCTCTAAGTAGACTGGAAGCATGCTTAGAATATATATAACGTTTGGAGGAATAAACATTTTAGTAGCTTCTAGCTTGCCGTGCCAAGAAAGATGGCGAGGCAACCACTGAGTAGTCAAATCCTTGACTAAAGATAAGTAAGCTCTATTCACGTCCAATGTTTTATATAGGCTAAAAAATAATCATAGGTGCTGTTATCCAGCGGTGGCAGTCACCATTCTTAAAGCGTCTGGCCGCTGTTTCTTTAGTTAAAACTGAAAGAGAAATAATCAGGAATCAATAAGCAATTTATAAGAGAACGACTTCTGGCCTGATTTCTCATATCCTCTCCAACCCAATCTTACCTGGATATCTAATGCAGAACTCATCGTCCATCTCACAGCACTGACAAGGATGAGCAACATGAGGGTGAATTTTATATATTTCAGAAAGGGGCAGAGATGAATTCACATACAAGTTATACACATTACAGTTCTCGCATTAAGCTGTTAATGCAATTTTCTAGCTTGCCACTTTACATAACTAATCATTTAGTGTATCAGCACAGCCGTCAGTGTGTACATTAAGAATGATGCTAACATCAATTTCTATGCCCATAGACCTTTCTAAGTTGTTATCATTGCATGTTGCACCAATGCAAATATTTATTAGGATTTCCTCTCAATTTTAATACTATTCATTTTTCAAAATTGTTCAGTTTTTTAGATATATAACGGTAAATGCTTATAATTTGCTTTGAATTTGAAAAACAGCAGCGCGATGCTTTGACTATCTTGTTTTATCACTCTGAATGGCCTGTAGCTTATGCCCAGCTACAAATCTTCAATAATTTATTTATGGTCCTGAATCATCACTGGGAACCTTTAGTTAAACAGCATAAAAAAAGAATATTATTACATTGCCTGATCCTGCGGATTTCTTAAAGTAGTTAGTCACACAGCTGAGTGCCCCGGAATTAAATTGTGCTGCCTAGATAGGCCTTATGTTTCTTATCTGCTTTTATAATCTCTTTCTATGATTTACATAACATTTTTCTGTGACATGTATGTGTTACAGAAAAAGAAACCCATTAAAATATTGCAAAATATAAACCCTGCTAATTTACAAGTGTGATGAGAATCTGTTTACTTTCTGGTTAGCTGCTTTCAACTCTGTTTAGCTGCAGCCATGAAGTAAAGATTGAATATATTTGATTTCTTTAACTAAATCACTTTTCCCTTTACAGTTCTAACATCTCATGTCTGTTAGATTTACCCTTTGGGTGACCTGACCTTTTGGAGAAATAAACTAGAACAAGTCTTATGCCATCCAAGCTGTATTTTAATGTTTAGATCATTCTTAAATGTGCCTTCGTGTATTTCTGAAAATGTCTGCTTATCAAAGTAGAACTAGTGTTAATTTGCCAAGCTTTGATTATGACAGGCTCGTTCTAGCCATGACAACTCTTAATGAGGCGCACACAGATGGCAACAAGTACAAGCTAGTTTTCTGTCTACCACATTGAGAATTTTCTGATATTTTATAGGTTTAATTCTGTCTGAAAAAAAGAAGTGAGTTTAAAATTTTCAGAAAGGAAAATTTCTGTACTATTGATTAATAAAAGTGCAACAGGTTAAGATCAATGTTATGATGTTTCCAAGGTGGGGAGACCAAGAGGGGCCACTTTTATAAAGACTCATCAAATTAATTACCTTATATTAATCCACTGCATCTATACGAATTCACTACCTGAAAAAAAATTTTTGTCGGACCTAATCAAGAAAACCGACTCCAAATCTAGCCAGTCCAAAATGGTCCCTTTTACTTTATTTAGTGCTCAGACTTGTTATAAATTCACATTTAGAGGTATGATTTCTAACTGGCGCTAAAGGCATCTGTGGCTGGTATGGGCTCCCAGTAGTGGTTTGCGTGGCTTAAAGCGCCCATACGCAGCCACAATGGGAGCTAACCTGGCAGTGCCCGGCAAAGGCACAGACACATGTAAAAGACAATCCCTGCTCATCAGAGCTTACAATCTAGTCAAGACTGTCAACACAGTAGCTGTAGACATAGAATACATCTAGGGGGAATGGTAAGGAAACACAAAGGAGATTAAGCAAATCAAAATCTAAAAGTGGCAGCGAAGAGATGAGTTTTTAGTCTGGATTTGAAAAGGGCCAGAGATGAAGCCTGGCATACAGATTCAGGTGTCTTGGGTCTATACCTTGGTGCACTCATCACTTCCCATGGCTTTCAGTACCATCTTTACGCTGATGACTCCCAGATCTACCTCTCTACACCTGAAATTTTTTTGACAATCCAAACCAGGATCTCTGCCTGCCTTTCTGACATTGCTGCTTGGATGTCTCATTTCTGCTTGAAATTGAACATGGCTAAAATGGAACTTCTTATTTACCCCCCTAAACCCTCCTCTTCCCTTCCTTCTTTCTCGGTTTCTGTGGATAACTCTCTACTACTCCCTATCTCCTCAGGGCATAAGGAGCAGCAAGGTGAAAGGAACACAGTCTAGAGTTAGCAATAGAAGAGAAGGGCACAGATAGAAACAATTTGCTAGAAGAACGAACTCCTGAGGAGGGGTGTAAGGAAAGATAAGAGAGGAAAAATAGTGAGGAGCTGGACTTATAAGTCAGCAGAAGAGGTTTGAACTGGATGTGGAAATAGATAGGGAGCCTATGAAGTGACTTGAGAAGAGGTAATATGAGCATGACGAGGCTGGCAGAAGATTAGCCGTGCAGCGGTGTTGAACAGATTGAAGGGGAAAGAGTTGATTCAGAGGCAGACCAGCAAGGAGTAGGTTACAATAGTCTAGACGGGAGGTGACTAAGGCGTGGGTAAGTATCTTAGTAGCGGGTTCAGAAAGGAATGGGTAAATTTTGGTGATGTTGTAGAGAAAGAAACGACAGGTTTTAGCTATCAGTTGGATGTGTGTGGAGAGCGGGGAGTTGGAGACAACAACAAGGTTGTGAGATGAGGAAACAGGGAGCAGTAGAGTTATCCATAAAGACTGAGAAAGGAGGAAGGGGAAAGGAAAGGAGGAAGGAGAGGAGGGTTTATGGGGAAAAATAAGGAGCTCAGTTTTGACCATGTTCATTTTCAAGCGGCAGTGAGACATCCAAGCAGCAATGTCAGAAAGGCAGGCAGAGATCCGGGCCTGGATTGCTGGAGAGATTTCAGGTGTAGAGATACCCTAATCCAGTCCTGGTTTCACATTGCTGATATCTCCAAGAAAATCCAGATAGCATGTCCATGCAGTTAGTAAGGTAAAACCAGGAATGGATCAGGGTGTCCCCAATATCTGGAGCCACTTGACCACCCTAATTGGGCCTGTTATGGGAAACAGAGCCACACAGTCAATGTACTAGGCCAGGCTGGGCACCTTATAAGCTAATATCAGAATGGGGCTGTTATGGGAAAGAGAGCCATAAGGGTGGAGGCACATTCTTATCTGTGAGTCCAGGCCCCTGTGTGCCCGATCGGAATTGGGATGCACAGAGGTAGGCCCAATTCTGATCCCGTGGGGACTAGATGTGCCCTGTGGAATCAGAATCGGGTCTAGGGTCTGTACGTTCAGGCTGAGACCAGATTCTGATCAGCCTGCATGTACAGATCCCTGCCCGGCTAACTCAGTCAGGCTCCTGAATGGAGCCACGGTGTCATGGCATCCCTTTGCCATGGCACCATGGCTCCATTCAGGAGCTGCGATCCCCAGCTGCCAGCCACAATTTCCTTTCCCCGCAGCCCAACCCCCTATCTGGCTTTTCACGGCCCGGGTCAGGCTGCGGGGAACCCTTTGCACCCCCTTACCTCACTGGCGCTACCTGGGCTTGACGTCTCCCGATGTCCAGGGGGATTTATTCTGCTGACCCTGGATGTACAGGGCCAACTTCAGAATCGACCCTGTACTTCTGGGGTAGTGGACCACCCACTGCCCACCCTCAATCCACCTCCGCAATACCCTCTTCCCCCCCATCTAAGCCTCCCCGTACAAATTCCTTGTTCGTATGGGGAGGCTTTTGCCGGGGATGCAAAGGGGGAAAATAGCAGGACAGAATAGATCCCTAAATGTACTAGGCCAGTTTGGGTACCTGAAAAGCCAATACCAGAATGGGGTCTAGGGTGGTCAAGTAGATACAGTATCTACGGACACCCTGATCCAGTACTGGCTTCACATTGCTGATTTCTCTAAGGAAATCCAGATAGCATGTCTATGCAGCTAGTGAGGTAAATCTAGGAATGGACCACGGTGTCCATGATATCCTGAGCCACCTGACCACCCTAATGGGGCCTGTTATGGGAAATAGAGCTACACAGTAAATGTACTAGGCCAGGCAGGGCACCTCCAAAGCTATATCAGGATGGGGCTGTTATGGGAATGAGAACCACGCATTTAATGTACTATTCCAGGCTGGGCACCTAAAACACCAATATGAGAATGGAGCCTGTTATTGGAAATAGAGCCACACAGTAAATGTATGTGGAAAAGACAGGCCTGGGCCTGAAGCACTGACCACTGGAGCATCAAGCATGTAGTTTCCCAGCCCTAGCCAGTTGAGTCATCTGACACCTCTGAGAACTGTGAATGTAACTGAAGCACACCCAGTTGAGAAGGCAGCACCCTGCCCCCAGTCACAGAATGCCGATCACTCTGCCCCCAGTCACAGAAAGGCCAGGACTGAGGTACTGTAATACCATGTTACACACTTACAGGGGTAAAAGTGTCAGGCAGTTTGGCCTGTGCCACAAGGGTACCATATTGCATGAGTGGGCATACAATGTGCATCTCATTGTGCAGAACCAGTTCAGACTGAAGGCACAAATCACTTGCCCCCAATCACTAAAACACACACCTGGGCTAAAATCTGAGACCCATTAAAAGAAGGGTTAACTTACTCAGTTCCGAGACTCAGATTAGTAGCCAGTCCTGCCTTACAAAATATACCCTGTGAATGGCTTGTGGTTTCTGTAGCATTGCATGCAAGGAGACAGGTGAGGGAAGACAGATGGCAGCAAACTAATGATCCTTCTAGAGCAGCAGTTCTCAACCTGTGGGTCGCGACACCCACGGGGGTCGCCACAGGATTCAGCGGGGATCGCCTCACTCCGCTGTTAAAAAAAACAAAAAAAAGAACCTGCACAAGTTGCTGCTGCTGCCGAGTCCACTTCTCGGCAGCGGCAAACTGACAGATTCCAATCTTCTGCAGTCGCGGCTCCCTGCCTCTTAGGGAACCGCGACTGTGCCTGAGAGTGAAGCTGTTGCGGAGCCTTTCTGTCTCTCGATGGGCTCCATGCAGCATTGTCCCGCCTCCACAGGAAGTTGTTTACCACTTCCTTTGGAGGCGGGACAATGGCATGCTGCACGGAGCCCGTCGAGAGACAGAAAGGTTCCGCAACGGCTTCACTCACAGCAGGCACAGCTGCGGTTCCTTAAGAGGCAGTGAGCTGCGGCTGCAGAAGAACAGGGCAGTAGCAGGCAGACAAGGAGAGGGGAGGAGGGGACAGGGAACCTGCAACGGGGCTGACATGAGGGAGGGAGGGAGGGAGGGAGGGAGGGGGCTGAAATGGAGGGAGGGGAGAGCTGATTGTTGGATGGAGGGAGGGAGGCTGACATGGACAGGGGGGGGCTCACATAAAGGGAGGGGGGAGCTGATGGATGGAGGGAGGGAGGGAGGGAAGGGGGCTGACATGGACAGAGGGGTGGCTGACATGGAGGGAGGGAGGGAGGGAGGGAGGGGGGCTGACATGGACAAAGAGGGGCTGACATGGAGGGAGGGAGTGTTGACATGGACAGAGTGGGGGCTGAGATGGAGGGAGGGAGGGAGGGAGGGAGGGGGACTGACATGGAGGGATGGTTAGATGGAGGGAGGGAGGGGGGCTGACATGGAGGTAGGGCTGAGATGGACAGAGGGGAGACTGACATGGAGGGAGGGATGGATGGAGGGGGGGAGGGGGGCTGACATGGACAGAGGGGGGCTGACATGAAGGGAGGGAGGGGGCTAATATTGATGGATGGATGGAGGAAGGGAGGGGGGCTGACATGGACAGAGGGGGCTGACATGGAGGGAAGGAGGGAGGGAGGGGGGCTGACATGGATAAAGGGAAGAGACAGGGGGACATACTGGACAGACGGGGGATAAATGCTGGACAGGGGAGAGAGTGCGGGTTAGAATTATAATGGGCAAATGGGGGGGGGCTAGGACTGGTTATGGGTTGATTAGGGAAGGCTAGGACTGGGAATGGACTGATCAGGGGGGGGGTTGGGACTGGTAATGTGCTGATAGGGGGTAGGACTAGTAATGGACTGATGGGGGGCTAGCATTGGAAATGAGCTGATCGGGGAGGTTAGGACTGGAAATGGGCTGATTAGAGGAGGCTAGGACTGGTAATGGGCTAATGGGGGGGGGGTAGGACTGGTAATGGGCTGATTAGGGGAGCCTAGCACTGGTAATGGGGTTGAGGAGGGACTAGCACTGGAAATGAGCTGATTAGGGGAGGCTAGGACTGATAATGAGCTGATGGGGGAGGTTAGGACTGGAAATGGGCTGATTAGAGGAGGCTAGGACTGGAAATGGGCTGATGGGGGGGGGTAGGACTGGTAAATGGGCTGATTAGGGGAGCCTAGCACTGGTAATGGGGTTGAGGAGTGACTAGCACTGGAAATGAGCTGATTAGGGGAGGCTAGCACTGGTAATGGGGTTGAGGAGGGCCTAGCACTGGAAATGAGCTGATTAGGGGAGGCTAGGACTGGTAATGAGTTGATGGGGGGTAGGATTGGTATTGGGCTGATTAGGGGAGGCTAGCACTGGTAATGGGGTTGAGGGAGGACTAGCACTGGAAGCGAGCTGATTGGGGGGGCTTTGACTGGGAATGGGCTGATTGTGTGGAGGGGAGGATAGAGCTGCTGGCCCTGGAAGAAAACTGGGGGCTAAGGCTACAAATGGGCTGATATGAGGGGATGGGAGAATGGAACTGGAAGGGAGTGGATCTGAGAGGGGCTGCCATGGTATCTGTACTAGAAGGGACTGGTCAGTGGGGAAGGAGGGGGACTTTAAGGGAATGGACACCAGTGGCAGTTATGGGAATGCAAGTTGACATTGGAAGGTACTGGGAGTGAGGACTGGAAAGGGGCTGATACTGGGGAGGGTTGCTGAGACTGGAAATAGGCTGATGGAAAGAAGTGAAGAAAACGAAAGAAGAGATAAGAAATGGCAGATGGACCATAGACCACAGAAAGAGAGCTAAGAGAAGACAGGAAAGCAGAAGCCTCAGATAGGGACCAGCATGATTAGAGAATAAATTGGTCAGACAACAAAGGTAGAAAAAATAATTTTATTTCATATTAGTGATTTGACTACAAAATCATCATAATTTTGAAATCAAATATTGTTACTTGTTATTGTGCTTTAAATAAGTAAATTTTATAAATAAAAACATATTGCAAAGGCCTATAATATATTAATAATTCAACAAATGATTACAGCGACAATGCGTTAATGGTAAAGGAAGAGAGACGCATTTGATTTTATCATTGGGGGTCACCACAAGTTGACCAATGGTAAAAGGGGTCATGGTACAAAAAAGGTTGAGAACCACTGTTCTAGAGGGAAAGAGGTGGCACAGGAAGCACAAAAATAGCTTGTAATGGACCCAATTATCTGACCTTGCCATGGCCTATCTGTAAACTCTGCTACATGTGGGAGGGCCAGCTGTGATGGGGGCTACAACGTCACCCCTGCTTGTATTCGAGTCTGAGTCGGGTGGCATGGAAGCTACCATTGTATTACCAAAAATGTGTGTTAGACTGTGGAGGTTTCGACGGCACTGTCAGTTGAACGCTCAAAGCACCAGCAGAGCCCAACCGCACCCCCTAGCACTCTATATCCATGGAAAACATGACCTGGAGGCAGCTGAGGAGTATCCACCTTACTGAAATGCAGTTGTGACAGTGTCACTTAGTACATCCTCTGAGGCCACATAATCCTGATGCATTCCGGGTACTGTGGTCTGGCTGCCAATGTGTCCTGCAAACTAATGGCGACAGCACACCTCAGTGGGATGCTAGCGCAAGTGAAACCACAATGGATGGTCAATCACTGAGTTCACACGGTATGATATGCAGACATTGCTCCCCTCACACATTCACCATCAGATGAACAGTGGAATAAGCCTGCACTGACTGCAGGGCGGGGGGCAAATGTGGGAGGGAAAACTATGACATGAATCGGGAAACACAGGGAAAGATTAGATGCGCCTCAGAGATGTTCTGAGAATCAAACCTTTGGCCCAGGGATCAGCAATGACCAAATACAATGCAGCACTAAAACTGACCTAACGTTCGCTGCTGAAACTAATCCGGCAGCAACTGAATATCGCCGCTGCCCGGTTAGCTTCATGGCAGTCCAGGAAACCCAGATGTGGCCCCAGCATTGACTATCAAGGTCTAATGTTCAGCAGTGGCAGCTAGCTGCTTTTGTAATTCTAACCACCACTGCTGAATATCGGGCCCCTTGTTCTTATACCTCGGAATGTCCTCCTGAAAACACTCAAATCTAGTGTTAAATACATGCATTATTCAAGCAATTAAGTCCAACAGATGAGGAGGAAGAGGAGGAGGGTGAATGAATGTGAGTAATAGGGAGGGCTTTCAGCATTGCATTATTAGGTGAACAGATTAGTTCACAGGAAATGAATGTAAGCTACTAAGGACATATTGACTTCTAGACCTTCTGCAGTGAAGACCTTATCACACAGACTGAAAAATCAAGGCAAGACAGGAAATCATTTGCTTTGCCAACTCCCTGTTTCCTATTTGCAGTCCCCACAGTACCTGTTGAAGCTGAATATGTTCTCTTTTGCATCATGTGTGCCTGCCCTTCTTGTTTCCTCTGCCTGCTGCCATTCTCTTTCCTTTATTTGACAGATATCCAACTCTCCAGGGCCATAGGTTCAGATGAGTGTTAATAACAGCAGTTACTACTGCCCACAGGGGATTTGCTGTTTTATTTATTTATTTATTTTTTACTATGGTTTCAAGATGTTGTAATGAAGATATTTCAAGCAAAAAATAATAGTTTAGACAGGTTGATTCATTTAGCTACCCAGCAGGATTTGATTGCTTTTGAAAGTTAAATGATATCCCAGAAGGAAATGCCTTTATAACAAGGCTTACATTGTTGTACTGTTCTTATTGCTACAAATCGAAGAAAAGATTTCTTAGGAAAGGACCTGAACGAAAAGGACATGGCCAGTCTGTATCCATATCTAAAGCAAGGTACCAAAAAAATGACAAAGATTCATTTTTTAAAAACTGGCATTGTACCATGACACTTTTGAGCTCCATTTTCTATAAAGTTTTGACGGTGATGACATTCTTAGAAATTTGTAGTTTTTTCACTGACATTTTTTAAAAATGAATCTTTGTCATTTTTTGGTACATTAGTTTAGTTTTACACTGATCAGGAATTTCACCAGTTTGGTTAAGCCAAATATCTAAAGCGCCATCTTTCGTAGAGTCTATAATCAATACACAAGGAAGGTTTTCTGTCTCACAGCATTCTGTAGGTATGCTTAGAGCCCCTCAACCTAATGGAATAATATATTTTCTACCTTCTTAATACAGAGAGCAACAATATGGTGCCATATTACTTACTACTTGATGTTACATTCATTTCATATAACATAGTAACATAGTAAGTGACAGCAGAAAAAGACCAGCATGGTCCATCTAGTCTGCCCAGTAATGTGCCAGAATTGTAGAGTTGTATGTGCTGCTCCAAGCAGGTTACTCCTCTCCATTTAAAAGTTATTTATGTTTGTTTTGATTCCATCCTGTTGCTATGTAGTGATCCTCTGTGTCTGTCCCATGCCTTTTTGTTTTCCGCCACTGTTTTTGCTCCTACCATTCTTTTGGGATGGCATTCCAGGCATCCACCACAATTTCCGTGAAAAAGTATTTCCGAATGTTGCTTTCAAATTTACCTCCTTGCAGGTTCATTTCATGTCCTGTAGTTCTACAGCTTCCCGTCTTTGAAAAAGGTTTATTCATTAATACCCTTTAAATATTTAAACATCTGCATCATATCCTGTCTGTCTCTCCTCTGCTCTAGGGTATACATATTTAGGTCTTCAAGTCTTTTCTCATATTACTTCTGGCGCAGGCCTCAAATCATCTTGCTTGCTTTCCTCTGAACCATTTCAAGTGTTTTTATATTCTTTATAAGGTACAGTCTCCAAAACTGAACACAACACTATAAGGGGCATGTTTACTAAACTGCGGTAATGTCATTCCGCGGTAAAGGTAGAGATGCCCATATAAAGGAGTGGGCGGGGCAGCAGTAAAGCTGTGTGTCAGATAAGGCGCGTTAGAAGGTGTGTTATAAGGCACGTGCCTACGTGCCTTACAAAGCACCTTATAAGGCGCCTTGTACTGTACCTAATTAGGAGCCTTGTAACGTATTTTAAGGAGTGTTGATAGCTGTGGAGAGAGTACTATGTGGCTGGCAGCACAGATCTGCAAAGATATGACTGTCACAGGCAAGCAAAGTATCTGCCCTGGACAGGAGGGAACAACAAGGAATTGAACCCATGACCTCTGCCTCTACAGTCATCAACGTAACCAGTGGGCTACAGCTCTATAGTGTCTAACACACTGCTGGCTGGCTACAGAAAGACTGCAGGTGACCACACAAGCTGTCTGCTGTGGTTATCAGGATAGAGTAGACCCACCCATACCCATGATGCACTGCACATGCAGATCAGCAGCCTGTGTCTGATCACAAGATGGGGTATGCGCCACTATAGCACCCCGGCCTGGTAGGGGGAGTTGACCGTGTGTGTTACTGGCACAGAGTAGCTACAGACCGTGACAGCATGTGGTTCCTGTGCTCACCCTGAGGGTGAAGTGGGGGGCCCAGCACCAGGTTCGCAGCACATGGCCTGGCTGAAATAGGCTGTGCTGCAGGTCCTCATCAGTGTCAGTGTGTGATAGGTAGTCCTTACAGACACACCTAGGATACACCTGTGTCCATCTGTATTACCCAGTCATGTCTAGCCCTTGTGGACTATGATGCACCCAGAATAGTGCATATCCTGTGTGGGTGCCATGGTCACAGAATACGTGAAGGGTGGTATGCAGACCCTAAAGCAGATTATATGAGCACCACCCAACCCACTCCTGGGGATCAGGGTGGGGAACAGGATCCCCCACCAACAGATCCACAGTCTACATCCCTGCAATGGTGGCAATAGAGGAGACCATCAACCCCAATCTTGCTGGGGAACAGATACCCTACAGGGCAGGCAATGCAGATCTGTATGCATCCATAAGGCAATGGCAGACAGACAGGAGGCCTGGAAATGCACAGCTGCCCCCCACCACTATCTGACATTCTCCAGCAGCAAGCCCAGTGAGCCTCCAGCCACTACACCCTGCAAGGTGTTCCAGCCATACACATACTAACTACAGACAGTCTGCTAGCTAGTCCATAGTGCATGTTCCTGGAGGGGATGTGAGCGCACACACCAAGCAGCTAAATCAGTGATTGGGCCCCAGAAAAAAAAGAACCCACAAATATCACTTGAGGGAAATGCTATATAGCACTATGGGGGAACCTGGCCATGCCGTGGTCACTGCTCAGTCAGGGTGAGAGTGACCCCCCCCCCAGCAGGACATGCTGTGGCCACCCTGTCTGTGCAGTTTGTGGCCGGGCACTACAATGTCCGAGCCATTGCCCTATGCCCTGTGCAGATGCATCCAGGCCAGGCCACCCTGTCCAGACTATACCCACAGTACCTTGCTCCTCATTATGCACATTGGCAGGCTTACACTGGCAACAATGCAAACAGTGTGGGCTGAGGAAGGTGTTGGCAGACACCACACACTGGATAGACAGACACACACTCCCACACCTATGTCAGCATTGTGCAACTATAGAGGCTCTTGGCAGCCCTGGCCACCGCACCAGTCCTGGGCACAGTGCAGGCATGGCTATGGTACGCAATACTGTTGGGGGTCAATCCCCAGGGTGGTGAACACTGTCAGACACCAGACCTGAAACACACTCCACAGACATCAGAGAGGTTGGTATGATACAGCTCAATGAGCAGATTGTGTTTAACTTAGGAATTGCTATCTGCCAGTAATCATAACAACCTCTTGATATATGTGTACTGTATTCCCAGGTTTAGGGTGGCATTGCTAGGGTATGTAAATGCTAGTATTGGGAGATGCATGCAGGGCCCAACATCCTGCCTCTCCAGGAGACTTTGGATACTGGAGCCTGTGGGTGCAGGTGTGTCTGCCCCTGTTGGCCGCTGCTCTAGGGCAGAGGTTCACAACTCCATTCCTGGTGGGCCAAACACTATTCGGGTTTTCATGCTGTCCCTAATGAATATGCATGAGATACATCTGCATACCATGGGGCGGCGCATAGAAATGCAGCACAGACATCTGTATTAGAGACAGCATGAAACCTGAATGGTGTTTGGCCCTCCAGGACTGCAATTGGAAAACTCTGCTCTAAGTATTGCGCATGTTTATGGTGTCTGTGCTCTGTAGGGTAAAATATAGGCATTTAAGGCATGTTTATGTTATCTGCAATAAAGGTTCCATCTTTATTACCACGTTTTAGTAGTGGGTAAAATACGGGGACTGGGTTGGTAGGAACCACAGCTGGGACTTCAACCTGTGACCTTCTGCTGCTGAACACACTGGCTGTGTGTACTGCACCACCATGTTGCCACAGAGATAGTGCATTCCTAGGGATAACATGACTGTTCTTCAGACAGGGCCTGTTTGTTGCAATGCATGGCACCCACCTATACAGGGCTAGGCCATGGTCTGCTGTGGGCAGCTGCCACTGCCCCTTCCACCGCCATTAACCCACTGCCACCATGCTGACATGCCCTTCTGCTGGTGGTGCTGGTGGTGCGCAGTCGCAGACCATCCAGTGTGCCGGTAGGCGGCTGCCTATGGTGCGGGTTCTGGGGTAGGGGTGCCCGCATAAATTTCCACGCTTCCCCCAGCACCGCCTGCCAATGCTCTGTGCCCTTGGGGGTACCTGCTGGGTACTATCCCCGTGACACTGTGGGAAACACACTCGTGCCCATATTGGGCCCTCATCAGTTGCTGTCTGGCTGCTCGACTGTTTCAGCATTCCTATGGGCCACCTAGGCATCACCCTGGACCACACTGTGGCCCAGCTGCACCACAGCATGTGCCGCCTGCAGCCCTCTGTATCCCCTTTTCCAGCATCTGTCCAGTTGCCCGTTCTGACATGCCCACCCTGCTGTTGCGGAACATGTGCATGCCATAGAAAACCTGTCCAATAACAAGGGGAAACCGTGATCAGCGCTATTTCACTGTGGGATCATTCACCTTGTATGGGGACAGAGCATAGACCCTTCCAAAATTAATATCATTTTTTTTGAGCTTTCTCAATAGTGTTTTTTGATGTTTCCCATTCATATCACTATTGGCCAGCTTGGTTATGTTTGTTTTACATTTTGTTCAGGTCATTTTCAGTGTTTATTTGCCCTTTTGTTCTGTGCACATGTATCACACTTATCACTTTTTATAGGTTTCCCTGGCTTTGCTGTACATTGCTGAATGAAATGGTTTCTCTCTCCTGCAATTGTGTGCTAACGCCAGGTTTTCAGTTGCGTTAGGATTCAGCCCTTAATTCCGCCGCGTTAGTGTGAAAGGGGCCTCTCCCCGCCCACTGCCTGCCCATTGACCCCTTCTCCCCTCCCTCTCTCCACCCTTTTCTGCACTTAACGCGGCCGGGAACGTTAAGGCGCGTTAAGGGCTGTTAAGGCTCCTTAACGGTACAGAATGTACCTTTAAGGCGCCTTAAGGTGCCTTAAAGTGCCTTAACGTAGCCGCTGCTATGTTAACGCAGTTTAGTAAACATGCCCCTAAGTGATGCCTAGCTAATGCCTCCTTTTTTCTGCTGGTTATTCCTTTCTGTGTACAGTCCAACATTTTTCTGGCTTTGGCCACCACCTTGCCACACTGTTTTACTACCTTGAGATCCTCAGATACTATAACCCTGAAGTCACTCTCTTGGTTCATACACACCAGCCTCTCGCCCCAATCAGGTACAGTTCTTTTGGGTTTCTGCATCCCAAGTGCATCATTCTGCACTTTTTGCATTAAATCTCAATTGCCGAGAATTTGTCCATTCTTTTAATTTTTGTAGATCTTTTTTTCATGTTGTCTACTCACTCCAAAGTGTCCACTTTGTTGCATATCTTCGTATCATCTGCAAAAAGGCAGTTTACCTTTCAACCCATTAGCAATATCATCCTGAGGGACTCCACTACTCATCCTCCTTTCTTCAGAGTGAGTTCCATTCACCACTACCTTCTGTAGTGTGTAGGTCAACCAGTTCTTGATCCACTTCACCACCTTGGGATCCACCCCAGGCTGCTCAGTTTATTCACAAGCCTCCTACGAGGAACAGTATCAAAGGCTTTGCTGAACTCAACTAGACCACATCCATCGCATGCCCTTGATCTAGTTCTCTGGTCACCCAGTCAAAGAAATCAATCAGGTTTGTTTGGCATGACCTTCCCTTGGTAAATCCATGTTGCCTTGGATCTCGCAACATGTTGGCTTCCAGAAAAAAAAACACTTTCCTTTCTTTCAACAGTGTCCCATTACTAGATAAGGCTAACCGGCCTGTAGTTTTCCACCTCTTCTCTGTTGCCACATTTGGGAAGAGAGACCACATCATCCCTTCTCCAATCCTGTGGCACCTCCCCAGTGTCCAGGGATCTATTAAACACATCTTTTAAAGGTCCTGCTAAACCTCCCTGAGTTCCTTCAGCATCCTGGGATATATCTAATCCGATCCCATGACCTTGTCCATATAATTCCTAATCCGGTAGATGCAAAGCACAGGAAGCTCAGAGGTTGTCATGTTGTGGAAATCTGTGAGCAGTTTCTTGGAATTTAATGGAGTTTGCCTTGGGTGCCCACAGGAATTTGCAGTGTTTTCGCAACCTTCGCTGTCCAGCTCTACTCTCGATTCCTTGGATATAATTCTAAATGTTACAAATATAATAAGCATAATTTTAGAAACCATTTTAGCACCAAAATTCTGTTTTAGGGGTATAAATGGTCTCTTATAGCATTAAGCCTGGCGGAAAAGTATGCTTGCTGCAGTAGGCATGCATTGAGCAGAATTTGGGTATAGCACAGGCACAGCAGTGAAGTAAATGTATATTATATAAAGGACGGACTGACATTGACACTAGCTCTCGAGCAGACGTAATGCCCACTCTTGCGTTCTAAGAGTGATGTGTGCAGGGATTAGCACTAACATCTTGTCTTTATAAAATAGGTTTAAATAGACACCTTCCTGCCCTATTAAGCCAGACACCCTGTTATAAAACCAAAGTAGGAACTCGCCCCTTTCATTTCAACTTCAGTTCTTGGGCTCTTGCATACTTCAGCACATTACACTCAGAAGCTATTATTTAGATTTCCAAAAAATAAACATAATCTTTCTCTATAAACTTGGAGAAACTCACTAAACAACAGAAGTTTCTAGAAAAAACCTGAAATGCAATGTAAGCTAAACGCTTGCTATGATATGCTATTAAGATGTACAGCCCTGTGATAAGTTGAGCAGATCTCCTTTGCTAAATAAAATACAGAAAATTTTCTTACAGTGGTTTATTCCCGCTATACAAAGCAGGAAGAGTATGAAGAGTGTCCCAGAAAAAGCCAAAGCACACTGGTCACAGAGTCATGTAGCAATAAGTTTGGCATGAACCATAGAAATAAACAGGGCATCAGTGAGACAAGCCATGAGAGCCGTGCCAACACAGTGACGCAGTCAGCAGCAGCAGAGGGAAGCAAGGAGAAAGGCGTTTCCTTGCTTTTTTGTTTTTGTTTTGTTTTGTTTTGCCATGTGGCAGGCAGGAGTGACATCTTCTATTACGCAATATAACTGTGCTTCAGATCTCAAGAGCAGGACTGGATGGCAATAGAAAGACAGGCTGCAATGGAAATGGCAGGACAGTGAGACTGGCTCCAGCAGCAGAGGGAGACTTTCAATTCCTTTTGTTTGACTTCCTTTCTGGGTTTTTTTTTTTTTTTAATTTTTTGCTTTTTGTTTTTTTTAGTTTTGGCATGGGGGCTGAAAGACAGCCACTAGAAATGAGCACCATCCCAGAGAGACTGCAGTGGAAACTTCCAAAAATGCAGCTAGACTATTTATTAATGCTTATATACCGCTTTTTGCTGAGTCAAAGCAGTGTGCATTCAGATATAGTATATATTTCCCTTGTCCCTAAAGGGCTCATAATCTATGTTTTGTATCTGAGACAATGGAGAGTTGAGTGACTTGCCCAAGGCCACAAGGAGCACCTGTGGGATTGAAGCCCCAGTCCCATGGTTGCTGTCTTCCAGCAGGATTTGACCCCCTAGCCCTACAACCCATGGCAACTTGCCCCAACAATTAGGCCACTCCTCCTTCTAATGAGGGCCAGAGAGTAAGGGCAATTGCCCCTAGGTATAATTCTACACTCATTCTTCCTCTGAGTTGCCTGAAAATAAAATAAAACCGAACAAGGGGAAGTTTGTCTTTAGAAACACTAGCTTATCCACCAAGCCCAGTGCTAGCCGTGAATAATGGGGAGCCACGATACCCCCTGCCATGGAGGGGGCACACTGGTTGAAGATTGGCACAGGAAATGCTGGGAAAACTTAGCCAGGTCTGGGCAGACTGTCAACTTGTGTGCCTAATATGCCAAGGGATTTGTGTGCATGGCCTCAATGGGCTCTGAAGGTCACTGATCTCTGCTGCTTCATATTGTTGCTAGGGCTTTGGTCACTAAAGATTTTCCTATGTTGAGGCTCATAAGCCATTGACATGTAAAGCCAGGGGAGAGGGGGAGTGATAGGTAACAGGTTAATGTTCATGGTACCAGTTTTGCTTGCTGGCCACCAGTTTGCTCCACTTGTCTCTCCAGTATATCATAAGTGAAATTCCATCTAGTGCCAACATCCAGCTTGAGTTGGTGCATGGGTGCCCCTGTTATTTTGTGCCTCTCATACAGGTCATGTCCGCCATTCATACAGTACTTTGGTGAAAATATCCAGCTATTTTTTGGCATGTCTCAATCAGGGCTGATGTTTGTCTTACTACCCAGGCCTAAGGAGTCATTGACAACCAGGTACAGCAAGTGTGCAACGCATCTGATTGGAGAAGTGGCCTAGTGGTTAGCACAAGTTAACTTAGGCCAGAAGGTTGGGAGTTCAAATCCTACTAAAGGACAGCAACCTTGGGCTGGAAGGACTGGGGTTTCTAGTCCCACAGATACTCCTTGTGGTCTTGGGCAAGCCACTTAACCCTCCATTGTCCATGTTCCCTGTAATTAGTTATCTCCAAGTTATAATGCCCTGTTCAATGTAAACCACCTTGATATCATGAAAGGCAGTATATAAGAAATGTTAAATAAAATAAAATCTGATCCCACAAAAGCCATCCCCTTCACTACCTTGACCATTTTTGTCCCACAATCTGTTTCAAAGAAACCTGGATGCAAATATGCCAGTCCTGCAATAGTACCCTCTTTCTGTTCCCACCCCCCACTTAGATCTACTGCCTGTTTCTGCTTCAACTGGCTGCCACCAGTGTACTATCAGGGAGAGGAAGATATGTGTGTAGGCTGTGAATAAGAACATAAGGTAGACCATACTGGGTCAGACCAAGGTCCATCAAGCCCAGTATCCTGTTTCCAACACTGGCCAATCCAGGTCACAAGTACCACAAAAGACACAGGTTCCACATTGCTTGTATTGGGTCAAGCAGTGGATATCCCAGGTCCCCTTTAATAATGGTTTATGGACCTTTCCTCCAGGAACTTGTCCAAACCTTTTTTAAACCCAGCTACACTAGCAGCTTTTACTACATCCTCCGGTAACAAATTCCAGAGTTTGATTACACGTTGAGTGAAAAAATATTTTCTCTTATTAGTCTTAAATAGGTTACCCTGTAGCTTCATTGCATGTCCCCTAGTCTTTCTATATTTTGATGGCATAAACAATTGATCTATGTTTACCCTTTCCACTCCATTCATTAATTTGTAGACCTCTATCATATAGTTTAGATGTCAGTGGGAAATATATTTATTTATTTTATTTTATTTATTTAACGTCTCTTTTATACCGCGCTTTTTAAAATCAGCGTGGTTTACAGAAAACAAATTTGTGCAGTGCAGGCAGGACCTACACTGGACTTACAATGAACAGGGGTTTCTAACAAGGCTAACAAGGTAACTATGTACAGACAAAAAACCGGCTGTCACTGGCTACGTGGGCAGCTCATAACTATTTACAGGTTGGCCTAGCTATATACAGATTGGCGGGTTAGAGTAGGTATACGTTGTTCCTGCCAGGGTATTGGAGTCTAGGGGGCGGGGCTGCAAGTGGGCATAATGGATGCTTTGGGGATGTAAAACTGGTTCCTGAGTGTGACAGGCTGTGAGAAGGCCTCTGGGTCAGTGAAGTGCTGGAGGAAAAGATAGGGCTTCAGTGACTTCCTAAACTGGACCAGGTCGGTGATGGCATGGATGGCCGGGGGCAGGGCGTTCCAGCATGTGGGTGCATACAGTGCAAAGGCTCTGTTTCTTGTTGCCTGTGAACATTTCGTAATCTCCTTTGGGGGTATCAGAGTATTGGCGGCGGCTGGTCTCCTAGCTCTGTTGAGGGGGGTGGTCTGGATGAGGTCTGTGAGGGAGGTGGAGGAGCACTTGTTGATGGCTTTGTAGGTCATCAAAAGAACTTTGAAGGCGAGTCTACAGTATACTGGCAGCCAGTGCAGATGTTTCAATATGGGGGTTATGTGCTCTCTCCTGGAGACTCCGTGCAAGACTCTGGCAGTTGCATTCATTGCCAGCTGCAGAGGACTCAGCATGCTCTTCGGGAGTCCGTGTAGTATTGTGATGGCATAGTCAAAATGTGGGATTACTAGGGCTTGATAGACTGTCTGGAAGTCTTCTGGCTCGAGTAGCTGTCGCAGGTGGTGGAGTGTCCGAATTTTGTTGTAGACTGCCTTGACCATGTTGCTTACCTGGACTTTCATGTTGAGCTGTTGGTCTACCCCTAGGTACCGTACCATGGGCTTGCTAAGGAGCTCTGCATCCTGTACTTTCAGTGAAGTGGGCGGAGTGAAATCTGGGTTCCTGGTGATAAATAGGACCTCCGTTTTGTTGAAATATATTCTAAGTCTCTGAGCGTGTAGCCAGTCTGTGACGGCATCAAAGCAAAGAGGTCTGGATGCTCTGTTGATATTGGCATATATAGCAGAACATCGTCGGCATAGACCAGGCAGTTGATATTGAAGGAGCGGATGATGTCGCAGATGGGCTGCATGTAAACGTTGAGCAGTAGGGCTGAAAGCGAAGATCCCTGTGGCACGCCTTTCTCTTGTGGGAAAGGTTCGGAGGTAGAGGAGCTGGTTCGAACATGCTGCCATCTGTCTGCTAAGTACGATGCACACCAGGTTAGCGCTGTACCATGGACGCCCTTCTCCTTGAGGTGTGTTAGGAGTATTTCGTGGCTAACAGAGTCAAAGGCTGCAGCAATGTCCATGAAGATCAGGGCGAACCCTTGTCTGATATTATCCAGTCTGATGATCAATGAGCTGAAAAGAGTGGTCAATAGGGTCTCAATGACATGTGATTCCCTGAAACCATGCTTGCATGGGTCGAGGGGTGCGCTAGACTCAATGTGGTGATGAAGCTGGCATTGGACGACCTTCTCAATAATTTTTGCCAGAAGGGGGATGCTCGAGATTGGCCTGTAGGAGTCCATCCTGGCAGGGTCCAGCTTGTTGTTTTTTAGTAGCGGTCTGATAGCCGTTTGCTTCAAGCTTCGAGGTAAGGTCCCAGTAGAGAATGAAAGCTCTATGAATTTAGTCAGGAAAGGGCTGAGGTCAGCATGCAGTGATTTTATCCAAAATGCTGTACAAGGGTCATTAGGTGCTGTGGTGGTGTTTATGGCTGTGATGATGTCTTGAATGCCTTTCTCTGTTGGGGCCGAGAAGGCGGTGATGACGTGCTGGGTGTCCTTCATGGTGGGCATCAAGTTAGGTGAGGAGGTTGGGTGGAGGGCCCTGTGCGAGGCGGGGAGGTTTGTGTCTCGCTGGTCTGGCTCGTTTTGGCCTTCAGGTAGTCAGCGTATTCCTGTGGGTCAGGAAGGCTTGGTTGAATGGGGGAAGGCTCTTTTGATAGGGTCTTGATTAGGTTGAAAAGTTTGTGCGGCTTGTTCAGGGAGCGCTGCAATTTCTCAGCATGGAATTGCTTCATTCTTGCTGTTACTGCTGTACGGTGCATTCCTAGATGAGCAATGTATGAATTGTGGTTCTCAGTTGAACGTGATCGATGCCAGTGTCTCTCAAGTTTTCTGAGGTGGAGCAGTGACATCCGTAGCTTGTGGGAAGACCAGGGAGCATTCTGTCTTCTTCCTGGAGGCTTATTAGTGGGAAGTAGATGAACAATGGCATCCAGGCTCATGTTCCACGTGGAGATCATTTCGTCCAGACTGTGTGTTGGCGGGTTATAGAGAGGCTGGGCTTTGTCCAGAATTTCCTCTTTGTTGAATGGCCGGAGCCATCTTTGTTGAATGGCCAGAACCATCTTGAAGATACTGCAGGGGCCTTAGCTGCAGACTGGGAGCTAATGTGGTATACACTACTACTGTCCTCTGCTTTTGATAGCTCTGATTATACAGGGTGGGGACCATTTGCCTACTAAAAGCTGTCCTGCAGAGTATTTGGTAACTGCGAGCTAAGAGATGCAGCAGCCTCTGAAACCCCGCCTTCTAACCCATGCTTAGGGATGGTTATCCAGGGCTATCATTTTCCTGATGCACCAGTGCACCATTCTCATGGTTGCCTGCCAGCTGCTCTATGACAATGCTAACAAAAACCACCCTATGTCTTTCATAGTGGCTTGTTCTGAGGAACATTGGGCCTGCTGCCATGCCATCTGACTGGAGGAAGAGGAATGGGGATCTGTTTCAGAAAGAGATTTTGTTTTTCCTATACATTTTCAACCACTGCTATTTCAATTTCTGGATGGAGTTCCCAGCCTATGATCAGCCCCTTTCCTTTGTACCATTCAAAAAACGATGCTGTTATTTGCAAATGATGCAGTATGCCACTGTTCATAAAATGATCCATCAGCTTCCCTTTGCTAATGTGCTGCCTACAGTAAATGCATTCTACATATTACAGGAGGTCAAGCACTTTCAATTTTTTCCACATATGTGAGATTTTACGAAATTTCCCCTGTACGTCTTTGAGGGGGACTGCTGTTCTTGGTGCTGCTGTTGCTGAACCCATGGCATGGATGGTACGAAGGTGAAGCAGGGCCATGTGTGTTGGCTCATTGTGGAGCCTTATTTGCATAAATATTTACATACTATTGGGCCTCATTTGCATAAATTTAATTCAGTGCAGTGATGTTGGCCTTGAGACTGCCACAATCACTTTCTACCTCCTCATGAGTTAGCACATTAACAACAACCTCTTCAACAGCTTCTTCAGCCAGTGCACTTTCAATATCTGATGATTCAGTTGTAAATTTCACCCATGTGGATCCCTCAGATTCTTCATCTGCCAAGATCATCTCCACAAACTGTTCATCAGGGAATACAGTGTGCCTGTTGTGAAACTGAGGTGCTTTTATCCGTTGCTTCTCTTGTGTTCCTCCATCCCACATCATGTCAACCTCCCTTTGCCCCTCTTGGGTGGACACCTGCTCTTCCACAGTTGCACTGGAAACTGCAGCACTTTCTACTCTCCTTGTAAAAACATCTTTCTTTAGCTTGGATGGCAGACTAGTGGAGCCCACAACTATACTCTAGGAATGCCTATCTCTTTCTGCACACTTGTGCCAGTAGTACTTTTGTCTTACCTCACTCATTTCTTTCTTTGAACATTTAATTAATTAATTTATTTATTTACATTCTCTTATATACCGCGCTATTCTGCATCAGTGCCGTTTACATTGAACAAACTGAAATTACATTGAACAGGGCATTATAACTTGGAGATAACTTTAGACACACCCTTCCCAAGCATTCTGATATGCCTGGGCTAGCCCCTGTACTGCCTGGTTATGCTGCCTGCCTGCACACACTTTTCCAAAGACTGAGGACAAGGGGTGTGTGTTTGCCCTGCTAATGCCCCTATGGGTCTGGATTCCCAGCTCTGTGGATCAGGAACTGCCTGTATTTTAGCTTTCATTTAACTTTTTACTTATCTTTTAGCCTTATGTAACTGTATTCTATAAACATAGGATAGAATAGATATAGTAAGCTGCCCTCCACCTCCATTGTTGCTTTGACAGGCGTTAGGTGAACTTGTTGCAAAAAAAAGGTATTTCACTATAACCTCTGTTTGCGCATGGACTAGATTTAAATATCGTAACTCTCCTTCTACCACTGGTACGAGCTGGCTTTGTTGTGTTAAAGTACACACAGCATAGCACACTTCTTCACTAATGTTTATGATTAGGAGTAGCTGAATTGGGAAATTCTAAAGATACTCCCTGTCTTACCAAAATATTCAAGCACCTACAACACTCAAGAGCACTTTCAAGATGAGTTCAAGTAGTAAGCAAGCCCTAGCCAGAACTCCTTCCTTAGTGGTCGAAAATCAGATTGAAGCTGTCTGTGTTTTCTTTCCTTTTCAATCCTTAGTTCCAAACAAGTTGCTCTCTTCTTTCCCCTTTCCAGTCCTAAAGCCCAGCAAGGCATAGCCAAGCTGTTCTTTTCTTTCCCCTTTTCAGTCCTAAACCCCAAACCACCACTCCTTCCTCACTCTCTGAAAGTCAGAGCCAAATGGTTCTCTGGGGATTTTGCTGGGCTGTGTGTTCCAGCTCTGCTGTGACATTATGGCTCATGGGATTTGCAGAAGTCAGGCAGGGATAGGTTTCTCTGGCTGCTTGTCAAGGATTTGCAGCATGATTGGCTCAAGTGCCTCATGCTGCCTGTTGGTGACCCCCCCCCCTCTTGACCTTCTCCCCTCCTAGATTGGTTCTTGACACAATTAGGTCGAGATTCAAAAAAGGCAATGAAAGAGGAGTTATCCAGTAAGCTCATGGATGCAGAGACCCACCTATTTAAATGCTATTACAACCAGCCATAAGTCACAAAATCCAGGAAAACGTAACAAAGTAAACTGATAAATACGTACATTGTAAATCCGCCTTGTGTAACCATGTATAGCCAAGTAAAATGTGATTTCTTCAATCTGTAAATATGTATTATATAAATGTAAATATGTTTACCCCCAAAACTTTAACCATGTGTGCCGTGACTCCCCCCAGTCCTCTATGTATATACTCCCCCACCCTGTCCTGATCGACTTCCCCAAAAGAAGAATCAAACCGCTACTGATCGCTGGAAGCAGCGGTATATAAATGTGTTCTAAATAAATAAATAAATAAATAAAAGAGACCCTCAGCCATCCATGATGAAAGCAACTAGTGCTGTCCATTGAGTTTCTATAAGCTTGGTTGGAATTTCTATCAGAGAAATCCTTTATACTTTATTTTTCATATGAACTTGTAAATTGCTGCTAGTTCTTCACTGAGATGCCTGTGGAACAGGACATTCTAAGTGTTATTCTGTCTCTGTGAATAAACAAATAGTTGTTGGAATTACCAGACAGGATTTGAATAGCTCTTATGGGACTTGGAGGTCATAAGGAAGACAGAGAAGTACTATATGAACATAGTACTGAAGGCCGACTTCCAGTCTGGCAACCTCCCTGAGAGGTCACGTGACAGGAGAGCATCACCCTGGTGTGTCAGGAAGTGATCCTGTAGCTAGCATCTGTCCTCCAGGTGATGTAAAACCCTCTCGCACCAAGGAGGTTTCTCCAGGGACATATGCCCATGAAGGGAGGGTTAGAACGGCCGTTATAGTTGGTTATTCGATCATTAGGCATGTAGATAGCCCGGGTGGCTGGTGGACGTGAGTTTCGCCTGGTAACATGCCTGCCTGGTGCAACGGTAGCAGACCTCATGTGCCACATAGACAAGGTGTAAGAAAGCGCTGGGGAGGAGTTTGCTTTTTTGGTACATGTTTGTACCAATGACATAGGAAAGTGTGGTAGGGAGGTTCTGGAGCCAAATTTAGGCTTTTAGGTAAGGAGTTGAAATCCAAACCTTCCAGGGTAGCATTCTCAGAAATGCTTCCCATTCCATGCGCAGGACCCAAAACGCAAGCAGAGCTATGGAGTCTCAATGCATGGATGAGACAATGGTGCAAAGAAGAGGGTTTTGGATTTGTTAGGAACCGGGCAAAATTCTGGGGAAAGGAGGGGCTTTTCCAAAGGGATGGAACCAGGCTGTTGGCATTAACCTTTAAAAAGGAGATAGAGCAGCTTTTAAACTAGATAACAGGGGAAAGCTGACAGTCGCCCAAGACTACATGGTTCGGAATGATGTATCCATGAAGGATACTAGTTAAAGATTGAAGTTATGGCATTTCGTTAGAGAGGTTCCAATAAAGACAAAAATAACCCAAATGCCTTTAAGTACAGAGCAGACAGAGATTAAAGATTCCAAATTACCCCTGCCTACCAATAACCAGATTAATATGAATAAAATACAACCTTTAAAATGCCTGTATGCAAATGCTAGAAGTCTAAAAAATAAGATGGGAGAGTTAGACTATATAGCACATAAGAGAGATTAGATATGATTTGTATCTCAGAGATGTGGTGGAAGGCGGACAACCAGTGGGACACTGTGATATCTGGGTACAAATTATATCACAATGACAGAGTAGATCAACTTGGTGGAGGGGTTGCGCTCTATGATAGAGAAGGCATTGAGTCACACAGGTTTAAAGTGTTTCAGGAAACAAAATACACTGTAGATTTCCTATGGATTGAAATTCCATGTAAAAAGGAGAAGTGGGGGTGTACTACCAAACAGCTGGCCAGAATGAACAAATAGATGATGAAATGCTCAAAGAAATCAGGGGCGCTAACAATATTTACAGCACAGTAATAATAATGCGTGATTTCCATTACCCCAGTATCGACTGGTTCAGTGTCATGGCAGGACATGCTAGGGAGATAAGGTTTCTAGATGAAATAAATGACTGCTTCTTGGAGCAGCTGGTTCATGAACTGACAAGAGGGGAAGCCATTTTGGACCTAATCCTTAGTGGTACACAAGATCTGGTGCAAGTGATAAGGCTGTTGGGGCTACTCGGCAATAGTGATCTTAGCATGATCGCATTTGATTTCATAAATGGAGGAAGGATGGCAAGGAAATCCACAGGTCCACCAAACAACAACAGCAAACTGCCATGGAAGCAGCAGGAAAAAAACAGTCCAGAAACGTGGCAGTGAAAAGGGCAAAAGGGACTTTATTGATCCTTAATAAAGGAAAAATTCCAGAAAACCCGACACAGGCCGTATTTCATGTACTACCTCTTCAGGGGTACTATGGCTCACTACAATTATAAATCAACACATTAATATAAATAAATAAAATACATAGTCAAAATGATAACTAAAACATATATCAAACTTAATCATAAATAATATTAAAAAACATAAAACAACCAACAATAAACAAGTGTTCAATCATATACAAATACTTATATGATCAAACAAAAGAAGTCAATAAAAAAACTACATGCAAATTAAAAAACATATATATGAGAAAAAACATACAAAGTACGTGACATCAAAAACATAACAATTAAAAACCATACTTCAAATCATACCACTGTGAACATTACACTACTATATATCTTTAAATCATTTCTGAATGAAGAAAGAAAGAGAAAAGGAGGGATGAAGAACTACGAAGCAGGAGTGAACCGGAGGTGATAAAAACCAATATAGAATTAATAATGTTACATAAAAATGATTAACATATAAGAGTTAGTTTCCATATAAAATTCCACCCATAGATCAACTAAGGGGATATAAATATGTACCTATAAAGAAATCTTACCTAAGACATTTGTTACCCATAGATCAACTAAGGGGATATAAATATGTACCTATAAAGAAATCTTACCTAATACATTTGTTACCCCATAAAGTGAGCCCATTATAACAAATAAACAAGATAAGCTACTAGACAAATAAAATGAATACCTTGCAAGTGCTTGTATACCCACTCGCTATCACCGTGGTGTCATAAACCACAGTCTTGCCCTTAAAACACCTTCAGGTTTCTCTGTAAAACCCAAAACAGTACCAAACGGTTTTTTACAAGTACCATGTATTGAAAAGTTTCCATCTGAAAGCATGTTCAAAATGACATGATCAAAAATTTCTATATATTAAAATCTTTTAAAAGACTTACTAGATAGCTGAAACAAATGCAAAACAAAATATGTTTAAACGCCTTCTCACAAACCAAAGGATTTATGGAGCCATGCTCTCGTTTTGGTGTGTCCTAACCGGGGGAGGTAAACATGAATTTTTTATATCTAAATAATGCCCCCTTGATGCATGTATAAACCTAAATATTTATTCTTGAACTATAAATAACCAAATAACCATGACAAGACGCTCTCCGGCCAGCTCCAGCTGCTCTCCCCACCCGGGGATCGAGCCTTCCTCACTGCCGGAGGCGGGAACAGCCATCTTGCACGGCGGTCCAATCGGGGCCCGTGCCGAACCTTTAAAGCAGAAGCGCCATCGGGCGCAGGACCAGAGACGCTCTCCGGCCAGCTCCAGCTGCTCTCCCCACCCGGGGATCAAGCCTTCCTCACTGCCGGAGGCGGGAACAGCCATCTTGCACGGCGGTCCAATCGGGGCCCGTGCCGGACCTTTAAAGCAGAAGCGCCATCGGGCGCAGGACCAGAGACGCTCTCCGGCCAGCTCCAGCTGCTCTCCCCACCCGGGGATCGAGCCTTCCTCACTGCCGGAGGCGGGAACAGCCATCTTGCACGGCGGTCCAATCGGGGCCCGTGCCGGACCTTTAAAGCAGAAGCGCCATCGGGCGCAGGACCAGAGACGCTCTCCGGCCAGCTCCAGCTGCTCTCCCCACCCGGGGATCGAGCCTTCCTCACTGCCGGAGGCGGGAACAGCCATCTTGCACGGCGGTCCAATCGGGGCCCGTGCCGGACCTTTAAAGCAGAAGCGCCATCGGGCGCAGGACCAGAGACGCTCTCCGGCCAGCTCCAGCTGCTCTCCCCACCCGGGGATCGAGCCTTCCTCACTGCCGGAGGCGGGAACAGCCATCTTGCACGGCGGTCCAATCGGGGCCCGTGCCGGACCTTTAAAGCAGAAGCGCCATCGGGCGCAGGACCAGAGACGCTCTCCGGCCAGCTCCAGCTGCTCTCCCCACCCGGGGATCGAGCCTTCCTCACTGCCGGAGGCGGGAACAGCCATCTTGCACGGCGGTCCAATCGGGGCCCGTGCCGGACCTTTAAAGCAGAAGCGCCATCGGGCGCAGGACCAGAGACGCTCTCCGGCCAGCTCCAGCTGCTCTCCCCACCCGGGGATCGAGCCTTCCTCACTGCCGGAGGCGGGAACAGCCATCTTGCACGGCGGTCCAATCGGGGCCCGTGCCGGACCTTTAAAGCAGAAGCGCCATCGGGCGCAGGACCAGAGACGCTCTCCGGCCAGCTCCAGCTGCTCTCCCCACCCCGGGGATCGAGCCTTCCTCACTGCCGGAGGCGGGAACAGCCATCTTGCACAGCGGTCCAATCGGGGCCCGTGCCGGACCTTTAAAGCAGAAGCGCCATCGGGCGCAGGACCAGAGACGCTCTCCGGCCAGCTGCAGCTGCTCTCCCCACCCGGGGATCGAGCCTTCCTCACTGCCGGAGGCGGGAACAGCCATCTTGCACGGCGGTCCAATCGGGGCCCGTGCCGGACCTTTAAAGCAGAAGCGCCATCGGGCGCAGGACCAGAGACGCTCTCCGGCCAGCTCCAGCTGCTCTCCCCACCCAGGGATCGAGCCTTCCTCACTGCCGGAGGCGGGAACAGCCATCTTGCACGGCAGTCCAATCGGGGCCCGTGCCGGACCTTTAAAACAGAAGCGCCATCGGGCGCGCCCGCGCCTGAGGGCCTCGCCAGAGGGCCCTTTGGCGTGGCCCTTAGGCGTGGACCGTAAAGACGAGACCAGGAAGTTGAAGCCACCGTTCAGCATATGCTAACGCAGATACCACCGGTAACCTAAATCCAGGTACCTCTACAGAGTGTTACATTGCATTCACAACCCCTTCTCTAGATCATATCTTGCATACAGCCAAATAATGTCTATTCAATGCAATACCATGAATATGTACTAGACAAGTTCAGCCAATGATTTGCTAGACTAGCTCAGCCAATTGCTAGACCAGATCAGCCTATAATTTGCTAGCCAATATCACAATTAATGATAGCACCCCCAGTGCATAAAAGTGAACCCACTAAATCAAAACGGGTCAGGAAAGTTTCCACCTTTGAGCTACTATGTAATGTAACCTAATCTAATGGCATGTAAAGCAATTTAATATTGATAGCTGTACCAGGTTAGGCCAGCCAGAGTAGTATTATCTGCCTTTCTTTTCCTGTTAAGCTTTATCCTGTGTAGATATATACACTTGATTCATACCTAAAAGTTGAATGTTGCCAGAAGGGTATTGTATGACACACTGAGCCTGTTTGCCGGTTACACAATATACTAGCTAAGATCCAGTCAGCTCTAGCGTGCCAAAAACCTCCCCGATTCGCCTCCTGAAAGCCTCCTACCTCTCGGGGTTAAAATGGAAGACATGATCATCAGGTTAATATGCCTTTTCCTACTTATTATAGCACTACCATCCAATATACTGGCCCTCACCACTCCACAAAACCACATTCCTATTGTACTATATAGTGAGAGAAAATGGTCAGGAGACCCCTATCACAATTCACGTGGGGCCAACCTCCCGCACCGCAACCTCCTATTACATGTCCCACTACAACACAACACGAAAACCAGACAAACTAAAAATTGCTACCCTAGTAGCATGAAGTGTGCACTTATAAATGCACGCTCACTTCGAAACAAGTGGCCAGCGATCACGGACATAATAATATCCCATAAGCTAGACATTCTCATGGTAACCGAAACATGGCTCTCAGCGGAAGACAATATCATCCTCAACCAGCTGCTCCCACCTAACTTTACAGCCTTCACCGGACACAGACAGAACAAAAAAGGCGGAGGGGTAATTATCATCACCAAAACCGACCTACAGTTTAAATTGGATGAATCCAACAGCAACAACCATCTAGAAACAGTATCAATTTCAAACAACATATGCTCCATAAACCTGGTCTATAGATCACCATCAGGAGATCCAGATGACCTAGCAACCATAATAAATCTGACATCCTTCACCCAGGGTCCAAATAAACCCAATTGGATCGTAGGAGATATCAACCTACCATCATTACAGGACACCCAAGCAACAGCATTCCTAGATGCCCTAGAGAGCCTCGGATACACGCAAATGGTGCAAGAACCTACTCATGAGAAAGGCAATATCCTCGACCTCATATTTGCACCGCAGCTAATTTTGGATCAACCACAAAACATCGTGCTATCCATAACTGCAGTCCCATGGACTGACCACAAACTCATCACCTTTCAGATGCCTACCACTAGCTGTTTACACAAGACAATAACGGATAAAAGCAAGCCCGCTAACTCAGCTACCAGAAGTTTCCAACCATTTAACAGAGAACGCATCCTCACTGAGATTAGCCCACTCTTTGATGACACCTCACTAAGCCTAGAAGAGTTGATCTCCTCCTGGAACAGAAAACTCAGCACAATCGCTATCCGCCCTCCAACGAACAAGAACCCAAAGAAGAGATCTACAGCCCCATGGTTCACAGCTGACTTAAAGCCTCACTAACCATTCTAAGAAGGCTAGAAAAACGATGGAGAAAATCACGCACCAGCAGTGACCAATTAGCTTACATCCAACACCTGGCAGAGCATCGTAAAGCCATCACAAATAAAATCAGACAACACCACACAGACACCCTGAAACGGTCATTGAATAAACCTCATGACTTGTTTAACTTAGTTAAAACGCTTGCCAAAGAACCAACCCCGGAGCACCACAGCATGATCCACCCACAGGACTATGCAATTTACATGCAATCTAAAATGTGCAAAACTAATAAAATATTAATACCGGACCCTCTTGATGAACAAGACTACCCAGCATCACTGGCATCCTTCTCCACTCCCTCAAAGAAAACTATTGAAGATACCATCCTAGCACTAAACACAACCACTGCACACACAGACCCTTGCCCTGCACACTGGATAAAGGACCTGCGATGTGACATATCCTCATTTATAGCAAAAATATTAAACCATTCCTTCACCACTGGCTCATTCCCAACTACGCTCAAGCAGACCTCTGTAAGACCGCTGTTAAAGAACACCAAACTTGATCCTCAGAAGGTAGAATCTTATAGGCCCATATCTAGCATACCTATGCTAGCAAAAATCATCGAGAAAGTGGTGCACAGGCAATTACAGGATCATATAGACACCTCTGCTCCACTCGATCCGGCTCAACATGGTTTCAGAGAGTCACATGGAGTAGAAACACTACTCACAACACTCCTCAACAACATAATCTCAGGTGTGGATAACATACGCCAGGGTTTCGCTCTTGTCTTTCTAGACATAGCAGCGGCTTTTGACTCGGTATGCCATGAAATTCTCATCTGCCGGTTAAAGGAAAAAGGCATCTGCGGAACAGCACTCGAATGGTGCAAATCTTACCTGTCCGATAGATGGCAGCACATCCGAGTCGACGGGGATACATCTGAATCATTCCAACAAAGCCAAGGTGTACCTCAAGGATCCTCCTTATCTGCATTGATGTTTAATATATATATTCAACCCCTCTGCGACATCATCAAATCCTTTAATGTAAGTTACATGATATATGCAGACGATGTGCTACTATATATGCCAATATCATTGGATTGCCTAGATCTCACCCCGCTGACTAACTGCTTTGACGCCGTAGCAGAGTGGCTCCTATCACAAAACCTAAGAATACAACACAAAAAGACGGAAGTCCTTTTCGTCTCAAGGAACACCAACTTCACCCCTCCTAGTTGTATTAACGTAAAGGATGCCCAACTCCAAGTGAAACCTGCAATACGTTACCTTGGAGTAACACTGGACCAAAACCTTGACATGAAGGGCCACATAGCCAACACAGTCAAAGCAATCTACTTTAAAATCAGATCCCTCAGACACTTACGCACGCTACTTGAACCGGATGATTTCCGTACCATTTATCAAGCCCTTATACTTCCCCATTTCGACTTCGCAAACTCCATTCTACAAGGACTCCCCCGGTCCACCCTGAACCCCCTGCAACTGGCCATGAATAGTGCAGCGAGGGTACTCCTCGGGGCATCTAGGAGAGACCACGTGACACCACTCCTAAAACAGCTACACTGGCTCCCCATTCAAGCAAGGATCAGTTTCAAGACCTTACTGCTAACATTCAAAGCGACTAAGGGGCTCACCTCTTCCTCTCTCTCCAACCTCATACAACCACTTGCACCAAACAGGCCACGAAGAACAGCAGAAATGGACACACTAGTTATCCCAAACGATACCACAAGATGCGCCAGATCAACAGCCAACAGAGCCTTCCGACTCTGCGCCCCGACTTTATGGAACACCTTACCAGCACAAATCAGAGCAGTACCCAATTTGAGTCAGTTCAGAAAGTCACTGAAACATTTCCTCTTCCTAAAATATCTCAATGACAGCTCCGAACATAACACCCAGGCGAATAGCAGGAGTGGCCAAACAGACAGACCATCGCAACAGGCCAACTTCACAATGTAAATAATAAACAGTTCCATGTACTATTGTACCACCTTTGTATATAGTTAACCATGATATCTCTTATCAGATAACCCACCATTGTATTAGTTTCCCCTGTTTCACCAAGTTATACTTCCTGTTAAATGTAACGACCAGACATATGTAAATTGTCGGATGTTTTCTGTTCAATGTAAACCGCGCTGATGTCTAATAGTGCGGTATATAAGAATTGTTAATAAAAATAAATAATAAAATAAAAATATTATAACCGGAGAACCGTCATTTTGTCTATCAAAGGGAAAATACAAACAGAGACAATTAATTGTGGTTTTCAAACCACAATATTTACTCAAATGTTCAATATGGGTTAAAAACTATGACAAACATAAGGGCAATAGAAACTTAAAACAGAAAAAAAGAACCTGAAGGGCTCTTGTACACTGCTTAAAACACCATCAGGCTCAAACTTACTATACAAGTGAAAGGATGCCCACACATGCGCTGTATAAATAGGTCCACTAGATGCGGGAAAAGGGAAGTCATTATCTTATTGGAGGCTCAGAAATAAAAAAACGGAGGATAAAGTGTAAAGGGAATTTGTGCTGTAGACATAAACCGAAAATATAAACATATGAATTAATCGGCACAGGCTGTATTACATATACTACTTTGGTGTGTCCTAAATATCAACGTGTCAGTGGGAGGGTAGAAACTGAAACAATTAATTGTGGGTTTTTGAAACACATTATTAGCCCCGATATTTAAGAGCTTAAAATAAAAATAAAAATAAAAAGCACCTGAGGGAAACGTCCACCGCATAAAAACCACCATCAGGCTAAAACTTACTGTTTTGTTGTAAAGACGCCTACACATGCACTGTATGAATATTACCCCTATCTGCGGGCAAAAAGGGGGGGGGGCTATTTGATTGGAGGCCCAGAAGTAATAACAAAAATGGAGGACAAAAAAAGAAAAGCACTGGTATGCTATTATTAACCGAAATATAAAATTTTTAGCACGGGCTGTGTTCCATATGCTACTTCTTCAGGGATACTATTACTCACTTTACAAAACCTTATGTAACCACTTGCTAACACCGTGTTTCTGTTGATCACAGGCAAGCCCTAGAGCCACCTCAGGTTACACTGAAGATTTCTTTTCACCGCAAGCAAAACGTCAACAGGCTAAGATCAATTACCTTTTCATACTTTCGAATGAGAGCACAAAAAAGAAGGGATGTTAGGACCTGAAGCATCTTATCTATTGTATGAGCCATTCTTAAACTAGTATACTTTACCGTATAAAAATTGACACCATAAATGAAATTAATAAATAACTTAATGAACAACTGTAAAATGGATGAATAATAAATAAATAAATAATTATTAAAAAGTAAATAAAACACATTGAGAAACTGCATATAATCCATGCAGTGAAACCAAGCAGATCCCTATATATGTTAAAACATAAAAAGCATAAAACTAAGAACACAGGACATTAGCATATGAATAAAACCATATAAAGGATAAAATATTTACATAAAACCATAAATACAACAGAAACAGAACATGGCCATATTAAATCAAAAAGAAGGTTAAACGAAAATGGTTACAAAAATACCGAAAGATCTTTGTCCAAATTTAAACCGTGTAGTATTAATGTATTAAGCCGAAAAATGTATCGCTGTTTCAGTCGTAAAATAGTTTTATTAATGTCTCCACCTCTCCAATTGAGTTTTACTTTTTTAATAACAAAAAGTTTTAAATCTGCTACTTTGTGTCCCATCTCAAGCCAATGTAGAACCAGTGGTTTATCTACTAACTTTCTTTTTATGCAACTCTTAAGTTCTACAATTTGTACCCGTATGCTACGAATTTTCTTACCAATATAAAGCTTATTGCAAGGACACTGGATAATATAAATGACGTGGGATGTATCACAATTTGAAAAATCTTCAATAAAAATTTTTTGTTGAGTATTGGGATGAATGAAGACATTGCGCACTGGCAACGTTTGTAGACAAACTGAACAATGACCACACTGATATCGTCCTTTATACTTGGATAACATTTTCCAATCTGTAAGTGCCGAGGGAACTAATAAATTACAGAGATTTACATTACATTTATGGGCTATTATAAGAGAAATCTCCTGAAAACCAGGAATAGCCTGTATAAGATGCCATTCTTTCTTAAGTATTTTTGTAATATTGTGTGATTGTAATGAATATAATAGGGGGCATACCATACTTGACTGTTCTTTTCTATTCTGTGGTTTTAACAATGTATCTCGGGATGAGTCTTGGGCTCTTATATATGCCTTTTCAATATAACGATTAGGGTATTGTCATACCCTAAATCTGTCTTTCATATGTTTAGCCTGTTGTTCAAAATCCTCCACAGACGTACATACCCTTTTAACTCTAAGGAAGTGTCCCGCTGTTAAATTCTTTTTTAATGCCGGGTTATGAAAACTAGTATAATGTACTGTAATAACTGATTTCTCTCAGTGGGCTTTCTGTATAATGTTGTAGTGAGTTTATTCCCTTCTTTTTTGATCAAGAGATCCAAATAGGGGATCTGCACACGATCATACGTAATTTGAAATCGTAGATTATCATCTAATTCATTAATCCATATATTAAATTCAGAAAGTCGGTCCATAGGCCCATCCCATAATACTAAAACATCATCTATGTAACGTATCCATAGCTTGACCTGGTCCCTAAATGAATGATCCTTTAAGAATGTCTCCTCGAATTGAAACATATATAGGTTAGCAATATCAGGGGACATAGATGACCCCATTGCAACATCCTTAATTTGTTGAAAGAATAAATCTCTAAAACAAAAAATGTTTTTATACAAGGCTATTTCAGCCAATGGTAAAAGGAATGCAGTTGGAATGCGTTTATGATCCTGCCTAGTCAACAAACATTGTTCAATAATGTCTAATGCTCTGGATTGTGGTACATTTGTGTATAATGACTCCACATCTAATGTAACCAAGATGGCATCAGGGCCGAGGTTCTGTAATGAAGAAAGAATTTCTATCGCATGAGAGGAATTACGAACATAAGACCACATATTGGTGACAAATGGTCGTAAAATTACATCTAATAACTGGGAAATGGGCTCAAGGAGAGAACCTATAGCTGACACTATAGGGCGACCAAGTTGGTTACTTAAAGATTTATGTATCTTTGGAAAAATAAAGATCGTTGGCATGATGGGTTTATCCACAATTAAAAAGTCCTTCTCCTTCTTAGTGAAATATATTCTATTTCGTAAGCGGTCATAACCATATTATCAATACTGCTTTTAAATTTATCTGTAGGATCGTCATCTAATCTAAGATAAAAAGACTTATCTTTGAGTTGTCTATTTACTTCTATATATTTATTTTTGTTTAAAGCCACCACGGCTCCTCCTTTATCAGCGGGTTTGATAATAATCTCATTATTTTTTTGTAAAGCCTTAATAGCAATTTTTTCACCCTATGTTAAATTTTGAAAGGGTAACTGTGTATTTCCAACGACTTTATCAACTTGCTGTAACACCACATGTTCGAAAGCCTCAATGAGAGGATCTGTGTGTGGAGGAGGAACACACCTAGACTTCCTACTAATAATAGATTTATCATCTATAGAGACCGCCTGATTAGCAAAAAAATGATGAATGCGAATTTTCCAAAAGAATTTGTACAAATCTACTTGAATTTCAAATGGATCGTACTTCTTCATGGGAACAAAAGATAGGCCTTTGTTTAACACCGATACTTCATCTGACATAAGTATATAATTAGAAATATTAATCACGTTATTAGGCTTCAATATCTCCTCTCGTGGGATTGATCTGACCCCCACTTGCCTCTCCCTTGTCCCCGACCCCGACCTCTGTACGGATTGCAATTGTTGTACATCCTGTCTTGATTTTGACCTTGCTCTCTGTCTGAATCTATTAGTGGTGGTGGACGGGACTGGAAGGAGAAATCCACAGTACTGCCTTTTAACTTTCAAAAGGGAGACTATGGGGTATGTTTACTAAACCGTCTTAACGTGCGCTCTTCCACATTATCGCACGATAAGGTACCTTATTGCCCAATGTTATCGGGCGATAAGGTACCTTATCGCGTGATAACGCGCGAAGCGGTGCAAATGAGTGCTGAGGGCGGAGAAAGGCTCCCAGAGGGCGGAGGAAGGCTCCCCAGGGGCAGAGAGAGAGGGTCAATGGGCGGAGAGTGGGAGGGGAGAGGCTCCCTGCACACTAACGCTGTGAAATTCGAGGCTGAAAACTAACGCCAGTGAAACCCTGGCGTTAGAGCTGATTTAAAGGGAAAAGAATCCATTTCCGTTGGCAATGTAAAGCAAAATCAGGGAAACCTAAAAAAAGTGAGAAGTGTGATACATGTGCACGAAACAAAAGGTCAAATAAACATTGAAAATGAACAGAAGAAAATGTAATAAAAACATAACCAAGCTGGCCAATAGTGATAGTAATGGGAAACATCAACTCACCCCCCCCCCCCCCCGAGAAAGCTCTGAAAAAAAGATATGAATTTTGGAAGGGTCTATGCTCCATCCCCATACAAGGTAAATGAGCCCACAGTGAAATTGCGCTGAGCAGGGTTTTCCCTCTCCATTGGGCAGGTTTCCTATGGCGTTTACATATTCCACAACTGCAGGGCAGGCATTTCGGAATGGGCAACTGGACAGATGCTTGAAAAGGGGACACAGAGAGCTGCAGGCGGCACATGCTGTGGTGCAGCTGGGCCACAGTGCGACTAGGGTGATGCCTAGGTGGCCCATAGGAATGCTGAAACAGTAGTGCAGCCAGACAGCAACTGATGAGGGCCCAACATGGGCATGAGTGCGCTCCCCACAGTGTCACAGGGGGTAGTACCCAGCAGGTACCCCCAAGAGCACAGAACATTGCCAGGCGGTGCTTGGGGGAAGCAGGGGCGGCCCAAGGGGGGTGCGGGGCCATGTGCGGAGACTCGGTGCGGGGCCTCATTTGCATAAGTGGCCTTATTTGCATAATGTTACTATACACTAACTTTTAGTAAACATGTCTCTTAATGAGTGTATGGATAAAGAAAGACTAAAAGATTTCTACATTACTATAATCCAGTGCCAACCGCCAGGCACATTAGGAACTACTACAAACGCTGCCCATTTAGAACCCATAGCAAACCCGCCGTATCCTGACAGCATTACCAGGACTCACAAAGCACCATACCCTACCTATCAAAAGGCAACACTGCAAATATGAAACCAATACATTACAGAGAATACTGGGGAAAGAGAACAAGTGGCAATGTCAAAAAGGATATATATAAGCAGAATACCTCAGCTCAGTTACACATGCAGAACATAGACCATCACCAAACAAGGAATCACAATTCAGAAACAGGAAGGCAATAATTAAACTGGGAACCCCAAAAGCCAAACTTGGAATGGACAACAACACTGTAGAAATAAAACTATAAATTAATTTCTTCTTGTACCAAACAAAGTACAGACGTTAATGATGCACATTTCCCAGAGCTTTCATATTCCAGTTAATAAATTAAAAATAAAGAGATATCTTTCTACCTTTTGTGCATTTTTTTTCAGTTGCAATTGCTCCAGCCACTTTTTTCTGGTTTCTTCATGTTTTCTGCTAACTCTCCATCGTCTGCTGTCCATTTGTCCTTTCTTCTCTCTTCTAGTTTTTTTCCATTCTCTCTCCCTACATCTGCTTTAACATACTAATCTTTCTCCTTTTGCTCTTTCCTCATTCCTATTTCATCCACACAAATTTTACCCCTCCATCCTCAATCCCCACTTACTCTCCCAATACCCGGCCAATTGTAGATTTTTCATCCCTCCCACACAAAATATTTTTTCCCTTTCCATTTTACTCTCCCAGCCCCATCCCATTCTAATCCTCCCCCAATATCACCTCCCTTCTAGTTCCAGTCTCACCCAGCATCCATTCCCTTCTAGTCCCTGCATCAACCCATTTCCAGTCCTAGCCCCCCATCAGCCCATTTCCAGTCCTAGCTCCCCCTCCATTTCCAGTCCGAGTCCCTTCATCAGCTCATTTCCAATCCTAGCCCCCCATAAGCCCATTTCTAGTCATTTCCTAGCCCCACCATCAGCCCATGTCAAATCCTAGCTCCCCTCCACTCAGTCCAATTCCAGTCCAAGCTCCCCCATGAGCCTACTTCCAGTTCTAGCCCCTCCATGAGTCCATTTCAATTCAAGCCCCCACCACAGCCCATTTCCAATCTTAGCTCCCCCAACAGCCCATTTCCAGTCCTATCCTAGCTGCTCCATCAGCCCATTTTCAGTCCTAGCTCCCTTCCCTCACAGCCCATTTCCATTCCAAGCCCCCTCCCCATCAGCTATTTGCAGTTCAAGCCTCCCCTTCCACTCAGCCCATTTCCAGTCCTAGCAACCCCCCAACCCATTACCAGTCCTAGCTCCCCATCAACCCACTTCCAGTCCTAACCCCCCATCACCCCATTTTCAGTTTAAGCCCCCCCTATAACCCATTACCAGTCCTAATCCCCCATCAGCCCACTTCTAGTCCTAACCCCATCAGCCCATTTCCAGTCATCCCCCCAGTCCTAACCCCCCCATCAGCCCACAGCCCATTACCAGTCCTAAAAACATCAGACCACCTCAAGTCCTAACCCCTCCCCATCAGCCCATTTCCTGTCCTAGCGCCCCCATAGCCCATTATCAGTCCTAACCCCCCATAGCCCATTACCAGTCCTAACCCCCCATCACCCCATTTCCAGACAGCCCCCATCAGCCCACAGCCCATTACCAGCCTTAATCCCCCCGTAGCCCATTACCAGTCCTAACCACCCCCCAACAGCCCCACCTCAAGTCAAGTCCTAACCCCCTCCATAGCCCATTACCAGTCCTAACCCCCCCCACATCGGCTCATGGAAAATTTAAAAAAAATTAAAAATCTGGCTGCTGCTGCTGCCGCGGAGGCAGCGGCAGAATGGAGTGTCTCGCGGGGCCCTCTCTGCCCGGCTGAGCCCCTCTGCACCGGCTTTCAGATACGCGAAGGGAGAGTGTCTCCCTCGCATCTCTGTTAAGCCTGCAGGGGCTGATGGGAAATTTCCCATCAGCCCCTGCTTCCCATAAGCCCCTGCGGGCTTAACAGAGATGCGAGGGAGACATTCTCCCTTTGCATATCTGAAAGCCGGTGCAGATGGGCTCAGCCGGGCAGAGGGGGCCCCGCGGGACACTCCATTCTGCTGCTGCTGCGGCGGCAGCGGCAGCAGCAAGCTTTTTTTTTTTTTTAAATTTAATTTTTTAAAAAGCAGAATGTTCTTTGCGCGGGGCCCCCTGAAACGCAGGGCCCTGTGCAAAAAATGTTCTTGCTCAATGGACAGGCCGGCCCTGGGGGGAAGCGTGGACAGCTATGCAGGCACCCCTACCCCAGAACCCGCACCATAGGCAGCCACCTACCCACACACTGGATGGCCTGCGACTGCGCTCTACCAGCACCACCAGCAGAAAGGCATGTCAGCAGGGTGGCAGAGGGGTACTGGTGGTGGAGGGGGCAGTGGCAGCTGCCCAGAGCAGACCATGGCCTAGCCCTGTGTAGGTGGGTGCCATGCACTGCAACAGACAGGCCCTGTCTGACGAACAGTCATGGTATCACCAGGGAATGCGCTGTCTCTGTGGCAACACAGTGGTGCAGTGCACACAGCCAGTCTGCTCAGAAGCAAAAGGTCATAGGTTCAAGTCCCAAGTGTGGTTCCTGCCAACCCAGTCCCCATGTTTTACCCACTACTATAACGTGCTAATACAGACAGAACCTTTATTGCAGATGACGTAAACATGCCCAAAACACCTACATTTTACCCTACAGAGCACAGACACCATAAACATGTGCATTACCTAGAGCAGAGTCTCCCAAATGCAGTTCTGGAGGGCCAAACACCATTCAGGTTCCATGCTGCCTCTAATAAATATGGCTGTGCTGCATTTCTATGCACCGCCCCCATGGTATGCAGATGTATCTCATGCATATTCATTAGGGACAGCATGAAAACCCGAACAGTGTTTGGCCCTCCAGGACTGGAGTTGGGAACCTCTGCCCTAGAGCAGCAGCCAACAGGGGCAGACACACACACCCACAGGTTCCATTAACCAAAGCCTCCTGGAGAGGCAGGATGTTGGACCCTGTGTGCATCTCCCAATACTAGCACTTGCATACCTTAGCAATGCCACCCTAAACCTAGGAATACGGTACACAGCTATCAAAAGGTTGCTATGATTACTGGCAGATAGCAAATCTGAAGTTAAGTACAATTTTCTGAGTGAGCTGCATCATAGCAACCCTTCTGATGTCTGTGGAGTGTGCTACAGGTCTTGTGTCTGACAGTGTTTACCACCCTGGGGGGTGACCCTCAACAGTATTGCATGCCATAGTCATGCCTGCACTGTGCCCAGGACTGGTGCAGTGGCCAGAGCTGCCAAACACCTCTATAGTTGCACAATGCTGGCATAGGTGTGGGGAGTGTGTGTCTGTCTATCCAGTTTGTGGTGGCTGCCAACACCCTCCACAGCCCACACTGCTAGCACTGTTGCCAGTATTGGCCTGCCAATGTGCATAATGAGGAGCAAGGTACTGTGGGAATAGCCTGGATAGTGTGCCCTGGCCTGGATTCATCTGTACAGAGCATAGGGCAATGGCTCGGACATTGTAGTGCCCGGCCACCACCTGCACGGACAGGATGGCCACAGCATGTCCTGCTGGGAGGTCACTCTCAACCTGACCGAGCAGTGACCACGGCATGGCTAGGTTCCCCCATAGTGCTGTATAGCATTTCCCTCATGTGATATATATGGGTTTTCTTTTGGGGCCCAATCACTGATTTATCTGCTTGGTGTGTATGCTGACATCCCAGTTCTGGGTACATGTATCTCCTCCAGGAACATGCACTGTGGACTAGCTAGCAGACTGTCTGCAGTTAGTGTGTGTCTGGCTGGACCACCTTGCAGGGTGCAACGGCTGGAGGCTTGCTGCTGGAGAATGTCAGATAGTGGTGGGGGGCAGCTTAGCTTTTCTAGGCGTTCTGTCTGCCTTGCCTTATGGATGTGTACAGATTGGCATTTTCTGCGCTGTAGGATGTCTGTTCCCCAGCAGACTGGGGTTGATGGTCCCCTCTACTACCACCATTGCAGGGAAGTAGAATGTGGATCTGTTGGTGGGAGATCCTGTTTCGCACCCTGAGCCACAGAGGGTGGGTTGGGTGGTGGTACATAATTTGCCTATGGGTCCAAACACTCCCTCCCTCTTCACCTACATCATGTAACCATTGCACCGACACAGGATATGCATTATCCTGGGTGCATCATAGCCCATAAGGACTAGACATGACTGATAAATACAGAAGGACACAGATGTAACCTAGGTGTGTCTGCAGGAGCTACCTATCACACACAGTAGTACTGATGGGGACCTGTAACATGGCATATTTCAGCCATGAAAGGTGCTGTGGACCTGGTGCTGGGCGCCCCACCTCACCCTCAGGGTGAGCACAGTATCCGCACGATGTGACGGTCTGTGGCTACTCTGTGCCAGTACCACACACGGTCAGTTCCCCCTACCAGGCCGAGGTGCTGTGGGGGTGCATACCCCATCTTGTGCCCATCTGTTGACTGCTGATTTGCATGTGCAGTGCATCATGGGTACGGGTGGGTTAACCCTATCCTGGTAACCACAGCAGACAGTTTGTGTGGTGACGTGCAGTCCTTCTGCAGCCAGTCAGGGGTTTGTTAGTAACTGTAGCCCACTGGTTACTTCACTGCCTCTGAAACCAGAGATCATGGGTTCAAACCCATGGTGGGGTTGTTTGATAGGGCTGTCTGAGGCATTGTCTATTTTTAATGTACATTAGTGCTGCCAGCAAAAACACCCTCAGAGTACTGTAACCTTAAGGTGCCTCATGAGGCACCTTATCAAGCGCCTTATAAGGTGTCCTATAGGGGACATTATAGGGTGCCTTGGCAGACAGTGCACTTTATAATGTGCCCTATGGAGTGCATTATGGGGTGCCTTATGCGGCACCTTAGGTTACGCCACTGTGAGGGTGTATTTGCTGGCAGCACTAATTAAAATAAAAGTAAACTGCCTCAAAAAGCACTACTTAAACATAAAGGGTGATGCCTCAGCCAGCCTTATGCATACTGCAGGATCAAACTCATGACCCCTGTACCATCAGTCAGTGCATTAACCATTGTGCTACACCTCTGCTTCAATGTTTGCATGTGTGTGCGCCTACTTAAGATTATCACGCGTTAACGTGCTTAGCGGCTTTTCGCCCGATAATGTGCGCAGCGCACATTATCGCGCGATAATCCCGTTTTGCTACGTTAAGACCGAAACGTCCACTCCTTTTATTGCATCCTGCACTCTAACGCCGGGCGCACTTTAAGACTGCTTAGTAAACATAACCCTATGATAAAATGAGGAAAACATTTAAGAAAAACTGAAAAGGAGCAGTTGAAAAGGTTAAAGATTTACATAACGCATGGGCAGTATTTAAAAATACTATCTTGGAAGCCCATACCTTAAGCTAGGTATCATAAGGAAAGAAATGGAAAATAAAACAAAGGATATTATAATGCTTCTATATCGTTCCATGGTGCGACCGCACCTTGAATATTGTGTGCAATTCTGGTCGCTGTATCTTAAAAAGGATATAGCGTTATTAGAAAAGGTTCAGAGAAGAGCCACCAAAATGGTAAAGGTGATGGAATGATACTCCTATGAAGAGAGGCTAAAAAGGTTAGGGCTCTTCAACCTGGAAAAGAGACAGCTGAGGGGAGATATGATAGAGGTCTATAAATTAATGAATGGAGTGAAACGGGTAAACGTAGATCAATTCTTTACATCATCAGAATATAAAAAGACTAGGGGACATGCAATGAAGTTACAGGTTAACCTATTTAAGACTAATAAGAGAAAATATTTTTTTCACTCAACGTGTAATCAAACTCTGGAATTTGTTGCCGGAGGATGTAGTAAAAGCTGTTAGTGTAGCTGGGTTTAAAAAATGTCTGGACAAGTTCCTGGAGGAAAGATCCATAAACCATTATTAAAAGGGACCCAGGATATCACTGCTTGACCCAATACAAGCATTGAGGAACCTGTGTCTTTTGGGGAGACTGCTAGGTACTTATGACCTAGATTGGCCACTGTTGGAAACAGGATACAGGGCTTGATGGACATTGGTCTGACCCAGTATGGCATCTCTTATGTTCTTATGTTGTTATTCCATGCTTTAAGAAAGGTGGCAGGAAGTTAAAAAAAACTGCCAGCATGGCTTAAAGGTGTGGTCAGAGAGGCTGTTGTAGCTAAAAAAGCATCTTTCAGGAAATGGAAAAAAGAGCTAAATGATGAAAAGTGTAAACCACATAAGCACTGGCAAGGTAGATGCATGGCACTGATAAGGCAGGCAGAGAAAATTTGAGAAGAAGCTTGCTGTGGAAGCAAAAATTCATAATAAAAACTTTTTCAAGTACATTAGTAGCAAAAAATGTGATAGAGCCAGTTGGACCATCAGATGATAGAGGGATAAAAGGGGCACAAGGAGAGGACAAGACCATAGCGGAGAGACTGAATGAATTCTTTGCTTCAATCTTTACTGAAGAAGATGTAGGGAAGTTACCCATGGCTGAAATGGTATTTAAAGCTTATGCAGCTGTTGAAAGAAATTTCGATAAACTGGGAAGATTTACTACAATTATTTAATAAACTAAAGAGTAGCAAATCACCTGACCAGAAAGGACTGAAATATGAGATTGCAGACCTACTATTATTAATCTGTGAACTATCATTAAAATCATTTGTAGTATCTGAAGATTGGTGATTGGCCAATGTAGCTCCAGTTTATAAAAAACGGTTCCAAGGGTGATCCTGGAAATGACAGGTCGGTGAGCCTGACATCAGTACTGGGCAAAATGATAGAAACCATTATAAAGAACAAAATTACTGAACATGTAGATAGTCATGATTTAATGGGAGAAAGCCAACATGGCTTTAGCCAAGGAAGGTCTTGTCTTACTAATCTGTTATGTAGGTAGACAAAGGTGAGTCGTCGATATAGTGTATCTGGATTTTCAGAAAGCCTTTGACAAGGTTCCTCATGAGAGACTCTTGGTGAAGTTAAAAAGTCATGTGGATCAGTAAATGGTTAACTGATAGAAAGCAGAGGGTAGGACTAAATGGCCAATTTTCCCAATGGAGAAAGGTGAATAGTGGAGTACTTCAGGGATTTGTGCTGCATCTGCTGCTTTTTTAACATATTCGTAAATGACCTGGAAATGGGAATAATGAGTGAGGTAGTCAAATTTGCAGATGACACAACATTATTCAAAGTGGTTAAAACCCAAGAGGATTGTGAAAAATTGCAAGAGGACCTTGAAGAAGAAATGGAGTAGCATTTATAATAAAGAAGAAACTTTCAAGAACTGTAATGAAATGCAATGCAGTAAGTGAACATTTAGGGGGATGTTTACTAAAGTGCGGTAAACGTGAATAACGCGCGTTGTACGACGTTAACGATCATAAGTGCAGTATAATGCGCGTAATCACGCGCCAACGACCGCTAACGTCATACTACGCGTGTTAACTGTAGTTAACGATCGTAAAGCCCCGCGGCGCATTAAAACAGCGCAGAAGGTGGAGAGTGGGCGGAGAGAAGGGGTCAATGGGCGGAGAGTGGGCGGGGAGAGGCTCCTCTCACACTAACGTGCTGAATTTCTGAGCTCAATTCCAACGCAAATGAAAACCTGTCGTTAAAGGCATATTAAAGGGAAGAGAAACCATTTCCGTCAGCAATGTACAGCAAAACCGGGGAAACCTACAAAACGTGAGCAGTGTGATACATGTGCACAGAACAAAATGTCACATAAAACCTTAAAAATGACCACAAGAAACATTGTAAAAATTATAATTCAGCTGGGAAACAGTGATAGCAATGGGCAACAATGAACAACACTCCCAGGAAGGCACCAAAAAAAAGAAATGATGTTTGGAAGGGTCTACGCTCCGTAGACCCTTTCAAAGATCATTTCATTGTAATGGAGCTTTCCTGGGAGTGTTTTGTAATGTTGCCCAATGATATCATTGTTGCCCAGCTTGGTTATGGGTGTTTGCCCCTTTTTTCGAGGTCTTTTTTGAGGTTTACTTGCACCTTTCTCTCCATACAAGGTAAATGAGCCCACAGTAAACTTGTGCAGAGCAGGGTTTCTGACTCGTCAGGCTGGTTTTCCTATCTCCAGGGACTGCACACCCACACCCACAGGCTCCATTATCCAATGCCTCCTCAAGAGGCAGGATGTTGGGCCCTGCGTGCATCTCCCAATACTAGCACTTGCAAACCTTAGCAATGCCACCCTAAACCTGGAAATACGGTACACAGCTATCAAAAGGTTGCTATGATTACTGGCAGATAGCAATTCTGAAGTTAAGTACAATTTTCTGAGTGAGCTGCATCATAGCAACCTTTCTGATGTCTGTGGAGTGTGCTACAGGTATTGTGTCTGACAGTGTTTACCACCCTGGGGAGTGACCCCAATAGTTTTGCGTACCATAGCCATGCCTGCACTGTGCCCAGGAATGGTGCGGTGGCCAGGGCTGCCAAACACCTCTATAGTTGCACAATGCTGACATAGGTGTGGGGAGTGTGTGTCTGTCTATCCAGTGTGTGGTGGCTGCCAACACCCTCCACAGCCCACACTGCTAGCACTGTTGCCAGTATTGGCCTGCCAATGTGCATAATGAGGAGCAAGGTACTGTGGGAATAGCCTGGATAGGGTGGCCTGGCCTGGATTCATCTGTAAAGAGCATAGGGCAATGGCTCGGACATTGTAGTGCCTGGCCACCACCTGCACGGACAGGGTGGCCACAGCATGTCCTGCTGGGAGGTCACTCTCACCCTGACTGAGCAGTGACCATGGCATGGCTAGGTCCCCCATAGTGCTATTTAGTGTTTTTCTTGTGTGATATTTATGGGTTTTCTTTTGGGACCCAATCCCTGACTTATCTGCTTGGTGTGTATACTGATGTCCCAATTCTGCATACACGCATCTTCTCCAGGAACATGCACTATGGACTAGTTAGCAGGCTGTCTGCAGCTAGTATGTGTCTTGCTGGAACACCTTGCAGGGTGCAGCAGCTGGAGGCTTGCTGCTGGAGAATGTCAGATAGTGGTGGGGGGCAGCTGAGCATTTCCAGGCCTACTGTCTGTCTGCTATTGCTTTATGGATGTGTACAGATCTGCAATGAGTGCCCTGTAGGGTGTTTGTTCCCCAGCAGGACTGGGGTTGATGGTCCTCTCTACTGCCACCATTGCAGGGAGGTAGAATGTGGAGCTGTTGGTGGGAGATCCTGTTTCCACCTACATCATGTAACCATGTACCCATGGCACCAACACAGGATATGCACTATTCTGGGTGCCTCATAGCCCATAAGGGCTAGACATGACTGAGAAATACAGAAGGACACAGATGTATCCTAGGTGTGTCTGCAGGAACTACCTATCACACACAGTAGCACTGATGGGGACCTGCAGCTTGTAAATCTGATGGTCAGCAATATATACATAAGCTAAGCACGTTTTAAGTCCGTGCGTCTAATGGTAGAAGGGGTTAATCTTTCCTGAAGAATCCAGTGGGAGGGAGACACAGGGCAGATAGCAGCAGCTCCGGTCAGTGCAAGGGGGCGTGCCAGCACTGTGACGTCTCGTGTACAGACACAGAGCTGCTTGCTCCTGCATGCAACACTTGTGCACAAATCATCAACAGGTTCTTGGTTCTAGGCTGTTCACTCTTTTTCATCGCAATTCGTGTTAGCTCGTCATTCTTCAACCATTATGTTATGTCTCCGCGAAAGTGTATTAATTCGCCAGACAGTTTCTGTTTCATCTGTGGTGAATACACAGTGTTGAAGCAACAGCAGAATATTACAGACTTTGTGAAAAAAGTATACTTTGCATACTTTGGACTAAAAATTGGAGATCGAGATAAAGTCTGGGCGCCTCATAAAGTGTGCAAACAGTGTGTTGAGGACCTCCGAAACTGGTTCAAGGGTAAGAAAAAATCTTTCCGTTATGGGACTCCTATGGTATGGCGAGAGCAAAAGAACCATAGTGATGACTGTTACTTTTGTTCATGCGATGTGAAAGGGTTTAATTCCAAATGGAAGCATTCCATTTCATACCCCAATCTTCACTCAGCAATTCGTCCCATCCCCCATGGCATAGATATACCAGTACCCAAGCCCCCTGCTACCTTGGAAGAGATACCTAGCTCCGATGAAGGTGAAGTCATACCTGAACCAGATGATGAATCAAGTTCTGACTTTGAAGATGATACAAGACCACAATTGTTTTCTCAGGAGGAGATGAATGATTTCGTAAGAGACTTGAATCTTCCCAAAGATGCCGCTGAGTTACTTGGATGAAGGCTGAAAAGCAGTAATTTATTGTTGCCAGGAGTGCCATCTTCATGGTTCAGACATCGTGAAAAGGAGTTCGTTCCTTACTTCGCCCAGGAAGACAAGTTGGTTTATTTCATCGATGTCGAAGGTCTGATGGGTCAATTTAAAATCCAATATGACTCAGAGCAATGGCATCTTTTTATAGATTCTTCAAAAAGAAGTCTCAAAGCAGTTTTACTCCACAACGGTTTTTATGCTTCCATACCTGTAGGTCATTCCGTACACTTGAAGGAAACCTACAAGAACTTGGAATTGGTTCTTCATAAACTTAAATATGAAGACCGTGGTTGGCAAGTGTGTGGGGACTTGAAGGTCTTGTGCATGCTGCTCGGGCAACAAGCTCGGTATACCAAATATCCTTGTTTTCTGTGTTTATGGGACAGTCGAGACCGACAAAAATCACTGGATCAAGAAGAGTTGGTAGCCGAGGGTTCTAACAGTTGGTGAAAAAAATGTCCTCCGAGAAACTTTGGTACCTTCCCATAAAGTTCTTCTACCACCTCTCCACATAAAATTGGGATTGATGAAGCAATTCGTAAAATTACTTCCAAGAGATGGAGAATGCTTCAAATACTTGGTCACCAAGTTTCCAGGCCTGTCGAAGGCAAAATTGAAGGAAGGTGTGTTCGTCGGACCAGACATTAGAAGGCTTATAGTTGATCAAGAGTTTGTCAATACCATAACAGATCCTCAAAAAGAAGGATGGATTGCATTTAAAGAAGTCGTACAGAAATTTTTAGGCCATAACAAAGATCCTCACTACAAAAAGATCGTCGGACGAATGCTGAAAGCATTTCAAGCTTTAGGTTGCCTGATGAGTTTGAAAGTGCATTTCCTCCAGTCCCACTTTGACTACTTTCCTGAAAATTTGGGAGCTGTGAGTGAGGAAAAAGGTGAATGATTCCACCAAGACATTAAAGAGATGAAAAGGAGATACCAGGGAAAATGGAGCATTGCAATGATGGCAGACTACTGTTGGATGCTTCAGAGAGACATTCCAGATGCTACTCACAAGCGTAAATGCACCGAGGAGCCTCACAAGGAAGAAGAATTGAGTTTAGTGTGTGTAGGTGAGCTCATTTCAGTTCAAAAAAAGGATTTTCATGAAAATATTGTAATAAAACTTTAATTTTATGTCTATTTCCATTTATTTTGAGGTATTGCCTTATTTAACATAGTTACCTAAATTGTCAGGAAATGTGATGTCCTATGGCAAAATTGAGGTCATTTTCGGATTCAGCACACCAAAAAACATAAAGATTACGTGGAATAACCAAAACAGCTTTCGAAACAAAATTTTTTCAGACCTGTGAAATTGATGCCTTTTTATTATGGTCCTGGTGGCGAATACTGCGTATACCATGGACTGCCCAAAAAACAAACCATTCAGTACTAGAGGAGATCAAACCTAAGCTTTCTTTAGAAGCTCAGATGACAAGACTTTGACTTTCATACTTTGGACACATCATGCAAAGAGAGAGATCATTAGAGAAAGACATCATGCTTGGCAAGATAGAGTCAACGCAAAAGAGGAAGGCCAGCAATGAGATAGATTGATACAATAACAGCAGCTACGGGTACCACTCTGTCAACAATGAGCTGCCTGAAGACCAAACACAATTTAGGACAACTATCCAGAGTGTCACAATGAGTAGACACCAACTCAACGGCACTTAACAACAACAACAGATGTCCAAATGGCATGGAAGATGAAATCTGATGTGGACAAGTGCAAAGTTATATACCTAGGAAAAAACAATCCAAACTATGGTTACACGATGCAAGGTTCCACATTAGGAACCACCACCCAGGAAAAATATTTAGGTGTCATAGTGGATAACACATTGAAACCCTCTACCCAACGTGCAGTGGCGACCAAGAATGCAAATTAAATCCTAGGAATAATAAGGAAAGGAATGGAGAATAAAACAAAGGATATTATATTGCCTCTGTATTGTTCCATGGTACGACTGTAACATGAATATTGTGTGCAATTCTGGTCGCCGTGTCTTAAAAAGGATATAGCGGAATTAGAAAAGGTACAGAGAAGAGCCACCAAAATGGTAAAAGGGATGGAAGGAAAACCCTATGAGGAGAGGCTTAAAATGTTAGGGCTTTTCAACCTGGACAAGAGACGGCTGAGGGGAGATATGATAAACCTCTGTAAATTAATGAATGGAGTGGAATGGGTAAACATAGATCGATTCTTTATGGCATGAAAAAGTAGAAAGACTAGGGGACATGCAATGAAGCTAAAGTGTAACCCATTTAAGACTAATAAGAGAAAATATTTTTTCACTCAACAAGTAATCAATCTTTGGAATTCATTACCAGAGGATATAGTAAAAGTTGTTAGAGTAGCTGGGTTTAAACAAGGTTTGGGCAAGTTCCTGGAGGAAAAGTCCATAAACCATTATTAAAGAGGACACAGGTAATCCACTGCTTGCCCCAATACAAGCATTGTGGAATCTGTGTGTCTTTTTGGGAAACTGCTAGGTACTTGTGACCTGGATTGGCCACTGTTGGAAACAGGATACTGGGCTTCATGGACCTTGGTCTGACCCAGTATAACATTTCTTATGTTATGTCCTATGCTTCTCAAAAATGCTTGCCAGTTGAGGTCTAATACAAAGAATGTCAGACACAAAGAATTTCATTCCAACCCCGACCTCAGGAAATCTACTATGACATCTGCTCAATCAAGATCTCTACCAGAAGTCAGTAACCAATGTAGGGATTGGAGATTTATGTATAAAAATATTATGATAATTCTCGGTTGTCATATTGCCATACAGCTAGCAATTTCTATCACTGAAGAACAGATGGATGATAAAGATACAAGATCTAAGGCTTAAATGAATGACATCAGTACTAGATAAAAATATGGAAACTAATGTTAAGAACAAAATTTCAAAGGACGTGCATAGGACATATTTTCTTTTTCTTTCATTTTCAGATCAATCACCCTGGTGGTTTGTTTTTAGATTCTGAAATCTTTGTTTTGTTTGTTTCATTCTGGTCTAGTAAAGTAAATGGAACAAGACATTTTGTTTTATAATATTGAGGTTTTCCATCCCTTTCAATGAAACTTGCTTATAACATTCTGGCAGACATCTACCATAGAGGCAACAGCACTCCAATACATCAAGTTGCATGTTTACTAAACTACGTTAACTGCGAACATGGGGTTATCACAGAAATACTGCCCAGTGGTGGTAGCTAACATAGTGGAAATGCAGATATTGCAGGCACTTTCCTGCAATATCTGCATTTTGCACGTAGGACCTAGGGGTGGGTGGGATGGGGGCGGGGATTAGGTATGCTGATGGTCAGCAGCTTTTACACAAAGCTTTGTTGCATGATGGCTGCCAAATCAGGCCTCAAGAGGTGGCATTATTGGCCGGTGATCCATACTGGCAGGCATTGTGGCTGCTGCTGATTGGCAGCGGCCATGTGCCCTGCAGTCATGTGGGCCCTCCATGCCCTGATTGGCTCCCCTTAAACAATATTGTTGGTGCCACGGATCTAAAGATCTGTCTGACTAGTAAGTTGGAGTCCGCCTCCCCCTATCTATCCTCCTCCCAAACATTGAAAACTGGTTAGCCAGTGGGCGCGGGGACCCCTCCACTCACCTGACCTCCTGGTCCATACCTTGAAACCCTTGTGGTCCAGTGGTGAAGTGGGGCAGGAGCGGTTCTCCTCACCTTGCTCCCATCCTTGAGCCTTGTAAAATGGTTTCGATCACTCAGTGCTGCCTTCTAGCCTCATGCTAGGGGACAGCACTGCGAGATCATGGCCATATTTATGAGTACCATTGAGAAAGGCAGGAACAAAAGAGCCTGGATTTTTTACAGGAGTGGGAAGGGGAGGGGCTTTAGCCACCCGACTGACTGACTGGGATAGTTTCTCTTGACGGGGAGGGGGGTGGGGGGGGGTGACTGGTCCCCCTAAACAGTTCCTGATGTGGATTGGGAGCTGTCCAGGGGCATGAGAGACCATGGTAGCAATCAGAGCACAGAGCTTGTAACAGCTATGTGCACTTGATTGCTACTTGCCCTCCCCATTGTTTTACTGTGGAGGCTCATGATTCCTGCATTGGCAAGAACCGTGGGAGGCCTGGCAATCTATTTCCGGTGATATATTGCCAATAAAACCCAGAGGTAGCTGGGTTGCTAGGAGTCAATATTGACTTGATGGCACTAAAAAAAAAATACTATAGAATAGGATGGGGGACTGCTTCAGAATCTCCTCAAAATGACTCTTTAACATCTCATATGCAGAGATAATATTAATACAGGGGACATTTTTTTAAAGTTAATTTTTATAATGAAAATTGTTTTCAAAGTTTTCCATTTTATCCTATAGACAAGAATTGCTCTTCACTAACATACCATTAGCCATGCTGCTATTTTCTAACCACAATCACTCACCTCAGTGTAACGTACGTTTAATATATTAACGTGCTCAGAAACCTTGGAAACTTTCGGCAGAGAATTTACAGGCTGATAGAATAGATTCTGTAAACGACATTAATCTCCATATCTCCAAGGTAGATACTCCTCTAGAAGGAGTAAGAAGAATCCTTTCAGCTCCTATAATCCTCCCAGAACAACTCACAGCCTGCAAAGACTTCAAAGTTGGGATGATCTGAAGGTCTTTTTCTTCTGCCATGTCTTCTCCCATCAACAGCTTCTTCTCCGCAGAAATTATAATAAGCTTAACATTTAAGGCCAAAGAAGGCAATGAGGATCATAATTCTTCTTGCTCTGTGATGACCACTTAGATCCAGATCCTATCCAGATCCCACACCTAAACTACTCAGAGTAGGTACCATAGGAGAAACTTTGATCTTCCCACTTTCTGAGAGAGGAGGTGAGGGGTGGAGAATTGGACTCAATGAGATCCCTGATGAAAGACCAGGAGCCAAACCACTAGGAGAAATAAAATTTTGACTCCCTTCATTCATTTCCCAAGATAGCAAAAGTATGAATAGGTAGAGGATCCACACCCAGATATAATTTTACCTTTTCTTTAAGCTTGAGCACATGGGAATTTCAAGGCCTTAAACTTCAGCATACCATCAATGGCATACCATAGCTTTCTCTTTGCTGTGGTAAGTGGGGAACAGTAGATCTGAAATATGTCTGGCTCATGTCAAAAGTAACGTGATTGCTAGATGTGTGGAGGTGGGGATGGGGGAGGAGCTGTGGGGATTTCAAGTACCTGACTTTCTGCTTTACACTCTCCTCAGTCAGCAGGCATATGTGATTTGTATGGGATATGTGAGATTGCAGTCTATACCAAATTTGCAGTGATACTTGTCCCAGATATTGGTGATAGCCAGTGATTGAGAACTCCTGGCTTTTTGGGTTATTTATAAACATTATTCATGATTCCCACATATAAAATCAGGTGTTTACACATGAAAATGGCATTCATGTATAAATGGTGACTTTAGATAGAGCTCAATTTACATATGGATGTACTTAATATGTAGAAGTTGCAAGGAGGGTGTTAGGAGTATGGCTAGGGAGTGGCCAAGGCAGATCAAAAATATCTACTAGTTTTCTCTGTTTCAAATAGTGAATGTACATTTATGACTCAAAAGTGAGCATGCTGGATTTACACTAGCTCCTTGGCACATATATATTTTTAAAATGTGCTTGTTTCTGGCAGCCCTTTACAGGGCAATTAAGAAGATTAGCTTCCTTAACCCTCCTGTTGTTTAAATCTCCATATAAATCTATATAAATTATAAAGATGGAAAGATAGCAGCCTCTGTGATTAATTGGCAGCATGCACATATATAAGTCTGCAAAATGGCTCACATGTGTAGCACCTTCATGTGTAGGTCACAAAACATAGGTGTACACGTGTAGGTTCCGTCACTTACGCATGTATGTAGCTGTGTTGTTTTTTTCTGACATAAGTTTGTAAAGTGGCTCCTCCCACTGTACGTAGAGGCATACCCATGTGCACACTTGCACTTTCTTCTAGGTATTTTACAAACAGCTCGACGTTAGGCAGAACCTTTTCTAACATACCACTGGAACCATGAATGCTCAATCTCGATGTCTCAGTTCAGAGCGCCATGTCTTTTATAATAGCACTGTTGACAGTGACTTGAAGTAGAGTACCAGGACCCTCTGAAAGGGTTAATATGGAGAATGGCTTGGAATTTTGCTGACAATCTGACACTCGATCTGTTGCAGCTTAGTAGTGTATGAGGCCTATTCCAATCTGCCCAGCTTGCGCCTATATGGTCTGTCAGAATCGGGGCATGCTGCGTGTCAGACGGCTGCCTGGGTGAGAATCTTCACAGTCTTGGCAAGTGCATATATCTATATGATTTGCAAGGGATTGTGGGCAATGCAGTTCATTCACACCAGACACAGCTGCTCACAATAATTAGTTGTGCTTTTGGGTAAAGCCAATAAGATATTTATTTATAGGGTTATTTCTCCCAACACAGATATGCTTGGTAGCACATAAATCAGGTTACTTGCTTTCAGTGTTAAACTTGGAAAAACAAAATCAAAATCAGGAAAACAACATTCAAACTTGTCAGGCATTAGCTAATGTTTTCTTAGCATATATCAAACAACAAACGAAAAGCCACAAAGAAAGAAAAAAACTGTTCTTTTCAGGTTAACTTCTGATAACGTCCCACATAGATTCAGAAGTGATTCTCTCCTAGCTCACAAGCAATTAGGTAAGGCTCAATTGCTAGCAGTTATCCAGCTGAAACCCCTTAGCTGGCTTGCTTTCTACTGTGTGGGTCAAATCCTGCTTCAGGAGCTTTTCTGAGTAGATTAAAGAACAAGTTTGTATTTCTTTGTGATGGTTGCTGTACTTTATAACAGAAAATCACCAAAGGAGTTTGGACAGAGAGCAGTCCATATAAACACATTCTTCATCTGCAATCATTCCCCCTTCTTCAACAAGCATGGGTTCAATATCATGGATTGGCACAGATGAATCTCTCAATGGAGCACTTTCAGGAGAATACTTGTTTCCCTGCTGTCTTTCAAGGTTATAGCTAGGGCATAGATCAGTGTTCATACCTGAGCTTCCATTGCTGTTAGAGTTCCTCTCTATATAGCCTGGCCAGTATGTAGTCCAGTTCTTATGTCCAGCCTTCCAATCCAGATCCCTGGACACTGGATCTCTCTTCACATACCTTCTGGCACAGGTCTTAGGGTCCCTTCCACGTGCAGCCGTCTCTCTCACAGATATCGTCTGGAGATTCCTAGCTCTGCAGCACCATTCCTCTGGCTTTCCCAGTCCAATGGTGTATGCTGGCCCTTGAAATGCCTCCCAGTATACGTACTGCTCTGGACTCTTCTAGACCTCTCAAAGGCTTTTCTCTTCCTTCTTCCAGAGGGTTTCTTTCCCTCTCTGTCCGTCCAGTTTGGCTTCTGCTTCTGATGATCCTCCTGATGATGAAGATGATCAAGCTCAAACTGCTTCTCAGGATAATGAGGATGATCCTCTGTAGAATAAACTCTACCTTTATTCTGCTTAGATGAGTGCTCCTCCCTAACACAGCGCAGCTGTGCTGAATCAGGCCCTGCCCTTTGAGATGAGTGCTTAGGGATTACCTCATAGCCCTCCTGATTGAACACACGTTTCCCCACTTCAGCTCCTCTAATGGCTGTTGGAAACCTGGTGCATTCTGGGACTGGTAGTCTTTTATGGGAAAATTCTGTTTTCTTATTTCTACCAGAACTGACAGGTTGCTTGTTCAGAGTCACTTCACCTTTTCAATAGCTCCTTCCTGAGCTATGATAAGCTTCCTTATCACATACCCCCCTGCTTAAGTTATTACGGACTGGTTTAACTGATGAAACTTCTTTCCTACAGTCCGTAATACCTACGAGAGTGTTCTCTTTTTGAAGCTCACTTACTTCCTGACTGGCTTCAGGGTCATTATTATTTACAGGCCTCTCCTTCCAAGACTTAAGTACATTAATATGGTAGGTCTGCCTACGCCCTCTTGCATTTTCTACCATATAAGATACTGGGCTCACTTGTTTAACAACCTTCCATGGCCCTTTCCACTGTACTTCAAATTTTGGGGCTGTACCTGCTACTTGAACCAAAACCTTTTCACCAATGCTTAATTGGCAGCTTTTGGCCTTCCTATCATACCACCCTTTCTGGCGCACTTGACTGTCCTGCAGGTTCCTCTCAGCAACCTGCGAGGTCCTTTTCAAACGTGCTCTCAAGTCACGTAGAAACTGTGGCACTTCCTGACTTCCTGGTTCAGGATCAATCCATTGTTCCCTCAAAATATCTAATAAACCCCGTGGAGCCCTACCATACATCAATTCATATGGAGTTACACCTAGGGACACCTGAATTCTTTCCCTGCAGGCATATAAGGCAAAGGGCAATAACATATCCCATTCTTTTACCTCTCCTGCTAACCCCCTTCTCAACATTTGTTTGAGAGTTTGGTTGAATCTCTCCACCAAACCGTTTGATTGTGGATGGTAGGCTGAGGTTTTCACGTGATGAATGCCAAAGGCATCCCAGACCTGGGCCAAATATTTGGATACAAAATTGGACCCTCGGTCAGTCAACACCTCTCTTGGGAATCCCACTTCACAAAACAATTTTACTAGCTCTAAAGTTATTGTTTTTGCAGAAATATTCCTCAATGGTATGGCCCAGGGAAACCTTGTTGCCTGATCTACCATAACTAGGATGTATTGGAAACCTCGGGGCGTTTTGACTAATGGGCCTACAATATCCATGGCAATGCGACCAATTGGGTCTGTGATAATTGGCATGGGAATCAATGGCACCACCGGTGGGTGAGCCGCTGTAACTCGCTGACACGCTGGACATGCAGCACAAAACTGGGCAGTTTCTTTGAAGATACCTGGCCAGTAAAAACGCATAAGTATTTGATCCAGCATTCCTTGCATCCCTTTATGACCTCCAACTGGATGATCATGTGCTAATCTAAGTACTAGCCCTTTGAAAGTTGTGGGTACCACCAATTGTTTACGTATGGTCCCATTCCTGGGGTCCTGACTCTCTCTATATAATATTTCATTATCTAGTCTGAATCTGGGTAATTCCTCCCTGACCTCCTGAGCATACTTAAAAGCTCGGGTGAGAGCTTGATCAGCTCGCTGCTGTTGTGGAAAGTTAGGAAACTTTTCCACTAACTCAGCTGGCACCCAGGGTAAACTTTGACCAGCTAACATCTCAGCCCTACCCTGTGCTCTGCAAAGTCTCTCACGCCGCTTTTGTGCTTTCAACTTTCTTACTTTACCAGATGATGGGGTTATTAAATCATCATGAGAGGGTAAGTCTCCTAATAACTCTGCCTGCTCCCCCTCCTCCTTCTGCTGGCTCTCTACCTTAGCCTGCGAGCGGGTGGATACAAGGCCCCTCTTATTACCTATGGTTTGGCCTTCTGGAAGCTTAACCATCTTTTTAGCTAGGGACTGAGGACTTCCAAAGAAAGGCCCGGGAGCTATTTCCATTAATCCTTCTCCCTCCTTCTTTCCTAGCCCTTCCACTAGACCCTGCTCAAATCTTGGCCAGTCCTTTCCTAGAACCAAATCAAAGGATAGCCTAGGCACCACTGCTAACAGGACTTCCTCTTGCTTCCCCAGGCACTTAACCTTTAGCCTATAGGTGGGATATGATGTTGCAGCACCATGAATGCATCTGATGTGAACTTGGCTTTCAGGGGTTCTAGGCACAAATCCTTCTTGGGCCTCTATCCTCTTCCAAAGCCTTTTTGACATCATACTCTGGTCTGCCCCAGAGTCTAACAAAGCATTTGTGGTAATTCCTTGCACATCAACCATCAAAAGAAATCCTTCTTTGGGCTGTTTTAAATCCACATCCACTAAGCTAGTGTGTGTCTGGCATCTCTTTTCTAAATGTCCCCATTTTCCACACTTGAAACATTTCTTTCTATTCCACTGTGTCATCTGGTTTGATACAGTACATTCATTTTCAGAAACATTTTTAATTACTTTCTTTTCTGATACAGCACATCTTGCCTCAGCACCAATCTTCAGAGGGCCACCCATTCTATGGCAAGCCTGCGTGGCTTCCAAGAATCTCTCTGCTAGCATGGTTGCCTCTCCAAGATTTTGGCAATTTTGCTGTATAAGGAAAGTGTGCAAATCTTTAGGGACCGCAGACATAAATTGTTCAAGCATTATAATGTCTAATAACATTTCTACCGTCTTTTGCTCAGGCTCCAACCATTTTACAGCTAAACCTCTGATTCTCTGACTCAGAGCCCTGGGTGTTTCACCCACTCTCAATGTAACAGCTCTAAACATTAGCCTATACTCTGAAATAGACAACCCTAGGCGATCTCTAATAGCAGCCTTTACATCCTTATAATTCAAAGCCTGGGCTACTGGCATTGCTCTGTAAGCTGCAAGCGCCTCTCCAGTTAATGAGGCTGCCAGCCTTACTGCCCACTGGGTCTCTGGCCATGCTAATGCTTGTGCCACTCTTTCAAAAGACTCTAGAAAATCATCAACATTATCATCTGGAGTTAGCTTCCCAAAACTAAATGCCCCAATCCCTTGATTGAGTCCCACACTGTCCACATGTGGTATACCAGTATTTACTGCTGGTCTTGCATCTGTTCCACTTTGGTTCTGCAGCTGAACTAGGGCTTGCACCAGATCAAGCACTGGCCTCTGCTGTTCCATTAAGGCTTTCATAGCAGTGTCCTGAGCCTGCTGTGCTAGCTCCTGTTGCCTGCTAAACTGGGCTGCCATCCAGATAGCCATCTCCCTCGGATCCATCTTGATCCCTGCAAGAAACAAAGAAAAAAAACAAAGTGCACCACCTTCCAAACAGGTGTGTTTTTTTCTACTTTTTTTTTTTTCCAATTACCCCTGTGCCTTACTCCCATCCACCACTAGACATGCCCAGGTACTTATTACCTTGTGTCAGTGACGAATCCAGCTCTGCACAGGGTCTTTTCCTCCTGGGACAGGTTCCTGGAACATCCACTTCTCCTCCAAAGTGCAGTTGAGGGAAAATCTTTTTTTTTCCAGCTTTAAACTTGAACTTTAGTTGTAATCCTCTGCAAGTAAATCCCCTTTGTGCAAAAGCAATCCGAAAAACTATGCCATTTGTCAGACGGCTGCCTGGGTGAGAATCTTCACAGTCTTGGCAAGTGCATATATCTATATGATTTGCAAGGGATTGTGGGCAATGCAGTTCATTCACACCAGACACAGCTGCTCACAATAATTAGTTGTGCTTTTGGGTAAAGCCAATAAGATATTTATTTATGGGGTTATTTCTCCCAACACAGATATGCTTGGTAGCACATAAATCAGGTTACTTGCTTTCAGTGTTAAACTTGGAAAAACAAAATCAAAATCAGGAAAACAACATTCAAACTTGTCAGGCATTAGCTAATGTTTTCTTAGCATATATCAAACAACAAACAAAAAGCCACAAAGAAAGAAAAAAACTGTTCTTTTCAGGTTAACTTCTGATAACTTCCCACATAGATTCAGAAGTGATTCTCTCCTAGCTCACAAGCAATTAGGTAAGGCTCAATTGCTAGCAGTTATCCAGCTGAAACCCCTTAGCTGGCTTGCTTTCTACTGTGTGGGTCAAATCCTGCTTCAGGAGCTTTTCTGAGTAGATTAAAGAACAAGTTTGTATTTCTTTGTGATGGTTGCTGTACTTTATAACAGAAAATCACCAAAGGAGTTTGGACAGAGAGCAGTCCCTATAAACACATTCTTCATCTGCAATCATTCCCCCTTCTTCAACAAGCATGGGTTCAATATCATGGATTGGCACAGATGAATCTCTCAATGGAGCACTTTCAGGAGAATACTTGTTTCCCTGCTGTCTTTCAAGGTTATAGCTAGGGCATAGATCAGTGTTCATACCTGAGCTTCCATTGCTGTTAGAGTTCCTCTCTATATAGCCTGGCCAGTATGTAGTCCAGTTCTTATGTCCAGCCTTCCAATCCAGATCCCTGGACACTGGATCTCTCTTCACATACCGTCTGGCACAGGTCTTAGGGTCCCTTCCACGTGCAGCCGTCTCTCTCACAGATATAAGAACATAAGAACATAAGATATGCCATACTGGGTCAGACCAAGGTCCATCAAGCCCAGTATCCTGTTTCCAACAGTGGCCAATCTAGGTCAGACGTACCTAGCAGTTTCCCCAAAAGACACAGATTCCACAATGCTTGTACTGGGTCAAGCATTGATATCCTGGGTCCCTTCTTAATGATTTATGGACCTTTCCTCCAGGAACTTGTCCAAACCTTTTTTAAACCCAGCTACACTAACAGCCTTTACTGCATCCTCCGGTAACAAATTCCAGAGTTTGATTACACGTTGAGTGAGAAAATATTTTCTTTTATTAGTCTTAAATAGTTTACCCTGTAGCTTCATTGCATGTCCCCTAGTCTTTCTATATTCTGATAACGTAAACAATCGATCTACGTTTACCCGTTCCACTCCGTTCATTAATTTATAGACTTCTATCACCTATGTCTACACCCTAAGATGGTTCATACATAAAATGTAATGAACAATCAGTTGCAAGATACTCAACATACCTACACACAACACTTTTTACAAATACTTAAATTAACCTGACTCATAAAGCAAAGGATGCTGGATATGATCTCAATCTCACCCATATATTGCCTGTGCCCTTTTTAATTGTTTATTGCATCATTCCTTAGAGATCTTCCTTCTGGAGCTCATAGAGTAGAGTGGAACCAATATTCAAGGGTAGCGGGCAGTGCTGTTAAATTGTTGGCCATTACCACTTTTTTAAACTTTTTATTTATAACATTTTATAAGTTACAACAAGGAAAAAAGTATGAATGTTTCATAAAATCAAGACACTTTAAGAGCTAAAATATCCAAAACCAAATGAGTTTATCCACAAACAACTATTAACAAAAGTGATAAACCTCTGTCCTTAACTACCAAATATTAATAATTAATAATACTTTTAGAAGAGCGGCAAATAAAGAAAGAAAAAACTTAAAAGCCATGTAGGTCGACAGTAATAATGAATAAACCCCTTTTAACATAGCTCAAGGAAACAAAAAAAAAGCCAAGCACTAAATTGTATACTTAAGCCCTCCCCTGCAAGAAACCCTCCAATTGAGATGCATCATAAAAAATATACTGATGACCCTAGTAAGAAATAAGACACTTATATGGGTGCTTTAAGAAGAAGATAGCGCCCAGAGCCAAAGTCCTAGACCTAAGCTCCAAAAGGGCCTTCCTCAGTCTCTGAGTTTCCTGTGAAATGTCTGGGAATATTTGAATAGATTTACCAAAAAAGAGCACCTGTTTTTTAGGAAAATATGAACAAATAATCTGCATCTTATCAGTATCTGAAACAAATGATACCAAAAGAGTCGCCTGTGTTGGAATCTCTGGAGATTCCTAGCTCTGCAGCACCATTCCTCTGGCTTTCCCCAGTCCAATGGTGTATGCTGGCCCTTGAAATGCCTCCCAGTATACGTACTGCTCTGGACTCTTCTAGACCTCTCAAAGGCTTTTCTCTTCCTTCTTCCAAAGGGTTTCTTTCCCTCTCTGTCCGTCCAGTTTGGCTTCTGCTTCTGATGATCCTCCTGATGATGAAGATGATCAAGCTCAAACTGCTTCTCAGGATAATGAGGATGATCCTCTGTAGAATAAACGCTACCTTTATTCTGCTTAGATGAGTGCTCCTCCCTAACACAGCGCAGCTGTGCTGAATCAGGCCCTGCCCTTTGAGATGAGTGCTTAGGGATTACCTCATAGCCCTCCTGATTGAACACACGTTTCCCCACTTCAGCTCCTCTAATGGCTGTTGGAAACCTGGTGCATTCTGGGACTGGTAGTCTTTTATGGGAAAATTCTGTTTTCTTATTTCTACCAGAACTGACAGGTTGCTTGTTCAGAGTCACTTCACCTTTTCAATAGCTCCTTCCTGAGCTATGATAAGCTTCCTTATCACATACCCCCCTGCTTAAGTTATTACGGACTGGTTTAACTGATGAAACAGAGCTCCACACACAGGTTGGCTATACATGCAGGGAGCGTTGTTTCCGCTAGGGCAATCTGGGCATTTAGTGGGTCTGGACGTCTGGATCAGACATCTAGACCCACTAAACGAGGATCAGAATGACCCCTATATATATAGAAGCCAAGGTTGTATTTTGTAGATGTGTAAAAATATGAGACAATGCTTTTGTTTTCAGAATATTTGTCCTGATAAAGCTGAGCAATATGTAGTGTTTAGCTTGACTTGTAACACGTCGATCAGTGGTTCTCAACCCAGTCCGCTGGGACCCTAAGGCCAGCCAGGTTTTCAGGATATCCACAATGAATATGCATGAGATAGGTCTCCATGCACTGCTTCCATTGTATGCAGATCTATCTCATGCATATTCATTGTGAATATCCTAAAAACCTGACTGGCCTGGGGATCCCAGAGGACAGGGTTTAGAACCATTGACGTAGATTAATTGATCCTTTATTATTATACTGCTTTGTGCTGAAAACAGTGTAACAAAGAGAAATATTAAGTTGTAAAAGTTTTGTGTTTATATAATGATGCTTATCTATTTGCTTTTGTTTTGTGTCCTGGGTTCCTTCCTTTGTGAGCTGAGATGTCTTTGTTAATCAGATAGTTATATTACTGATAATATTCAAAGTAATTTGAGTTAAACTAAGATAAGAGAGCCTTCCTAAGAATTTTTGGTAAACATTTGAAAAGAGTTTAGTTTATTCGACATAAACTGCTAGTTATATTTTAATGTTTGTTACCCTTTAAGTAATAAGATTCACTATATCTTGTACAGTTGTGCACCTGACAAGAGAGGTGTGTTTATTAGCATGTGGCCTAACTTTAATTTGGTAGATAAGAGAATAACTTAAGGAATGTAGATGCAAAATAGAAGTATGCTACGAGTTAGCTTGGTCTATATATAGTCAAATTATTTGTAATAATTTAGTGCTAGCAGTAGATATAATTAATTAGCATTAGATAAGATAATTTTGTTCAACAATTTTATCTTGCCATTACCAGTAACTATTTGCAATTGTGAGGAATCAGAGTGTTCTAGAAGTGAGTTTTAGTTCTGCAGATTATATATTTTACGTACTGAATCCTACGGGCTGAAGACAATGACAACTGTGAATGAAATGAAGTCTGCAATGCTACCAAAAGCCGAATAGGAGCAAAGAACAGCGATTCAAGACAATGCATATATATATGGCCATGTAGTCTTGGTGGACAGTCACTGCAACTCTGTTCAGGATGTGCATAGCCCAGCCAATAGTGAACAGATGCTGCTGAAAAATCGGGAGTTATGACCGGTGTCGTGATGTGAATGTAGTGCAAGCCTCTGAACTACTGAAAGGTCTATGGAGAGCCGTTGGTCACTGCCAGCAGATAGTGTTTACAAGAATAATTGGTAAAGCCTTACTCTCTGTATGCATTCTTACTGAGACCTAGAAAGGGCAAACAGTGTCACATAACTTTGGTTAATTTACAGGATGATTGTAATCCTTTTTCTATATTGTATAAAGACTTATAAAGACTTTTTCCAACCAGCAAGAATGAAGCTCACCAGATGTGCCTAGGACTCTGAAGCAAAGTGAAGCGAAAGGCATTCCCCACTGTAGTAGAAGATTTATTTTGTACATGGACATGTTTGAGCTATCATTCTTTTGTAGTGAAGCGAAAGGCATTCTCCACTGTGGTAGAAGATTTATTTTGGACATGGACATGTTTGACCTATCAATCTTTTGTAGTGAAGGAGGGGGAATGGGGACTATTGACAGGGACTTGGAGTGGGGTACCGGGAGTCTCTAAAAGGGTTAATATGGAGAATGATTTGGAATTTTGCTGACAACCTGAAGCTTGATCTGTAGCAACTTAGCAATGTATGTGCATAGAATCCAAAGTTGTATTTTTGTTTGTAAAAAACGGAGACAGAATGCTTTGTTTTCAGAATACTTGTCTTGATAAAGCGGGGCAATATGTTGTGTTTAGCTTGACTCGTAACATGTAGATAAGCAAAAAGTAGTGCAAAAGCATGTTGTAGAGCGATAAGACAAATTTGTACCATGTAGCAGGTTTTTTTTCCTAATTAAAGAAGTACTATGGTCTAACTGGAGTAGGAATTATGGGAGAACTGTTCAAGTTTGCAGGCTCAGATTCCTCTGCTTAAGCTTAAGTAGTATTATCTCTGATATAATTCTGTGCATGTGTGATTTCATTCCTTAATTGAATTTAGATAATTGGAGCCAAAGAGCCAAGGTTGAATTTTGTTACTTGGTGAGCCCAGTCAGGAGTAGGTCATGCAAAGAGATTTTTTCAAGCACATTTGCAGCACTGCAAGCTTTTTGAAGTTTTGGACGCTTGCAGAATGAGGTCCCAGCAGTAAGTGACTCCTGCTAAATATGTACTGATGCAGAACCGGAGGAAAGGTTGATGGTTCGAAATACTGCATTGATTACAGCATTTCTGATGACAGCATTTCCATTCTCCTGTGGCAACTCCCCTGAAGAACCCAATATTTCAGATAAATGTACCTTTTTAAGCTGCTAGAGTGCTGATTTTTTAAGGGTGAATGTTGATTTAATAAAAGAGTAAAAGGACAGGTCTGTAAATTGAGGAAATACCTTCACCACAGACAGTTCCACAAAAACAGATTTGTATACAAAAAATAAATAAGTAGTTAACCAGGTAAGGCGGACATGGCTCTCCCGGCCCCTTAACCCTACCCTTCCACCCCCCCCCCCCCTTGAAATAACCACTACAGATCACTTATTGGCATTTCAACTGGTCGCAGCTTTATTAACCAAGCACAACATATGCATACAACCATAACTGCTTAATTACAGTTCTGGCAGCGGGACAAACCCTCACCAGCCATGTGGGTAGCAAAGTGAGTTCCTTCCCGCCTCCGCCGAGAACCGTTCCCCGGCAATTCCATCCCCCTCTTCCTGCTTCGCCATATTATTAGCAAAAGCCCTGAGGGATTCTCCGGGTCGGGGGTACCCCACCCCTGCCCTGCATATTGACAGGCCTCCGGACCCCGGACACCTCCGGGATCCCGCCACAGGCTCAGTGACACCTGTCCCTGAGCCCCCCCCCCACGAGCAAAGCTGCAACCAGCCACCCTGCCAAGAACCGCAAACTCCAAGGCCTCCTGCCAATCATTCAGGAGCAAATCTACCCCGACCGGGGATAGATGTACTCCATCCGGCTGATATAGGCCAGCACAGTCCACGTCAACCCAGGAATGCATAATCTGCCAGCCCCCGTTCTCAGATACCCAACGGCCAATTTGCCTATTAACCTTAATCAAACCACAAGACCACCTCCGGTGGCCCCAGCAAGCAGGCCTGGGAATTATGTCGGACCAGAGCAATACAACATCCTTGAACATTAACAACACTTCCACCAAATCCCGCTTAGCTGCTCTAATCAGCTGCTTCACTGTCCAAGTCCCCAAGTCGTTGCCGCCAAGGTGCAGCAACAAGAACTCTGGGGATCCTCTGACGCGCCGATGGTGCCGAAGCAAAGGCAATAGCTGCAGCCATCAGAGACCGCGCTCGCCCAGCCATGATAAGGTCACCTCCTCAGCATTCAATCCAATGTTTGCCCTGAGCGGCCGCAAGGCTGCCTGCTGCCCGGCCCAGTACACAAAGGAATGGCTGATCATCCAGCAGCCATACGGCATCCGACCCCCATCTAAAAAAAAACCCACAGTTACCACCACACTAACCATCATTACAAACGCACATACCCTAGAAATGCATTAGAACACCATCTGCCGATCCGCTGAATCTCTGGCCCAGGCAAACCCGCCACCACGGCACTAGTAGCGGCCCCAATTCTGAAGGAGTGTGGCGCAAATTCACCAGGCTCCAAGCCAACCTGGCGCACCGCCATCCGCAGCACCGCTGTGAACTGAAAACGCGTCAAGCCCCATGCATTCTCGTGCACGAAGAGCAGCTCACTCCCCGGAGGTCGCACCAGTAAGTAAGCCTCCATCGCCGCCACTGGACAAATAGGGGAATCCCCGACAGCCCCCAAACGCACCCAAACACCCCGTCCCCTCTGATCGGTCTTGGATCTAGACAACCATATGGCCATCTCCCCTGGTGCCACCCGAACATGCCGCAGCTGCAGAGCCGCACCCCCCCGCTACTTCTTCACTTAAATCCCTCGAAATCCACGGCTATGTGGGTATCTCTTAGTGGTTCTTGTCCCTCTGTCGCCCCCATGATTGATTCAGTTCCTATTCCCCTTATTTCTTCTTTCCGCTATTTGGGGGTTACCCTTGATTCATCACTTTCTTTTCACGATCACATCTCTTCTCTCACTCATCGGTCCTTTTTGACACTTCGGCAGATTAGAGCTACTCATTCTCTCTTTTCCTCTGACTCTTTGGTTACTCTTGTTCTAGCTTTGGTAATTAGTAGACTTGACTACTGTAATGTTTTCTTGGCTAATCTTCCTCAGTACCAGCTTCAACGGTTACAATCCATTCAAAATACCGCAGCTCGCCTTATCACTTTTAACCGGCATTTCGATCATGTCACTCCCCTCTTTCTTCGCCTGCACTGGTTGCCTCTTCATTTTCGCTATCAATATAAGTTCCTGATTTTGATTCACCGCACTATTCATACTGGCAATCCTTTGTATCTTGCGGGTCTGATTTCCCTTCACACACCCTATCGCCAGCTCCGGTCTATTCATGCCAATCGTTTACCCTTGCCTTCCCCATCACAGGCTCGTCTGGAGCAAACCCGACATTCTGCCTTTTTCATTCTTGGTCCCTCTCTTTGGAATTCATTACCACCTTCCCTCCGGTTAGAACCTTCTTATCCCCAATTCAAGACATTACTCAAAACCCATCTGTTCGAGCAGGCTTTTGACCTTCCCGCCAGTACCCCCCCTTGAATCTGTAGTTGGATTTTTGTCTTGTGCTGTCTGTCTGTTAGTGTCCTGTCTTTCCCTGTTTTGTTTTTAGTTTTTATTTATTTTTTATTTATTCTTATTTTAGTTACTTGGTTTTACTCCTGTGTGCTGTGTGCTTTGCTTTCCTATTATTTATGGCATTCTTTTTCTATAATTTGCAATGTGGACCTTTTATTGTACACCGCTCTATTCTTTGGCCGCAGCAGTTTATCAAAGGTTTTAATAAAGATGAAGATAAAGATACCCCACTGGGTGCCGCCACCAATTCCCCCACCCGGAAAGCCCCAAAAAAGGCCACACAGAACACTACCCGAAACAGTATGCTCTCATATGTCGACTCCGCCACCTCCGGCAAAGCAGCGCACAGCCGCACTAACAGATCGTGAGTGATCGGGCACCGCTTGTCAACCTGGGGAGGGGTAGTTCGCTCCCAGCCTAGCAAGAGCCGGCGAGACAGGAACCCCCAACTGTGCACGCCCCACCCCACCGCCCTGGAGAAGAATGCAAAACCGGATAAGTGAGCCCGCACAGTTGTTCTAGCTGTCCCCGCAGCCTTTGCTGCCGCGATGTATAAGCCCATGAGGTGATCAGGTACAGGACCCTGTCGCCATCTGCGGGCTGCCAAGAAGTCCACCACGCTGTCACAGCCTCTGCAGTAGGAGCGCCAAGTCGCCGGTGACACGGAGCTCCGCAGCAAACTCAGCATGCCCTGAGGCCAAGTCGCCACAATTGCTCGGGGACCTGCTGTCCAATGGTGTCCACCTCTGGTGCCAAGCGCCGGAACAAGTCCCACTTGAAACAAGAAAGAGCATCAGCAACCTGGTTAGCATACCCCGGCACATGTCGAGCCCTCACCACCACGTTCAACCGCAAACAGGCGAATATCACCTCCCTCATCAAAGCCGTCACCCGCGAGCAATGCGGAGCATACCTATAAATAACACTGACAACCGCTTCATTGTCGCACCACCACAACACCCGACGATTATGCAGCCTGTCCGGCCACAGCTCCAGAACTACCAATATGGGGAACAACTCCAGAAAAGTGATACTATCGGTCAAACCCGCCTCCCGCCAGGTCAACGGCCATGGCTCAGCACACCAGGCTCCCCCAAAATAGACGCCGAGCCCGAAACCACCAGCTGCATCAGTAAAAATCTGCAGGTCAAAAGTGGACACCTCCTTCCCAAGCAGGACCGTAACCCCATTAAAGTTCCTCAAGAACTGGTCCCAAACCCCCAAATCCGCCCTCAGGCTCCTGGAAACCCGGATGCGATGGTGCGGCCTCCGCACTCCCGAGGTCGCCGCTGCCAACTGTCGCAGGAACACTCTTCCCATAGGAATCACCCTACAGGCAAAGTTAAGTGAGCCCAACAGTGCCTGCATCTCTCGCAGCGTCACCTTCGCCGACCCCAACACATTCGCCACTAGCACCCGCAATCTCGCTACCTTCTCCATTGGCAGCCGCGCCACCATATCCACCGAATCCAATTCCACCCCCAGAAACGTGAGGCGCGTTGAGGGGCCCTCAGTCTTGCCCGCTGCCAGAGGGACACCCCACTCCTGTGCTAGCCTGGCGAAGCCGTCCAGAAGCTCCTGACAGTGCCCCGACTGCGCCGGACCCACGAATAGAAAGTCGTCCAAATAATGGACCACGTTCCGGGATCCCACGTACACCCGCAGAGCCCAGTGCATGAAGGAACTGAACATCTTGAAGTAACAGCAAGAGACCGAGCAGCTCATCGGCATGCACTTGTCAAAATAATAGCGGCCCTCAAAAACGAAACCCAATAAATGAAAGGAATCGGGATGAACTGGCAACAGGCGAAAAGCGGATTCAATATCCACCTTCGCCAGTAAACACCGGTGCCCACACTCGCAAACCAACCCCACTGCCTCGTCAAACGACGCGTACCGCACCCCACACAATTCTTTCGGGATAAGATCTTCACCGATGCTCCCTCCGGGAAGGATAAATTGTGAATTAGCCGGAACTTCCCGGGTTCCTTCTTCGGGACGATGCCCAGAGGGGAAACCACGAAATTCGCAAATGGCTGGTCCACAAAAGGCCCAACTATCCTCCCCAGGGCCAGCTCAGTGGCTAGCTTATCCCTAACCACCTGAACAAAACGTCCTACCGATGGCGCGTTGAGCGCCCTCTCCGGACCACCTTCCCTGACTACCGGTATGGGGAACCCCTGCTGAAAACCCCCCTCCAAAATGTCCCGAGCCCGATACCTCCTGTACCGCCGCAACCAAGGCCTCAGTGCTGCTAAACGAATAGGGGTAGGGGCCAATCCCATCCCTTCTTCATTGTTTCGGAGCAGGGGGGGAGGGGGCCCCTTTTTTGACGCATCAGAGCGCTGAGTGCCCCCCTCCACAGACGAAGCAACTGTGCCAGAACTTACAGTCCAGAAAGGGGCAAGAAGACTTATTAAAGTGCCAGCAGAATTCCCCGACCCCCCCGCTACCCTCTTTTTGCGACCCGGGAGCCGGGCCACTCCGAAAGGGCCGCCCTGCACTTGCCAATGCCCCGATGCCCCCCTTTTGCCCCCCCTTTTGCCCCCCCTTTCGCCAACATCTGAGTCAACCATAGACTGATGTCCTGGGGGACCCAGGACAATGACCTATTCTCCTCCATCTTGTCTCGGAATTTCTCATCATAGTTGAGCCATGCCCAACCGTCATGAGTCTGAGCCGCCTCCAGGATCGAGTCAGCATAGGCTAATAACATCCCATACTGCCCCGGGTAACGCTGCCCCCACACACTGGCCAACCGCAAGAATGCCCTCATCCAGTTAAGGACATTCTGAGAAGCCTTCCGGACCCTACCCGCCTTCTCGTCCTCCTTCCGTTTTCGTTTACTATCCCCCGAACGCTTCCTACCCTCCAGCAGCCGAAATATATCTATGTACTTCCTCTTCCATATCTTACGCCAAAGTTTACGCGGAACCCCTTCCCAAAGCTCCAAAAACGAGGCCAGCGTAGTACCCCCGCCACCCGCCACTACCGCCCCCCCACCCCCCCTGCCGACTGGTTGCTCCACAACCCCACCGCTCGACGAAGATGATGAAGACGACATCCGCTCCCCAGACGACGACGTCGAGGAGTCCCCTCTCCGCCGCCGCTTACGCGAGTGACGGCTCTTCTTCTTTGCTTTGCCCCTCGCCCCTCCCACACGTCCAATCACACCATTCCGCTCCGCCTGTCCCCCTTGCAACTCACCCTCTGCCGAAATCCTGGGTTGCACCATCTCCGCAAGGCTACACGATGCCGGCTGTAGCCCGTCCTCCGGAAGCACCTCCTGCCGGTCCTTTCACAGCATCGCCGCATGCACACTGGGCACCGCTTCCGCAGCCATTCCAACGCCCCGCACCGCCACATCACCGAGCTGGTCCGGCCTCCTCATGTCACCAGTCTGTACCTGTGAAGACAAAGGAAAAAAGGAAGGGGGACCCGACAAGGCCCATGGTAGCTGCCAAGCCCCCAACCACTCAGCCCGGGAGGATCCCTGCCCCCCTCCCCGCCAATGTTCCCAACTCGTAGGACACCCTCCCCCAGGAACCATAGGCCATCACCAGGGGCCCCCCCATGCCACCCATCCTGCCCCACCGCTCGTCCCTGCCACCCCAAAGGCAACTGCGCCGCCCCCGATAACCCCGAAGAGTCCCCCACCAGTTGCGGGGCCGCACCGATCCCTACTTCCCCGCCTAGTTCCCCTCCTTGCATCCCTTCCCCCTGTGCAGGCCCCTGCATGGCCCCCCGAGCTCTACCACCGCCCCAAGCCATGACCCGGCCAGACCCGGCCCTCCCCCTCCGGGGCCTTCCTGAACCTACTGGCCTCTCCAATCCAACACCCCTGTTTGGATCCCTGGGCCCCCTTTCCTGCCGTGCCACCCCCTTTTTCCCCCAGCCTGTCCCCCCGACTCCCCAGCAGCCCGGCCCGAGGGCCGCCTACTGCCCCTTCCCCCCCGGCCCCCCTGTGCAGGTATCCCCCCTAGCAGAACCGCTGCCTCTTAAGTTGTCTTAAAGATTTGCTTTTCTTTGTCTATCTGGGATGTGTTAATTTCTGTTTTTTTTTTTAACCCAGTTCCCTAAACCTAGCACCTGTAGGAGTCAGCTGTACAGCAAGCTGTCTGGCTCCTCAGCGCCGCACCGACGACGCCCACGTGCCGGCAGACCCACCGCCCGCCAACCCTGCTGGACTCCGCCCGTCTGTGCCCTCAGCAGCACTGCTCCGCTGTTCTCCGCCGCACGCTGCAAACGCACACCACACTCTGGCCCGCACCAGCGACAAACCCCGGCAAGGGGAGCTGCAGCCAGACTCCCGTCCTTCACCTAAACTCTGGAGGACTGGCGTCCGACCGCCCCGCTCCCTATTCCCTCACTCTTGTCCCTTCCTCCCCATTGGCTCTCGCGCTCACCAGCGCCTGCGGGAGCCAATGAATTCAAAGAAACCCCCCTCCGAATTGGCACGCGCCCCCTCGCCGCCGGGAACACGCACCACGCCGCCGCCCCCAGTTACCCGCGACCAGCGGGCACATGGCCCCGTGGCCTTCGTTTTATAGTGATGCAAATATAGGATTTACATAGTGCTCTGTTGGATTGATTATTTGTGACTGTGGTTTGCATCAATCTACATTGTTTTGGGATTTTGGGATTTAGTCAAGTTCAGATCTCTGCATTTTTTCTAAAATGTTCCATTTAGGGAATAGGGCGATCATCTGTGGTGTTTATTCATTTGCATCTCATCATGCTTACTGGCATGTGCCACAATACTGTGGTTTATCATTACTTATTTTTTATTTATTTCCAGTCTCTTTTATACCGCGCTATTCATCATTAGTGCGGTTTACAATAAACAAAGAACTACACATTTCCTAGGGTACTCTGTGTTTACAATGAACAGGTGTTAAAACTTGGATAACATAGGGTAACTATATACAATCGTGCAACAGAGTTGGAGTGCAACAGAGTTGCTAAAGCACTGCTGGGTGCCTTGCCTTATACACACTAACAGGGTTATTCTGAGCTGCAAATAGCAGGGATGGGCGTCCCAATGGAACGTCTGTCCCTGCTGTTCGGCCCCCTTGCCATCCCCAACTAACCTCCCCATATGAACAAGGGGTTTGTACGAGGAGGCTTAGACAGGGCAGGAAGGGGCAGGGCAAAGGTGGAGTTAGGGCGGTCAGTGGGCGGTCCGCGGCCCCAGATGTACAGGGCCAATTATGACATCAGCCCTGTACATCCAGGGCTGGCAGACTGGATGGAGTACTTATTCCACCTTGGAATATTTTCTCTGATTAGTCTTAAATGTGCTACAATGAAAATTTATTGTATGTCCCTTAGTCTTTCTGCTTTTTGAAGGAGTAAACAACTGATCTACATTTACCTGTTCCACTCTGTTCATTATTTTATAGACCTCTATCATATCTCCCCTCAGATGTCTCTTTTTTCCAAGTACAAGAGCTCTACCCTTTTAAGCCTTTCCTCGAAGGGGTATCCTTCCATCCCCTTTACCATTGTGGTGGTTCTTCTCTGTACCTTTTCTAATTCTGCTATGTCCTTTTTAAGATATGGCAACCAGAACTGCACACAATATTCAAGGTGTGGTCGCACCATGGAATGATACAGAGGCATTATAATATCCTTGGTTTTATTCTCCATTCCTTTCTTTATGATTCCTAGCATTCCATTTGCTTTCTTGGCTGCCGTTGCACACTGAGTAGAGGGTTTCAACATATTATTCACGATGATACCTAAATTCTTTTCTTGGGTGGTGGTTCCTAATGTGCAACCTTGCATTGTGTAACTGTAGTTTGGGTTGTTCATCACTAAGTGCATAACTTTGCATTTGTCCACATTAAATGTCACATTAAATGTCATTTTCCATTTGAATGTCCAGTCTCCCAATTTATCAAGGTCCTCTTGATTTTTTTAAAAAGCCTTTTGTATTTCAACAGCTTTGAATAATTTGGTGTCATCTGCAAATCTGATCCCTCACTTGTTATTCCAATTTCTAGGTGATTTATAAATATGTTAAAAAGAAGCAGGCCCAGCCCAGATCCCTGGGTAAGCAGGCTTTAGTGAAATGGCTTCTAGGTATTGGGTTATCAAGAGCACATGAAAAGTATGAGCTGGCGATCACAGAGTATTCTGTCTGTAATAGCTATATTCAACAGCATAGGTTGAACAGCTTAAAAGGCATTGGGAGAGAAAGGGGTTTGAAAGACACGCAAGTATGATAGATCTTATAAGGCCAATATCTATGTAGGAATCTAGGCTAAAAGGGACTTCCTCAGTGTGTACATATGACTGTCTATTTCTACCATGAAACCCTCAGGTCAATATTCAAAGCCCTTAGCTGGATAGTGTTGCTTAATATCATCACAGACCGTCCCCGCACTTTCCGGTTGTTGCAGAAGCAGTCCGTGGGTGGAAGGGGGGAGGGGGCAGCAAAACCCAGCTGAGTCTCGGCACTTATGTGATTTGACCAATTTTCACCCAAGACTTAACCAGATTGCTTAGGGTGTACAAAATTAGTCCTAAATTGAAATTTGAGAATTAGCTGATTTGCATGGCTCTGCAGGACTATGCAGCAACAGCCCCAATCCAGTTACTGCGGCCAACTATCCTGCCAATATTTAAGTGCCATGACTAATTGTTGTGGTGTTTGAATATCAACAGGTCTGAATATCAAACTATTTTTTGCTCTGAAATAATATAAAGTCCAATTTTGTTCCTTTGCTATCCCTCAAAGTTGCTATCCCTATATTCTACTGTATTCCTCATTATATGTGACTTGCCATTCTTACAGTATTTTACTCTCCACATTTTCTCTTTCCTGCTCCCTATTGCATAAGAACATCAGAAAAGTCATGCTGAGTCAGACCACAGTCCATCAAGCTCAGCATCCTGTCTCTGACAGTGGCCAATCCAGGTCACAAGTACCAGGCAGATCTTAAAAGGTAGGAGGGGGGATATTCAGCAGTTGCAGCTAGTCGTTCTAATGTGGCTAGCCATTGCCACAGAACTCTAAACCCAGATTGGCTGGATTAAGAACATAAGAACATAAAATATGCCATACTGGGTCAGACCAAGATCCATCAAACCCAGTATCCTGTTTCCAACAGTGGCCAATCTAGGTCACAAATACCTAGTAATTTCCCCAGAAGACACAGGTTCCACAATGTTTGTATTGGGACAAGCAGTGGATTTCCTGGGCCCCCTTTAATAATGGTTTATGGATCTTTCCTCCAGGAACTTGTCCAAGCCTTTTTTAAACCCATCTACTCGAACAGCTTTTACTACATCCTCCAGTAACGCATTCCAGAGTTTGATAAAGCGTTACGTGAAAAAGTATGTTCTCTTATTAGTCTTATATGGGTCAAACTGTAGCTTCATTGCATGTCCCCTAGTCTTTCTACATTTTGATGGTGTAAACAATTGATCTACGTTTACCTGTTCCACTCCATTCATTAATTTATAGATCTCTATCATGAAGAAAACTCCTTGATCTGACCACAATACCACGGCTCTTTAGGTCTCTGGTCCATCAGTAGTGAGAGACAGGCAGAGAGTAATACAGAACACAATCACACACACACAAAGTGCTATTTTCTTTGAGCTCAGAGGGAAGACAATAAGCGGACTATGAACAGGCATAATTCCAGGCTTATTGAATTCAAATTCCTCTCCCTAAAAGCTCCCTTTTTATTAGAGAAAAAGAGGAAGTAACAGTCATTTATTATAACCATAAAATAACACAAGGTGTCGCCATAGTTCTTTTTACAGAGTAAGATCTGATTACAGTATATTAGATGAAATTTATAATTGCAAAAGTTGCAAAAATTATGTTTTGTCAGCAGGGACTTCCAGTTGACTGTACAATGAACTTTATGCTTGCACAGTTCATAGCCTATGTTTTATGCTTGCGTTAACACTGTTCCATCTATTTTAAAGACGGTTACAGAGAACTCATGATCATGACATCCTATTCTATTTAAAAGGAAGTAGGTGAGAAGTCAAACTTCTAAACACATTTTGTATCAAGAAATTCATCCATCTTCAATTACATATTAGGGATTCTGGTATCCCTTTATCTGTCCAGTCCTACAGTCCTCTCTGTGATTCTATAAAAAATCATTACTAAAGAACAGTAGCTGAAACAGCGGTATATAAGAGAATGTAAATAAAATAAATGTCCAATTCCGGAATAATCTTCTACAGTAGGCTTCATTTTGCAGATGTTCTTTCAAAGTCCTAGGCACATCTGGTCCATAGGTGAGCTCCATCTTGTTCATTGGAAGAAATCATTATACAAAATCATGTGACATTGTTTATCTTTGCTTAGCCTCAATAAAAAATGTGTACAGAGAGCAAGACTTTACCAATTATTCTTGTAAGCACTACCTCATCCAGCAGTGGCCAACTGCTTCTCGTAGATCTGGCAATAATTCAGAGATTAGTCCCTCATATCATGACACCAGTCATCACTCCAGATTCGTCAGCAGCATCCTTTCACTCCATGGGCTGTGCTATGCACATCTTAGATCAATCTTTTTCAGTGACCATCCACCCAAGCTTCACTGCTGCACATACATGAGTAGTTCCTCTGGAATCGCTGATCTTTATCAGGAGTCTCCATATCCAGTAGCATTTCATTCACAGTAGTGTTCCTCTTCGGCCCATAGGATTCAGTGCATACAATATATAATTTGTAAAAATCCAATTCTCGACTACAGCATCTCTCTTGATGCCATACAATTGCAAACAAGCACAATTATTCATCCCTAATGACAGTCATAAATTGTTGAACAGAATTATATTATCTATTGTTAATTATAATACATCTATAGCTAGCACTAAACTATTACATAGCTAGCTTGTAACATACTTATTTTCATCTACATTCCTAAACTTATTCTGTCTACTTGCCAAATCAAATGTTAGCATGTGGCCTGATAGACCCATTGCTTTTTCCTGTCAGGAACACAATTGTACATATTCATATCACTAATTATGTTTGTGATGTATTCTCCAGCCTTAACAATATACAAGATATAGTCAATCTGGTTATTCAAGGGGTAACAACATAAACTCATTTCAATTGTTTGTCAACAATTATTAGGAAGGCTGTCTTATCTTAGGTGATGATTCAACTCACATTACTTTAAACATTATCACCGCATCCTGCACACACAAACACCCCAGCACCTCACTGGTCTTCTCCGCTTCCATATCCCTACACGTAGTCTTCATTCTCTTCACATTAATCAACTTCACTTCCCCCCACCATCTCGTGCACACTTACAGTCTACCCGTCATTCTGCCTTTTTCTTCCTTGGTCCAGCTCTGTGGAACTCTCTTCACACTCCACTCCATCTGGAAGATAACTACACCAATTTCAGGCCCCTACTTAAATCCCATCTGTTCACTTCAGCATATAACCTCCCAGCCACACCCAACTGACCTGGTTTATCTATTTTTGCACTTTTCTTTGTTTTTTTTTTTTTTTTTTTAATACTACTTTCCCCACTAATCACAGCAGTTCACATTGCAACTAAAACTTGGTACCACATTAAACAGGAACATTGATAACTTGAAATTTTTCTTTGTAAGGCAATGAGGGTTAAGTGACTTATCCAAGGTCACAAAGAGTGCTAGTACTCTAGTCATTAGACTACTTCTCCATTCCATTCTAATTCACATAGACATCTAAGCTCACAAAAGAAGGAACATTTATATAAGGGTGTGTATATTCATAAACTATAAAACCTTTTTTAACACCAAATTTGAACCAATTAAAACTGTTAATTACCACTTCTTTTCAGAACAAAACAGCATAGTAGTAGAATATCAGCACATAGGGCTCCTCATGCAAGAAGCCTGAGACAAAATCAGTATTAATGAAGTGAACAGATAACTCAAGAGCTCTAGGAAGAGCGAACACTCCAGCTAGTTGAGCATTAGCAAATAGCAAAGCAGCCGACTCTGCACAGAATCAATTCTTTCAATTGCATCAATTTTCCTTATTCATTGTGCAAAGCAGAACCATCAGTACAGTGTGAGGTCAAACAGTAGCAAGAAAAGAGCTGAAAGAAAACTTGTTTTTTTTTCAAGTGTAGAAGACACGAAAACTTAATGAGGAAGTACTAGAAAATCAGTAATTTGGATTGCAAAGACTACTGCTGCCAGAGACTAAAAACATGGAGGCATTCCTGCTACAACAGGGTCACAAAAGTCTGAAAAAATAACCCAGTGGCTTAAGTCTAGTGGGAAATTTCTGAGTGAGAACACAAACAGTAGCAATAGAAGAGTTAAGCATATTGGATCACACTTGCAATTAACAACATCAGTTCTGCAGAGGTCTTTCATGATAACTAAAACATACAAGACATGAGAATTTAAGATCACTCCTCCAATCGACTCCTGCAGATTAGTTTAAAAGAAACTAAGAGAATATCAGCATTTTTTTCTTCAGACATTTACTCATACACTATTATAGTTGAACTTTCAACATTATACATATATTCGCCATACTGTTTTAATTACTTAATTCACTTGTTTGAATGTAATTGTATCATTCACTTTTTCCCTTTAAGTAAACAAACTTGCTTGACTTAACTTGACTAGCAATTCAATTTTTTCCAGTTAAGTTACTAACTTCTCTTTCCTTTAAAACACTTAATTTTTTTTTAAACCTGTATCACACAATTTATCAAATATCCAAATATATCAAAGCATGGAAGATCTTCCCATTCATTCACATCAATTATAACTAGAAATACAATTTGGAAAATATATCAATCATTTTTTCCCAAAGCATCCAGAGACATAAACACCAAGGAGTAATGTTTCTAATAATATTTTTCAGCATTTGCATTATTACACATAGAATAGAATCAGTAAATAAATTCTCATAACCCAAAATAAGTTCAGATCCAAACCTAAAAAACAAACTTATTTACTATACATACACAAGTAAGAGAAATAGTTAATCACATTTGGAGGTTTTTTTTAACTTCCCTAATGGTTAGTCTAACAAAGAAAATCTTACCACAGTTGCTCAACTGTCTCTTTTCCAGTTTGAAGAGCCCTTATCTTTTTGGCTTCATCTCATAGGGGTATCCTTCCATCCTCTTTACCATTTTGATGACTCTTCTTTGTACCTTTTCTAGAAACATAGAAACATGACGACAGAAAAAGACCACATTGCCTATCTAGTCTGCCCTTCCATATCAAACCACTACAACAGTCCCCATTTTTTCCATTAGAGATCCTCTGTGTTTGTCCCATGCTTTTTTGAATTCAGATACTGTCCTCATCTGTACCAACTCTACTAGAAGACTATTCCATGCATCTACCACTCTTTCCATAAAGAAATATTCCGCATATTACTCCTGACTCTATCTCCTTTCACCCTCATCCTATGTCCCCTCATAGCAGAGCTTGCCTTCAATCGAAAGAGGCTCTCCTCCTGTGCATTTATGCCATGAAGGTATTTAAACGTCTCAATCATATGACCTCTATCCCACATTTCCTCTAAAGTATACATATTAAGATCCTTAAGTCTGCCCTCATATACCTTATAATGAAGACCACTAACCGTTTTAGTAGCCATCCTCTGTACCAATGCCAACCTGTTTATATCCTTTTGAAGGTGCGATCTCCAGAATTGTACACAATACACCAAATGAGATTGTGCCAAAGACTTATACAGGGGCGCTATCACTTCCTTTCTCCTGCTGGCCATTCCTCTCCCTGTGCACACAAACATCTTTCTGGCTTTCACCATCATCTTTTCTACCTGTTTAGCTACCTTAAGATCATCAGACACAATCACGCCTAGGTCCCGCTCTTCTTTGGTAGACAGAGGTACTTCACCCCCTATACTATATCGCTCCCTTGGATTGCTGCAGCCAAAATGCATTTTTTAACATTAAATATCTGGACCATTCTTTAAGTTTAGCTAGATCCCTCCACATGTTATCTACACCTTTCTGGGTGTCCACTCTATTACAGATTTTGGTATTATCCACAAAGAGGCAAACCTTACCAACAGCCCTTCTGCAATATCACTAACAAAGATGTTAAAAAGAATCGGACCAAGGACAGATCCCTGGGGCACACCATTGGTAACCTCCTTCTCCTCAGAGTGAGCTCCATTTACCTGTACCCTTTGTCATCTCTCACTCAACCAATTTCTAACCCAAGCAGTAACTTTAGGGTCCATCCCTAGGGTGTTCAGTTTGTTTATAAGTCGCCTGTGTGGAAGTCAAAGGCTTTACTGAAATCTAAATACACCACATCTGGGACTCTCCCTCGATCCAACTCCCTGATCACCTGGTCAAAGAAATCAATCAGATTTGTCTGACAAGACCTGCCTCTGGTGAATCCATGCTGCCTCGGATCCGATAATCCATTGGACTCCGGAAACCTCACTATTTTATCTTTCAGCAGCACTTCCAATAATTTATTCACCACCTTAGTTAAACTAAGCAGCCTGTAGTTTTTAACCACATCCTTACTTCCACTTTTGTGTAAAGGGACCACATGTGCCTCTCTCCAGTCCTCTGGCACTACTCCTGACTCCAAAGAAGCATTGAAAATGTCAGTCAGTGGAGCTACTAGAATGTCCCCAAGTTCCCTCAGTATTCTCAGGTATATCCCATCTGGTCCCATCGCTTTGTTTACGTTAAGTTTTGCTAATTCCTCACGAACACAATCTTCTGAAAATTGCTCAAGATGCTTCTCACTTCTATTCCTGTTTGTGGATTATTTTCTGAGGTCCTGTTCCTGGTTCTTCATCTGTGAACACAGAACAGAAATATTTGTTAAGCTATTCCGCTTTATCCTTATCAGCTTCTACATATACCTCCTCTTCACCCTTGAGTCTGACAATGCCACTTTTGCCCTTTCTCTTCTCACTAACATATCTGAAAAATATCTTAACCCCCCATTTTATTGCATTGGCTATTTCCTCCTCTTTTTGAATCTTCGCTTTCCTGACTACTTTGCTAGCTTCTCTAAGTTTTTCCAAATATAGTTGTCTGTCTTCCTCCCTCTGTGATATCTGGTATTTCATGAAGGCCTACCTCTTTTTCTTCACATTTTCAGCTACTTCTTTCGAAAACCATAGCAGTCTCCTTTTCCTTTTAGCTTTATTTACCATTTTAACAAAAAGGTTGGTTGCCCCTAAAATATCCCCTTTCAGTTTTGCCCTGTGTTTTTCTACATCCCCCAACTGTTCCCATCCTGCTAACGTCTCCCTGAGGTACTGACCTATCTTGGCAAAGTTATTTTTCTTAAAGTCTAAGACCCTTGCTTTTGAATGGATTTTATCTGTAGCACTTCCCCTTTCCTGGCAATACTTCATGTGTCTTCAATTAACTCTCTGTCCACCTATTCTCCCTGTGAGGGAGGTCTGTATATCACACCAATGCAAATAGATTTCTCTTTCCCTCTTTCTAGTTTAACCCACAGTGCCTTCTCTCTCCCTTTTAAGCCCTCTATTTCCATAGCTTTAATATTATTTTTTACATACAGTCCTTCTTCCCTTCTTCCTACCCTGTCCTTTCTGAATAAAGTATAGCCTGGTATAGTTACATCCCAGTCATGGTTGTCCATGAACCATGTCTCTGTTTCTGCCACTAAATCCAAATCAGCCTCTCCCATTAAAACCTCAATATCTGGGATCTTATTTCTCATGCTACGGGCATTTATACACACCGCTTTCGATACGTTGCCCCTTTTACCCATTTCCATAAAGGTATTTAATGTTTCACTTAGCTGGGGGCTTTCTTCACCCATTCCCAATGAATCTAATTTAAAGCTCTCTTCAGTAGGTTAGCCAGTCTGCTACTGAAGACATGTCGACCCTTCTTGGACAGATGGATGCCATCTCTGCTCTGCAGCTGTTGGAACATCATCCCATGGTCCAGGAAACCAAAACACTCTTGATGACACCATCCATAGAGCCATGTATTTATCTCCAGGATGCAAACTTCTTTGCCTTGGCCTTTTCCCTCAATATGGGGGGACTGAAGACAACACCACTGTGCTTCTATCTGCTTCAACCTCTATGCCAGAATCATGAAGTCTCTCTTGATATGCTCAGAGGTATACCTGGCAGTACCATTTGTGCTGATATGGATGAACAACATCACCTGGGGACAGCAATCTCAGGCCAGAGGGACTGGGGTTTCTAGTCCTATAAGCATACCTTGTGGCCTTGGGCAAGCCACTTAACCCTCCGTTGCCTCAGGTACACATAGATTGTGAGCCCTTTGGGGACAAGGGAATGTATGCAATTCCTGTTTGTAGTGATTACATAATGTAAACTCCATTGATTGAAGGATAAGGCAGTATAGAAAACTGCTTAAATAAATAAATAAAAATAAATAATAGTCAGTAGGCTTGATGAGTCTCAGCAAACTCTCCATAACATTTTGGATTTTGGCACCTGGCAGACAGCATACCTCTCTGGACATCAAGTCTGGTTAACAGATGGATGCCTCAGTACTCCTCAGAAGAGAGTCACCAACCACCACTACCCTTCACTTCCTAGTGGTCACTGATTCTGCAACTTTGGGGTGCTCAAGCTCTGGTTCTTCTCTTTCATGGGATGCCTCCACCTCTTCTACTTCCAGGGCTGCATAATGGTTCTTCAATTTAAGAGCTTGAGGAGTTGGATTGGTGATTCTTCAGGTCCTCGTGATTTATGTCTAACCTTTATCCTTCTGTAGGCTCCCATCTTCACCTCTGCTGGAGAATTTGGATGTTTCAAGAAGCATCTCATCAATGTACTTCTCACTGTCTTGAATGCTCCTCAGCCTTTCCACCTCTTCAGCTCCTCCACCTGTTTCATGATAGCTTCTGCATGTGGGCACCTGCACATGGAACTGGTCCTTCAACTGGCATTGGGATCTCTGTCTGGACAGAGGCAAAAGCTGTCGGAAAAACTGAAAGAAATTGCTTACAACTCTTTGGTAAACTGAAGAGTAGCAAATCACCTGGACTAGATGATATACAGGGTGGCCCAAAAAAGTGAGAATGTCTTGTAAATTAAAAGCTTAAATAGTTTACTTATTTAACTTTTTTAGCTATATAACGTCTTTATTTTGACAATTTATGGTCGCCATCTTTTTTTTTAAATTTGTCAATCGTTTACATCTGTCTTTTCGAATTTTTAAATATCTTATATGCTACAAGATGTTCTCACTTTTTTTGGGCCACCCTGTACATCTAAGGGTGTTGAAATAACTGAAATATGAGATTGCAGACCTACTATTAGTAAATCTGTGAACTATTATTAAAATTATCTATGGTACCTGAAGATTGGCGAATGGCCAATATAATGCCAATTTTTAAAAAGGGTTCCAGGAAACTATAGACTGGTGAGCCTGATGTCAGTACTGGGCAAAATTGTAGAAACCATTATAAAGAACAAAATTACTGAACATGTAGATAATCATGGTTTAATGGGAGAAAGCCAACATGGATTTAGCCAAGGAAGGTCTTATTTTACTAATCTATTATATTTTTTGAAGGTGTGAATAAACAGGTAGACAAAGGTGAGCCAGTTGATATAGTGTATCTGGTTTTTCAGAAAGCCTTTTACAAAGTCCCTCATGAGAGACTCTTGGAAAAATTAAAAAGTCATGAGACTGGAGGCAGTGTAGTATTCAGGATCAGGAACTAGTTAAAAGACGGAAAGCAGAGAGCAGGACTAAATGGCTAATTTTCTCAATAGAGAAATATGAATAGTGGAGTATCCCAGGGATCTGTGCTGGGTCCGCTGCTTTTTAACATATTCATAAATGACCTGGGAATGGGAATAACGAGTGAGGTCATCAAATTTGCAGATGACACAAAATTATTCCAAGTTGTTAAAACACAAGAGGATTATGAAAAATTGCAAGATGACCTAGATAAACTGGAAGACTGGACATTCAAATGGCAGATGAAATTTAATGTGGACAAGTGCAAAGTTATGCGCCTAGGAAAGAACAACACAAACTATGGTTACACGATGCAAGGATCCACATTAGGAACCACCATCCAGGAAAAAGATTTAGGCGTCATCATGGATAACACATTGAAACCATCTGCCTAGTGAGCAGCAGTGGCCAAGAAAGCAAACAGAATGCTAGGTATCATAAGGAAAGGAATGGAGAATAAAACAAAGGATATTATCATGCCTCTGTATCATTCCATGGTGTGCCTGCACCTTGAATATTGTGTACAATTCTGGTCGCTGTATCTTAAAAAAGATGTAGCAGAATTAGAAAAGGTACAGAGAAGAGCCACCAAGATAGTAAAGGGGTGGAATGATACCCCTATGAGGAAAGGCTTTAAAGGTTAGAGCTCTTCAACATGGAAAAGAGAAAACTGAGGGACGATATGATAGAGGTCTATAAATTGATGAATGGAGTGGAATGGGTAAATGTAGATTGATTGTTTACACCATCAAAAAAGTAGAAAGACTAGGGGACATGCAATGGGGGGAGGAGTGGTCTAGTGGTTAGGACAAGGTACTTCAGGCCAGAGGGCCGGGGGTTCAAGTCCCACCTGGGGACAGCAATCTCAGGCCAGAGGGAATGGGATTTCTAGTCCTATAGGTATTCCTTGTGGTCTTGGGCAAGCCACTTAACCCTCCATTGCCCATGTTCCCTGTAAGTATTAGTGTATGTGTGTGATATCCCCTCGTGTTAAATGTATCTCCCAATTGACCGCTTTGACCCAGTGAAAAGCAGGATATAAATACAGCTAAAATAAATAAATAAATAAATAAATGAAGCTACAATGTAACCCATTTAAGACTAATAAGAGAAAATATTTTTTCACACGACACGTATTCAAGCTCTGGAATTCGTTACTAAAGGATATAGTAAAGGCTGTTAGTGTAGCTGGGTTTAAAAAATGTTTGGAGAAGTTCCTGGAGGAAAGGTCCCCAAACCATTATTAAAGAGGACCTGGGAATTCCACTGCTTCCCCCAGGACAAGCATTGTGGAACCTGTGTGCCTTTTTGGCAGCCTACTAGGTACTTGTGATCTAGATTGGCTACTGTTGGAAACAGGATACTGGGCTTGTTGAACCTTAGTCTGGCATATTTTATGTTCTTATGTTCTTAGATTATCGTTCAGTATGCCCATATTCCATTCATGGGACTTATTCAACCATGTCTCTGCAATTGCAAAGTTATCTAAGTCCACTTCTTCCATGAGAACTTGCAGATCTGGATCTTTATTGCTTAAACTGCGAGCATATTTTGTTGTATTGTTTACGTTCCGTATAACCTTTTGCCTTGATTCCTACTTTACTACTGATAAGTGAATTACTTTTGTTATTTTCTCATGTCCGTCATGCTTTTGCAAAGGTGACATCTCAAACTCATTTGCTTTCATGTGCCATCCCCTGTCTCTAGTTTTAGATATCGTAGGTGAACCTCATTCCTTGCACCTCCACCCCCCTGTGACACCCATTTCCGCTGCCTCTGCCACCCCTCTCCAGGACCTGCAGCCACAAAGAACCCTGTAGTGCTTACCTTCTAATTTCAGCACCATGGGGCTTTTTGCTTCCGCTCCCTCGTACCGCCTGATGCTGACTTCCTATCTGCAGACAGATCCAGCGGGGTGGAAGCAAAGAGTCCCGTGGTGCCAAAGTTTTAAGCTAAAGGCCGCGGGGCTGGTTGCAGCCATTGCTGCTGCTGGAGGTCCCGAGAGAGGCGACAGCAGCAGCAATGGAGGCCCCTGGAGGGCCAGTGCTCTAGGCGACTGCCTAGTTCACCTAATCGTAGCGCAAGCTCTGCATATAACATAACAAAGAAAAAGATACGGTCCATAGATGACCACCCAAACCCTAACAGCATTGCAAGGCAGTACATATAATTCAGTACAAAGTTAGAAGGAAAAAAACAATTACATATTACAACGCATTCATGAAAGGAAATAAGAATTGGGGGAGGGGGAAAATATTACAAAGTTAAGAAAGAAAAGGTAAGGCAAGAAGTATAAAGCCTATGCACAAAGGTTCACAAATATTTGATACCTTTCCATTTCAACTGGTCGGGGGATCTAAACCTACTGCTAAATGTTATGATTCCACTTTTAATTTTTCCTATATTGTCTGAATTTCTCATGTAGGATCCTTTTTCCTGCCACAGAATGATATAATTAACCAATCACCCCAGGGAAGTTAATCACCATACCAAAAAAACCACTCCCCTTCTTCCACAGCCCTAAAAATGTATTATCATGATATAAGGCATCATTACAATATAGTCTTTTCTTTTTCTATACATTGCTTCAGCCGTCTCTGTATCTAAAACTTTATTGTTTGCACTGAATTTTGAGCCACGTTATTGATCTTGTCTGGGTAATGTAGCCTTGCTTTCTCTTCCCATGGTCAGAAAATGCTAACGTCTTTACCGTGAGCGTTAGCTCCACCCCCAACTTCTAGAAATCTCTTGTGCTACACAGATGCTGTGTCTGAGCAGGTTATTTGTCCCCGAGTGGATTGTTACATCAGTTTTAGAATCCTTACTTTCTTTTCTTAGGGTTTGGGTTGTATTTCTGCTAACCGAGGATCGGGGGAGGAATTTCACCTTTTTGTGACCCTCAGACTGTATTCCTAAGTTAATGCTTCTGATAATGGAGTCTCCCAGCAATCTGGAAAGACTGAAAAAAAATACAAAACAGTGATTTATTAACTTCATCTAGGTTTAAAGTTCATTTGATAACTAAAAGGTTTAGACCTGACAACAGCTTTGATAGATTTAATACAGAGAAGCAAATATGTTCAGACTCTAACTAAGCCATAGAAAAAGAAGAATTGATAACAGGCTATAGCATCTTAAAAATTGATTTCTTGTCTATAACCAAGGTCACAATTAATGGTTCACAATGAAAATTGGATCTTTAATACTAAAGCTGACAGTTTTATTTTGAAATAACTGAATAAAGAATAAGAACATTTCAAGTTTATCTTGAATTTGTCAATGGAAACCAAAAGTGCAGGCTTTTATTTAAAATAGATAATTTTATTACTGCACGCATGGGTAAAATGTATATATATATATATATATAAATTTTTCTTTCTGTGGACTTTAGTGCATTTTCATAGTCAACGTACAAATGCACACTGACATCAAATGTTATCACACAAAAACTATTCACTTGCATTTACACCTGCTATGAACCAATTTTTCTAGGTACAATTGAATGCATACAATTGAAAATTTAAAAATAGGCACATAAGTGGACTAACTGGACCTCAGAAATGTCTACACAAACAGTGGGTAATTTTTTTGTATACAGGCTGTAGGTGCATTACATTTATCTGCATATAGGGTGAGCTTCTGTAATAGGCTATTAATGCATGCAAAGGACAGCTTTAAACCTGGAAATACCTTTAAACATTATCCTCCCTATGACAAAGCTGCTTGTAAATTACTAGCATTTCATTTGGGCAGTTGACTCTGCCCACTTTATGCCGCCGAGCCGCAGGGCAGGGTCTCGAGGCTGGCTTGTAACCGGGTCCCCGGGGCCCTGTACCCCTCGCGGCAGCACGCGGTGCAGGCTAGTAGGAGTGGGGGGGGGGGGCACGGGCATGAGCGAGGCCGGCACCAGAGTCATACGCGTGAGGCGGGGAAAAAGGCGATTGGTGCTGGTGCCGGCTGGGGGCGGGGCGGCGGCGTGCAAGTGGGATCGCCGGCGTGCGATCTCCCTCTTGTTGGGCGATCGCCGCTTCAAACAGGTGCGTAGTTGGGGTCTCTCCATTTATTTGGGCCTTTGCTCTCCTACTGCTTCATTTTCGTTAGTTTGGCAGAGCTTATTTCTTCCGTCACCGTTTGGGGGCCGGCGCGGCTGTTTGCGGTCGGCGGTGAGTTCGTCGGCATTGAGGCACGTGGGGTCGGCTGGCCTCCGGCCTAGCTGCACGTGGGGGTTTTTTGGCAGCCCTAGTGAGGCTGGGCTGAGAAGGGGCTTTCCTGGCTGTGGGATTGTTCTTGGGAGTTGGGCTGGCAGCGTGAGGCTTGCGTACTGCAGGGTGGGGGTTTTAATAAAAAAAACAACAAAAAAAAACATAAACACACGACGAGGCTTTCCCCACGGGGCGGGTGATTTTCCTTTGGTGGCAGGGCTTTAAAAAAAAAATAATATATATATATAATAATAAAGAACATATATCCAAACACAGGGTAGTGGCCCAAGATATATAACTAGTCCATAAGATTAAATAAATAATACCACATACGGCTTTGGGGGTCATGGCTCGCAGGTTTGGCAAACAAGCGGCCAAAAAAGGGGTAGTGTCCTCGGAGGCACGTGCTGGTGGAGGGAGGGCATGGGGGTCTGGGCGTGTCACCCCCTCCAGAGGCTGCGGTGCAGCAGTGGCGTCACGGAGCATCCGCAAGGGGTGTGGCAAAGGGAAGTCGACAGGGGCCAGGGCTGGCGGGGCCACGCGGGCTGGTGCTAGTGCGTGTGCTCCTGCGGTTGAAGGGCATGGGGTAATAGAGCCTTCTGGCCTGGGGGGAGACTGTGATGTGCCGGGGGGGGGGTGGTAGCTGGGCCTAGTGCTGGGGATCCCGCGGGGCTTGAAGCTGTAGGGGCAGCGGCCGGTGCTAGGGGGGTTGTGGCGGCTCTGGCTGATGGTCGACCGGACCTGAGGGAGGGCGGTCACGTGGGCATGCCTTCTCCTCCTCCGTCGTCTGGGTGGTATTCCTCCGGTTTTGGTGGCGGTCCTTTCCCGCCGTCTGGTTATTTTGGGGCCCCGGGGCCATGGGCGCTTGGTGGGGGTTCATGGGGCGGTCCGGGGCACTGGGGTGGGGGTTGGGGTGACTGGAGGGGGGCGGCAAGCCCCATGGGCAGTGGGTTGGCGGCCTGGGAGGCTGGGGGACTCGGGTCTTCGGCGTGGGGTTGGGGCGGGGGGCCGAGTGTTGCACCGAGCTCTGTGCGGGGGGTGCCTGCCAGTTTCTCTTCTGCTCTTTCGTCACAGGTCCCTCGGAGTGACATGCCTGGAATGGATGTGGCCGACCTTGACAGAGCTGGTAGCGCAGGCATCTGGGGTGCGGAGGAGGAGCGGACCGATGCTGCAGTTGGAGTTCCGACCGTTCCGGCGTCGGCGGCGCCTTCACGTGAGGCGGGTGAGTATGTGGCGGGGGTTGGCGGCACTGAGGGTGGCATACGTACCTCGGGTGTGGAAGTCTCGGGTGGCAAGAAGGGGAGGGCGAAACGCAAGCGCGGGCGCCATTGTAGGCGGGCTTCTGCTTCGTCCTCGACCTTGACTTCATCAACGGTTTCCTCGGTCGACTCGGCGGTTCAAGTGGGGGATAGGGGCGAGGGTGGGGGGTCTGCAGTAGTGCGCTGCGCGGAGCTGTGGGAGAGTGTCCCGCGGAAGCTGCGGCATCGCATTAAGCGTCGCAAGTATATCGATATTTTTCGCTTATTGGAGGGCCAGAAGCGATGTGGGGAAAGTAAGCGAAAACGAAAGGAGGATGAGAAGGCAGGTAGGGTGCGGAAGGCCTCCCGCAACACCCTTAACTGGTCCCGGGCCTTTTTGCGATTAGCTAGTGTTTGGGGTCACTATTTCCCGGAGCAGTACGGGGCGCTGCTGGCATATGGGGATATAATTTTGGCAGCATCGCAGGCGCATGACGGGTGGGCCTGGCTGATCTATGATGAGGAGTTCAGAGACATGATGGAAGAGAACAGGCAATTATCGTGTGGTACTAAGGATATTAATTTGTGGTTAACGCAGATGTCCATGCGGAGCCGTGCAGCAGGGGCCAGTGGAGGCGGCGGCAAGCTGGTACCGTCGACTACATCGGCGGGTGTGCGGTCCTTTCGTGCGTCCGTTATCCCGGCATCTCAATCAAAAGGCGGCGGGGCGGGCCGAGACGTATGTTGGCGTTTCAACAAATCGTCTTGCCCCATCCCCGATTGCAAATTTAAACATGCCTGTTCCTTGTGTGGTAGCAGGCATGCCGCCACTAAGTGTAGTCGCAAGGGCGCGGTGGGGGCCCCAGCGGGGGGCAAGTGAGGGAGCTCTCGAGGCTTTGGCTCCTATGCCCGTTAAGGTGGAGGTGATGCGCCCGTGGTTGGTAGAGTATGGGCGGGTTAAAGCGGGTGGGGCGTGGAGTTTGCTTTTGGAGGGTTTTTCGGTGGGTTTTCAGATTCCGTGTCAAGGTTTGCCGGCTGGGGGCAGGTCATGTAACGCCGGTTCGGTGCACTCCTTAGCCGAGGTGGTGCGGAGGAAGATTGCTGAGGAGTGCGCGTTGGGCCGCGTAGCTGGGCCGTTTGCTGAGCCCCCCTTTTCTCCATTCACGGTGTCCCCATTGGGGGTGGTGCCTAAGAAGGAGCCGGGCAAGTTCCTGCTGATACATAACCTGTCTTCCCCTAGTGGAGATTCTGTGAACGATCATATCCCGCGTGAGCAGTGCACCGTGCGTTATGCACCTTTCGATGCAGCTGTGGCTTTAATGCAGCGATGTGGGACTGGTGCTTTGCTGGCGAAGGTTGACATTGAATCCGCGTTTCGATTGCTTCCAGTCTATCCCTCGGCTTTCCCCTTGTTAGGTTTTTATTTTGATTCACAGTATTATTTTGAAAAATGCATGCCTATGGGTTGTGCGATTTCTTGCGCCTACTTTGAGGCCTTTAGCACCTTTTTGCACTGGGTGTTGGAGCAGCAGACGCATGTCGCTAATATCGTACACTACCTGGATGATTTTTTGTTTGTCGGGCCCAGACACGTGTGCACTTGTTCCATCTTGCTTGAGGCTTTTTTGCGTTTGGCGGGTGAGTTTGGTATTCCGGTAGCGGCTAGCAAAACTGTCGGTCCCTGTACTTGCCTTACTTTTCTCGGGATTGAGATTGACACCGAGGGCATGGTCATGCGCTTGCCGGAGCAGAAGGTCACCTGTCTCAAGGAACTCGTGGCCTCTGTAGGATCTTCGAACAAGACCACCCTTCGGGTCCTGCAGTCATTGGTTGGGCATCTCAATTTTGCTTGTAGGGTGCTGCCCATGGGTCGTCCCTTTGCGCGGCGGTTATCGCTTGCAATGGCAGGGGTTCAGCTGCCGCACCATCATATTTGCGTGACGGCAGGTATGTGTGAGGATTTGCGGGTGTGGAGCTCTTTCTTGACATTTCAATGGTCGCTCTGTTATACAGTTGCCAGAGACGTCGAATGCAGACCTGCATTTGTTTACAGATGCGGCTGGTAGTTTCGGGTTTGGGGCTTATTGTCAGGGCGCGTGGTGTGCGGAGCCCTGGCCTTGTGACTGGGTTCAGTCTGGTCTGATGTGTAATATCACCTTTTTGGAGCTTTTTCCCATAGTTGTTGCCTTTTGGGTTTGGCCAGGGCATTTGCGGGATCGGCAGGTTGTCTTCTGGTGCGATAACGCGGCGGTGGTGGAGGTTATCAACCGGCAGGCCCTGCAGTGCCCGAAGGTAGCAGCCTTGATGCGGATATTCATGTTAGCCTGTCTCCGCTTGAATGTCACCGCTAGGGCCCGGCATGTGCCTGACTCCCATAATTCTATTGCTGATGCTCTGTCCCGTTTCCAGTGGGAGCAATTCCGGCGGCTGGCTCCGGAGGCAGATCAGGCGGCTTCCCCATTCCCAGAGCATCTTTAGAAGGTTGGGATCCAGACTTGATGGTGCTGTTGTCTGCGTCGGTGGCGCGTGGTACTTGGGCTCAGTACCGGCGAGGATATTGTCAGGTGAGTACATTCCTCAGCGCTTTCGGTTGGCGTGGGGGGAGGGTTCCTGACGGGCTGATGGGGCAATTTGTGCTTTGGGCAAAGAAGGCAGGCTTGGCCCGAACGGCGGTCTCGTCAGCGGTGTCGGGGTTCTCCTTCTTTTGTAAGGCGGCGGGATGGGGGAATCCTAGGGTTTCCTTTCTGGTTAAGCGCTTACTGGCGGGTTGGGTCAGGGCACACCCCAGGCAGCTGGATTGGCGGCGCCCGGTTTCTCATGAGCTGTTGCTGCGCATCTGCGAGGTGTTACCTTGTGTCACGGCCTCGAGTTTTGAGTCCGTTTTGTTCCACGCTCTGTTTGTGATGGCATTTTTTGGAGCATTTCGGGTGTGTGAACTTGTCCCCAGGTCGGCCAGGCAGGGTGCATTTGGCGGTGTCGTGCTTGGGCACGTGCAGGTGGAGGCATCTCAGGTCCGTATTTTCCTCCCGCGGTCCAAGACGGATCAGGCGGGTAAGGGTCGTTGGATGGTCTTGAGTGCTATCTTCCCTGTGCCATCTTGTCCGGTGCATGCCTTACGGAGTTACTCGCAGTCGCGCTCGGGCTTGGCCGGTCCTTATTTCTTTGTCCATGAGGATGGTAGGCCGGTAACTCAGTTTCAGTTTACGGCTGTGTTGCGCCTGGCTTTGCAGTGCTTGGGTGAGGATGATCGGAGTTATGCATCGCATTCCTTTCGGATCGGCGCTGCCACGAGTGCGGCGGCAGCGGGTCTTGACGGGTGGGTGATTCAGTGGATTGGGAGGTGGCGGTCAGGTGCTTACATGGGGTATGTTCGCCCTTAGGCTGGCTGCACCCGGGCCTGGGGGGGGCGGGGCGGTGACCCGGTATCTGGGCAGCTCGGCTGGACTACGGGGGGGGGGGGTGTTAACTGTTTTCTTCCTATTGCAGAGTGGCTGCTGGTGGCAGTGTGATTTCTCCTTTCAGATGGTGTGTGCTCCGGCGACTGGTAGATCATTGGCCACTCCTTCGTCTACTGGGCTGAGCGACGGGCCGGAACGCGGCCGCTGGGACTCCACCTTGGTCTGGCAGATTCCGGAGTTCGGCCTTGCTGGATGGGACAACGCGGGATGCAGTGGTGGCAACTCGTGCCTTTTGTTCAGGCACAGCTGGCACAGCGGCAGCGGCCCGTCGGGCTTCTTCTACATTTGGGGGGCAATGATCTGACGAGCTGGTCGTGCCGGCAGACCATTAGAACGGTTCAGAGGGACATTGGCTTGCTGCGGGATCTGCTTCCTGATGTGGACATTATTTGGTCGGACATCATTCCGCACCCCGCGTGCTGGACGCAACAGCGGTGGTCGCGGGGCCTAGTCAAGATAAATAGGCAGATAGGACGATGGGTCCAGCAAACAGGGGACAGGCAGGTGTTGCATCAGTGGGCGGAAGTCCAGTGCAGTGGATTGTATCGCTTGGACGGGGTTCACCTTGCTTCTGTCGGGCAGGATCTCTTGCTGAATGACTGGCAGGAGGCCCTTGAGTTTTGATGTTGGTCGCAGCTTGCTTTGGTGGGGACGGCGCAAGGATAGTGGGTCTACCTTGCGCCGGTGGCGGGGTAGCGAGCTGGTGCTCGCCGACCCGGAGGGGCATTTGAGGCAGATGCCGCTTGGCAGGGGAGCGGCAGTGCTCTGTAGGTTGGGAGAGACATCACGGTTGTGGTCTCTGCCCGGTGGAAGGCAATTTGCCGGCCTTTGCTCATAACATGGCGAGGCGGGCGGAAGGGGAATGGGGGTGGATGATGCACCACTTTGCTATAAATGGCTGGTGGGGGCATCATCCGGAAATGAAGGGGGGGGGGTAATGTTTGACTTAAGAGTGTTCAGTTGGCCTATGTTGGGCCGGTTTGCAATAATTTGAATAAAGCTGCGACCAAGCAATTGTTCACCAAAACTATGGCGTATTGAGTCTTCTGTGTGGGGAGTATAACGGGGGGGTAGGTGGGAGGAAAGTGGGATAATGGTTGCTCGTAGGCGAGGGAGGGGCATCCGAATACCTCGGTTAATGCCGCTGAGCCGCAGGGCAGGGTCCCGAGGCCGGCTTGTAACCGGGTCCCCGGGGCCCTGTACCCCTCGTGGCAGCACGCGGTGCAGGCTAGTAGGAGTGGGGGGGGGGGCACAGGCATGAGCGAGGCCGGCACCAGCGTCCTACGTGTGAGGTGGGGAAAAAGGCGATTGGTGATGGTGCCGGCTGGGGGCGGGGCGGCGGCGTGGAAGTGGGATCGCCGGCGTGCGATCTCCCTCTTGTTGGGCGATCGCCACTTCAAACAGGTACCCTCCCACCCCCCCTTCATTTGTAGCAGTAATGTTTGGGAGTGGTCGTCGCAGCTGGGTAGGGGGGTGGTTTGTTTCAGCCATTGTGGTGGTATGGGTAGCGAGCTGGTGCTCGCCGACCCGGAGGGGCATTTGAGGCAGATGCCGCTTGGCAGGGGAGTGGCAGTGCTCTGTAGGTTGGGAGAGACATCACGGTTGTGGTCTCTGCCCGGTGGAAGGCAACCTGCCGGCCTTTGCTCATAAAATGGCGAGGCGGGCGGAAGGGGAATGGGGGTGGAAGATGCACCACTTTGCTATAAATGGCTGGTGGTGGCATCATCCGGAAATGAAGGGGGGGGGGGTAATGTTTGACTTAAGAGTGTTCAGTTGGCCTATGTTGGGCCGGTTTGCAATAATTTGAATAAAGCTGCGACCAAGCAATTGTTCACCAAAACTATGGAGTATTGAGTCTTCTGTGTGGGGAGTATAACGGGGGGGGGGGGGGGGTAGGTGGGAGGAAAGTGGGGGTAACGGTTGCTCGTAGGCGAGGGAGGGGCATCCGGATACCTCGGTTACTGATATTATCAACGGGCTCCCTAAGTATGGCCTCTTAGAGTGATATCAGGAGAGAAGGAATTGGAGCTAACCAGCTAGTCTACTGCCTACATCTACTGCAGAAGTTGAGACAGAGCTCCTAACAGATTACCAGCATTGTATTGGGCAGCTGACATTTTAGCAACATCACTGGGCTCCCCCAATATTTAGAGAGGGATCCAGCATCTTTGTGAAACCCTTTGGAAGTCACTTGTAGCCAGCTATAACCAAGTTCCTTAATTTGTGTATTTGAGTAGTTGAAATTTATGTATTAAGAGTGGGATTGTGACAGAAAGAAGGGGATACTGATAGCATCATAGGGCAGGGAAAGTATGTGGCGATTTCTTAGGAGATGTTTACAAGACAGTGTAGATTAGACCTTTTAGATCATGGGAAATTGTAATCTTCATGTTGGTGATCCATATAGTACTAGTGCTACATTCTTTAAGGCAAGATGTCAAATTTGCAATAGGAATTTTTGGTAGATAATCCAATACATGTTCTGAGACATACCTTGAAACCAGTCATAAACCCTTTGGCTATGAGTCAGAAATCGAGGATGATATTAATCATTGAGAACGTGCCAAGGATAGATCATTGCCCTCAATTTCTCATTCATAGCCAAAGGTCCTATGACCAGATCCATGGTATGTCTTAGAACATGTGCCCTAGAAAATGCCATAATAATGGAACAAATAACAAACTTGTGCCAGATCAGAGCAGACTTGGCAAGAGAGGATTATTCCAGGGATTTATCAATGTCTAGTTGTTACAGTCTTCCTTAGGAAAGAAGATGAAGTAGTGTGAGTGAAGGGAGGAGTTTGAAGAGTTAGTAGAAGGCTGACAGATGAAATGGCTGAACAGTTTAGCCAGAGTTTTGTAGATTAGGTTGATACTTTTCATAGGTCTCTAGGCTTGTCTCACTGAGGACAAAAACATTCTCAGATTGGGATTGGGAAAGAGCTATTAGAGATGCTTACTCCAGTGTCTTTGGGGGAAGTGTGATTTCATCTTTGTCAGTTGAAGGATGGATATTGCTCACTCTGCTACTATCTACTTATTCACTTAGGTGAGGTAAGATTTGCTAAAATTTGTGTGGTCAAGGAATATCTGGAATGGGAAATCATATTATAGATGACCACATCTATAACACAAGACAAACTCACAATGTATATAGTTAAAACATCTTGTTTTATTGTTATAATAGTACATAGTTGATAATGTTCCAAACTGTACTTAGTTATATAGTTACATGTAAACTGAATTTGTATACGTTGTACAATTCATTGCTGTTCCCTGTAAACCGCAATTGATCTTTAGGAAATTGCAGTATAAAAAAAGGAAAATAAATAAAATAAATAATACAAATAAATATTATGAGGGTTAAAGAGGGTAGATTCAGGAGTAATCTAAGGAAATATTTCTTTATAGAAAGGATAGTGTACCTTTGGAACAGTCTGTTAATGAAGGTGGTAGAGATCGTGATGGTATCTTATTTCATGAAATCAAGGGACAACCACAGACGATCTTTGAGAGAGAGGAAGGGATGTAGAGTTTAACAGATGGACAGACCAGATAGGCCATAATCTGCTATAATATTTCTACAGTGCTTAGTTCTATCTGAGGGTGTAATAGGGCTGTCATGTCACAAATCGTATTACCTTTTTAGCCACTGACCTGTAACATAATCCCTCTAGCCCAATCAGAGCTATAATTTATTTAAGAGTCTCTTTGTTTACACTGCTTTATCATTTCAGTCAAAGCAGTTTATATTGTAACTTAAAGAGGGACACTGGGAGATTTGGTGGGTGAGCTGACCTGTGTTCTAGTGCAACGTACTGAGGAGGGGACCAGCAGTTTGGTTGGATTGCTGCCTGCTGCTGATTAGAACATCTTCCCATCTTTCCATCTTCCCTCACGTCATCAGGGGGTTTAGAGTACACTCCCATGTCACGGTTAGCGGCCACGGGTGTGTCCGAAGGGGCGTGTCCAAAGGGGCACGTTAGGCCCCTTTGGAGTCCATTTGGAGTACTGAGGAGATTGAGGAGATACATCTGTATGTAATGGGAAAATGAAAGAAGAAAATATTTATTGTGAGTACATTGAATCACTCTAAAACTGGGAAAGCCATGGGCCCAGTGGTTAAGCATGTCGTGGCCCCGGTAAAAGACCAGGGTGAGAGCTCACTTCCCCTGTCTGCTAGTTTGGACTCTTCCTCTAATGGTTCTTCTCAGTTATTAGGGGTTGATAACACAAACCTGCTATCTAGCAATGTTGTTTTGGGGTTGGCAACGTCTTCTCCTGATTTAGTGGGGCTATTGTGGCCCGGTATTTCTATTGAGAATCAGACACCTTGGGGGCTTGGGGAGCTTGGTGCAGTGGTTTTAGGTCCCCAAAGTTTCTAAGCCCCTGAGTACAATTGCTGTTGCTTCTGTTTCAGGAAAACAGCAGTAGGATGTTTCTTTGACTGATATATGGTCCCTGCTCACTCAAATGGAATCTTCTTTAAATAGTACTGTATCACAGTTTGGTGGCTTTAGGAAAGAGACTGTGGGGAAATTAGCACAACATGATATTATTTCTCATCTACAAAAGGTTTCCACTTTGCAGGGTGCCACCTTCTCCTCCATTAAAGATAATCTCATATTGCGTAGGCAGCATGAGATCTTAGAGAATGTTTCCCAAGCTAAAAATCTTAGATGTCTTAACTTTCCCCTTATACATTATTTATTCCCAATGATTCTTTTTCATAAGTTCTTAAAGGAAGTGTTGGGACACCAGGACCCTACTACTATAGTAATTAATAATTTGTACTACCTTCCCCAGGTGTCTAGGGTGGTTAATGATGGTGGTGGGGGCGGGGGGGGGGGGGGGAGGGGGGAGGTGTGTGACACCCTGTCGCTTGTGGAAAGCCTGAATATCTCGGAGTTTATTGAGTGTTCTTTAGACAAAATTCCTACACGGGCAACTCTGCTGGTCCTTCAATTCCTAATTAGATAAAAATACAACATTAAAGCTTTAATTCAAAAGAAAACAGAACTTTTTTTGTGTACAGCATGCTAATATCTTCCCTGATGTTTCCAGGCAGACTCAGGCAAGGCGAAGGCTTTTTTAGCCCTGCATCCTCATGTCCTGGAAGTGGATGCTACTTTTTTCCTGAAATTTCCATGCCTGGTAATGTCGGGGACGGATAATGTTATGTTTTTGAAGTCTTGCATTTAGAGGATTTCTTGAAGGTTTTCAGGAATGTTTTAGTATCTGTTGTTATCTGATCGGTATTTGCTGGATGGCTTTCTATAATTTGGGTATAGAAATTTTGCCAGAATGTAATCAGGTTTGATATTTCTTTTGTGTTCTATTGTGGGCACCAGTTTCACCTAGATGTGTACTTGTGAGAGTTTATTATCTTAGTAATGTATATATTTGTTATTTTGTTTTTTTATTGGATTGTTTTTCTTTGTAAATAATTGAAATATTCAATTAAAAAAACCCCCAAGGACATTGATATTTGGACCACCCCTTACTTTCCTCACTCCATCCAGACCCCTCTAGCCCTCTACCAACCACCCACATGACCTGCTTATTCAACTATCTGCCCTCCCTCCACCCTCCTAGGGACCCATGCCCCTCTTCCACCTCTTATACACCCTCACTCATATGTGTGCCATACATGCTTCCCCTCAGCAGTTTAGCTTTGTGATAGAAACTCTCCCTACCTTCCCTTGATTATCTCCCATTCTCAAACCTCCCCCTCAACCATAGTCCATAAAGGAAGAACCCCAGTGCTAAAGTCCATAACCACCAGTCCTCTCGCAAGTAGTGCCTCCATCACAGAAGAAAGTCCTGATGGCCATCTTCTAGAAGAGGAGGGAAAAATGTCAAGAAAACTCCCAACGTCCTCATCTATGGGTCTTCAGCAGACCTTCCACCATACGCCACTCAAGAAAACCAAATAAACAGTATTCATAACAATAAACAAGAGGTAGAAAAACCACTTCTTTGAACACAGAAAACATCCTCAACCCAGAGGAGCAGACATTCCAAATAGTGCCTTGCAGGTTTCCCACAAAGTCTTTGTGGTTTTGGTAACTGCTCCCAAAAATAAAAAAAAGAGGGGGGGGGGGGAGGGGCAATGTCCTAACTTTAGCTCCACTCCATGTGTAAGGTCCTCATCCCAGCTCACACATATCATCTCCAGGCCCATCTTTGGGTCCTCCCAGCTCCTATACACATTACCTTATAAAGGGCACTGCAAGCCGTTTAGAGAACAGGCAGTGACTATCTCATACTGGGCCAGGAAGTATCAAGTAGTTTGCAGGGATTTGAAAAACAGTGTAACTCCCTGATGAAAAAATTTCAGATGTGCAGGATACTGTAGCACAAATTTCAGTTTCTGTGCAAACTGTTTAGCACTATTCAAGGAAAACTTCCTGTACCTCTGGGACACCCAATTAGGGTGATCCTGAAAGCAGAGAATCATTTTCTCCTGATGGTCCAATGTACCTACCTTAAGCAGGGCCTGAAGGATGTTTATCTTATGGACATAATTGTGCAGCTTTAAAATAACAGTTTGGGCCCCCCGATTACCCTCATGCATTGCATGCATGAGCACACTCTATCCTTTACTCTTCGGCCATGCTTTAAGCCGCAGTTCCCTGTGGATCCACGTTTCCATGAATCATGATAATTCTGGGAGGCCAGTTAACCACATATTATTCTTGTGGACCCAATTTTCTTGTCCATTGAGTTTGTCCTGAAGTGCCTACACCTTCAGGTGCAGCCATGCACAGTCTGTCTCCGTGGATCAAGTACAGTCCTCCACTGAGGAGACCCTTGGTGCCAACTCACTGAAGTCTTTCCTATAGGCCTCCAACCTCCTCTGCAGAGTTTCCAACTTTGCAAATACCAAGTCGGACTTGCAGTTCAAAGCTGCCTCTACTGCTGTGGTGACCTCCATGGTAACTTCCGCAGCGAGACCCACGGCTGCTAGAGAAGTTACCTGTTGGCCACCTTTCCTTCAGCGATTCTTCTTGGTGGGTTTTGTTGCCATTGCTGCCAGCAGTATATCCAGTTCTCTGCCGCTGGACTCAGGACTCCTTCCAACATTTCTGTTGCATACACTTATCACTCCCAAGGCTAAAAGCTTCCCAATGGGGGCAATCAGGCCTGCGAGCAGGAAGATCCTACAATACATGCTCTTTACTCAGCATGTCACGTGATCCCTGCTAGTCAGTATTTTATAAAAGTGCATTTACACACAGGAATACGATAAAATGACCTCCTTTAAGTGTTCAAAAATAAAACAGACATCCGACTCCAAGGGTTTCATTTTTATGTATGTTATCATAATGGTTCAGTTGACAAAAAATCTTGAACCTACTCTTATTAAATCAAAGCTTACTGTGGCCAATGTGCATTGTTCAGAATGTAAAAAATAAAGAGCAAACTGCCTGTGAGCACCTAGCTGGAGGAGCTGTTAGTTAACATGCTGTTTCCAGCCAATACAGAATGTTCATTAGCAGCTTGCACTGTGCTTTGTGTTTGCAGCTAAAACTATCCTCGTTCTGCCGCTGGGCTTTGCCGCTCCTTTTGTTTTTGTTGTTTCTTTTTATCAAAGCGGGTCCACTGAGACAAAACAAAGAGGAAATTAGAAATAAAAGCTCTGTTTTTAGAAACGAGGTCCACAGAAGGCTAACTAATAAATGTCACCAGCATGAGGTAATAGCAATCTTGGTTAAGCTGCTTATTTTCATCAATTAAGTTCTTGGAAATGTACCCTCCTCCCCTCCAATTCCAATGAGCCTCAAAATATTAATAGAGAATGTGTGGGCTAGGAGTTAAAAAGAACCAGCAGCTGCACTTCAAGCACTCGCTTCTTTAACAAATGAAAGCTGTCTGAAGATGTTTGTATGTATTTATTTAACATTCATATGTACGGCCAAATATAACATAAAAACAACCTTCCCACAATTAAAGCATTCACAATAAACATACTAAAACGGGCTCTTCTGAAAGTCTGAGAAAGTATCAGAGTTAAGACATTTTGAAAAATCTGTACGATAAAACCACATTTATTTCTCCCTGTACTCTGAACATTTCAGTACCTACTGTACTGAACCTGAATGCAATTTACCTTGAGCTATTACTGAAAAGGCATTAAACACATCCAAATTTTAAGATATCACTTTGGATAAATGACTTCAAAGTTCTTTTAATCTAGAAAGCATACATTTTACCTTAGAAAACTGTGTTTGTCACGTGCCACAGGGAATCATGAAAGGATTTAAAATCAACCATTATTCAAAGCTGGCTTTTCTCAAATTGTGAACCCTGAATCCCTCTAACGGTCTAACCAAATGTGCGGCTGTCAGAAATAGCAATATAACAATGTACTGTAATTAGGGGAGACAATCTTAAAAACTATTTGCACAGGTAAAATTGTACTTCACCATTGAAAAGGGGCTTTATAAAATTGCCAGCCTTATATGTACATAAACTAGAATCATTTCTTAAGTACTTTTTTCTTCTGCAGGGACAGCTTTTCTTGAGGCAGAGTAGGGTGGGGTGGAATTTGTAACTATGCACACACTTTTTCATTTTGAAAAGATTACATATATTTAATTTATTTATTTAACAAATGTATAATCTGCTCTTAACCAAGGTAGCTCGGATCCAGTGCTCCCCCTTACCAACCCTCACGCCCCCCCCCCCCCAACTACAGCCATCCACCTTTTTCCCCCACCCCCATTTCCACACAAGCTCAACACAAACCATTGGGAATCAACTGGTTGCAGCTTTATTAACATCCATAACATTATCAAAACATTATATTCCAACTATAATCCTCATAACAATCCAACTAGCTGAACAATTACCTCACCAGCCATGCAATTAGCAAGGTGACATTGTCTCCGCTTCCGCTGCAGACAAGCCAACAGCAAGCTTACCTACCCCCCCCCCCTTTTTCCGACCTCGCCATATCATTAGCAAACGCTGGCCAGGGGTTGTCCAGGTCGGGGCACCCAAACCCCACCCTATGTATTACCTAAGGCTCCGGACCCCGGAAGCCTCCGGGATTCCGCCCCCCCACCGCTGCAACACCCCATGCTAACCAACTGCCCCCCACCCAATAAGGGCAGGAGGGTGGGAAGCTGACATTTAGCCACCAGCAGACTGACCGGGGACGCCGATGGAAAGCTTTTGCTGTTTCCCGGTTCCTCCCACCTCCTCCAGCAGCCGCTCATTCTCTCTCATTGGCTCCCCCACCCCACACTCGCGCATGTGGGGGGAGCCAATAGGTTCAAATGATGCCATCTCGAGCAGTGCTTCCCTTCTGCAGCCTGGTGTCCCAGCCTTTGGCCACGTGCATGGTCCCCACACCAGGCCATGCACCTGGTTACGGGCGGCCGCCTGGGACCCTGCCCCGCAGCCTTGTACTAACCGAGGTAGCTCGGAGCCGGTGCTCCCTTTTACCAACCCCCATGCCCCCCACCAACTACAGCCATTCCCCTTTTTCCCCCACCCCCATTTCCACACAAACTCAACACAAACTATTGGGAATCAACTGGTTGCAGCTTTATTAACATCCATAGCATTATCAAAACATTATATTCCAGCAATAATCCTCATAACAATCCAACTAGCGGAACAATTACCTCACCAGCCATGCAATTAGCAAGGTGACATTGTCTCCGCTTTCACCACGGACAAGCCAATGGCAAGCTTACCTACCCCCCCCCCCCCCCCTTTTTCCGATCTCGCCATATCATTAGCAAAAGCCGGCCAGGGGTTGTCCGGGTCAGGGACACCCAAACCCGCCCCAAGTATTACCTAAGGCTCTGGACCCCAGAAACCTCCGGGATCCCACCACCGGCACAGGTGACATTAATGTCCCTGTGCCGCCCCCCCTCCACCACTAAGCTGCGACCAGCGAGCATCCCACCGAACCACACATTCCAAGGCCTCCTGCCAGTCATTGAGTAGCAAATCTAAACCCACTGGGGATAAATGCACTCCATCCTGCCGATACAAACCCGCACAGTCAATCTCCACCCAGGAATGCATAATTTGATAACCTCCTTGCTCACAGACCCAGCGGCCGATCTTGCGAGTAATCTTTGCCTATTCCCGTGACCAATGCCGCTGATCCCAACATACAGGCCTTGGAATGATATCAGACCACAGTAACACCACATCATGGAACATTAGGAGAAGTTCTGCGAGATCCTTCTTCGCCGCTCTTATCAATTGCTTGCAAGTCCATGATACAAGGTCATTGCCCCCCAAATGTAGCAGTGTCATTGATGGCTTACTCCTCTCCCGCTCATGATGCCGTAGCAAAGGCATAAGCTGTGTCCAACGTAGACCACGCTCGCCCAGCCATAGAACGGACACCACAGCAGAATCAAGTCCCAGGCTGGGCCCTAACAGCCGCACCACTGCTCGCTGGCCAGCCCAATGAACGAATGAATGACTGATCAGCCAACAATGAGGACACTGCCCCCCATCTGAAAAAAAGAAAATACCAGTTAGTAGCAGTCAATAGTCGCTACTCTCCCCACTCATAAACGTACATAGCCCAGAAAAGCTTGTGAACGCTATCTGCCGATGCATTGTATCTCTTGTTCAGGTAATCCTGCCACCGCTGCACTGGTTGCTGCTCCAATGCAGAAGGAATGTGGGGCAAATAGACGAGGATGTTCACCTATATGCCGCAGCACCATCAGCAGCATTGCTGAAACCTGAAAACGCATCAAAGGATGCAAATACTTATGCAGGAAGAGCAATCCCACCCAATTTTTCCCTTGTGTGAGCAGTTCTAAAATTGCCTCTAGAATATTATTCTCAAACTAAATCAGCTCCCCAGGCTAAGATAGAACTGTATTTATATAGGATGTCTGACTGGAGTGCAGTATGTTGCTTTTCATTAATTTGAAAGAGGCAGGGATGGAGAGTTGTAGAATGAATCTATCATTAATTTGTATGATGTTCTGATGCGAAGTTGCTGATTAACAGCACTATAACTAACAATGGCTACTTTGGCTACTGTATGACGGATATGCACCCACATGAATGGGTAATGTGCACCAGCAGCTCCCTTGTGTCAGATGCGTGATCTCGTAAATCTCAGGAGAACCCCTCTCATGGGGTCTCCTGAGTCTGACCCTGCCATCCTGCTGAGAATCTCCTCAATCTTCTTTATTTGTTGGGTTCACTGGACAGTTCCAGTGTTCTCCTCTGAGGAGAAAAAAACCACAGTAAAAAAAAAAAAAAATGCTGGATAAAGACTCCTCTTCTACTTTTATAAGCACACAGGACTTCCCAGTGAGAAATTTAAATCTGCTTCGCTATTCATAAAGGCCCCTGCTAGAGGAGGATCTAAGTGACGCTGACATGGGGTTGGCTATCTTAAAATTTAAAGGGCCAGCATATCGAAATGTAAACGTTCATAATGTGGTTGAAAAGTGAGAAAATGAGCACCAATTTACCAAGGAGTCTTATCCGGCAACACTCAGGAAAAATGTACAAGATAGGGAAATGCTTCAGAACTGAGCAGTGCTGTAAAAAAGAAATTTTTATTAGGGTCTCATAAAATTAAAGAAATTATTGCTTTAGTGATAAATGTAAGAGAGACAATTGTTTTTAATAATTTTAGGAATAGTGACATTTAAATTTGTCATTTTACATAGAAAATAATAGCTAAAGTTACCAGATTTTCTACAGGAAAGTTTGGGACACTTATCAGGTGTGTGTTTGTGGGGGGGGGGGGGGGATCCAAGTTTGAGCAACATGGTGTGGAGGAGGGGAAAGGAGTCATTATCCTGCCCCCACTCACACATCCAATCCCATGACAGCAATAATATCACCATTAAGCAGATAAATTAACAGAGAAATAGAAACAGTAGAACAGACTTTGGTCTTTGGGGCATGATACTCCATTGGTTTTGATCTTTTCTATCCCGCCGTCTGTCTCAGTTGGTACCTCCTCCACTTGCCCTCTTCCTTGTGAGGTCCCCCAAGGTTTGGCTTTGGCCCTCCTCTTATTCAACATCTTCCTGATTCCCCTCACCCTTCTGGTACAATAGCAAGGCATCTCAGCCCATTCTTATGCTGATGATATTCTCCTGCTTCACCACACTAGCCTGGATGGCCCTGACCTTACAACTCTTAACTCCTGCCTCTCTAGTATTTCTTCCTGATGTCTGACAATTTTCTTCAGCTTAACATCTCCACGGCTCCAGCCATCTGGTTCCTTTCAGCAACTCTCTCTCAACTTTGGCCCCCACCCTTTCTGACACTGTAATTCCACTAACCGATTCAATGCAATACTTGGGTGTCATACTAGACTCCTCCCTCTCCTTTCATGCACACCTTGCCTCCTTGGTCCACCGTTCTTTTCTCGCACTTCGCCGTATCCGTGCTGTTCATTCCTTTCTCTCTCCCTCCTCACTGACTACCCTTATGCTAATGTTAGTAATGTCGAGGCTCGACTATCGCAGCATTGTTTTCCTAGGCTTCCCCCAGTATCAACTCCACTGACTCCAACTCATTCAAAACAAAGCTATCCGCAGCCTTTACAACACCTCCTGTTTCAAGCACGTCATCCCTCTCCTCATCCATCATCACTGGCTTCCCATAAAATACTGGCTTCATTCAAACTTCTCAGATTAGTTCATCGAGTGCCACACATAGGTTGCCCCTGCTATCTCTCTGACATTCTGCTTCGTCATTCTCCAAATCATGTCCTCCGAAACATCCACGCAAACCACTTACCCCTTCCCTCTGCTTCCAAGGCACGCCTTGAATCCATCTGCTCTTCAGCTTTTTACTTTCTTGCACCTGCCTCCTGGAATGCTCTTCCCCCTGCCCTCCGCCTCAAACCCTCCTATCCCAGGTTTAAAAGTCTCTGAAAGACTAATCTCTTTCACACTGTATATAACCTGCCCATTACATGAATGACTGCTCACTTCTCCTTCCATGCTCCTTTCCCCGCCTCTTTCCCCTTCCCCCCTTTTCCCCCCTCTCTGGTACAAATGCTTTTAGGCTTTTCTATCTGAAATATGTTGTTCCTTTCTGTTTCTGATTTTAACTTGTTTTTAAACTGTTCACTGCCCTGCTGCGATAAGTGAAGGATGGTTAATCAAGCCAAAATAAACATAAACATTTCACCCGCACTGTGCAAACTATAAAGATAATGAATATAAACAGGGCTTTTTTTGTGCTGGCACACAATGGTGCGGTGTACCGGCACCTTTTTCTGGGGGGGAAGGCACCTTAAAAAATAAAAACTTCAGCGATTTGCTGCCCCTCTCTCTGCCGCCTCCTGCCACTGCTGCTGCCGCCACTTTTCCTGTGTCTGCAGCTGTGGTGGGCATCGGACTTTAAACAATGGGGGGGGGGGGGGGAAGGCATGTGTTTGGAAGGCCTGCAAATGCTTGCCCCCGCTGATGTGATGAAATGAGTCAGAAGGGGTAGGCATTTGCAGGCTTTCCTAGCATGGAGTAGCAAAGATCTATGGCTTTTTTTGTTGTTGTTTAAAGAACAATGCCTGCCACTGCTGCAGACACAGGAAAAACAGCGGTGGCCATAACGAGATGGGGTTAATGGCTGGAAGAGAGATGCTGGCTGCAGGGAGAGTTAATGGGTGGAAGGGAGATGCTCGTTGCAGGGAGAGTTAATGGGTGGAAGGGAGATGCTCCTTGCAGGGAGAGTTAATGGGTGGAAGGGAGACGCTCGTTGCAGGGAGAGTTAATGGGTGGAAGGGAGATGCTCCTTGCAGGGAGAGTTAATGGCTGGAAGGGAGATGCAGGCTGCAGGGAGAGTTAATGGGTGGAAAGGAGATGCTGGCTGCAGGGAGAGTTAATGGATGGAAGGGGGATGCTCTTGCAGGGAGAGTTAATGGGTGGAAGGGAGATGCTCATTGCAGGGAGAGTTAATGGGTGGAAGGGAGATGCTTGTTGCAGGGAGAGTTAATGGGTGGAAGGGAGATGCTCGTTGCAGGGAGAGTTAATGGGTGGAAGGGAGATGCTGGCTGCAGGGAGAGTGAATGGGTGGAAGGGAGATGCTGGCTGCAGGGAGAGTTAATGGGTGGAAGGGGGATGCTGGCTGCAGGGAGAGTTAATGGGTGGAAGGGAGATGCTCATTGCAGGGAGAGTTAATGGGTGGAAGGGAGATGCTCATTGCAGGGAGAGTTAACGGGTGGAAGGGAGATGCTCATTGCAGGGAGAGTTAATGGGTGGAAGGGAGATGCTCATTGCAGGGAGAGTTAATGGGTGGAAGGGGGATGCTCGTTGCAGGGAGAGTTAATGGGTGGAAGGGAGATGCTCCTTGCAGGGAGAGCTAATGGGTGGAAGGGAGATGCTCATTGCAGGGAGAGTTAATGGGTGGAAGGGAGATGCTCGTTGCAGGGAGAGTTAATGGGTGGAAGGGAGATGCTCCTTGCAGGGAGAGTTAATGGGTGGAAGGGAGATGCTCCTTGCAGGGAGAGTTAATGGCTGGAAGGGAGATGCAGGCTGCAGGGAGAGTTAATGGGTGGAAAGGAGATGCTGGCTGCAGGGAGAGTTAATGGGTGGAAGGGGGATGCTCTTGCAGGGAGAGTTAATGGGTGGAAGGGAGATGCTCATTGCAGGGAGAGTTAATGGGTGGAAGGGAGATGCTTGTTGCAGGGAGAGTTAATGGGTGGAAGGGAGATGCTCGTTTCAGGGAGAGTTAATGGGTGGAAGGGAGATGCTGGCTGCAGGGAGAGTTAATGGGTGGAAGGGAGATGCTGGCTGCAGGGAGAGTTAATGGGTGGAAGGGAGATGCTGGCTGCAGGGAGAGTTAATGGGTGGAAGGGAGATGCTCATTGCAGGGAGAGTTAATGGGTGGAAGGGAGATGCTCATTGCAGGGAGAGCTAATGGGTGGAAGGGAGATGCTCATTGCAGGGAGAGTTAATGGGTGGAAGGGAGATGCTCATTGCAGGGAGAGTTAATGGGTGGAAGGGGGATCCTCGTTGCAGGGAGAGTTAATGGGTGGAAGGGAGATGCTCCTTGCAGGGAGAGTTAATGGGTGGAAGGGAGATGCTCATTGCAGGGAGAGTTAATGGGTGGAAGGGGGATGCTCGTTGCAGGGAGAGTTAATGGGTGGAAGGGAGATGCTCTTTGCTGGGAGAGTTAATGGGTGGAAGGGATATGCTTGTTGCAGGGAGAGTTAATGGGTGGAAGGGAGATGCTCGTTGCAGGGAGAGTTAATGGGTGGAAGGGGAGATGCTCGTTGCAGGGAGAGTTAATGGGTGGAAGGGAGATGCTCGTTGCAGGGAGAGTTAATGGGTGGAAGGGAGATGGTCGTTGCAGGGAGAGTTAATGGGTGGAAGGGAGATGCTTGTTGCATGGAGAGTTAATGGGTGGAAGGGAGATGCTGGCTGCAGGGAGAGTTAATGGGTGGAAGGGAGATGCTCATTGCAGGGAGAGTTAATGGGTGGAAGGGAGATGCTTGTTGCAGGGAGAGTTAATGGGTGGAAGGGAGATGCTCGTTGCAGGGAGAGTTAATGGGTGGAAGGAAGATGCTGGCTGCAGGGAGAGTTAATGGGTGGAAGGGGGATGCTCGTTGCAGGGAGAGTTAATGGGTGGAAGGGAGATGCTCGTTGCAGGGAGAGTTAATGGGTGGAAGGGAGATGCTCGTTGCAGGGAGAGTTAATGGGTGGAAGGGAGATGCTGGCTGCAGGGAGAGTTAATGGGTGGAAGGGAGATGCTCGTTGCAGGGAGAGTTAATGGGTGGAAGGGAGATGCTCGTTGCAGGGAGAGTTAATGGGTGGAAGGGAGATGCTCGTTGCAGGGAGAGTTAATGGGTGGAAGGGAGATGCTCGTTGCAGGGAGAGTTAATGGGTGGAAGGGAGATGCTCGTTGCAGGGAGTTAATGGGTGGAAGGGAGATGCTCGTTGCAGGGAGAGTTAATGGGTGGAAGGGAGATGCTCCTTGCAGGGAGAGTTAATGGCTGGAAGGGAGATGCTCGTTGCAGGGAGAGTTAATGGGTGGAAGGGAGATACTCGTTGCAGGGAGAGTTAATGGGTGGAAGGGAGATGCTCGTTGCAGGGAAAGTTAATGGGTGGAAGGGAGATGCTCGTTGCAGGGAGAGTTAACGGCTGGAAGGGAGATGCTCGTTGCAAGGAGAGTTAATAGGTGGAAGGGAGATGCTGGCTGCAGGGAGAGTTAATGGGTGGAAGGGAGATGCTCCTTGCAGGGAGAGTTAATGGGTGGAAGGGAGATGCTCATTGCAGGGAGAGTTAATGGGTGGAAGGGAGATGCTTTTGCAGGGAGAGTTAATGGGTGGAAGGGAGATGCTCGTTGCAGGGAGAGTTAATGGGTGGAAGGGAGATGCTGGCTGCAGGGAGAGTTAATGGGTGGAAGGGAGACGCTCGTTGCAGGGAGAGTTAATGGGTGGAAGGGAGATGCTCATTGCAGGGAGAGTTAATGGGTGGAAGGGAGATACTCGTTGCAGGGAGAGTTAATGGGTGGAAGGGAGACGCGCGTTGCAGGGAGAGTTAATGGGTGGAAGGGAGACGCTCGTTGCAGGGAGAGTTAATGGGTGGAAGGGAGATGCTCGTTGCAGGGAGAGTTAATGGGTGGAAGGGAGATACTCGTTGCAGGGAGAGTTAATGGGTGGAAGGGAGATGCTGGCTGCAGGGAGAGTTAATGGGAGGAAGGGAGATGCTGGCTGCAGGGAGAGTTAATGGGTGGAAGGGAGATGCTCATTGCAGGGAGAGTTAATGGGTGTAAGGGAGATGCTCATTGCAGGGAGAGTTAATGGGTGGAAGGGAGATGCTTTCTGCAGGGAGAGTTAATGGGTGGAAGGGAGATGCTGGCTGCAGGGAGAGTTAATGGGTGGAAGGGAGATGCTCGTTGCAGGGAGAGTTAATGGGTGTAAGGGAGATGCTCATTGCAGGGAGAGTTAATGGGTGGAAGGGAGATGCTCATTGCAGGGAGAGTTAATGGGTGTAAGGGAGATGCTCATTGCAGGGAGAGTTAATGGGTGGAAGGGAGATGCTCATTGCAGGGAGAGTTAATGGGTGGAAGGGAGATGCTCGTTGCAGGGAGAGTTAATGGGTGGAAGGGAGATGCTCGTTGCAGGGAGAGTTAATGGGTGGAAGGGAGATGCTCGTTGCAGGGAGAGTTAATGGGTGGAAGGGAGATGCTCCTTGCAGGGAGAGTTAATGGCTGGAAGGGAGATGCTCATTGCAGGGAGAGTTAATGAGTGGAAGGGAGATGCTCGTTGCAGGGAGAGTTAATGGGTGGAAGGGAGATGCTCGTTGCAGGGAGAGTTAATGGGTGGAAGGGAGATGCTCGTTGCAGGGAGAGTTAATGGGTGGAAGGGAGATGCTCCTTGCAGGGAGAGTTAATGGGTGGAAGGGAGATGCTCATTGCAGGGAGAGTTAATGGCTGGAAGGGAGATGCTCGTTGCAGGGAGAGTTAATGGGTGGAAGGGAGATGCTCATTGCAGGGAGAGTTAATGGCTGGAAGGGAGATGCTTGTTGCAAGGAGAGTTAATGGGTGGAAGGGAGATGCTGGCTGCAGGGAGAGTTAATGGGTGGAAGGGAGATGCTCATTGCAGGGAGAGTTAATGGGTGGAAGGGAGATGCTCATTGCAGGGAGAGTTAATGGGTGGAAGGGAGATGCTCATTGCAGGGAGAGTTAATGGGTGGAAGGGAGATGCTCATTGCAGGGAGATTTAATGGGTGGAAGGGAGATGCTGGCTGCAGGGAGAGTTAATGGGTGGAAGGGATATGCTCATTGCAGGGAGAGTTAATGGGTGGAAGGGAGATGCTCCTTGCAGGGAGAGTTAATGGGTGGAAGGGGAGATGCTCATTGCAGGGAGAGTTAATGGGTGGAAGGGAGATGCTCATTGCAGGGAGAGTTAATGGGTGGAAGGGAGATGCTCCTTGCAGGGAGAGTTAATGGGTGGAAGGGAGATGCTGGATGCTGGGAGAGTTAATGGGTGGAAGGGGGAGATGCTCTTGCAGGGAGAGTTATGGGTGGAAGGGAGATGCTCATTGCAGGGAGTGTTAATGGGTGGAAGGGAGATGCTCGTTGCAGGGAGAGTTAATGGGTGGAAGGGGGATGCTCGTTGCAGGGAGAATTAATGGGTGGAAGGGAGATGCTCGTTGCAGGGAGAGTTAATGGGTGGAAGGGAGATGCTGGCTGCAGGGAGAGTTAATGGGTGGAAGGGAGATGCTGGCTGCAGGGAGAGTTAATGGGTGGAAGGGAGATGCTCATTGCAGGGAGAGTTAATGGGTGGAAGGGAGATGCTCATTGCAGGGAGAGCTAATGGGTGGAAGGGAGATGCTCATTGCAGGGAGAGTTAATGGGTGGAAGGGAGATGCTCATTGCAGGGAGAGTTAATGGGTGGAAGGGGGATCCTCGTTGCAGGGAGAGTTAATGGGTGGAAGGGAGATGCTCCTTGCAGGGAGAGTTAATGGGTGGAAGGGAGATGCTCATTGCAGGGAGAGTTAATGGGTGGAAGGGGGATGCTCGTTGCAGGGAGAGTTAATGGGTGGAAGGGAGATGCTCTTTGCTGGGAGAGTTAATGGGTGGAAGGGATATGCTTGTTGCAGGGAGAGTTAATGGGTGGAAGGGAGATGCTCGTTGCAGGGAGAGTTAATGGGTGGAAGGGGAGATGCTCGTTGCAGGGAGAGTTAATGGGTGGAAGGGAGATGCTCGTTGCAGGGAGAGTTAATGGGTGGAAGGGAGATGGTCGTTGCAGGGAGAGTTAATGGGTGGAAGGGAGATGCTTGTTGCATGGAGAGTTAATGGGTGGAAGGGAGATGCTGGCTGCAGGGAGAGTTAATGGGTGGAAGGGAGATGCTCATTGCAGGGAGAGTTAATGGGTGGAAGGGAGATGCTTGTTGCAGGGAGAGCTAATGGGTGGAAGGGAGATGCTCGTTGCAGGGAGAGTTAATGGGTGGAAGGAAGATGCTGGCTGCAGGGAGAGTTAATGGGTGGAAGGGGGATGCTTGTTGCAGGGAGAGTTAATGGGTGGAAGGGAGATGCTCGTTGCAGGGAGAGTTAATGGGTGGAAGGGAGATGCTCGTTGCAGGGAGAGTTAATGGGTGGAAGGGAGATGCTGGCTGCAGGGAGAGTTAATGGGTGGAAGGAAAATGCTCGTTGCAGGGAGAGTTAATGGGTGGAAGGGAGATGCTCGTTGCAGGGAGAGTTAATGGGTGGAAGGGAGATGCTCGTTGCAGGGAGAGTTAATGGGTGGAAGGGAGATGCTCGTTGCAGGGAGAGTTAATGGGTGGAAGGGAGATGCTCGTTGCAGGGAGAGTTAATGGGTGGAAGGGAGATGCTCGTTGCAGGGAGAGTTAATGGGTGGAAGGGAGATGCTCCTTGCAGGGAGAGTTAATGGGTGGAAGGGAGATGCTCGTTGCAGGGAGAGTTAATGGGTGGAAGGGAGATACTCGTTGCAGGGAGAGTTAATGGGTGGAAGGGAGATGCTCGTTGCAGGGAGAGTTAATGGGTGGAAGGGAGATGCTCGTTGCAGGGAGAGTTAATGGCTGGAAGGGAGATGCTCGTTGCAAGGAGAGTTAATAGGTGGAAGGGAGATGCTGGCTGCAGGGAGAGTTAATGGGTGGAAGGGAGATGCTCCTTGCAGGGAGAGTTAATGGGTGGAAGGGAGATGCTCATTGCAGGGAGAGTTAATGGGTGGAAGGGAGATGCTTTTGCAGGGAGAGTTAATGGGTGGAAGGGAGATGCTCGTTGCAGGGAGAGTTAATGGGTGGAAGGGAGATGCTGGCTGCAGGGAGAGTTAATGGGTGGAAGGGAGACGCTCGTTGCAGGGAGAGTTAATGGGTGGAAGGGAGATGCTCATTGCAGGGAGAGTTAATGGGAGGAAGGGGAGATACTCGTTGCAGGGAGAGTTAATGGGTGGAAGGGAGATGCTCATTGCAGGGAGAGTTAATGGGTGGAAGGGAGATGCTCGTTGCAGGGAGAGTTAATGGGTGGAAGGGAGATGCTCGTTGCAGGGAGAGTTAATGGGTGGAAGGGAGATGCTCGTTGCAGGGAGAGTTAATGGGTGGAAGGGAGATGCTCATTGCAGGGAGAGTTAATGGGAGGAAGGGAGATGCTCGCTGCATGGAGAGTTAATTGGTGGAAGGGAGATGCTGTCTGCAGGGAGAGTTAATGGGTGGAAGGGAGATGCTCATTGCAGGGAGAGTTAATGGGTGGAAGGGAGATGCTCGTTGCAGGGAGAGTTAATGGGTGGAAGGGAGATGCTTTCTGCAGGGAGAGTTAATGGGTGGAAGGGAGATGCTCGTTGCAGGGAGAGTTAATGGGTGGAAGGGAGATGCTCGTTGCAGGGAGAGTTAATGGGTGGAAGGGAGATGCTCCTTGCAGGGAGAGTTAATGGGTGGAAGGGAGATGCTCATTGCAGGGAGAGTTAATGGGTGGAAGGGAGATGCTCATTGCAGGGAGAGTTAATGGGTGGAAGGGAGATGCTCGTTGCAGGGAGAGTTAATGGGTGGAAGGGAGATGCTCGTTGCAGGGAGTTAATGGGTGGAAGGGAGATGCTCGTTGCAGGGAGAGTTAATGGGTGGAAGGGAGATGCTCATTGCAGGGAGAGTTAATGGGTGGAAGGGAGATGCTATCTGCAGGGAGAGTTAATGGGTGGAAGGGAGATGCTCGTTGCAGGGAGAGTTAATGGGTGGAAGGGAGATGCTCGTTGCAGGGAGAGTTAATGGGTGGAAGGGAGATGCTCGTTGCAGGGAGAGTTAATGGGTGGAAGGGAGATGCTCGTTGCAGGGAGAGTTAATGGGTGGAAGGGAGATGCTCGTTGCAGGGAGAGTTAATGGGTGGAAGGGAGATGCTCGTTGCAGGGAGAGTTAATGGGTGGAAGGGAGATGCTCGTTGCAGGGAGAGATTAGGTGTACGGGAGATGCTCGTTGCAGGGAGAGTTAATGGGTGGAAGGGAGATGCTCGTTGCAGGGAGAGTTAATGGGTGGAAGGGAGATGCTCGTTGCAGGGAGAGTTAATGGGTGGAAGGGAGATGCTCATTGCAGGGAGAGTTAATGGGTGGAAGGGAGATGCTCCTTGCAGGGAGAGTTAATGGGTGGAAGGGAGATGCTCGTTGCAGGGAGAGTTAATGGGTGGAAGGGAGATGCTGGCTGCAGGGAGAGTTAATGGGTGGAAGGGAGATGCTCGTTGCAGGGAGAGTTAATGGGTGGAAGGGAGATGCTCGTTGCAGGGAGAGTTAATGGGTGGAAGGGAGATGCTCATTGCAGGGAGAGTTAATGGGTGGAAGGGAGATGCTCGTTTCAGGGAGTTAATGGGTGGAAGGGAGATGCTCGTTGCAGGGAGAGTTAATGGGTGGAAGGGAGATGCTCGTTGCAGGGAGAGTTAATGGGTGGAAGGGAGATGCTCATTGCAGGGAGAGTTAATGGGTGGAAGGGAGATGCTCATTGCAGGGAGAGTTAATGGGTGGAAGGGAGATGCTCGTTGCAGGGAGAGTTAATGGGTGGAAGGGAGATGCTCATTGCAGGGAGAGTTAATGGGTGGAAGGGAGATGCTCGTTGCAGGGAGAGTTAATGGGTGGAAGGGAGATGCTCGTTGCAGGGAGAGTTAATGGGTGGAAGGGAGATGCTCATTGCAGGGAGAGTTAATGGGTGGAAGGGAGATGCTCGTTGCAGGGAGAGTTAATGGGTGGAAGGGAGATGCTCGTTGCAGGGAGAGTTAATGGGTGGAAGGGAGATGCTCGTTGCAGGGAGAGTTAATGGGTGGAAGGGAGATGCTCGTTGCAGGGAGAGTTAATGGGTGGAAGGGAGATGCTCGTTGCAGGGAGAGTTAATGGGTGGAAGGGAGATGCTCGCTGCAGGGAGAGTTAATGGGTGGAAGGGAGATGCTCGTTGCAGGGAGAGTTAATGGGTGGAAGGGAGATGCTCATTGCAGGGAGAGTTAATGGGTGGAAGGGAGATGCTCGTTGCAGGGAGAGTTAATGGGTGGAAGGGAGATGCTCATTGCAGGGAGTGTTATTGGGAGGAAGGGAGATGCTGGCTGCAGGGAGAGTTAATGGGTGGAAGGGAGATGCTCGTTGCAGGGAGAGTTAATGGGTGGAAGGGAGATGCTCGTTGCAGGGAGAGTTAATGGGTGGAAGGGAGATGCTCATTGCAGGGAGAGTTAATGGGTGGAAGGGAGATGCTCATTGCAGGGAGAGTTAATGGGTGGAAGGGAGATGCTCATTGCAGGGAGAGTTAATGGGTGGAAGGGAGATGCTCGTTGCAGGGAGAGTTAATGGGTGGAAGGGAGATGCTCGTTGCAGGGAGAGTTAATGGGTGGAAGGGAGATGCTCGTTGCAGGGAGAGTTAATGGGTGGAAGGGAGATGCTCGTTGCAGGGAGAGTTAATGGGTGGAAGGGAGATGCTCGTTGCAGGGAGAGTTAATGGGTGGAAGGGAGATGCTCGTTGCAGGGAGAGTTAATGGGTGGAAGGGAGATGCTCGTTGCAGGGAGAGTTAATGGGTGGAAGGGAGATGCTCGTTGCAGGGAGAGTTAATGGGTGGAAGGGAGATGCTCCTTGCAGGGAGAGTTAATGGGTGGAAGGGAGATGCTCGTTGCAGGGAGAGTTAATGGGTGGAAGGGAGATGCTCCTTGCAGGGAGAGTTAATGGGTGGAAGGGAGATGCTCATTGCAGGGAGAGTTAATGGGTGGAAGGGAGATGCTGGCTGCAGGGAGAGTTAATGGGTGGAAGGGAGATGCTCATTGCAGGGAGAGTTAATGGGTGGAAGGGAGATGCTCATTGCAGGGAGAGTTAATGGGTGGAAGGGAGATGCTCGTTGCAGGGAGAGTTAATGGGTGGAAGGGAGATGCTCATTGCAGGGAGAGTTAATGGGTGGAAGGGAGATGCTCATTGCAGGGAGAGTTAATGGGTGGAAGGGAGATGCTCATTGCAGGGAGAGTTAATGGGTGGAAGGGAGATTCTTCATGCAGGGAGATTTAATGGGTGGAAGGGAGATGCTGGCTGCAGGGAGAGTTAATGGGTGGAAGGGAGATGCTCATTGCAGGGAGAGTTAATGGGTGGAAGGGAGATGCTCATTGCAGGGAGAGTTAATGGGTGGAAGGGAGATGCTCCTTGCAGGGAGAGTTAATGGGTGGAAGGGAGATGCTCCTTGCAGGGAGAGTTAATGGGTGGAAGGGAGATGCTGGCTGCAGGGAGAGTTAATGGGTGGAAGGGGGATGCTCTTGCAGGGAGAGTTATTGGGTGGAAGGGAGATGCTCATTGCAGGGAGTGTTAATGGGTGGAAGGGAGATGCTCGTTGCAGGGAGAGTTAATGGGTGGAAGGGGGATGCTCGTTGCAGGGAGAATTAATGGGTGGAAGGGAGATGCTCGTTGCAGGGAGAGTTAATGGGTGGAAGGGAGATGCTGGCTGCAGGAGAGTTATGGGTTGAAGTGAGATGCTGGCTGCAGGGAGAGTTAATGGGTGGAAGGGAGATGCTCGTTGCAGGGAGAGTTAATGGGTGGAAGGGAGATGCTCCTTGCAGGGAGAGTTAATGGGTGGAAGGGAGATGCTGGCTGCAGGGAGAGTTAATGGGTGGAAGGGAGATGCTGGCTGCAGGGAGAGTTAATGGGTGGAAGGGGGATGCTCTTGCAGGGAGAGTTAATGGGTGGAAGGGAGATGCTCGTTGCAGGGAGAGTTAATGGGTGGAAGGGAGATGCTGGCTGCAGGGAGAGTTAATGGGTGGAAGGGAGATGCTCGTTGCAGGGAGAGTTAATGGGTGGAAGGGAGATGCTCCTTGCAGGGAGAGTTAATGGGTGGAAGGGAGATGCTCGTTGCAGGGAGAATTAATGGGTGGAAGGGAGATGCTTGTTGCAAGGAGAGTTAATGGGTGGAAGGGAGACGCTCGTTGCAGGTAGAGTTAATGGGTGGAAGGGAGATGCTCGTTGCAGGGAGAGTTAATGGGTGGAAGGGAGATGCTCGTTGTAGGGAGAGTTAATGGGTGGAAGGGAGATGCTGGGTGCAGGGAGAGTTAATGGGTGGAAGGGAGATGCTGGCTGCAGGGAGAGTTAATGGGTGGAAGGGGGATGCTCTTGCAGGGAGAGTTAATGGGTGGAAGGGAGATGCTCATTGCAGGGAGAGTTAATGGGTGGAAGGGAGGTTCTGGCTGCAGGGAGAGTTAATGGGTGGAAGGGAGATGCTCGTTGCAGGGAGAGTTAATGGGTGGAAGGGAGATGCTCCTTGCAGGGAGAGTTAATGGGTGGAAGGGAGATGCTCGTTGCAGGGAGAATTAATGGGTGGAAGGGAGATGCTTGTTGCAAGGAGAGTTAATGGGTGGAAGGGAGACGCTCGTTGCAGGGAGAGTTAATGGGTGGAAGGGATATGCTCGTTGCAGGGAGAGTTAATGGGTGGAAGGGAGGCGCTCGTTGCAGGGAGAGTTAATGGGTGGAAGGGAGACGCTCGTTGCAGGGAGAGTTAATGGGTGGAAGGGAGATGCTCGTTGCAGGGAGAGTTAATGGGTGGAAGGGAGACGCTCGTTGCAGGGAGAGTTAATGGGTGGAAGGGAGATGCTCGTTGCAGGGAGAGTTAATGGGTGGAAGGGTGACGCTCGTTGCAGGGAGAGTTAATGGGTGGAAGGGAGATGCCCGTTGCAGGGAGAGTTAATGGGTGGAAGGGAGATGCTCGTTGCAGGGAGAGTTAATGGGTGGAAGGGAGATGCTCGCTGCAGAGAGAGTTAATGGGTGGAAGGGAGATGCTCATTGCAGGGAGAGTTAATGGGTGGAAGGGAGATGCTTGTTGCAGGGAGAGTTAATGGGTGGAAGGGAGATGCTCATTGCAGGGAGAGTTAAAGGGTGGAAGGGAGATGCTTGTTGCAGGGAGAGTTAATGGGTGGAAGGGAGATGCTTGTTGCAGTGAGAGTTAATGGGTGGAAGGGAGATGCTCATTGCAGGGAGAGTTAATGGGTGGAAGGGAGATGCTTGTTGCAGGGAGAGTTAATGAGTGGAAGGGAGATGCTCATTGCAGGGAGAGTTAAAGGGTGGAAGAAGGATGCTGGGTGCGGGAGTGGGTTAATGAGTAGAAGGGAGTTGCTGGCTACGAAGGTGGGTGTTAATGGTTGAAGGGAGATGCTGGCTGCAGGGGGGTTTAAAGGCTGGAAGGGAAATGCTAGTTGCGAGGGGGGTGGTTAATAGATGGAAGGGAGATGCAGGATATGAAGAGGGGCTAATGGCTTGTCACAGGGGGTATGGCTACTGAGCTGCATGGCTGTATATGGGCAGAGCAATGGACAATCACCTGCCCCCTAAATTTGGGCAAGTATGTAGTACCGGCCTGTTTTTTTTTTTCATAAAAGAGCACTGTATATAATTTCTAAGAAATGACATATTCAAATCACTAAATGGATAATACAAATTTTTTTTTACCCCCTCTGTCCCCATTGCTAGAATTGAGCACAGCAAGTAGAGGTGGGAACATAGTTCTAAAATCAGGGACAGCCCCGAAAATCAGGGATGTCCAGTAACTTTAATAAGTCCCATAGAAATTAATAGCTCCTAGTAAAGTTTATAGACGTTTCCTAGGCAATCTCTGAAAATGTCAAATATTCCAGGGAAAGCAGTTGTAGAACGCCAAGTTGGAGTGCACTCTACCTTGAAGCCCCACTGGTCACTCCATGACGATGTTATAGAAAGACTAATGGGAGCTTGGTGGAATCCTCCAGATTACCCGGGTAACCTGATAACGTTAGAGGAGATCACCAGGCGTGATCCAGGAGCAGACCTATACTGCTGAGCTGAGCTGAGAGAGAGAGAATTGATTTGATTAAATTAGGAGATGCAAAGTTTCAAGTTCTTTTGTTGAATGAATGATTGAGCATGAAAATGTTTAATTTAATAGCAGTGGTCCACATTTAATGCCATTTTGAGTGAATGGGATATAAAGTGTTCAGCTAACATATAGGACTATGCTTGAGGCATTATCAGACGGAGTATAAGGGAAAATTGAAGCACTGTGCCATTTAAAGAGACCTGTGTGGGGAAAATAAAAAAGATTTCCCTAAGTGCTGATTTAAACAGTAGCAATAATGTACCTCAGAGTAAATGGTTCAATTAGGCCTGGAAAGTGCCGATATATATCTATAAGAAAGCCCTAAAGCAGCCATGAATCTGAAGACGGTGTATGAAAGCAAATGTATAAAATTGTACGCTCAGCTGTGATCTCGATAGATGGAGAATTACAATTGTCACTTTATTTTTATAGGTTGTTTAAGCAGTAGGAAACTGGTACAAGAACAAACAAGAAAAAGGACTCTTTCTAGACAGTAGTTAAGGTTTGCTCTATTAAGTTTATAAAGATATGAAGTAGAAGGACAGTGACCGGAGTGAAGAGAATCTCGAAGGAGCAACAGCGGACGAGGAGCACAGCGTCAGTCTGTTCGTTACCAAAATATGTGCGCACCAATAGACTTACACCCTGGTCAGAGGGTTTTTTTTTGTTTTTGAGGGGCATAGATACATGAAGAGACAGACAAACATACACAAGAAAGTATCATACGTAGCTGACTTCATAGTGCAGGAATAGTTGAAGCTGTAATAAAAAGAAAACACAAAGTATCAGTACTTTTAAGAGCTAATGAGAGAGATCACAGTGAAACTGGGAAAAAGATGCAGAAGCGTAAATCTGTACTTATCTGATTCCAGCCTGGAAGAAAAAGAAAAGTATATGTTAAGATTTGGGTTAAGTTAGAATCTAAACTTTGTTTATTGTGAAATACAAAACTGTTTTAAAATTAATAACTTAGGGCCTGATATTCTTCTGGGCAGGCTACGCGCCGCGTCGGCGCATAGCCCTGCCCACTGACCCTTAAACCTGGATATTGAATGCCAGGGTCATATGCGGCCTTGACATTGAATATCCAGGAATCGCCGCACAAACTGGAAGCCGCCAAAGCTAACCGGGGAGCCTACAATATCGCTGCTGCCTGGTTATCTCACGCTGCTCCGCCCCAGAACGCCCTGACACACCCCAATGCTAGCCGGATAGCTTCAGAGCGCATAGGGGACATAGATGGGGATATTCAGCAGCCCTTTCTGTGTAAGTGCCATTGAACATCCCCATCTAAGGCATTTACATGGTTTACTAGGCTGTAAACTGCGTAAATGCCTTTCAAAAACCCAGCCCTTTGTGATTATTTAAAAAAACCAAACAAACAAACAAACAAACAAACTCCACACCTTTACTATACTCTGGTTCAAAAAAAATATTAGTCTTTGAATCCATCTTATTCCTGTTTGCATTATTATAAGTAGAACCAGATTTAATATTTTATCCTTGTTAAAGCCTCCTGAGACATGACATCTGACGTTGACCTGATACACCTTTGTCCAACTCAGCCACCTTTGCCTTTAAGAGCAGGAGGGTCCTTGCACAAGAGAGCACAAGCAATGCCTGTTGTACAGCACCTTGGGCAAATCTCTTCATAAAGGCAGTTAATAAAATCCTGGGCACCAGCTCGCCTAGAATTTCACTCTGGCGCCCAGAATTTTTCAAGCCCTGCAATAGCCTATGTGTGACTGAGGTCACGGCTTGTCACCTCAAATAGCCTCGTTCATTTCTATAGGGCTATTGCTTCTGCTGGTGAGAAAAGATAATTTTTGCTGTACTTGCTCCCAATAATGTTTTCATTTTAATGATTATGGACTTCATTTATCACCTTAAGTTGCATTGAAAAAAATGAACAGCGTTGGCTAGAGTGAGTAGTAAATATAAAAACTCAAGTGCATGCTCGTTGCTCATTGCTCGTTTTACTGTAGTGCTGCTCAGGTCAGCAGAAGAGCAAGATAATTTGTAAGGTTGATCCTCGCTTTCAAACACTGAAGACATCAAGAGTTTCTTCCCTTCTCATGTTGCTGCAGATAATCCTAAACCATCCCTTTGGCTGGCATTGTGCTCATCTGGAATAAGGGCAGAGGTAAAGACATCTCAGCGTGCTCCAACAGCTGCAGTTATCACAGAAAAAGACATGAAGTAAAATGGGACTGAGGATACCTACAAGAAATTAGCTTTGTACTGTAATTTTGTAGCAGCAGATAAGCATGCAATAAATAAATCCAGGAGTCTTTTCAAGGATCCAAGCCAGTTTAATGTGCACATGGCTCAAGCAATAAGCAATTTCAAAATGGCTGAGCAATGGCTTCTAGTAAAACAACAACTTTTATAGCTTTCTTGTCCATTCTAAGCATAGGCAAACTTTTCATTGGTCCCAGTACCCCTCTCACCCATCTATTGGTCCCGGTACTGATATGGCTACCCAATAGGGACTCTGGTCTGGGCCCAGCACCTGGTTGCCCCCCTTCTAGTCCCAATTACAATGGTCAGTGTCTCTAACTTGTTACTTCTCTCCTCCAAGGTCGCTGAGCTTGTTAAAACATATGGGAAGCAGGGCACTGTAACCTTGCTTTTTGCAGAGTTAATTAATTCCATAGAAGCTGTGCTCTCTTATCAGTACCAATTAGAGCTGTTTTCTGTCTTTTATAAGTTTCGTTTCTGCTTAGCTATGTTCAGTTAAACTGAGTTAAGTTTCAATTCTATGGTGTCATCATTCAGGGGGGTTTTCATTCCTCTGGGCCTAACTACAGGCTTCAGTTACAGGTCAAGCTGCTCAGGCCTGTCTGCTTAGTTCAATTAGCATGGATCATAGGCCGTCGCCTACCACATTCCCCCCTTTGATTATTCTCACCCGCATGTTAATAAGGTGTGAGAATAAAATCACATAATACTAGGTAAAGGTATCACTCTGTGGTATAGGGTAGTAAGTTCACATAGCTAGCATCTTTGTAGCTGTCTTACGCTCTACAGTGTTATTAATAACTGAAGTTATCATTTGCAAGCAAAATGGCAAGAAACAAGGGAGCAACAGGCAGATAGTCAAAGTCCATAGTTTGGCAAGAGTGGGAAAAAGAACTAAAGGATTAGAAGGTTCAGTTGCATCTTTTGTTGTGCTGTCGTAAAGCTTCTGATTTAGACAGACCAGCTGTCAATCATTCTTTGTAGTTTGTGGTCCTGTCCAAAAAAAACAAAAACTGTCAACATTGGGGTGGGCAAATACCCACTCACTAGTATTATTTTGTAAATCAGTCTGATTGTATAGGATAGAATAGTTCAGTTTTTGCGTCTCCCAGGGCCACTGATCTCCCATCTTAGTTCCTCCACAATAGAAACAGTCAGAAGTGTGGAGACTAGATGCTATTGCTCCAGCAAGTTCAAGAAACAAGTTCTGGTGGTGGTATGAGGAATTGCAACGGTGGCTTGCATAGCCTTGTAGAAAGTCAAGATCTAGAACAACTTTTGGATTGGAGAGTATACCAATGCAAGTATAGGGAGACTGATAAATCAAGGTCTGAGTGACCTTCGGTCCAGTTCATGTTGTACTTATACAGGCTGCCCAGGGAGATAAGGCAAAAGTCATTTCAAAGCACTCCAAGGCTGCTGCCAAAATAAAGCAATAATAATAATTCATAATGGGCATAGTCTCTGGAAAATTGGTGGAACTGTCGACTTCCACAACAGATAACAGATGTAGGGTTGATTGTAGATCCTCAAGCTTCCGCTGTACATGACCTTACCAATTTCATTGGTAGGAGTGTAGAGCTGTAGATTCCAGCGTATTTCAATAAACACAGTCCTTTTAGTTTGCACTGTCCTTGATCAAAATGGCACAAAGATTTTCAAATAATATAGTTCATAATACAGTCTCTTTCTGTTGATGATAATCTCTTCAGAATAAACAAATAGTCTCTTGAGATTCAGGAGTTCTATATTAGCACAGTCTCTCTTTTTGTTTTTAAAACTTCCTGAATTTTTTCAATTTGCTTGTCTTTGCAAAGTTAGCTGCAATGGAACTTCTGGATCTGTTCTGATGTTCACTGGTCTGGCTCTGGAGCTGCTGCTGATTTCACTCTGCTGTGATGAATCCAGGGTTCGAGTTCTGCAATTTTCACTGCTGTAGGGTTAACAAGATAACAACATAAGGTCCCTTCTAATGCGGTGTCAACGGTGTCTTTCTCCACTCTTTGATTCACACCGAGACTCCAGGCTTGAAAGGGTGCAGGCAAATTGATGGGTAATCGATTTTGTACCCAGGTATGAAGACTCTGCAAAACAGAACTTAAAATCAATAGTTTATGTCTAATAATTTCAGATCCTATCTGTCTCATATCTCCTTTTATTTCCTATACAATAGGCAGGGGTTGCGCATACAGAATTTCAAAAGGGAAAACTCCTAAAGACTTAGCAGGGGCTAAGTATATCCTAAGAAGGGCTATAGGAAGAACCTAGGGCCACTTCAGGTAAACCTCTTGGCAAAGTTTAGACAACTGAGATTTCAGGGTTCTATTCATACATTCTACTTTTCCTAAATTCTGAGATCTATAGGCAGTATGTATCTATTAATATCAATATCTTGGGGCTATACTTAATGGACTTGCTTCCTAAGGTTATCCACCCTCATTCTTTGTACAGGGCCCCATATGCATGCAAGGTTGTAAGGGTATACTTGAAATCTGGGTACACATTTAGACAGGGCTCTTTTCCTATTGTTAGTGCTCTAGTGAGGACTATCAGTTCAGCTTTCTGTGGTGAAGTTTCTGGGGCCAGGGCTGAGGACTCAACTACCAAATCAGGGGTCATCACTGCATATCTAGCACAACAATGTCCATTGATGATGAAACTGCCTTCAGCCACAAAGAAAGTCTGTTCAGGGTTCTCCAGAGGGACATCAGTCAAATCCAGGTGGCTTGAGAATACAGTGTCCATAATTTCTAAACAGTCATGATCAGGGGATCAAGACTAACTGATAACATAGCAGGATTGAAAGCTTGACTGACCCTTCAGTTGTATCTGGGGTTTTCACACAACATACTCTAATACTTCAACATTCATAGATTTGTTAACTAGTAGTTTCCTTTGTATTTCATATTGGTTAGAACAGAGTGTGGTACAGTAACTTGAAGATTCTGTCTCAAAGTGAGCTTGTCAGCTTTGCTCACTAGGAGGGCTGTAGCTTGCAACAGCTCTCAAATAAGGTCCAAGAGATTGAGTCAACACTCCCAGAACATTTCCTTGCGACTCATGAACATAGAGACTGCAAGGTTTTCTGGACATCGGGTAGACCCAGAACTGGTGATGACATCAGAGCGGTTTTCAAAGATCAAAAGACTGCATTCCTATTCAAGTCCCCATTCCAATGGAGACTTTTTCATTCCTTTGGTAGCTTGATACAATGTGATACAATGGTTTTGCTAGCAGCGCAAAATTGGGGATCCATATACAACAGTACCCTGTGGCACCCAAGAAGGCTCTCACTTGCCTCCTGGTGGTTGGAGTAGGAATACTGCATACAGCTGCTTTGCGTTCTGGTAAGGGTTCCAGGCGTCGAATTCCGCTGGACAACTGGAATCCTAGGTATTTAACTTGTTTGACATAATTATGCTTTGGCTCTTGAGACTTTGTATCCAGCCTCATTAAAAAGGTGCAAGAGTTCACTGGTGGCTGGTGGACATTCACTTTCTGAGTTGGTGGTTATGAGCAAGTTGTCCACATATTGAAGTAGAATTTTTTTTTTTTTTTCTGGAGTTTCTGGATAACTTGTCAAATCTTTTGCTGAGTGAGGCGAGTTCTTGAATTCTTGAGGTAATCTTGTCCAGATGAGTTGGCCCCGCCTCCTTGTAGTGGGGTCTTGGGCTAAGCGTATACAGAAAAAGGCATCTTTTTAAGTCCAGAATGATGAAATGTATAGCTTCAGCAGAGATCAGTTCCAAGAGAATATAAGGATTTTGGTACCACTGGTTGTATAGTTTCAGCTGCATCTTTCATTCTTTCTTAGATCCTGCACTGGGCGGTAATCACCTGTCCCAGGCTTCTTGACTGGCTTGAGGGTGACAATGGCAGGGGCTATGTTCTTCGCTAGGCCAGGTGGATTATCTTCTGCCCATCCTCCAGGTGGGGCTATGAGGTTGGTAAGTGTACAGCTTGTTGCTTTGGATGCAGGTGAATAGAACCGCCATTCTTCTTCTTGGGGACAGTTAACACCATCAGGCCAGCAGATTTTGAGTTTCATTTTTTTCCCCTTCAACAAAGGATATCTGTGCTTGAAGCTTTGCAAGCAGGTCTCGGCCCAAAAATGGAATAGGCATTCAGGCATATACAGGAACTGGTACATTATTATTATTATTTTTTTTTTCTAGTTCACACATGTGGTTCTGCAGAAAAGGCTTTGCGAGAAAAACACAGGGGCTACTGGCTTTAGTATTCTGCTCCTGTATCCCCCATAAAAGTCCATATATTGGTCCCCTATTTTGCAGACTGACTCCTGGGGACCCAGGGAAACTGGAGAGTCCGGTCTGGCCTAGTCTTCATCCATGCTGTAGCCCTCTCAGGCTGCCACTCACGCTATAGCTGCTCCACTCTCGTGCTGAAACACTGTGCTTGGTTTTATTCTGTCTATGATTCTACAATCAAGTACTCCCTCCTGGGGTGGAGTCAAGATACGGGCATTCACTTCTCTAATGTCCTTCTTTTTCTATAATGGGCGTACTCACACCCAGTTTTTCACTTCCTCTGTTCCTTCGATTAGGATAACCTCACATCATTCAACTAAAATATCATTCACTTTCTCTGTTACATTTATTTTCACAATTCACACACCCTCTGATTAACTTTCATTTAACCATTATGCCCGCAAATTCATCCAGTTCTTTGCAATTTCCGTTCATTAGTTCAATCAAGTCCTAAAACTTCTCAGTGTATAATGCAGTTTTTTTTTTCAGTTCTAAACAAGTCTGGTCAGCTGACTTTCACTTCTAGTCCGGAGGGGGTGGACATTCCCCTGTTGCAGAGGTGGCTAGCAAACTACTTGGGAATCTGTAGTCCCCCCCCCTCTCCTGGATTCTGTTTCTCCAAGCAATGCTCTATCCAGGAGGTTGATTTTTTTTTTTTTTTAAGGATCCACTTCTCTGCTGTGGGCACATTAGTTCACGCCCACCGGGGGGGGGGGGGGGGGTGACATCATCAGTGGAATGGGCTCCATCCCCCCCTTAAGCACTCTAAACGGAGCTACTTACAGAGAGAGAGAGAGAGAGAGGATATCTAGAAATTCTGGGGCAAAATCCTGATTGGGACAGAGACATTTCATAATCTTCAGTAAATCCCTTACTGAAATTCTTGATCATACTTGAAAAGACACTTATTATTTCTGTAAACATAGGGCAGGCATTCAAATGACTTATACTCATTCATAAAAAGATAAACTTTGTTTTTAAAACTTTTGGTTAAACAGAGCTAGTGAAACCAGAGAAAAAACTAATTATAAATTCATCACGCTTCGATTAAATGAAGAGACTTTTCAAATCGGGAGTCCCTTTTCATTCCTAGGAGAAATCTCCTGCAGTCTCCAGCTGTCTCTCCAGAACCTTTTTTTTTCTTCAGGCTATGTGGAAGCCACACCCCTCGACTCGCTGGGGCTTAACTGTGCTCAGGGAAAAAAAAAGGATTTCTCATTCCCACACACAGAGAGATGCCAGAAAAAACAATTTAAATCAGTGTCAAGTCGTGATCTAATAATTACTTTGTAGGTCAGAGGAAAATATCATTTCCTATTTGAATCATAAAACACAGGGCAAAGCTAAGCCCACAAATATATTATACCTATCTGACCGGAATAACTAATCTTACCCTACACACTATAACTGAACTAAACCCGTCACCTCCTGGATAGTTCTGCAAAGTAACAGCAATATAACAGGCTCAATTGACTTAGAAATGCAGACAGAGCAGAGAATATAACTAAAAACTGTTTGCGGAGCTCTGATGATTAATACAACCTTCAAAACTAAAATTCTGACTAAATATTCTTATTGAATGGTACACAATACATGACCACAGCAGGAGGAACATTACTATCAGAACAAAGTGAATAAAAACAGGTAGAAACAGGTATAATTGTCCTGATTAGTCCAGCAGCAGATCGTTGAAAAACATGCCTGCATAGGGTTAAACAGCACCAAACATTCTCCTGCACAGACACGCCCCTTGTCAGCTTTTCACTGTGCAGTAGGATAAACGAACTGGGTGAGACCAGCTTCTTGATTTTACAATGACTAGCCCAAATGTTTGCGTCTGTTTCCTTTTCTTAATACTATTTCTTAATCAGTGAACTGTCACAAATTACTCAACAGAATAATCTCACATATATAACAAAAGGGAAACTCGCAGTTTCAACAGATAGCAAAAATCAAATACACAGGACGGACAATACACCAAACGCTTCATCCGTTTCGCGACCTAGACGCAGTCACCCGACTAGGAACTGCGCTAGTCCAGAGTCCACTCTGCTTGGTCCGTGCTGCCAGACCTCTCATTCACACTTCATTCACACAATCATGCTAGCAACGTATCTTAGAATGCATTCCTTTCTATCTATTCTGACTAGTCTTTTTCCCAATTACAAAAAGGATGAGGGTTTCACCCGGCGAATTCCCATGCGGGGTTACTCGGCTCTTCCTTGAGAGCTCTCTTACCAATTCCCAATATCTCGAGATTACAAATTCCAAGTTCCACTGGCAGTACTGCTCTTTCTATTTCTGTCTAGACATACCAAAAACCCAGTCCTGTCTGCTCTGACCAGGCTGAATCATGATCCTCTATAACAGCTGTACCTAGCGAATACTCATGCAAGGATTTTCAAACAAAGACTTAAGTCTTACCAAAGTTTGCAAACTGCAGTTCTAACTCATCTGTCTAGACAGGTTTTCAAAACTATACTTACCAGATCTGGTTCCCAAGCTTCTGAGTTGGATCCTGGACTCCCCCGGGTCGGAAGTGTTAGCCAGCTGGACTCAGTGCCTGCCGAGGCCAGGCAGAACTCCCTCCGATACAAGAGGATCGGTGGGCCCAGGGAGATTCCCCTGCGTCGGATTGGCATGGTTCCAACTGGACCAAACCTCAAGGCGAATTACGTGGATTTATTCACTTGAACACTATCCACCACTCGCACTTCTCGGCCAACGCACCAAGAATGTAGCAGCAGATAAGCATGCAATAAATAAATCCAGGAGTCTTTTCAAGGATCCAAGCCAGTTTAATGTGCACATGGCTCAAGCAATAAGCAATTTCAAAATGGCTGAGCAATGGCTTCTAGTAAAACAACAACTTTTATAGCTTTCTTGTCCATTCTAAGCATAGGCAAACTTTTCATTGGTCCCAGTACCCCTCTCACCCATCTATTGGTCCCGGTACTGATATGGCTACCCAATAGGGACTCTGGTCTGGGCCCAGCACCTGGTTGCCCCCCTTCTAGTCCCAATTACAATGGTCAGTGTCTCTAACTTGTTACTTCTCTCCTCCAAGGTCGCTGAGCTTGTTAAAACATATGGGAAGCAGGGCACTGTAACCTTGCTTTTTGCAGAGTTAATTAATTCCATAGAAGCTGTGCTCTCTTATCAGTACCAATTAGAGCTGTTTTCTGTCTTTTATAAGTTTCGTTTCTGCTTAGCTATGTTCAGTTAAACTGAGTTAAGTTTCAATTCTATGGTGTCATCATTCAGGGGGGTTTTCATTCCTCTGGGCCTAACTACAGGCTTCAGTTACAGGTCAAGCTGCTCAGGCCTGTCTGCTTAGTTCAATTAGCATGGATCATAGGCCGTCGCCTACCACAATTTAAGAGCGTTTCAGTAAGACAAAAGCGTCGGTTGTCGGGGGTTCAGCAGCAGGGAAATTATCTGTCCATATGCAGGTTTGGTTGCACATTTGTAAAAATGAATATGGAGCCGATACTGCAGTTCAATGGCTTCCTGCATTGCCGTCAGCTTTCTGAACGGTGGGGCTGCACAGGGCTGGAAGTTTGTACTGAACTCATGGTTTCAGAGATCAGTTTGGCCTTCCTGCCCTGCATGGCTCCATCATTCAGAGAGCTATTGCAGTGCAGGAAGCCGGGACTGGGGCATTCTCGAGGTGCCGCAGGCAGAATGGGAATGTGAAAGAAGGATTAGATGTCGGGGGGGGGGGGGATATGAGAGAGAGTAGGTGAAGCCTTGGGAGTTGGAATTATGAGGGAGGGAGGGAGAGAGAGAGAGAGAGAGAGAGAGAGAGAGAGAGAGAGAGAGAAAAAGAGAGACACTGGGTGCAGCCTGGGGGAGGGGGCTAAATAAAGAAAGGGACTGAGAGGACTGGGGGGGGGGGGAGGGGGAGGTATGAGAGAAGAAGAGAGAGAGAGAGGGAGGAAGAGGGAGAGGGAGAGAGAGAAACAGACTGGAGGAAGCCTGTGAAGGGAGATTATGAGAGAGAGAGAGAGAGAGACAAACACACACACACACACACACACACACACACAAACACACTCACATGCAGCCCCCAAAATCCCTATGAACACAGACACAATGGCATGTTCCTTCCTTTTCCAGAATCAGGCATGTGAGGTGTTTACATGTGTGTCTCATAATAAGTGTCAGGTGGTATCAGAGGCTAGGTGAGTGCATGTGTCAGTGTGTTATGGAGAGTGTCAGGGGCTGAGTGTGTGACTGACACACACACACACACACAAACACACACATGCATTCAGTCCCTGACACTCTCCATGGCACACACACACACACATATGTATTCAGCCCCCGACATTCCACATCACACACACACACACACACACACACACACACACACACACACACACACACATGTCCACAGCCCCTGGCACTACTTTTGACACACACACACACACACACACACACACACACACACACACACACACACAAACATACGCGCATGCCTGAAGCCTGACAGTCCCCAAGACACACACACATGTATATGCAAAGCCCTCCTCATGACAAACGCATGGATGCATGAATGAAGCCCTTGACACTTCCCATAACACATGCATGCACACACACATGTACGCATCCTCCAATACATCCCATGACACAAAGACAAATGCATGCAGACCTCAACACTTCTGACACACACACCCCATATGCATCCCTCGAGACACATCTACACACCCATCAACACACTCACACATATACACTCAGCCTCTGACATTTCCCATAACACACCAATACATGCACTCACCTAGCTTGTGATACTGCCTATGAGATACACATACTGCATGAACACCTCATACGCCCGATTCTGGACACCGAGGGAACGTGCCATTGTGTTACACTGCTAGTGATTACTTTTCAACTTCTTATTATTTGCTGTCTGATGAACAGGTTGATAAGTTATAGGAAAAAGGCTGAAAACAAATTTCTCCATATCCTTAAACTTCCATACAACACTTCTTCCACTGAAGCTATCGTACATATGCATCACTTTAATAAGGTTTCCAAGAAATCAGAAAAAATGATACTTTCTTTACAAACAGAAGTCTCTGCCTGTAACTGTAACAAATCTAGGATGTTTACGGAGCCACTACTACAGTATCACTCAGCTGTCTCATTACTGACAGTGCATGGTGCCATTGCTATTACTAGGATTCAATTTGCCTGTCGCACATTTTACTTTGCTGTTCTAATGATCTATTATGCTGCCAACTGATCAATTTGCTATTTTTAAGCTACTGCTACAATGTAAGTTATCTCTGTCGAGCAATACCTTTTGTACAACACCTTGGGCAAATCTCTTCATAAAGGCAGTTAATAAATCCTAATTACAAAAAGAAAGGAATATCTTTGGTCATTGCTCCAGTTGGCTTTTGAATCTTACATTCCCTCCCTTAAATACTGCAAAGTAGACATTGTGACTATCTTTAAAAGTTTTCCTGTCCTTGCTTTAAGACTCTGTCTCTTTTTCATTCTTCCCCCAGGCTTCTTCCTTCAGTTCCTCTTTTCTTGCTGCGATGTGAAAAAACACTTTACATACTCTCTCAGCTGGGGGTTTCCTGAACCCATGAGGATTCCTAGAAGACTATTTCCCCCAAAATACTCAGACCCGATACCCAGTGACGGCGGTTGAACTTTAAACCCGGATATTCAATGCCTGGGCCCTATCCAGTGAATATCCAGGTTGCCTGGATTGCTGGAAAGCTAGCCAGGCAGTGGTGATACTGAGCTGCTGCCCAGTTATTGCTAAGTGGCGGAGGTTAGGTGCAGTAAAGACTGGTCTGACGATGGGGGGATGGGGCCGTGGGTGCAGCCAGTGATAACCACGAAGCAGTAATTTTGAGCCACTACAGGGTTCTTGCTAAGTGGTAAAGGTCAGGCACAGTAAAGGCTAGCCTAACTTTCGGTGCTGAAGCTTACTGGGTAGCGACTGAATATAACCACTGCTTCAATTATCACCTGGTGCTGCCCCCGGACCATGCACAGAATGCCCCAAGAATATCCAGTTGGCATTGGGGCATGCAGCAGCGGAACCCATGTTAATGCTGCTGAAAATCCCAGCTAAGGGAACTAACACAGTTAGTAGATCTGCTAACCATGTTAATCCCTTTGAATATCAGGCCTTGAATTTATAACACAAATGTATTTGTTTAACAATTTTTTATACGGCTTTATGTTAGAGTTTAGAAGCAACTTAAGAGGACTTGCAATACATTAAACTTGTTACTTACAAAGAAAAATGAAATTACATTGAACGTTTGTTTACATTACATAGAGGTGCAACTAGTATGGGAAGGGCATTCGTCCGCATAATGCGTGTGACTTTATAACCTTGTGTTATGTGTCAGATCTAGGAATACGTGGATTTTAAGCTTCTTGCGAGAATTGGGTAATGCTTCTATAGTTCTTATGTCAGCTGGGGGAGAATTCTAGATGGAAAGCTCTGTTGCATGTGGTTTGGCTTCATTTGGCCTTTAGAATTGGTATGATGAGGATGTTTTGAGTATTATGTGTTCTTGTTCGATTGTGTGGAGCTTTTTGTATTAAGGCTTGGAGGCAGCCTGAGGATAGATTGTGCTGTATCTTGAAAATGTTAGATAGCACCTTGTGTTTTAGGCGGGTTAGTATTGCAGCCAGTGTAGCTGCTCTAGGGGAACGCTTACTAAGCGGCACTAGCAGTGCATGTGTGGTATAAGTGCCGAGATCCTAGGAATAACATCGGACCTTCGTACAGCTTTAGTGCTGCTTAGTAAACCTACCCCTTAGCATGGGAGTTATGTGGACCTGTTGTGATGATGTGAGCTGCTGTATTTTGGGCCATCTGTAGTGGGTGTAACACATACTTTGGCATTCTTTGGTAGATTATATTGCAGTAGTAGTGTGGGGTTATTATGGTTTGGCATATAGTTCAGAAATCGCTGATGTTGAGCAGAGGGTGGAGGTGTCATGGGCTTTTTATCTCGTGGTATGCAGCTGATATGGTTTTCTTGATATGTGCTTATAGGTTTAATCGTGGGTCTAGGGTTATCTCTAGGCAACAAACTTCTGGTTTCACCTCCAGGTCAATGTCCGAAATCTTTAGTGTAGGCGGTGGGTTGAAGGTTGGTTCTCTGAATGCGTAGAGAACTTCTGCTGTTTCATGATTTCTGAATAGGTTGTGCTCCTTTAGCCAGTGTACTACTGCCTTGAAGCATTCTGTTATTTTGGTCTTGATCACTGACTCCCTTACTGGCATTTAGGACAGGTAGGTAGAGCACATTTTCCCCTTCTATGAGCAAGAATCACCTTCAGGTCTTATGAAGAGGCTGTGAAGGCTCTAAGGACTTTGAACGATGGGTCATCTGTACTGGAGCTGTAAATAGTGCGGTGCATGGGTAGTTGACTATTTCTGTGGCTGACTAGCTGACTGACTTTGTTTCTAAATTATGTTTTTTGCTGTCCTTCTGTAGAGCTTGATTCTTCTAAGACCTGCGCTTTCCGTGTCTTGTGAAAATAAGTTCAAAACTGTTGAAATGGCAAGTACACATTAGAAAAGGAGGCGTATGGTAACATTAACAAAAACTTCATGGTGCCAAACCAGAAATGCAATTCTTTTTTTTTAATCAGACTGTATGAGAAAAATAAATGAAACACAGCAGGCAAGTGATAGTAGAAAAAGTTAATAAGAGAATAAGTTCCATGCAAAATGAGAATTACATACACTGTAGATATCACTCCGACAGTGACACAGATTAATACCATATTTCTAATCAAGATAAACAATCTCTGACAAGGCAGATTTATTCTCAACCTCTCATATAATGCACAGATAGTTTCAAGCCCAAATTTAGGCATAGGCAACGGAGGCAACTGCCTCCAGCGCCAAACTTTTATAGGCACCAGAGTATTGCTTGAACTGCCATGCCTCAGTCTGGAACTGGCCACCAGATACTCGAACTGATAGGCGAACCGGTCCCCAAGCTGCATTAGCCAGTTCATTAATTAAATTCAGCCCAGGGCTGCCAGGCCATGTGGCATCCTGCCTTTTCCTCGCCCCTTGCAGGGTTTCCATGGTAACAGGAAGCCCTGTGACTCGAGAAGGATGCTCCAGGGTCTGCGCAGCCCCGGACTGAATTTAATTAATGAACTTGCTGCTACCACTCAAGGGCGGGGTTGCTGACTGTAGAGTAGTAAGCAGGACTTTTGGGGGGGGGGGGGAGGTCAGACCCGAGTGGCGGGGAGTGGGGCAGTGGAGAACTCCCCCATTGTTGCCTACAGGTACCAACAAGGTAAATCCGGTCCTGGATAGATTGTCAATGACCTTATCATAGAAGGACTTTTTGAATTACAGGGACACAAACTTGCATTTCAAAATCTTGCTTGATGCAAATTGGTATTTTTAACTGGAGAAACAATAATAATAAAATGTGTTATATTTGAGCTTTCAAATTTGCACAGATTTCTTTTTCAGAGATAATCATGTGTGTACACGTGAAGGGAGATGATATCTCTGTGATCTCAAAAGCTCATATACGATTTTATCTATGAATAATTCCTTTTTTTGATCCTTCCTAACCTTCTTCCCTCACTCCACCAACCTAATACCCCCCTCTTTCTCACCCTCCTACCACCTTCCTTATTTCCTCCCCCATCTTTCCTTTGCTCTTGATCTTCTCCTTCCTCTCTAAAACAACCTTATCCTTGTTTCTGCTATGCTATTTCCTCTCTCCCTTGCATTCTTCTTCTGGTGACATTAATCCCAGCCCTGGTCCCTCTCCATTTCTTTCTCACTCCCATATTAGTTCCTCTTTCCACTGCTCTAATCTCATCCATTTTATTTATTATTTATTTTATTCAACTGGTTTTATATACTGCTTTATCATTTCAATCAAAGTGGTTTTCATTGAAACTTAGTAATGTACATTAAACAGGGACATTGATAATTTGGATTTTTCTGAGGATTATGTGACTTGCCTAAGGCCGCAAGGAGTGCTAGTGGGACTTGAACCCTGGCCTCTGGGTTCCCAAGCCAGTGTTCTTAACCATTAGGCTACTCCTCCACTCCATAGCCCTCTCCATCCCCCCTCTTCTCTCCCCCCTCATGTGCCTTATGGACTGTTCATTCCATTTCTAATAAACTTCCCTTTACTTTATCACTTTATCTCTCGCACTTTCCATCTTCTCTCTCTTACTAAAACCTAGCTCCTCTCTGATGACACTGTGTCAGTTGCTGCCTTCTGTTATGGCGGCTACCAATTCTCCCACTCTCCTTGTGCCAATGGCTGCAGTGGTGGTGTTGGCTTAATCCTTTCTTCGTCTTGCCAATTTCAATCTCTCCTTGAACCTCATTCTCATTCCTATTCCTTTCAATCTTTTGAAGTCCTTTCCATCCGACTTTTTAATCCCCAATCTCCAGGATTGCTGTCATCTATAGACCCCCTGACAAGTCCTCTTCTACCTTCCCCACTGATTTTGACTCTTGGCTCTACTTATTCCTGGATTCTTCTTCCCCCTTCTTTTTTCTTGGTGCCTTTAATTTTCATATTCATAACCCCTCCTATGCATCCAAACTCCTTTCCCTTACCTCCTCTTTCAACCTCCAGCTTTGTTCTTCTGCCTCTAGTCATCAGCTTGCTCATTGCCTTGACCTCGTTTTCTATTCTAATTGTTTACCTTCCAATTTCCATACCACAGTTCTTCCCTTATCTGACCATCATCTGCTAAGTTTCACTCTTCATTACTCCCCTCCTCAATCTCACCCAATCTCCTCCTATCTTTTTAAGAATCTTCATGCTATCAATTCACAGACTCTATCCACTACTGTCTCATCTCATCTTTCTTCCACTTTGTCCTCTAAATCTGTTGATGAAACCATAGCTTGCTATAATACTGCTCTCTCCTCTACTCTGGATATCCTTACTCTGTCCATAGCATGTCCTACCCCCTACCTACATTCCTGCACCTAGTCAGCTGAGTGTACTTGGCTCAAATCTCTCTCTCTCTCTCTGATTTTTTTCATTTCAAATTCATGCTTACTTCTTTCTTGTCCACCAATGCATTTGCCATTAGGATAGAAGCAAGAGTAGGCCAGAAAATTATCCAGCCACTATTCAGGTTAGTTACACCTTTAGTTTAGGTCAGTGGAATATCAGGCCTAACCTAAAAAGATAATACAATGCACACACTATCACTCTTTGTATATTCAGCACACGATCTATATGGATAGCAACACAGACGTTAAACGGGAGGGTGGCATTTAACATGCCTGTGGGCTGAAAATTTGCCCCGCTTGCACAGCTTGCATTGCAAGATTGGACCTAAGGTGGGGAGGGGGGGGGGGGGAAACAAAAGTTAGCTCAGGTTGTTACAACCCCTTTTGCTGGCCCTGACCAGTGCGAAGCTTAGTAAACATTCCCCAATGTGAGAAGTCCCAAAAGGTGCCTATTTTAAGCCCATTTTATGAAGTCAACATTTATTCGCTTTAGGCTCTGGTAGCAGGCAGCATACTTAAAGCAGCTGGCCATCATCACTGCACTCAGTATGCCCGGTTAGCATGTTAACCAAGAGGGCAGCAGTGGTATTCAAGCCACTGCTCGGCTAGCTAAACTGGCTAAAGTTAGGCCGGCTTTTTAAGTGCCTACCATGAGCCAGATTAACCAACTGGCCAGCAGTTGAATAACGCTGCTGATTGTTTAATTTTGGCACAGACCCCAGAACGTCCTGGTGCTATGGGGTTAGCATCGGGGCGTGCAATAGGTTTTGGAGGGGATATTAAGCGGCACAAAACGGCTAATGATTAACATGATTAGCAGGTCTACTGTGTTAATCATTCTGAATACGCACCCCCATAGGGGAATCATTCCAGAACACGAATAAAGGGTTTGTACATGTGGTGGGGAAGTTTATGTGCCAAAAACATCCCCGACCATATTCTGAAATACTGCTGAGATGCACGTCCATGGCACTAGTATGGGAATCTCAGAACATAGACAGGAGAGGGCAGAATGGGGGCATGGTCAGCCACTGAGATGCATAAAGCATATTCAGGAAAGGCCCGCATACGTATTAAGTGTTTCCCAGAAACATCCATGTTATTCTTGCTGCAATGCGTCCCATGTAGAAGAATAGTTGTGACAAGTATGTTTTGAACTGGTGCGACTGCAGTCTGGAAAAATACAAGATGCAGTCTTAAGGTATAGGGAGCAGAAGTGAGGGAATGTTGTAAAGTAAAGAAACATTTTTAAACACCCTTACAGAAATATTAAGAAGAGCAATAGTGTTTATTCAGGATCTGCACCTACTGTATATGCTGTTTGTGTTAAAGGAGCCAATCTAGGGGACTCTAACAATTCTCATGTTCAGAAAAATAGGACTGCTGATGCAGGGATAGTATGGGCGTGAACAGGGAAAGGATTCCTTTTTGGATGAGAAACGGAGATCTTATTTGTAGTCCTGGTACCCTGTGCAATTTTGTTATATCATAGCTGTTAATGTATAGGTTCAGGGCATCTTTTGGGCAGAATCATGTTTTTGTGACAGAAAGTAAGAGTGCATATGTGTGCGTGGTTTGAGGGGTGAATGGGGGGATCTGGTGTGCTCATCTGCAATTCAGGGGGGACATGAAAGCCTGGCCAGTACCTAGACCGTATGGATGACTGCAGCATCACCAGGTGCCAGTGTGATTAAGCAGTGAAAATCAGAGAGGGTTCACTATAGCTAAGTATCAAAACATATCTCTGTCAATAATAAAGGACCCTCAGAATAAGAGCATTCAACTGTGAAAACAGCACTAATACATGCCCATAATGCACATTTTGTGGGATCAGTGGTGTTGCTGTTGAGGATGTATTAGTGCTGTTTGCCCATATTCTGAAGGTCCCTATGAGAGATTTCTTCTGGATTATTTTAGATAGGGTACTCTAATTAGATCAGATATTGTTGGCAGTGTGATAGGACAACCATACATCTGCTATTTCTGGTACTGGTAGACACGACTGATGTAGTGTCAACATTCTCTGGATTGTCCCATGTAGCTTATATCCCTACCCAAGCCAGGATCAATGAAAGCTTTGAGAGTGGTGATATATCTGGAGTCTGGCTACTTGGTGTGATGGCACAGGGATCTCCCCTCCTATGCCCACACAGCCCTGACCAGGCAAGCAGTGCCACAAAGCTGACTGAGGGATGGCAGATAAGGTTGCCCCAAAGGTAGCGGATGTTTACAGACCAGCATACGCCATGATGGGACAGGTGTAGACAGGGCCGGATTTACCTTGAGTGAGGCCCTACGCCAACAAAAATTGTGGGCCCCCAGAAAAAATAAAAACGAGATCAACTTACCAAAACAGAAATGGCAATAGATGTATAGAATTGCCTGACATAAAGAGGCAATAGGGACAAAATCAGCATCGGAATTCAAGAAATACATTAAAAAAGACATATTCCAGTTAATAAATTCAAAATAAAAAGTATTTTTCTACCTTCTGTTTGGGCATTTTTTCAGTTGCAATTGCTCCAGTCACTTTCTTCTGGTTTCTTTGTGTCTTCTGCTAGCTATCCATTTGTCCTTTCTTCTCTTTTAGATGTTTTCCATTCTCTCTCTATTTCTGCTTTAACATACTGATTGTTTCCCTTTTGCTCTTTCCCACAATTCTTTCCTTATTCCTTTATCATCCATTTAAATTTCACCCTTCCATTTTCAAGCCCCTCTTACTCTCCCAATACCCAGCCCATCATAGACTTTTCTTCCACACAAAATATTTTTCCCCTCTTCATTCTCATTCCCCATCCATTCTAGTCCTCCCCCAAAATAAGTTCCCTTATAGTTCTAGACCCACCCAGCATCCACTCCCTTCTAGTCCCATTCTCCCATGCCCCACATCAGCCCATTTCCAGTCCTATTCTAGCTCTTCATCAGCCCATTTCCAGTGCTAGCCTTCACATCACAGGCCATTTCCAGTCCTAGCCCCCCCCATCACAGCCTATTTCCAGTCCTAGCCCCCACCATCACATCCCATTTGCAGTCCGAGTCCCCCTGCACCATCACAGCCCATTTGCAGTCCTAGTTCCCCCCCCCCACCATCACAGCCCATTTGCAGTCCAAGTTATCCCCCCCATAGCCCTTTTCCGGTCCAGGTCCCCCCCCCGATCACAACCCATTTCCAGTCCAAGTCCCCCCCCCCATAGCCCTTTTCTGGTCCAGGTCCCCCTCCCCATCACAACCCATTTCCAGTCCATGTCCCCCCCCCCCCATAGCCCTTTTACAGTTCAGGTCCCCCCCATCACAGCCCATTTCTTTCCAGTCCATGTCCCCCCTCATAGCCCTTTTCCGGTCCAGGTCCCCCCCCTTCACAACCCATTTCCAGTCCTTGTCCCCCCCCATAGCCCTTTTACAGTTCAGGTCCCCCCCCCATCACAGCCCATTTCTTTCCAGTCCAAGTCCCCCCCCATAGCCCTTTTCCGGTCATGGTCCCCCCCCATCACAACCCTTTTCCAGTACATGCCCCCCCCCTAGCCCTTTTACAGTTCAGGTTCCCCCCCCCCCATATCACAGCCCATTTCTTTCCAGTCCAAGTCCCCCCCCCCTAACCCTTTTCCGGTCCAGGTCCCCCCCCCCAATCACAGCCCATGCAGTCCTTGGCCCCCCCGACCAGCACCACAGCTGTCTGAGAGGCTTCAGAGGGAGCCGGGTACGCTCGCGCGAGGCCACACCCCCACCCACGCATCCTAATGTATATATAGGTAAGCAAACCCGCACACACTAATTCAAATGTAAATCAAATGACTCTGTGTTTGTGTTGTTTCTAATCAAATCCTTAACCAATCATAATGTAAATCATACAAATTACTGCACTGTGCAGTCCAACCTGATCTGTGAAGTTAACCGCTGCTGAACGTAGGAAGCAGCGGTATACAAGTGTCTACTAAATAAATAAATAAATAAGAGCCTTTTCCTTCACGCTGGTGGCTGTATCTGTGAAGCCGCGAATGCTGGGAAAGGTTAAAGGGCATTGCCTTTAACCTTTCCCAGCAACCGCGGCTTTACAGATACAGCCGCCAGCGTGAAGGAAAAGGCTCTTCATGCTGGCGGCTGTACAGAGGGAGCCGGGGCCTCGTGCGAGCTTACCCTGCTCCCTCTGAAGCCCTGCGGTGTGTGGGCCGGCCCCGGGTGGGCCCTTGCCAGCTGTGGGCCCTACGCCATGGCGTACATGGCGTATAGGTAAATCCGGCCCTGGGTGTAGATGCTGTGAGAAAAGCCAGTGCCCAGATAGATGGGCCTCAGCTGCCATAGCCAGAAGGCCCTACCACAACTATAACAATTACTACTGATCATTTGTATAGCACCACAAGACTTACACAGTGCTTCACAGACACACGTAACAGATGGTCCCTGTTCAGCGGAGCTTACAATCTAGTTGGGACTGGCAACACAGCAGTTGTGAACAGGATACATCCAGGGGGAATGGTCAGGAAACACAAGAGAGCTTAGACAGATCTGATCTAATTGCAGCACCGATGAGGTGAGCACTCAGCCTGGATTTGAGAGGGGCCAGGGACAAAGTATGACATACAGTCTCAGGTGGTTTATTCCAGGCATACGGAGCAGTAAAGGGAGCGACATCCGGATTTGGCAGTGGAAATGGAGGGCACAGATAGAAGCAATCTGACAGATGAGTGGTGTTCACGGGGAAGGGTGCTGGAAGAGATAAGAAGGGAATGGTAGTGCAGGGCAGCAGAATAAGTGCGCTTATAAGCCAGAGACACGGAAAGAGCATACATTTGTTGCTCAGCAATATTATGTATCCTTTGGGGGCCTGCAAGGTTAGTTTGGAGTTTTGTGGACTTGGTGAGGGTCCATCCCTAGCAATTTAAGGCATGTTTGCAGAGATGACTAGGGCAGGATTCACTGGGGCTGGTTCCTAATGCCATGTACTATTTGATGCAAGGTATGTCCTGACATACATGTTCATATTTACATTCTTGTATACCATACTGGGTTGCACTGGGCTTACCTAGCACTTTTCAGGGCATGAGGGGGACTGGTATATGGTCTAGATTGCGACAGCTGTCATTTCTCATTGGTATTTATGTCTAGTGTACGTCAACAAACTACTGTCTGTGATGGGAAGCTTAGGAGATGCACATTTTTCCCGAGGAGTGTGGCGTCCGCAGGTACATCGTGGGTTGGGCAGGATCCGAAACATGTAACGTTTCAGAATATGGTGTGCATGGGAATGTCCAAAACGTTTACCCGTGTCTGAGGCACGAGGCTGGCTGGATAGCACTTGCACGTGCCTGCTGAACACATCTATCTCTCTGATTCCAGCCCCATGGGCACATCCAGACCCAGAGATGCAGAATTAGGTTCAAAGGGGGCCCGCTTTTGATTTAGATGTGTCCGATTGCCAGACGTGCATGTTACGGAATTGAGTTCTTAATTTATAAAAATCCTTGCATACATCACATGTCCATTCCTGCTCCACCCAAACCATGCCAGTGGGAGTGCCTGTGTTTGGCACGCATTTAGGTATTCATGATCGTGTTACTGAGGTACTTATATGAGTGTGCAGTTTTACAAGTTTTACACACAGGAAAACCTTCATAAAATCATTCCATAATGTTTTTATATGTAAAAAAAGAGATACTGAGCCATATTTACAGATTGGGTCAATAAGTCACAGAGAGTCCTTTGAAATTTATAAATATCTTGAGAAAAATGGATTTTTTAAAATTTAACCAAATTACATATCTGCACAAATCTGCACATTATTTGTAAAATGCACACCACAAAGATTTTTGCAACATGAACTCTGGTGGCAAATATTGCTACAGTTTTGAGTGAATTTTTTTTCCAATTTATTAAGGTTAAGAGCTCTATATATGATTCTTTCTTAGTAAGATTTAGAGGAAATTGATTCAGGTCCCTCTTGTTAGTGTACAGTATTTCTGGCATTCATAAGAAAGAGTGAAAAGAACTTTTGACAGGGTGGCAAACATTTCAGGCACCTTCACCCTTCATTTGTGGTTGACTGATGTTTGATGCCCTTCTCTTAGACCTGTCATCGCCTACTCAGCCTCCATACATGTTGATATCTTTCCATCAGTTCTCTCTCTCTTTATCCACTCTTTCTTCTTTTATAGCTATACATGTTGATAACATGAATCCAAACTGTGACTATTTAATGTAATTTAATAGGAACACATTTACTTAAACTGAAAATGTTATTTATGTTAAAAGTAAACATCAGAAAAAATCAAAATGAACACTTATGCAAGTCCTCTTTGATTTCTTTTGGCATGGATCGTATTTCATATAATTGTTTTTAATAAGACAAATTGTTTTCTGCCTTGACCTGGTTCTCTATGTGCCTTCTTTGCCTGAACTTTCCTCTTCTCTGCTAACTCGTTCCCTACCCTGTTTTATTTCTGCTGTTGTTGCTATGAAGAATGGTTTTAGGGCACAGTAAGGATATTTCAGTCTAGACCGCTATTTGTCCTTCATCTTTTCATCTTAAAACGTTTTCAGGTCCATATGAATCAATGTAAATAGTCAAAGCATTACTAGCTAATGTTAAACTGTATATAGTTCTGTAACAATGTTCCATGTTATCGTTTATCGTAAGTTAACTGTACATAGTTATGAAAAAAACCGATGTTCTATGTAAAACCATGTTCACTAAATGTTACCTGTAAACCGCCTTTGATCTTTGGAAAAAGCGGTATAGAAAATAAGCATAAATAAAATAAAAATAAATAAAGAAATAAAATATGGGAGCATCTAATACATCAAAGAAAGGGATGCATTATAGCAATACATAATCCATAGATACTACTCCGACATGTATCATGCAGAAACATTTGATTACAGCTGATGAATATGGTCAATAATTATATGATATCTAGCATAAAACCATTATTGTGGGGGCCAATTCATTAAAAAGCTGATTATGGTTCCCGCACGTCTATCCGCATTGGCCGTGCAAAAACCAGATGTGCAGGAAAAGGACCCAATTCTGCCTCTGCAAGGCCCGGATGTACCCGTGATGGCAGAATCAGGGACTTGGATGAGACTGGCATATGGGGAGCTGCCAATCGAAACATCAGAATGGCACGGCTGGGGCATGGGAGCCATGGCGTCCTGGCACCATGGTAACGAGCCGTCCACAGGATGGCTCAGAATGCCATAGCATGCATCTGACCCTGCAGTCCTCTGTCCAGCCATTACCAGTGGCATCTGTGGGCTGGATCTTGGCTGCAGGGGCATGATGTGGCAAACTGATAATTATTTCGTGGGATATATGCAGAGTGAGGTATGGGGTGCGCAAAGGTGGAATAAGCTGGGTATATAGGATGGAGCCGGGCGATGTACAGAGCCACAATCAGAATTGCCTCTGTATGTCCCGGCTGCTTGCCCCTCCACCACACTGCCCCCCTCCGTATGTGTGGGTAGTGCAAGGAGCAAAATAGCGTTCTGAGGCTGAATGCGGATTGATGCCGTCTGCATAAGGGTGGAAAGTGATTCTTGCTCTCTGAGGTATTTTCCTAAGGAACTTAGGAATGCATTGAACAGAATCAGTGAGAAAAGGGATCCCTGTGGCATTCCCAAGGTCATGACCAGGGTTCTGGTCCAACATATTCTTACTGATCTAATTTTTAAGAAGCCCTCAAACCATTTTAACACTTCACCAGTTAGACTATTTCATTTAGCCTTTCTAGGAGGAGTTCATGGCTAATCATGTCAAAGGCTGAGAATAACTCTAGTTGCATAAGGATTGCAACATTCCCTCTATTCATAATAATAAGATGTTCATTTAAGATAGTTGCTAACAATGTCCCTGTGCAATGCTGGAGGTCAGAAACCAGATTGAGAATAGTCTAGTAAGTCATAATCTTCAAGATGCTGTTGGAGTCTGTTAGCTACAATTGATTCTGCAGTCTTTTATTTATTTATTTTGATTTACCTTTTTATACCGCGATTTCATACAGATCAATTGCGGTTTACAATGAACAACAATGAATTGTACAGAAAATACAAATTCAGTTTACATGGAATAGGATCAGCTATATACAATAACAACTAAAACGAGATATTTTAACTATATACATGGAGATCTTGTCTTTGTGTTGTTGAAGTATTCTGCTGGGGAATCATGACTGGGTGATTTTCTACAATAGGAATGCTTGCTACTGGCCTGTAGTTCCCACATAAAAATGAGTGTCAGTCCCCGTTTTTCAGTAGTGGTTTGTAGGTGTGTCCACCTCATGCCATTGGGTAGTATTCCTCTTGAAGACTTCTACTATGTTAGTGATAAAGCTAATAACCGGGTAGCCGGACCCGACGCTCCCCTGCATAGCTTAACCTTAACAGTTACTCCTCCACCACCCCATCCCAAAAATTGCACAGACAACCTTTGTGGTAACAACTGGTCGCAGCTTTATTTCCAAACAAGATAACTGACAATAACAGTATTCCAGCAAACACCCAGCGGCGCGATGAGTCACCAGCCATGCCAATAGCAAGGCGACCTCGCCTCCGCTCCAGCCCCACCACCGGCAACACTCCAACCACCCCTATCCGACTTCGCCATATTACTAGCAAAAGTCTTCCAGGGGTAGTCCGGGTCGAGGGCAACCCGCCCCCGACCCAAGTCGCCTAAGGCTCCGGACCCCAGAAACCTCCGGGATCCCGCTGCTCACCCCTACCCCCCCCCAGCTGCGACAACCCGACCCAAACTCATGCCCCCCCCACAAAACCAAAAGAGGGTGGGCAGGTGGGCAACCTGCCCGACAGACCGGCCTCATGTGCTCCAGCCCAGCAGCGCGCACGCTGGAGGACATGGCGAAACCGTCCCTGATTGGCTCCGCTCGCGCACAGCAACAAGCGGAGCCAATCAGTTCAAATTATGCACCGGCCGACACAGCACTCCCCGCCTGAGCATGCGCCGCCCAGCACAACCCCCCCCTTCCCCCAGCCAACATGCGAGCAGGGTCCCGCGCCGGACCGGGCACCCGGTTACGCGCGGGCGCCGGGACCCTGCCCGCGCCCTTCTACTAACCGGGTAGCCGGACCCGATGCTCCCCTGCATAGCTTAACCTTAACAGTTACTCCTCCACCACCCCATGCCAAAAATTGCACAGACAACCTTTGTGGTAACAACTGGTCGCAGCTTTATTTCCAAACAAGATAACTGACAATAACAGTATTCCAGCAAACCCCCAGCGGCGCGATGAGTCACCAGCCATGCCAATAGCAAGGCGACCTCGCCTCCGCTCCAGCCCCACCACCGGCAACGCTCCAACCACCCCTATCCGACTTCGCCATATTACTAGCAAAAGTCTTCCAGGGGTAGTCCGGGTCGAGGGCACCCCGCCCCCGACCCAAGTCGCCTAAGGCTCCGGACCCCGGAAACCTCCGGGATCCCGCCACCGGCACAGGCACCAACCATACCTGTGCCGCCCCCCCCCCCCCAAAAGCTGCGACCAGCGTGGCTAATCCTGAAATACCCTCTCCAAGGCCTCCTGCCAATCGTTGAGGAGCAAATCCGTCCCCACCGGAGAGAGGTGCACCCCATCAGCCCGATACAAACCAGTACAGGCCACCTCGACCCAAGCATGCTGCACCTGATACCCCCCAATCTCGCACACCCACCTCCCAATCTGCCGATTGATCTTGGTTATTCCCCGAGACCATCTTCTCTGCCCCCAGCAAGATGGTCGGGGAATAATATCGGACCAAACCAAAACAACACCCACCAACAGACGGAACAGTACAGCAAAGTCTCTTTTGGCAGCCCGGATCAACCGCTTGCAGGACCACTCAGCCAGAACATTGCCCCCCAAATGCAACAGTAGAATCGCTGGCACTCCCCGGATGCGCCGATGATGACGAAGCAAAGGCATAAGCAGAGGCCAGCGGAGCCCCCGCTCGCCCAGCCACGAAACAGCCACCACCGCTGGATCCAGTCCAAGATTCAGCCCGATAGGCCGCACGGTCGTCCTCTGGCCAGCCCAGAACACATAGGAGTGCCCCACGATCCAACAGCCCCGGGCTACGGAGCCCACATCTGAAACAGAAAAAACAACATTAATAGCCCCCCCCCCAAGCAGAAGACACATTCTCAAAGGCGAACATAACCCTTAAAAGCCTTCGACCGCCACCGACCAATACCTTGAATCTGAGCCCCGGACAACCCCGCCGCTGCAGCACTAGTCGCCGCGCCAATACGAAATGAATGAGCCGAAAAACACCGAGGATCCGCCCCTAACTGGCGCAACGCTAAGCGCAGCACCGCCGTCACCTGAAAACGCGTTAGCGCGCGGGAATCCCCATGCACAAACAGCTCCTCCCCACCCAATGGGCGCACGCCCAAATAGCCCTCCATGGCAACCACCGGGCATGAGACCCTGCCCGCACCACACATGTCGGAGACGCAAGCAGTTACCTAAGCCCGCACTTCCCGACTCGACGGCCAACTCACCAACCCGAAAAGCACCAAAGAAAGCCAGACAGAAAACCGCTCGAAAAAGAGCCACCTCATAAGGGGATGCCGCCACTACCGGCAAGACTTGGCACAGCCTCCGCAACAAATCATGCGTAATTGGCAGCCGGTTATCGCGTGACCCAGGCAGAGAACGCTCCCAGCCATGCAACAGCCGCCATGCCAGAAACCCACCACTGCCACAACCCCAACCCACGGCCTTGGCAAAAAAGGCAAACCCAGCCAGATGAAGCCGCACAGCCGATCTGGCAACCCCGCGCCCTTTCGCCCAACCAACATAACCACCCAACAAATACTCCGGCACTTCCCCCCAACCCAACCGGCCTGCCGCAAATAGTCAAACACCCGCTCACAACCGCCTTGATATGCGACCCATGTCCGCTGAGCAACCAAATTCTGCAGTAAGCTCTTCATCTCAGCCGGCCACAGCTCCACAATCTCCAGGGGACCAAGAGGCCCTTCTCGTCCGCCTCCGGAGCCAAGCACTGAAATCACTCCCACTGCAAACGAGAAAGAGCATCAGCGATATCATTAGTACGCCCAGGGATATGGAGAGCCCTCAAGTCCACATTCAAACGCAGACATGCAAGGATGACCAGGCGCATGAGTGACGCAACGACCGGACAGCGCGGGGAATAATGATTAATAACCGCCACCACAGCCTCATTATCGCACCACCACACAACCTTACGGTTAGACAACCTGTCCGGCCATAACTCAAGCGCCACGAGAATGGGAAAAAGTTCCAGGAACGGAATATTGCGAACCAGCCCCTCATCAACCCATGCCTGCGGCCATCGGTCGGCGCACCATGCTCCTCCAAAATATATACCCAGACCAACACCGCCAGCCGCATCCGTATACAACTGCAAATCCTCGCTAGAAACCGCCCCATCCCGCAAGACGGAAACGCCATTAAAGTCTCGCAAAAAGATGTCCCAAATCCGCAAGTCGTCACGCATTACGGGAGACACACAAATGCGATGATGTGGTTGCGCACACCCGCCGTCGCTGCCGCTAACCGCCGAATAAACACCCTCCCCATCGGAATTACCCTACAGGCAAAATTAAGTGATCCGATCAGCGCCTGTAATTCCCGCAAGGTCAACTTGGAAGAAGCTAAGGAATTAGCCACCAGAACCCGCAAGCGGTCCACTTTCTCCAAAGGCAACCGCGCTACCATGTGCTCGGAATCTAATTCCACGCCCAAAAATGTGAGACATGTCGTTGGGCCCACAGTTTTATCCTGAGCCAAAGGCAACCCCAACTCACGGGCCAAAACAACAAAGCCATCAAGAAGCTCACCACAATGCGTAGACCCAGCTTTGCCGACGAATAAAAAATCATCCAGATAATGAACGACATCCGAATGCCCCACTCTCTGCATGACGAGCCAGTGCAAAAACGTGCTAAACTTCTCAAAGTAAGAGCAAGACACCGAACAGCCCATGGGCATACACTTATCAAAATAAAACTCCCCTTCAAACTGGAAACCCAAGAACTGGAAAGTGGATGGGTGCACAGGTAACAAGCAAAAAGCAGACTCAATATCCACCTTAGCCATCAAGGAACCACGCCCCGCCAGCCGGACAAGAGCAACCGCCCCATCAAAGGAGGCATAACGCACCGTACAGAACTCGCGCGGTATGAAATCATTCACCAAGGCCCCTGAAGGGCAAGACAAATTGTGGATTAAACGAAACTTCCCCGGCTCTTTCTTAGGAACAAGCCCCAACGGGGACACCACAAAATTTTGAAAAGGAGGATGCCGGAATGGGCCAGCAATACGGCCCAACCGCGACTCCACCGCTAGCTTATCGCGAGCAACCGATGTCCACCTCCGAACACTAGGGGAATTGCGAGCCAATACGCAACCAACAGAACCCCGAATCGGAACAACAAAACCGAACTTAAAACCCAACAGCAAAATACTCCCATCCCGTTTGCGCGGATAACCACGCAACCATCTACGCAATACTGGTACCCGAATTGGGGATGGGGCCAACTCAGTAAGAGAAAAGCTACTTGGCACCCGTGGCGGGGGGAGCCCCCCTTTTTTGACGCACTTAGCTGCGGAATGGGAACCACCGCAGTTCGAACAGGCATGGCGGAATTTGCAGTCGGTGAAGGGACAAACTGATCTGTTAAACCGCCAACACACATCGCCCCCTCCCCCGGTGACAGGTCGGGATTGAACTTGGGAAACGCCACCACGAAAGGAACGACCCACCCCAGCCGCAGCTGCCAATCCAGACTTCCCCATACCCCCTCCCCCCACGCCACCCTTGGCAGACATTTGAGTCAGCCAAAGGTTAATGTCTTGCGTACCCCAAGACAAAAATTTGTTCTCTTCCATCTTGTCGCGAAACTTCTCATCATAATTCAACCAGCACCAGCCCTCGTGAACCTGAGAAGCCTCCAAAATCGAGTCAGCGTAAGACAACAACCGCCCGTATTGATCCGGAAAATGCTGACCCCACACGCTCGCCAGCCGCAAAAACGCTCTGGTCCAATTGACAACATTCCTGGAAACCTTCCGCAGACGCCCCGCCTTCTCATCCTCCTTGCGTTTCTTCCTACTCTCCCCGGAACGCTTCCGCCCTTCCAGTAAACGGAAAATATCGATGTACTTCCGTTTGCAAATTTTCCGGCGCAACTTCTTAGGAACGCCCTCCCACAATTCCGAAAGCGCAACCCAGGAGGCGGACTCAGAGCCAGAAGGAACACCAGAAGAACCGGGCCCCGGAACCACCTCCCCCCCCGCAGCCAAACCCGGGGAAGACTCAGCAGACTCGGAAGACGAGGAAGTAGATGAATCGGAATGCCGACGATGGCGACAGACGTACTTCCGCTTCTTGCGCACCGGCCCCGAATGCTCCGCCCACAACCCGGCACTCTCACCGCCCTCAACAGACAGCAACTCACCTGAACTGGCTTCCGCAGCCAGCACCGTCGAGGAACGTGGTGAACCCACACCAGGAGCAGCAGGCGACAGCACCACAGCGGAACCTCGTCCACGATCCACATCCCGTGCTGCACCCTCGGAAGGAGAGGGTCCCGAATCCATATGGGCCACAGCCGGAGACTGCACAGCCGACGGCACACTCCCGGACAGAAAAGGAACCTGTGGGGAGACAAAAGGAAAACCAAAAGGGGGAAAAGCAGCTGACCAGGCGGGATGCCAGGCCCCAACCCAATCTGACCTGGAAGAGCCTAGCCCCCCACTCAACCAATGCTCCCAACCCGCCTGCTGCCCAGCCCTGCCACCCACTCCAGGCGACGAGATGCTCCCACCCAAAGGACCCCAGGCACAACCCACTCCCGGAGCCCCATCCCCCCCAGGGCCTACACTATCACTCAGAGCGCCCACAGCCCTGTGCCCAGCCCCCCCCTCCGTCCCCACCACAACACTACCTGCCCCACGCCCTGAACTCACGCCCCCCCCTATCCTGCACAGTGACCCCCCTGCGCGGACTCCACGCAGCAACAGAGAGACTGCCCGTAGCCCTGGCGGCACGCCCCCCTCCCCTATGAGCCCTTGATCCGTCACCCCCACCCCGCGGCCCAAGCCTCCCCCCCCGGACCAAACCCCGACCCCGCTGCCTCCCAACCGGACTACCCACAGCAGCCCTGGAGCTCCCTCGACCTCTAACAGCCTGCTTACCAGCCATCAGAACAACCACCGACCCCACACAGGCAGAAAACTAACCAGCCCACAGAAAAGCCCCCACCGTACACAGGCTATGGTGAAGAGCCCCCCAAAAACCCCCAGCACCTGTGGAAGGACTACCGCCGAAATACTGCCAAGCCACGAGGTCCAGAAGAAGAGCACCGCCGCCGCTGACCGCCGGAGTGGGAACCGCCGTCGACCTCTGTGCCCCCAAGAAGCTCACACCACCAGAAACCGCTGAAAACCGCCAACCCCAACACCGCAGAAACCAAGCAACCTGCCCAACAGACCGGCCTCATGTGCTCCAGCCCGGCAGCGCGCACGCTGGAGCACATGGCGAAACCGTCCCTGATTGGCTCCGCTCGCGCACAGCAACAAGCGGAGCCAATCAGTTCAAATTATGCGCCGGCCGACACAGCGCTCCCCGCCTGAGCGTGCGCCGCCCAGCACAACCCCCCCCTTCCCCCAGCCAACATGCGAGCAGGGTCCCGCGCCAGACCGGGCACCCGGTTACGTGCGGGCGCCGGGACCCTGCCCGCGCCCTTCTACTTATCTTGCTTGGAGTTACCTTACACATTTTTCTTAGGAATCTATGCATTTTTCTTGGGAATCTGTCCAGCGGATAAAAGCTTTTTGCATATTTGTTAACCATTATAATAATTTCTTGTTTGGTAGTGTGTAGAAATTCATCCCATATGGAGTAGATTTACTCAATATTTTGCTAGCCATGGGTTAATCTTTTTTTTTTTTTTTTTTTTTTTAAATTTTTATTTTCATTTTGCAACAAACAAAAGAAACAACACACCAAAGGAGACAAAACAATTATACAATAAAAAAAAAGTAAACCCAATTACCCCCCACCCCCACGCTTCTTCTCTAGCTGATTATGTCAGTATGTGAGCGCTTCCAAACAACAGTGATTATACATCAAAACAATCAAAAGAGTATCTGCGATACAGCATAATCATGGGACAAAGATATATACAAATTTAGACAGTCAGATGAGAGCATTGAGCAGAATGTACATAGTCATTGAGCATCTTCCATTTAGACCGATGATGAGGAGTCTGAATGGGGGAAGCAAACATACGAGGTACTTGTTCATATTTACTGTAAAGACAGACATGATTCCACCATTCATTGGGGCTCAGCTGGGAGCTATTTTTCCAGTATTTCGTAATTAGGGAAATAGCAATGCCAAGCATAAAGTCCAAAAGGAAGGAAGCCTTTTTTGGAAGAGAGGGGATCCCCGCAGCTGAGCGAAGTCCCACTATCCTCCAAGTAAGGGGCTCTTGAAAGTGCAAAATAGACTGGATACGACCCAGACCCGACTCCAGTAATACTGTAGTGCGGGACATTCATACATAACATGAGGTAGTGAACCAATGGCCGCATGACATGTCCAACAACTATTGCCCTGAGTAGTGTTCCATTTGGCTAGTCTGTCAGGAGTGTAAAAACACCGGTGGGCCAGAAAGAAGAGTGTCTGAGTGAGTGAGGCGGATCGGGAGACCCGTGTCACTCTACTCCAGACAAGGCTCCATTGCTCCGGGGTCAAAGTCACATGCAATTCTCTCTCCCATGCTTTCTGCGCTATAGGGGTAGCCCTAGTTATAGCATTACATAAGGTTTTGTAAAAATTGGATGCTACACCCGGTGAGCTACCGATAGATCGGATAGTCTCCAACCAACCTTGTGTAGGGGAGGCCGATGGCGGGAGCACCTTAGCACTCCGAAGGCAATGCTGAAGTTGCACCAACTGAAAGTAGTGTTTCGCTGGGAGACCAAATTCAATTTGCAATTCACTAAAAGTTTTCCAGCGACCTTCATGGAACAACTGACTAGGAATCCAAATGCCCCTAGTGTACCAGGGGCTCCACGCCATCGGTTTATTTTGTATTCGAAATCGAGTGTTGTACCAAAGTGGGAGCTTGTCTATCGGACAGAGTCGGGAGTCTAAAGAGTGCATGAAATTATTAAAGGCACCTAAGGTGTCTAAAAGCATTGGTGGAAAGTGGGAGTCTGATGGGAGAGTCATACCAGGGAGAAAAGTAAGAGGAATCGGTTTGCAAAGGTCCTCTTCTATGTCTAGCCACACAGGTCTACTCGGTACTGGATCTTCCAGCCAACGAGCGCCTTGTTTGAGAAGAAAAGATTGATGATACTTCAGGAAATCAGGGAATCTGACACCCCCATTTTCCTTATCTGCTTGCAGCTTATGTTTCGCTATCCTGGGTGTCTTGTTTTGCCACAGGTATCTAGTCAGAAGGCCCTCTATATCTTTATATATACGTCGAGGGAAGAGACAGGGCAACATTTCTAAGATATAATTCACTTTCGGAACAATCATCATTTTTATGGTTTCTAATCGACCCCACCAGGTAAGTGTTAAAGGAGTCCAGCGGTGAGTAAGCGCCCGGACTTTAGAGGTTAAGTCTTTGGCATTGAAGGAGATAGTGTCTTCCAAAGGAGAACAATAGTGTACCCCAAGGTATTTGACCATGCGAGGTTGCCATAAAAAGGGGAAGGGTTGCATATCTGCCTGATGAAGCAAAGGATTTAATGGAAAGGCTACCGACTTGGTCCAATTTATCTTATAGCCGGACAGTTGTGAGTATTTACCAATTTGCTCTAGGACAGCCGGTACTGAGTCTATAGAGACAAAAAGCATAAGATCATCAGCATATGCTGAAATTTTGATTTCCCTATGGGTGAAGGGGACTCCATGAATCTCCTCCGATTGCCGGATTAGTAAAGCCAAGGGCTCGAGTGCAAGATCGAAGAGAAGTGGAGACAGTGGGCATCCCTGGCGAGTGCCGCGTTGAAGGGGAAAAGGCTGAGACTTTAAAGCATTGGCACATATACTGGCTGTAGGCTGTGCGTACATGGTGCGAAGACAACGGAGAAAACCTTCCCCGAATCCGTACCAGCGGAGGACTGCAAACAGGAAGGGCCACTCTAAGCGATCAAAGGCCTTCTCAGCATCAAGTGAGAGGCCAACAAATGGGCGATCGAGATTAACTGCGGTAGTCAGTACATGGCATAGAGTCCGAGCATTGTCAGCAGTTGATCTACCAGGAATGAAACCGCATTGATCTGGGTGTATTAAGGTAGGCATCCTATCCGAGAGCCGGGTAGAGAGAATGGTGGCAAAGATTTTATAGTCCGCGTTTAGGAGGGAAATTGGACGATAATTAGCTGTTAGTTGCGGGTCTCTCCCCTCCTTCTCAAAAACTACTACATTTGCCATTGAAAAGGACCCAGAAGGAGAACCCTCCTCGGCCAGAGCAGAAAAATAAATTTTCAAAACTGGAGCTAAGTCAGCGTGAAAGGTTTTGTAGAATTCAGCAGGGAGACCGTCTGGGCCTGCGGCTCGACCTGAGGCACATTTCTTGATAGCAGAATGAATTTCTGAGACAGTAAATGGTGTGTCCAAGGCCACTCTATCTTCATCAGATAGGGTCGGTCTTTGTACCCCTGAAAGTAAGCGTTCAAATACATCTGGCTCAAAATCACATTCAGATTGATAAAGCCGAGTATAAAAATCACGAAAGAGTTCTAAGATTTCTGTATCTTTAGTGACCAAGCCCCCCCCCGACGGATTACGGAGGGCGGTAACACGCTTGGCTTCTTTTCGACCTTTTAGGGCATTTGCTAATAATTTGCCAGCACGATTATTTTCCCGATAATATAGCCCTTGTTGTGATTCAATATTTTTAACAGCAGCAGTATACAAAAGCTGATTGTATTGAAAACGCAAGCGTTGTAAACGGAGTAAAATACATGGGTCAGTACGGGACGTGAGGAGACGCTCCCCAGCTTGTATCTGCTGCTCTAGAATCAGTAAATGCTGCTTTCTTTGTTTCCCCTGCCGAATTTGATAGCTAGTTATAGTGGCACGGATAGATGCTTTAAAACCCTCCCACCAAGCCCAGCCCGCTGTGTCATGGGGTGAGTTAAAATGAAAATAATCTTGGATAGCAGCCTTTATATCAACCTGAAAATCTTTTTGACCCAGTAGGGATCTATCAAAAAACCAAGCTCGGGGAGAATCGTCCCGCGCAGTGACACGTAATGATAAAGATATGGCAGCATGATCTGAAATATGGAGAGGATGAGTCCTAGTCGTGTCTACTTGAGAAATCAGTGCTTTGGAAATGAGAAAGAAATCTATTCTAGATTGGGAGTGATGGGGGGCAGAAAAGAAAGTGAACTCTAAGTCGGAGGGGTGAAGCAGCCTCCATATATCTACCAGCGCAAGATCTTGCATCAGAGCTGTAAGGGTAGCAAGACTCTTGGGTGGACTACTCGTTCTAGGCGGCTGTCTATCTATCAGAGGGTCTAACACTTGATTAAAGTCACCACCAAGTATTAATGGAGTATTGGCAGAGGCCTGTGCCAACTGCGCAATACTTGCATAGTAAGCAGGGTTGTCCACATTCGGGGCATAAATGCAAATACATGTAAATTCACTATCTCCAACCTTAAGATGTACTCGGGCCCATCTACCCTCCTTATCAGCGCTAGTATCAATTACAGTAGCTTGCAAAGATTTCTTAACCAGAATGGCTACCCCGCACCGTTTGGAAACGGCGGGAGAATAGGCAGCCACCATATAAGGCTTAACATTGAGTTTCAGTGTTTCAGCAGAGTTTAAGTGCGTTTCCTGAAGAAACGCTAAATCAGCATGCTCATGGCTAAGATAGCTAAGGATTTTCTTTCTTTTGATTGGACTATTAATGCCCTTTACATTGAGTGATAAGATTTTACATAAAGCCATTCAGACAAGTTAAAAATTCTGAGCATGATAGCGCACCTAATTTCACAATGTCCCTCATATTGACTGTATCTGGCTGTACATATGGCATAAAAGAAAATAAGCTTAGATAATACAATGAAGCGCCCCACATTAAAAAAAGAAAACCGCAGCGCGGTAGAGAAGAAGCAGAACCCCAAAAATTACTGGCGACCATGTGTCTGCGGGGAGAAGCCCCAGAGAAGGCCAAAATTGAAAAAACACATAACCTGTAGGACTGTGCGTGCTCCGAATCCGACCGAGGCACACATCATGGAGGGATAGGAGACCACAAAACGAAAGTCATAGAAAGAAAGAAAGAAAGTCCAGGTAGTCCCTGTGCTTGACTATGACCGCCGCATCGGGCCCTTCAAAATGGCGGACAGAGCCGGCAAGTAAAAGTCCACGTCGTTGGATTAGCGCATCTGCTCTGCTTCTTTGGAGTCTAAAAATGTTGATAGTAGATCAGGATCTTCGAATGTCCTGGTTTGGTTGTGGAGAGTCACTCGGAGCTTCGCGGGATACAACAGGCCAAAGCGAGCCTGTAGCTGTTGAAGTCGAGGGCGAAAAGCAAGGAGTTTCTTCCGTCGGTCAACGGTAGGCTTTGCCAAATCAGGGAAGAAGGAGACTTTGTGACCTTCAAATTCCAAATGATGGTTCGCCCGGGCAGCATTTAAAATTTGTTCCACTTGTTGATATCGTAGCAAGCGAAAGATAATAGGCCGGGGGGTCGTTCGGTTGAGCGCCATGTGGGTAGGAACACGGTGTGCACGATCGATTTCCAATTCTTTATGAAAGGTGATCTTCAGCAAGGAAGGAAGAGTTTTGAGCAGGAATTCTCTCATATCTCCCGCTTCCACCCCCTCCGGTATTCCAATGAGCCTCACATTGTTGCGACGGGCTCGATTATTGCTATCTTCTAACTCTTTTTGAAGATTCTGTATCTGGCGCTCAGCCTTGTCCAGTGCGCCCAAGCGCACCGCGTGCGAGTCGAGGACCCCCGCCATATTGTCCTGCCGTAATGAGAGACTTTCAAGTCGGTCCTGGAGCACTCCAAAGTCTTCTCGCAGGGCTCTAAGCGCTTCTCCATTGGACTGCACCAATTCCTTCACGCCGCGTAGTTCCTCCAAAATCTCCAGGTGCATTTCGGGGTTTTCACGAAATGGAACCATCTTCTGTGGGGAGGACACCTCTGTTTTGGAGCGTTTTCCGTGAGAAGAAGAAGGAGACCCGAAGTCCAAGCGCGCTGGTTTATGGGCCGCCATCCCCCCCGAGGTACCCCGGTCAGCCCGGAGCGAAATAGTAAGTTTGTATAGGTATTAAGTCAGGATTCTAAGTAGGCCTCTCGGGAGCTTCAGCGCGAAGCGTCTTACCCGCTGGACATCAGGCTCCGCCCCCCCATGGGTTAATCTTTTATACTATTACTATATTGTTTCATATTTTGTTTGTTATACTCTACAGTAAATCCTTACAGAGCTATTGTATTTCTATCTGAAGTTCTGTGGATTTAATTTACAAGTTAGATATAGTATAGAATTTTTGTTTTAGTAGAGTTTGCCATCTTAAATAGTTCTCTCATGCTATCTTGACCTTCAGTAATGTTCTTGGTGTAGTATTGTCGTTTTGCATCTCTGATCAATTTCTTATAGATCTTATTCTCTAGCCTCCATCTAGTTTTTACTGTATCTTCTTTTGTTCAAAAATCTCTCTAAGCAGTGACATTCCTGCTTATGGGTTAAATTAATATTGTACCATGTGAGTTTTTCTATTTAGAGATATTTTGTAGTTTCATTGCTGTTCCCTGATGTGGTTATTTTTTTTCTTCATTTGATCCACTCATTTATTTCATTGTCTAAGGGGACATTTATGAGTGGGATCATATTTTGTAATGCTGCTTTCCAAAACTTTTCAGGATTCATTTTGTCTCTTCTCCAGGATTTAGCACTGCTGTTTTTCCTCCCGGACGTCTTATCAGGTATTTATAGGGAATTCTAAGAAATAATGGCTGGACCAGATAATTGGTGAAGTTGTACATTCTTTGATCAGAAGACTTTTTTGTGTGTTGGACCTGTGTGTTGGACCTGTGTGTTGGACCTGTGTGTTCACCTGTGTGTAATCCAGCGTGATAATAAAATTATTAAAAGCATATGACCTCTGAGATGGTGATATCAATCTGCATCTGGAAAACCCCTCCAAGTATCACTGATGCCAGATATTCCGTTCTGTGACTGGCTATAATATAGAAGATTTCTTCTGACACTTGTGACCAGGTTCTCTAGGGCCTATAGAGTAAACAAAGAGCTATTGGTTCTTCCTTATTGTGTTGCAATTCCACTGACATTGCTTCTAGGCTAGGTGAACAGTAATGCTGGGTTAGAGTTCGGTTTAGAAAGTCGCGGTAAATGAATAGTAGATCATCTCCCTTCTTTTTCTGTCAGGGACATTGCAGGATATTGTAGCCTGGAGGGCATATCAGTTATAGAGGGTCTTCAGTTTCTCTTAGCCATGTTTCCACTAAACAGTACATGTTATTCTGACTTGACGGTCTCCTACTAAATGTCTGATCATGTCAATCTTGTTTATCGGGGACCTTGCGTTGAATTAATAACAAGGTTTAGGAATTAGTTTGTCTGTAGGCTAGGTTGGATATGATAGATCTATTTTATGCATATTAGAGAGTTTTGTTCTAATTAGTCTGTTGTCAAATAGACTATCTTCACTTATGCTTGTTATCACTTTGATATTAGTCATGCTTTTACTGTTAATCAATGGTACTTTAATTGTACACTGTTTTATAGCAGGAACCTTCAAGCCAAAACACTAAACCTATATAACAATAATAAGGATGAATTCATCTCACTACAGTATCAGTAAATTGTATAGGCCCAATATACATATGGGCATGCTATGCACCATATCCGCTGACCCTTATATGCGGATATATAAGGTACAGCGATGGCATTGAATATCCAGGTTCTGTACAGAGCCGACAATGCCACAGAACCTAAATGGGTAGAGGCAATATTGGACCACTACCCGGTTAGCTATCCATGCCTAGTTCTAGCTGTGGATGGCTAACCTGGTAGTGGTCCAATATCACTGCTACCTGGTTACTGGGAGCCTTGGCTCTTCCCCGGAATGCCTCCTACATGCCCTGATGCTACCAGATAACATCGGGGCACATAGGGGACATAGACGGGAATATTCAATGGTACTAACTGTGTAGCTGCTATTGAATATTTCTGTCTAAGGCATTTATACTGTTTATAGAGCTGTAAACCATGTAAATGTCTTTCAAATATTGGGCCCTATTGGGGTCACTCTGAACAGGTGATTTGTAGGGGTAGTTCTGCTCATGGTAGGGAGGGGCAGAACAGAGCGGAGCGAGGGTGGGTGGTAGGCGGAAAGTGACCCCGGATGTACAGTGCCGATTCTGAGGTCGGTCCTGTATGTCTGGGGTCAGCCATGGAGACAGGGGACTTATTCCACTTCAGAGGTGGAACAGTCCCTCTGGACATTGGGGGACTGTGGCGCCGGGCAACAACAAGAGGTGAGGGGTGCAGGGGGATCCCCGCAGCCCGACCCTGGCTATGAGTGGACAGATCGGGGGTCAGGCTGCAGGGAAAGAGGTTTTGTTTCTGTGGCCGGGGATCGTGTCTCCTGAATGGATCCATGGTGCCATGGCAACGGGACGCCATGGCACTGTAGCTCCATTCAGGAGCCTGGCTGATTTAGCCTGGTATGTGGGCTGGACGTGCAGCCAATCGAAATTGGGGCACATCCAGGCCATAGACCCGATTCTGATCCCGCAGGCACATCTAGCCCCCATGCGATCAGAATCAGGTCTACCTTTGTTCGGCCCAATTCTGATCAGCCATTTAAGAGGGAGATAGCCAGCACAGAATGTCCCTCTATATGTTTAAGTAATCAAGCATACATGTATATCAAGCTTTAATCAGCACAGACTAATCTTTGGTCCCACTTTGGACCACACCTTTTAGCTTGGCTCTTAGGAACAGGCTTATCTACAGAGGCCTGCCTATGGTTGACTCTTTTTAAATTTTGGCAGTGTGCCTGAGTGATGACGCTTTTCTCCGGAGGGCAGAGCTTTCTACAGTGATGTCTGGACAAATAGCAATGTGGAAGTGTGCTGTTCAGAGGGTGCTGTGGTGATCCAAAGGCAGTCCCAAGGGTGTATAGCGAGCAGCTCTGTTTACTTTCCATCCTAGGGGTGACTCTTCAAATTTTGGCAGCGTCTCTGAGTAATGATACTTCTCGCTAAGAGGCTGGGGGGGCTTACTATGGCAATGTCTGGTGGAACGACGATGTGAAAGTGTACTGCTTAGGTCTATGGGCGACTCTTTTTTATTCCTGCTTCCCTCATTGCCACAATGCATAAATCATGCCCTGCCCAAACTTTGCCCCTGTGCACGACTATTCTATCGCACATCATTTTAGGCATGAATAATTTTATAAGAGCCCATTTATGATTGTAAACAGTGTTTTACATGCAAAAATGGCTTATAAAATTACCCTCAGAAGGGATAAAACCCTATCTATGAGAAATTACAGAAGCATGTTATATTTGCAGAGACTGAAGTCAGGATCAGATGCCAAGCAAATTGAAAGACATGTCTGTCACCATCATGGCTACCCAGACAAAACTTTGAGGGAAAATGAAGCCTGGCAGATGTTGAGGAGACCAAGAAACAAAAAAATATATGATTAAGTAACTGAATGGTATTTTGGGGTTGTTTTATGTACCATTCCCTTTGAGATATAGCTGAGCTGGGTTTGTTACTTGTCACTGTTGTGCTAAGAGAGACTTTTTTATGAAATATGACTCAGAACAAAAATGGATCATTTCAGTTCACCCAAGGTATCTTGTGGGAAATATGCCCAGTTTTCTGTAACAATTCTCCCTCCCCCCCCCCCCCCCCCGAAAGTACATCCAAGTATTCCCTGACAAATGCTGGGACACAGGGGAATGCTTTTGTGGCTTTTCTTTAAATGCTAGTAAATACACTTCTGTTTATGATGTCTCTATGTGGTTTTTTTTAAGTGCCATCAAGTCAATGCTGACTCCTGGCAACCCAGCATCCCCTGGGTTTTCTTGGAAAAGTATGACTGAAAGTAGATTGCCAGGCCTTTTTCTTTTGAGCCAATGGAGGGTAAAGTAACTTGCCCAAGGTGTGCCAGTTGGACTCAAACACTGATTTTTTAGATACTAGGCTGCTACTCAAACCATTAAGCTACTCCTCCAAGTCTCTATGTGGGATGGGCCATAAAACGGGTAATGTGTTCTGACTGTGCTAGCATAAATAGTACGATGATATAGGGAATGCTGTAATGGTTATGTAAGATGGTACTAGTTGAAGATTTCCTGTTATTTATTTATATAAAATTGTTATATCTGATTCCTGTGAAAACATTTAATAGAGATTACAATATTAAAACAATCAATGCAATGCATAATATTATTTCCAACTTTTCTTGATCTTCTCAACATCTGACTAGAAAAGATCAGTATGTATACCAATACTGAAGAAAGGTGATCTGACTGACTGTGGAAATTATTACAAAATTGCTCTGATCCCATATGCTAGAAAGATTCTATTCAAGATCATTCAACAGAGACTACAAACATACCTGGAACAAGAACTGCATAAAGTGCAAGAGGGCTTCAGGAAAGGGCGAGGAAAAAGAGACATCATTGTGGATGTGAGATGAATCCTTGAAAAGGCAAAAGAATACCAAAAGGATATCTGTATGTGTTTTATTGACTAAAGCAAAGCTTTTGATTGTGTAAACCTTGAGAAGCTCTGCACCACATTAAGAAGCATGGGTATACCAGAACACCCCATAGATCTCTTGCACAACCTTTACATTGATCAAGAAGCAATAGTTCAAATGGAACAAGGAGAAACAGAATGGAAATCAGCAAAGGTGTATGAAAAGGCTGCATACTTTCCCCCTCCCTGTTTAATCTATATGCAGAACAAATCATCAGAGAAGCAGGACTGTATGAAGACAATCAAGGTGTAAAGATTGATGGAAGACTCATCAACAACCTTTGCTGTTGTGAAGATACCACAATATTGGCTGAAAGTGAAGATGATCTGAAATATTTGTTTCTCAAGATCAAGGAACATAGTCTTAAAATGAGCCTGCACCTTAACATAAAGAAGACAAAGATCTTGACTACTAGCAAAATCATTAAGTTCATTGCTGATGGAGAAGAAATCAAAATAGTAGACAGATTTAACCTACTTGGATCAAATATCAATAAAGAAACAACAAGCAGTCAAGAAATCCGATGACACATTGCTCTTGCAGAATGGCTATAAAGTTATATGGATGTGAAAGTTGGACAGTGAAAAAGATAGACAGGAAGAAAATTGATGCCTTTGAATTATGGTGCTGGCAGTGAATACTGTGTATACCATGAACTGCCTGAAGAACAAACCAGTCAGTATTAGAGGAGATCAAACCTAAGCATTCTTTGGAAGCTCAGCTGACAATTCTTCGACTTTCATACTTTGGACACATCATGCGAAGAGAGAGATCATTAGAGAAAGACATCAAGCTTGGCAAGATTGAAAGTCAACGCAAAAGAGAAAGGCCAGCAATGAGATGGATCGATACAATAACAGCAGCTATGGATGCCATTCTATCAATAATGAGCCGCCTGACTGAAGACCAAACACAGTTTAGGACAACTATCCAGTCGGTCACCATGAGTCGACACTGACTCAATGGCACTTAACAACAGCAACAAAAACAATATGTTTGGTAACTGCTGTAATAGAGGAGAGTAAACTGTGAGAATATGGTCGATTTGGAGAGTACGTGTGGGGATAGTGTGTACGTAGGCAGTGATTGAGCAGAAGACATGTGGGAACAAATATTTGGAAGTGTGGGATGTGAGCTGGTGGGTGGGTTGGAGGGTTTGTGTTTGTGTGTGTGGTGGAGCAAATGTGGGATTGTGTGTGGTAAGGTGAATGTGGATGAATGGGTGTGTGAGATGGATAGGTGTCTGTGGATAAGGATGAGTACATGCTGGTGGGTGGGTTTCATAGGTTCTTGAGTGTACGCAGAAAACAGCAGAAGACCAGGGAAGGATGAGGTTTGTTTAATTATTTACATATTTAATTAAAATTGATATCTCACTCATCCAGTGGGAATCTGAGATTGTAGTAGCTCCTATGAGAATCTTGGCTGCTGTCTTCACCTCATCTTTGGTTGGGCAGGGGCCTGGGCCTGCAAACTCTGTTTTTCTAACAGCAGTGACTTCTTTCTTCTGTTGGTGGGGCCCCAGTCCCACTATTTCCACTGCTGAACTACTAATGCTGTGGTCTTTCCCCCAGTGCGTTTGTTTTTGCTTGATCAAACAGGCCTGGCCTGTTACGTCTTGGTTTTAATGATATGAGAGGCAGAAACATTCTCTCTCAGTACCAGCTAGACTTTGTTGTTTCTGCTCAGAACTTTCAGTTCATCCTCAGTTATGGTCAGATTTTTTTTCTCATGAGATCATGAGGACTGACAGAGAGCCTGGGTGGTGCCAACCTCCTGAGCTGGGCAAATCCTTTATGTAGTGTGTTTTAATTTTTCAGGTATACTGTATCATGCTGGGTAAAGGAATCTAACCCCAGCCTCCATCGGGACTGCACATCTCCAGGCCAGGTACTCATCTTAAACTAATGAATGGGTCCAAGATCATCTGAATGAATGTTGTATCCTCTCAGATTTTCCTGTAAGTGTTCACTTGCAGGACTTTGCTACTTTCGAGATGGAAGAACTAGACTAAGGAAATAAGGGGCATGTTTACTAAGCCCCACGCTAGTGCCCCACATTACTAGTGTGGGGCACTGCACTAGATGTAAGAGGGCAGGGACAGCCATCACCATGAATTTAGCACAGCTCACAGTGTTAATTCTGCCACAAGGAGCAATTACCATCGCTCATTGTTCTGGCAGTAGTTGCTCCATGCCAAGTGCCAGCAGCGCAGGCTTTCAAGGCCTGTACTAGCGGCACCACAGCAGGAACGCCCACATTCCACCCAGGTGCCTCCCAGACATGCAATGCCTCAGAAGTGCAGGTGTTTTAACGTAGGGCCCTGAGCTACTTTGTAGCATGGTGCCAAAAACATGTGCCACTCCCACGCTACCCGGGTAGCGTACTTTAGTAAACATGGCCCTACATTTATTTATTTAAAAGGATTTATATACCGCTTTATCCTGAAATCAAAGTGGATTACACAGCAAACAAATCAAGTGGCAGGGTGCGTGGGTGTGGGCATGCAGTGATAAATCGAGGCGTGTGTGTGTGAGTGGTGTGAGGTTGGTTGCGTGGTGAGCTATATACAATGTGAGCTATGTACAGGAACTATTTACATTTTTACATTTTATTTACATTTTTACATTTTGGTGGCAGAAGGGGAGTTTGTTTGGACAGTTCATGTGATGTCCTTGTAGTGTTCTGTGAAGAGTGTAGTTTCTAACTATATTTTAATTGTGGTATACTATTTATTTATTTATTTTTATTTCTTATATACCGCGCTTATAATCAGTGTGGTTTACATATGAATAAGTTTAAACACAATGATACAAACAGCATTGGTTTTTTACAGAGAACAGGGTATAGAACTTGGGGCAAACGTGGTAAACTATGTACAAGTAAATATGTAGGAGTAAATAATATAAACTATATACATGGCATACTGGTTAATTACAAAGGTTAATTACAATGTGGGGGTAATTAGATACGATTATTGAGCAGTATAAATGTGGTAAGAGTGGAGAGTGTAGGTATGAATGTCATGGTTAGCCATTTTCCATTGGTATCACGTGGGAAAGGTCAACACGGATGCTATGTTCCATCAGAGTTGCTTCAGGGTAATACAATAGGAACAAGTGATATTTTAAGGCTTTTCTGAAAGTCGTGAGGCTAGTAATGGCTCTGATTTCGGGTGGGAGGGCATTCCAGGCTCTGGGTGCAAACAGTGAGAAGGCTCTAGCGGCTGTTGATTTAGAGCATTTTGTAAGGAGTCTCGGGAGTTCAAGAGAGTTCAGCGCAGCAGATCTCCTGGCTCTGTTTGTTGGAGTAACCTGTATCAAACTGTGGATAGGTGATAGAGATGGACTTTTTGCAGCTTTAAAAGTCATGACCAGGGTTTTATATTGGGTTCTGGCCTGAAGGGGTAGCCAGTGTAAACTCTTCAGTATTGGGGTTATGTGTTCTGATCGTGGTGCACCTACGAGAATTCTCGCTGCTGCATTCATGGCGAGACGGAGTGGGTTTAAGGTAGATTGTGGGAGACCATGTAGTATGACATTGGCAAAGTCAACATGTGGCAGTACTAGTGCTTGGAAGATGGTGCGGTAATCTGAGTAGTCAAGAAGCGGTCGGAGGTTACGTAGGGTCCGAATCTTTTGGTAGATTGAGTTTGTTACTTTCTTGATGTGGGCAGACATATCAAGCCGTTGATCTAATGTAATCCCTAAGTACCGGATTGTAGGTTGTGCCTTCAGTACAATGTTGTTTACTTGCAATGAGGCAGGGGGTATGAATGTTGGATTCCTTGTTACGAATAGGACGTCTTTCGCCAGCCTCGATACGCTCATATAACCCCTCTTCTCAAGTCACTTCATTGGCTCCCTATCATGTCGGTACCAATGACATAGGAAAATGTGGTAGGGAGGTTCTGGAGGCTAAATTTAGGCTTTTAGGTAGGAAGTTGAAATCCAGAACTTCAAGGCTAGCATTCTCCGAAATGCTTCCTTTTCCACGCGCAGGACCCAAAAGGCAGGCAGAGCTCCGGAGTCTCAATGCGTGGATGAGACAATGGTGCAGAGATGAGAGTTTTGAATTTGTTAGGAACTGGGGAACATTCTGGGGAAAGGAGGGGCTCTTCCGAAGGGATGGGCTTCACCTTAACCAGGATGGAACCAGGCTGCTGGCATTAACCTTTAAAAAGGAGATAGAGCAGCTTTTAAACTAGATATTAGGGGAAAGCCGACAGTCGCCCAAGAGCGGATGGTTCGGAAGAATGTATCTTTGAAGGATACTACCAAAAGCAGAGAGGTTCCACAAAAGAGTAAAGTAGCCCAAATGCCCTCGAGTATGGAGCAGACTGAGCTTAAATATCCCAAATTACCCATGTCTAACAATAGCCAAATTAATATGAGTAAAATACATTCTCTAAAATGCTTGTATGCAAATGCTAGAAGTCTGAAAAATAAGATGGGAGAGTTAGAATATATAGCACTAAATGAAAGGTTAGATATGATTGGAATATCAGAGACATGGTGGAAGGAGGACAACCAGTGGGACACTGTGATACCTGGGTACAAACTATATCATAATGATAGAGCTGATCAAATTGGTGGAGGGGTTGCTCTCTATGTTAGAAAGGTCATTGAGTCAGAAAGGATTAAAGTTTTGCAGGAAACAAAATCTGCTGTAGAATCTATATGGATTGAAATTCCATGTAAAAGGGGGAAGGCAATGGCAGTGGGGGTGTACTATCGAGCGCCTTGCCAAAATGACCAAATGGATGATGAAATGCTCAAAGAAATCAAGGAAGCTAACAAATGTTACAGTGCAGTAATAATAATGGGTGATTTCAACTACCCCGGTATCGACTGGGTCAGTGTCAGGTCAGGACATGCTAGGGAGATAAAGTTCCTAGATGAAATAAATGACTGCTTCTTGGAGCAGCTGGTTCATGAACCGACCAGAGGGGAAGCCATATTAGACTTAGTCCTTAGTGGAACACCAGATCTAGTGCAAGAGATAAGGTTGTTGGGGCCACTTGGCAATAGTGATCATAGCATGATCGCCTTTGATTTAATTAGTGGAGGAGGGATAGTAAGGAAATCCACAGTACTACCTTTTAACTTTCGAAAGGGAAACTATGATAAAATGAGGAAAACAGTTAAGAAAAAATAAAAGGAGCAGTTGCAAAGGTTAAAGACGTACATCAGGCTTGGCTGTTGTTGAAAAATACTATCTTGGAAGCCCAGACCAGCTGTATTCCACGTTTTAAGAAAAGTGGAAGGAAGTCCAAAAAACTGCCAGCATGGTTTAAAGGTGAGGTCAGAGAGGCTGTTGTTGCCAAAAAAGCATCTTTCAGGAAATGGAAAAAAGAGCCAAACAACGAAACCTGGAAACAGCACAAGCACTGGCAAGTCAAATGCAAGGCATTGATAAGGCAGGCAAAGGGAGAATTTGAGAAGAAGCTTGCTGCGGAAACAAAAACGCGAAGTAAAGACCTTTTCAAGTACATTCGTAGCAAAAAACCTGTGAGAGAGTCAGTTGGTCCATTAGATGATAAAGGGGTTAAAGGAGCACTAAGAGGCGACAAGGCGATAGCGGAGAGATTGAATGAATTCTTTGCTTCAGTCTTTACTGAGGAAGATGTAGGGATGTTACCCATGACTGAAGTGGTATTTAAAGGTGCGGAGGAATTGAAGGAAATATCAATACATCGGGAAGATGTATTACAACTATTAGATAAACTGAAGAGTAGCAAATCACCTGGGCCAGATGGTATACATCCAAGGGTGTTGAAAGAACTGAAATACGAGATTGCAGACCTGCTATTAGTAATCTGTGAACTATCATTAAAATCATCTCTAATACCTGAAGATTGGAGGATCGCCAATGTAACACCAATTTTTAAAAAGGGTTCCAGGGGTGATCCGGGAAACTACAGACCGGTGAGCCTGACATCAGTACCGGGAAAAATGGTAGAAACCATCATAAAGAATAAAATTACTCAGCATGTAGATAGTCATGACCTAATGGGAGACAGCCAACATGGCTTTAGACAAGGAAGATCTTGTCTTACTAATCTGTTATGTTTTTTTGAAGGAGTGAATAATCAGGTGGACAAAGGTGAGTCGGTTGATATTGTGTATCTGGACTTTCAGAAAGCCTTTGACAAGGTCCCTCATCAGAGACCTTTGGCAAAACTAAAGAGTCATGGGATAGGAGGCAGTGTACTATTGTGGATCAGGAACTGGTTAAAAGATAGAAAGCAGAGGGTAGGGCTAAATGGCCAATTTTCCCAATGGAGAAAGGTGAATAGTGGTGTACCCCAGGGATCTGTGCTGGGTCTGCTGCTTTTTGACATATTCATAAATGACCTGGAAAGTGGAATAACGAGTGAGGTTATCAAATTTTCAGATGACACAAAACTATTTAAAGTTGTTAAAACCCAAGAGGATTGTGGAAAATTGCAAGAGGATCTTGATAAATTGGAAGACTGGGCATCAAAATGGCAGATGAAATTTAATGTGGACAAGTGCAAGGTTATGCACCTAGGGAAGAACAACCCAAACTATGGTTACACGATGCAAGGTTCCACATTAGGAACCACCACCCAGGAAAAAGATTTAGGCGTTATTGTGGATACCATGTTAAAACCCTCGGCCCAGTGTGCAGCAGCGGCCAAGAGAGCAAATAGAATGCTAGGTATGATAAGGAAAGGAATGGAAAATAAAACAAAAGATATTATAATGCCTCTATATCGTTCCATGGTGAGACCGCACCTTGAATATTGTGTGCAATTCTGGTCGCCGTATCTTAAAAAGGATATAGCGATTTTAGAAAAGGTTCAGAGAAAAGCCACCAAAATGGTAAAGGGGATGGAAGGATACTCCTATGAAGAAAGGCTAAAAAGGTTGGGGCTCTTTAACCTGGAAAAGAGACAGCTGAGGGGAGATATGATAGAAGTCTATAAATTAATGAACGGAGTGGAACGGGTAAACGTAGATCGATTGTTTACCTTATCAGAATATAGAAAGACTAGGGGACATGCAATGATGCTACAGGGTAAACTATTTAAGACTAATAAAAGAAAATATTTTTTCACTCAACGTGTAATCAAACTCTGGAATTTGTTACCGGAGGATGTAGTAAAGGCTGTTAGTGTAGCTGGGTTTAAAAAAGGTTTGGACAAGTTCCTGGAGGAAAGGTCCATAAACCATTATTAAGAAGGGACCCAGGATATCAATGCTTGAACCAATACAAGCATTGTGGAACCTGTGTCCCTTGGGGAAACTGCTAGGTACATATGACCTAGACTGGCCACTGTTGGAAACAGAATACTGGGCTTGATGGACCTTGGTCTGACCCAGTATGGCATATCTTATGTTCTTATGTTCTCCTTCTGACCTATAAGTGCACTCATTTTGCTGCTCCTCCCTACCTTTCCTCTCTTATCTCTCACTACACCCCTCCTCAGGAACTCTGCACGTCTGGCAGATTGCTTCTATCTGTGCCCTTCTCTTCTACTGCCAACTCCAGACTTTGATCCTTCCACCTTGCTGCTCCTTATGCCTGGAACAAACTACCTGAGTCTGTATGTCAGGTTTCATCTCTGGCTCTTTTCAAATCTACTACTACTACTGATCATTTTTATAGCGCTGCAAGGCGTACACAGCGCTATATAGACACATGTAAAAGATGGTTCCTGGAAGGAAGGGAGGGCCCAAGATAGCAACGGACAGGCTTGCTTAAGCAGGATGGGTTCCTGAATGGGGAAAAAGCGGAAAGCTATGGGGGCTAAACAGCCCTCTATGGCCCCCTTGGCTTCTTTGTCCTTATCTTTGCAGGTTTTGGGACCATTGGATTCCTTTTTTTCTGATTTACTGTGGCAGCCGGCCCTTTCTGGGGAGGAAAGCTTGGTATTACAACCATCGGAGGAGGAGACCTCAGCGTCTGCTTTGGACATTGATTCTCTCTCCCCTGGCTCTCATCATGCTCTGAAGGTTTTCTGCTGGCAAGATATTCCTGAGTTGGCAAAGCAGGCAGAGGTGCTCATGGTGGTGGTGGACTCGACCTGTAAGCATAGGGTGGTCTCGGGTTCCGGATTGGTTGATGGTGTTTTCCTGGAACAACAGCAGATGGCAGAGGCCTCAGCAACGATGGCAGCAGGAAGTGAAGCATGTTTTGCTGCTTTGAGGGTGCCTGACTTGGTGCGTAGTGGAGTGGAAGATGAGCCTGTGGGAACCGAGGTTTCCTCTTCTGCTTCGTCAGAATCCCCAGAGGTCATAACTTTGGAATCTATCTGGTCCACAATCATGCAACTTAGGGAAGACCTTGTGCCACAGATGTCTAGCTTGTCTACTCAGGTTTCAAGCAATTCTATTGCCATTCAGGAAGATGAGAGTAAGTTGCTTTCTCTTCAGATGGATGTATCTGATTTACAAACTCAGGTTATGGTTTTGGAAGGCTATTCATTCTTCCAAGAAGGATACTATTGCAATGAAAACTAGGCTGGAGATGTTGGAGAATACAACTAGAGCTGTAAATTTACGGTTGGTAAACTTTCCTAGGGTACTGACTATGTCTGCAAGGGACATGTTTCGTGCTTATTTAACTGAGATCTTGGGTGTTCCCCCTGAATTGCACCCCCCCTGTAGTGAAGTTTTATTATCTGCCTGTGGGGAAAAAAGAAGATGGTGGTAGGGTTATCATGGGGTTATTGAATGTTGATGCTTTGAATGTGTCTGCCTTGCTAGAATCATCGTAGGAAGAACCTGTAGTTCCTTCCACTTCATTGAGTACATTAGTATTGATATCTGATAAGGAGTGGATGATTAGGATTTTTTCAGGAAGCAAAATCTGTTGTTTAAAGGCCTAACTGTTCGCATGTTTCCTGACCTTTCTAAGGATACGCAGAGGAGGAGATGGAGGGAGTTTCTTCTCTGTTCTGGAGTCCAGCAGTTAGGACGGGGGGCTCTTTTTCCTTAAATATCCATGTAAATATCTGATAAAATATCAGTCTGTGTCGTATATTTTTTATGAGCCTTCCCAACTGCTGGCTTCATTAATGCTCGGCACTTCATCTTCTGCTTCTGCATGAGCTTAATTGTATGCTGTCTGTTTAGCATGTTTTTTTGTTTCTTCTCTGATTTGTGTTTTATTTGTATTTCCTTTCTTGGGCTCCTTCGGTATTTGTGGGCTAGAGTGAGTTGGGTAAATTGATGTATTAGTTTATGACTGTTTTCTTTTCCTTAAATTGTTATTTCTGTTACCATGCTCAATTTCATTCAAGAATTCTTGAGTGTTATTGTAAAATATATAAATATAAAATTAAAAAAAGACAGTCCCTGCTTCTCAGAGCTTACAATATAGTCAAGACAGACAGACAGATAACACAAGGATATATTTAGGAGAATGGTAAGGAAACTCATAGGAGACTAAGTGCATCAGGATCCAAACGTGGCCTCAAAGAGGTGAATTTTTAACCTGGATTTGAATAGTGCCACAGACGGAGACTGATGTACCGACTCAGGTAGTTTGTTCCAGGCATAAGGAGCAGCAAGGTGGAATGATCAAAGTCTGGAGTTGGCAGTAGGGCACTTCCCAAGGAGGGTTGTAGGGAGAGATAAGAGAAGAAAGGTATTGAGCAGCAGCAGAATGAGTGCACCTATAGGTCAGAAGGAGACGTTTGAACTGGATATGGAAAAGGATGGGGAGCCAATGAAGTGACGTGATATGAGCATATCAAGGCTAGCAGAAGATTAGACACGCAGCTGAGCTTTGAACAGATAGAAGGGGAGAGAGATGATTCAGAGGAATACCGGCAAGAAGGAGGTTGCAATAGTCCAGATGGGAGGTGGCTAAAGAGTGGATAAGTGTCTTAGTGCTGTGTTCAGAAAGGAAGGGGCAAATGTTGCTGTTGTTATAAAGAAATGACAGGCCTGATATTCTGAAGGTATTTACATGGTTTGTTGTTGCTGTTAAGTGCCTTCGAGTTGGTGTCGACTCATGGCGATCCTCTGGATAGTTGTCCTAATTTGTGTTCGGTCTTCAGTCAGGCGGCTCATTGTTGACAGACTGGCACCCGTACCTGCTGTTATTGTATTGATCAATCTCATTGCTGGCCTTCCTCTTTTGTGTTGACCTTCTACCTTGCTAAGTATGATGTCTTTCTGTAATGATCTCTCTATTTGCATGTTGTGTCCGAGTTTTGAAAGTCAAAGTCTTGTCATCTGAGCTTCTAAAGAAAGCTTAGGTTTGATCTCCTCTAGTACTGACTGATTTGTTCTTTGGGCAGTCCAAGGTATACGCAGTATTCGCTCCCAGCACCATAATTCAAGGGCATCAATTTTTTTCCTGTCTTTCTTTTTCACTGTCCAACTTTTGCAGCCATATGTTGTTATTGAAAATACCATGGCTTGAACGAGTCGAATCTTTGTATGGAGAGAGACATCTTTGCTCTTGAAAATCTTATCTAGGTCCTTCATAGCCATTCTGCCAAGAGCAATGCATCATTAAATTTCTTGAATGCTTGTTGCTTCTTTATTGATAGTTGATCCAAGTAGGTAAACGTTTCCCACAATTTCAATTTCTTCTCCATCACTGATGAACTTAATGATTTTGCCAGTTGTCATGATCTTTGTCTTTTTTACATTAAGGTACAGACCAATTTTAAGACTTGGTTCCTTGATCTTGAGAAGCAAATGTTTCAGATCATCTTCACTTTCAGCCAGTAATGTGGTATCATCAACACAGAGAACTTGTTGATGAGTCTTCCACCAGTCTTCACACCTCTGTTGTCTTCATACAATCCTGCTTCTCTGATGATTTGTTCTGCATATAAATTAAACAGGTAGGGGGAAAGTATGCAGCCTTTTCGTAGACCTTTGCTGATTTTGAACCATTCTGTTTCTCCTTGTCCCGTTCGAACTGTTGCTTCTTGATCAATGTACAGATTGTGCAAGAGAATGATCAGGTGTTCTGGTATACCGATGCTTCTTAATATAGCCAAGAGTTTCTCATGTTTTACACAGTCAAAAGCCTTGCTGTAGTCAATAAAGCACAAATAAATATCCTTTTGGTATTCTTTAGTCTTTTGAAGGATACATCTCACATCCGAGATGATGTCTCTTGTTCCTCTCCCTTTCCTGAACCCTGCTTGCACTTCAGGTAATTCTTGTTCCAGGTATGGTTATAGTCTCTGTTGAATAATCTTCAGTAGAATCTTGCTGGCATGTGGGGTCAGAGTGATTGTGCGATAATTTCCACAGTCAGTTGGATCACCTTTCTTTAGTATTGGTATAAACACAGATCTTTTCCAGTCAGTTGGCCATGATGTTGTCTTCCAATTTTCCTGGCAGAGCCTTGTAAATATGGTAACAGCTGCATCAGATTGCTGTAATACTTCCATGGGAATGCCATCAATGCATGGTGCTTTGTTCTTTGATAAGGCTTTCAATGCTGCTTTGACATCTTTCATCACTTATGGTTACGGATCATAAGGTATAGGTATGATAACGACTGTTATCATATAAAAATTCTGTATAGTCTTTCAACCTTTTCTTGATATTCTCAGCATCATTCAACATATATCTTTGAGCATCTTGTAACATTCCAATTCGAGGCTGGAATTTTTTCTTTAACTCTCGTAGCTTTAGGAAAGCCGATCTTGTTCTTCTTCTAATAGTTTATTTTTCTATTTCCTTGTATGCGTCATTGTAGTATGTTTCCTTGATCTGTCTTGTTGCACATTAGAAATCTCTGTTTTGTTCTGTGATTGCCTCTTTTTCTCCTCTGGCTTTACCTTCTCTGCATTTCTGGGGAATTTTCAGAGTTTCTTCCGTCATCCATTTTGGCCGTTTTTGCTTTTTCACCTTTTGTAGAGACTTCTCACTTTCTTCCAACACAACCTTCTTGATGTCATTCCACAACTCTTCTGGAGCTCTGTCATTTGTATCTAATGCAGCAAATTGATTTTGCAGGCAGTCTTTAAATTCCAGTAGTATATTCTCAAGGTCATTTTTTGCTACATTCTTGAGTGACTTGCTCTTTTTCAACTTTAGCTTGAGTTTGCATACTAGTAGTTGGTGATCTGTACCACAGTCAGCTCCAGGTTTTGTCTTGTTGATGTTATGGAGCTTTTCCATCATTGACTTCCACATAAGTAGTCAATTTGATTTTTGAACAATCCATTGGGTGAAGTCCATATGTACAGTCACCGCTTGTGTTCCTGGAAGAAGGTTTTTGAGATGAATAGATCGTTGGTCTTCAGAATTCTATGTCTCCAGCTTCATTTCTGTTGCCAAGTCCATACTTTCCAATCATTTTGCCTTCTTCTTTGTTGCCAACGTTTGCATTCCAGTCACCCATGACTATCAGGATATCCTGTTTGCAACATGGTTTATTGACGTGTAAACTGTGTAAATGTCACTGAATGGGATATCCCCTACTAATGCTGCTACATGCTCCAATGCTAACCGCTTAGCATCAGGGAATTTTTTTTTTTTTTTTTAAATTATTTATTTAACTTTTGACACACAAAGAAAATATCCATACAGCAAGTACAACAGAGAGGAAAACCACACAGCAAATACAACAAAAAAAGTAAATAAGAAACCCACCCCTCCCACCCTCCCACCCTCACCACCCCGTCTCCATGTGAGTCAGTATTAAGAGTTCATACACAGTTAGACAAAAGGGCCCAAGCCTGCACTAAGGAAGAAGCACAGACCAGAGAAGGACAAGGTACAAAAGGCCAGCCAACTCCCCAGGGTGGTTAGGACCGCAGCCTAGCAGTTGCAGTATATCTATCCAACCACAACCACTTATCCGAGGAAGAGACCTGCCCCAGAGCGCTCCCCCCCCTCCCAGGATTGCTCGAGTGATCCTGCGCCTTCTCATAGCTGGCATACAGACATACCATGCTCCACCATTGATGAATATCCAGCTTGCTGGAGTCCTTCCAGCATACCAGAATAAGCTTCAGAGCTATGGCGACTAGAAAGTCCAGCAAAAAAGTGCTTTTCTTTCATGTCCGGAAGATCGCCCAGAGAAGACCGCAAGATCACCACCTGCCAAGTAAGGGGAGCCTGAAAGCTCAAAATCTTTTGTACCCTCTCCCAAACTAAAACCCAGAAAAATTGAACGTGAAGGCAATCAAAAAACATATGCTTATAAGTACCAGGACTAAGGTTGCAGGACCAGCATAAATCACCCACTCCCACCTGCCAACGTGCAAGCCGAGCGGGCGTAATAAATGCACGGTGCAGCAAGAAGAATAGGGATTGAGTCATACCCGCAGCTCTAGAGACCCTACTGACCTTGGAGCATAAACGCAGCCAAGTATGAGAGGAAATAGGGACACCTAAATCTACCTCCCAGCCTCTGCGACTGCCAGTGAGGGCTGTACCCTCTTCTCCCATGTAGGCATAAAATTTAGACGCAGCTCCGGGTTTACAGGAGTACGCAAGGACCAACTCCTGCACATCCCAGGTCTGAGATACCACTAGATTAGAAACCCCCGCTGCTGAAAGACAGCTGACTAATTGAAGCCACTGGAAAAAACAAACTGCTGGTAACGAGAATTCCTGCTTCAGCCATGCCCAGGGTTTCCACGCCCCGTCTAGGAGTAATTGACCTACAGTCCAGATACCCTGCGTTTGCCAGCGCCGCCATCCAAAGGTCTTGTGTCCAATCTTGAAAAGAGGGTTATACCAAAGTGGCAGTGGGAGGGACACAGCGGGAACAGGACTCATAACTCTCGCCAGAGATTGAAAAGCTGCTTGCGTGGCCCTTACCACAGCAAGGGCTGCAGAGGAAGCCTTGCACTGCATGCCAATCAGTAGATGCAATGGGATCGGATCTACCAGGCGCTTTTCTACCTCTACCCATACCGGCGCCACCACCCCCCCGCTCTGCCTGGGGCACCATAGTGCCCCTTGCTTAAGCAGGAAGGCTAGGTGATACCTACGAAAATCAGGGAACTTAACCCCACCATTGTCCTTGGACGCTTTGAGTTTCCTAACCGCAATTCTAGAGGGCTTTCCGAGCCACAAAAAGGCCGTGAGTGATCTCTCCCACTCTTTGTAAACCTTCCGCGGGAAGGAGAGCGGCAACATCTCAAGAATATAATTTATCTTCGGGGCTAAAGTCATCTTGATAGACTCCAAGCGGCCCCACCAAGATAAATGCAATGGGGACCATTTTGCAGAGAAGGACCGAATCATCTCACCGATATGGCTACAATTGAGTGAGATAGTCTCCTCAATGGAGTCACAAAAGCGAACCCCAAGGTACTTGATCGCCTTCCCTTCCCAGACAAAGGGGAAATTAGCAATATCTTCCGAGAAAGTAGCCCTGTTCATAGGGAACGCCACGGACTTATTCCAGTTGATCTTATACCCAGAAACCTGTGAATATCTATTAATGACCTGCAGTATCTCCTCCAGGGAGTCCGGACGTAAGAAAAGCAACAAGTCATCGGCGTAAGCCGATAATTTAATCTGTAAGTCTCCCAGCCTGATGCCACAGATTCTCTCCGATTGTCGGACTAAAAGTCCCAGAGGCTCCAACGCTAAGTTGAACAGAATCGGCGACAGCGGGCAGCCTTGCCTGGTCCCACGATGGAGCGAGAAGGGAGCAGACAGTTGACCGTTTACCAAGATGCGAGCCTGGGGAGTGGCATACAGAATCTGGATCGAGCTAATAAACCCCTCCCCGAAACCGAACCATCTCAAGACTTTCAACAGGAACGGCCATTCAAGCCTGTCAAAGGCCTTTTCAGCGTCCAAGGAAATCCCGACCATGGGAGAAGGAAGCTGTTCCGAGACAGCCAGTAGATTTAACAACAAACGTGCATTATCCGATGTCGCCCTACCAGGCATAAAACCACATTGATCGGGATGGATCAGATCTGACGAGACTTTTGACAAGCGACTCGCAAGAACAGTGGCAAAGAGTTTATAATCGGCATTTAACAGTGAAATTGGCCGATAGTTTTCCACCCTGAGGGGGTCCCTCCCTGGTTTCTCCAAGACGACTACGGTAGCCTCGTTAAAACCACCCACATTAGGAGTCTGCGCATGTAAGAGCTGATAGTATTTAAGAACAAATGGTAGGATCTCCTCCTGGAACGTTTGGTAAAACTCAATGGGTAACCCATCTGGGCCTGCCGCTTTCCCTTTCTTGGCTGATTTTAAAGCCACCCGGAGTTCACCCAAGGACAACGGGGCATCTAACTCAGACACTTGTTGCAGTAAGAGGGTGGGGTGCTCTATAGGGCCCAAAAAGGCCTCGCTCTCTTCTCCGTTGTCCCCACCCTCAGAGGAGTACAATCCTGCATAGAAGGCTCTAAACGCCTCTGCTATCTCAGAGGTCTGAATGAGCAGGTGCTGATCCCTGGAAAAAACGCCAGCAATCTTAGTCCGCTCAGCTTTGGGTTTCAGAGTCGTGGCCAGCAACCTGCCAGCCTTGTTTTGTTCTCCATAATACTTGGCTTTCCAAGCATGAGAGAGCTTCTCAGCTTCCTCACTGAGAATAGTGTTATATTGATATCGTAATTTTTGCAGACGCACTAGGATGCAAGGCTCTGAACGTGCTCTTAAGAGCCTCTCCCCCGCCTGAATCTGTAACTCAAGTTCTTTCAGCAAGAGCTTCTTTCGCCGCGCAACCCCAATAGAAAAACTAGTGATTTTGGCTCGCAGGGAGGCCTTAAAAGCCTCCCACCATGCCCATCCAGATGTAGCCTCCGGGAGATTCACCGAGAAATATTCCTTTATGGCTCCCCTCATATAGTCACGAAAAGTCGCATCTGCCAACAGAGTCCTTTGAAAAAACCACCCAGCACTCTTCACTGAGTCAGAGAGTAATCCTATGTGTAAAGAGATAGCCGCATGGTCCGAGACGGTACAAGCTTCAATTTGAGCGTCAGACACCTGAGAAACCAACGACTGTGAAATAAGAAAGAAGTCGATTCTCGAGTGTGACCCATGTGGGGGAGAATAGAAGGTAAACTCCTTCTGCGAAGGATGCAGGAGCCGCCAAATATCAACCAAGTTCAACGCCTGAACCATCCCCTGCATCGCCAAACTAGCCCGGCTAGGCCGAAGGGATCGATACGGCTGGCGGTCTAAAAGAGGGTCCATCACGAGGTTAAAGTCTCCTCCGACAACAAGATCCCAGTGTATCAACTCTTGTACCTCCTCAGCAAGCCTATGAAAGAAGGACACATCGTCCACATTCGGACCATAGATGTTCATGAAACCAAAGGACCGGTTCCCGATGCGGAGACGGACTTTCACCCACCGCCCTCCGGGTCAGCCCGAGTCATCTCGATTACAGGTTGCAGTGCTTTCCGGACCAGGATAATCACCCCATTTCGTTTTTGGTAGGCCTCTGCAACCCCCACTAGTGAAAAATGTCCCCCGCCCATCTTTTGCGCCTCTGCAAAACTCAGACGGGTCTCCTGTAGCAGGATGACATCTGCTCTCTTCTTTCTGCAATAAAGGAGAATTTTTTTTCGTTTCATAGGGTTATTGATACCCTTCACGTTCAAAGATAAATATTAAGAGTGCCCATCCCTAATCACATCAGCATGATAAGCAGGATAGCGCGAAGTGCATACCTGTAATGAATCCACCTTTTGACTTGTAACAAACCCCTCACATGGAGACAACCTAAACCCCCTATTAACCCCAAAAATAAAAAGAAAAGCACCCAGGTGCCGAACCCCTTCCTCCAGGGGAACACAAACGGGTGAGCCAATACTGGGGAAACACAACCACCCAACCCCACCCCCTTTGCGCTGAAAAAAAAAAAAAGAATAACAACAAGAACCCCCCCCTCCCTCCCAAGTTACCCAAACATAGGAAAAATTATTCCCCCATTTTCATTCGCAGTAGTAAGTTTAATTTATTTAGTTATGTGCGATTCCCTTCTCCCCCCACCCCCCCCACCCACACATCCCCCGACGCTCCACCCCCCCTCCCTGCACACAATAACCTCCTCATCAATTATCTTATCAATATACGCCTAACCGTAACAGCGGAGGAACCAGGCACCTATGGCAGATTCCATTTACTGTGCCCATGTCATCAGCTCTGATCCCTCGAGGAGGTACAGGAACGGAAAGATATAAATGAAATAGAAATAAACTGTCTGCCAGGCCCCCAGACACACGTGACAGTAAAGCTGCAAATATACATATCTACAGAACTGCATCGCTTAACAAAATAACATATTTAGGATTAAGTAAAAATCACTACACAGGGAGTGAAGGCCCAAGAGAGAAAGGGGGAGAGAGGGGGAGAAAGGAAGAGAAGAGAAGGAAAAATGAAAAAGAAAACAAAGGGTAGATAGCCCCCGGTTCTTCAGAGGGACATATCATGTAAGGCTATTGCAGTTATACGATCAGAACAACAATGATCCGAGATTGCAAAACAATAATCTCAAACAGAGCAACCAAATAGCCAGCCAGTAATCCTGGCGTACCGCCATCAACACCAAGACCCCGGTGCCTGAGGCGAGAGAGCGCTGAAAATCCTGCAAGCAGCTAGTCCCGGAAGGATTCAGCGCATCACTTCGGCTTCTTTCTCCTCTAAGAAGGACTGAAGGGCCAGGGGATCTTCGAAAGTCCTGGTTTGATTGAACAATGTGACCCGCATCCGCGCGGGAAAGAAAAATCCATATCTGGCTTGAAGCTTCTGAAGACGTGGGCGGAGAGCGAGGAATTGCTTACGTCTTTCGACCGTGGCTTTGTGAAAGTCTGGAAAGAAAGCCACCGTGTGCCCTTCAAATTTTACCGGGGCGCTAGACTTCGCCGCAGCCATGATCTGAACTACTTGAGAGTAGCGAAGCGCCCGAATAATGATAGGCCTCGGTCGATTGGAAGTAGGGCTCGGTTGAAAGGGAACCCTGTGGGCTCTATCGATTTCAAACCCTGGGTTAAAATTAAGATGCAGCAAGTGGGGAATCAGATTTTCCATAAAAGCCACGGTGTTAACGCCCTCTGCGCCTTCCGGAATACCGATCACTCGGATATTGTTTCTGCGGGTGCGGTTGTTGAGGTCTTCCAGGCTCCGCTCTAGGGCCTCAATTCGCTTGCCATGCTTTGTCACCACCTTCAGCTTCTCATCATGCGCTGCCACACGATTCTCTAAGGCGTCCATACGAGGTGCAATCGCTATTAGTTGGTCTTTCAGCGCCTTTAATTCGAGCAAGTCCGTTTGAACTCCAGCCAATGTCTCACCGTTTGTGGCGACCATCTCGCGAACTGCCCTGATCTCTTTCAGGAGTTCTTGTAGGCTCTCCGCATTTTCTCGGGTAGAAGCCATTTTGAGAGGGGAAGGAGGATCGGGCTTCGACCTTTTCACTCCAGGATTTGATCCTGCCCCAAACTCAAGCCGGGTTTGCTTGCTGACCGCCATCCATATAGCAATAAGCCAGATGTGAGAGGGAAATAAAAGTAAAATAAGTAGGAAAGGAGGCGGGGAGGCAGGATTTAGAATGGATTCAGCAGGGAGCTATCGGGCTAAGCAGCCATCTCCCTCGGTAGTTGGCTCCGCCCCCATCAGGGAATTTTTTTAACATTTTGGGGCTTGTTGTGGGCAGCAACAGTCCCTAACAGGGGAGTAGCAATATTGTATTGCTTCACAGTTAGCAACACACGGGTAAAGCTAGGCAAAGTGAAAGCTGGCCTAACTACTCATATGAGCTAATTGGGCTGTGGCTCAATATCGCTAGTACCTGGTTAGTTTCTGCAGCTGCAGAGGCTGTGCAGCGACCCCAAATATTCAATGCCAGGGCCGCATATGACCCTGGCATTGAATATCTGGGGTTAAAGGTCGGTGGTGACGGCTATGTGCCGTAGTAGCACATAGCCATCCCAGAAGAATATCGGGCCTGACAGGTTTTAGCTATCTGTTGGATGTGTGTGGAGAAAAAGGAGGAGTCAGAGATGATCCCAAGTTTGTGAGCCGAGGAAATAGGCATGATATCGGCCTTCATAGTACTGTCCTGCGTTGGTTTCATTCTTTCCTCTATTCTCGCTCTGCTGCAGTTCTCCCCTCATCCTCCTCTCAATCCCCTTCCGACTCCTTCTCCCTAGTTTGTGGGGTTCCTCAAGGCTCTGTATTAGCTCCTCTTCTTTTCAATATCTTTCTCACTCCTCTCACATTGCTTGTCCAACAGTTTGGGATCACAGCCTTTTACTACGCAGACGATATCCTTCTCCATGGTACGACCGCACCTTGAATATTGTGTGCAATTCTGGTCACCGTATCTTAAAAAGGACATAGAGTTATTAGAAAAAGTACAGAGAAGAGCCACCAAATTGGTGAAGGGGATGGAAGGCTACTCCTATGAAGAGAGGCTAAAAAGGTTAGGGCTCTTTAACCTGGAAAAGAGACGGCTGAGGGGAGATATGATAGAGGTCTATAAATTAATGAATGGAGTGGAACGGATAAACGTGGATCAATTGTTTACGCTATCAGAATATAGAAGGACTAGGGGACATGTAATGAAGCTACGGGGTAAACTATTTAAGACAAATAAGAGAAAATATTTCTTCACTCAACGTGTAATCAAACTCTGGAATCTGTTACCGGAGGATGTAGTAAGGGCTGTTAGTATAGCTGGGTTTAAAAAAGGTTTGGACAAGTTCCTGGAGGAAAGGTCCATAAACCGCTATTAAAAAGGGACCCAGGATATCAATGCTTGACCTAGTACAAGCACTGCAGAACCTGTGTCTTTTGGGGAAACTGCTAGGTACGTATGACCTAGATTGGCCACTGTTGGAAACAGGATACTGGGCTTGATGGACCTCGGTCTGACCCAGTATGGCATTTCTTATGTTCTTATGTTCTTATGTTCCTCCACCACACCTCCCCTGTCTCCCCTGACCTAACTCCCTTGAATGCCTGCTTAGCTGCTGTTTCCAATTGGTTAATTCAAAACTGTTTACATCTTAACCTTTCAAAAACCATTGCCATCTGGTTCTCTCCCGGTCACCAGCCCCCCTCTTTGGCTCCATCTTTCTCTAGTGCACCTGTCCCGTTAGTTACCACTTTTCGCTATCTTGGAGTTCTCTTCGACTCAGATCTTTCCTTCTCAGCACATGTCTCCCACGTTTCTAAACTCTCCTTCTTCCACTTACGACAGATTCGTGCTATTCGCCCCTTCCTCTCCTCCTCAGCTTCAACCACCTTACTACTCACCCTTGTCATCTCTCGTGTTGATTTCTCCAACTCCATTCTCTCTGGTATCTCCAAACTACAGCTCTCCCGGTTACAACGCATTCAAAACACTGCCGCCCGTCTTGTCACCCACTCCTCTATCAGGGACCATGTCACCCCTCTCCTTTTCCAACTTCACTGGCTCCCTGTCTCCTATCGCATTCAATTCAAGCTCCTCACATTAGCTCACAAGGCACTACACACCTCTACCCCTCAATATCTGGCTGACTTACTCCACTTCCACACTCCTCGTCATACCCCTCGCTCTTTCCACCTCAACCGACTAGCTCTACCTTCACCTTCTCATGCACACCTTCAGACCACACGCTCCTCAGCCTTCTTCTTTGTAGCCCCTGCACTATGGAACTCTCCCCCCCCCTTCGGCTCGAACCCCATTACCCTACCTTCAAACGCTCACTTAAAACTTATCTGTTCTCCCTTGCCTTCGACCTCCCCCCTCCCTAGCCCCTACCCGCCATCTCTCCATCTGCCCGCCTTACTCATGTCTCTGTCTCTTTTTCTTCTTCAATTGTAACTTCCTTTCCAATTTTCTGGCTTATGCCATTCTGTATATATTTTTATTGTAAACCGCTCTGCCTATCCATGAAGGGCGGTCAATCAAATAAATGAATATGAATATGAATATGAGTAGAGCATTATCCAGAGATTGAGAAAGGAGGAAGGGGGAATGTGAGTTTAGGGAGAAAAATAAGAAGCTCAGTTTTGGCCATGTTCAATTTCACATTGAAGAATCTTGAACCACACCTGCTGCAAAATAAATTTTTTTTGTAGGAGCCGCTAAATGAGGGAAGGTAGGAAAATAATCCCCTTAATGTAGCCACTCCTTTTAATCAAATGTAAAGTGAACACAAATTTTTAAACACTTATCTCAGTTTTCAAGTCCAAATATGCTTTAATACCTCTTCAGGATCCATCTCACATCCGAGATGATGTCTCTCGTTCCTCGCCCTTTCAGGAAAGTGGTATTGAAGCATATTTGGAATTGAAAACTGAGATAAGTGTTTAAAAAATGTTTGTTCACGTTACATTTGATTAATAGGAGTGGCTACATTAAGGAGATGGTTTTCCTACCTTCCCTCATTTAGTGGCTCCGACAAAAAACTTTTCATTGTGCAGCAGGTGTGGTTCAGGATTCTTTAATGTGTTTGGTTGTAGTTCCTGACGTTTTAGAAACATAGAAACAGAAATATGACGACAGAAAAAGACCACATGGCCTAAATAGTCTGTCCTTCCATATCAACAACTACAACAGTCCCCCTTTTTACCTTTAGAGATCCTCTGTGTTTGTCCCATGCTTTTTTGAATTCAGTTACTGTCCTCATTTCTACCATCTCCACTTGGAGACTATTCCACAGATCCACCACTCTTTCCGTAAAGAAATATTTCCGCATATCACTCCTGAATCTATCCCCCTTCACCCTCATCCCATGTCCCCACATAGCAGAACTTGCTTTCAATTGAAAGAGGCTCTCTCCCTGAACATTTATGTCACGGAGGTATTTAAACATCTCAATCATATCACCTCTATCCCACCTTTCCTCTAAGGTGTACATATTAAGATCCTTAAGTCTGTCCTCATATGCTTTATAATGAAGACCACTAACCATTTTAGTAGCCACCCTCTGCACCGACTCCATACTGTTCACATCCTTTTGAAGGTGTGGTCTCCAGAATTGCACACTATACTCCAAATGAGGTCGCACCAAAGACTTATACAGAGGCATTATCACCTCCTTTTTTCTGCTAGCCATTCCTCTCCGTATGCACCCAAGCATCCTTCTAGCTTTTGCCGTCACCTTTTCTACCCGTTTAGCTACTTTAAGATCATCAGATACAACCACGCCTAGATCCTGCTCTTCTTTAGTGGACAAAAGTACTTCACCCCCACTTTTCTTCATGTTCAATTTCAGACAGCAGGGAGTCATGTCAGACAGGCAGGCAGAGATCCAGTTCCGGATTGCCAGAGAGATTCCAGCCATAGAGAGGTAGATCTAAAGGGTATGTTTACTAAACTGCGTTAGTGCAATTCGCGTTAGGAGTCGCATTAGTGGAAGGAAAGCCAAAAAAGGACATGGGCGGTACATCGTAACCGATAACGCGCAGTTGTGCACGGTATTGCACACCGCGCAGCAACGATCGCTACAGCGCGCACGTTACTGCGCGCAAGCTTAAGACAGCGCGCAGACACCCAAATACAGAAACAGAGCTGTAGGACAATGGTTACTACACAGACTGATGGTACAAGGGTCATGGGTTTGATTCCCCAGTGTGCCTAATGAAGAAGGCTGGTTAAGGTGTCATGTGCAACCCTTTGAAGGCCTACTATAATATTTTATCCACATTCTGCAGCTGGGTTAATGTTTGCACATGTCAGGAAAATTGTACTCGTCGTATCCAATATGTTCCAATAGTGACGTTCCCTCTGGCATGGTCATGTATGCTATACCATTTGATAGGAATATATAGGCAGAGGTTTGGATCCCGAAAGTACTGGACTTGGCCTGGAAAGGGTTAAGTAGTGGGCTGTGAGGAAGATTACTTGTACCTGAATAGTGCTGCCAGCAAACACACCCTCACAGTGGCGTAACCTAAGGTGCCACATAAGGCACCCTAGAGGGCACTCCATAGGGCACATTAGAAAGTGCGCTGTCTGCCAAGGCACCCTATAATGTCCCCTATAGGACACCATATAAGGCACCTTATAAGGCACTTTATAGGGCGCCCTATAGGGCGCCTTATGAGCCACCCTAAGGAGACAGTACCCTGAGGGTGGTCCTGCTGGCAGAACTAATATACAATAAAAACAGACAATGCCTAAGACAGCCCTATTGATAAACCCCACTGTGGGTTTAGGACCCATGACCTCTGGCTCCACAGGCAGTGTAGTAACCAGTGGGCTAGAGCTGCTAACAACTGGCTGGCTACAGGAGGACTGCACGGCACCACACCCACATTCTGCTGTGGTTACCAGGATAGGATTAACCCACCCGTACCCATGATGCACTGCACATGCAAATCAGCAGTCGAGAGATGGGCACAAGAGCGGGTATGCACCCCCACAGCACCTCGGCCCTGTAGGGGGGACAGACCGTGTGTGGCACTGCCACAGAGTAGCCACAGACACACACATTGTGCGGGTACAGTGCCCACCCTGAAGTTGAGGTGGGGCCCCCAGCACCAGGTCCACAGCACCTTTCATGGCTGAGATACGCCATGCTGCAGGTCCCCATCAGTGTGTGATAGGTAGCTCTGTTAGACACACCTAGGATACATCTGTGCCCTGCTGTATGTCTCAGTCATGTCTAGTCCTTATGGGCGATGATGCCTTCAGAATAGTGCATAATCCTGTGTTGGTGCCAAGGTTACCTGCTGTAGGTGAAGGAAGGGGGGGGGGGTGTATGGACCCATGGGCAGATCATCTACCACCACACAACCCACCCTCTGGGGCTTAGGGTGGGAAACAGGGTCACCCACCAATAGATCCACAGTCTACCTCCCCTGCAGCGGCAGCAGTAGAGGGGACCAGCAACAGCAGTCCTGCTGGGGAATAAGACAGAGCGGTACACATCCATAACGCAATAGCAGACAGATGGCAGTCCTGGATATGCTCAGCTGCCCCCCACCATTATCTGACATTCCCCAGCAGCAGGCCTCCAGCCGCTGCACCCTGCAAGGTGTTCCAACAAGACACATACTAGCTGCAGACAGTCCGCCAGCTAGTCCATAGTGCATGGTCCTGGAGGAGATGCATGTACCCAGAACCCAGGAGATGTCAGCATACACACCAAACAGATAAGTCAGTGATTGGGCCCCAAAAAGAAACTCAGATATATCACATGAGCAAAATGCTATATAGCACTATGGGGGAACCTAGCCATGCCGTGGTCACTACTCAGTCAGGGCGAGAGTGACCTCCCAGCAGGACATGCTGTGGCCACTCTGTCTGTGCAGGTGGTACCGGGCACTACAATGTCCAAGCCGTTGCCCTATGCCCAGCGCAGATGCGGCCAGGCCAGGCCACCCTATCCAGGCTATTCCCACAGTACCTTGCTCCTCATTATGCACATTGGCAGGCCAATACTGGGAACAGTGCTAGCAGTGTGGGCTGTGTAGGGTGTTGGAAGCCACCACACACTGGATATACAGACACACACTCCCCACACCTATGCCAGCATTGTGCAACTATAGAGGTGTTGGGCAGCCCAGGCCACCACACAAGTCCTGAGCACAGTGCAGGCATGGCTATGGTACGCAATACTGTAGGAGTCACTCCCCAGGTTGGTAAACACTGTCAGACACATAACCTGTAGCACACTCCACATACATCAGAAAGGTTGCTATGTTGTACCTAACCTAGGAATTGCTATCTGCCAGTAATCCTAGCAACCTTTTGATAGATGTGTACCAAATTCCCCGGTTTAGGGTGGCATTACTAAGGTATGCAAGTGCTAGTATTGGGAGATGCACGAAGAGCCCACAGTCCTGCCGCTCCAGAAGGCTGTGGATAATGGGGCCTGTGGGTGCGGGTGTGTCTGCCCCTGTTGGCTGCTGCTTTACGGCAGAGGTTCCCAACTCCAGTCCTGCGGTGCCAAACACTGTTCGGGTTTTCATGCTGTCCCTCATGAATATGCATGAGATACATCTGCATACCATGGGGGTGGCGCATAGAAATGCAGCACAGGCATCTTTATCAGAGGCAGCATGGAACTGGAATGGTGTTTGGCCCTCCAGGACTGCATTTGGGAGGCTCTGCTCTAGGTAATGTGCATGTTTATGGTGTCTGTGCTCGGTAGGGTAAAATGTTGGTGTTTTGGGCATGTTTACGTCATCTGCAAGAACGGTTCTGCCTGTATTAGCACATTATAGTAGTGGGTAAAATATGAGGACTGGGTTGGCGGAAACCACAGCTGGGACTTGAACCTGTGACCTTCTGCTTCTGAATACAGTGGTTCTGTGCACTGCACCACAATGTTCTCACAGAGATGGTGCATTCCCTGGTGATATCATGACTGTTGGTCAGACAGGGCCTGTCTGTTGCAGTGCATGGCACCCACCTACACAGGGCTAGGCCACGGTCTGCTCCGGGCAGCTGCCACTGCCCCCTCCACCACCAGTATCCCTCAGCCACCATGCTGACATGCCCTTCTGCTGGTGGAGCTGGTGGTGCGCAGTCTCAGGCCATCCAGTGTTCAGGTAGGCGGCCGCCTATGGTGCGTGTTCTGGGGTAGGGGTGCCTGCATAGACGTCCACGCTCCCCCCCAGCCCCACCTGCCAGTGTTCCGTGCCCTTGGGGGTTGCTGTTGGGTACTCTCCCCTGTGACGCTTTGGGAAACACACTCGTGCCCATGTTTGGCCCTCATCAGTTGCTGTCTGGCTCTACTGTTTACGCATTCCTATGGGCCAACTGAGCATCATCCTAGTCCCCACTGTGGCCCAGCTGCGCCACTGCATGTGCCGCCTGCAGCCCTCTGTATCCCATTTTCAAGCATCTGCCCAGTTGCCCATTCCGACATGCCCACCCTGATGTTGCGGGACATGTGCACGCCATAGGAACCCTGTCCGATGGTGGGGAAATCCCTGAGCAGCGCTATTTCACTGTGGGCCCATGCACCTTGTATGGGGACGGAGTATGGACCCTTCCACGAATTATATCTGTTCTATGGAGCTTACTAGGGGGGGGGGGGTTGATGTTTCTCATTGCTACCACTATTGGCCAGCTTGGTTGTTGTTTTTTTCCAGTTTGTTGGGGTCATTTTCGGTGTTTCTGTGCCCTTTTGTTCTGTGCACTTGTATCACACTTATCACCTTTTTTTGGTTTCCCTGCCTAGTCTGTACATTGCTGACATGTAAATGGTTTCTCTCCCCTTTAAAGTGCTTTTACCGGTAGGTTTTCATTCGCGTTGGAATTCAGCTCTGAAAATCAGCGCCCTCTCTCCACCTTATGCAGTGTTTTACCGCGCCACGGAGCATTACGCTCATTAGCGCGTGATAGCGTGCGCTATAGCGCGTTTACGATCGTTAACGTCGTACAACGCGCGTTATTCACGTTTACCGCAGTTTAGTAAACATACCCCTAAGAGTCATGGAAATAGCCAAAATTTGGGCAGATAGGGAAGAAGGGGTCGGAGGCAGAGGCAGCTTGAGAAGAGAGTTGAGAGTTGTAAAGAGATGGCGAGGATCAGAAGGAAGAGAGTTAGCCAGGTGGACATAATAGTCTTGTTTGCCAAGTATTATGGTTGACTTGAAAGAGGAAAGCATGAATTTGAAGTGTAGAAAGTCTGCAAGGGTGCGGGATTTGGGCCCTATTATGCTTCCCTTACTTTTTCTCACTCTCCACAAATGTGAGGTAGCTGAACTCTTCTGCTATTATCACTCCTCTTCCACACCCTATCCTGAATTTTGCAATGCCTTCTCTATTTATTTGCATTATTTGATATACCATCTTTCATTATAACATCAAGGATGCTTACAAAATCAGGTAAAAAAATATAGAGTTGGTAAAACATAAACTAAACCTAAGACATACAATTGAATAACAATATTTACCAGTAGACAAAACAAAAACAGACCATAAAGAGACAAATTAGTAAATGTCCAGCTACAGAGTTGTGAATGTTGCCGACCTAAGTAAAAGATGCAACTATTATTAAACCTCTTAAGATCAGGGGTAGTGTATTCTACAGAAGAGAGACAATGCAAGAAAAAGCAGTATTACGAAAGTGTTCAAGGTGGAGTCATTTATACGAAGGTTCTAGTTGATTGTTAGTGAATCAAGCATCCATCTTCCTGTATAGTTATTTATCTCCTCCACTGCACCTCATGAAGTGAACTCTTGTCCACCAAAGTTCATGTATCAATAAATTATTTAGTCTATAATCTTCAAGCCTGCCTTTGTCATTTCTCCTATTGTTCAGTGCATCCAGCTCCATCTCAACTAGTACAGGATGCATTAGGCACTGCATTTGGCCCTTCCTCTATAATTATCCACCTATCCACTTAACAGCCAAAACTTTGTACGAACTTCAAGGGAGGACAAGTATAATGATTCTTGGTAGAGCTGTACTGCTCTTTTCAAAATAGGTTTTCATTCTTCAAAAGACTCTTAGTTGTATCCTCATGTATGTTCCAATTCTTTCTTATCTTAACAACAAAATGGGAATTCATCTTAATTACAACGTCAAGTCTCTTGCTCAAACAGAATGAAAATTGATCAGTGCCTCGTTGTCTCTTTTGACTTTCAATTTACTACATTTTGATAGCTGCAAGAAAACCTTCCACAAAGCATACATACATTTTTAAATAGTAGAGGTTTGCAATCTACTGATTTACTAAGGGGCAATACCCTTTTTTGACATCTTTCAAATATACTCTAGAATGGTTTATGATGGGTGGTTAATAGAATTTATGATGTTGGTGTAGTTTTATTGGATGAGAAGGGAGGATGTGGAGTAGAATTATTATCTGGGGGATTATTTTATTGTTTCATGCTTTACAATTTATTTGCATAAGCATGTAATAAAATGTAAATAAATAAATCAATCTTTATCATCTTGGCCTACAGACCTCTATTGGAGTTCAACCTAGTGAACTCTCAGACTATCATGTTTGTATAGACAGTGCTCTGGCCTCCTAATATCCCATAATTTCAAGATTCATGGAGGGACTACATTATCTCAAACTGCCAATATAGAAGCTCTCTGTTCCATGGGACCTGAGCATCATCCTTACATCTTTGATTAAAAAAAGTAACATACCATTGGAGTCGATGGAACATCATCTTTCAAATATCTAACCTGGAGCATCTTTTTTCTTGTAGCTGTTATGTCAACTAGAAAAATCAGTGAACCTCAAGCCAGGTCAGGTAAAAACCTTACACTCTGTTCTTTCATAACAAGGTAGTGCTACAGTATATAATCACCGTAAATTCTTTCCAAAAGTGATCACAACTTTTCATCTGAATGAGGAGAAAGAGCTGCCAATACTTTATCCCAAGCCACATAAACATTACCACTAGATTGCAAATGAGCTCTATCCAACAGAATTTTTAAGCATACAGAGCTGTTTGTCTCCTTTGACCTTAACAAACTTGGAATTTCAGTGGCTAGCTGACTAGCATCCTGTATTCAACTCTGGTATGCAACCACAAGGAGCGAGGTGAATGATAGATGACAACCCACCAAATCAATGCATATATAAAGTAGATTTATTATTTGTTTCCACCCTACATGGCCGTGTTTTGGGTGGAAAGGCTAGGACCTGAAGCAGTATCCAGATCTGACAATGCTGAATCTAGGAATCTTGCTATTCTTTGCTATTCCCAAGAAAATAATGCACCAACCCCTGAAAGTTATGGCAAGGTGTGTGTTTGAAAACAAACTGGTCAGACTGTTAAGTCAAAAGGAGGAAAATATTTTTTGGATTAAATAGGGACAGCCTGTTTTTAGTTGTCTTCTTTCTTTATTTGGCAAGGCCTAGCATAAGACTGATGCTGAGTCTGTTACAGTTGTTTGATAAAAGGGAAATATCTTTCTTTCCTGAATGAGAAGCCTCTCCCATACTGAGTGGCACTCATTTGTCTAGAGGATGATATTATAGTATATGGTATATAGTATATAGTATATGGTATATCCCACTACAACTAGGCATTCCTAACAGGGGCTATACATTTCAAGCAAAGGTATAAGTTTGTGGATTTTTAAATTACTATCTCTCTGCCTGGGAGCTCTTAAAAGGGTTTTTATACATTTTTAAAACAAAATTACATTCTTTTTGGTGCTTTAGTTTAAAAGGGGAAATATTTTCTTTAGTGGGGTAGGTTTAAAACTCTGCTTTAGTATCTTTCTCAGCTCTTTGAAGCTACTGATACCTCAACAGGTGTTAGTTCCCTCCCTACTCTCCAACTCACACCCACCCCTAGTGAGCAGGCTTGCTTTATAGGTCAACTCCCCAATTAACTACACATGGAACAGCACATTTTGAACAAACTTAAAGAGATTTAACTGCTTTTCTCTGAAATGACAGCTGGGAAACCAGCTGTTACTTTGGTAGGTCTCTCTCTTTTGCTTTAACAGATACCTAAGCTCCACTGACTGAACAATGGCTGGGAAAAATCATATCGCCACAGCTGCTGACCCTGTTATAGCTTCTGCCGCTGTCCAGACAAAGGTCCCAATGACAGATGAAGGACCGGTTCCATGTGCAGGATGCCTGCAGGCAGAAACTCTCAGGAAACAAGTGGAAGAACTCAGAGAGGAGGTGGTGAGGCTGAGGAGCATTCAAGACAGTGAGAAGTACATGGATGAGATGCTTCTTGCAACATCCAAGCTCTCCAGCAGAGGAGAAGATGGAAGCCTACAGAATGACAAAGGTTGGACACAAGTCACCAGGGCCTGCAGAATCACCAATCCAACTTCTTTAGTCCTTGAATTGAAGAACCATTATGCAGCCCTGGAAGTGGAAGAGGTGAAAGCATCCCTGGAAAGGGAAGAACCAGAGCTCGAGCACCCCAAAGTTGCAGAATTAGTGACCACAAGGAAGCAAAGGATAGTGGTGGTTGGTGACTCTCTTCTAAGGGGTACTGAGGCATCCATCTGCTGACCAGACTTGATGTCCAGAGAGGTATGCTGTCTGCCAGGTGCCAAAATCCGAGATGTTACAGAGAGTTTGTCGAGACTCATCAATCCCACTGACTATTACCCAATGTTGCTAATCCATTTAGGGCACAAATGATACTGCCATGTATCCCTCTGAGTGTATCAAAAGTGACTTCATGGCTCTGGGACAGAGGGTGAAGTAGATAGGAGTGCAGTGGTGTTGTCTTCAATCCTCCCTATTGAGGGTGAAGGCCAAGGCAGAGAAGCTTGCATTATGCAGATGAATGCATGGCTGCGTGGATGATGTCATCGAGAGCATTTTGGTTTCCTGGGCCATGGGATGCTGTTCCAAGGATTGCAGAGCAGAGATGGCGTCCATCTGTCCAAGAAAGGTCGACGTGTCTTCAGTACCAGACTGCCTAATCTACTGAAGAGGGCTTTAAATTAGATTTGTTGGGGATGGGTGAAAAAAGCCCCCAGGTAAGTGAAACATTAAATACCTTTATGGAAATGGGTAAAAGGGACAACATATGGAAAGCAGTGTGTATAAATGCCTGTAGCTTGGGAAACAATATTCCAGATGTTGAAGCTTTTATGGGAGAGGCTGACTTGGATTTAGTGGCAGTTACAGAAACATGGTTCACAGAAAACCATGACTGTGATGTAACTATACCAGGCTATATTTTATTCATAAAGGACAGGGTAGGAAGAAGGGGAGGAGGAGTGGCACTATATGTAAAAAATAATATTAAAGCTTTGAAACTACAGAGCTTAAAAGGGAGAGAGGAGGCACTGTGGGTTAAACTAGAAAGAGGGAAAGAGAAATCTATTTGCATTGGCGTGATATATAGACCTCCTTCACAAGAGGAAGAAGTGGATGGAGAGTTGATTGAAGACATATGCAGCATTGCTAGGAAAGGGGAAGTGCTACTGATAGGGGATTTCAATATGCCAGATGTTGATTGGCACATTCCTGCTGCAGTATCATCTAGAAGTAGGGAGATCCTGGATTCTCTACAGGGAGAACTATTCAGGCAACTGGTAACAGACCCCACAAGTGAAGGGGCCATACTGGACTTGGTGCTTACCAATGGTGAAAGTGTTTCTGATGTTATAGTGGGAGATCATTTTGCTTCCAGTGATCACCAGATGATGTGGTTCAGTATTAGGACTAGGGCTGATAGAATCCATTCAAAAGCGAGGGTCTTAGACTTTATGAAAACTAACTTTGCCAAGATGGGCCAATACCTCAGGGAGTGGGCAAGAATGAAAGGGGATATTTTAAGCACAACCAACCTCTTTGTTAAAATGGCAAATAAAGGTAAAATGAAAATGAGACTACTATGGTTTTCAAAAGAAGTAGCTGAAAAGGTGAAGAAAAAGAGGGAGGCCTTCATGAAATACAAGAGATCACAGAGAGAGAAAGACAGGAATCTATATTTGTAAAAACTTAGAGAAGCTAGCAAAGTAGTCAGGAAAGCAAAGATTCAAAAAGAGGAGGAAATAGCCAATGCAATAAAATGGGTTGATAAGACATTTTTTCAGATATGTTAGTGAAAATTGGAATGGCAAAAGTGGTATTGTCAGACTCAAGGGTGAAGAGGAGGAATATGTAGAAGCTGATGAGGATAAAGTGGAATTGCTTAACAGATATTTCTGTTCTGTGTTCACAGATAAAGAACCAGAAACAAAACCTCAGAGAACACCCACAAACAGGAACAGAAGCAAGGGGCATCTTGAAGAATTTTCAGAAGACTTAGTTTGTGAGAAACTAGCTAAACTTAAAGTAGACAAAGTGATGGGACCAAATGGGATACACCCTAGAATACTGAAGGAACTTGGGGACATTCTAGCAGCTCAACTGACTGACCTTTTCAAGTTCTCGTTGGAGTTGGGAGTGGTGCCAAAGGACTGGAGAGAGGCTCATGTGGTCCCTTTGCACAAAAGTGGAAGTAAGGATGTGGTTTAAAATTACAGGCTGGTTAGTTTAACTTCGGTGGTGAGTGAATTATTGGAAATGCTTCTGAAAGAGAAAATAGTGAGGTTTCTAGATCCAAGGCAGCATGGATTCACCAGAGGCAGGTCTTGTCAGAAAAATCTGATTGATTTCTTTGACTGGGTGACCAGGGAGTTGGACCGAGGGAAAGCCCTAGATGTGATGTATTTAGATTTCAGTAAAGCCTTTGACACTGTTCCTCACAGGCAACTTATAAACAAACTGAGCATCCTAGGGATGGACCCTAAAGTTACTGCTTGGCTTAGAAATTGGTTGAGTGGGAGGTGACAAAGAGTACAAGTAAATGGAGCTAACTCTGAGGAGAAGGAAGTTACCAGTGGTGTGCCCTAGGGATCTGTCCTTGGTCCGATTCTTTTGAAGATCTTTGTTAATGATATAGCGGAAGGGCTGTCGGTTAAGGTTTGCCTCTTTGCAGATGATTCCAAAATTGCAATAGAGTAGACACCCATGAAGGTGTAGATAACATGAGGAGGGATCTAACTAAGCTTGAAGAATGGTCTAGAATTTGGCAGCTGAGATTTAATGTTAAAAAATGCAAGGTCATGCATTTGGGCTGCAGTAATCCAAGGGAGCAATATAGTATAGGGGGTGAAGTACTTTTGTCCACTAAAGAAGAGCAGGATGTCGGCGTGGTTGTGTCTGATGATCTTAAAGTAGCTAAACGGGTAGAAAAGGCAACAGCAAAAGCTAGAAGGATGCTTGGGTGCATAGGGAGAGGAATGGCTAGCAGAAAAAAAGGAGGTGATAGTGCCTCCTGTATAAGTCTTTGGTGCGACCTCATTTGGAGTATTATGTGCAATTCTGGAGACCGCACCTCTGAAAGGATATAAACAGGATGGAGTCAGTACAGAGGATGGCTACTAAAATGGTTAGTGGTCTTCATTATAAAGCATATGAGGACAGACTTAAGGATCTTAATATGTACACCTTAGAGGAAAAGCGGAATAGAGGTGATATGATTGAGACATTTAAATACCTCCATGGCATAAATACAGAGGGGGAGAGCCTCTTTAGATTGAAAGCAAGTTCTGCTATGAGGGGACATGGGATGAGGGTGAAAGGGGATAGATTCAGGAGTGATATGCGGAAATATTTCTTTACGGAAATAGCGGTGGATCTGTGGAATAATTTCCCAGTGGAGGTGGTAGTGATGAGGACAGTATCTGAATTCAAAAAAGCATAGGACAAACACAGAGATAAAAAGGAAAAAAAGGGGACTGTTGTAGCTGTTGATATGGAAGGACAGACTAGATAGGCCATGTGGTCTTTTTCTGTCGTCATTTTTCTCTGTTTCTCTGTTTCTGTCTATTTTACCTGTATTTCTGGGTTTGATGTTTAAAGTTGGAATTTTAACACAGGATGTTGTTAGGCTTTTGGCTTCTAAAGTTGCCACAAAGTTATTAAATCCTATTGTCTCTTTTTTCTTGTATTCTCATTAGTTTATACTATGGGACTCAATGAAGGTTGAATGTTCTATATTCTTGCTGAGGAGGAAACTATTAAGGCAAAAAAATATTTGCTGCACTTGACCCAGCAGGTTGCTGTGGTACAAAACACAAGCTTTGCCCTTGAGCCAGGAAGTGGATTTAAAGGAAAGAGGAGTAAGTTAGAAGGACTTGGCTACCTGAAGTCAAGATCTACAACTCTGCCCTTGAGGAATGCTGGATACTTGGCAAGCATTCCCAGAAATTCGAGGGCTAACGGGGTAAACTGAGTGAAGACAGAGATTTCAACAAAGAGTTTTGCTTTCATTATTGCCCCTGGAAAAACTACCCCCAGAGATCCGTTTTCTTAGAGGATAATTTTTCCATTTGCAACCATGTGCATAGTTTTGATTATATAAAAGTATATACATTATTCCATAGCCTGTCTTTTCTCTTGCCACTGGGAGTGCCTTTGATTAGTACAATGACTATTACTTACATGAGAACAACAAAGTAATTTTGCCTGCATTAGGGACAGGCAATTTTCAAAGGCTCCATTTCCATGGGTAAAATAGATCTGAAAATTGCCTTCCCCATATTTACCCTTTACAGGCAGTATTTCAAAGCAACCGATAGTTGTTACATTTTTCAAACTGTTCCATGATACAGTTCATTTTCCCTCAGTTCTCCAGTCAGAACACATACCTTTGATTAGTAGCAAATATATTCAGTTCTGAGGGCTACTGAAAATAAATATGTTCATATTCCAGATATTTGAATTTGGGTGACTAGCTGTTAGTGACCATGTCTGTGAAGCATCTATAGTGTGTTCCTTCATGTGCCAGGTTAATTTTATAAGGAAGTAACAAATATTGCTTTTCTTGATGAACGTTTCCCCAAATATCTACAGTAATATACTTTTTATTTTTGCTATTTTTTTTAGCTTTAATATAACATATTTTATTTTGGGAGATGCAAGGAATCACTTCCTCTCCTTTTTTGGCCTTACTGCTCAATGGGAGGCAACCTCTATTGAGCCATGACACCATGAACCTTCATTCACAACCATTCAGGAATGTTTCTCTATTTGCTTGTCTCTCATCCAGTTCAGCCCTACTACTGCAATGATTATCATTGACCAAGAGCTGCAAATTGTGGCTTCCCCTGGAACTCAGTTAACATGGATCCCCTAGTGTGACCATAATTTTCAGCATTCCATAACAACTGAGAATCCCTCCAGCTAGAGGTTGTAAACAGCATTCTGAAGGGTCCTAAATCCTAGCCAGATGGAGAATAGTCAAGCGCTGGGAATGAAACACAGGGAGTCTTCACGGCAGCACTCAGCACTTGCTACTGAACCTCTGGGCCAACCTAGCACAATGCATTCTTATTAAATCCAGAAATACATTTATTAGTTTGCATTATGACTTCAAATGACATACAGTTTTTCTATTTAATTTAGAAATCATTGGATTAAACACCTCTAAGCATAACATTTCTATACATGTTTAATATATTTAAAGCTTGAGCACAGTCTATTGTATCATTCATATACCTATTAATCTACAAGTAGCTCACTGTCAGATATGCTTATTGTACCCTGAAGATATCCCAAGCAATTGAATTAATATAAAACAATAAGAAGGTAATGATTTACCAGCGTTAAGGTTTCCACAAGTAACTGGATTTGTATAAATCTCTTTTTAAGTTATGATACTTCCCAGGTAGAAGTTAAGGGATTCATGTTCAAGTAGCTGCACAGGTTCTGGAATGGGACCAGCAATGAATGGGGGGTCTGCTATTAAGGAAGCACATGGTTTGCTCTACTCCAAAAAATAGTCCAATCCAGGTTTTCGTTCGAAACCAGAGAAGTGACAAAAAAATCCAAAACTTCAACAATAGCACACAAGCAAAACTACAAAGATCAAATTCCAGCAGAAGTGACAAGACAATTTCCTCACAAAATTTCATAATGATCCCTCTGGCAGTGAAAACTGAGCCCCTCCCCCTCACACTGAAAGTCTACTACTATTTTCTGATCCTCTTTACTCAAATACTTTGTGGAAGATGCTGTCCCAGACCGGACTCCTCTCCCTTTGATGCACAGATTAGCACTTCTCTGTGACCTGAGATCCACTGAAGAGTTCTCCCTGACAATTTCATCTAGATAAGCAGAGATACCCCTTTTCCAGAATGGAAGAAAAGAGCTCACTCTATTTTCCTCCTGAGGAAAAGCTGAGAGCACAGCTTCAGAGTTGCCAAGTTACCCAGTTCCAGGAGTGAGATTTTAAACCAGCCCTGGATTTCTGTCCATCTCATCCTGATGCATTATGGGACCTGCAGCACTGATTCCAATGTGTAAAATCAGGGACCTCCAATACCATACTGTACTGCAATGCAAATTTAAAACCAGAACTAGCAAAACATCTCACTCTTGGAACTGGGTAAATTGGCAACTCTGCAGCTCCCCCTCTTCACTATTCTCTGCCTCTTCTGTTCAATGATACCTTAGGGGCCATAGATCCCTATTGTTCTTACTCTGATGAATGAACATAAATTATTTTTCTCTTACCTCACTCCACCTCACATTAAACCTCTGACATCTATATTTATATATGGGGTGTTATAAATAGTAAATATTCAAAGAGAACCCTAACGGTCTCTAAATATGAAAACAGTATAGCTAGAATCTGCTGTGATAGGGTCCCTGGTTTTCTCTGTTTTCTCAGGCATGAGAATAAATTAAAAAATCTGTCCCTTCCTGAAAAATTACACATTCCTTATGCAATTATTTATGGGAAACCAGGAACCAAGTGGTCTCCCTTCGATCCACTAATCCTGAATTCTTAAGAAGACAGCAGCAGTGCTTTACCTCTGGCCACACCCTCTTCTTCTGTTAAAATTAATTGCAGCAGAGGAAGGTCTGAAGGCACCACACTGCTTCTGTCCTCCTCTTGCCAAGTTGGGATGGGAGGATGGGCAAGAGAATCAGAAGGAAGGAAGGAAGGGAGAGTGAGTTAGGAGATGGGGAGAAGAGTGAATGAGGATATGTGAGAATGTTAGTAATTATTAGGAAAGGAATAGAGAATAAAATGAAAAATAATTATTATAATGAATGGTGTAGAACAGGTAAATCTAGATTATTTTTTAACTTCTTCAAAAAATAGAAAGATTAGGGGATACACCATGAAGCTACAATATAGCACATTTAAGACTAATCGGAAAAAATATTTTTTCACTGAACACATAACAAAACCCTAGAATTCATGGCCAGAGGATGTGATAAAAGCTATTAGTGTAGCTGCATTTGAAAGAGGAAAAGTCCATAAACCATTACCGATGGGGAATGGGAAGATCTACTGCTTATCCCTGGGATAAGCAGTAAGGAATTTGTCTATCTTTTGGGAACCTGACAGATGTATTGGCCAATGTTGGAAACAGGATACTGGGCTTGGCGGACCTTTGTCTGAATCAGTATGGCATATCTTATGTTCTTATTGTGTGCAATTTTATCACCACATTTCAAAAAGATATAGTGGGAAAAGAAAAGTTACAGAGAAGAGCAACCAAAATAAATAAAGGGGATGGAATGACTCTCCAGTGAGGAAAGGCTAAAGAGGTTAGGGCTCTATAGTTTAGAGAAGAGACGGCTAAGGGGAGATATGATAGAGGTCCATAACATCATGAGTAGAGAGGAAGAGGTAAACACAAATTAGTTGCTTACACTTTCAAAAAGTACATAAACAAGGGGATATGCCACGAAGTTCAAAGTAGAACATTTAAACAAATAGGAGAAAACATTTTTTCTCTCAGTGCATAAGTAAGCTGTGGAACTCATTGCTGTAGGATGTGGTAAAAGCATTTAGCATAGTTGAGTTATAAAAAAACTTTGGACAAATTCCTAGAGGAAAAGTTTATAGACCACTACTAACGCAGACCTGTGGAAAGCCACTGCTTACCCCTGAAGATAAGTAGCATGGAATATGGTTACTTTTGGGATATACCAAGTATTTGTGGCCTGGATTGGCCACTATTGGAAACAGGATACTGGACTTGATGGACATTTGGTCTGACCCAATATGACAATTCTTATGTTCTCATGTACTATAGGTTTGAGAGGATCAGAAGGGGTGTGGAGGAGGAAGGATACGAGGAAAGTGCGTCTGAAAATTGGAAGATGTGGGTTGTGAATGAGGGGATTGAATGAATGGGCTGTAAGTGAAGGGACTGAATGAGGCAGGAAGAGAGCGAGTGTGTAAGAGGGGGCAAAGAAAGAATGAGTGAATGAATTAGAGGGGCCGAAGAGTGCAATTGCATTTCCATTCCCAATCCAGAATCCCCCCTTTTTTTCCTCTCCCTGCTTGATCTTCCCTATTTTCCCCTCTTTTTCTGCCTGTCTCTGCTGTCTACCTTTCTTAAGATCCAGTCTTCAATTCCTTCCTCTGAGAAAATAAGAATATAAGATGCTATATTGGGTCAGATCAAGGGTCCACCAAGCCCAATATCCTGTTTACAACAGTGGCCATTCCCAGTCGCAGATACCTGTCAGGTTCATAAAAAGGCACCCAATAACACATTACTTATCCTGGGGTAAGCAGTGGATATTCCTGGTCCCCTTTAATAATTATACCATTATAATGGTTTATGGACTTTTCCTTCAGGAATTTGTCCAAACCTTTTTAGAACTCAACTACACTAACAGCCTTTACAACATCCTCTGGTGACAAATTCCAGAGTTTGATTATGTGTTGAGTGAAAAAATATTTTCTTCAATTATACTTAAATGCCCTCACTTGGTTTGCAGCTTGTCGTGCTGTGAGGGCTTGTGTGCATCAGTGATGCTGAGAGCTAAACTATCGGTAGTTTAACTACTGGCAGGGTCTCCCAAGATGGACAGGTCTCAGCTGAGGTGCCAGACCAAGACAAACCACCCATCTGGGCAGCAGCAGAATGGGATAGTGTTGACGGCGGAGGATCACATTTCTGTGAAAACGGCAACAACACCAAACTTAAACCGCGCGGAAGAAAGACCCGGCAATCTACTTCTGTATCTTGCCATGAAAACCCAATGGATAGTTACAACAAAAGAAATTGTGCTATAGTGCTGGAAGATGAGACCCCCAGGTCGGAAGGCACTCAACTAGCTACTGGGGAAGAGCTGAAGACTTCTCAGAGTAAAGCCAGCATTTATGATGTGGTTGGATCAAAGCCCTCAGGACGTCTGACTGCTGATGTAGCTGCGCATGAAATGAGAGTCAGAAGCTGTAAAGATATCTTACGCATTGGAACATGGAATGTACGAAGCATGAACCAAGGGAAGTTGGAGGTGGTCAAGAATGAAATGGAACGTGTACAACTTGATCTGTTGGGTGTCAGCGAGCTGAAATGGACTGGCATCGGGCACTTTGCATCAGATGATCACATGGTCTACTATGCTGGAAATGAAAGACAAAGAAGAAATGGTGTTGCATTTATAATAAAGAAGAAACTTGCAAGAATTGTAATGAAATACAATGCAGTCAGCGAACGCTTAATCTCTATTCGTCTATGAGGAATGCCTATCAACACAACTATAATTCAAGTATATGCCCCAACAACAGCTGCAGAAGAGAATGAAATTGAAGAGTTCTATGAACAAGTACAAGCTGAAATTGACAGAACATGCAAACAGGACATCCTGATAGTCATGGGTGACTGGAACGCAAAAGTTGGCAACAAAGAAGAAGGCAAAGTAGTTGGAAAATATGGACTTGGCAACAGAAATGAAGCTGTAGAAAGACTGATAGAATTCTGCAAGACCAACGATCTATTCATCTCAAACACCTTCCTCCATCAACACAAGCGGTGACTGTACACATGGACTTAACCCAATGGATTGTATAAAAATCAAATTGACTACATCTGTGGAAGTCAACGATGGAAAAGTTCTATAACATCAACAAAGACAAAACCTGGAGCTGACTGTGGTACATATCATCAACTACTAGTATGCAAACTCAAGCTAAAGTTGAAAAAGAGCAAACCACTCATGAATGCAGCAAAATATGACCTTGAGAATATACCACTAGAATTTAAAGACTGCCTGCAAAATCGATTTTCTGCTTTAGATACAAATGACAGAGCTCCAGAAGAGTTATGGAATGACATCAAGAAGGTTGTGTTGGAAGAAAGCGAGAAGTCTCTACAAAAGGTGAAAAAGCAAAAAACGGCCAAAATGGATGACGGAAGAAACTCTGAAAATTGCCCAGAAATGCAGAGAAGCTAAAGCCAGAGGAGAAAGAAAGACAATAACAGAACTCAACAGAGATTTCCAACGTGCAGCAAGACAGGACAAGGAAAAGTACTACAACGATGCATGCAAGGAAATAGAAGCAGAAACTATTAGAGGAAAAACAAGATCGGCTTTCCTAAAGCTACGAGAGTTAAAGAAAAAGTTCCAGCCTCGAATTGGAATGTTACAAGATGCTCAAGGTTCTATGTTGAATGATGCTGAGAAGATCAAGAAAAAGTGGAAGGAATATACAGAGTTTTTATATGATAAAGATCAAGTGGACCAACAGCCGTTTCAACTTGTACCTTATGATCGGGAACCATTGGTGATGAAAGAAGAAGTTAAAGTAGCATTGAAAGCCTTATCAAAAAACAAAGCACCAGGAATAGATAGCATTCCCATAGAAGTATTACAGCAATCTGCTGCAGCTGTTACCGTACTTACAAGGCTCTGCCAAGAAATATGGAAGACAACATCATGGCCAACTGACTGGAAAAGATCTGTGTTTATACCAATACTAAAGAAAGGTGATCCAACTGACTGTGGAAATTATCGCACAATCGCTCTGATCCCACATGCCAGCAAGATTCTACTGAAGATCATTCAACAGAGACTATAACCATACCTGGAACAAGAATTACCTGACGTGCAAGCAGGGTTCAGGAAAAGGCGAGGAATGAGAGACATCATCTCGGATGTGAGATGGATCCTTGAAAAGACTAAAGAATACCAAATCAAAAAGGTCAATCAGATACAAAACAAAATACAAAGTACAAGGAAACATAATACAGTGATATAGTCCACATCAAGCGATGCTGGCAAAAAGTTAAGTATAAGAAACAAAGCAAAAGTAAACCAGGCACAAGCCTACACTTAATTGGAGGAACCTTCCATCAACCAGATTTAATTCCAGTCCCCAACCAGAGCGATCAGCAACAAATTTCTCCAACTGGGTCACATCCGTAAAAACATAGGAGGCTCCATCAAAACCAATCACACATTTACATGGGAAGCGCAAAAAAAAAGTGGCACCCAAGGCCACTACCTTAGGTTTAAGAGCCAGAAAATGCCTTCGCCGAAGCTGAGTCTCACGGGAAACATCAGGAAATATATTGATGGCCTGACCACAAAACAGGACAGACTTCTTTTTAAGAAGGCTCGAAGAATCCGCAGCTTAACTTCGGTGGAGGCAAAAGTAACCAGTAAAGTGGAGCGAGAGGTAATATTATCAGTAGAGTCTTCCAGAAAAGCAGTAAGATTTGATATAGCAGGAACAATTTCATCCATTTCCCCTTCGATGGGATTAACATTTTTAGTACTAGCAAGAATATAATAAGCCTGAATGACAACAACTGGTTCCTGAATATTAAGAACTTCCTTAAAATACTTTTCTAAAAGTATTCTAGATGTCAATAACGAAGTACGTGGAAAATTAAGAAACCGGAGGTTGCATGAGCGAAAAGAGTTCTCAAGAGCCTCCACCCGAGAATATAGAACCAAAGAATTTTTAACCCCAACAGCATGTGCGGCCACGAGTGAAGGGACCTGAGAACTCATATGCGTAACAGTTTTATCAACAGAACAAACCTTTTGATCAAGTTGCTGCAAGGTTACAACAGCATCTTGAGAAAAGGCGCAAAGCGCATTCAAAGTCGAAGAAACTTTTTTATCAATAGCTAATAAAGCAGACCAAATAGCTTTCAATGTAATTTCACCACCGACAGGGGCGGGAGCAATATCAGAAACAATAGTTAATGACACAGATTGCACAGGTGTAGGAAATACAATAGAAGATTTAACAATACTTGCAGTTTCAGGAGACTCAACAGATAGTTCAGATATATGCAAAGGCGCGGGTAATGGAGGAGGAGATCTCCCACTAGAATTGAGGGAGATTCCATCTGGAGAAGACTGCGCAAGTGGGACTGGCATGAAGTGCCTATCCAAAGGACCAATCTGCTACCCTCCAGAACCAACTTCAGGGGCTTCAACGTTCCCTCCGGTGCCTTTGAAGATCAGGCAGGCGGGCCCCGGGCATCCTCTTGTCGGCGGGGACTTTCCTCCCTTTAAATCAGCTTCCCCTGCAGTGGCACCTTGTGCGGGCAGAGAACGTGGAGGATTCGGGGCAGGACATCAGCTCCCAGACTGCCTGGACTACCGCAGCCAGTATTGGCTTCAGCGTTCCCTCCGGAGCCTTTGAAGATCGGGCAGGCGGGCCCCGAGCACCCTCTTTTCGGCGGGGACTTTCCTCCCTTTAAATCAGCTTCCCCTGCAGTGGCACCTTGTGCGGGCAGAGAACGTGGAGGATTCGGGGCAGGACATCTGCTCCCAGATGGCCTGGACTACCGCAGCCAGTATTGGCTTCAGCGTTCCCTCCAGTGCCTTTGAAGATCGGGCAGGTGGGCCCCAGGCACCCTCTTGTCTCCAGGGACCTTTTGTTATAAATTTAGCTCTATCTTTGTACCGCGGGGCGTGGATCGAAGGGGCGTGGTCAAAGGGGCAGGTCTTGCTCCTTTGGCGCTCCTTCGGCGATACTGCGGTGACTCGCTCCTGGTTCTTCCTTACTCCCCTTCCTAGGTTAGTGATGGGGACGCGGAAGGCCAAAAACTTGCATGATTTAATAGGCATATATATTGACCTTTATGTAAATGTATCACACAATTGCCATAGAATTTCAGAAGTTTTACCATCAAATTTTCCAACCTTTGCTGGAGATTCTGCTTTTGAGCTGCCACGTAAAAATGGGGGCTGCGGCTGTGATTAACCTCTTTGGGTTTCTCTATTGTTTTCATTTTTTCCATACTGAAGACAACATAAAAGGAAAGTTATTCTTTTGTTAAAATCTCTTCACCACAGTGAATCACTTGTGAATGAACTAGAAAATCAATACTCCTTTGGATGACTCATAGCCCTAGAAAGGTACAAGCTCTGAGGGGGTAATTTTATAACAGATCATATATATGTGAAGGTAAAGTAGGTGCCTATTTCTAGCCTATGTTATAAAGACACCTGAGCCACTTTTACTAAAGTGTGTTATGGTTTTGCACTTAGCATGCATTTAGCATGAAAATTAATGTGTGTTAAGTGCAAAGCCTTCATGATAACTGTCAGGAGTGTGACCGGCATGTTCCCAATATCTAACGCATGGATGTGTGCAATAACGCACGGTGCTATTACTGCAGGTGCACTTACCTCCACTATTGAGGTGCAGATAATTGCACCCATGTTAATTGCAACATTGAAAATTAATGTGTGATACAGTTTCTCCCCTGTACTATTTATAATGTGCTCATCGCACCCACTCTCCACCCCTAGCACGTCCATATTCAATCCCAACACATGAGTGGCAGTCAACATGAGAAGCAGGGCACAGTAACTCTCATGCCCCACATTAACAGTAACCACAGTCAGGGCTGTACCGAGCCAGAATCACACTGTATGACTTGCACATTGGGCGTGAGCCCCCCCCATCTCCATCCAGATGCTGCCTGCTCTTACCTTGCTGCTGCCTCTCTCTGTTTACTCCAAGGTGGCGCTGGCAGAAGGGCAAGAGCAGAAAGTGGCTGAATGGAAATGGGAGAGGGGAGGTGCGCCCGATGTGCAAGTCGCCGGCATTTTAAGCAGATCTGTCCCTCCCTGCTCTGACATCGCATCAGAGGAGGGAGAGGCCAGATCTGCTTAATGTGCCGTGAAAAGGCTTAAGGGGCATATTTCGGCTGCCTGCTCAGAGAAGAAAAAGTAGCGGCAGCAGGGCAACAGCAGGCAGACGAAATATGCTCCTTAAGCTTTTGCACCCTGTGCAACTGCACCACTCGCACAGGGCTAGGTACGTACTGACCATAGTCCTAACTGCTTAGTGTGCTTTAGCAAAAAGGCCCCATAGATGCCTATGGTATCATTTTAAAGCCTTTGGGGTATGTTTACTAAACTGCGGTAAATGTCATTCGCGTTAGGTTCCGCGGTAAAGGTAGCGATGCCCATATAAAGGCGTGGGAACTGCATCATTACAGCAAGCAGACAGCTAACGCGCGTTACAAGGTGCCTTAGACTAACGAGCGTTACAAGGCGCCTTGTAAGGCACCTTGCAAGGCGCCTTATAAGGCGCCATGTAAGGTACCTTATAAGGTGCCATGTAAGGTACCTTATAAGGTGCCTAGTAAGGTGCCCTGTAAGGTGCCTCATAAGGCGCCCTATAGGGCCTCCTAGGCTAAGCGCCATATTAGACACCCTTGGACAAGGCACTGCAGAAGGCACCCTGGGCTATGGAACCATAGGTTAAGGTGGCCTAACAAGGTTATGGTGCCCTAGGTTAGTGTGCCCTAGGGACTGCAAGGTGCATCAGGATGACATGCATGACCTATGCGGAACAGAGACAGATGTAGCCCTAACACTAGATAGAGCACTCAGGAAAGGCAATGAACAGGTGAGTGAAGGAGGGAGCGGTGGGAGCCGCTGGACCTGCCAAATCTGCGGACATCCCATGTGTCTGCCAGTACTGATGACAGCACAGGGTGTTGGCAATGTAAAGTACCAGGAAAACAGTTGGTGGCAGACGATGGGAATACATGTCCCCCAGTGGAGGCAGAGGTGGCAGGATAGTTACAATGATGGGTGGACAGAGGAGTGGTGGTGCCATGCAGATCAGGCACAGGCGAGGCAAGCATGAAGAGGGGCAATGCAGGAAAGGGTATGACATGGGGTGGCAGCCTGCACTGGCAGACAGGACTCTACACAGCTGACAGACGCAGATAGATGGACCGAGGGAATGTTGGCAATTGTGGCGAGGGTATTATGGGCTTGAAGCACAGATCTGCAAAAATATGACCTGTACAGGCATGTACACTATTTGAGTAGGTCAGGCATGAGATGAGGGAACAATGAGGAACTGAACCCATGAACACTGCCAAGAATGACATTGTATTAACCAGTAGGCTGTACCTCCATGGTGTATGTCACAGCAATGTCTGGGTACAGAAGGACTGCAGGTCACTGCACAAACTGTCTGCTCTGAGTGCCAGGATAGGGTAACCCCACCAGTACCCATGATGCAATGCACATGCTGAATAGCAGTCTACAGCTGATCGCCAAATGGGTTCTGCACCTCTCCGGTACCTCAGCTTGGAAAGACAAACTGACAGTGCGTGATACTGGCACAGAGTAGCTACAGACCATGCCATTGTGCAGGTTCTTTGTTCACCCTGAGGGATAGGATGGGTGCCCATCACTAGGTCCGCAGTACATGTGGTGCTAGAGAAAGGTCCGGCTGTACATCCCCATCACTATCAGTATGTAAAGGTGTTCCTTGCAGTGCAGCCAAATGTAATTTGGTGTCCATCTGTATCCTGCAGTCATATGTGGCCCTGTGGGACCAGACACCAGCCAGATTGGTGTGTACCCTGTGTTAGGGTCTGGCTGACATGGGCAGCTGTTATCAGGGCAGAGGGGTTGCTAGAATTGCATGAGATGTGTATAGCAGTGCCTTTATAGGTCACAGTGGTATACACTACATACCCCAAAGGGCCCACATCACCCTTTTTATAGGTAAAGAACAGGTGCCCTTGCCCCAGGGAAGCAACCTCCAGCCTGTTTGTATGAGACAACCCTGCAGGGTTGGTAGGCTAGAACCCTACCTTTGACTGGGGCAGTGGCAAACCAGCAGCAATGCTGGGGTTAGGTCTGGGAAACCCCAAATGCCTCCCACCACTATTTGCCAGTCACCAGCAGACAGCATAATCAGACTGTACCTTAAAGGTGTTCTGACCATGCACAGTCTAACTGCAGAAAGTCCACCAGTCTACTCACAGAGGAACTATGTGCAGCAAGCAGGCAACTCAGTGATTGGGACCCCAGGACTGGGGAACACAAACATATCACTGGAGGCAGATAGTGTAGAGCGCTATGTGAGAACCTATACCTGCCATGGTCACTGCTCGGTCAGAGTGAGTGCCCTCCCAGCATGCCATGCTGTGGCCACCCTGTCCATGCAGGTGGTGGTCAGGCACTACAGTGTCCCAGCCATTGCCCCACACCTTGTGAAGATGCATCCTGGCCAATCTGCCCTGTCCGGGCCATACCCAAAATACCTTGCTCCTCATTATGCACCTATTCAGGCTAACGCTGGCAGCAGTGGGACATTTTGGGCCCAGTGAAGGGTGGGCAGCCACAGAACAATGGGTAGATATAAACAAACGCTCACTCCTATTGCAGCATTGTACAAAGATAGGGGTGGTTGGCAACTCTGCCCGCCACACTGGTCCTGATCACAGTGCCGACATTGCTAAACTGTGCAGGGGGTAGTAGTAGTGCTCTGGTGATAACTTCAGCTCGATGCTGGGGTTAAGAGCCTGACTCTCCATGCATCTTTGGATTGTGGAGCCTGTGTGGATGGGTGTTTGTACCCCTGTTCGCCGCTGCTTTGGGCTTTGCACATGTTGCTGTTATATATGCATTGTAGGGTAAAACATAGGGACATGCTCTGCAGGAACCAGAGCTGGGGCTTGAACCTGTGACCCTCTGCTTCTGGACACACTGGCTGGGTGTACTGCACCACACTGTTGCCACAGATGCATGATAGTCCCTGGGGCTACCTGTACTTTTCCTCAGCCAGATTTTGTATGTTGCACTGCACACCACGTACTGATGCAGGGCATGGCCTAGGTCCACTGCAGGGAGGTGGCACTGCCCCCTCCAGCATGGGCACACACACCCCTGCCAAGCTGACATGGCCATTTGCTGTCGGTGCTGGTAGTGCGCAGTCCCAGGCCATCCACTGTGTAGGTAGGCGCCCACCTAGGGAGCGGATCCCAGGATGGGGGGCATACATGGACATCCTCAAACTCCCCATCACTGCCTACCAATATTATGTCCCTTCCACATCATGGGGGCAGGATGGCTGGGGGGATGTCAGGTCAGTGCCCTAGCAACTATTGGCTAGGGTGAACCAGGTAGATATAGGTGGATTGTGTTTGGCTTTGGTCAGCTGCTGTCTTGCTGATTTCCGGTTTCTATGTTCCTATGTGCCACCTAGGTGCCTGCTTGGTCCACCCTGTGCCACAGCTGCCCATGCTACATGTCCCGCCTGCGGCCCCCTATGCCCCATTTGCACCATCGCCATAGTGGCCTTTCATACTTTGGCACTATGGTGTTGCTGGAAATGGAGCACTACTATCACATTTCTTGGGCTCCCTGCCTAGGCTGTACATTGCTGACACTTAAATGGTTTCTCTCTCCTGCAAATGTGCATCTAACGGCAGGTTTTCATTCGCGGTAGGATTCAGCCCTTCAGTTCAGTGCGTTAGTGTGAAAGGAGCCTCTCCCCGCCCACTCTCCACCCATTGACCCCTTCTCTCTGCCCTCTCTCCACCTTCTACGGTGTTTACCACGGCCGGGGACATTAACGATCGTTAAGTAACGTTAACGCGCGTTAATCTTACATAACGCGCGGTATGTAACGTTACCTCAGTTTAGTAAACATACCCCTTAGTGATTTGTATGTCTGAAAATGTGCATGCAGATGTCCAAATTATGGAGAACTCCCTAGGGCCATTTCACAAAAGCTTTTAAAGAAGTATCCACTGTAGGGATGTCCAAGTAGGTAGGGGGCATGTTGGGAGTGTGTTTGGGGCGGTGCAATGGACTTAGATGCCACCACTTGATTTCAGAAATGTCAGGGGCTTCTGAGAACCCATCCAAGTTTAGATCTGTTCCAGGCATGAACTGACATCTGGAAAGTGGTTGTTTCGGCCGTAAAGCAACCAGAGTGTAGAGAAGATGGCATTCCACCATCCCCAGTATTCTGCACAATCAGAATGATAGCAGCAGTGGGATATGAATGCAGGTTTTCCTGGTCCTATCCTCTACTCAGATCATTAACGTATTCCTAGACATCCACAGACTGGAATCTATTCTGGAAATGTCTGTGTACACGCCCCTGTAGACGTCCATATCAGGCACATCCACATTTGTGAAACCGTGCCTGAACTTGGACATGCCTGCTTTTTTTTCAGACATTCTGGCTGGGATTTCCCAGTTTACACTTTTACAAAACATATAAATAAAAACCATAAAACATATGTTAGCACAAATTTAAACTAGACTGAGATGACCAAGGCGTGGAAGAATAGCCTAGTGTTTAGAACACTGGCTTGATAACCAAGCAACCAGTGTTTAATTTTCACTAGCACTCCTTGTGGCCTTGGGCAAGTCACTTAACTCTCCATTGCCTCAGAAGAAAGGCCTGGCAATCTTCCTCTGGTCACACTGCCAAGAAAACCCAGGAGCTTCTGGTTCACCAGGAGTCAGCATTGACTCAAAGACACACTGCATATTTTGAGTTGACCAAAAAAAATGGATATCAAATGAAAATAGTATGTACATATAAGAGAGGGATCAGTAAAAAATAATAAATAATATAAAACGTAACAATGTTTTATATTATTTGTTATTTTTTACTGATCTTTCTCTTATGCGTACATGTTTTAAAATGAGTTTTCTGTTATTATACTTTTTGTGTTAATGTATATTTTATGGTTTTTATTTATATATTTTGTCTGAGGTCCCTAAACCCCTGACAAAGGCTTTTTGCTGAAACATGGTTGGGTAGCGTGGGAACATAGACACTCCAATAAATAATTGTTACACTGCATCTACGTAGGTGTATGTTTACTAAATGGTGCAAACGTGGCAGCTGCGACATTATCGCGCGATACGAGATGTTATAACGCGATAATGGCACATTACCATGCGAGAACGTCACGTATCGCGAGATAGAAACATAGAAATATGACGACAGAGAAAGACCACATGGCCTTTCTAGTCTGTCCTTCCATAACAACTCCAACAGTCCCCTTTTTACCTTTAGAGATCCTCTGTGTTTGTCCCATGCTTTTTTGAATTCGAAACAGAATGGTTTAAAATAAGCAAAGGTGTAAGACAAGGCTGCATACTTTCCCCCTACCTGTTTAATTTATATGCAGAACAAATCATCAGAGAAGCAGGATTGTATGAAGACAACAGAGGTGTGAAGATTGGTGGAAGACTCATCAACAACCTTCGCTATGCTGATGATACCACATTACTGGCTGAAAATGAAGATGATCTGAAACATTTGCTTCTCACAATCAAAGAACATAGTCTCAAAATGGGCCTGCACCTTAATGTAAAGAAGACAAAGATCATGACAACTGGCATAATCAACAGGTTCATCGTTGAAGGAGAAGAAATTGAAATTGTGAACAACTTTAACCTACTTGGATCAACTATCAATAAAGAAGCAACAAGCAGTCAAGAAATCAGACGACGCATTGCTCTTGGCAGAATGGCAATGAAAGACCTAGATAAGATTCTCAAGAGCAGAGATGTCTCTCTCCATACAAAGATTTGACTTGTTCAAGCCATAGTATTTTCAATAACATCATATGGATGTGAAAGCTGGACAGTGAAAAAGATAGACAGGAAGAAAATTGATGCCTTTGAATTATGGTGCTGGCGGCGAATACTGTGTATACCATGGACTGCCCGAAGAACAAACCAGTCGGTACTAGAGGAGATCAAACCTAAGCTTTCTTTAGAAGCTCAGATGACAAGACTTCTACTTTCATACTTTGGACACATCATGCGAAGAGAGAGATCATTAGAGAAAGACATTATGCTTGGCAAGATAGAAGGTCAATGCAAAAGAGGAAGGCCAGCAATGAGATAGATCGATACAATAACAGCAGCTACGGGTACCAGTCTGTCAACAATGAGCCGCCTGACTGAAGACCGAACACAATTTAGGATAGCTATCCAGAGGGTCACCATGAGTCGACTCCGACTCGACGGCACTTAACAACAACAACAACTGTTCTCATCTCTACCACCTCCACTGTGAGACTATTCCACGGATCCACTACTCTTTCTGTAAAGAAATATTTCCGCATATCACTCCTGAATCTATCTCCCTTCACCCTCATTCCATGTCCCCTCATAGCAGAACTTGCTTTCAATTGAAAGAGGCTCTCTCCCTGAACATTTATGCCACTGAGGTATTTAAACATCTCAATCATATCACCTCTATCCCGCCTTTCCTCTAAGGTGTACATATTAAGATCCTTCAGTCTGTCCTCATATGCCTTATAATGAAGACCACTAATCATTTTAGTAGCCACCCTCTGCACCGACTCCATCCTGTTTACATCCTTTTGAAGGTGCGGTCTCCAGAATTGCACACTATACTCCAAATGAGGTCGCACCAAAGACTTATACAGAGGCATTATCACCTCCTTTTTTCTGCTAGCCATTCCTCTCCGTATGCACCCAAGCATCCTTCTAGCTTTTGCCGTCGCCTTTTCTACCTGTTTAGCTACTTTAAGATCATCAGACACAACCACGCCTAGGTCCCGCTCTTCTTTAGTGGACAAAAGTACTTCACCCCCTATACTATATTGCTCCCTTGGATTGCTGCAGCCTAAATGCATGACCTTATATTTTTTAACATTAAATCCCAGCTGCCAAATTCTAGACCATTCTTTAAGCTTAGCTAGATCCCTCCTCATGTTATCTACCCCTTCCTGGGTGTCTACTCTATTGCAGATTTTGGTATCATCCACAAAGAGGCAAAATTACCTGAAAGCCCTTCTGCTATATCACTAACAAAGATGTTAAAAAGAATCGGACCAAGGACAGATCCCTGGGGCACACCACTGATAACATCCTTCTCCTCAGAGTGAGCTCCATTTACTTGTACTCTTTGTCGCCTCCCACCCAACCTGATTAGGTGTTAGCAGTTCCCAAAGCTGAGGAGGTTACTGGAGTTCAACCACCTACTGTGCTCAATGAAAGTCCCACTAAAGCACCAAAAAGAAAATAACCTTGCTTTAAAAATGTACAAAAAACCCTTTTAAGAGCTCCCAGTCAGAGAGCTAACAATTTAATATAATAAAACTAACCCTTAAATCCTTACTGTTGGTTGATCTAGAGAGCTCCTGTAGGAAAGCCTGAACAGGGCAGGGCACTGGAGCCTTTTATGCAGGCCTCAGCTGCTCTCAGGTAATCAAGCCCTCTAACTCCTGATTAGGTGTTAGCAGTTCCCAAAGCTGAGGAGGTTACTGGAGTTCAACCACCTACTGTGCTCAAGGAAAGTCCCACTAAAGCTCCTGTAGGAGAAAACGTCTCCTGCGGCGGTAAGGTGTGCAGAGCGTGGAGTAAGGCTTCCCAGAGGGCGGAGTAAAGTTCCCCAGGGGCGGAGAGAAGGGGTCAATGGGCGGAGAGTGGGCGGGGAAAGGCTCCATGCACACTAACGCCGTGAAATGCAGCTCTGAAAATTAGCGCCAGTGAAAACCTTGTGCTAGAGGCACATTTGCAGGGAAGAGAGACCATTTCAGTCAGCAATGTGCAGCAAAAGCAGGGAAACAAAAAAATGTGATTGTAGTAATACATGTGCAGCAACATCATAGTGCCCAGGTACGAGAGGGCACTACTGTGAGGCTGCAAATGGGGTACAGGGAGCTGCAGGCGGGACATGCAGTGGAGCAGCTGGGGCACAGGGGCACAGGGTGGACTAGGCAAATGCCTAGGTGACACATTGGAAAGTAGAAGCAGAAAAGCAGCAAGACAGCAACTGATCAAGGGCAAACATGGCCACGAGTGTGCGTCCCACAGTGTCCCAGGGGACAGTACCCAGTAAGTACCCAGCAAGTACCCAAAAGGGCACATAAAAATGGCAGGTGGTGCCGTGCAGGAAGCGTGGATATCTATGCAGGAAGCGTGGATATCTATGTAGGAAACCCTACCCCATATCACACACCATAGGCAGCCGCCTACCGGCACACTGAATGAATGGCCTGGGACTGCGCACCACCAGCACCACCGGCACAAGGGCATGTCAGCATGATGGTAGAGGGGTGCTGGTGGCAGATTTTACTCTACAGAGCACAGACACCATAAACATGTGCAATCCCTAGAGGACGTTGCATGTGCAATCCCAAGAGGACGTTGCAAGAGCGCTTACCCAATCTAAAAAACACACAAATGCTAATGAGGCATACAGCAGAAATATTGCGCTCTTGCATAAACACCATACACTCTAGCAATCCCTAGAGCAGAGTTTCCCAACTGCAGTCCAGGAGGGCCAAACACCATTCAGGTGTCATGCTGTCCCTAATAAATATGCCTGTGCTGCATTTGTATGCACCGCCCCCATGGTATGCAAATATAGCCATGCATATTCATTAGGGACACTATGAAAACCTGAACAGTGTTTGGCCCACCAGGACCGGTGTTGGAAACCTCTGCCCTAGAGAAGCGGCCAACAGGGGCACAAACACCCACACCCACAGGCTCCACTATCCAAAGCCTCATGGAGAGCCAGGCTGTTGGGCCCTGCGCGGAGCAGCATCTCCCAATACTGGCACCTGCATACCTTAGCAATGCCGTTCTAAATTGGGGAACACGTTCCACATATATCAAAAGATTGCTATGATTATGATTGCTATGATTGCTAGGTTAAACACGATTTGTTGACAGAGCAACCTTTCTGATATCTGTGGAGTGTGTTTCAGTGTTTGCTTCTGACAGTGTTTACCACTCCGGGGAGTGACCCCAACAGTATTGCATACAATGGCAATGCCGGCACTGTGCCCAGGACTGGTGTGGTGGCCAGGGCTGCCACAAACCTCTATAGTTGCACAAAGCTGGCATAAGTGTGGGAGTGTGTGTATGTCTATCCAGTGTGTTTTGGCTGCCTACACCTTACTGAGCCCACACTGCTTGCACTGTTACCAGTGTTAGCCTGCCAATGTGCATAATGAGGCGCAAGGTACTGTGGGTATGGCCCAGACAGGGTAGCCTGGGCAGGATGCATCTGCACAGGGCATAGGCAATGGCTGGGACATTGTAGTGCCCAACCACCACCTGCACGGACAGGGTGGCCATGGCATGTCATGCTGGGAGTTCACTCTCACCCTGACTGAGCAGTGGCCACTGCATGGCTAGGATCCCACATAGTGCTATGCAGTCTTTTTCTTAAGTGAACTTTATGGGTTTTATTTTCTGGGGCTCAATCACTGTCATGCCTGCTTTGTTTGTGTGTGTGTGTGCGCGCACGCACACACGCACAGTTTCTCCAGGAACATGGACTATGTACTAGCTAGCATTTGTATGGCTGGAGCACCTTGAGGGGTGCTGTGGGTGGAGACTGACTGTGCCCTCTGCTGGTGCATGTCAGATAATGGTGGGGGGTGGGGCAGCTGAGCTTCTCCAGCGTTCTGCCTGTCTGCCATTTGCCTTATGTGATGCATACAGATCTGCATTGACTGCCCTGTAGGGTTCCCGTTCCCCAGCAGGACTTGGGTTGATGGTCCCCTCTACTGCCATCATTGCAGAGATGTAGAATGTGGATCTGTTGGTGGGAGATCCTGTCCCCACCCTGAGCCAAAGAAGGTAGGGTGGGTTGGGTGGTGCTATATATTCCGCTTTTGGGTCCAAACACCCCCCCCCCCTTCATTTATAACATGTGACCACAGCACCCACACAGGATATGCACTATTCTAGGTGCATCCTAGTCCACAAGGGCTAGACATCACTGGGAAATACAGATGGACACAGGTGTGTCTGCAAGGGCTATCTATCATACACTGGCACTGATGTGGACCTGCAGTATAGCCTATCTCAGCCAAGCCAGGTGCTGTGGACCTGGTGCTGGGCACCCCATCTCACCCTCAGGGTGAGCACAGGACCCGCACAATGTCACGGTCTGTAGCTACTCTGTGCCAGTACCACACACGGTCAGTTCCCCCTACCAGGCCTAGGTGCTGTGGGAGTGCATACCCCATCTTGTGATCATCTGTATACTGTTGATCTGCATGTGCAGTGCATCATGGGTACGGGTGGGTTTACCCTATCCTGGTAACCACAGCAGACAGTTTGTGTGGTGACCTGCAGTCTTTCTGTAGCCAGCCAGCCAGCAGTGTTGCAGCAGCTATAGAGATGTAGCCCACTGGTTAATTCAATGACTGTAAAAGCAGAGGTCATGGGTTTTATCCCACAGTGGTGCTATTTAATAAGGCTGTCTGAGGCTTTTCCTTTTAATTTAAATCAGTGCTGCCAGCAAAATGCACCCTCACACTGCTGTAACCTTAAGGTGCCTCATAAGGTGCCCTATTGGGCACCCTATAGGGCACATTAGAAGGCGCCTTGGCGGACAGGGCACTTATAATGTTCCCTATGGAGTGCCTTATAAGGCGCCTTATGCGGCACCTTATGTTATGGCACTGTGAAGGTGTTTTTGCTGGCAGCACTGATTTAACTTAAAAAAGGAAATGCCTCAGACAGCACTGATTTACATGAAAAACGGGAACTGCCTCAGACAGCACTGATTTATATTACAAAAGGGAAATACCTCAGACAGCCTTCCTACATAACACCACTGTGGGATTGAACCCATGACCTCTGTTTCCACAGTCATTGCAGTAACCAGTGGGCTATATCTTTACAGCTTCTAGCACTGCGCTGGCATGAACTTAGGGTTAACGCGTGTTAATGTGCCACTACGCCCACTATCGCGTGATATAGATTCTTGCTACCTTGATGCCGGAACGCCCACTCCTTATATGGCATTCTTCACATTAACGCTGCAACTAGCACCGGTAACATTAAGACGGTTTAGTAAACATTCCCCTTAGTATTTTTTTTTCCACCTTGCTCCTTAAATTTTTCCTGATATTGCGAGTGTGTGTTTCCTTTGGAAGGCCTAGATTACAGTCAGACATCACTTCTACAATGTCAGTTTATGTGTCTTTTTAAAATTCTGGTAGTAAAGCAGATGAAATCACAGCTAGATTGAAGGTTTGGACATTTACACCAGCTAAATGAATGCATATAAAATCTGCATGACCAGCTGCATATGTGGGAAAAGTTTATAAAATGAACTCCTAAAAGATCAAGTGGCTGCACTAATTTCCATTTGTGGAGCCCATCTGTAAGAGGACGTTGCAAGAGCGCAATATTTCTGCTGTATGCCTCATTAGCATTTGTGTGTTTTTTAGATTGGGTAAGCGCTCTTGCAACGTCCTCTTACGGATGGGCTGCACAATTTTTTGTTACAGTCTCTCGGTTATGTATATTTTCTGTTTTATGCATATTTTTATTATCTCTTTATGTTACTGTATTTTTATTATGTAATATTTTAGCTGTTCTGTTTGTGTGTTTTTTAGACCCCTGATGAAGGCTTAAAGCCGAAACATTTTTAAGTTGAGTCCTCAATAAAGTATTTTGGGACAACTTACTTCAGTGTGGCTGTGGTCTTTGTGTCCTCCGCTCTTTGCCTGGTTCCTGTTTTCTGCAGAGGATTTCCTCTTCTTTTTTCCTTTTGAATAAAGATTACTACAATAAAAATAGGTCCCAACTACATGCGAGGTAAAGCCTCCATGGGAATTTATAAAAGCAGCCTCTTTTGGTCATATATGTGTATTCCTCCTATTTGTAGATTTTTTCACACTTCCTGACCACACTATAAGCATGTCTCTGACATGCCCACTTATAACGTCCCTGTAGTAAGGACATCCATGTGTAAACGGAAGCCTTTCTAAAATGCCCATTTACACATGAATGCTAGGTCAACATGTAGGTGCCAGTATTTTACTCATGCAAATCACAAATCCGGTTTCTTAAAGAACTCCCTAACTCTGCTTTCTTCCCCTGTACCATTAGATTTTCTCTTTTGTCAAGAATATTTGCTTTAAACCTAATTCAGGAGTTGGTTTTCTAAGGCTTCCTCCCTCTCCTACATCCATTCCTGACTATGGGAAAAAACTTAGCAAACCAGGCTGCCACTGCTTCAATTCTGGGCCTTTAAGGCTTTGAATGCATCTTGTTTTCAGGATAACCAAAGTATGCAAATTGTCCTGGTATCTTCATTCAGTATATGTGCATCTTGAAAATGTTATTCACAATATCCTGAAAACAAGATCTGTTTGTGGTTCTGAAGGATCAGGCAGAGAATTGTTGATTTAACTCTTACTTTTCTATCTCCTTGGTTATGAGAAGTACGTGTGTGCATTTGTTAGTGTGCATTCAGTTTATTGGTATGCCTTAAAAAAATCTAGCCTACGTTAAATTGATGGATCACACACTAATCAACTTAGTGTACCGTAATTCATCAGTTAGCGCATTATATCAATTTAGCGTGTGCCATAAAAACCCTATTAAAACAAATGTGTAAAACTTAGGGGACCTTTCACTAAAATGTGTAAACTGGCTAACACGCATTTTAGCACTGAGCCTTGGTAATTGTTACTGCACTGGCATGACAGTTACCAATTGCTAATTTTCACAGTAACTGTACATCAGGCAATGGGATAGGGAATGGGGGGATTAGGACGGAGGTTGGACATGGAGGGCACATTGCAGTTAGCATGGATGGGCATATTCCATGCTGTCATTGTCATTGTTGCAGTTAGCATGGGTGTACTTAATGTTGCCTTGGTGGGTGGCATTAAATGCACCTGCATGAATTGTTAATGCTGCTGCTACGCTTCAGTTCAGTTACTGCTGGGAACATGTTGGACAAGCTTCTGACATGTAGTGCATGGCTGTTGCACTCAGGGGTATGTTTATTAAACCGGGTTAGGCTGTCATGCTGCGCTGAAAGCCAACATGCGTGAAATGCAGATAGCACAGTGATTTTGCACACTATCTGCATTTTGCACAGTAGATGAGGGTGAGGCAAGATTGAGGTGGGGAAAAAGCATGATGAGAGGAGGCAGTCAGCATGCAAGCAATTGTCACACAATGACTCCCAAATCACTGATAGTGCAGCTGCAGATACATGCAGCCAAGCCATTGGCAGCAGCGGCAACATGTTATCCCCCTCAGGCCCTCCTTGACAAAAGGATGGCGGTGCCATGGGTCTTTCAATCTACAGCAGCAACATCTGGTAATGCCAAACCCTTTTCAGCCCCCCCCCCCACCAAAAAACATCCAACTCCTTTAGGATATTGTCCAGGGAGGTCTTTGGGGCCTCCTGGCAACAAAGATCCCACTCCCCCAGTCCTTACCTTACATTTCCCTGGTAGTCTAGTGGGAAGGGGGCAGGAGTAATCCCCCCCTGCTCCTGCCCCCATCTCCAGTGCTAAACAAAATGGCACCATTCTCATGATGCAACCCCCTAGTGATAAGATGCCAACCTTGAAAAGTTGCTTTCCAGATTTAGTCTAAGGGGTATGTTTACTAAGCGGCGGTAATGTTACCGGCGGTTAGTGCAGCAGTAACGTTACCGATGCCATATAAGGAAGTGGGCAGGTAGGGGGCATTCTGGCGTAAAGGGAGCAATGGGCTGTTAATGTGCTGTAAATGGCACCTTGGCCATTTAGCACACAGGACATTGCACGTTAAGGCTGACAAACATGGCATGTTAAGGCTGACAAGGAACGTTAAGGGCTCTAAGGCGCCCTAACTTAAGGCACCTTACGTTAAGGCATGTTAATGCACCTTAACTCAAGGCACCTTAACACGCCTTATGGGGGGGGGGTGCTAACGCGCCTTAATGTAATGCACCTTAAACTAAGGCGCTTTAGGTTAAGGCGCCCTATAAGGCACCTTAGATTAAGGCACCGTATAAGGTACCTTAAAAGGCACCTTATAAGGCACCTTAGGTTATGGTGCCCTAAGGATGTTAAAGTGCCCTATGTTAAGGTGCCCTAAGGGCAGTAAGGTGCCCTAGCGCTGTAAGGTGCTTCAAGTTGACAGGCATGGATTATATGGCATAAAGGCAGATGTAACCCTAACACTGGATACAGCACCAAGGAAAGGCAATGAACATGTTGGAGGCAGCTGTACTGATGCACAGGGTATTGGCAAAGTAAAATGCTACAGTGACAGTGGGTGGCAGAGGATGGGAATACGTGTCCCTCAGTGGAGGCAGAGGTGGCAGGATATTTTCAATTATAGGAGGACAGAGGAGTAGTGGTGCCATGCAGATCAGGCACAGGTGAGGCAAGCACGAAGAGCCACAATGTAAAAAAGCGTACCAGTGCAGGACATGGGGTAGCAGCCTGCACAAGAAGACAGGACCCTACACAGCTGACAGAGGCAGATAGATGAGCTGACAGATGGTTGGCAACCGAGGTGAAGATGTTATGGTCTGGCAGCACAGAGCTGCAGAGATGTGATTGTGACAGGCATGAGAATGGTTTGTGTAGAACAGGCAGAAAAAATGAGAACAAAGTGGAATAGAACCCATGATCCTTGTCTAAGGGGGTCATTGTACTAACCAGTAGGCTACACCTCCATGGCTCTTTGCACAGCAATGGCTGGAAACAGAAAGACTGCAGGTCACTGCACAAAATGTCTGCTATGTGTTCCAGGATAAGTTACCCCACCAGTACCCATGATGCAGAACATGCAGAACAGCAGTCTACAGCTGATCACCAAATGGAGAATGTACCTCTCCAGCACCTCAGCTTGGTATGAAGAACTGACAGTGTGTTATACTGGCACAGAGCCACTGTGCAGGTTCTGTGTTCACTCTGAGGGTGTGGATGGGCACACAGCATCAGGTCCGCAGTACCTGTGGTGCTAGAGGTAGACTCTGCTGCAGATCCTCATTATTATCTGTGTGTGGCAGGTGTTCCTTGCAGTGGCACCTAGCGTCACCCTGTGTCCATCTGTATGCCTCAGTTACATCCAGCCCTGGTGGACTGTTATCCACCCAGAATAATGCATACCCACTGTTACAATGTGGCTACCATAGCCACCTATTATCAGGGAAGAGGGGTGCCTAGACTCACATGAGGTTCATACAGCACTGCCTATTATACCGCACTCTCAGAGTCAAAGTGGTTTGCAATATATGTCCCTTGCCCACAATAAATGTATTTGTAATTGAGGCAGTGGAGGGACCAGCAACCACAGCCCAAAGGCTGTTGGCCGGGAGGGGGAGGGGGAAGAAAGTGGGAGTTAGACCAGATTTGCACCTGCTACTAAGGCACTGACAGCCCAGCAGTAGCACTGTGGAACCTGAGATGCCCCACCACTAAGCTCTGACATTCACCAGCAGAGGGCACAGTCAGACTGTACCTGCTGCACCCCACCAGGTGTTGCAGCCATGCACATAATAACTGCAGACAGTCTGCTAGCCAGTCCATATTGCATACTCACAGAGAAACTATGTGCACCCAACAGGCTCCTCAGTGACTGGGTCCCAGAAGAGGGAGCACACAGATATCACTAGAAACAGATACTAAAAAGCACTATGTGGGAACATAGCCATGCCATGGTCACTCCTCGGTCATAATGAAAGTGTCCTCCCAGCATGACATGCTATGGCCACCCTGCCCATGCAGGTGGTGGTTGGACACTATGATGTCCCAGCCATTGCCCTACTCCCGATGCAGACGCATCCTGCCCAACCCACCCTGTCCGTGCCATACCCACAATACCTTGCTCTTCAATATGCATATTTGCAGGCTAATACTGGAAACAGTGTAAGCACTGTGGGCCCAGTGAGGAGTAGGAAACCACAAAACAATGGCGACATACACACACAGTCCTATTGCAGCAATGTGCAGAGATAGGGATGGATAGCAATCCTGCCCGCCACACTGTTCCCGATCATAGTGCAGGCATTGCTAAAGTGTGCAGGAGTTAGTAGTAGTGCTCTGGTGATAGCTGCTGCTCTGTGCTGGGGCCAACCGCCTGACTCTCCATGAAGCTTTGGATAGTGGCGTCTGTGTGTGGGTGTTTGTACCCCCATGTTGATGTTATCTATCTGCAATGTTGGGTAAAATGTCAGGACATACTCTGCAACATCCACGGCTGGGACCTGAACCTGTGACTCTCTGCTTTATAACACACTGGCTGTGTGTACTGCACCACACTGTTGCCACAGAAGCTTAGCAGTCCCTGGGGCTACCTTTGCTTTCATCAGACAGATCATGTTTGTTGCACTGCACACCACGCACTGGAATAGGGCATGGTCTTGGACCGCTGCAGGTGGGTGCCACTGCCCCCTCCGCCACCAACACCCCCCCCCCCCCCGCAAATGCTGACATGCCCATATGCTGTCGGTGCTGGTAGTGTGCAGTCCCAGGCCATCCAATGTGTAGATAGACGGGTGCCTAGTGTGCAGGGTCTTGGGTGGGGAGGCATACATGGACATCCATGCATACCCCCCATCACCGCCTACCAATATTATGTCCCTTCCACATGGGGGAGAGATGTCTGGGGGGATGTCAGGTTGGTGCTCTAGCAACTATTGACTAGGGTGGATCAGGTAACAGTAGATAGATTGTGTTATGTCAACAGACTATGGACAGACTATTTTATTTATTTATTTAACAGTATTTTTAAACCGCCTTATCTTATTAATCAAGGTGGTATCACAGCAAACAATCGGGTAAAGTGAGTGTGTTAATCATGCAGTGAGGGTGCAATTTAGTTGAGTGTGTGTTGTATCGTGTGCTAGATTGGGGTGAGCTATGTACAAGGTGTGGTGTGTTGCGTGCTAGAATGGTTTGAGCTATGTACAGTGTGGGCTATATACAGTGGTGCTGTAAAACATTATCTGTACAGGCAGCAATATGTGCTGTTATACATTCTCTTAGGTTATGTGATGTGTCCATAGTGTTCTATGAACAGCATGGTTTTTAGCTGTTTTCTAAAGTCTTTGAGGTCTGTAGTTGTCCTCAAGTCGTCTGGTAGTTTGTTCCATATAGTTGGAGCAGCCATGGAGAGAGCTCTGTCTGTTGTGTCCTTGCGTGTGTGTTTGAATTCACCTGGGGTGCTGACTCGGTTGCGTGTTTGTTTTCTTCTAGGACGAGTGCTGTTGTCTGGTTGAATGAGGGTGTGTAGGCTGTTGGCTGATGTGTGCTGATTTATCTTAAATAGGTTTATGATAGTTTTGTATCTAGGGTATGCAATGCGAGTACTGTGTACCCAGTTTGGACTACTGGGTGTATATATCTTTCAGACGACTTGTGGTCACACCCTACACTGCCTTACCAGGGGCTACAGTAAAGGGTGTTCATTTAGCTGGGTTTATGAACTGTTTGGGACGTATCCTGGGGAAGGTCTGTAGACCCTTGTTAGAATGGTCTACAGATGTGCACTGATTGCCCTATTACAGGCATAGTGGTACCTGTGTGACCTTTGGGGTACCTGCTGGGTAATGTCCCCTGGATGGGACACTGTGGAACACAGGCTCCTGGGCATGTTTGACCTTGGTCAGATGCTGTCTTGCTGATGTCCAGTTTGTGTTCCTATGTGCTACCTAGGCGACAGCCTAGTCTGCCCTGTGCCCCAGCTGCCCCCATTGCATGTCCCGCCTGCAGCCCCCTATGCCCCATTTGCACCATCACCATAGTGCCCTTTCATACTTGGGCACTATGCTGTTGCTGCAAATGGAACCAACCCACAATTAGAGTTACAAAACTAATCCCTGAGCAAAAATAGTTTTTTGTTGGAAGATTAGCCTTGATTCCGCTTTAATCAAACAATAGGCTCATAATTTGAAAAGCCTCAGATTCTGAGAAAAAGCACACTTCTAGTGCCTCTACACACCGCCAAACTATTGAGATGTAAACCCAGCTGAACCAATCAGAAAGTTTGAAAACAATGCGTCTGTAAGGGCAAATATTAAATTTCACAAGCACAAATTGTACTTATCTGAACTGCTAATGCCCAATGTTCAATCTGGGCTAAAAGCCTCATGAGAAAGACTTTTTATGAAACTCCGTAGAGATGATGGAATTTCTCCGTGGATTCGCAGCATTAAAAAAGAACGAACACAGCACTGCGTTTGGGGCAGAACCAATTTTTTGCTGTTTCAATGCTCAAGCCGCTGCGATAAAGATGGCCTCCAAACAAACTTCTTGGATGCCAAGAAAACTCAGTCAGATGTTATGCCACATGACAAGACAAACCAATTGATAAACCACATAAAGTCAATCATATGCTGAAACTTCATAGGAGGCTTGCCAAATCCAATTCCTGATTGAGACCATTTAGTGAAACAGATAATAGACGAAAGATCCAGGATTGCTCTAAAAACTGCAAATGTTGTTCCCTATTCCCGCCCCGTGGGTTGTGCAGAACAAAATCAAGAATCCTCCAGGTAAAGTCTGTAAATAGATGTTGATTGTCCATGCAATGTTGAACCAGTGGAGCAGTAAGAATTTTATTCCTAATCCGAGAGGCATGTTTATTTATTTATTTTTTATTTTATTTACATTCTCTTATATACCACGCTATTCTGCATCAGTGCAGTTTACATTGAACAAACTGAAATTACATTGAACAGGGTATTATAACTTGGAGATAACTATTTTACAGGGAACATGGGCTATGGAGGGTTAAGTGGCTTGCCCAAGACCACAAGGAGCACCTGTGGAACTAGAAACCCCAGTCCTTCCGGCCCAAGGTTGCTGTCCTCTAGTGGGATTTGAACCCCCAACCTGAAGTACCTTGCCCCAACCACTAGGCTACTCCTCCACTCCTGTTCATGCAACCACATCCGTACAGGATGTATAGTGGGTCCTATATATAGAAGATCACATGGGCACACTAGCACATACACCACAAATGTCATGCAACATGTGGTATGCCATTTTGCAATATGAATAATATATGAATTAGGAATATGCCACTGTTTCCCATTGATAGAACGCATGCAGCAATCACAATTGTTGCAAACAAAATGGCCCTGTTCTTCAAAGTCTTGAACAGACGGTCTATCCAAAGGAGATGCAGTGTTGCCAACAAGATTTTGAACATTTAAACCCCTAGTATATGCCATTTGTAGCATTTTATGGAAACACGGATGCAATGCTAATATATGCCAGTGCTTTTGTAAAATACTTCTAATTTTGTTTGTGTGACACATATAAAGTAAAACTCCAACTACTTTTTCATTCTGCTCATCAGATTTAGAAGATGTAGACAAATCAATTGAATCAAAAGGTGGAATCAACCATTCTCGGTGAGTAAAACGTGCTCTGGTATATGCTTGTTTAATAACCTCCAAGGGGTAACCTCTTTGCAGTAATCGATGTGACAAGTCTTTAGCATGATGTAAATAATCATGTATATTTGTACATATGCATCTCAAACGAAGGAACTGTCCAAATGGTAAACCCTTCTTAAGGGAGACAGGATGAAAACTAGAAAAAGTAAGTAAAGTATTCCTTTGGACATTTTTATGAAATAAAGTAGTATGTAACCTGGTACCATGTTTAAACACTGTGACATCCAAAAATTCTAGTCTCTGGAAATGGTGATGCATAGTAAACTTTAAAAGCGGTCCGAGAGAATTCAACCAATCCACAAAGACAAAGGGGTATGTTTACTAAACCTTCTTAACGTGCGCGCTGCGCAATTAGCGCGCGCTAATGATGCTTTACGGGGCAAAAATGCGCTGTAGTGCGCGCTCACGCGCTGTCGTGGGGAGCCCCACCTATGCCATTAGAAATATGGGGCTGCTCCACAGCAAAGATTATTTTAGGTAGCCAAAGGGAATGTAGGTTCATCTGACATAGTAAAGATGTTCTTACTTATTCCAGCTTCCTAAGAGCACTCATTAACTAAACCAAGTGTAGAGAAATTAAGGCTTTTATTCCCCGTCAGTGCAAGGGTTCAAAATAAGACATTTAGGGGTATGTTTACTAAACCGTGGTAAACGTGAATAACGCGCGTTGTACGATGTTAACGATCGTTAGCGCGTGATACCGCATGCTGTAGCGCATTAACGATCGTAAACGTGCCTACAGCGCGCGGTATCTCACCACCACCAAAAAGTTGTCTAATAGACAATATTTTGGTGGTGGTGAGAAGTGAGGAGGAAATTGACACATTCTATCTAACCTTTTTGATATCTTGGACATCTGCACCTTGCCCACTCACAATCTTAAATGACAGAGGTGTAAGGCAGGGGTCTCCAAATTCAGCCCTGGAGGGCCACAAACCAGTCAGGTTGGCAGAATATCTCTAATGCATATATATCTCATGCATATTCATTAGGGATATCCCAAAACCCTGACTGGTCGGTGGCTCTCCAGGACCAGGGTTCCCTACTCCTGTCCTAGGGGTCACCCCTGACTGAGACATACAGATATATCCAAGGTGTGTCTGCAGAAACTACCAACCTCACACATTAGCGCTGCTTGGGACCTGCAGCATGGCCTATCTCTGCTGTGGACCTGGTGCTGGGCGCCCCACCTCACCCTCAGGGTGAGTGACGTACCTGCACAATGTGACGGTGTGTAGCTACTCTGTGCCAGTACACACACACGGTCAGTTCCCCCTACCAGGCCGAGATGCTGTGGGGGTGCATACCCCATCTTGTGATCATCTGTAGACTGCTGATTTGCATGTGCAGTGCATCATGGGTATGGGTGGGTTAACCCTATCCTGGTGACCACAGCAGACTGTTTGTGTGGTGACTTGCAGTCCTTCTGCAGCCAGCCAAGGGTTTGCTAGCAGCTGTAGCCCACTGGTTACTTCACTGCCAGTGGAGCCAGAGGTCATGGGTTCAAACCCACAGTGGGGTTATTTGATAGGGCTGTCCAAAGCATTATCTATTTTTAATGTACATTAGTGCTGCCAGCAAAAACACCCTCAGCGTACGGTACCCATAAGGTGCCTCAGAGGGCGTTTTATAGGGCACTCTATAGGGCACCTTATAGTTACCGTCCATATAAGGTGCACTATACAGTATCCTATGGAGCGACTGATAGGGTGCCCTATAGGGGACATTATAGGTTGCCGTGGCGGATAGTGTACTTTATAATGTGCCCTATGGAGTGCCTTATAGGGTGCCTTATGTGGCACCTTAGGTTACGGCACATGAGGGTGTGTTTGCTGGCAGCAATTAATAAAATACAAATAAAGTGCCACAGGAAACAATGCTTACATGTCAAAGCTGATGCCTCAGCCAGCCTTACATATTAGGCACACTGGGGATTGAACTCATGGCCGCTGTATCATCAGTCAGTGCCTTAACCATTGTGCTACACTGCTATTCCTACTTGCATGTCAGCGCACCTACTTAAGATTTACATGCGTTTAAATGCACAGTGCTGCCATCAAAAACAGTGCTATGACCTTGCCGTGCCTCATAGGGCACCCTATATGGCGCCCTATAGGCCACCCTTAAAGCAACATTGTAGGGTGCCTTGGCGGACAGTGCATTTTTAAATGTGCCCTCTGGGGTACCTTATGGGGTGCCTTATGCAGCACCTTATGTTACAGCGCTTTGAGAGTGCGTTTGCTAGCAGCAGTAATTAAAATAAAATTAAAATGCCTCATAATGCAATATTACACATAAATGGTAGTACCTCAGCCAGCCTTATTCATTGGGCACAGTGGGGGCTTGAACCCATGACCCTTGCACCATCTATAAGTGTTTTCACCATTGTACTGCAGCCCTGTTCTTCTGTTTGCACATCAGCGCGCCTGCTTATGCTTCCTGCGCACGTTTCTCATGTGCTAATGTGCGCGGCGCACAAGAGCACGCGCGCTAATCCCGTTTTGCTACTTTTGACTGGACCGCCAACTCCTTTTATGGCATCCTGCAGACTAACGCGGCACGCACGTTAAGAGGGTTTAGTAAACATACCCCAAAGAGTGGTTGTTCAGCCCCCTTCCACAGAAAAAAGATGTCATCCAAAAAATGAACGCATAACACAATGTCATAAAACCATGGAGATTAATAAACTAAGGATGATTCAAAATCTGCTAGATACAACGTGGCTATCGAAGGGGCCACTGTTCCATGGATTTGATGGAAAAAAAGTTGCTCAGGACTAGTTGAAGAAGCTGATGGAAAAATGGACATGGCAGTCTAGAGGGCAAATTAATCTCCAGTTCAGAAATCACCCATAAAGCTTCTTGCTGCTCAATATTAGTATATAAGGCTGTAACATATCTAAAGAAACTAACCAAAAATTATCCACTGAAACATCAATAGAATCAAGCTTAGACATAAAATGTGTAGTGTCCCTTATAAAAGAGCCAACGTTTTGAGCACATGGTTGAAGAAAAACATCACAAAATTTGGATAATGGCTCCAAAATTGATCCACAGCAGGATACTATAGGTCTTCCAGGTGGTGTTAACAAAGATTTGTGAATCTTTGGAACAGTATATATAATTGGCGTTGTCGGATATGATGGTGTCAAAAATTTAAATTCACATTTAGTGATCCAGCCTTGAGATAAAGCATCTTGCATAATTTATTGAATCTCTTGCTGTAAATCTCCATTTGGATTCTGAAGAAGAGTCCGATAGTATTTAGTATCATTCAACTGATCTAAAAGATTTGAACGATAATGGTCCGAAGATTGAACTACTGTGGCACCCCCTTTGTCGGCTCTACGAACAACCAAATCCTGGTTATTATGTAGTTCTTTCAAAGCCTGCCACTGGTCGCCAGACAAATTATGAAATCAAGATTTTAGACAAGTTGATTCCAAACCCTCCACATCTTTAAGAACCGGCTTTTGATATGCCACAATTAGGGGATCCTGTGTACCTGGAGGAATCCATTTTGATGGTGCTTGAACCACTGAGGTATCTGTTGCGATGTCATGTGTTGCACAAAACTGAATGACATGTAGCTTTCTAAAAAAACGATATAAGGCTACACGCATTTGAAAAAGTTTATATTGGACCACTGGAATGAAAGATAATCCCAAATTGAGCACAGATTCCTGAGATTGTGAAAGTGGATATGGGGAGATGTTTATGACAGTAGTTTGGAGCAAGTCCGAGTCATCGAGCCTTGGAACTGTTCTATTTGATAGTTGTCTCGCGGCTGCCGACCTCAACCTCGGCCTCGGCTGTGGGAGCGGCCCCTGTAAAAAATGTTTCCTACTGATAGGAACGATCTTGTGGGACATTTGGAGCAAAAATACTATCTGAGGATCCGCCTTGTTCAGAATCATCAGATGAAGTGTCAAAAGTAACTTTCTTCTGTTGTGGGAAATTTTTCTTATTCCAGGTATAAACTTGGTCCAACTAATAATCCTTTTTGTCCCGATTAAATTTCTTGATTTGAGGAGTGGAGGAGTAGCCTAGTGGTTGGGGCAAGGTACTTCAGGCCAGAAGGTCAGGGGTTCAAATCCCACCAGAGGACAGCAACCTTGGGCCAGAAGGTCTGGGGTTTCTAGTCCCACAGGTGCTCCTTGTGGTCTTGGGCAAGCCACTTAACCCTCCATAGCCCATGTTCCCTATAAAATAGTTTTCTCCAAGTTATAATACCCTGTTCAATGTAATTTCAGTTTGTTCAATGTAAACCACGCTGATGCAGAATAGTGCGGTATATAAGAGAATGTAAATAAATAAATTGATTTTAATAGATTTCAAATAGTCCCAAAATTGGTCAATTTGACAATTCATATCATCTTTTTGTGACTGAAAACGATCCGCTGATAATAAAGATCTTATATTATTCTTGTTGTAATCTATCTGCTTCTGTATTCAGTCGTTCTCCCAAAAACGCAATAAGATCTAAACTGCATTTATTCAGAATACTGTTCCATTTCGCATAAAAATCTTTGTCATCAGTGAACATTTTCGGAAGTTTCAACATCCGCAAACCTCGAGGGCTCATTTTTGTTTTTAAATACTGAATCATAGTAGCTGCAAATGGAGCACTAATATCACTTTTCTTGGGCTCCCTGCCTGTACTGTACATTGCTGACACTGGAATAGTTTCTCTCTCCTGCAAATGTGCATCTACCGCCAGGTTTTCACTGGTAGTACTGTCCCAGCGTTAATGCTGCAGCGTTAGTGTAGCAGGGGCCTCTCCATGCCCACTCCCCGTCCATTGACCCCTTCTGTCTGCCTTTTCTCCACCCTCTGGGACAGTTATGTTTATGTTTATGTTTATTAAAACTTGATTAACCGCCCTTCAGTAAAATCAAAGCGGTTTACAATAAGTAAAAGCAATAAAAGCAAGACACAGGGCCGGAAAAAGGAAAAGAAATTTACAATTTATAAAAGCAAAGTGGGTTAAGAAACAGCAAAGGAAGGGGAGTAGAGCTACAAGGGGGGAGGGGAGGTGGGGAGGTTAAAGGCTAGGGAAAAGAGGTGGGTTTTTAGCTGTTGTTTGAATGCTGCGTGGCAGGGTTCTAGGCGGAGGGAAGTGGGAAGGGAGTTCCAAAGTGCGGGGCCTATGAAGAAAAAAGCTGAGGAGCGGGTGGATTGAAGGTGGGCAGCGGAAGGGGGAGGAAGGGTGAGACGGTTTAAATGGAACGAGCGGGGGGTATGTCTGGGGGTGTGAAAATGAATAAGATCAGCTAGATATTGTGGAGTACTGGTGTGTAGGGCTTTATGAACCAGGGTGAGTAGTTTATATTGGGAGTGAAAAGAGACAGGTAACCAGTGTAGATGGAGGAGAAGAGGGGTTATGTGGTGATAAGGGGATTAATGAGTGATAAGGCGAGCTGCGGTTTTTTGAATTCTCTGAAGGCAGTGAAGTTGGGAGGAAGCCAGGCCGGTTAGGATAGAATTAGAAAAGTCGACCCGGGACATAACTAGGGAGAGAAGTAGAGTGGAGAGAGCGGAAGGGGAGAGGAAAGGACGAATGTCGAGAATTTGACGTAAAAAATAGAAAGAGGTTTTGGTGATGTGGGAGATATGAGCATGAAAGGTAAGGTCTGAGTCGAAAAGGACACCGAGATAGCGAAAGATGGTGACCAAGGATATGGGAGTGTTGGAGAGGGACGGAGCTAGAGAGGGAGAAGGATGACCGTGAGGGAACCAGATGGCAGTGGTCTTGGCAAGGTTAAGGTGGAGACAGTTCTGGGTCAACCAGTGAGTGATGGCTGTGAGGCAGTTATTTAAAGGAGTGAGATCGGGATGGGAGGGGGACGTGTGGTGAAGAAGAACAATATCATCCGCATAGTAAAAAGCAGAGATCCCGAATTTCTGGATGACTAGTGTGAGGGGCACCAAGAAAAGATTGAAGAGAAGAGGAGCCAAGACAGAACCCTGGGGGACCCCACAGGGTAAAGGGAAGGGGGCAGAGGGTGGTGTAGAGGAAGAGGCAGAAAGGACTGAGGCTGATCGGGTGTAGAAAAAAGAATGAAACCACCTGTAGACAGTGCCATGAAGACCAGCTTCACGGAGACGAGCTAGAAGAAGGGAGTGGTCGACCAGGTCGAAAGCCGCTGAAAGATCAAGTGCTACTGCTACCGAAATGTCACCACGATCATGTGCCACATGCAAGGAATTAGTGAAAGCAAGGAGAATGGTTTCAACACTGTGACCTGGCCGGAAGCCTGATTGACGGGGGTGAAGGTAGTTGGTGGAATCGAGATGATGCGAAAGCTGTGCAAAGACGATCTTTTCAAGGAGCTTAGAAAGGAATGGAAGGTGGGAGACGGGGCAGTAATGGGCTGGGTCAAGAGGGTCAAGGGAGGATTTCTTAAGGATTGGGCGAATTAAAGAATGTTTCCAGGGGTGGGGGAAAATTCCTGAGGAGAGACTATTGTTTAATATGGAAAGAATAGAGGGAAGGAGGGAGAGAGAGGGAGTAAGTAACCATGAAGATGGGATGGGATTGAGGGGGCAGAAAGTCTTGTTAGAGGTAGAGATGAGTTTATGAATTTCAGCTGATGTGGTTAGTGCGAATGATGACCATGTATGGGAGAGGTGGGACAAAGGGGGGGGGAAGCTGTAGGGGGTGGGGAAGAAATGGGTGGAGGACAGGCCGGCAAAGACGCTCTTAGAGAAGTGACTTTAGCGCTGAAAGTAGAGGCTAGCAGAGGAGGGGCTGGAGTAGGGTGGGCAGGTACGGAGGAGGAATCGGGACGAAGGGAAGTGAGAGACCGGAGTGTAGAGTAGAGGTGATGGGTCTGATTTGGGGCATTAGTGATGGCATTGGAAATAAATGTGCGTTTGGCAAGGAGAGTCCGGGAACGGTAGAAGGCATGATGAGCTTTAAAAGAAGACAGGGTAGTTGGGGAGTGGTTCTTACGCCAGTGACGTTCAGCTCTGCGGAGTTGAGAGCGAAGGAGGCGGAGACCGGAATGAAACCAGGGTTGTGAAATACGGCGCTTTGCTGGGCGTGGACGAAGGGGAGCGATAGAATCAAGGGCGGAAGAAAGGGAGGAGAACCATGTGGATGCTTGAGTGTCGGGAGATAAGGAGGAGAAATCTGGGGGGAGAAGGGTGGTAACCGGGGGAAAACTTTGGACCGTGTTAGGGGTGATTAGCCTTGACAGTCGAGGGGGCGAGGAATGCAAGAGGGGGGGTGGGGAATGGAGAGGGAGTGGGTGGGAGCAGGAGGCAATGAGACAGGCATGATCGGTCCAGGGGAGAGGGAGAGCTACTAGATTAGAAAGCAGGAGCTGGGATGTTGCTGGGGTAATGAGGAGATCAAGAGTGTGACCGGCGGAGTGGGTGGGAAAGGGAACATGTTGGGTGAGGGAGAGATCTTGAAGGAGAGCTAAAAAAGCGTGATCCCTTGGGGAAGAAGGTGAATCGAGGTGGAGATTGAAATCCACAGCGATGAGAAAGTGAGAAAAAGCCAAGGAGAGGTCTGAGAGGGTCCGAAGAAGAGAATCCCAAAGATCGGGGCGGAGGGCAGGGGGGGAATAAATGAGAAGGACATATAGTGAGGGTGCAGTGTGAAGATGAAACAGAAGGGATTCAGGGTAATAGAGTAGAGGAGAGGGGACCTGAGAAGCGGGAAAAGCGGGGGATAGGATGGCTGCCACCCCACCGCCAGAGCGACCTACACGGGGGACAGAAATTGCTGAGAAGCCAGGGAGGAGGCAGCGGGCGAGAAGGGCGTCCTCACCGTCCTTTAGCCAGGTTTCGGTGAGGAGGGTAACGTCAAGAGAAGATTGAAGAAGAAGATCCTGAATAAGGAGGGTCTTGGATCTTAGGGATCGACAGTTCAAAAGATCTAGATTGAATGAGGTGGGGGAAGGAGAGGTAGAATGGGGGAGGGTGTGAGTGGAAGCTAGGCAAGGACGGAGGTTGGCTAAACAGCGAGAACGTTTAGAGGGAACCTTGTTCGGGCGTTGACCCCATAAGATGGGTATGGAAGCCATAGGATGACAAGCCGAGAGAGAAGGAAGGGGGAGGTTTGAAACAGTGGACTGTACCTGTGATAGTTGAGCAGAGACGCAAATGGTGAACCCCGAGGAGGAGACGAAATGATCCAATCCAGTTGGTGAGTTACCGCTGCTGGTAACGTTAACACATGTTAATGTTACATCGGGTAACATTACCAAGCGTTAATGTTACATAGGGTAACGTTAACATGCGGTAACGTTACCACTGCTATGTTACCGCGCCTTAGTAAACATACCCCTAAGTCATCTCAATGTGCCTCAATCATTTGAATGAAGTTAGGGGAGACCAAATATCCATCAAGATCAATCAGGTCAAAAGTATCTGGCAGGATCCCAGTAAGTAGATGGATTCCATCCTGCTTATTCTTGGGGATAAGCAGTGACTTTCCCCAAGTCTATCTTAATAAGGGTTTATGAATTATGCATTGAGTGAAAAGTATTTTCTTTGATTTCTACTGTGTTAAATATATACTCATGAACTTTATGGTGTGTCATCTAGTCTTTGTAGATTTTGAAAGAGTAAATGCCCAATTTGCATTTATTCATTACACTCACCCTCGGTTTTATAGACTTCTACCCTATTTCCCCTCAGCCATCTCTTCTCAGTGCTGAAGAACTCTAATCTCTTTAGCCCTTTTTCATAGGAGAGCCATTCCATATCCTTTATCATTTTGAATGTCTCTCTGTGTATCTTTCTTGAGATGCAGCAACCAGAACTGCACACACTACTCAAGGTAAGCTAGCACTGTGAATCGATACAGAGGCATTATGACTCTAGTCTTTTCCTAATAATTCCTAACATTATGTTTGTTTTTATGGGTGCCGCCACACATTGTGCAGAGTTTTTCAACAATGATACCTAGGTCTTTTTCCTTGGTGGTAAGGTAACTCTTAAAGTACAGTAGATCTATCATTGCTAATGAAAGTGTTTTGCCAATGTTGTTCATCCAATTCTGGAGAGACTATCTGTAAGGTCAAGAGTACAACTTTAGTCTCTTTGCTTGTGCAAGTTTTGATCCCTTTGATAACGCTGTTAACTGCCACATGGTGATGGTGTTTTTTTTTAAACTAAGATTATCACTGAGACCACTAACACACTTCTCACAGGCCTCCAAACTGCTCCCAGATAGCAATGACTTTCAGTCATTACTAATCTGAAACAGATCTGAACTGTAATTTTGAGATCAAAAGTTATATAACCTTTTGCTAGTTCTCCAAATCCTCCAGTCTTCTCACTGTAATTTCTCTTAAAGAAAAGGTTCCATAGTCTCTCTTAACATCATATTATATTAATAGTTAATTTATTGTCGTATCAATAAAAATGAGAATGTGATGCCTTAATATAAAACTCTGATGAGCATATGATTTTATGAATTAATGCAACAATAGAGAGCAGTGCCATTGAAGGTGGAGTGGAGTGGAGGAGTAGCCTAGTGGTTAGAACACTGGCTTGGTAACCAAGCAACCAGGGTTCAATTTCCACCAGCACTCCTTGTGGCCTTGAGCAAGTCACTTAACCCTCCATTGCCTCAGAAGAAAGGCCTGGCAATCTACTTCCAGTGACACTGCTGAGAAAACCCAGGAGCTTCTGGGTCACCAGGAGCCAGGACTGACTCAAAGGCACACATTGCATTTTTGCCATTGAAAGTATAGGATAAGAATCCAACAGATCTTTTACTTGCTCCAGCAAATAATTAATAGTTAATGTGTGCTTATCCGGGTTTGGCTTCTCTAGTTATATGGGTTTGGCAGCGATACCCATGTGTGGGTTCCCATACCTGGTTGCGAAACTTCTGCATTCTGCCAGTGTAGAAAACACATCTGGCTGGTCAGATACACAGTAGTAGCATGGCGGCGAGACGCACAACTAATTTCAGCACTGTGGAGGCAGCGGCCTTAGCAAAGATGGTGCTGAAGTCGGAGGAGGTGCTCTCCCCAAGGAGCCATCAGAGGTCGAACCTTTGACTCTTCATGGGCATTTGGAGGGCGATCCAGCTCCAGCTGTGGAAGTGAGTAGGCAATGGGTTATGCGAGCCCAGGGATTACAGCGGGAAGATGGGCAGAGCAGCAGGTCATAGATAGCACACTGCCACAAGCCTAGCTGTGAGAATGCACATGCAAACAGTGAGGATGGGTCATGGCACATGCTGCCGTCAGCATCAGGTGTATAGTTCATGACTCTGCCAGGTTCCGCACCTCACAATGTAGGTCCCTGCCATCCTAGGTTGCCTATAACAGTATGCAGCTGCAAACAACACTTGGGAGGACGCAAGAGCTCCCCCTGATAGAGGATATCTAGCAAATGCATGGGCCACAGTTAAATCACAGCAGGGGAACTGTTACAGCTTTTGGGGCCTGTTTAAAGTGTTGCTTGTTGTGGGGGTGTCACTGTAGTTGTAGCCCGTGGCCTGCTGCAACTGCCCAGCCTCCAGAACATATCATAGCATTTGCAGAATATTGATTCACACAGATGAGAACAGATGTGGATCCCCCAGCATGTCCACACTGAGTCCCCCCTGTTCCCTGCATATCACCACATCGTGTGCAGCTATGAATTGTGTGCAGCATCAGATAACTGGCTCTGTTCAACAATAACACACCTGCGACCAAAAACTGTTATAAACCACATAGCATGATTAATTGCTCCAAGAGTCCTATCACAAGATGAAAATACAGAAGGAGTTGGGATGACATAGTCATTACAAGGGGTTTAGGGAGACTGAAAGGGAAGGGGAGAGAGCCAGGGCAGCAGAATGAGGGGGATGGTGTCATCTGACATGGATGAGACGAGATGGGACAGTGTGGTGTGTGGTCAGAAATAGTGAGGAAGAGACAAGGTATAGAAAGTGGAGGCACATAGCAGGATGTATGGGCCTAAGCGTGTTCATTAGGGGCAGTGAGGAGGCAGTTGAAGAAGGGGTCTGAGCCTATGGGGTCCAGAGGGGAAACACAGGTATCCAAGGAAGCAGGTGAAGGGTCAAGGTGACAGCTGACAACATGAGGATGCTAGTGAGAGCTACTAGGTAGTGTCCTTAATGCCCCACATTTGGTGCCATAAACCAATAGGAACCAGACAGAGCTGAAACATAAGGGCTGCCAGGGGCAACCATTTTCCCTGCAGTCACAGGAACTGGATGCATTCTGTAGTACCTGCAATGGCCCAGTCTGTGAGCACAGCCATAACACTATGTTGACACAGGGGTGTGTTGTAACCCTGGCACAGGGTACCCAAAGGAGCAACAACTGACAAATATGATGAATTGCCCCCTGAGAATGGCAGTACATGCCCATGCTGTTAGGGTGCTCAGTTCGGTTATAAACAGCTATGTATGTGATTGTATAGTTGGGGAAATGTGGACCCAAAAGGGTTCTAATCTGATCTTTTACCTCTCTCCCACAGTGAATTTGGTATTTGTAGAATCCTGGAGGCCCTCAAGTGCAGATACTATGCAGCAATAGAGGGCTGACTTCATCTAGTGCCTCAGGGAGGAGGTTGCTGCAGATGCAGGTAAGTGAGGCACAGGGCAGTCACTATGTGCCACTTGGAACAACAGTCATGACTGAATGGAAGGTCTACACTTGTACATGACATTGAATATGTAGCTTGCACAGCACTATAGCATGCTGCAGGCCTCATGGGTCCATCACATATGTCATCAGCCACATAGTAGTGATAGAGAGCAACTAAATAAGCTTTGCAAGTAGATGGCATTGACATCTGTCTGCAGAGAGGTCCATACACTGAGTGCTATCTGTCTGAATGCATGCCTCCCACGTGGCTCACACACAGACAGCTGTGTCAGATGCAGCACAGGCATGTGCCAATTGTGTCCCCAGGGGCTGTTGTGATGTCATTGAGTGGGGGTAGACTGTCTGAAACCAATGTAAACACTGTGATGAATGGTACTGAGGGCCCATTATAATGGTTGAAAGTACGAGACAGATCTGCAAGTTATAACAACAGCCACTGGAGACCACATCTGTATGGTGCACTCACTGGAATGAATGTACAGGAGGACACATCACAAGCAGCGCCCCATCACCCTCTGACCATACCTGATTACCCAGTCAACCATGGGAGATCAGTCAGCATGTTAATGGATCTACCACTCACACAGCAGAATGTCTGGGGGACATATGTTCAGGTCATGGAGGAGCAGATGGGTGGTTACATTGGGGTAACAGGCAGCATACATGTTCAGGAGGCAGTGTGTGTGTGTGTTCATGTGTCTGCTCTGTCCATTTCCTGTAAGTATGTTTATGTTTATGTTTATTATAATTTGATATACCGCTCAGGCCTAAGGCATCAGAGCGGTTTACAATGCTACATCATTTGAGGAATTAGGAAAGGAATGCCATTTATATAATAGGACAGAATAGAGAACAGAGACAGTCAGAAAGATAGGAGAAGAAGAGGAACAGGAACAGCAAATTACCACAACATAGAGACACATCGACCAGGTCCATGTCATCGGAGCAACCCTCAGCAACAGAACGCCACGGACCAACGCCTAAGGGCCATGCCAAAGGGCCCTCTGGCGAGGCCCTCAGGCGCGGGCCCGCAAGGCGTGGGCGTGCCTCAGTAGCGGCGGTTTAGAAGCCGTTGAAGAGGGCTGTGGAGGGCTGCTGATTGGCAGGGAATGGAGGTGAGGAGGAGCTCCTGCTCACTCCCTCCGATGATGGCTGCTGCTCCCCGGTCTGCCAGCGCGCCTCATGTAATGGGCCACTATCCCTCTTTTTACAGCCAAAGAAGCAGAGGAATTGCACGATGCAGGAAGGCTGAGGGCACGACAACCTGCAGGAGTACAAGTTGGGCTACCAGCACTCACACTACTGCCAGCCATGTCTAAAGACAAAATGCCCCCAGCAGCATCTCCAAGAGCAAGGCAGATGAGGAGGCCCTGGAGGAACAGGCAAGGCAAGGGACCAACGCCCCTGAGGAAGGTGAGGAGGAGAATGCTGAGGAGGAGAAGGCAGAGAGCACTGAGGAAGAGGAGGATAGTTCTGAGGATGAGGACAGCATGGAGGAGAAGGAGGAAAAGGAAAAGGAGGAGGAGAAGGGGCAGAGATGGAGGAGGGTGGACAGATGGAGGAGGAGGATGTGGAGGAGGAGGAGGTTCAGGACAGTGACGGGGAAGAGGAGGAGCCACTGTCCCCTGTTGGCCCAGGGGATGGGGAACCAGATACTGGGGTTCAGCAATGGCCATTAAGGAGGAGCCAGTTGAGGTGCAGGGGCTATGTGCATGCCTTCTACCGTCCAGCTGAACTTGGCCCTCCCACCATTCCATCCGTCGCCCTCAGGGGTCAATACAGCTGCAGTGGGAGGCACTACAGACACCCAGGTCTCCTGGCCAGACCAAGGCCCAGAAGGTACACCACCAGTCCCAGGCCCAGATGTCACACAGCCTGTCCCAGCCTGGCCCTCTCACCAGCCTGTCCCAGTCTGGCCCCCTCACCAGCACCCCAGCCAGAGCATGTGGCTGTTTTGGCCAGTTTAGTGGTGGAGGTGTGCCTTCTTAGGGAGGTGGTGCTTCAGTCAGCAGGGAACCTGGTAAGAGGGCTATAGGCAATTGCAGAGGCCCTGCAGAGTCACACAGAGGGTCCCCCAGGCCCACAGAGTCATGGGTCTGCAAACAGTAAATATTTTATGGGGAGGTGTAAGAAGGCCTCATTAGGCCAATGTCTTTGCCTCTTGATGGGTACAGTTGGTGTTTATTTGCTAATAAATGTTCTATGTTTGTACCTCACTGTGTCATCATTGTCGCCAGCAGCATAGGTGAGTGGCTGCCACATAGGTGTCAGTGATTGTGGGTTGCACTTAGCAGCTCATGGTGTGTGTGGGGTGCTGTGTAGTTGTTGGAGTCTGGCTCTGCACACATATAGTATGCTGCATGCACAGGCTCAGATAGTGTCCATGCCATGCTCACATAGTGGAAATGCTGGAGGATTATGAGTGTTGCAGCCATGTGAGGGCATGAGTGCATAAGAACATACAGTAGGAAAGGCCATACAGGGTCTGACCAGGGCCCATCAAGCTCAGTATCCTGTCTCCAAGAGTGGTCAAGCAGGTACCTGGCAGCATCCGAGAAGGTCACACAGGTTCCACAATCTTAGTCCCAGTCCAAGCCCTGGAATCCTCGTGTGCCCTTAAATACTGGTTTTGGGACCCCGCCTCAAGGATATTGTCCATATCTGTTTGACACCCAACTATAATACCAGCGTTTTGTACATCCTCTGTGAACAGATTTTCATAATGCATTAGTGAGACCAATATTTCCTATTAGTTGTCTTAGGTGGCCTACATTGTAGCATCATTGCATCTCCCCTCCCCCCCCCCTACATCTTGATGGCATAAACAATTGATCTATAGTTACCCCTTCCACTCCATTCAGTACATCATGGACTTCTATCATGTCACCACTCAGCTGTCTCATCTCACTGTTCAGAAGCCCTAAACTTTGATGACTTTCCCATCTACTGCGACATAGCACGTGCAACACATCCACCCATGGGTGACATAGGTGGCAGGACTGATCATACTGATGATGATAACCAGTGTTGTGGCAGAGGTGGCACTGCCCCTTACACCAGGAATAGGCCCCCATATCACCTCTGCTGAGCATGGGTCACATTGGGCCTTGCAAAGACTGTGCATGTTAAACCAGCAGCATGGCAAAATGTGAGTTTTATGAGAGTTGCACTGTTTGGAAGGCAGCAGGGGCAGGTCAAGTACAGCAATAGTGAAGAATCTCTAAGGTCTAAGGGGGCAAGGGAGTGTTTTCTGCCTAGTAGCCCAACTCCATACCCATATCTCAGTGTGCCCAGATTACAAGCCATGTGACATTTTATTTCTTGATATATTTAACCGGTGTTATATACCTCTTGGCCTCCCCACCAACTGTACCTCCTAGCCATCTACACACAGCACTGCAGTGCACCCCTGTATTGTTCCGTGCTGTGAGGATTGGGATGCCATGCTGAATGGCAATATTATATAGGATGCAGCAGGCTGTAAATATTCTGCAAACACATTCAGGGCTATACAGCAGCTCACCCCCACTGCTGTCTAGGCATCTCAAGTGGCTTTTCATGGGCCACATTCCATTACTGCCCTGCTCCTTTGGTGTGCCTGGTTGTATCGCTCCTCCTGTGGGGTCTGCAGGTGGCGCACAGGTGTCAGTAACCATGGACTGAGAGGGTATCCATGGTCACCTGTGGGAGCAAAAGGGCAGACACACATCAGTAAAGCAAATGTAGAAGGTGTGGTGGGGCTAGCAGGGAGGGTTGGTGGACATATTGATTGTGTCTTTCACAGGACTTCAACATTTGGCTGGGCATTCTGGTGACAGTTCCTGGTAAGCCATGTGCAGCATGTAGGTGCTTGCCTAATGCTCGAGGTCCTGGCATGTCTCCAGGATGCTCTGCTCCTGCACATTCTTGAAATTTCACAGTTCTGGTTTATTTTTATGCATACCTGTCCCCTACAACTGTTGAGCCATGTTCCCCCCTGAGACTGCCTCATCTATGTGCATGATCTCATCCTAGCCCTTCATATCTCCCGTCAGACTATACACCTGTTTTGGGGCATCTCAGATTTCATATGCACACTCGCATGGATCCCATTCTGGGGTGTCGCCCCACAGAGTAGCATGCATTACTCACTTTCCATCACATTGCCTCACACCTGTGTCCACTCATCAAGCAACCATGAATCTCCAAGGTGTCCGGTGGCTGCTGCTTGTTCCAGGCCTGACTGTGAGAGGATGAATCCATCGTGGCAGGAGCCCATGAACCTTTCACATACATCTGTGATGAGCATGTTGGCATTTACTACCACTTGCATGTTCATGGAATTGTAATTGTGGCAGTTTCTGAATGCACTCTGGTCCTCACCCGATGCCCTCAGTGCAACATGGGTGCAGTCTATTACACCAATGACAGATGGGAAGCCAGTTATATCATAGAACGCCTGCAACATCTACTGTCTTTGCTCAGGCATGGTGGGGAAGGTGATGTTGTTTCCCATCCTTCTCAACAGGGCGCTGGTGAAAGCATCAGTGCAGTAGCATGAGACTAGGTGATGCCTGTAGTGGCACTGACAACATGCTGGAAGCGTCCTGTGGCCAGGAACCCCAGTGCAGTGGTTACCTTCAGAGCCACTGGCAATGCCTGGTTTTGGGCAGTGGCTGGCTCCAAATCCTGGCACAGAATCCCACACAGCTCTGTTATTGTGGCACTGTCCAGCTGATAGTGTTGGTACACCTGCTCCTCCAACAATTAAAGGTATGTCACCTTAGGTCTGTAGATCTGTGGGGTATAGTAAGTCCGCTTGTCATGCTGGGTCACTGGCCACTGCTGTTGCTGCACATTATGCTACCTCCTCCTCTGTGCCCTAGCATGTCGGTGGCATCACCACCTCAATAGCAGTTTCTGCACACCCTACATTGCACGGGTGGTTCCTGTCCACAGGTATTTCAGCTGCCCAAGTTTGCCGATGGCTGGTCGTGTGTGTCCAATGTGCCCAAAACCCTGGCCTAATCTTGTGCGGTTTATGGCATTAGAGGCTGCCGTACTGCGTAGTTGAATACTGCCATAAAGTGGGTAAGTTGGAGCCATGCCCCTATTATGACCAGTTACCCCCTCGTGGATATCCAGTTATGGCTGCGCGCAGAGGCTGGATATTCTATGGTACATAGGTAGCTTAAGATTCCAGATATCCAGTTATCACTCATGTATTCAAGTAAGGCATCTTAGCGATGACTAAGCTTCCAGTATCGGGCCCAGTATGTATAGATTTCAAAAATGCACCTGCTTTCCTCCCCTGACCTGACTGTGTCTCTGAGAATGTGTTCTCACAGTCCAGCTAAAAGTGCGCATGTTATGGAAGGCTGCACATACTAAGGGAGAGCAAGTTTCAGACCATCTATTCACCTGGGGAAATTTCTTTAAAAGCATTTCCCCCCGAGTCCCAAAACCTAAATCTCACCATATGTTTTGTTCTTTGGATCCAAGGAAACCGCATAGGGGATAATTTTATAAGGAACAGCTTAGATTTATGGGTGAACAATGCACGTAAATTCCAGTATTTTAGTCATTTATGCACGTAAACGGTGACTTACACGCACGAATGGAGTCTTATAAAATACTAAGAAGCATGAAAGTGTGCTTGCAATTTGCATTGCCTGTACTTTCAATGTGGGCATGTGCATGAGTGGAGGTTGGGCAGAGCATGAGCGGTATAAAAAATTACGCTGAAGGCAAAATTCTTTAATTTGATATGCATTAATTGCAAAAAACAGGTGCAGTCATTTATTTTAGCTCTAAGGGTGGTGTAAGCAATCTTGCCTCAACACATGCTTACCCTTGCACCTGTGCTCTATTTTATGAAGTCAAGTATGGGTATACTTGACTTTATAGTTATAGTTAATTATATTTGATATACCATTCTTCAAATAGATATAAAGTACCGTCGTGAAAATACATGTTGACTACGTGCCTATTTCTAAAATTACCCTCACAGATTTTAAATAGGCCAAGGTGAGTCAGGACTTCAACTAATAGAACGTACTTTCAAAGGAGGAATTGCAAATGACTAATGATGTGCCCAACTTTCTGGTGCTCTTGGAGCAAAAGGCAAGCAGAAAAAAAAAATAGCAGACATAACATGCAAATTAAAATTATGTTTCTGATCATGGGACCATCTGAAAGAGCAACTCACACCCATGCATTTCCTGCTAAAAACAAAAGAACAGTGTTTTTATCTTTGGCTCAACTATAATTTATGCTGAATCTGATGTAAATAACCAGATGGCAACCAAGAGTGTTCTATACATGTTGTCACTCAAAAATGTTTTTCCCATATCTTGGCTGCCAGGGAATGCCAATGCTAGCATAAATATGCCATTGATAATTTGTCAGTTTGCCCTACTAATGATGGCAACTGAGACTATCAAAAATAATTACAAAGATTTCCTAAATAATTCTTGCTATTTTAAACTTTTTTTTTCTTTAGGGGAATGATCTCTTTGAAATTAAATTATCGCATAACTGTTGGCAAACATTCCATGTAATTTAAAAAAAAAAGATGTATTTGTAAAGCCAAGTGTAGCCTGAACCGTTTAAAAACAACTTTTTAAATTGACACTTTATTTGTTTTTCAAATTCAGTCCTCAAATTCTTCCATTGGTAAAATTCTGAATTTCAAAGCTCTGAGCCTTGATAGATCTGGGTAAAAGCTTGGTGCTTTCCTTTCTCTTGGTGAAAAGACAAAGTATGAAAGGCATCAGCGACTTTAAATTTCCATAAATAATATTTATGAACATACTATTTGCTTAATATTCTGAATCCAGATCCTTTAATATAGGCTTTCGTTATCTGAAATCCAAAATACAAATTAAAGAGTCTGTGAGCTAAAGTGCTTTAATATTGTCTGTTAACCAAGGCTAATGCAATGATTTATTAAACCTTGTACCCATTGACACAGACACTAACAGTTAGCGCATGGCAGGCCAGCTACTGACTGCTGGTACACATGGTAACTGATATTCGCAGTGGGGGGGGGGGGGGGAGGTGTCAGAGATGGTGCATGTGCATGACGAACACATTAGCGTGTGGCTGAAGTTAATGTGGCATTAGCATGGGTTCACCTAATGGATCTCTATGAGTGGCATTGGTGCACTCACGTTACTTTGCCACTTGCTACGGTACCAGTCGTGCATTAACTGCCGGTCACATCTCAGCAGCTAATGCGAACGCTTTGCACTTAGCGTGCTTTGGTAGCGCTTGCTTAAGTGGAAAACCTTAGTGGCGTTTAGTATAAAGGCCCCTTAGTGAATAAGACACTTGCATATCTTTAGCATTAACCTGCATTATGACTACATTAACTGTAATATACGGACCAAGTCCGTCTAGGGGCTGGGCTACCATAACAAGGGCCAGAGCCTGGGCATAAGGAGGAACCATGAGAACAAAGAACAGTGCCACAAGAAATTTGAAAAGTCTTGCCAGCGGGAATCAGGCAGTTTCCTGGCAGGTCTGTGGGCCAGCACAGCAGGAAACAAGGAGGCAATGATAAAAGGGGAGCAGGGGCAGTAGGCAGAGTACACAGTGACATTGTAAGACCACCATAGCAGCACAATCGAATGAATCCAGGGCACCAGGGGTGTTGGGATCCAGCCGCTGTGCCAGCTGCGCCTCACTACCTTTCCTCTCTTATCTACTACTACTAATATTGATCAATTATATAGTGCTACAAGGCATACTGTCAGACGGCTGCCTAGGGTGAGAACTTACACAATCTTGACGATGCATATACTCATATGATTCTTGCAAGGTATTGTGGGTAATGTAGTTCTTTCACTCCCAAACACAGCTGAAGACAGTAATTGAGTTGTGATACCAGTGGTAAGGCCAATAAAATACTTCTTTTATTGATGGGGTTTAATTCACCCAGCACAAATATGCTTGGTAGCAATATAAATGAGGTTACTTGCTTGCAGTGTTTAAATGGATAGCATAAAGTTACAAAGCAAATCAGAAAACAACCTTCAACTTGTCAGGCAATTAGCTAATGTTTTCTTAGCAAATAATTACCAAATAAAAAGGCACAAAGAAATGAATAAACTTTGCTTGTTAGGTTAACGTCTGCTTATTTTCCACGCAGATCCCAGCAGTGATTCTCCCTTGCTCACACACACAATCAGGTGCAGCTTTAATTACTATCAATTGACCAGCTGAAAGCCTTTAGCTGGCTGGCTGCTACTGTGTGAACCCAAATCCTGCTTTAAGAGCTGTTTGCAGTGGAAATAAAGAACAAAGTTAGGTTTCTTTGTGATGGCTGAGGTGTTTGCTCACAGAAAGCTAGCAATAGCATTTAGATAGAGAACAGTCCATGTAATGAATAGTTTCATCTGCTGTATCTCCCCCTTCATCAATCAGCATAGGGTCACTATCATACATTGGCACAGACGAGTCTTTCCATAAGGCACTATCATGAGAATGCTTATTCCCTTGCTGCCATTCACTATTATAGATAGGGTCTGGATCAGTGTTCATATCTAAGCCTCTCCTGCTATCATAATTCCTCTCTGTATATCCTGGCCAGTATGTAATCCAGTTCTGATGTCCAGCCTTCCAATCTTGATCCCTGGACACTGGATCTTCCCTCACATACCTTTTGGCATAGGTCTGAAAGTCCCTTCCACGTGCAGTCTTCTCTCTCCTAGGTAGCCACTGGTGATTCCTATCTCTGCCATTCCATTCCTCTGGCTGACTCCAGTCCAATGGACTCTGCTGGCACTTGGAATACCTCCCAGTATGGGTACTGCCTTGGACTCTCCCAAACCTGCCAGTGGCCTTTCTTCTCTTCCTTCCAGAGAGTTTCCTTCTCTCTCTATCCGCTTGGCTTGGCTTCTGCTTCTCCAGGTGATGCTGGTGCTTGTAGCCGTTGCTGTAGCTGTCTCCCTTCCTGAAGCTATTATCTGTAGAATAAGCTCTATTCTTATTCTGTCCTAATGTGTGCTCCTCCCTAACACAGCGCAGCTGTGTTGAATCAGGCCCTGCCCTTTGAGATGAGTGCTTAGGGATTACCTCATAGCTCTCTTGATTGCACACACATTTTCTCACTTCAGCCCCTCTCATGGCTGCTGGAAAACCTGGTGCATTCTGGGACTGGTAGTCTTTTATGTGAAAACTCTGTTTTCTTACTTCTACCAGAACTGACAGGTTGCTTGTTCAGAGTCACATCATCTTTTCTATAGCTCCTACCTGAGCTATGATAAGCTTCCTTATCACATACCCCCCTGCTTAAGTTATTACGGACTGGTTTTACTGGTGAAACTGTTTTCCTACAGTCCGTAATACCTATGAGAGTGTTATCTTCTTGAAGCTCACTTACTTCCTGACTGGGTTCAAGGTCATTATTTACAGGCCTCTCCTTCCAAGACTTAAGTACATTAATATGGTAGGTCTGCCTACGCCCTCTTGTATTTTCTACCATATAAGACACTGGGCTCACTTGTTTAACAACCTCCCATGGCCCTTTCCACTGTACCTCAAATTTTGGAGCAGTTCCTGCTACTTGAACCAAAACCTTTTCACCAATGCTTAATTGGCGGCTTTGGGCCTTTCTATCATACCACCCTTTCTGGCGAACTTGACTGTCCTGCAGGTTCCTCTCAGCAACCTGCGACGTCCTTTTCAAACGTGCTCTCAAGTCACGTAGAAACAGTGGCACCTCCTGACTTCCTGGTTCAGGATCAATCCATTCTTCCCTTAAAATATCCAACAAGGGGAGAGCAGAGAGAGGCAGCGTGGAGGTCCGGAGTTGCAGGCTTCGTTCCCGCCGGCCCTGACGTCATCGGGGGCCTTGATTGAAAAGCGGAACCGGGTGAGCTGTGCCTTGGGAGAGCAGAGAGAGGCAGCGTGGAGGTCCGGAGTTGCAGGCTTCGTTCCCGCCGGCCCTGACGTCATCGGGGGCCTTGATTGAAAAGCGGAACCGGGTGAGCTGTGCCTTGGGAGACTCGATAAAAGGCTGGTTTTTTTGGCGCAGCCGGAGGCGCTAGCCGGGGCAGCGATAGACGGGGCTAGATACAAGGGGCATAACCGGCCCCTTGGGAGCCCCTTGGAGCATCGTAGGAGCGTCGCACCCCGAGCTGATCCCGGATGTGCTTGACTCGATGGGTAAAAGAAAGAAAAAGACGGAGGTGGTGACATCTGCCGAGCCTGCAGTGGGCCCTATGGACAAACATGTTAAGGTACTGCCTAGTGCTAATGGCAAGCTTGACTCTGACTTTCTAACACTCCAGCCCTCTCCGGTGTCCTTGAGTTCTCCAGACCGGACACCACCTTCTCCTCCAGTCTATACATCTCCTCTTGTGTCTACTTCTGTTGAGGTGCAGTTTCTCCAGAGTACCCCAATAGAAGGGGGGGAAAAGTTGAAACCGGTTGTATGGGCTCCCACCCCAGGAGAAGCGAAGGTTGTACCTGATGATCAGGTAACCCTGGCAGATATCTGGCGTGTGGTAACCCGTATTGAGAGTTCCTTGACTCCTACTGTGGTACAACTATGTAGTTTCTCTTCTGAGATAACTACACGGTTGTCAGAAGTGGACACTAAGATGGAGAATACTATGCATTTAGTTACTAATTGTGAAACTCAGTGTCAGGCTCTGAAAGCTGTAAATTCTTCTCATATTAAGGATAGTTTGGTGTTACATCATAGAATGGAGCAATATGATAATATGTTACGTGCCAAGAATATTCGTATATTGAATTTTCCTATTTGTCGGTTATTATCTGCTGAAATTCTTTTGAGGAAATATTTTAGGGAGGTCTTGGGCTTAGCTTCTGCTGACTCCATTGGCCTCTCTAATATTTATTATTTGACAGGTAAGGGCCTTTCTCCAGGTTCCCCAGGGGGGTTTGATGTAGTCCAGGGCCAAGCCAGCCTCGGACTCACCAAATTCCTGGAGGACTCGCAGGATAACATTTCCTCTAGAGCCACTTTGTTGGTATCTTTTCTGTCTGATTTGGACAGGGCTCTTATTTTTCGTAGTTACTTTAAAACTATGTCTGTTCCGTTCTGTGGATTACGTGTGCAAATTTTTCCGGATGTTTGTAAGGCGACTCAAACTAGGAGGAAGAGTTTTTTGGCTCTTAAACCTAGGGTGGTTGCCTTATCAGCTACGTTTTTTCTTAGATATCCCTGCAAGTGTCTCATAACCTTTCAGGGTTCAAAATTTATATTCCTTGATCCTGTTCAGCTTGAGGTTTTTCTCTCTGCTAAAGAGGGGCCTGGCATTAACTGACTGGGGTGGGTGGTTAGTTTAAAAGCTGCCTGTAAGTAGAGATTGTTCTTGGATTTCTTGTATTTGTTTCCTTAAATATCTCCTCGTATTGTGGGCTAGGAATGATGGGATGTCTTTATTGTATATTGTATGTATTGATTCCCGCTATGTCATCGACAGTTTCTTTATGCTTGCCTTTTTGTAAGTTTTGTTAAATTTCAATAAAAAAAAAAAAATATATCCAACAAACCCCGTGGAGCCCTACCATACATCAACTCATATGGAGTTACACCTAGGGACACTTGAATTCTTTCCCTGCAGGCATATAAGGCAAAGGGTAATAACATATCCCATTCTTTTACCTCTCCTGCTAACCCCCTTCTCAACATTTGTTTGAGAGTTTGGTTGAATCTCTCCACCAAACCATTTGATTGTGGATGGTAGGCTGAGGTTTTCACGTGACGAATGCCAAAGGCATCCCAGACCTGGGCCAAATATTTGGATACAAAATTGGACCCTCGGTCAGTCAACACCTCTCTTGGGAATCCCACTTCACAAAACAATTTTACTAGCTCTAAAGCTATTGTTTTTGCAGAAACATTCCTCAATGGTATGGCCCAGGGAAACCTTGTTGCCTGATCTACCATAACTAGGATGTATTGGAAACCTCGGGGCGTTTTGACTAATGGGCCTACAATATCCATGGCAATGCGACCAATTGGGTCTGTGATAATTGGCATGGGGATCAATGGCACCACCGGTGGGTGTGCCGCTGTAACTCGCTGACACGCTGGACATGCAGCACAAAACTGGGCAGTTTCTTTGAAGATACTTGGCCAGTAAAAACGCACAAGTATTTGATCCAGCGTTCCTTGCATACCTTTATGACCTCCCACTGGATGATCATGTGCTAGTCTAAGTACTAGCCCTTTGAAAGTTGTGGGTACCACCAATTGTTTACGTATGGCACCATTTCTGGGGTCCTGACTCTCTCTATATAATATGTCATTATCTAGCCTGAATCTGGGCAATTCCTCCCTGACCTCCTGAGCATACTTAAAAGCTCGGGTGAGAGCTTGATCAGCTCGCTGCTCTTGTGGAAAGTTAGGAAACTTTGCCACCAACTCAGCTGGCACCCAGGGTAAACTTTGACCAGCTAACATCTCAGCCCTACCCTGTGCTCTGCAAAGTCTCTCACGCCTCTTTTGTGCTTTCAACTTTCTTACTTTACCAGATGATGGGGTTATTAAATCATCATGAGAGGGTAAGTCTCCTAATAACTCTGCCTGCTCCCCCTCCTCCTTCTGCTGGCTCTCTAACCTAGCCTGCGAGCGGGTGGATACAAGGCCCCTCTTATTACCCATAGTTTGGCCTTCTGGAAGCTTAACCATCTTTTTAGCTAGGGACTGAGGACTTCCAAAGAAAGGCCCGGGAGCTATTTCCATTATTAAACCTTCTCCCTCCTTCTTTCCTAGCCCTTTCACTAGTTCCTGCTTAAATCTTGGCCAGTCCTTTCCTAGAACCAAATCAAAGGGTAGCCTAGGCACCACTGCTAACAGGACTTCCTCTTGTTTCCCTAGGCACTTAACCTTTAGCCTATAGGTGGGATATGATGATGCAGCACCATGAATGCATCTGATGTGAACTTGGCTTTCAGGGGCTCTAGGCACAAATCTTTCTTGGGCCTCTATCCTCTTCCAAAGCCTTTTTGACATCATACTCTGGTCTGCCCCAGAGTCTAATAAAGCATTTGTGGTAATTCCCTGCACATCAACCATCAAAAGAAATCCTTCCTTGGGCTGTTTTAAATCCAGACCCATTAAACTAGTGTGTGTCTGGCATCTCTTCTCTAAGTGTCCCACTTTTCCACACTTGAAACATTTCTTTCTATTCCACTGTGTCATCTGGTTTGATACAGTACATTCATTTTCAGAAACATTCTTAATTATTCTCTTTTCTGACACAGCACATCTAGCCTCAGCATCCATCTTTAGAGGGTCACCCATTCTATGGCAAGCCTGCGTGGCTTCCAAGAATCTCTCTGCTAGCATGGTTGCCTCTCCAAGATTTTGGCAATTTTGCTGTATAAGAAAAACATTCAAATCTTTAGGTACCCCAAGCATAAATTGTTCCAGCATTATAATATCTAATAACATTTCTACTGTCTTTTGCTCAGGCTCCAACCATTTTACAGCTAAACTTCTGATTCTCTGACTCAGAGCCCTGGGTGTCTCACCCACTTTCAATGTAACAGCTCTAAACATTCGCCTATACTCTGAAATAGACAACCCTAGGCGATCTCTAATAGCTGCCTTTACATCCTTATAATTCAAAGCCTGGGCTGCTGGCATTGCTCTGTAAGCTGCAAGTGCCTCTCCAGTTAATGAGGCTGCCAGCCTTACTGCCCACTGGGTCTCTGGCCATGCTAAAGCCTGTGCCACTCTTTCAAAAGACTCTAGAAAATCATCAACATTATCATCTGGAGTTAATTTCCCAAAATTAAATGCCCCAATCCCTTGATTGAGTCCCACATTGTCCACATGTGGTGTACCAGTACTAACTGCTGGTCTTGCATCTGTTCCACTTTGGCTCTGCAGCTGAACTAGAGCTTGCACCAGATCAAGCACTGGTTTCTGCTGTCCCATTAAGGCCTTCATAGCAGTGTCCTGGGCCTGCTGTGATAGCTCCTGCTGCTTGCTAAATTGGGCTGCCATCCACTGAGCCATCTCCCTCGGATCCATCTTGACCCCTGCAAGAAATAAAGAAAAAAAGAAAACCAAAGTGCAGCACCTTCCAACCAGGTGTGTTTTTTTCAACTTTTTTTTTTTTCAATTACCCCCTGTGCTTACACACATCCACCACTAGACCTGCCCAGGTACATATTACCTTGTCTCAGTGATGAATCCAGCTTTGCACAGGGTCTTTTCATCTGGGACAGCTTCCTGGAACAACCACTTCTCCTCCAAAGTGCAGATGAGGGAAAAAAAATCTTCTTTCAGCTTCAAACTTGAATTTTATTTGTAATCCACAGCAAATAAATCCTCTTGGTACAAAAGCAATCCGAAAAACTACGCCATTTGTCAGACCGCTGCCTAGGGTGAGAACTTACACAATCTTGACGATGCATATACTCATATGATTCTTGCAAGGTATTGTGGGTAATGTAGTTCTTTCACTCCCAAACACAGCTGAAGACAGTAATTGAGTTGTGATACCAGTGGTAAGGCCAATAAAATACTTCTTTTATTGATGGGGTTTAATTCACCCAGCACAAATATGCTTGGTAGCAATATAAATGAGGTTACTTGCTTGCAGTGTTTAAATGGATAACATAAAGTCACAAAGCAAATCAGAAAACAACCTTCAACTTGTCAGGCAATTAGCTAATGTTTTCTTAGCAAATAATTACCAAATAAAAAGGCACAAAGAAATGAATAAACTTTGCTTGTTAGGTTAACTTCTGCTTATTTTCCACGCAGATCCCAGCAGTGATTCTCCCTTGCTCACACACACACAATCAGGTGCAGCTTTAATTACTATCAATTGACCAGCTGAAAGCCTTTAGCTGGCTGGCTGCTACTGTGTGAACCCAAATCCTGCTTTAAGAGCTGTTTGCAGTGGAAATAAAGAACAAAGTTAGGTTTCTTTGTGATGGCTGAGGTGTTTGCTCACAGAAAGCTAGCAATAGCATTTAGATAGAGAACAGTCCATGTAATGAATAGTTTCATCTGCTGTATCTCCCCCTTCATCAATCAGCATAGGGTCACTATCATACATTGGCACAGACGAGTCTTTCCATAAGGCACTATCATGAGAATGCTTATTCCCTTGCTGCCATTCACTATTATAGATAGGGTCTGGATCAGTGTTCATATCTAAGCCTCTCCTGCTATCATAATTCCTCTCTGTATATCCTGGCCAGTATGTAATCCAGTTCTGATGTCCAGCCTTCCAATCTTGATCCCTGGACACTGGATCTTCCCTCACATACCTTTTGGCATAGGTCTGAAAGTCCCTTCCACGTGCAGTCTTCTCTCTCTCCTAGGTAGCCACTGGTGATTCCTATCTCTGCCATTCCATTCCTCTGGCTGACTCCAGTCCAATGGACTCTGCTGGCACTTGGAATACCTCCCAGTATGGGTACTGCCTTGGACTCTCCCAAACCTGCCAATGGCCTTTCTTCTCTTCCTTCCAGAGAGTTTCCTTCTCTCTCTATCCACTTGGCTTGGCTTCTGCTTCTCCAGGTGATGCTGGTGCTTGTAGCCATTGCTGTAGCTGTCTCCCTTCCTGAAGCTATTATCTGTAGAATAAGCTCTATTCTTATTCTGTCCTAATGTGTGCTCCTCCCTAACACAGCGCAGCTGTGTTGAATCAGGCCCTGCCCTTTGAGATGAGTGCTTAGGGATTGCCTCATAGCTCTCTTGATTGCACACACATTTTCTCACTTCAGCCCCTCTCATGGCTGCTGGAAACCTGGTGCATTCTGGGACTGGTAGTCTTTTATGTGAAAACTCTGTTTTCTTACTTCTACCAGAACTGACAGGTTGCTTGTTCAGAGTCACATCATCTTTTCTATAGCTCCTACCTGAGCTATGATAAGCTTCCTTATCACAATACGCAGCGCTATACAGAAACATGCAAAAAGACAGACCCTGCTCATTAGAGCTTACAATCTAGTCAAGACAGACAATTCAACAGCTGAAAACAAGGATACAACAAGGGAAAGGTAAAGAGTCACATAGAAGATTAAGCGTATCAGGATCCAAAATCAGTTTCAAATAGGTGAGCTTTTAGCATGGATTTGAAACGGGGCAGAGATGAAGCCTGACATACAGACTAAGGTAGTTTGTTCCAGGCATAAGGAGCAGCAAGGTGAAAGGATCGAAGCCTGTAGTTGGCAATGGAAGAAAAGGGCAAAGAGAGAAGCAATCCACCAGAGGAGCGGAGCTCATGAGGAGGGGTGTAGGGAGAGAGGAGAGAGGAAAGGTAGTGAGGAGCAACAGAATGAATGCATTTATAGGTCAGAAGAAGATTGAACTGGATATGGAAACAGGTGAGTAGCCAATGAAGTGACTTAAGAAGAGGGGTGATATGAACATATCAGGGCTGGCAGAAGATTAGCCACACAGCTGAGCTTTGGACAGATTGAAGGGGAGAGAGATGGTTCAGGGGAAGACTAGCAAGGAGAAATTTGCAGTAGTCTAGATGGGTGGTGATTAAAGAGTGGATAAGTGTCTTAGTAGTGTGTTCAGAGAGGAAGGGGAGAATTTTGCTGATCTTATAGAGAAAGAGATGACAGGTTTTAGCTATCAGTTGGATATGTATGGAGAAGGAGAGGGAGGAGTCAAAGACAACCCTAAGGTTGCGGGCTGAAGAAATACGGAGTAAGAGAGTGTTATCCACAGAAACTGAGAAAGGAGGAAGGGGGGAGGTGGGTTTAGGAGGAAAAATAATAAGCTCCTCACTATCTTTCCTCTCTTATACCACCCTACACACCTCCCTGGAAACTCTGCTCTTCTGGCAAATTGCTTCTATCTGTGCCCTTCTCTTCTATTGCTCACTCTAGACTTCACTCCTTTCACCTTGCTGCTCCTTATGCCTGGAACAAACTACCTGAGTCTGTACATCAGGCACCTTCTCTGGCCCTTTTCAAATCCAGGTTGAAAACTCACCTCTTCGCTGCTGCTTTTGGATCTTGACTCACCTGATCTCATTTGTGTTTCCTTATCATTTCCCCTAGATGCATCCGTGTCTATACCTACTGTGTTGTCTGTCTTGACTAGATTGTAAGCTCTGATGAGCAGGGACTGTCTCTTATGTGTCTCTGCAACACAGCGTATGTCTTGTAGCACTATATGAATGCTCAGTAGTAGTAGTAATAGTAGTAGTAGTAGTAGTTTCCAGGAGGAATAATGCCAACTTGCACAGTTCAACACAAGTTGTATTATTTGATTTGCATAATAATGAAATATTTTGCATGCATTTGCATGTTTTGCATCTCATTATTAAGCAATGTGCATTGTGGAATTAAATGCATTATAATAAAATAACATGATTTTGCTGTTTAATGTACATTAATGCTTTATTTTCTTAATGTACATTAGTAAGTACACCCCTTAGAGTATCATCAATATCTTACTGTAGTTTTTATTGTATTTTCTCAACAATATTAATATACATTTTTTTATTGTGAAATTATCTGTAAATATGATCCAGTCTAGATAACAGAAATTTTTAAAAAAGGCAACTCTGTCGGTCTTATTATTGTGTCAAAGACTCGAAAGTCCATAGATGTATTGAGGAATCTGGTGATCACTGTATCTGTCGCTGCTAGCCACTGTCAGACATAAGTCAGGAATGTTGGGGTAGTGCAGATGTGTACACTACATGAATGCAACAATGATATATTGCTGTAGTTATTAGGCATCACATACATAGAGAGTGATATCATTGCTTTGTTCACAATGATTCCGCTGATCCCTCAGAGGGCAACTCGGCTAGCTCTTGCATGTCCCCAGGGGCAGTCAAAGCACGAGACTCAACACCCAACAGATGATGATGTCCTTGCTGCAGCATCTTTGGTGGTAGAAGGTAGGCAGTCCAATGTCCCAGAGGCCATCAGCCATGATGACCTAATCCATTATACTCAGGAGGAGGCAGCTATTAAGACAGGTAGATATAACATTGAGTTATCACCATGATCTCCAGTTGTGTAGGATGTCCATTCAGATGATGACACTGTTACTGAGGGCCAGGAGAGGAGCAATACATGGCAGCTATCAAGGAGATTTCTGCAGTATGCAGTACTGCTACTACATCATAATAGAGCCCACCAAGGTCAAAACCCAATTGCAGAAGAGCTATCGGGTAAGGTTTGCCTCTATGTGGATGATATCAAAATCTGCAATAGAAAGTGTTGATAACAAGAGGAGGGATTTAGTGAAGCGTAAAGAAAGGTCAAAGATTTGGCAGCTGAGATTTTAATGCTAAAAAATTCAGTCATGCTTTTGGGCTGCAAAAATCCAAGGAAGTGGTATAGTATGGGGGTGAAGTACTTCTTTTCAAGAAAGAAGAGCAGCACCTGGCAGTGATTGTTTCTGATGGCCTTAGGGTGACTAAACAGGTAGAAAAGGTGATGGCAAAAGCCAGAAGGATGCTTGGGTGTATAGGGAGAGGATGGCTAGCAGAAAAATTGAGATGATAGTGCCTCCGTATAAGTGTTTCGTGAAACCTCATTTAGAGTATTGTGTGCAATTCTGGAGACCACACCTTCACAGAGCTGTGCACTGCCCTTGCTGGGGACCTGGAGCCATCCACCACCAGAAGCCAGGCACTGCCAGTGGTGGTAAAGGTCACCACCGCCTTAGGATACCTTGCGACAGGCAGCTTCCAGCATGTCATAGGAGCGACTGTTGGCATCACACAGCCAACAGGAGGCCACTGCATAAGTGCTTTCATCAGCACCCTTCTGCGATGAATGCTTCACTTCATTGCCTTCCCGAGGACACCACAGGAGTGGTATGAGACCATACAGTCATTCGATGACATTGCAGGATTCCCCTCTGTGCTTGGCAACATTGACTACATGCACATTGCTCTGAGGGCACCCAGGCTGGACCAGAGGGCCTACTGGAACAGACACAACTACACCTGAATGAATATGCAGGTGGTGGTGGTGGTAGATGCCAACATGACCATCACCGACATGTATACACCATACCAATTTCCTATCATGATGCCTTTGCACTTGGACAGACAAGCATAGCACAAAGACAAACCACACAGACACATTATACTCTGGGACTCACAGGACATTTGGGCACAGAGAAAACAGATGCTTTGATGCTGTCACTGACTGGCTCCACACCCAAAACCTCAGAATAAACTTCAACAAAACTGAAGCCCTATTCATTACCAGGAATCAAGCATTTACCCCTCCTGTCTCATTAAAAGTAAGAGACGCCAAGCTTCCTAGCAGGCCCACTGTCCGCTATCTAGGGGTCAAAATAGACCAACAGCTAGACATGAAAGCCCATATAAATAATACTGTCAAGGCAGTCTATCACAAGATACAGACAATCTGACATCTACAACCCCTGCTGGAGCCAGACGACTTTCGGATGATTTATCAAGCACTTGTAACTCCCCACTTTGACTACGCCAACTCAATTCTACAAGGACTCCCAAAGAATATGCTAAACCCACTCCAGCTTGCAATGAATGCCACCGCTAGAATCCTACATGGAGCCTCTAGGAGAGATCACGTAACCCCAATCTTGAAGCATCTCCACTGACTGCCAATCCTCAGCAGACTCTCTTTCAAAATACTATTGCTGACCTTCAAGGCAATAAACAACTGCTCATCCACCTCCCTCAAGGAGGTGGATGAGTGGGACCTAGGCGTGGTTGTGTCTGATGATCTTAAAGTAGCTAAACAGGTAGAAAAGGCGACAGCAAAAACTAGAAGGGTGCTTGGGTGCATACGGAGAGGAATGGCTAGCAGAAAAAAGGAGGTGATAGTGTCTCTGTATAAGTCTTTGGTGTGACCTCGTTTTGAGTATAGTGTGCAATTCTGGAGACCGCACCTTCAAAAGGTTTTGAACAGGATGGAGTTGGTGCAGAGGGTGGCTACTAAAATGGTTAGTGGTCTTGATTATAAAGCATATGAGAACAGACTTAAGGATCTTAATATGTACACCTTAGAGGAAAGGTGGGATAGAGGTGATATGATTGAGATGTTTAAATACCTCTGTGGCATAAATGTTCAGGTAGAGAGCCTCTTTCAATTGAAAGCAAGTTCTGCTACAAGGGGACATGGGAAGAGGGTGAATGGGGATAGATTCAGGAGTGATTAATGGAAATATTTATTTATGGAAAGAGTGGTGGATCCGTGGAATAGTCTCCCAATAGAGGTGGTAGAGATGAAGACAGTAACAGAATTCAAAAAAGCATGGGACAAACACAGAGGATCTTTAAAGGAAAAAAGGGGACTGTTGTAGTTGTTGATATGGAAGGACAGACTAGATAGGCCATGTGGTCTTTTTCTGTCGTCATGTTTCTATGTTTCTAAGGATCTCATCCACCCCACTCCCCCCAACAGATCCAGAAGGTTATTCGCCGCCAACATGCTGATAATCCCCAACGCAATAACGAAATGCTCTCAAGCAACAAGGAACAGAGCCTTTGTGTTCTATGCACCCACATGCTGGAACGCCCTCCCAACCACCATCCGGTCCATTACCGACCTCTCCCAATTTAGGAAGGCCCTAAAGCACCATCTCTTTCTCCAGCACTACTCCCACACTAGTGATAAATCACAACCAGTCAAATTCAACCACCAGGACAACACCCCCAGTACACCGATGTCACAGTGATGCAGCATCCCTCATTAAACCTACTTGTTCAACCTGTAAATAGAACATATAGTTAGGATTCTAAACTTGTAAATAGTTGGCAAGCAATTCCGGTCACCACCATACATAGGTGACCTGATTGCTGAGCTTGTATATAGTTACCCTCGTTAATCCCAAGTTATAACACCTGTTCATTGTAAGTACAGTACATATCCCACCTGCACTGTACAAGTTATTGTTACCTGTAAACCACACTGACTCTAAAGAGCGTGCTATAGAAGAGATTTTAAATAAATAAAAATAAATAAATAAGCAGATGCGGTGTGGGAGGGGGTTTGGTACACTGGAGTTTGAGGCTTGGAATAGATGGGCTTGGAAAGGTTTGGCAAGAGTCAAACACTGGCTAGAATAAGGCACAGCAAAGGTTGCTGACAGGATACCTACATGCACACAGACAACAGCCAGGCTAGGGGTTCAAACACCAGTCTCCTCTAATTGCTAGTTTCACATCCAGTTCAAGCAGACAGCAAAGATCCCTGCTTATTTCACCTTTATTGCCGGTCTAGTGTGGCATGTGCAAGGGCAATGCTGTACACATATCTGGGCACTTACAAAATATGTCCTGGACATGCATTTTTCAGACAAGCCCAAGTCCCACACCAACATGTCCCTGGAATGCACCTCTCAGAAACATTAGTACATAGACGTTTCTGCCGGATGCAGGTCTATGTCACTGTCATTCCAAATGGCGATTTGCACTTGTCTGCAATTTGCACTGTTTTTTGGCATCACCAGCACGCCCAAATCACATTTCGTTTTCTAAAATGACCCCCTTAGCAAACCAGGCCCTCTGTCTCTATGGGCAAAATATTAAGTACAGAAGCTCCAAAGTTTGCCTTTACAAAGAACAGATGAAACCACAATATGTTGCATCGGTGAAGACAAACTAAAATGCTGTAAATTTGTTTTCTTCTTGACAGAGAAATCTATTAAACAAGCTACCATTTTTCAATTTTTCTCAAACAGGCCTGAAATTAGAATGATTCATAAGCTAATCATGTCATTGGAGAGATTACACAACAGTAATACAGTATCCAATGTGACATCAGAGTTGATGGAAAGGAAAAGCATTGTATTGTATTGACAGCATTATTTTAAGCATTTCTTTCCCTCTCAGCAAAATAGCATAAGCTGATTTATTTTCCATTTGCCTGTAAAAGGGAAATCGACTTTCCCAGCACAATGTACTAACAAGCAATAACTCTTTCTGATTGCATGTCAACTTTAATGGTTGAACATAGTATTCCTTCTAACTTCTGTGTATGTATATATGCACACACAAACATACATATACATACACATACAAACACAAACATATACATATACATATATATGCTTCTCATCTTCTCATTGTGGCTGGACCAAACTGTTCTACTAATGCTGCTTTCTAAGTTAACATATTAATTGCGCTTGATTTTTATATTTGTATTTTGAATTTCAGGCATTTTTTTCAGTTCATTTCACACATTGATTTTAATGAAATATTTTAACATGTGTTATAACTTTTTAATGTGAGCAAATAAGCATAAGGGGCAATTTTATAAGGAGGTACCTATTTTTAGGCACTAATATTGCATATAAGCCATGATATTTTAGTCATTTATGCGCATATGTAGACCCATAAGTATGTAAATGATGTCTCATAAAATACCAACTGATGTAAAATGTGTGCATGTTTTTTGCATTTTGTGTGCTTTCACTATGGGCATGCACATAGGCAGAATTTGGGCAGGGAGTGGGCGGTGCAAACAAGAACCCACATTGATTATAGAATATGATAATTTATGTGCATGCTTGCAAAAAATAGGTGTAGCTATTGACACCAGCTCTAGAGCAGGTGTAAGTGATCACATCTTGATATAAGGCACATCTTTGCCACTCTCATTAGTATTTTATAACATCAAGTAGGCATGCACTTGACTTTATAAAATACGAGTAAATTAGGTGCATGCAAACTTGCATTAATGATGCATGATGTTATAAAATCATGTTCAACATATGCTGACTCATAGGTGGTTATTAATTGCTACTGAGTTGGTCTCAACTCATGGCGACCCTGTGGATAGACTCATGGTGACCCTGTGGATAGTTGTGCTAAACTGTGTTTGGTCTTCAGCTGTGTTGATAGAGTGGCATCCATAGCTGCTGTTATTTTATTGATCCATGGCATTGGTGACCTTCCTCTTTTGCGTTGATCTTCAACTTTGTCAAGCATCATATCTTTCTCTGTCTTTTTCTTCGCATGATGCAACCAAAGTATGAAAGTCAAAGTCTTGTTATTTGATCTTCTAAAGAAAGCTTAGGTTTGATATCTTCTAGTACCGAGTGATTTCTTCTTCAGGCAATGTTATACACAGTGGGCCCAATATTCAAAGGATTTATGCTCCTAACTTTGAGAGTTATGCTCTTAAATTGGACTCTTTGAAAATTTATTAGGGCTGAGTGCCTAAATATTTTCTTAAAATTTCACTAAACTTTTAAAATTAGGAATAAAAAAAGTGGGTGGCAACAAGGTTGGAGTTAGGGCGGGAAAAAGATGTTAGGAGCCTAGCACTGATTTTCATTACTAGGCATCTAAGTTAGGCTCATAGATCTAGGCAAATGAATAGAAGGCCTAATTTAGGAGCGTAGCTATTAAGCTCCTATATTAGGATGAATTCTCAGCTGAAAACTTAGGCTAAGGGGTATGTTTACTAAACCGTCTTAACGTAGCAGCGGCAACGTTATCGCGTGATACGTAACGTTATTATTTATTTTATTTATTTATTTATTTAGCAAACACTTATATACCGCTACTTCCAGCGATCAGAAGCGGTTTGATTAAAGTCTTTGGGATATGTCACAAAATCAAGACAGGAAGATTGGGGCATAGATAGAAAGAAGAGGGGTAATACACAGCACACATCGCAGGGTCTAGATATAGCCCTCCAGTAGGTATCATTCATATGTACAAAAGCGATTATCCTTTAACTATTTACATTTGACAAACAGCTATTTGTTTCTTTTCATCTTGTTGGATTCACAGCTGGCCATAGTGGCAGTTGAATAGGTGAGTTTTTAATTTTTTTCTGAAATCGAGTAGGTCTTTTGTTGCTCTCATCTCATGCGGTAGGTTGTTCCATAAAGTGGGGGCAGAGAAGGAGAATGCTCTGCAGCAGTCGGCAGTGGCGTTAAGGCACACTAACGCTGTGAAATCCGGCTCTGAAGGGTGGAGTAAGGCCTCTCAGAGGGTGGAGATAGGGGTCAATGTGCGGAGAGTGGGCGTGGGAGAGGTTCCAGGCACAATAACGCTGTGAAATCCGGGTCTGAACACTAACGCCAGTGAAACCCTCGCGTTAAGGCACATTTGCAGGAGAGAGAAACCATTTAAGTCAGCAATGTACAGCAAAGGCAGGGAAACCCAGAAAGTGATAGTAGTGATACATATGCAGGAACAAAAAAGGCAAATAAACATATAAAATGAACAGAACCACATCTGAAATCCAAATAACCAAGCTGGCCAATAGTGATATTAATGATAAACATAAAGCAACACTACTGACAAAGCGTAAAAAGGAAGATCATATGTAAGAAGGGTCTATGCTCTGTCCCCCTACAAAGTGAATGATCCCACATTGAAATAGCGGTGATCAGGTTTTTTTCATTTATATTGGGCAGGTTTGTTAGGGCGTACACATGTGCAGCAACAGCAGAGTGGGCACATAGGAAAGGGCACCTGTACTGATGCTGTAAATGGGATACAGGGGGCTGCAGGCGGCACATGCTGTGGTCCAGTTGGGGCACAGTGCGGACTAGGCAGATGCCTAGGTGGCACAAAGGAATGCCGAAACTGTAAAGCAGCAAGACAGCAACTGACGAAGGTCCAACATGGGCATGAGTGTGTGTCCCACAGTGTCACAGGGGAGATTACCCAGCAGGTGCCCCCAAGGGCACGTAACATTGGCAGGCGGTGCTGGGGGGAAGCGCGCATGTCCATGTAGGCACCCCTATCCGAGAACTCACACCATAGGCAGTTGCCTACTGTCACACTGGATGGCCTGGGACTGCGCACCACCAGCACCACCGGCATAAGGGCATGTCAGCATGGTGGTGGAAGGGTGCTAGTGGCAGAGGGGGCAATGGCATCTGCCCACAGCAGACCATGGCCAAGCCCCATTTAGGTGGGTGCCGTGCACTGCATCAGACAAGGTCTGTCTGACAAACAGTCATGGTATCCCCAGGGAATAATCTGCCCCTGTGGCAACAGTTTGGTGCAGTACACACAGCCAGTGTGCTCAGGGGCAGAAGGCCACAAGTTCAAGTCCCAGCTGTGCCTCCTGCCAACCTTGTCCCCATCTTTTACCCAGTACTAAACCATGGTAATAAAGATGGAACCTTTATTGCAGATAAAATAAACATGCCTGAAACGCCTATATTTTACCCTACAGAGCACAGACACCATAAACATATGTAATCCCTAGAGCAGAGTTTCCCAACTGCAGTTCTGGAGGGCCAAACTCCATTCAGGTTTCATGCTGTCCCTAATAAATATGCCTGTGCTGCATTTGTATGCATCACCCCCATTGTATGCAAATGTATCTCATGCATATTCACTAGGAACAGCATGAAAACCTGAACAGTGTTTGGCCCACCAGGACCGGAGTTGGGAACCTCTGCCCTAGAGCAGCGGCCAACAGGGGCACATACACCCACACCCACAGGCTCCACTATCCAAAGCCTCATGGAGAGTCAGGCTGTTGGGCCCTGCGCGGAGCAGCATCTCCCAATACTGGTACCTGCATACCTTAGCAATGCCGTCCTAAACCTGGGAACACGTTCCACATATATCAAAAGGTTGCTATGGGAAATGTCAGCTAACAAATCCTAAGTTAAACACAATTTGTTGATAGAGATTCATCATAGCAACCTTTCTGATATCTGTGGAGTGTGTTTCAGTTATTGCTTCTGACAGTGTTTACCACCCCAGGGAGTGACCCCAACAGTATTGCATACCATAGCAATGCCCACACTGTGGCCAGGATTGGTGTGGCAGCCAGGGCTGCCACAAACCTCCATATTTACACAATGCTGGCTTAGGTGTGGGAGTGTGTGTATGTCTATCCAGTGTGTTGTGGCTGCCTACACCTTACTGAGCCCATCCTGCTTGCACTGTTTCCAGTGTTAGCCTGCCAATGTGCATAATGAAGAGCAAGGTACTGTGGGTATGGCCTGGGCAGGATGCATCTGCACAGGGTATAGGGCAATGTCTGGGACATTGTAGTGCCCGACCACCACCTGCATGGACGGGGTGGCCACAGCATGTCATGCTGGGAGGTCACTTTCACCCTGACTGAGCAGTGACCATGGCATGGCTAGGTTCCCCCATAGTGCTATGCCGTATTTCTCTCCAGTGATGTTTATGGGTTCTCTTTTCTGGGGCCTAATCACTGACATACCTGCTTGGTGTGTGTGCTTACATCCCATTTTTGGGTGCCCACAGTTCTTCCAGGAACATGTATTAGCTAGCAGACTGTCTGCAGTTCGCATGTGTATGGTTGGAACACCTTGCAGGGTGCAGTGGGTGGACACTGACTGTGCCCTCTGCTGGTGAATGTCAGATAGTGGTGGAGGAAGCTGAGCTTCTCCAGTGGTCTGCTATTGCCTTATGTGATGCATACAGATCTGCATTGACTGCCGTGTATGGTGCTTGTTCCCCAGCAGGACTGGGGTTGATGGCCCCTTCTACTGCCACCATTGCAGAGATGTACAATGTGGATCTGTTGGTGGGAGATCCTGTCCCCACCCCACTCTGAGTCACAGAGGGTGGGTTGGGTGGTACTACATAATCCTCTTTTGGGTCCAAACACCCCCCCCCCCATTCACCTGTAACATGTGACCATGGTACCCACACAGGATATGTACTATTCTGGGTGCATCATAGTCCACAAAGGCTAGACATGACTGGGAAATACAGATGGACACAGGTGTATCCTAGATGTGTCAGCAAGGACTACCTAACACACACTGGCACTGATCAGGACCTGCAGCATAGCCTATCTCAGCCAAGCCAGGTGCTGCGGACCTGGTGCTAGGTGCCCCCACCTCACCTTCAGGGTGAGCACAGGACCCGCACAATGTCATGGTCTGTAACTACTCTGTGCCAGTAACACACATGGTCAGTTCCCCCTACCAGGCCTAGGTGCTGTGGGGGTGCATACCCCATTATCTGATCAGCTGTAGACTGCTGATCTGCATGTGCAGTGCATCATGGGTATGGGTGGGTTTACCCTATCCTGGTAACCATAGCAGACAGTTTGTGTGGTGACCTTCAGTCTTTCTGTAGCCAGCCAGCAGTGTGGTAGCAGCTATAGAGATGTAGCCTACTGGTTGCTTCACTGACTGTGGAGGCAGAGGTCATGGGTTTTATCCCACAGTGGTGTTATTTAATAAGGCTCTCTGAGACTTTTCCTTTTAATTTAAATAATGCTGCAAGCAAAATGCACCCTCACAGTGCTGTAACCTTAAGGTGACTTATAAGGCGCCCTATAGGGCACATTAGAAGGCGCCTTGGCGGACAGGGCACTTTATAATGTGCCCTATGGAGTGCCTTATAGGGCACCTTATGCGACACCTTATGTTACGGCACTGTGAGGGTGTTTTTGCTGGCAGCATTGATTTAACTTAAAAAAGGAAATGCCTCAGACAGCACTGATTTAAATGAAATACAGGAATTTCCTCAGACAGAGCCATACCTGTGATAGTGGCAGACCAGCAGTGATGCCTGGGGTGGGCAGGGGAAGGCTCAACTACCCCACACCATGGTCTGCCAGCCACCAGCAGACAGCACAATCAGATTGCACCTGCAGCATCCTACAGGGTGGTCCCACCATAGACAGACTAACTGCAGACAGCCCACTAGCCAGTCCATAGTGCATGCTCACAGAGGAACCCTGCGCACCCAGAGGTGGGATACACAGCACAGACACCAAACAGGTACCGCCATGATTGGGCCCCAGAACCAGGAACACACAGGCATCACTGGAAACAAATAATGTGTGGTACTATGTGGGAACATGGACATGCTATGGTCACTGCTCGGTCAGAGTGAGAGTGACCTCCCAGCGTGACATGCTGTGGCCACCCTGCCCATGCAGGTGGTGGTCGAGCACTACAGTGTCCCAGCCATTGTCCTCCACCCTGTGTAGATGCATCCTGGCCAATCTGCCCTGTCTGGGCCATACCCACAATATCTTGCTCCTCCTTACGCACATTTGCAGGCTAACGCTGGAAAAAGTGTAAGCTATGTGGGCCCAGTGAGGTGTTGGCAGACACAAAACAATGGATAGACATATGCACACTCCTACATCTATCTCAGCATTGTGCAGAGATAGAGGTGGGTGACAACCCTGCCTGCCACACTGGTTCTGATCACAGTGCCGACATTGCTAAACTGTGCAGGGGGTAGTAGTAGTGCTCCGTTGATAAGCCCAGCTCCGTGATGGGGCCACCAGCCTAACACTCCATGAGGCCGTGGATAGTGGAGCCCTTGCGAGTGGGTGTTTTTACCCTTGTGCACCGCTGCGTTGGAGTTTGCACATGTTGTTGTTGTGGCTGCATTGTGGGATAAAATTATGGGGTGATGCTCTGCAGGATCCACAGTCTGGGACTTGAACCTCTGACCCTCTGCTCTGGGACACACTGGCTGAGTGTACTGCATCACAATGTTGCCGCAGTAGCATAGTGGCCCCTGGGGTACCCTTCCCCTCCCCAGCCTGACCTCTTCTGTTGCACTGCACACCATGTTCTGGTACAGGGCATGGCCTAGGTCCACTGCAGGTGGGTGCCACTGCTCCCTCCAGCACAAACACCCCCCCCCCCCGCCATGCCGCCATGACCATATGCTGTCGGTGCCGGTGGTGCACAGTCCCAGGCCATCCAGGAGGCAGGTAGGTGACTGCCTAAGGTGTGGGTTCTGGGGTAGGGCTGCCTACATAACTGTCCATGCTTCCCCCGGCACCGCCTGTCACTGTTATGTGCCCCTTGGGTACCTGCTGGGTAATGTCCCCTGGATGGGACACTGTGGGACACAGATTCATGGGCATGTTTGACCCTGGTCATTTGCTGTCTTGCTTGTTTCCATTTTCCGCATTCCCATGTGTCACCTAGGCAACTGCCTAGTTCACCCCATGCCCTAGTAGCCCCCACTGCATGTCCCACCTGCAGCCCCCATGCCCCATTTGCGCCATCACCATACCTAACGTGCGGTCTGTAACATTACCGCAGTTTAGTAAACATAATCCTAAGACGGTTTAGTAAACATACCCCTAAGTATGGCTGAAAATAGTGCATTCATTTAGAAACCTATCTTAGATGCCTACATTTAGGAGCTCATTTTTTAAAATATATTTGACCAAGTATTTTTTGCCAACACCATATTTCAAAGGCAACAATTTTCTCCCTCTTTTCTTCACTGTCTTAACATTCACATCCATATGACATTATTGAAAATATATATTTATTTGAGAAATTTGTTATACCATCATAGTTTTAGAAAACATCAAGGTGGTTTACAAGTTTAATTTAGCAGAAAGCTAACATATCACATATATAAACATCTTTCCTATAATTCTACAAGAGTTATCAGTTCAAATAACTGAGTTACAGAAGGAGAAATCAGAGTACAATTTCCGCAAGAGGCAATATGTCATTTAACAGTTAATTGCACACAAAAGAGAAAAAGAACTAGAAAACAGGTTCACAGATATTTCTGATAGGAGGCTTGAGAGAGCCATGTTTTAAAAAGTACTTTGAATTTCTTATGAGAAGATTCTGATCTAATATCCACTGGTAGGGCGTTCCACAGTGAAGGGCCTGAGTAAGCAATGGTAGGGTTTCTTATCCACTCGTACCTAAGCTGTTGATATGATAGGATGACTAATAGATGAGCCTGAGATGATCTCATTGGTTGTTGCAGAGAATATGGTGTGACAAGTGGAGGAAGATAAAGAGGGCAACACATATAATAAGAATAGTGAGCCAACATGAGAATTTTAAATTTAATTTGGCTTGACACCCAGAAGCTAAAGTTTTTCTATAAGATTTGTCAGAAGATCAGAGCATTTTGCAGAATAATCAATTTTACTGCCTTATTTTGTATAAGTTGGAGCCATTTAATTGAATACTGAGGGAGACCAACAAACAAGGAGTTACAGTAATCTTGTCTGTTCATTGCCAGTGCATGAATTAAGGTCTGTAATGATTTATTGACTAAGTAGGAACGAATAGACCTAATTTGCCTAAAAGGAAAGAATGACTTCTGTGTTAATTGAGAAATATGCAAGACATATGAAAGATCCTTACCTAAAGTAACCCCTGCGGTAATTATACTTTTTTTAGAGTGGGATTTGAGCACCTACAATACCATGACTTGGACAAGTCAAAATTTTCTGTGCTGAGAATCATCTCTGCACTTAGAATCTTGTCTAGGTCCTTCATAGCTGCTCTGCCAAGAGCAATGTATCGTTAGATTTCTTGACCGCTTGCCATTTCTTTATTGACTATTTATCCAAGCGGGTTAAAGTTATCTATTATTTCTATTTCTTTTCCATCAAGGATGAAATGAAAGATTTTTCCAGTGATCAGAATCTTTGTCTTCTTCATGTTAATGTGCAGGCCCATTTTTAGACTATTCATTGATCTTGATAAGCAGATGTTTCAGATTGTCTTCACCTTCAGCCTGTAACATGATATCATAAGCATAGCAAAGGTAGTTGATGAGTCTTCCACCAATCTTTACATCTCAGTTATCTTCATACAGTCCAGCTTCTCTGATAATTTGTTCTGCAAATAAATTAAACAGATATGGGGAAAGTATGCAGCCTTGTCATACTCCTTTGCTGGTTTTAAACCATTCTGTTTCTCCATGTTCTGTTTGAACTGTTGCTTTTTGATCAATGTAAAAGATATGCATGAGAACTATCAGGTATTCTGGTATAACCATACTTCTTAATGTGGGCCAGAGTTTTCATGGACTTGCTATAATCAAAACATCTGGAGCCCGATTCCATAACATGCATGTCGGGCCTGCGTACATGTCTAAATTAAAAATCGGCCCCGTTTGTACCCAATTTCACATCTATGGGTCTAGACATGCCCACGAGTCCGGAATCAGAGAGATAGATGTATTCGGTGCAGCACAGGCAAAGCGCTATTCAGCCGGCCTGTGCATGCATCTGGTGTGCAGCCCACGCATGGGTACAGGCACAGGCCAAGCAATATAATGGAGAAACAGATCTTCCGTCAATACTATCAGACACAGGTAAACATTTTGAATGTCTCTGTGCCCACTGTATTCTGAAAAGTTATATGTTTTGGATCCTGCCCATCTCCACGATGTACCCATGAATGCCATGCCCCCCAGGAAAAATATGCATCTCCTAAGCTGCTCTTCTCACTGATAATATAGCTGATGCAAACTTGGCATGAATACCAATGAGAAATGACCGCTGCTGCAACCGAGACCACATACCAGTCCTCTACAGGCCCGGAAAAGTGCTAGGTAATCCAAGTGCACCCTGAGATTGTATAAGAGAATGTAAATATGAACATGAATGTCAGAGTATACCTTGCATCAAATGGTACGTGGCATTATAAAACAGACCCAGTGATTCCTGCCTTGGTCATCTCCACAAACACGCTTTAAACTGCTAAGGATGAACCTTTACCAAGTGCACAAAACCCAAAAGTAACATTGCTGTTCCCCAAAGGATGCATAATACTACTGAGCAACACATGCATGCCCTTTTCATGCCTCGGGCCTATAAGTGCATTCATTCAGCTGCTCCATACTGCCATTGGTCTTATCCTTCCCTACATCCCTCTTGGGGAACCCTGCTATTGTGGAAGATCACTTCTATCTATGCCCTTCTCTTCAACTGCCAACTCCAGACTTTACTCCTCTCATCTTGTTGCTCCCTATGTCTGGCACAAACTACCTGAGTCTGTATATCAGGCTTCTTCTCTGGTCCTTCTCAAATCCAGGCTGAATGCTCACCTCTTCGCTGCCACTTTTGGATCTGATCTGCCTAATCTCCCTTGTGTGTCCTTACCATTACCCCTGGATGTATGCTGTCCACATCTGCTGTATTGTCTTTCTTGACTAGATTGTAAGCTCTGCTGAGCAGGGACCATCTTTTACATTTGTGTGTGCAGCGGTGTGCATGCCTTGTAGTGCTATACAAATGATCAATAGTAGTAGTAGGGCCTTCTGATTATGGCATCTGAAGCCCACCTATCTGGGTACTGGCATATCTCACAGCAGCTACACCTATCCTATCGTGACATATGTCGGTCTGTATACATCTGCTATCTGTGGCGCAACCCTGTCTGCCTTCCCACAGTCTGCTTTGTGGCACTGCTCTCCTAGTCAGGCCAGACTCCAGATATATCATCACTCTCGCAGCTCTCATAGATCCTGGCCTGGGTAGGGATGTAGGCCCCATGGAACAAGCTGGGGAATGTTGGCACAACATCAGTCATGTCTCCCAGTGCCTGGCACAGTGGATGCAGAACTGCCCTATCACACTGCCAACAATATATGATCTTATTAGAGTACCCTATGAAAAAATAATCCAGAAGGAATCTGTATAGGTTCCCTATAGTTAAATGTCAGAACATATTCCTGTCAATAATAAGGGACCCTCAGAACAAGAACATTCAGCAGTGAAAACAGCAGTAATACATGCTCAACAGCAACACCAAAAATGTGCATTTTGGGCATGCATTAGTGCTGCTTTCACTGTTGAATGTCCTTATTCTGAGGGCCCCTTATTATTGACAGGGATATGTTTTGACATTTTGCTAGAGAACCTTCTCTAATTTTGTCTACCTAGTCACACAGGCACCTGGTGATGCTGCGGTCATCCATACGGTCAGGTACCGGCCAGGCTTTCATGTCCCCCCATGAATTACAGATGAGCACAACAGATCCTGCTGTGCACCCCTCATACCACACACACACACTCTCTCACTTTCAGTCACAAAGACATAATTCTTCCAAAATGATGATCTGAACCTATACATATCAGCTATGACATAACATAATAGCATGGGGTACTAGGTCTAAAAATATGGTCTCCATTTCTCACCCAAACAAGAATCCTTTCTCTGCTCACACCCATACTATCCCTACATCTGCAGTCCCATTTTGCAGAACATGGGAATTGTTATGGTTCCCTAGATTGGCTCCTTTAGCACAAATAGCACATTGCAGCATTGCCATAATACACAATTGCTCTTCTTAATATTTCTGTAAGGGTGTTTATTAATGTTTCTATACCTTACAACGTTCCCTCACCTCTGTTCTCTGTTCCTTAAAACTGCATCTTGTGTTTTTCCACACCTGTGCAAATCATATTTGTCACAACCATTCTTCACACTCCCATTCAGGGCATGTTCTGAAATCCCCATGCTAGCGATGTGGACATGCATGACAGCAATGTTTCAGAATACGGTGGGGGACATTTTCAGCACATAAACATCCCTGCCGCACATATAAACCCCTTATTCATGTTCTGGAATGACCCTCGTACTGTATAGATATTCTTTTCACTTTTCAAGGATCCTTCTGACACCTGTGATGCTGTCTTTTGTTCCTCACCTTTTCCTGAACCCTGCTTGCATTTCAGGCAGTTCTCATTCCAGGTATGGCTGTAGTCTCCGCTGAATGATCTTGAGTAGAATCTTGCTGGCATTTGTGATCAGAACTATTGTGCAGTAGTTTCCATAGTCAGTTGGATCACCTTTCTTCAGTATTGGTATTAACAAAGATCTTTTCCAGTCAGTTGGCCATAATGTTGTCTTATAAATTTCCTGCAGAGCCTTGTAAGTACATTAACACTGCATCTAATTGCTGTAATACTTTAATGGAAATTCCATCCATGCCTGGTGCTTTGTTCTTTGATAAGGCTTTCAATGCTGCTTCCACTTCTTCTTTCATCGTCTGATTGCTCCTGATCGTAAGATGCATGTTGAAACTCATAGGTTAATGCCCATTAAATTGGCAATATAGTAAGTTTGTGCACTTACCATGTGCTAAGAACAAAAAACTGTGCTAACTGTTGGGCTCATGTCAAGAATATTCCCTGCAGTTACAGCACAGAAGAAATCCTTACTATGGGTAACATCCTTCTCAGTTAATGTGGGTGCACTTCAAGCCATCCATTGAGGTGGTGCTAAGCGCAGCCATGCTAACTGCAACATTGAAAATCAGTGTGCGGTAATTCCCCTCGTACTATCTGAAATGTACACTCCATATCTGTTCTCCACCCCTTACCCGTCCTATCCCTGCCCTGTCGCATGCTAAGCAGTTAGCATGGGATTTTTACTGCACTAGCTACTTTCAGAACTTGGTAGCAATTACCATGGTCCCATGCTAATCGATTAGCTTGCACTAAAGCACGCAGCGACCATTATCACAGTATAGTAAACATGACCCTAAATATTTTAAGGCATCTTAAAAAACTGAATGCACACTAACAAATGCACATCCGTATTGGCTTCTCAAACCTAACTCTGCCCCAGAAATGCCACCCACCCAACACTTGGTAACTTGGAAGAGCTGTATTTTTTAATAAACCATAAGTAAATGTGTGAACATTGTTGACACGTGTCCTTTTGCCTGTCTATAGGGTGATCAATAATAAAAGAAAAAAAAACTAGTTCTGCATTTTACTTGAGGGAAGAACTTTCATTTTTGCCCTTTGTGTTTTCTACACCGAGGTGACAGCACTTACTGTAACAACAACAATGTCTTGTATGAAATAACTGAATTCACAGAGACTATCAAAAATAGACATAACTTAATAACAAAATACCCTTCAGAATTCAAGCTTAGAGTCCAAACGAAAAAGAAGAATCCAAGTCAAAGGTTTAGCGAGAAATCCCAACTCAATAAAGGAGAAAAGAAGGTGACATTCCTAGGTCATAAAACTATGTGCTTCTATGCAGTCAAGTGATTAGGAGACTTCTAACAGGCTGAAAGGAGGCTTACCTGAAGTTGCTATCTTTTCAACTTGTTTGTCAATAAAAACAATATAAATTGTGAAAGTTCATAAAACATATAATTAGTACTTTCATAAGATGAATTTTTAATTGTTTCAAGGTTATTAATGCTATTTCCTACATTAGGCCTGATGTTTTCCTTTTCTATAAATAATGAGAAAATAACTATGATTAAGAGGATGATAATTAAATACTGTAAAAGGTATGCAGAATGAACTCCTTTAAACTTCACAATGTATTAATAATGTTAGACATGAAATTCTAAAAAATGTTATCAAATTTGTTCAATAAAGTTAAGAAATTCAAAAGTTTGTCAACTTATTTATAAACTTTTTGTTTTCATTCAATATGGATTCCTGAAATTTACAAATCTACCTCTGGAGTTTGAGCTGATTTATGAGATCTGCAATGAGTAGATTTGAGGAAGATTCCGAATGAAATCTGATTAGATTTTCCCTAGATTTGCTAGGAAAATTTCAATAAAAATTTATCTGACCTGATTTTGATCTTCCGTTTTTCACACATCTCTAGTGAATGCATTAATAGCACATATTATGCAGACTGCCAGCATGTTGACAATGCGTTGTTTAAAGGATTTTCTTATTTAGCTAGTATAATAAACATGCAAAAGTTACTCTAAAGAAAAGCGTCTTTTTACTACTACTATTAATCATTTATATAGCGCTACAAGGCATACTCAGCGCTGTACAAACATATAAAGAAGACAGTCCCTGCTCATAGAGCTTACAATCTAATTAAGATAGACAACAATACAAGAAAAACAAGGGGATTCAACTAGGGAAGGAGACAAGGAGAAAAAGGGATTAGGATCCAAATGCGGCTTCAAAGAGGTAAGCCTTTAGCATGTATTTGAAGAGGGGGTGAGAATAGATGACATAAAGATAGAGGAAGTTTGTTGCATGCATAAAGAGCATCAAGGTGAAAAGACTGAAGTCTGGAGTTTGCAGAAGACAAGAATATAGAGAGAAGAAAACCAGAGGAAGAGCGGAGTTCATGAGGAGAGGTGTAGGGAGAGAGAAAAGAGGAAAGGTAATGGGGGATAGTAGAGCGAATGCATTTATATGTTAGAAGGAGAGGTGTGAATTGGATATGGAAATGGAAGTGGAGCCAGTGAAGTGATCTTAGAAGAGGGGTTATATGAGTGTATCAGGGCTGGTGGAAGATTAGCCATGCAGCAGAGTCCTGGATAGATTGAAGAGGAGAGAGATGATGCTGAACGAGTCCAGCAAGGAACAGGTTGCAGTAGTCAAGACAGGAGACCAAAGAGTGGACAAGAGCCTTATAGTGTGTTCAGAGAGGAAGGGATGAATTTTGTTAATGTTGTAGAGAAAAAAACCCTGTTTTTAGTTATCTATTGAATATGTGTGGAGAAGGAAAGGGAGGCGTCACAGATGACCCCAAGGTTGCGGGCCTAGGAAATAGGAAAAAGAAGAGTGTTGTCAACAGTGATAGAGAAAAGAGGAAGAGGGAAGGAGGGTTTATGGGAAAAAATAAAAAAGTTTAATTTTAGTCATATTCAATTTTAGGTGGCGGTGAGACATTCAGGTGGCAATGTCAGATAAGCAAGTAGAGATATGAATTTGGAGTGAAGGAGAGATGTCAGGTATAGATAGACAGATTTGAGAGTCATCAGCATAAAAATGATACTGAAAGCCTTGGGAAGAGATGAGGAAAACGAGGGACTGAGTATAAAGAGAGAAAAGGAGAGAGCCCAGAACAGATCCTTGAGGTGCACCAACTGAGAGAGGGATGGCAGTAGAGGAGGAACCTCCAGAACAAATACTAAAAAAAAAACAATTGGAGAAATAAGAAGAGAATCAAGACAGTACAGGCCTCTAAAACCAAGTGAGGATAAAGTGTCAAGGAGGAGGAAGTAGTCAACAGTATCAAAATAGGCAGAAATATTGAGAAGAATAAGAACTAAGTAAAGGCCTTTGGACTTAGTGAGGAACAGATCACTGAGGACATTAGGAAGAGCCGTTTCAGTAGGATGAAATGGATGAAAATCAGATTAAAGGGGATAAAGGAGGGTTTGAGAGTAGGGCAATTTGAGACAGTGGCAGAGAACTGCACATTCAAGAATTTTGGAAATGAATGGGGGAAAGGAAATGGGTCAGTAATTAAAAGGACAAATAAGGTCAAGTGAGGGTTTTTTTGAGGCGAGAAGTGATTACAGCATGCTTGAAAGCTGAAGGGAAGGTTGCAGTGGAAAGCGAAAGGTTGAGAGTATGTGAGAGGAAAGGGATGACAGAGGAGAAGATGGAGTTGAGGAGATGAGTGGGGATAAGATCAGAAGAACAGGTAGTGAGTTTAGAGGAGGAAAGAATAAGAGAGGTTTCCTCTTCGGATATTTTAGATTTCCACTCACACCACCCTTTTAAACTTAAGCAGGCCCTTCAATAGGTCAATTCTTACGAGTTCGAAGGATTTGTTCCATTGAGGTTGACTTTTACTATCAAGCCAAGTTGCTCACAGAAAGATTATCACAGCATGGCCATCTGCAAAGTGTGATACATCAGTCATATTTAAGAGCAAAGTATGCAAATTGCTCATTGCTTTTACAAAAACAATGCTCCCATGATAAAGATAAACACGTGTGCATTTTGCATTATTCAGAAAAGACTCAAAAGATAGCTCAGAGCATTTTTAAACACTGGCATGTTTTATCATTGCACCCAGCATTTCGAAATGGCCCGTGCATTACCTTCACTAAAGCATGCTACTTAAAAGCAGTTCATTCTGATTTTCTACAGCAGACCTCATGTGAACAACTTAGGGGTTAACATAGCCCTTGTGGATATTGTGCTATGTGTGCTACTGCAGCGATTACTCAAATATGGATTAACACGCTATCAGGCAGAGAATATCCTCTGAAGTTAACTACCACTTGTCAATCGGCTTCGATTCTTTATCTAATCATATGCCTGTGTCCAAAAGTATATGTTGTGCGTACATGTCGTAGAGTGAAAGTGCTCCTGACTGAGCATAAATCACATTTAACCAACCATATCGTTACAGCTCCAATAGTACAACACTGCAATTTGATCATCAGTGACCTCAGTTGCGACTAGTGGTCATTGATAGTATTAAGGACACCCAACAAGGCAATGCAGAACGATTGGCCTGCTTAGAGAAGAAATGGATTTTCACATTGGATATTGTGCAGTCAGTAGGGTTGAATGAGACCATTGAGTGGCTATCCGTGATTTTATCTCATTGGAGGAGGTTTGATTGAATGTCTGCCGTTTTTCCTGTTTAAATGGCTACCAAGGTGAACTCATTTGTATTCCTTAAGCTGGGAGATGCTGCTGCTTGATGTGTCCTAATGCAGCCCTGTGAATAAAGGAGCGAAACTCGAGTCAACCTAGTGTCTCACAGTCATTCCTTTCCTTCTGTAATCAGAAGAGCCATTGACATAAAAGCTAAGTGTTTTTAATTTTTTTAAATTCATTTAAAAAATTGTAAAAATAGGGGCCTCTGAATGATATGTAAGGGTGTCATTGGTGTGCTAGTGGTAAGTAAGCACTAATGTGCCTTTAGTTTGCCACCTACCCTTTACTGAGGCCCCTTTTTCATCTGTCCCTCTGAAGGTTAGGAGCATGTATCACACCTGATCATTAATCATTTGTTGGTCGGGGAGTGTTTAATGTTTATATGTGCTTCGGGTAGTTGTGTTTTTGATCACATAAACCTTTTTCTTTGTATTGCTTTTATCCAAATGGCATCAAGTTGTGGCTTAATACACAAACATTAATATGGTGACAAATAATATGACACTAGAGGAAAACAATGAATTCATAGTTTGGTTAGTCACAGGGGTGTAAGGTCATTAGTGCACAATCACGTACCCGCATCACAAACAGAACAACAGTGTGTAGTGCCCCACCAACCTCAGCCTTTTACATCCTGACAAATGATTTTGTTTACTTTTGTGTTTTAGGTTATTCAGTGTATATATGTTATATATACACTGGTGGAATAAGCTGGCCGTCCCCCCAGCAATCCCAGGACATACAGGGCCATCACCAGAACTGGCCCTGTATGTCAGGGGGTTGGCCTCGCTCACGATCCACCTACTCTCCGCCCCCGTGCCACCCCTGTCCCCCGCAGCACGCACAGTGGCTCTGTAGGTGCAGCAGGGCTGGGGGGCAGAATCGGCTGAGGATGTATAGTGGGGCTGGACCTCCGGTCGGGAAGTCCAGTACCATTATTTGCCTTATAGAATCGGGGCCATAGTGTATTTATATCCATATGTATGTTAATACCTATATAAATAAAGATTTAGATCTATCAATCCATATAATAGTAACTAACTACAGAGCAGCATGTTCTATCCAGGTTGCCCAATAAGGCGGCTAGAGTTTCACCTACTGCTCCATGCAAGTTACCTCCTTCTACAGCTTTGGTTAGGGCTGTACTTGCTGCTCTGTGCAGGTCTCCCCCCTCTCCCCTTTATTATTTTCAAATGTAAAGTTATTTAAGTTTGCTTTGATTCCATCCACTTGCTATATAGGCATCCTTGGTTTGTTATGCCTTTTTTGAATTCAGTCACTGTTTTTGCCCTCACCACTTCATCGGGGGGCATTCCAGACATCTACCCCTCTTTCCATGAAAAAGTATTTCTTGATGCTGCTTTTTAAGTTTACCTCCTTGCAGCTTCATTTCATGCCCTCTAGTTCTAGTTTCCCCATCTTTGAAACAGGTATATTTATTAATATATTTTTACAAATTTAAACATCTGTATCATATCCCCCTTTTCCTCTAGGGTGTACATATTTAGGTCGTCAAGTCGTTTCTCATATGCCTTCTTGGCAAGGTAGGACCAGAAGTAGACTGCCAGGCCTTTCTTCTCAGGTAATGAAAGATGAAGTGACTTGCCAAAGGTCACAAGGAGTACCAGTGGGAACCGAATACTGGTTTCGTAGCTACCAAACCCCTGCTCTAACCGCTAGTCTATTCCTCCACTCCATTTGCATCCTTAAACAGAATTTTAGGCATGTAAAAGGGCTCTTATAAAATTAGATCAGACCTAACATGCACTGGTATAGTAGATGTGCACAGAGGCAGAGTTTGGGCAGAGTGTGGGCAGAATCATGACTATTTTATAAAATAAAATGTGTGCAAACTTTTATAGCAGGTGTAATGTCTACATCTTGAATGTCGGCACTATTGCTGCTGGAATTGTGCATGTGTCTTTATAATATAGCACCAGAATAGCTACCTTCCTGCTCGTTTAACCTGGGTGCCCTGTGATAAAATTAGCCCCTATATGTTTAATGTTGGGCTGAAAATCCCTCTAACTAGCACTAAACTATGGGGAATGGGGGGTGGGGGTGGGGTGGGGGGGATAGTGGCAAAATTATTCAGATAGTAGTGATTTTCAGCTGCAGTCCAATAGAATACTGTTGTTGTTGCTGTCTCTTTTACTTGACGTTTTATATATTTGTCATCCTTTTTATTGTGGTGTTTTATGCTCTGTTTTTGGACACGTTTTATTACTCATTACTTCTTGATATATTTTTCTTTTTGAGATGTTTCAGTTTTTATTGTGTTTTAATGTATTTATATGTTTTTTATGCTTTAGATCCTTGATCCAGGCTCTGAAGCCGAAATATGGCCAAGTTGGGTCCCTTTAATAAAATTTGTGATTAAGAGGATACTATTGGTGTGGCTCTGGTCATTCTCTGTTCTTCTGTTGGATTGGCCCCCCCCTCCCAGGGTTAACAGTATCCATGGCCTTTCCCTAGTCTCAGCCACTTAGCCGGAATTGTGAAGGTAGCTGCATGTCAATTGGTTTCTTGTATATAGATTTATTTATTTTATTTATTTGAACTCATTTTTTATACCACTCCTTCCAGTGATCAGCAGCGGTTTACATTTTAACATTCAGTTCTGCAAAGGATAGCAGTTACATATAACAATAGACAAACTATGTACATGGCAAGGTTAGTGTAAGGATTCCAAAAAACTCAAAACTATTTACATATAGAAACGTGTATTTTCGGTTAACTAAATACAGATATTTACAATGACGTACAATGTGAATGTCGCATGCCTAGTGGGTTTACAGTTTAATATACTCATGGTGTGCTTGGTGTGTCATATGATGATGGGATTAGTTGGGATCCATCATGATATGGTTTATATTTGAATACAGTTTTGACTTAAGTTATTTCTGACAGATTGTAATATTCTTGGAATAGGTGAGTTTTGAGGTTTTTGCGGAATGATTGGAGGTCCTTGTTGGCTCTTAGAGTGTCAGGGAGCTTGTTCCTTTGTGTGGGGGCTAGGTAGGTGAATGCTCTATTGCTAGTATTCATTTTTACCTTGCATATAGAGATTGGAATTTGTAGAGTGTTTAGATTGTGTGTACATCTTTTTCTGTTAGGGGGTTGTATATTAATGAGTGTGGCGAGGAAGGATGGGGCGATATTGTGTATTAACTTAAATGTTGTAATTATTATTTTGTATCTGATGCGTGCTTGGATAGGTAGCCAGTGAAGTTCTCATAGAATAGGTGTGATGTGGTCTGATATCTGTACATTCATTAATATTCAAGCTGTGACATTCTGGGCCATTTGGAGTATGTTGATTGTTTTTTTAGGTAGACCAACAAGAATACCATTAAAATAGTTCAGATGTGGGGTTATGAGTGCTTGAACTATTGTTCTAAAATCTGAATGTTCAATGATATTGCGTAAGGTTTGTAAGATTCTTATTTTGTGGAAAATAGTTCTATTTAGTAGTCTTAGGTGAGCTTCCATACCAAGTGTCCTAGCAAGGGTCACACCTAAGTACTTTAATTCTTGTTTGATGTTGTAAGACATATTATTTAGTATGATTGTGGGAGGATGTTTAAATTCTTGGTTTTTAGAGATAAACATTACTTCCGTTTTTTTATGAACATCGCAGCAAGGATAATAATGAATATAAGCTCAATTGAACATATCACACCGACATTAGCCGAACTCCATTGGCTACCTATCCACAGCAGAATAAAATATAAGATATTACTTACAACATTTAAACTAATAAATAACTTAGCGCCAACTATACTCAATACACTCATCAAGATAGAAATAGATAAAGATCACAAAGAAGTAGAAACACTAACACTATAGCAGTACCAAAAGACTACACAAAAGCAAAAAAACAAACCAACATGAGAGCATTCTCACACTCAGCTCCTACCCTCTGGAATAACCTTCCTGACAACATTCGCTCACTATCAGACATAAAGGAATTTAGAAAAAAACTGAAAACCCATTTATTCTCATTGCATTACAACCAAGGATCAGAGACTGGCCAGACGACACAAAGAGACGCAGGTTAACTACTACAATTCAAACAACATATACCCACGTGCCTGAAGCTTATATAAAGTATACAACCACACGCGACATATGATACAATTTGTATATAATTACTATGTATATATGTTATAATAGTTTAATAATTTACTGTTTAAACTTTATACTGTTATCTGTACCTAGTTCATCTGTTCTATGTAAAATGACTTGGTATGATACTATCCATACCATATAACATACTGTTCATTGTAAACCGCACTTGATACTTGTGAAAGAGCGGTATAGAAATAGTTGTTAAATAAATAAATAAATAAATGATTGATGCTCATGTTGTTTTGTTGAAGCCATAGCTGTGTTTCTTTGAGGCAAGTTTCTATGTGGGTATAATCCGGGTTATGTATATCCAGTTGTGTATAAAGCATTATATCGTCCGCATATAGATGATAATTTATTTTGTGCTTTTGAAATATTGTGCATATGGGCCTTAAGTATAGGTTGAATAATATGGCAGATAATGCAGAGCCCTGTGGAATACCTTGTGTTTGCGGGAAAGTATTGGATAGGTTTTGGTCAAAGTATACTTGTTGTACTCTATTGGATATATATGAAGTGAACCAGTTTAAGGGTGTTCCCATTATTCCAATTGATTCCAGTCTTGTTATGAGGGTCTTATGATTTACCGAATCAAAGGCCGCTGTTATGTCTATGAATATTAAGATGAACATTTTCTTGCAATTTTCAATACCTTTATATAGTTTATCGAATAGCATGAGTAGAAGTGTTTCTACTCCATGTGATTGGCGGAAACCATATTGATGGTCATCAAGTGCATTTGTGGCATCAATATGGTCTTGCAATTGAAATTGGACTGTCTTTTCAATGATTTTGGCTATGACTGGTATACTTGATATGGGTCTGTATGCAGATGGGTCTACTTTGTTGAGTGATTTGTTTTTTAATATAGGTCGTATGAGAGATCTTTTTAGCTCTGCTGGCAAAGTTCCTTGTATTAGTGATTGGTTTACTATGTTTAGTATTATAGGTGCAGTTTCTGGTTTTATAGTTTTGACCCAGGCTACAGGGCATGGATCTAGAGGGGATGTGGTGGTATTTATGATTGTGATTATGTTTAGTATTTGGCTAAGATCAATTTTATGAAAGTTTTCCCATAATTCTGAGGAGTTGATAGTCTGTGATGTCTTTTGTATTGAAGTATTTACTATTATTTTATGGGGTAATTTTCTTCTGTAGGGTTTAGTTTGCTAGAATAATGATCAGCAAGTGTTTGTGCATTTATTGGATATTTGGTATTGGTGTCTTTAGGGGGTTTTATGAAGGACTTTACAAGCTCGAACAGTTCTCTAGGCCTATTTATAGCATTATTTAGTTTTTTAGTATGGTAGTTCTTTTTTGCAGAGTTTATTATTTCTTTGTAGGTTGTAAGTAATAGTAGGTATTGTGTTTTGGTTTCTGATGACTTTTTAGTTTTCCATTTTTTTCCATTCTTCTGAGGTCTTTCTTTGCTTTAACCAGTTCTGAGGTGTTCCAGGGTTCAGTTTTATTCCTTAATTTGGAATTTACATTAGGGGGAGTTTTGGTTGGGTGTTTTGAAACTATTTCTATTCCATTGTTCCATTGTTTTATTAGGTCATCCAGATTTGTTGTTTCCGTGTTTGTGTGTGAAAAGATAGATTTAATTAATACATCTTTATCCAATTTTTTAAACATGCTTTTATGTGTATTGGTTTTAGGTTCTATAATAGGAGATTGTATTGGCATGTCAAATGAGAATTGGATAAGGTGGTGGTCAGACCATGGAACCTGTGTTATTTTTGGTGTTGAACTTGTTACTATGTTGTTTGAGTGTTTTTTGGGTAGGAAAACCATGTCAAGGACATTTCCCATGTTGTGGGTAGGTGTTTGGATTATTTGCTGGAATCCCATTTGGTCCATGGCTTCTAGGAATGTATTTGTATGCGTTGTAAGAAGTGATGCAAGGTTTATGTCCCCTAAAATCATCTGGTATTTTTTAATTGGGGTTTCACATATTGTTTCAAGGGCTATAGCTAGAGCTTCATGTTTAGCTGAGGGAGGTTTGTATATGAGGGAAATAGCAAATGTTCTGTTCTCCACCTTGAGGATGTCTATTCCTTCAAATGACTTCTGAGAGTTGTTGGAGAGTTTTAGGTTGTCTCTAGCAAATATTAACACTCCCCCTCCTCTTCTATTGGTACGAGGACAATTAAATAGGCTGTAACCTGGTGTTCTTAGTATGTTAAGGAGGACCGTGTCTGTATCTGTCAGCCATGTTTCTGTGATACACAGTAAATCTGGTTTTTCATCTATAATTAGGTCCTGTATAATATGTGTTTTGTTCCTAATGGACCTGGCGTTTATTAGCAGGCAATTTTGCGGGATTAGTATGTCTGAGTTAGGAGGTGGGATGGCGGGGGTAGTTTTAATTGTAATTAATCTTGAGTAAGGTTTCATAGTTTTTGAGTTAGGTTGGGATATGTTGGGAAATTTGATTTTGCTTGGTGCCCTTTGTGTGTATTGTGCTGGGTGATATATAGGTGTTAGGCTTGGGAGCGTGTATACTGAATATGCATAAGGGTATGAAGAGGTTGTTTTTGCATATAAAATAACACATAGTAAAATGATTAGTAGCATATTCAGGAATTCCATTGTTAGATTTATGTGGGTTGTGCTGCAACAATGTGTACAATCAAAATAGACTTTAGTAAAACGATTAGTAGCATATTCAGGAATGGCGAGGCCGCGTGGCCCATGTGCGCGTGGCTGGCGGTAACTGGGGGGGCGGCCATCGCGCCCGCCCCTCTTGACGGCGGCATGGGGCCGTGGGGGCGGGACGCAATTCGTCCCGCGGACTCATTGGCTCCCGCGGACGGATGGAAGGCGCGGATGGATGGAAGGCGCGGGAGCCATTGAGGGGAAGAAGGAGTCCTGGCGGGGGGGGGGGGCTGAGCAGGGAAACGGCATAGCTCCAGCCTTCTTGGGGTCAGAGCTGGAGTCGCCGGACGTGTTTTTTTCGAGCTGCGGGCTGGTGGAAGACGGGCGCGGTGCACGTGGCGAGGTTGGGGAACAGCAGGCAAGTGGGGAAGATGGCCCTTTTCGGTGGGGGCGGCTCAGGACAGGTGTTCTGAGCCGGTGGCAGGATCCCGGAGGTTTCCGGGGTCCGGAGCCGGAGGCAATCATTAGGGCGGGGGTGGGGTACCCCCGACCCGGACAATCCCTCAGGTTTTTGCTAATAATATGGCGAAGCAGGAAGAGGGAGGGCTATGCAAAATAGTCGGGGCCTGGACCCGGCGGAAGCGGAAACGGTGTCACCTTGCTACTCACATGACTGGTGAGGGCTCGATCTGCTGGGGGGGGGGCAATTTAAATGTGGTTTGGAATTTAGTTTGGTTGTTAAAAGGTTAATAAAGCTGCGACCGGTTCAAATCCCAAAGAGGTGTGGTGTGTATCATTGGAAAGGATGGGGGGGGGAGAAGGGGTGAGGGGAGTGATAAGGGGGGAGGGGGCGGGAGGCGACGGGTCCCCCGTACCCAGTTATGACGAGGCTGCGTGGCCCGCGTGTGCGTGGCCGGTGGTAACCGGGGGGGGGGGGCGGCCATTGCGCCCGCCCCTCTTGACGGCGGCATGGGGCCGTGGGGGCAGGACGCAATTCGTCCCGCGGACTCATTGGCTCCCGCGGATGGATGGAAGGCGCAGGAGCCAATGAGGGGAAGAAGGAGTCCTGGCGGGGGGGGGGGGCTGAGAGGGGACACGGCGTAGCTCCGGCCTTATTGGGGTCAGAGCTGGAGGTGCCGGACGTCCCGCCCGCCCTCCCTAGCTTGGGGATTGTCAAAGGCTTTTGGGGGGGTGTTGGGGTGTTGCAGCTGGTAGGGGTTGACGGGATCCCGGAGGTTTGCGGGGTCCAGAGCCGGAGGCAATCATTAGGGTGGGGGTGGGGTACCCCCGACCCGGACAATCCCTCAGGTTTTTGCTAATAATATGGCGAAGCCGGAAGAGGGAGGGCTATGCAAAATAGTCAGGGCCTGGACCCAGCGGAAGCGGAAACGGCGTCACCTTGCTACTCACATGGCTGGTAAGGGCTCGATCTGCTGGGGGGGGGGGGCAATTTTAATGTGGTTTGGAATTTAGCTTGGTTGTTAAAAGGTTAATAAATCTGCGACCGGTTCAAATCCCAAAGAGGTGTGGTGTGTATCATTGGAAAGGATGGGGGGGGGGGAGAAGGGGTGAGGGGAGTCATAAGGGGGGGAGGAGGCGGGAGGCGACGGGTCCGCCGTACCCAGTTATTCCATTGTTAGATTTATGTGGGTTGTGCTGCAACAATGTGTACAATGAAAATAGACTTAAGATTGATATTTTGTTATGAACTGTAACTTTAGGAGTGTTTGATCATTAGTACTTATGAGAGTGACTGTGTATCAAATTATGTATCTAGCTATTAGGATTCAGCAGTGTTTTCAATTTAGAGACAGTAATTCATTGATTATACAGTATGTTTGTGGTTGATATTACAGCTATTTTAAGTATGCCAGGGTTCAAAATATTTGAGAAAATCCCATAACTTTTTTTTTTTTTTTTAGATGTCTGTATATATCCATTGTTGATAGAAACTGTGTTGTTCAGGAAGTTAATTTTTTCTGCGGAACAGTCAATTTTGAATCTAATTGAGGGATGGAATGTATTAAAAGAATTGTAAATTTGTTTGATTCTTTTCCCTCAGTCCGAATCATGAAAATGTCACCGATATATTGGTAATATTTAAAAGGTTTATACTGATATTTGTTCAAATTATTTCTTCCAGATCTGCCATAAAAAGGTTGATATATTGCAGTGCCATCCTAGTGCCCATGATCTGTAGATAGATGTCATAACCGGGTAAGGCGGACACGTCGCCTCTCGCCCCTCCCAGCCACCCCCATTACTTTTTCCTCTAAACTACTAAATTCAAAACAAAAACACATGACAACACTCTTGGACTTAAACTGGTCGCAGCTTTAATAACCTTTTTAACAAACCAACCAATACAAATCAACACATTATAACTTCCCCCCCCAAGCAGAACGAGCTCTCACCAGCCATGTTAGTAGCAAGGTGACGCCGCTTCCGCTTCCGCCGGGTACAGGCCCGACAATTTTCCACGCCCTCCCTTTTCCGGCTTCGCCATATTATTAGCAAAAACCTGAGGGATTAACCGGGTCGGGGGTACCCCACCCCCGCCCTCATGCTTGCCTCCGGCTCCGGACCCCGGAAACCTCCGGAATCCCGACAACCCCCCCCAAGCTGCAACAACCCACTACCCCCCAAAAAACCGAGCGTCCCCCAGCAAGGGTGGGCAGGTGGGACATCCGGCGCCTCCAGCCTCACAAATCAAAAGGCAGGAGCAGCGCCGAGTCCCCGCACCCCCCCCCCCACCGCCCGAGGTCCCAGCCCTCTCATTGGCTCCTGCGCATTCAAAACGCCAGCGGGAGCCAATGAGGCCGTCGGACGACGCGGTCCTCACCTCGTCATGTGCGCCGCCGAAACACGGGGGCGCGAGCGGACTGCCGCCCCCCCCCCCCCGGTTAGCAGCGGCCACGAGGACGGGGGCCCGCGGCCTTACAATTACTGAAGTTGAGTAGCTGTGAGCTAGAATGAATGTTATCAATTTTTAATAGTTTCCAGTATGTCTTGTTGGTCCAGTGTAGATGCCTTTAAAAAGGTGTCACATGTAGTTATTACATCTTTGGGGGCATTATTGTTGTATAGTGATTCAACATCCATTGTGACCAGGAGAGTGTTAGGCAGTAGCTGTTCGATTTTTTTTTAGCTTGTTCAGAGTCTATGGGGTCTTGTATGAGGCATTTTGTTTTATGTACTAGGGGTTTGAGAATCCCTTCCAAAAGTCCAGATATTTCTTCCATGAGTGTGCCAGTACCAAATATGATTGGCTTGACAGGATTTCCAGATTTGTGGATTTTGTGTAACATGTATAAAGTGCTCACAGAAGGATGGTTTGGTATGAGTTTTTTCAGATATGAATGTACTTGTTTTGGAAATGTCTTTATGATTTTTTATGTGTTGTGTACTCCTAAGTGGATTACTCAGTTCCCTGTAATATGTACTATTTGAGAGCTGTATTTGTCCTTCTTCTATGCACTTTTGTGTATCCATGAATACTAGCATCTTCTTTATCTGCAGCCTTGATGATAATGTTTTGGCTATTTTGTAGGTTTCTAATGGCAGATCTTTCTAGTGGAGAGAGGTTGCACATACATTTCTTTTGTTTGCAGGAGAGTTGCTGGAGAGTTTGCTGGAGATGTGACGTCACCTTGCATCTGAAACTCTCTGCGTAGCTGTCAAATTTATTGTTTTGTCCATCTTGTGGTGTGAAATATGTATAATCCTAGGAAATTAAACTAAATCAAGCCATTAACATTGTATTTGCTCATACTGTCCTGACCTGAAGAAGGTTTTAACCTTTGAAAGCTAGCCCAAAAATATATTTAGTCCAATAAAAAGGTATCACCTTATTCTCCTTTTTTGTTTCTGTTTTTACTTAACTATCACTAAAGTGAACTAACATGGCAATCACACTACTTAAAAAATTAATAAAACGTATTAAAAGGTTGTAAAACATGAATAAATTTAGTCGAGTAGAAAGAATTAACACAGCTATCACACTGTTTCATATGCTGCTAACAGATATTTGAGTCAGCTCAAGAGATAGTTGTTTCAGATCACACAAACATTAATATGGGACAGTTTATCAAAACACATTTTCAGCTTAATCACCCTGAAATGTAAATGTTCAGAGGTGGCGCACAAAAGGAATACAGCACTGGTACCCTCAGGACCATTTTTCTAAAGAACATTCCGTTTTTTAAATCTAAAAGTAATGTGGATGATATTCAGGGGGAATTAACAAGTTAAGGGCCCTGCTTACTAAAGAATTTTCCCATTTTGTGTCTATTTGGAAAATGCTTAGTAAACAGGTCCCTAAGTTCAATGGGTAATTTCACAAAACTTATCTGATTAAAAACCCTAGTCACTGCATTTAGTTGTGGTAAAATGTGTTATTTAATTTATTTATTTAGCTGTATTTATATCCTGCTTTTCACTGGGTCAAAGCAGTCAATTGGGAGATACATTTAACATGAGGGGATATGACACACATATGCTAATACTTACAGGGAACATGGGCAATGTAGGGTTAAGTGGCTTGCCCAAGACCACAAGGAGTGCCTATAGGACTAGAAATCCCAGTCCCTCTGGCCTGAGATTGCTGTCCCCAGGTGGGACTTGAACCCTGAGCCCTCCAGCCTGAAGTACCTTGTCCTAACCACTAGGCCACTCCTCCCACCTTGCAGAAATATTTACCATACCATTCATTAAACTGTGTATTCTTGTCCACAGCATTACAAAGATAGTAGGTCCTAAGTACGGGGGAAAACCGACAGTCTCCCAAGAGCACATGGTTCAAAATGATGTATCCTTGAAGGATACTAGCAAAACAGGGACGTTAGGAAATCCTGATAGAGAGTTTCCAATAAAGGTAAAAGTAACCCAGATGCCCTTAAGTAAAAATCAGACAGCAGAGAAAGATACCAAATTAACCCTGTCATCAAAAAGCCAGACTGTTAATATTAGCAAAAAAACAAACTTTGAAATGCCTGTTTGCAAATTCTAGAAGTCTTAAAAATAAGATGGGAGAGTTAGAATATATAGCAATGAATGAAAGGTTAGATATAATTGGCATTTCAGAGACCTGGTGGGAGGAGGATAGCCAACGGGACACTGTGATACCGAGCTACAAACTATATCGCAAGGCTAGCATACAGTAGATCATATTGATGGAAGGGTAGCTCTATATGTTAAAGACAGCATCAAGTCAAACTCAATAAAGGTGTTGCAGGAAACAAAACCCACTGTAGAATCTCTATGGATAGAAATTCCCTGTAAAAATGGGAGGGGAATGGCAGTGTGGGTGTACTAGCATTCATCTGAACAGAATGAACAGACAGATAATGAAACACTAACAGAAATTAGGGAAGCATGCAAAGTTTACAGCACAATAATAATGGGAGATTTCAATTACTCTGGTATTGACTGAGTCAATGTCACATCAGGACATGATAGGGAGATAAAGTTTCTAGCTGAAGTAAATGACTGCTTCATGGAGCAACTGGTTAAGGAACTGACACCTAGTCCTTAGTGGAATGCAGGAGCTAGTGTGAGAGGGAACTGCTTTGGGCAGGGCCGTACTGAGACTAAAATGCGCCCTGTGCGACTTGCACATTGGGTACGCGCTCCCCCCCTCCCACACCTCCATTTAGACACTTTATGGGGGTGTGGGGGGGGGGCGCACCCAATCTGCAAGTCGCCGGCACGCTAAGCAGGTCTGGTCCCTCCCGGAGAGACCAGACCTGCTTAGTGTGCCGGCGCGAAGACTTAAGGGGCGCATTTTGTCTCTCTGTTGCTGCCTGCCACCGAAAAGGTGGCGGCAACAGGCAACGGCAGAGAGCCGAAATGCGCCCTTTAAGTCTTTGCGCCCTGTGCGGCCACACCACTCGCACAGGGCTTGATACAGTCCTGGTTTTGGGGCCACTTGGCAATAGCGATCATACAATGATCACATATGATTTAATAAATGGAGGGAGGATAGCAAGGAAATTGACTGCGCTAAAATTTAACTTTCAAAAAGGAGATCATAATAAAATGAAGAGAATGGTTAAGAAAAAACTAAAAGGAGGGAGGAGTTGTTGGCAGCGTGGAGAGCTTTGTTTTCGGCTTGTCACACTGTTCTACAAATTTTCAAAAATTGTTTGCTTCAGAAATTAAATGTGCTATTTCCTAATGAATTTGAAACGCTGAATTCAAATATGATAGTGAAATTGGTCAATTAGCTCTTGTTTCTATGATATGTTGAAGAATTTACATTTTACCACTATGGGGTATGTTTGCTAAACCGTCTTAATGTCACTGGTGCTAGTTGCAGCATTACTGTGAGGAATGCCATATAAGGTAGTGGGCGTTCTGGTCTTAAGGTAGCAATTGCGGGTTATTGCACGATGAGGTGCGCCGTGTCCATTATTGCGCGATAGGGGGAGCCCTGCTCGTTACTACGCGTTAACCTTAACTTTGTGCGCTGACCTGCAATCACAGCAGTAGAGGTGTAGCACACTGGTTAATGCAATGACTGCTGAGACAGGGGTCATGAGTTTGATCCCTCAGTGGGTATAATAAATAAGGGTAGTTAAACCAATTCCTTTTCCTGCTTGTAACAGTCAGAAACATTCCAACAATTGGTGCTTCCAGCTAAAAATACCCACACTCCAGTGCCATAACCTAATGCACCTTTTAGGGTGCACCAGAAGGCACATCATAAACCACCATGTCAGCCAAGGCGGGTCATAATGATGAAAGATTGGCAACCCCCAAAGCACCATATTAGGCGCCCCATAAGCTGGCTGAATCTAAGGTGTGGCTAAAGATGCCCCAAGGATGTATAGGTGACTCAAGAAATGTTGCCCAAGGGCAGTAAGGTCCCCCAAGTTGAAAAGCAAGAAAGGTATGGGCCAAACACAGATGTAACCCTAACACTGCACAGAGCACCAAGGAAAGACAATGCACAAGTGATGGAAGGAAGTAGATCAGAGCTGATGGACCAGACAAATCTGCGTCCAGCCCATGTGGCAGCTGGAAAAATGGACAAACATATCGGGAGGAGCTGTAGCAATGCACAGGGCGATGGTAATGTACAATGCAACAATGACAGTGTGTGGCAGAGGATGGGAAGACGTGTCCAGCAGAGGAGGTACAGGTGGAAGGATAGGTGCAATGACAGGAGGACAGAGGAGTAGCAGTGCCATGCAGAGCACAAACAGTAGAGGCAACCAGGAAGAGCTGCATTGCAGAAACGTGTACCAGTGCAGGACATGGGGTAGCAGCCTGCACATCAGGGCAGGACGGCACACAGCTTGCAGACACACATAGATGGACAGAAGAATGGCTGGCAACTGTGATAAGGGTACAATGTGCCATGCAGAGCACAGATCTGCACAGATATGACTGTTACAGGAATGAAAAGTAGCTGTAGAGGACAGGCATACAAATGAAAGAGAACAGAGGGGAATCAAACCCATGACCATTAGCACAAATGTCAATGCACAAACCGGCAGGCTACACCACCAACATGAGGTCATTAGCAAAGGCTGCATACAAGAACACTGCAGGACATCACACAAAACGTCTGCTGTCTGCCAGGATAGGGCAACCTCCACCAGTAACCATGATGGAATGCACATGCAGATCTGGTGTGTACAGCTCAGATCAGCGTCTGTAATTGGGATGACAGCCACATACAACTACATGTACACACACAATGAAATGTTATGCAGTGGATACAGCATGCAAAAGAGGAAAGAACCTAAACCGAAAGGGCGGCAGGGGATGCTCTGTGGAGCAGGGCAAAATAGGGAACAGAACACAAAAAAACATCATGTGAGAATTAAACCTGCAAGCAGGTGTGGCCCAGATCAGCTGAACCACAACAATGCCAATCCCCCAAGCAGACTGCCTCTGTGAGCACTACAAAGAAAGAGACATATGTAAAGCTAATATGTGATGGATAGGCAGCACAGAGGGCACACATTGGTGTACAGTGAAGAGATGGAAGGGTGTGTGGATAGGTGACAAACCTGCAGGCAGCTCATGGTCAGGTTAGCACAACCCAAAAAAATAAAATAAAACCCCATGTGGGAATCAAACCTGCAACCTATGGTGTTCCCACACAAGTCAGTAACCACTATCCAAACAACCACAGCAAGAACAATGCAAAGATATTGCCTCAAAGGGAATGTTTGTATGGGAACCCATAACACCCAGTGATGTGGCAGATGGCTGGCAGATAGACAGCTGGCACCGTACAAGGATGTGAGCGCAGGTGGGCCATGTACATGACCAGGGAATCACTAAATACATGTGTCAGTGTGGTCAAGCAGCAGCAGAGACAAATGTACGCCCAACACATATTTTTATTTTGTGTAATCATCAGAGATAGCGTAGATACTAACTTTCATAATATCAAGGTGATTGGATAACAGGGAAAAAAGGGAAAACACATTTTGCAGGGCAGCAACCCACATGTTACAGAAAAGTCACTGGCCCATCCACAGATGATGGCAGGAGAGATAATGTGCATTAGGTGCATGGTGTGCAGTATGCATTAGCCCTCCACCCCCCCCCCCCACATGCTGCAGCATGCCCCAAATGCGTTAGTTACATATGTGTGCATGTAGAGAATAGGCGGTGCATGATGAGGGCCCAACACACATCATTCATGGTCTCTTCATAAAAATATATCTGTCTGCCAACACAGGAGGCACAAAAATGAAACAGCATATGTTGTTAAAAGTAAGAATGTGTAAACACAGATATCGAAATATATGTTACAGCTGTCACATAATGCCTGATAAAGGAATCAAAGCAGCAACAATTTAACCCTAAACAATGGTCAAATGCAAAATGAGGATATGCTTACAGGTAGCAGAGGCACATGAACACAGAGAATTCAAATGAAACAAGCTGCAGAAACATGCAGAGATAACACCATGCAGCAGGTCCCCTGCACTGGTTGGTGTGGATACAGTGTCTATACACATATAGCACGGTACATGGAATGCACCAATGAAGGAAGAAAATGGACACCCACACTGCCACACTCCAAATATAACGGGGCAAAGTGAGTGCCTGAACCTCAGGAGATAAATAGCACTGTGTAGACATGCAATGCTAGGTTTGTAAATCAATGTAGAGCGTCACATTGGTACAGTAAACAAACACAATAACCTGTATATAGTGATGGAAATAAAGGTCGAACATGTTACAGTAACCCACACAGAAGCCATATTGCCACATGCTGTCTTGCACCAACATAGTCAGTCACATGCACATACACCGTGTACGTTGAAACATGATACAGTGATGCCACACATGCACTGTAACACCCTTGGTGAGTACAAACATCAATCCAAGATGTTGGTGTGCAGTAAAGTGGTGTGGTGGCAAATACTGTGTCATGTCCAAGTGGAGGGTAGGCGGACATGGACAAGAGGACCTCTCCAATGTTCCCCCTGTGCCACACGCATGGCTGTATGATCGTGTTGAACTAAACAGATGAGCATATCCTGCATTCCAGGTCACACATATGGGCAAAACACAACAACACAATGTCAGAAGGATGTACAACATACAGCGACAATGTCAGTCCCTGCTGTACATGTAGGGACCAGTACACAGTGTCCACAGTGCAAAGGGTGTCTGCAATGCAACAAATCCCATTAAGATTGTCCTTGAAACCCTGGGCATGCATAGTCAAGTGTGACATCTCAAAATGCCACAGTACTAGAAAGGTCATGTGTGTCTCCTGTGATGAACACGACACCCAGCCAGAGCACGGCAGCAATGGTGTGTTGGACAGGCCTGTCATGCTCAAAGTAGCAGTCCAACAATAATGTCCATCCAAGGCATGTGTCCCACTTGCAGAGGTCAAACATCCTATGGCACCATTTCCCAGGGATAGTTCCATGGTGTTGTTGTGTCCTCCAACAGGTGGGTAATGGTGACGCCGGATGCACTGTAGTAGATGTGCTGTGTGTGTCCTCTGCCCTGTGTCAGAAGAGGATAAACAATGTATTGGTATGCTGCTTGCAACATCAGCCCAAATTGCAGAGACTCAAACATCAATATGTACGTAATGAAACGTCACACAGGCAAACATAACATGATCACAACACAGAACACAGTGCATGTTGTGGACATTTGGAATTGGAACCGCAGACGAGGGTGTCACATGGATATGGTCATGTCCATGCCCATGTTACACAGGCATTTCACAGCTCCACCCCATGTGCATCAGCGTTGGTATAAAGAGACTCAACATCAAAGGTCCATGAATCAGACAGTAAATTATTAACATGTAAAGGCTGATGTCATTCCCAAAAGACCAAAGGTGCAACCTACCATGTGTTTGCAGCAAGTGTCTGTTCGGGATCCCCTGAGGCTCTCAAAGGCCACAACATGTCACAGTGAAGGGCAAAGATGTCATTGAAATGTGTATAATCACCATGTCCCCATTTCCAGCCACTGTTGATGCATGTCCACATTATGGCGATATCTGTGATACACAATGCTGTTGCGCAGTGGTCTGTCAGCACACAAGAGATAGGTCAGCTCACAACACACAACACATGGCCACAATGTTCACAAGATAAACAGCAGTAAGGTAGAGATAGCACAGTCACCACCGCTCCCCATGTGTACAGACCCCTCACACCACATGAAAATGCAAAATGCCTGCATGCTGTATCATCATACAGTCAACCCAAAAACACCCACCCACACAGTATGCTAAGGTGAGCGTACCAGCAGTATCATATGGCCTGTATGTGCACAATTGGAGATTTGTGGCGATAAAGGCTTGTCAAATGCAATGATACACTGCTGTTGGCTGATGCTACAATGTCAGGGAAGGGTGTATGTGCAGCCCACATACCATAATACCAGGGCGACTGACAGATCACTTTGATCAGGTCTCAGGACTCCTGGGGGTAGAGTGGATCAGAACATATCAACAGCAGCACATACCATAACACCAGGGTGACTGACAGACCACTTTGATCAGGTCACAGGACTCCTGGGGGTGGGCAGATGTGTGAACCTGCAACTACATACACTACCATACTCAGGATGTATTACAAACCTGTATAATCAGGTCTGGGCCTCCTGGGGGTAGGGCAGATGTGTGACCTGACCCTGCATAAACAACCACAATATCTGGATTTATTACACACCTGTGTAATCAGGTCTCAGGACTCCTGGGGGTAGGGCAGATCTGTGAATCTGCAACTGCAGAACCTACCATGTCAGCATGCTGTTTACCAGACCTCTTTTGCAGATCTACATGCTCCTGGGATTAGGGTGGATTTTAACACATCAACAGCAGCAGGTACCACAACACCAGGCTGACAACTGGACCTCTGTGATCAGGTCTTTAGACTCCTGGGGATAGGGCATACCTACACACAGCAGCATACGCAGCTACATTCAGCACTGGATGGCCCAAAGACTGGTGTCTATACCATGTTGTACATGTATGATGTGTGTTCATTGCTGGATAATGTGTTGCACAACTTGCATTGTGTGACCTGTCCATACACTTACCTCACGTGGGTAGTCGGCAAGACAATTGTACTGCCTCATGACGTGCTCCCATGCCCTCTTAACGTGGCAGAGGTCCTGGCATTTGGAGGAGCTGGGGAATAATTTGTGCTGCCTAGCACAGATTAGCCCTGCAAGGTGTCGAAGCTTCCGACGGGTGAAAGAAGGCTTCCTTGACCACGTCGCCATTTTCTCTGATGCCTTACTGATACATGCATGCACGTCACATATATGTGCTGCCACGCATCAATGCATGCTGCCACGCATCACAGCGTGCTGCCGTGCATCACTACCGCACGCTAGCTATGTGCCCGTGCCACGGCACTGCCAAGATACGCGGTGATGCAGGCTTTCTGCCCTTTGTCCAGGCCGCTTCACAGGGTGCCTTATGTGCACTTCCTGCCACGCCATGCTGTGAGGCACCTTGTGGTACATGACTACGGTGAAAAGATTTATGCTGCAGACAGACATTGCAGAAATGTGTCTGACTCTTCTTACCATGATATACATCTTAGGAATTTATCTTGATGTTGGCATACTGGGGTCTCAAACCCATCACTATTGGCTGTAAAGGCATTGCATTAACCAGTATGCTATGCCTTTTGACATTGCAATGGCTGGCTGCACAGCTACACAGCTCATCTGCACACACTTTCTGCTCTGCTTACCGGGATAGTGTAAGGACACAGGTAGGGCACTTTACAGGGCACCTTAGTTTGGGCAACTGAGCTGAGGGTGCTTTGGGGTGTGCACATTGATTTCAGATCTATGTCAGACTGTTACAGGCATAAACGCTCGTAGCCTCAAACAGTTTTACTGACGGACGCACTTTGTATATAGCTCACCAGCTAATCTAGCAACCTGCAGCCCACACCACTATTCAAACATACCCACTGCATGCGACTGGCCACACTTTGAGAAAGTTTTTCGTGTGGTAAAAGGCTCTGATGTAATGATAATACAGTATATCATATCCATCCAGATACATCAATATACAGGCACACTGGGGTATTGAAACATGACCTTTCCCACTGAGGTCATTATATTAACCACTGTCCTACATCAATATTGGTTGTAGGTAAATTATGGCTATCTACTGAACCAGTGCAGGTCACCAGACACACTGTCTGGTGTGGCTACCAGGACAGGTTAGCACCATGAGTACCCACAATGGAATTCACCTGGAGAACAGCAGGCTACATCTGCTCAACTAGTTGGGGTTGGCACCTCTGCAGCGTGTCAACTGGGTAGGGGGACTGACCATGTGTGTTACTGGCACAGTGTGCCTACTGACCATGCCATTGTGCATGTTCTGTGCTCACCCTGAGGATAAAGTCATGTGGGCAGCATCAGAACCACAGTACCTGGGTTGTTTGCAGTAGGTTTTGCTGCAGTTCACTATCACTGCCAGTGTGTGGGGTATTCTTTACTGACAGCCTTGGACATTTTCTATGTCCATTTCTATTTGCCAGTAATGGGTGGCCCGTGTGGACCATGATGCTTGCAACATAATCTATGTTCAGTGAGGTTGCCATGGACACCTGTTTTTGGAGCAGGGATGTGTCTGGGTTCACAAGACAAAGATATATGTAGCAAGCCCACCCTCTGTGGGTCATGGTAGGGAACATGATCTGCAAACAACAGACACACACTATCACTGTTTGCAATAGGGCAGTTGAATGGGACCAGCAACCCACAGCCATCTCACAATCAAAGAGCTATGCAGATCTGCACATGGAACTGGACTACTGGCAGTGTGCCTTGTCAGCTCAGCTGCCCCCCACTACATTCTGACATGCACCATCAGAGTGCAGTCAGCATGCACCTGATGCATCCTGCAAGGTGTTGCAGCCATACACATGCTAACTGCAGACAATCTGGTAGCACATACATAGTGCACATTCCAAAAGGAACACTGTGCACCCAAGCATGGGATCTGGCACACACACCAAGCAGGTTTGTCAGTGATTGGACCCCAGAAAGAGGAACCCAGAAATATCACTTACAGAAACTGTGTACAGCATTATGTGGGAACCTGGACATGCCGTGGTCACTACTCAGTCAGAGTGGTACTGACTTCCCAGCATGACATGCTGTGGCCACCCTGTCCATGCAGGTGGTGGATGCGCACTACAATATCCCAGCCATTGCCCTATACCCTGTGCAGACGCATCCAGCCCAGACCGCCCTGTCCGGGCCATACCCACAGTACCTTGCTCCTCATTATGCACATTGACAGGCTAACACTGGAAACAGTGCAAGCAGTGTGGGCTCAGTAAGGTGTAGGCAGCCACAACATACTGGATAGACATACACACACTCCCACACCTATGCCAGCATTGTGCAAATATAGAGGTTTGTGGCAGCCCTGGCCGCCACACCAGTCCTGGGCACAGTGCAGGCATTGCTATGGTACATAATACTGTTGGGGTCACTCCACGGTGTGGTAAACACTGTCAGAAGCAATAACTGAAACACACTCCACAGATAGAGGAACGTTTGCTATGATGAATCTCTATCGACAAATCATGTTTAACTTAGGATTTGTTATCTGACATTAATCATAGCAACCTTTTGATATATGTGGAACGTGTTCCCAAGTTTAGGATGGTTTTGCTAAGGTATGCAGGTGCTAATATTGGGAGATGCTGCTCCGCACAGGGCCCAACAGCCTGACTCTCCATGAGGCTTTGGATAGTGCAGTCTGTGGGTGTGGGTGTGTGTGCTCCTGTTGGCCGCTGCTCTAGGGCAGAAGCTTCCAACTCCGGTCCTGGAGGGCCAAACACTGTTCAGGTTTTCATGCTGTCCCTAATGAATATGCATGAGATACATTTACATAGAATGGGGGCGGTGCATACAAATGCAGCACAAGCATATTTATTAGGGATAGCATGACACCTGAATGGTGTTTGGCCTTCCGGGACTGGAGTTGGGAAACTCTGCTCTAGGGATTGCACATGGTAATGGTGTCTGTGCTCTGTAGGGTAAAATATAGGCATTTCAGGCATGTTTATTTTATCTGCAATAAAGGTTCCTTCTTTATTCCCACGGTTTAGTACTGGGTAAAATATGGGGACAAGGTTGGCAGGAGCCACAGCTAGGACTTGAACTTGTGACCTTCGGCCCCTGAACATACTGGCTGTGTGTACTGCACCAAACTGTTGCCACAGGGGCAGGTCATTCCCTGGGGATACCATGACTGTTCATCAGGCAGACCTTGTCTGTTGCAGTGCCCAGCACCCACCTAAACAGGGCTTGGGTGTGGTTTGCTGTGGGCAGATGCCACTGCCCCCTCCACCACCAGCACCCCTCCGCCACCATGCTGACATGCACTTATGCCGGTGGTGCTGGTGGTGTGCAGTCACAGGTTATCCAGTGTGCTGGTAGGCAGCTCCCTAAGTGTGGGTTCTCGGGTAGGGGTGCCTACATGGACATGCGCGCTTCCCCCCAACACCGCCTGCCAATGTTATGTGCCCTTGGGGGTACGTGCTGGGTAATATCCCCTGTGACACTGTGGGACACACACTCATGCCCATGTTGGACTCTTGTCAGTTGCTGTCTTGCTACTTTATGGTTTTGGCATTCCTAGGTGCCACCTAGGCATCTGCCTAGTCCGCACTGTGGCCCAGCTGGACCACAGCATGTGCCGCCTGCAGCCCCCTGTATCCCATTTACAGCATCTGTACAGTTGCCGTTTCCTACGTGCCCACTCTGCTGTTGCTGCACATGTGCACGCCATAACAAACCTGCCCAATATAAACAACAACAACTCTGATCACCGCTCTTTCAATGTGGGATCATTCACTTTGTAAGGGGACAGAGCATAGACCCTTCCAAACATGATATCTTCCTTTTTACGCTTTGTCGGTAGTGTTGCTTTATGTTTATCATTAATATCACTATTGGCCAGCTTGGTTATTGGGATTCAAATGTGGTTCTAGTCATTTTCTATGTTTATTTGCCTTTTTGGTTCCTGCACATGTATCACTACTATCACTTTTTTGGGTTTCCCTGCCTTTGCTGTACATTGCTGATTGAAATGGTTTCTCTTTCCTGCAAATGTGCCTAGTGCGAGGTTTTCACTGGTGCTAATTTTCAGAGCTTTATTTCATGGCGTTAGTGTGCATGGATCCACTCTCCGCCCACTCTCCACCCACTGACCCCTTCTCTCCACTCCAGGGGAGCCTTACTCCACCCTCCTCCCTCTGCTCACCTCACCGTCGCCAGAGACATTATCGTGTGATACGTGATGGTATCGCGAGATAATGTTATGTTACCGTGTGATAACATTACGTATCGCGCGATAATGTCGCCGCTGCTACGTTAAGATGGTTTAGTAAACATACCCCTATGTATGGTGAAAATCGAGCCTAAATCCTTAGATGTAAATCAAAATCTTATTACAAATGAAACTTTGCACAATAACAAGCATGTTTTTATAAAATAAAGTTCATAAACGTACTTAGAAGAAACAGAGTAGTAATTATGTCTGCAATTTAACTTTCATTAAGAACATTTGTAAGTACATTCTGGCAAGTTTTGTTCTCATTTAGTGGCTTCACGACTCTTCCTGATCTGTTTCTTGTATTGAAGCAATGGAATATCCCTTGTCACTGTCCAGCAGTAGTCTGCAAGCATTGATGGACTCCATTTACTCTGATACCTCTTTTCCATAGCTGCAATGTCTTGGTGAAATCGTTCTCCATGTTCATCACTTACTGCTCCGCAATTTTGTGGGAAAAAATCTAGATGAGAGTGTAGAAAATGAATCTTTAAGGACATGTTGCAACCAAGGTTTTTGTATGCCTTGAGAAGATCTTGAACAATCTCTTGGTAATTATTTGCTTTGTTGTTTCCATGAAAATTTTGTGTCACTGATTCAAATGTTATCCATGCAGACTTTTCCTTTCCACGCAATAAATGAAGAAAGTCGTCATCTTGAAGAAGTGCATGAATCTGAGGGCCAACAAAAACTCCTTCCTTAACTTTGGCATCACTCAGTCTAGGAAATTTACCACTAAGATACCTGAAAGCAGGTTTAGTTTTAACCATCGCCTTGAGAACGTTTTTCATTAGTCCCAACTTGATGTGCAAGGAAGGCATCAAAATCTTGTTGCTGTCTACAAGTGCTGGAAACAGAACATTTTTGCTTCCAGGATCCAGTGACTGACGGAGTGGCCAGTCCCTTTTGACGAAGTGACAATCTCTAGCATGACTATCCCATTCACACAGGAAGCAGCAGTACTTGGTGTATCCATCCTGAAGACAAAGCAAGAGGGCGACCACTTTGAAGGCACCACAGATTGACCATATATGTTGATCATAGTTTATACATTTCAAAAGTTGTTTCATATTGTCATAAGTCTCTTTCATAAAAGCTGTATGGCCAATAGGAATTGATGGTAGCAAGTTGCTATTATGCAGCAATAGAGCTTTAAGACTTGCTTTGGATGAATCAATGAAGAGCCTCCAATCATCTGCATTGTAATTGATATTGAGAGCTGGTTAAACCTTTTACGTTGTTGCATGCAGCAAGATCACCTTCTTTGAAAAAGAATGACACCAAGGGTTATGTTTACTAAACCGTCTTAGGGGAATGTTTACTAAATGGCGCTAAAATCGCAGCTGTGACGTTATCACGCGATACGTGATGTTATCAGCGATAATGGCGCATTACCGTGTGAGAACATCACGTATCGCGCAATAATGTGTCCAGCGGCGTTAAGGTGCGCAGAGGGTGGAGTAAGGCTTCCCAGAGGACGGAATACGGCTCCCCAGGGGCGGAGATAAGGGTCAATGGGTGGAGAGTGGGAGGGGAGAGGCTTCAGGCACACTAACTCCGTGAAATGAAGGTCTGAAAAATAGCGTCAGTGAAAACCTCGAGCTAGAGGCACATTTGCAGGACAGAGAAACCATTTTGGTCAGCAGTGTACAGAAAAGGCAGGGAAACCCAGAAATGTGATAGTAGTGATACATGTGCAGCAACAAAAAGGCAAAAGCCAGATATAATGACCAGAACCAAAAGTGAAATCCAGAACACCGAGCTGGCCAATAGAACAAATAATGACAAACGGTAATGAATACAACCTATAAAGAATAAAAAGGACGAGCTCACCTTTGGAAGGATCAATTCTCAGTCCCCTTACAAAGTGAATGTCCCAACATAGCAATAGTGCTGATGAGGGTTTTCTGTGGTGTGTATGGGGTACCTTGCTTTTGTGGCTTTCACATGTGCAGCAACAGCAGAGTGGGCACGTGGGAAACGGCACTATGGTGTAAATGGGGCACAAAGGGGTTGCATGCGTCACATGCAGTGGGCCAGCTGGGACACAGTGTGGACTAGGCAGATGCCTACCTGGCACATAGGAATGTATAAGCGGAAAACCAGCAAGACAGCAATTGACCAAGGGCAAACATGTCCACGAGTGTGTGTCCCACAGTGTCCCAGGGGACAGTACCCAGCAAGTACCCACAAGGGCATCTAACATTGGCAGGCGGAAGCGTGGATGTCTATGCAGGCACCCCCTACCCCATATCACGCACAATAGGCAGCCGCCTACCAGCACACTGGATGGCCTGGGACTGCGCAACACCAGCACCACTGGCACAACGGCATGTCAGCATGGTGGCAGAGGAGTGCTGGTGGCAGAGGGGGCAGTGGCATCTGCCCACAGCAGACCACAGCCAAGCCCCATTTAGGTGGGGCAGAAGGTCACAGGTTCAAATCCCAGCTGTGGCTCCTGCAAACCATGTCCCCATATTTTACCCAGTACTAAATCGTAGGTAAGAAAGACAGAACCTTTATTGCAGATAAAATAAACATCCCTGAAATGCCTATATTTTACCCTACAGAGCACAGACACCATAAACATGTGCAATCCCTAGAGCAGAGTTTCCCAACTGCAGTCCAGGAGGGCCAAACACCATTCAGATTTCATGCTGTCCCTAATAAATATGCCTGTGCTGCATTTGTATGCAGTGCCCCATTGTATGCAAATGTATCTCATGCATATTCATTGGGGACAGCATGAAAACCTGAACCGTGTTTGGCCCACCAGGACTGGAGTTGGGAACCTCTGCCCTAGAGCAGTGGTCAACAGGGGCACAAACACCCACACCACAGACTCCACTATCCAAAGCCTCATGGAGAGTCAGGCTGTTGGGCCATGCGTGGATAAAATACAAGATATACTGTAGATAATAAGTTGATTTCCCTTAGTGATACTATTGCTCGGATAGATTCTCAGGTGAAACCACGTCTTGGAAATAGTGAAGCATTGATGAGAGATTCTTTAATTACATCCTATAGACTGGAAGATCTTGAAAATTTTACCCAGGCAAAGAATTTACATTTTCTAAACTTTCCCATTGCCCATTTGCTTTCGCCTGGGCCATCTGTACTTGGGGAGGGGGCTTTGGCTTCTGCATACTGTGTGGATGATCACAATTTAACTGCTTTTCTTGAAGATACTGAAGATGTCATAACCAGATGCAGTACATTAGTAATGACATTTGGTTTGGAATCTACTAAATTGAAGGTCTTGCGCCTCTTCTTTAAATACCGAGATAGTATATTTTGTGGACAGAAACTTCATTTATTTCCGGATGTTGGTCATGCTACCCAAATCTGGAGGCGGCAGATTTTGGAGTTAAAATCACGAGTGTTGGGATTGGGAGCTACATAATTCTTGAAATTTCCCTGTAAATGTATTATTGTGTTAAAGGGTCAGTCTATGTCTAAAGAGATGTATTACAGTTGCAGAAGTTTCTGGAAGACAGAGAGGTTAAGAGTTAATAATTAGATTAGGGATGGATTAATTATTTAGGTTGTTCTCCTGATTGTTTGTATTTATTTACACCTTTTTTTTCTTTTTATATTTATGGTTATTTACAACATCTTCTTCCTTGATGTGGACTTATTTAATTGTTATTTGTATTCCTTGAGTGTCTGATTTATTTTTGCTTTTTTTTAATCTTTGTTGAATAGTATATTCAAGAAAATCATATAAAGTATATTAAAAAAAAGAAAAAAACTAAAAGGAGCAACTGCAAAGGTGTGGAGGCCAATTGCATAACATGCATATCTGGGTCAGGGACACGTTCAAATCGAAAATGGGCTCGATTTCACCCTGATTCTGTAGGCACGGTTATAAACATGCCCGTCATTTCAGAATCAGGTATATAGAGTGTTTCTCGCATGGGACAAGCAAACCACTATGGAGAAACACAGGCCCCGTTGTTATGATGAGACGTGGGTATATGAAGTAATTGGTTTGGACATGCCCGCGCTCACCGTATTCTGAAAAGATGGATGTTTCCGATACTGCCCATCTCCACCATATACCCATGGACATCTCAGACGGCCACGCCTTCTCTGTTGAAACATGGATCTCCTAAGCTGCTCCTCTCACTGACAATGTTGTGCTGATACAAACTACAGATAAATACTGATGATACATAAATGCTGATGCAAATTAGACAAGATATACTAGTCTTTTGCATGCTCAGAGTAGTGCAAGGTAATCTCAGTGCACTCAAAGATATATAAAATAGGCATTTGCACCCTCACCATCCATTCACCAAATAAAACTCCCTTGGAGAAGTGCTTGGCAAAATATTGGCCACAGCTTTAATACAATATTCCAAATCATTTTATCATTACATGTCTAAACCAGTAATAACACTAACATCAAACTCCCAAATGGTCGGGCTAGGCGGTGTCACCCAAACCCAGCACTAATCCCTATTACCGTACTCCCCCTCCTGCCCACCCCCTACCCCCAGCTAGCAGTGCCACCAGGCTGAGACTTGTATCTATCAGTGGGAGTCTTAATGTGACTGGGACCGCACATGGTGGTGACACCCATGCTGTGGGAAGCCCCCATCGCTCCCATCCCCTGTTCTCCTCCCTGCCCTTATGTGAGGAGGGGAGGGGGGAAGAAATTAACCACAGGGGGAAGTCAGCCACCCCTAAAGTCTGTCATGAGCAGATACTTCACTTTGCATGTCTCCGCCCCCCCCCCCAACCCTGAAGCCTGATATGCCTTACTGCACCCCTCCACAACATCCTGGATGGAACTGAGGAAACTATACTGACCAATATAAGACAAATGAACCTCATCCGGGCGAAAGAGCTCTGGGAAGTCCATGGAAATTAAGTCATGGGCCAGCACTAGTCCCTGCAATAATTGGACAAACTTGGAAATTTGTGCATTCACCCTTCTCCGCAGACCTCTACCCCTTGTGGATGTATGGCGTCCCACCACAGCCACCTAGGAATGATCTGTGACCAAATGATCACCGCCACAGGAAAATAGCAATGCATTAAGAAATAATCCCTCTTCATTTGTCAGATAAGGTCAACCCCTTTCACCTTACAAAGATCATTCTCACCCAGATGCACACAGATACAATGAGGTTGATTATACTGAGTCTCAAGTAACAATGGCAGCAAATGAGACCATCATGTTCCACCTAAGCCCATCCACTGCAGCAGTACTCAGTCATCAGCAAGCTCCAGATTCAAACCCCATTTGAATTCTACTGCCCTCTTTTGTGCCCAGAAAATGAAAGAATGCCCTGACATCCACACAAGGCTCTCCCTCCTCTGGCCATATGGGGAAGAAGCTGAAAAACAAGGAAATTGATCAAGCTAACGGGGAACTTGTTGTGCACACATATTGTCTATACACATTAGACTGCTACCTGCCTAATAGCTAAATTGCTGATGCAGTGAGGCCTTGCACGGCAGCATGGCCACCCTGATGCGGAACGAATGTGTGCCAAATTCCTGCAGTGAGAAACCTGCCGCAGCTAAACCCCACTTCAATATAGTGGAAAACTAAAAGCGGGTCAGCAGGTCCCCATGCTCATGGCACAACTAAAACAAACCCTCTACTGGACGAAAGAGTAAATAAGCCCAGGCACAACAGACTGGACAGGAGACCAGGCCTGGAACTCTTCACAACTGGACCCACACCCCACGTCCCAGCTAATCTGTCTTGCTCTGACGAATCCGCAACTGAACCTCCTCTTCAAAGAACACATCTGCAGCCAACAACCCCCTTTCACCCAAGATGACTTGCAAGTGGCCACCAACTCCCCCACTTTCAGCACTGCAAAGAAAGTGAAAGAAAAAGCAACACTGAATAACCATACTTCAAATGGGGCAGAACACATCTGTGGCAACACTGCCAAAAGAGCCACCAGCATATTGTGCTGAATTGGTTTATGCACCGGCCAGACCACCTCGGCCGACTGCAGTCTGGCAAAGCCTTGTACTAGCTGTAGGGTCTGGAAAACCACGTAGCTTATACACAAAAGGGACGCTTGCCAATGCCCCCGATAGGGCATACGGCGACAAGCGATGCTCCACCGCCAACTCCAGAAGCAGCAAGATGTTGGCCTGCGTAATCAGTTGGCCCCCCACGGGCACCAAGGATACGAAACGCCACCACCCTGCAGCATAGGCATTCAACATATTTGCAGCAACTGCAGCCTTCAGCAATCTTACAAGTGACGAACAAGGATATCCCAACAGTGCCTTGGGATCCAGAAAGGGGCAGCATCCACAGCTGGTGCCAAAGCGTGAAACTGGGACCATTGCAAACAAGATAAAGCATCAGCCACAGAATTATCCACAACCGGCACATGCTTCACTCCCAACAAGACATTCAGCTGCAAGCACCGCAGTACCACCTGGCGCAGCAAACCCACTACCAAGGGGGAGCTAGCAATCTGCTGGTTGAGTGCCATCACCATATTGTCGCAACACAGACACCAGCTCCGTTTGTGCAAGGGCTCACCCCCAGCAGCAGTACCACCCAGACTGGGAATAGTTCCAAAAAGGTAATGTTCCGGCACCATCCCCGGTCCCTCTATGTTTTGGGCCATGCCTCAGTACACCATGCACCACCAAAATATATTAACCGAAGCCAGTCTCTCTAACAACTCCAGGTCATGATTAGATACCACGGGCAATTGCCATGCACACACTCCACTGAAGTCCTGCAAAAACTCCAGTCAAATGCCCAAATCCGCCATAACCCCTTTGCTCAACCACAGAAAGTGATGCCTTTTCTGCTCCCCTCTGATTAGATAGGCAAGCCGCCGCATGAATATCTGACCCCTAGGTATCATCCGACAAGCGAAATTGAAAAACTCCAGCAATTCCTGCCCCAATGTTGGCTTTGACTGGGACAAGGCCTGCTGAATTAAACCCACTAATTTGGAGACCTGCCCTTCCATATACCTGGAATCTAGTTCAATGCCGAGAAATGTGAGCAATGTAGCTGGGCCCTCCATATTGCCCTCTGCCAATGGCACACCAAAAACTGCTGCCAAATGCTGGAAAACCCTCAGTAACCATGTGCACTCAGAGGATCCCGCCGGGGCCACCATGAGGAAATCATCTAAATAATGTACCATGGAGTCAGACTGTGCCACTAGCCAGAACGCCCAGTGAAGGAAGGAAGACAATGCCTCGAAACAGGCACAGGCCAATGAACACCCCATGGGCATACACTTGTCGATGTAGTATAACTTCTGAAAACAAAACAACAGCAAATAAATGGAACTGGGGTGAATTGGGAGCAACTTAAAGGCAGACTCCACATCCACCTTAGCCAGCAAAGCCCCCTGCCCAGCCCCCTGAAGAAGGCGGATAGCAGACTCAATCGAAGCATATTGCACCAAACAAAGAGCCGAATCAGTGAAATCATTCACACGCTTCCCAGCCAGATATGACAAATTATGAATAAGCCAGTACTTGCCCAGTTCATTCTTCAGCAAAACCCCTAATGGTGCAATCCTGCCCTGCTCCCACAACTTGCCGGCCGACAACCTCCTGCAGTTGCTGCACTGAAGGAGCATTCTGGGCCAAGTGATACAAGGGTGGACCAGAAAAAGGAATCACAAACCCATCCCCAAAACCCTCTCATAACAACTGAGCAACTGCCATATCCAGATAGCCCTGCAACCAATACTCCAAGGCCCCAAAATTAATGGGTGAGGGAGCCTTGTACAGGAACCATTGTCAGATGCATGCTGCCTCCAAGGGCTTGTCCATCCCAAAGCGGGCCCTCACTCTGGGTGAAGCATTGAAAAGCTGGGTACTTCACAGCACACATAGAACATCTCTACTTGAACTGACACACCAAGTAGGGGCAACATCCCATGTTGAACTGAAAGCATGCATTGTCTGTCTTGACACCTCTAAACCCACCAGACAGGGGCCCCAGCCTCCCACCACTGGGAAACCCAGATTGGAGCCTAGTGCCCAGTCTGAACATTTTACTTGTGTGTTGCAATACTCTGCCTTGTCTTCGAAGATCGCCGCATCAATACGGCAACATTGGCTGGTATTGTCAGTACTTTCAACTTTTGCCCATTTGTGCCCTAGAATTGCATATCAAAGAGGTCGAAACTTGAGAAATGTTCTCTGACCTGCTGTTCCAAGGATGCCTTTGATGGGTGTGGGAAGACATACACAATGTGGGCACTGTATATTTTGCCCTATAATGGATAAGATCAGTGCATTTACAGTATCTGGCAAAACCTTTTCTTTAAAGTTCAATACATCATGTGCATCAGACTATGTTATTTATTTGATATGCTGTCCCTGCGATAAAATCTATATTGGTAAAACACATGTTTCAGAGCTTAAATACAAATTATCGAAACAGCAGAAAGAAGCACACAGGTTGAACATTGTATTCGGCATATGCATGCATTTGCAGATCTGCACTGCTTGGCAATTGATCAAGTTCCATGCTCTTTGCACGGTGGTGATCGTGAGAAAATTCTGCTTCAGGATGAGCAAAGGGGGATTTTTCTTTTAAATGCTTTGGAACCTGTTGGTTTAAATAACTAAATAGATTGGGACATTTTTTTAGATCTTATTTTTATAGTGCGCTGCATTTGGGGTGGTCCTTTTTTCTTTTTCTTTTCCTCTTTCTTTGGATTAAAAAAAAAACACTGTGTGGCTCCGCCTACTTTTCCTTGATTGACTGTCTGAAGATTTAAAAATGGTGGCAGCAAAGCAGTTTCTTGCTGCTGGAGCGAATGCTGAGAACAAACATTTTGTGAGAATCACCCCTGATGAAGCTGGAAACGGCGAAACAGAGATCTTTGTTGGGTGATCATGGATGATCGTTCTGACTGAAGAGCTGACTGTTGCAAGCTAAGTACTTTTGAGCAATTGTTTGTGGTCTTTTGTTGCTCCCTGCAGTTAAATTTGCTGTTTTTTGTTGCAGGAGAATTGGTACCGTTAAGTGGTGGTGAAGTGATGGTGTTCACTCTCTTTTGTGGAGACGCTTTATTTTGATGAAGTTAGCTTATATTATTGAAATATGATTGATGAAGATTTGGGGGTATGTTTACTAAACCGTCTTAATGTGCGCTCTGTGATGTTATCGCGCGATAAGGTACCTTATCGCGCGATAATGGCGCTTTATCAGGCGCACAGGTACCTTATCGTGCAATAACGCGCGCAGCGGCGCAAACGAGCGCTGAAGGCGGGGAAAGGCTCCCGGAGGACAGAGGAAGGCTCCCCAGGGGCGGAGAGAAGGGGTCAATGGGTGGAGAGTGGGAGGGGAGAGGCTCTCTGCACACTAACGCTGTGAAATCCGAGGCTGAAAACTAACTCCAGTGAAACCCTGGCGTTAGAGCTGATTTAAAGGGAAGAGAAACCATTTATGTCAGCAATGTACAGCAAAATCAGGGAAACCTACAGAAAAGTGATAAGTGTGATACATGTGCAAGGAACAAAAGTGCAAATAAACATTGAAAATGACCCCAACAAAATATAAAAAAAACATAACCAAGCTGGGCAATAGTGATATTAATGGTAAACGTCAAAAAACACTCCCAAGAAAGCTCCAAAAAAATGATATGAATTTTGGAAGGGTCTATGCTCCATCCCCATACAAGGTGAATGATCCCAAAGTGAAATAGCGCTGATCAGGATTTCCCTCTCCATTGGACAGGTTTCCTATGGCGTGCACATGTTCCACAATAGCAGGGCGGGCATGTTGGAATGGGCAACTGGACAGATTCTGGGAAAGGGGACACAGAGGGCTGCAGACGGCACATGCTGTGCTGCAGCTGGGCCACAGTGCGGACTAGGGTGATGCCTAGGTGGCCCATAAGAATGCTGAAACAGTAGAGCAGCCAGACAGCAACTGATGAGGGCCCAGCATGGGCACGAGTGTGCTTCCCACAGTGTCACAGGGGATAGTACCCAGCAGGTACTGTGGGGCCTGGCACTGCAGTACCCCCAAGGGCACAGAACATTGGCAGGCGGTGCTGAGGGGGAAGTGTGGACATCTATGCAGGCACCCCTATCCCAGAACCTGCACCATAGGCAGCCGCCTACCCGCACAATGGATGGCCTGAGACTGCGCTCCACCAGCACCACCAGCAGACGGGCATATAAGCAGGGTGGCAGAGAGGTACTGGTGGTGGAGGGGGCAGTGGCCGCTGCCCAGAGCAGACTGTGGCCTAGCCCTGTGCAGGTGGGTGCCATGCACTGCAACAGACAGGCCCTGCCTAACAAACAGTCATGGTATCCCCAGGTAATGCACTGTCTCTGTGGCAACATGGTGGTGCAGTGCACACAGCCAGTGTATTCAGGAGCGGAAGGTCACAGGTTCAAGTCCCAGCTGTGGTTCCTGCCAACCCAGCCCCCATATTTTACCCACTACTACAACGTGCTAATACAGACAGAACCTGTAGTGCAGATGATGTAGACATGCCCAAAACACCTACATTTTACCCTACTGAGCACAGACACCATAAACATGCGCATTACCTAGAGCAGAGTCTCCCAAATGCAGTCCTGGAGGGCCAAACGCCATTCAGGTTCCATGCTGCCTCTAATAAATGTGGCTGTGCTGCATTGCTATGCACCGCCCCCATGGTATGCAGATGTATCTCATGCATATTCATTAGGGACAGCATGAAAAACTGAACAGTGTTTGGTGCTCCAGGACTGGAGTTGGGAACCTCTGCCCTAGAACAGCGGCCAACAGGGGCAGACACACCTGCACCCACAGGCCCCATTATCCCAAGCCTCCTGGAGAGGTAGGATGTTGGGCCCTGCGTGCATCTCCCCATACTAGCACTTGCATACCTTAGCAATGCCACCCTAAACATGGGAAAACTGTACACAGCTATCAAAAGGTTGCTATGATAACTGGCAGATAGCAATTCCTACGTTAAGCACAATTGGCTGATTGAGCTGCATCATAGCAACCTTTCTGATGTCTGTGGAGTGTGCCTCAGGTCTGGTGTCTGACAGAGTGACCCCAACAATATTGCATACCATAGCCATGCCTGCACTGTGTCTAGGACTGGTGTGGTGGCCAGGGCTGCCAAACACCTCTATAGTTGCACAATGCTGGCATAGGTGTGTGGAGTGTGTGTCTGTCTATCCAGTGTGTGGTGGCTGCCAACACCCTCCACAGCCCACACTGCTAGCACTGTTGCCAGTATTGGCCTGCCAATGTGCATAATGAGGAGCAAGGTACTGTGGGAATAGCCAGGATAGGGTGGCCTGGCCTGGCTGCATCTGCACAGGGCATTGGGCAATGGCTCGGACATTGTAGTGCCCGGCCACAGCATGTCCTGCTGGGAGGTCACTCTCACCCTGACTGAGCAGTGACCACGGCATGGCTAGGTTCCCCCATTGTGCTATATAGTATTTCTCTTATGTGATATTTATGGGTCCCTTTTGGGGCCCAATCACTGACTTATCTGCTTGGTGTGTATGCTAACATCCCAGTTCTGAGTACATATATCTCCTCCAGGACCATGGACTAGCTAGCATACTGTCTGCAGCTAGTATGTGTCTTGCTGGAACACCTTGCAGGGTGCAGTGGCTGGAGGCTTGCTGCTGGAGAATGTCAGATAGTGGTGTGGGGCAGCTGAGCATTTCCAGGCCTACTGTCTGTCTGCTATTGCTTTATGGATGTGTACAGATCTGCATTGCCTGCCCTGTAAGGTGTCTGTTACCCAGAAGGACTGGGGTTGATGGTCCCCTCTACTGCTACCATTGCAGGGAGGTAGAATGTGGATCTATTGGTGGGTGATCCTGTTTCCCACCCTGAGCCTCAGAGGGTGAGTTGTGTGGTGGTACATAATCCGCCTATGGGTCCAAACACCCCCCCCCACCTTCACCTACATCATGTAACTATGGCACCAACACAACAGGATATTCACTATTCTGGGTGCATCATAGCCCATAAGGACTAGACATAACTGAGAAATACAAAAGGACACAGATGTAACCTAGGTGCGTCTGCAAGAACTACCTGTCACACACAGTAGCACTGATGGGGACCTGCAGCATGGTGTATTTCAGCCATGAAAGGTGCTGTGGACCTGGTGCTGGGTGCCCCACCTCACCCTCAGGGTGAGCACAGTGCCTGCACAATGTGACGGTCTTCGGCTACTCTGTGCCAGTACCACACATGGTCAGTTCCCCCTACTTATTTATTTATTTATATACCACGCTATTCTGCATCAGTGTGGTTTACATTGAACAAACTGAAATTACATTGAACAGGGCATTATAACTTGGAGATAACTATTTTACAGGGAACATGGGCTATGGAGGGTTAAGTGGCTTGCCCAAGACCACAAGGAGCACCTGTGGGACTAGAAACCCCAGTCCTTCCGGCCCAAGGTTGCTGTCCTCTAGTGGGATTTGAACCCCCCGACCTTCTGGCCTGAAGTACCTTGCCCCAACCACTAGGCCACTCCTCCACTCCACTCCCACTCCACTCCTCCACTCCCTACCAGGCCGAGGTGCTATGGGGGTGCATACCCCATCTTGTTCCCATCTGTCGACTCCTGATTTGCATGTGCAGTGCATCATAGGTACGGGTGGGTTAACTCTATCCTGGTAACCACAGCAGACAGTTTGTGTGGTGACATGCAGTCCTTCTGCAGCCAGCCAGGGGTTTCTTAGGAGCTGTAGCCCACTGGTTACTTCACTGCCTGTGAAGCCAGAGGTCATGGGTTCAAACCCACGGTGAGATTATTTGATAGGGCTGTCTGAGGCATTGTCTATTTTTAATGTACATTAGTGCTGCCAGCAAAAACACCCTCAGAGTACTGTAACCTTAAGGTGCCCCATAAGGCACCTTATAGGGCGCCTTATAAGGCGCCCTCTCAAGCGCCTTATAAGGTGTCCTATAGGGGACATTATATGTTTATGTTTATGTTTATTGTATTTGATAAAAACCGCCTTTCCATAATAACCAAGGCGGTGTACAATAAAATTCAATAAAAGAGGCTGGAAGCCAATAAAAAGGAAAGGAAAGTACAATCTCATGATAGGATAGGAAAGAAAAGAAGGGGGACAGGACAAGACAAGACAAGAGAAGGAGAGCATGATAGGGATTGAGAGGAGGGGGAGAGAGTGATCACACGAAAGGGGAAGGAACATCGAACGCCAGGGAAAACAGATGGGTCTTTAAGTTTTGCTTGAAAGAGGTGTATTGGGGGTCCAGACGGAGGGAGGGGGGAAGAGCGTTCCAGAGGGCGGGGCTGGCAAAAAAGAAGGCAGAGGTACGGGTGGACTGAAGATGAGCGCGTGAGGGAGAGGGGAGGGTGAGGCGGTTGAGGTGAAAAGAACGTGGTGTGTGTCTGGGGGAATGAAAAAAAATGAGATCCGTTAAGTATTGTGGAGTGCTGGTATGAAAAGCTTTGTGTACAAGGGTCAACAATTTAAAAGTGGCACGGAAGGGAACGGGCAACCAGTGGAGATGAAATAGTACAGGGGTGATATGATCTCTAGGGGAGGAGTATGTAATGAGGCGTGCTGCAGTATTTTGAATCCGTTGGAGACGGGATAACTGATATTTAGGGAGACCAATGAAGAGTGAATTGGAGAAATCTACCCTGGACATAACTAGTGAGAGTACCAGGGTGGTAAGGGCCGAAGGAGAAAGGAAAGGACGGATGGAACGGATTGACGGAGAGAAAAAAGAAGGATGTTTTGGTGACATGAGATATGTGGGTGTCGAAAGATAAATCGGAGTCAAAGTGCACACCAAGGTAATGGAAAGTTGAAACTAAGGGAATGGGAGCGCCGGAAAAAGAGGGAGCTATAGAAGGGGGTGAGCTGCCGTGAGAGAACCAGATGGCGATAGTCTTAGTGAGATTTAAGTGAAGACAGTTAAGTGTTAACCAGTTTGTGACAGCTGTGAGGCAGGAGTCTAGAGCGGAAAGATCAGGACAAGAGGGGGAAGTGTGGTGGAGTAGGAGAATATCATCAGCATAGAAGAAAGCAGATATACCAAATTGTTGGATTAGAGACGCTAGGGGGGCCAAGAAGAGATTGCCTTGGCGGACAGTGCACTTTATAATGTGCCCTATGGAGTGCGTTATGGGTTGCCTTATGCGGCACCTTAGGTTACGCCACCGTGAGGGTGTGTTTGCTGGCAGCACTAATTAAAATAAAAGTAGAATGCCTCAAAAATCACTACTTAAATGTAAAGGGTGATGCCTCAGCCAGCCTTATGCATTAGGCACACTTGGAGATCAAACTCATGACCCCTGCACCATCAGTCAGTGCATTAACCATTGTGCTACACCTCTGCTTTTCTGGTTGTATATCTGTGCACCTACTTAAGATTATCGCGCGTTAACGTGCTTAGCGGCGTTTTGCCCCATAATGTGTGCAGCGAGCGTTATCGCGCGATAATCCCGTTTTGCTACGTAAAGACCGAAACGCCCACTCCTTTTATGGCATCCTGCACATTATCGCCGGGCGCACGTTAAGACTGCTTAGTAAACATTCCCCTTGGTCTCCAAATTTAATAATAAAAATTATATCGGAGAGTTTTTCTGGCTAGTGATGGTAAACAAATGTATCCACTTCGGGCAGGTTCCTGCCATATAGAGGGAATATGATAAAACTACTGAGGCCTTTTCGCTCTGTTTAAAAAGATTTAAAAATATTTTTGAAAAACGTAGTCGTATATTTTGAATTAAGGTGGCTGTTCAGGCAGACCGATGAAGTTGCTCATTGTTTAAGCGTACAAGGTTTGACTTTGATAACTTATTTTAGATGACTGAAAGAAATATAGATACACCGAGAAGATGTATTGCGACTATTTGATAAACTATTTGATAAACTGAAGAGTAGCAAAACACCTGGACTGGATTGTATGCATCCAAGGGTGTTGAAAGAACTGAAATATGAGATTGCAGATCTATTAGCAATCTGTGAACTATCATTTAAATCATCTGTAGCATCTGAAGATTGGAGGATGGCCAAATGTAATCCTGGAAACTACAGACCAGTGATCCTGACTTTAGTACTGGGAAAAATGGTAGAAACCATTATAAAGAACAAAATTACTGAACATGTAGATAGTCATAGCTTAATGGGAGACAGCCAATATGCCTTTAGCCAAGGAAGGTCTTGTCTTACTAATCTGTTATTTTTTTTGAAGGTGCGGATAAACAGGTAGACAAAGGTGAATTGGTTGATATAGTGTATCTGACTTTTCAAAAAACCTTTGTCAAGGTCCCTCAAGGTGTGAATAAACTTTGTAGATAAAGGTAAGCCAATTGATTTAGTGTATCTGGAATTTCAGACAGCCTTTGACAACATCCCTCATGAAGGGCTCTTGGGGAAATTAAAAAGCCCAGGGATAGGAGGCAATATTATATTGTAGATTAGGAACTGGTTGAAAGATAGAAACAGAGAGTAGGGCTAAATGGCCATTTTCTCAATGGAGAAAGGTGAATAGTGGAGTACTCCTGGGTTTTGTGTTGGGCCTGCTGCTTTTAAACATATTCATAAATGACCTGGAAATGGGAATGGATGAGGTGAGCAAACGACACAAAAGTATTCAAAGTTGTTACAATACAAAAGGATTGTGAAAAACTTTCCCATCAGCGCTCGCGGGCTTAACAGAGTCGCGAAGGAGAAACTCTCCCTTCGCGCTCTGAAAGCCGGTTTCGACTGCGGAGAGGGAGCTGATGCAGGGAGGGCAGGCTCTGCCAGGCAGGGGGGGCCCCGTGGACACTCGAATCTGCCGCGGTGGCAGCGGCAGGCTGGCAGCAGACAGCTTTTTTATTATTTTAAATTTTCCCTAGGCTGGGGGGGAGAGGGGGGGTTAAGGCTGGAAATGGGCTAATGGGGTTAAGACTGGAAGGTGGCTGATGGGGGGTTAGGACTGGTAATGGGTTATGGGGGGGGGGGGTAAATCTGGAAATGGGGTGATGGGTGGTTAGGACTGGTAATGGGCTATGGGGGGGGCTAAGTCTGGAAATGGGGTGATGGAGTGAGTTAGGACTGGTAATTGGCTATGGGGGGGCTAAGACTGGAAATGGGCTGATGGGATTAGGGCTGGAAGTGTGCTGATGGGGATTAGGACTGGTAATGGGCTATGGGGGGGCTTAAACTGAAAATTGGGTGATGGGGGTTAGGACTGGAAATGGGCTGAGGGGATTAGGATTGGAGTGGGCTGATGGGGGTTTAGGACTGGTAATAGGCTATGGGGGGGGCTAGGACTGTAATGGGCTGAGTGGAAGGGAAGGCTTGAACTGCAAATAGCTGATGGGGATGGGGGCTTGGAATGGAAGTGGGCTGATGGAGGGTTAGGACTGGTAATGGGCTGGGGGGGGGCTTAAACTGACAATTGGGTGATGGGGGTTAGGACTGGAAATGGGCTGATGGGATTAGGACTGGAAGTGGGCTGATGGGGATTAGGACTGGTAATGGGCTATGGGGGGGGGCTTAAACTGAAAATTGGGTGATGGGGGTTAGGACTGGAACTTGGCTGATGGGATTAGGATTGGAGTGGGCTGATGGGGGTTTAGAACTGGCAATAGGCTATGGGGGGGGGGCTAGGACTGTAATGGGCTGAGTGGAAGGGAAGGCTTGAGCTGCAAATAGCTGATGGGGGACGGGGGCTTGGAATGGAAGTGGGCTGATGGGGGTTAGGACTGGTAATGGGCTATGGGGGGGGGGCTTAAGATGAAAATTGGGTGATGGGGGTTAGGACTGGAAATGGGCTGATGGGATTAGGACTGGGAGTGGGCTGATGGTGGTTTAGGACAGGTAATAGGCTATGGGATGGCTAGGACTGGTAATGGGTTGGGGGGGTTGCTAGGACTGGAAATGGGCTGAGTGGAAGGGAAGGCTTGAACTGCAAATAGCTGATGGGGACAGGGGCTTGGAATGGAAATGGGCTGAGGGGTAGGGGGTCCTTGAACTGCAAATAGCTGATGGGGAGGGGGCTTGGAATGGAAATGGGATGAGTGGAAGGGGGGCTTGAACTGCAAATAGCTGATGGGGAGGGGGATTGGAATGGAAATGGGCTGTGTCGGGGATGGAGTTAGGATAGGAAATAGGCTGATGAAGGGGCTAGGATAGGACTGGGAATTGGGTGTTGGGGGGAGCTAAGATTGGAAATGGGCTGTGGTGGGGGCTTGAATTGAAATGGACTCATGAAGGGGCTGGAACTGGAAGTAGGCTCATGGGGGGCTTAGATTGGAAATGGGCTGAGTGGAGGGGAGCTAGGATTTGACATGGGCTGATGGTGGGGCTAGGAAAGGACTAGAAATGGCTGATGGGAGGCTGGTATTGGAAATGAGCTGATGGAGGGACTCAGATAGGACTGGAAATGGATGGGGGAGCTAGGACTGGAAATGGGCTGATGGGGGGGCGAGGACTGGAAATGGGTTGATGCGGGGACTGGAAGGGAGCGGATACTGCGTGGGTCTGGAACTAGAAGGGAGCTGATGTTGGGGGAGATTAGAATGGGATGGGGCTGGGAGAGTGAAATGGAGAGGGGAAAAATATTTTGTGTGGGAGGGAAGAAAAATCTACAGTTGGCTGGGTATTGGGAGAGTAAGTGGGGATTGAGGATGGAAGGGTAAAATTTGAGTGGATGAAAAAGGAATGAGGAAAGAGCAAAAGGAGAAAGATTAGTATGTTAAAGCAGATGTAAGAGAATGGAAAAAAACTAGAAGAGAGAAGAAAGGACAAATGGACAGCAGACGATGGAGAGTTAGCAGAAGACACAAAGAAACCAGAAGAAAGTGTCTGGAGAAATTGCAACTGAAAAAAATGCACAAAAGGTACAAAGATATCTCTTATTTTGAATTTATTAACTTGAATATGACAGCTCTGGGAAATGTGAATCATTGACGTCTGTGCTTTGTTTAGTACAAGAGGAAATTAATTTATAGTTTTATTTCTACAGTGTTGTTGTACATTCCAAGTTTAGCTTTTTAGGGTTCCCAGTTTAATTATTGTCTTCCTGTTTCTAAATTGTGATTCCTTGTTTGGTGATGGTCTGTGTTCTGCATGTGTAACTGAGCTGAGGTATTCTGTTTATGTAATTCCTATTTGACATTGCCACTTGTTCTCTTTCCCCAGTAGGTCATGTATTGTTATTCTCTGAAATGTATTGGTTTAATATTTGCAGTGTTGCCTTTTGACAGGTAGGGTATTGTGCTTTGTGAGTCCTGGTAGTGCTGTTATGATACGGTGGGCTTGCTATGGGTTCTAAATGGGCAGTGTTTGTAGTAGTTCCTAATGTGCCTGGCGGTTGGCACTGGATTATAGTAATATAGAAATCTTTTAGTCTTTCTTTATCCATACACTCATGAAGAGGCATGTTTACTAAAAGTTAGTGTATGGTAACATTATGCAAATATTTATGCAAATGATGCCCTTATGCAAATGAGGCCCCGTGCTGAGTCTCCGCACATGGCCCCGCACCCCCCTTGGGCCGCCCCTGATCGGAAGACTGAATGTCCAAATAACAGATGAAATTTAATGTTGGCAAGTGCAAAGTTATGCACCTAGGAAAGAACAACCCAAACTATGGTTACATGATGCAAAGTTCCACATTAAGAAACAGCACCCAGTTCAGGATTTAGACGTCATCATGGATAACATGTTGAAGCCCTCTGCCCAGTGTGCAGCGGTGGCCAAGAAAGCAAATAGAATGATAAGAATCATAAAGACAGGAATGGAGAATAAAACGAAGGATATTATGATGCCTCTGTATCACTACATGGTGCAACTGTACCTTGAATATTGTGTGCAGTTCTGGTCACCATATCTTAAAAAGGATATAGCAGAATTAGAAAAGTTACAAAGAAGAGCGACAAGAATGCTAAAGGAATTGGAATAATATCCCTTCGAGGAAAGGCTTAAAAGGTTAGGGCTGTTCAACTTTGGAAAAGAGAGGGCTTTGTGGACAGAGGTTATAAAATAATGAAACGAGTAGACTGGGTAAATGTACATCAGTTGTTTACCCCTTCAAAAAGTAGAAAGACTACAGGATACACAATGAATTTACAACGTAGCACATTTAAGACTAATCGGAGAAAATATTTTTTCATTCAATGCATAGTCAAACTCTGGAATTTGTTACCAGAGGATGTAATAAAAGCTGTTAGTGTAACTGGGTTTAAAAAAGGTTTGGGCAAGTTCCTGGAGGAAAGGTCTATAGACCATTATTAAAGAGGAACCCAGAAATACACTGCTTGTCCCAATACAAGCATTGTGGAACCTGTGTGTCTTTTTGGGAACCTGCTAGGTACTTGTGACCTGGATTGGCCACTGTTGGAAACAGGATATTGGGGATGATGAACCCTTGGTCTGACCCAGTATGGCATAACTTATATTCTTAGATTCTTATGGGTGCATCTAACGATGCCCATAGAGGTATCGTTATGTGCATTTGGGCTAATTGCCACTGAGCGTGAGGAAGTTGCATTCATGCTAGCAACAATGTGCTTTCCATGCCCACACTCCAACCCTAACCCACCCTTTCTTCCTCCTAGCATGCGCGGTCACTTAATGTATGATTTAGTAGTCGGTAGCTGGCATGCACATCAGCAACCTTTCAACCTACTAGCTGAAAGTGAAAACGATCTGAAACATTTGCTTCTCAAGATCAAGGAAGATAGTCTTAAAATGGGTCTGCACCTTAACGTTAAGAAAACAAAGATGCTGACTGGCAAAATCAATAAGTTCATCATTGATGGAGAAGAAATTGAAATAGTTGACAACTTTAACCAGCTTGGATCAATAATCAATAAAGAAATGACAAGCAGTCAAGAAATCCAACAATGCATTGCTCTTGGCAGAATGGCTATGAAGGACCTAGACAAGATTCCCAAGGGCAGAGATGTCTCTTTCCATAGAAAGATTTGACTTGTCCAAGCCATGGTATTTTGAATAACATCATATGGATGCAAAGGTTGGACAGTGAAAAGATAGACAGGAGGAGAATCAATGCCTTTGAATTATTGTGCTGGCGGCGAATACTGTGTAGAGTATATCATGGACTTACCGAAGAACAAACCAGTCAGTACTAGAGAAGATCAAACCTAAGCTTTCCTTAGAAACTCATATGACCAGACTTTGACTTTCATACTTTGGACACATCATGCGAAGAGAGAGATTATTAGAGAAAGACATCATGCTTGGCAAGGTAGAAAGTCAATGCAAAAGAGGAAGGCCAGTAATGAGATGGATCAATACAATAACAACAGCTATGGGTGCCACTCTATCAACAATGAGCCACCTGACTTAAGACTGAACACAGTTTAGGTGAACTATCCAGAGGGTCGTCATGAGTCAACACTGACTTGACGGCATCTAACAACAACTACAACTGGCATGCATGCATGTTAGCATTCTCAGATGGCAGTTTCTGGTTAGTGACCTTTAGTAAAAAGGCTCTTTAATTTCCTAAAAGCTGTTCCAGGGCAATACTTTGGCTTTTTGAATATGTGCATTGGTGTGTCTGTACTGTTGTGTCTGAATAATTCATCTTCACTGGATAATTTTATCATACTGACTTATAATACGGTACCGCGTCAGTTCAGGCAGAAATGCTTTCATCAGCATCTAACATAACTGCCTAATTATTTATCCTCCTCTAGTCCCTGTATGTTGTATGGTGATTAATGCAAGATATGAAAAACAAAATGTGTTCTGTCAAATATTGTGCCCCCACATATAGAATATTCTTAATCAGTTTTATTATTCCAATGCTATATCTACTATATGATCAGTAAATTTTCCACAAATGTGAAATTATATGCATTAAGAATAAATCTAATCATTTCCTGAACTGCATATGTTTTCAATACCTCAGGTTGGTTAAGTCTACGAGCATGGGAAAAGAAGCGGTACATCACTTGGCAATAATTTTGAAGGAAAACTACATCATGTATTTTAAAATATATTACATTACATTATAGATAATAAATAACAGTTGGGAAATATTGAAAGCCACCTAAAGGGCAGGCTAATGGCCAGACACTATCAAGATTGTTTATTGAAACCATACATAGCATGACTGAAAGAAGAGTTTCAAGTTACTTTAACTTGTTCATTGCAGTTTGGCTACATTCTACTTTGAAATAATTTAGTTACATTGGAATTTGATGCTGATAAGTTTTGCGTATTAGATAGAAGATATGATGGGGGTCATTATGCGGTTTGGGTCTAACATATAACATATAAATAGTCACCCCGCTTCATCTTTGATGGTCTAATGTGTAAATAGTTCACCCAGTTACAACTCCAAGTTACCAATCCTGTTCAATGTAGCACAAGGTAGATCTGACTTGCCTTGTAGAAGAATTGTTAATTGTAAACCGCACTGATATTAAAGAGCGCGGTATAGAAAAGATTTTAAATAAATAAATAAATAAATAAATTATTTCAGAAGATAGTCTGACATATATTAGATACACACTCTGTCTATTTTCTTGAAGCCATATTGATCTATACTTCATTGCTGGATTTAGTCCAGTGTTCTTAAATGGCTTAGAGTCCATCATACAATATTTCTATGTACTGTCTCTCTGTCCAAAAACAATCAAAGCAGTTTACATAAATACATAACAAGCATAAAAGTGGCAATGAAAATAAAAAACAAAACAAAACACAATAAAACAATAACATCAATTCCTCCACTTCCCAAAAATCTCTCAGGTTAAATAAAAGAACTCTAAGCTAAAACCTATACCTGATCTATCATTCCAAAACTCAGAAAAGTATCACCACAAAAATGAGGAAACAGCAAAAAACAAATGAGGAAACAACTGGATCACAACCCTAAAAGAATCCATGTGATAAGAGGGGCTCTAACAAATGGTGAAGCCAATAACCTCCTAAATCCTTGACCATCCTAGAGAGAAGAATCTTATCCATTCTCACCCTCATTGGGGTCAAATCAAAATCCCACAAACTTTCACTAATTCTAAGTATCTCCATTTTTGCTGGATTGAAGACTAAGGGGTCTGTTTACTAAAGGCCGGTGTTGTGCGGCCCGCGGTACCGAGCGGGTGCCGTATAAGGAGTGGGCGTTCCGTCGTGAAGAACAGAAGCTGTGATTGACAGATGCGCTAAGGTGCGCGGCGCCCGTGTGGTTAGTGCCCTGTGACATTACGGCGTTTGATCTGTGCACATAGATCACACTGCTCACGGTTTTTGGGCTTCCACTATTGTGCTGCACATTGCTGACGGAAACGGTTTCTTTTCCCTGCACAGCACCTCTAACGCGAGTGTTTCACTGGCGGTAAATTTCTTTGCAGATTCGGGCACGCTCCTGTGCGGCGAGTCTCTCCCCTCCCACATTCCGCCCACTGACCCCGTCACTCCGCCCCTAGGGGGCCTTCCTCCGCCCTCATTTCGCCTTGGCACGCCTCTTTCGCACATTACCGCCCCGCCCCGCAAACGTGCGCGTTTTCGGCGCACGTGTGCGGGGCCCGTTAATGTGACCCGCACGTGTACGGGGCGTTTAAGAGCACTTAAATGCATCATTTTAGGGCGCTCAGGTGCGCCCCGCACAGGTGCGCCGTTTAGTAAACATGCCCCTAATTTATGTGCATTTCTTTGAACCAAAAGGGAAATATAATTTTAATCCAAAACATGGCACTGAAAAATCCAAATTCATTTTCCCCTTCCATTTTAATCAGAGGCTAGGCTGGTCTCAAACCAGTAACTTTTGGGTTAGAAGGTAGAAATCTTGCAGAAGAACCATCATATCTCTGTGTGAATTGGCTCTAGCCAGCCTACTGTATTGCTTATGATCTTCCTTCCTATTTTCTGATTGGTTCAAAGTTGGTCTGGTCTGGAATTCTATGTAAAATGCTAAGGAGGCTCATTCCATGCAACGAATAGAGAGGATGGACGTCCCACTGGGATGTCCATCCCCGCTTTCTGTACCCCCGCCCGATCACGTCTAACTTCTCTGCTTGTTGTACGGGGAAGTTAAATGGGGGTGGGGAAGGGGTGGATCGGGGGAGGCATTAGTGCGGGTGGTGGGTGGTCATCAGCCCCAGACATACAGGGCCGATTCCAATGTCGGCCTTGAACATCCAGGGCCGACGGCTTAGATGGGGAACTTATTCCACCTCTGAGGTGGAATAAGTTCCCTGATCAGGCAGCAGACAGCAGGCCTGGGGCTGCAAAGCAGTGGGAGGGTGCAGAGAGAATTCCCTGCAGCTCGACCCTGGCCTTGGGAAGCTGGATTGGGGGTCTGGCTGTGAGGAAAGCAGTTCAGGAGCTGGTGGCTGGGGATTGGGGCTTTACAATGGAGCCACAGTGCCATGGCAACCGGACGCCATGGCGCTGCAGCTCCATTATAAAGCCCAGACTGAGTTAGTCGGGCAAGGCCTGTACATGCAGACCAGGCTGAATCATGGTCCCGACCTGCATGTACAGGCTTGTTTGAGATTCTGATCCCGTGGGGCTAGATGTGCCCCGCGGGATCAGACTTGCGACTTCCTCTGTGCGTCCGGTTCTGACCGGCAGAGGGCCTGTATGTCTAGGATGGAATCGGGCTATAACTGTTTTTTTGCCTTGTGAATCTGTTGACTTGTTCTGCAAAGATTTACTCCAAAGAATTTTTCTTTTGTCGTGTTCTTTTGCCAGAAATTCTGTGTAATCATGTTTAAGTATGCTATCAGAGACCTTTACCAAGTCTAATCTAGATCCTGGTTGTCCAATTAATGATGATCAATCAGGATCTTCTTTGGGCTGGTAAACATCTCTGATAGTAATAGTAAACATGGTTTCACAGAATTTCTGGCACAAGAGCGTGGCAAAAGAAAAATCTTTGGAGTAAATCTCAACAGCACAAGTCAATAGATTTACAAGGCAAAAAATCTAGTTAGCATTTTCCATTGAGTTGCAGACCAGATATACTTTGGGCCAATCAGGAAACAGAAAGGAAGATCATCAGTAATACAACAGGCTGGCTAGAGTCAGTCTTCATGAGAAGTGGGAGATATAATAGCCTTTCCACAAGCTATCTACCACCTAATCCATGGTCACTGGTATGAGACCAGTCTCTGTGAGAAAAAAAGCCAGCTGGTTTTTTAATTTACCTGACACCTCCAGTAATCTTTCAGTTATGTTTTACATTTAGGTAGCAGTCACAGCTACCTCTTTAATTAGAAAACTACCTGGAAATGAAAGTTTATAAAAATGAAATAAAACAAAATGAAAATTTATTAAAACCAAACCAAATAAAACAAAAAACCTAAAAACAAAAAAGGCAACAAAACAAAACAATTTTTGTTTGCCTGCACAGCCCTAGCTTATTCTCCAAAAATCATGTTGGATTTTACCCAAACTGAATGACAGCTTCTGCAAAGCAACATTCTGATCCTCAGATGGGGAAATGATGGCATAAATATCATTATCATAAATACATTATATCCTCTTAAGCAAAACTCCACCTAAAGGAAGATCTGAGCATCACTTACTAAAGCACTATGAATGTACAGTCCTGCTGTCTGCCCTACATTCTCTATAAGAGGAGAGTGAGTTTGGATAGGGTATGGACAACAGGCATGGTCCAAACTTGGGTTACAAAATGAGGAAAAGCTGTTTTTGAGAGATGCCACCTATGGAAAGGAACAGGGGGAGTATTAGATTGAAGATGCTGCCACTTTGACACAGCAGTGACTTTGGTTCAGCACATTGATTGGGAAACACTCTTCTATGTATTTAGATTCCAAATTCAAATGCAGCCTTCCACTATCTTAGTCACTAATCTTGGTTTTTATCTTGCAGATAAATAGTCTGAGGTACGCTGCAGCCCATCGATAATAGCATTTACAACAAATGTATAAGAAGCTAGTGTGAGAATGTAAAATGAAAACTGAATAAAGATCAAAAAGATGAGCTCATATTTTTCCCATGGCTTTGCAATTTTTGGAAAGAAAAAAGGGTGTAAGAGTGTGTGTGTGAGTGTGTGTGTGTGTGTGTGTGTGTGTGTGTGTGAGTGTGTAGATAGAAAAGGAAAGGTATTGTTCTGAGACTAAGGAAGGAGAAAAAAAGACAAAGAATATTCCAGAAAAAATAGTGGAATTAAGAGAAAATGCCTCACTTCAAAAAGTGATACCACTAGGACTTGCACATCTTCAATGCACCCATGCTGAAGTATATCCACTAACAACAAACACAAAGATGGCAGTTACTTGGCCACAGCTGTATTCAACTTCCAGTAACAGACACTCATCAGAGAGAACTTTACTTGACCCCATCATCTTCCATATCAGCCTACCACCCTTACTATTCTCTTGGATGTCAGCCTCCACTGTACAGAACAAATTTCTCATCATCCTGCTTTCACAACCACACTTGGCCACTTGGTTAGTCGGTGCCGATCTAGTCATAGCAAGGTACTTTAAGAAGCTTGTGGATAGTATACCCATTATAAACACATTTAAATTGGTGGTGCCAGGTTATGCTGCATGGCTCATGGTGGTGGCACTTACTAGCCCCGGGGCGGATTGCAGAAACATAGTGGCCAGGGGATCTTTATGTACATAGTGGCCCATTCTCCCCACAACAGTCCGATGTCTCCCTTTTTCCTTCCCTTTTTCAAAAATGCAGCATTTTCCCTTTCCCCTTCTCCTCCATCCCCAACATCTCCCCTCTCCCGTATGGCAGGAAACATGCCCATTTAAACCCCTGCATATCTGATTTTATATGAGTTGAGCTCCTATCTTGTGTCTCAGCGGCATGGGACACTTACGATTTCAGGTCCAATGTGCAGGGATGCATCACAAGTGAAATTACAGTAAACACCACTGGCTGCGAGGAAGGAAGGAAGGAAGGAAGGAAGTCAACTCACATTAAATTAGGTATGCCAGGATTTGCACCACTGCACCTCTTGCTGTCAGTCTTTCATTGTGCTGACATGCCTCCTGTTGCTGATGCCCCTTCAAAGCCACTACTGTGCTGCCCTGTGCATACTAGGGATACCAAATTTTTGAAAGAGAAAAACTCACCACCTGCTGCAGCCCATGCTCTACCCCCCTTCCCCCATCCAAAATAAATGCAGCAGTAGCAATAATGTAGTTGAGGAGTAACTTGATTGTTAGATCAGCAGGCTAGAACCAGGGAGGACAGAGTTCAAATCCCACTGCTGTTCCTTGCCATTTGGGGAGAAGTAGAATTACCACTCAACCAGGTAGCAGTGGGGTTTTTTTGTGATTGAACTTGAGGGAGTAATTATGCAACCAGGTTGCTATGTTAGCCAGGCAGGTGATGACCAAAGAGAGTAAGTTGAGAGCTACTTTATCTGTGTAGGTGATAAAGAAGATATCATCTGCATATACTGTATGTATGTAGAAATAACGGTGTCTTGAAGAAGGTTGCTAGAGGGTTTAAATAGATGATAAAGAGGAGAGTAGAAGACTCAGCCCTACAGATTTCTATGTCAGTAGGTGTGGAGTAGATGAAGAATTGTGGATGCTCCTTTGAAACGAGTGGTCCCTAAAGAATGAGGCAAATCAGGAGAGGACAGTCCCTCTAAATCTTATGCTGTATAAATGAGAAAGCAGAATATCATGGTCTATGAGGTCAAAAGCAGACAATAAATCTATAGAAATAGTGAGTGCAATTTTTCTACTGTCATAAAAGCTGTGTACTTCAGGCAGAACAGAGGAGATGATTGTCATGGTGCTATGGCCAGCACGAAATCCAGGCTGTCGTGGGTGTTGAATGTAAGTATGCTCAATACGATCAGACAATTGGGCGTGAATGAAACATTCTATGAGCTTAGAAAGGAATGGCAGGTTTGAGATAGGGTGTTAGTTGGCTCGATCTAATGGGTCTAATTGGGAATTCTTCAGACACGGAGAGATCACTGACTTTTTCCAGGACTTTGACATCTGACCAGATGAAAGACTATTGTTTATGAGACTGCAGATAACTGGGAAAAATTCTAATGATATTTTCACCAGCCATGAGGATGGAATGGGGCCCAAGGGGCAGGACATTTTCCGGATTAACAGATAAGTCTACTTATGGCAGAGTCAGTGATAGGGGTAAAAGTGGTCTTTGGGTGTATTAGGCTCATGGCAGACGGATCAGGAGAAATAGGTAGGACAAAAGGGGAAAAGCAAGGGAGATCTTGGTGTATACTTGAGACCTTATCATGAAAGAGGTTTGCAAGTGCATCAGGGGAAGGATCCAGCCAGGGGGTCAGATGTGAAGTCTGTTGTAAGAGGATAGGTGAGAAACCACAGAAAAGACTGTCTTAGGGCTATGAGAAGAATTCCTGATTAAAATAGAGAAGTAATCCTACTTGATATTGAGGGCTGCAAGAGAAATGGACTTCCTCCAGGATCTCTCAGTTTACCTGGTTTGTTGCTTCAACACGTGTAAACCTGCATGAAACCAAGGATGAGATACCTTCATATGCATGGAAAAAGGCTTCTCGGGAGCCAGATCATCCAATGTCTGATGGAGTTTAAAGTACCGGAAATTAGTTTGGTCATTGAGTGGAAGAGTGTTAAAATCTGTAGGGAACAAAGTACCTGCAGGGGGAAATGAGGCAAGTGGCTGGAGTAATTTTGCGCCAATAAGAGGCCAGATTATCTTTAATGTGAGTGAAAGGTGCAAGTGAAGGGAATGGAGAAGTTAAAGCAGAGAAGTGAATGGTCAGGGAATTATGAATGTAATATTGCAGTCTGCCTTGGACAATGGATAGTCGGGATATAAACTTTATAAATAAATAAATGTCTCCCTCAGTCGAAAGTTGAGGGCTCACTTTATTCTGAATCAATTTATTTGTTTCCTTTGCTAATCCTTAGCCTCTTTAACCTTTTACTTGTATTTCAACCAAAACAACCTAAAACAAACAAAAAAAAATCCCAAATCCAAGGCTTTATTGAACAACCCATCATGACTCATATGCAGACCAGAGGGACTATTAAGTAAACCTGTGTTATATTAATTGCTGGATAAATTTGCTTCCCAAAAGTCCCACAGGCTGATTATTTATTCATTCCTAATACTATCATTTTAAGGGATTTGACAGCCATTGTGAAAGTTAAATGCAGCTCAGTGTTCTGTGTGCTGCTCTGAGTCTGTGTGTCGAAGGATTATGAGTTTGAAATTGCAAATGTCTGAATGATGCATGTGGCAGCCAAGATTGTCAGCTGCCTTGTGTCAAGGACAACTGCTTTCCTTTAGAAAGTGTGGCCTGAAGAAACTTCACTTGAGAATTTGTAATTTAATTACTCTCAGGGTCTAGATCAGGAATTATCTTGCCCTCCAACCCCCAAGAAAAACAAAACCTTACCAGAAAACTTTAAACTACAGAAACATCTTTTTTTTTCTTGAAAAGTTATTTCATAAGGTTAAAGATAGGAATAAATTAGCAATACCTTGTGGTATAATGATGTCATTTGAACTTTGAACTCAAGATAACAAACTGCCAGTTCTCTGTGTCTTATTAGCATGAGAGGTCAAATGGATCAGGAAATTTCTATTTAGGTGACTTCATGCTAAAGTGGCATACAAAAATCACCCAGGAGGCTACAAAACTGATTGTTCTTTAGTCAGTTAAAAAAAAAGTTAGATCCAGGAAAAAACAAAAATTTCAATTACATTTACAGCAGCAGCTGAAGGGGAACAAAAATCAATGAGAGAGGCATACTTATTAGAGACCTGCAGTTGCCATAAAACGGAAACTAAATCACAGTGACAGTGTCTGAACCTCAGATAAATTGCTTTGAATTCAGAATGGGAGCCTAGAGAAATAATGGAAATGATATTGCAGCTGTTGGAAAAAAAAGGATGGAACTTTTTATATCCAATTCTTTTCTGAATCCTGAAAATACAGTATGTGGATGAAGCACCGATTTCTTACCAGCAATTTTTTTTTTACAGAGACTTGTATTTTTCCCTCATAGATAAAATACCACAAACGTGTGAATAAAGAAAGAACCATGTTGTTTCAGAGGCCAGACATTTCTGCCTAGCTTTGCAAATCAAGGTAGCCTATCTAGATGCTATCTGCCCGCTATTCAAAGCAAATTATGCATTAGCCAGTGGCCGGCAAACACATCATTTGCTTATCTATGTATTTTCAAAAATTATATAGATTTTTTCAGGCCATTCAGCTCGCTAATTGGCCATATATTATCATATTAGGAGCAGGGTCAAAGTGGCCATAAAAATTATCTGTTTAGTGGCACTATTCAGCTGCTAAAAGAGTAGATTTATTAATTCTTACTTAGTTAACGTGAATTTTCACAGACTTATGTGAAGCCTATTTGATAAAGGAAAGTAGGCCCCTACTTTTCTTTACAAACTGCTAGACTAAATATACATATTATTCTAAGGTGCAGTCACTTACATCAGTCCTAGAGTTGGTGTAAGTGCCCGTGCCTAGATTTGTAGAGAATGTGTATAAATTATAGTACTTTATAATTTATGTGCATATTTGTGTGCTCCGCCCATTTGCAGGCATACATTACTAAAATGCCATGATATACACAGCTCCTTATAAAATTAACCCCAAATTGATGTTAACTGTTTAGTTTATCCTGCAGAATAACATGCCTAAATTAAATGCACAGTACCAGTGCGGTCACCACACTACGTATACATTCAACACTGCTACTTAGGAGGATCATTTTATAGCAGGTTACTTAAGTTTGGAGGTGGAAAGGGCACCATATTAAGCCTATTTTATAAAGACACGTTGGTCTTTGTGTCTTATAGAATACTAGGGTTAAACCAGGAGCAGCTTCTATTGAACCAACAATGAGAATGATGCTCACTTTGGGCCTGATGCAGAGTCATGGGTTGTGAGACTGCATGTCCTGGCAGGACATGCAGTCCCGCAAGCTGTCTGGCCCGATTTCCCCTCTGGCTCTTCCCACATGTTCTGAGCAGCAGTGGGTGGGGCCAGGGCAGAGTGGGGGTGGGCCAGCCTGGCAGGGCGTACAGGGTCGATTCAGGACACAGCCCTGTACGTCAAAGGGGTCGTGCTGCTTATTCCACCTTGAAGGACAGCAGGGAAGAGGGGGGCAAGCCGCGGCAGCCAAAGAAGCCTGCGGGGAACACATCCCTGCAGGCAGGCAGGGGCACGCTGGGCTGTCCTCGGGCCCATTATGTGTACCGCGGAAACATTTTGTTCCCACGGTCCATAATCAAGCCCTAACAGGCCCGTCCTGCATAGGGACATCCGGATGGACCGGACCTGCCCCTTTTGGAATCAAGCTCCACATTTTTCAGTCTAGTTAGCATAGAATGCAGTTTCAGTTATTTCAGTGTGCCTTGACAATGGCAGATGTAGCCTGAAATTTCTCAATTGAGACCGCCCAGGCGTTTATAGTATGTTAATTGATGTGATTATTATTTGTTGTCATTACATCTGTTTTCTGTTCTATCTGTATTGAAAGTAGGATGTTGAATGTGTGCTGTTGTGAAGAACAAAAGTACACTACTTCAAGATCTATTGTTGCCCTATAATCTGGATGTCCTTGGTATTGCAGAGCCATGGTTCAAACAAGGTGAATCTCACTTTTTACTTCAGTCCTGTTCTGACAATATCTCTTTTTTTCTGGACACTGCCCTTCAAGGTGAGGCTGTCTTCATCTCTAACAACCTGTACTGTAAGGAAATTCCATGTTGGTCTTTAAGCTTTTTGGAAGTTATTGTTGTTCAGATTATGGGCTCTCCCTCATTTAATATGCTCCTCTGCTATCTTCCTCCTCCTCCTCTCTCACAGTTCTTGGTTGTTGAGCTTTTATCCCTAATTGCAGAGGTGAATGTTCTTTCCGGAGAGCTACTTGTGGTTGGGGATTTCAATTTCTATGCAAATAGCCCACCTCTAAATACTGAACTGGAGTTTCCAGCCCTCATGGGCAATGTCTTTCTCACTGCTCTACACAACCCCTTTGCATAAAGCAGGACATTACCTAGATTTGTTCTTCTCTAAAACTGTGAAATATTCTTTAGCTGTGCCACACATCATTCCAATCTTATGGTCAGATCATTTTCTAATCATTGCTAACTTAAATTTGATGATCCCTACTGCTATGATCCGTTGTGGATTCTCAAAAAATCTTAAATTGCTCAGCATTCAAAGGTTTTTAGATCAAATATGACTTGCGTGACATGGAATCTCCTATTCATAACATTGACCAGAAGGCCACAGACCTATCACAGGCACTTGAAAGAAACCTAGACAAGCTTGCCTCAGTACTGAGGCCCATATCCAAGAGGATCTCCTCCCACCTATGGTAAAATTACATATTGCATAAGATGAAATGTCATCTGAGGAAAGTTGAATGACAATAGTGGAGGGACAAAAGTAATGCCTCATTGATCGCTGTAGATCTCTTCAGTCTAAATTTAAATGTATGCTAAGACAAATTATAAAAACATATATTTAACACTGAATTCATACAAACATCTGTTTTATATAGGAACCTTTTAGAGCTGTGGCCCATCCATCCACAGGAAAGTTGCCTAACACTCAGATTGACTTTAGCCCAGACTAATGAACAATTTCTCATTAATAAAACAGACTAACATATTCAGACTTTTATACCCACTTTGGTTACATTAGACAATAATACTGGGATTAGCTCTGCCTCATTGATAATGCCCTGTCTTCATATTCCTCTGCAATATGGTGCAGTCACCTCAATTCTTTTGTGGCGCTATCCAAAACAGGCCTTGAGACACTTGCTTCTTGCGTTCACTCTGGCATCTTGACTCCTAATGCACTTCCCATTCCATTATAGAAGAAAATATTACCATTTTCCTGTGATGAGATTTTGAACCTAGTAAATTCAAGTCATGGCCCAGCAATTGTTTTCTTTCCTAGATGCCACAAGTTGTCTATATCTGCAGCAAGTGGGCTTCAGAGAGGGACACAGCATAGAATCAATGTTAATAGCTGTATTTAATGAAATTGACATGAATTGGGAAAATGGAAATGAGATTCTCTTGATACAGTTAAATCTGAGCTCTGCTTTTGACATTGTTGATCCTAATCTTCTCTTAGACTGAAACAGGTGGGAGTATCTGGCATAGAGGGCTGGCCCAACCACTAGGCAAACTAGACATCCACCTAGGGCCGCACCTTCTACAGGGCAGCAAAGTGTAGGGAATTCAAAGTTAAACAATAGATCTTGACAGTCAGAGAGGGAGTAAAGATTAAGGTTTGCCTAGGGCGGCAACACCTTGAGCCAACTCTGTGGCCAGCTTTGCTGGCATAGCACGAAACTGTTTTACATCTTATCTCAATCTTCGTACCTTTAGAATTATCATTGAGAATTCATTACAGTCACTTATCCTCTCAATAGTGGCTTCCCTCAGGGATCAGCTCCTGTGCTATGACATCAACATCTTTCTCACACCTTTGGCTACCTTCATCCAAGGATTTGGATTTAGTCCCTACATGTTTGCAGGCGACATCCGAATTCTGAATGCTCATGACACCTGGAGTCCTCAATACAGGTATATTGACACTGATGACCAACACCTTCTCCATGACACATTGTCCTCATTTGGTTTTAGGGGCTCTGTGCTGTCCTGGTTCTCTTCTTATCTCTCCCAACACTCTTTCAGTGTTTGTTCTGGTGGTTCCTCTTCTACTGCTATCCCACCCTCAGTTGGTGTACCCGAGGGTCTGTTCTGAGCCCTCTCCTTTTCTCTCTCTATACCCAGTCCCTTGGTGCTCTCATCTCCTCCCATGGCTTTCAGTGCCATTTTTACTCTGATGACTCTCAAATCTGTCTCTGTAGACCTGATATTTCTCCGACACTCCAGGCATGCATCTCTGCCTGCCTTTCTGACATCGCTGCCTGGATGTTTCACCGCCATTTGAAATTCAACGTGACCAAAACTGAACTTCTTATTTTTCCCCCAAACTCTCCTCCCCCTTCCTCCTTTCCCTATTTCTTTAGATAACACTCTAATACTTCCTGTTTCCTCAGCCCGCAACCTTCTCCACACACATCCAATTGATTCCTAAAACCCGTCAATTTTTTCTCTATGACATTAACAAAATTTGCCCCTTCCTTTCTGAACACACTACTAAAACATTTATCCACTCTTTAGTCATCTCCTGTCTAGACTTCTGCAACTTCTTCCTTGCTGGTCTCCCTCTGAGTTATCTCTCTCCCCTTCAATCTATTCAGAACTCTGCTGTACGGCTAATCTTCTGCTAGCTCCGATGTACTCATGGCCCCTCTTCTCATATGACTTCACTGGCTTCCCTTTCATTTCCGTATCCAATTCAAACTTCTCCTTCTGACCTATAAATGCATTCACTCTACTGCTCCTCACTACCTTTCCTCTCTCCTCTCTCCCTACACCCCTCCTCGTGAACTCTGCTCTGCCACTGGTTTACTTCTCTCTATGCCCTTTCCTTCCACTGCCAACTCTAGACTTCGCTCCTTTCACCTTGCTGCTCCTTATGCCTGGAACAAACTTCCTGAGTCTGTACATCGGGCTTCATTTCTACCCCTTTTCAAATCCATGCTAAAGGCTTACCTCTTTGAGGCTGATCCCTTGTTCTCCTTGTGTCTCCTTACCTTTCCCTATTTGTACCCTTGTTCTCGACTATAGTATTGTCTGTCTTAATTAGATTGTAAGCTCTGATGAGCAGGGACCATCTTCTGCATGTATCTGTTCAGCACTGCATATGTCTTGTAGCACTATATAAATGATTAATAGTAGTAGTAGTAATAGTAGTATTGTTTCAATTCTCTCTGTCTAATTGAAGATTGGATCAAAACTCATAACTTAGTGCTCAGTTGCTTGACATCTGTAGCCAACTGGTTTAGTATAAAGAAAATGACCTCTTCTTTCTGCCCACTCATGGTAGACTCCAGTATCCTAGTGAAAAGGTTGGTCTTTAGGAATCCTTCTCAATACGGAATGGGCTTTCAGGATAGCCCTAATACTATACAGGCACAGTAAATACTGGCTTCTATGTAAGCAGATTCATCTCAAGCATATTCATTAGTGATATCTTGGCAACCTGACTAGCTGGGTGGCAGAGGGGCCAAAAAACCTGGTCTGAGTATAACTAGTCTAATGCAAAACTGCATCATTTGGCAATAATATTGATATTAGAGTCCAAGCACTTAGCGGGTAATTTTAAAAGAGTACACTCACATAGAAAATATGCTCATGCTTTTCCTTGTGTGGGCTTTAGAGAATTTTCAAAGCAACAACATGTGTGTACCAGCATTTTGAAAACTACCCCAGGAAAAACGTTAACTTATATGTACAGTATATTTGCTCTTTACCATGCACAAAATCCCCAGATTAATTTATGCAAACACATGTCCAGACAAAGTTTTAAAAGCAGGTACCCTAGGAACAACTCTTCATTATGCCCTAGGAACACCTCTGCTCAATCCAGATACAGTTACGCGTGAACTGCCTGGGTGCACCTAACTTTACCTGCATATCAGCACTGTTTCACCCATAGAAATGCTTTTGAAAATGAACCCCTTAATGGACCACAGCAGTTTCCTTCTTTTCCCTGGCAAGTGGGCTCATTTCATACATTTTAAACCTGAGAGCATTTGAAATACAGACCTTAGTTTAGTAACTTAAAAAACAACTTTCTTTTTAAAAGCAATAATGAAAGTGGAGCATGCTTACTGCCAGCATGTACTGAATGTGGGAGTTAATGAAATTCAGTGGAGGAGCTTTGCGTAATTACACATAAAAAGGAAAGCAAGTTCCATTTTTGAAATCCTGTCCATCTGTTGCTCTCCCTGGCATTAGGGAAACTATGGTCCATTTCAGTAAACTGAAAAGCGTTACTAGTGGATACACAGGAGCACTGATTAGACAGGTATGGTAAAGAAGAAGGTCTCTCACATTTACAATAATTTAAATATTTGTAAGTATGACTGCTCTTTATGTTTCACTATTTGCTGTTTGGCTATGGGTTCCAAAAAGCTGCTGCTGTTGGTGTAATACATTATTTAGAATAATTTACATCCATATCTTGTGACATACTGTCTTTGAAAACAGGTTATATAAATGTATAAATGGGCAACAAAAGATGCTACGGGGGATATTCAGCAGTGGCGGATAGCACTGCTAAAGCACCTAGCTGCTGCCGCTGAAATGCAGGCATGGGTATTCGACGCTGGGGCCATATCCTATCACCAGCACTGACTATCCAGATCAGCTGGACAGCAAAGAAGCTAACCAGGCAGCAGTGATATTCAGCTGCTGCCCGATTAGCTTCTGTGGCGAAAGTTAAGCCAGTCTTTAAAGAGCCTAACTTTTGCCACATTGTGATAACCAAGTAGTGACTTAGGGGTATGTTTACTAAAACCCCGGTAATGTGCGGGCCGCGCTAGTGTGCGGGTGCCATATAAGGAGTGCGCGTTTCTTTCTGAAAAAGCAAAACCGGGATTTAAATATGCGCTAAAGTGTGCGGCGCCCATGTGCGCCCCGCACATTAGCGCATGAGAAAGCTGCGCGGGAGGCATAAGTGGCGCGCTGATGCATAAGTAAAGGAGCAGAGCCACAGCACAATGGTTAAGACATTGACCAATAGTGCAGGGATCAGGGGTTCAATCCCCCACAGTGCCCAATGAAGACGGCTGGCAGAGGCATTTAAATAATGGGCAGCATGCTATTGCTTTAGGAGGCATTTTAATATTGGGCGGCATAAGGTGGCGCGTTGATGCATAAGCACAGGAGCAGAGCCACAGCACAATGGTTAAGACACTGACCAATGGTGCAAGGATCATGGGTTCAATCCCCCACTGTGCCCAATGAAGAAGGCTGGCTGAGGCATTACCTATTATGGGTAAGTTTGCTTTAGGAGGCATTTTATTTTTTATTTTAATTACTACTACTAGCAAACGCACTCTCAAAGCGTGTTAACATAAGGCGCCCCATAAGGCACATTTTAAAGTGCACTGTCCGCCAAGGCACCCTAGAATGTTGCTTATAGGGCGCTATATAGGGTGCCGTATGAATTACCGCAAGGTCACAGCAATGTTTTTGATGGCAGCACTGTGCAGATTAAGGAATGCACAGCATAAGTAGGTGTGCTGACATGCAAGGATGAACAGCAGTGTAGCACAATGGGTAAAGCACTGACTGCTGATACAGGGGTCATGAGTTTGCTCCCCAGTGTGCCTAATACATAAGGCTGGCTGTGGCATCAGCTTTCCAATGTATGTATTTTTTCCTGTAGCACTTTAGTTGTATTTTATTAATTGCTGCCAGCAAACAGGTCCTCACATGCCGCATAAGGCACCCTATAAGGCACACCATAGGCCACATTATAAATTGCACTGTCCGCCACGGCACCCTAAAATGTCCCCTATAGGGCACCCTATAAGTTGCTCCACAGGATAACATATAGTGCACCTTATATGGACGGTAACCATAAGGTAACCTATAGGGCGCCCTATAAAGCGCCCTCTGAGGCACCTCATGGGTACAGTACGATGAGGGTGTTTTTGCTGGCAGCAATAATGTACATTAAAAGGAGATAATGTTCTGGGCAGCCCCATCAAACAACCCCACTGTGGGTTTGAACCCATGACCTCTAGCTCCACAGGCAGTGAAATAACCATTGTGCTACAGCCCTATAGCTGCTAGCAAGCCCCCTGGCTGGCTGCAGAGGGAGTGCATGTCACCACACAGACAGTCTGCTGTAGTCACCAGGATAGGGTTAGCCGACCCGTACCCATGATGCACTGCACATGCAAATCAGCTGTCCACAGATAAACACAAGATAGGGAATGCACCCCCACAGCACCTCGGCCTGGTAGGGGGAAGTGACCATGTGCACCCCCACAGCACCTCGGCCTGGTAGGGGGTACTGACCATGTGTTTTACTGGCACAGAGTAGCTACACACCGTCACATTGTGCGGGTACTGTGCTCACCCTGAGGGTGCGGTGAGGCGCCCAGCACCAGGTCCACAGCACCTTCCATGGCTGAAAGAGGCCATGCTAGATGTCCAAAGCAGTGTTGATCTGTGAGATACGCAGCTTCTGCAGAAACTCCTTGGATATCTCTGTCTGTCTCAGGCAGGTGTAGCCCCCCCCCCCCCCATGGGCCATGCACCACCACCCTGCAATGGTGGTAGCAGAGGGGACCATCAACCCTCAGTCCTGCTGGGGAACAGACACCCTACAGGGCAGTCATTGCAGCTCTGTACACATCCATAACACAATAGAAGAAAGACTTTAAGCCTAGATATGCTAAGCTGTACTCCACCACCATCTGATATTCTCCTGCAGCAAGCCTTCAGCCGCTGCACCCTGCAAGCCACTCCATCCAGACACATACCAGCTGCAAACAGCACTAGCTAGCCCAGGGGTGGGCAAACTTGGTCCTGGAGGGCCGCAGACCAGTCAGGTTTTCAGGATATCTCTAATGAATATGCATGAGATATATATGCATTAGAGATATCCTGCCAACCTGACTGGTTTGTGGCCCTCCAGGGCTGGATCTGGAGACCCCTGCCTTACACCTCTGTCATTTAAGATTGTGAGTGGACAAGGTGCAGATGTCCAAGACATCAAAAAGGTTAGATAGAATTTGTCACAGTCCTCCTCACTTCTCACCACCACCAAAAAATTGTCTATTAGACAACTTTTTGGTGGTGGTGAGAATCGAGGAGGATTGTGACACATTCTATATACCCTTTCAATGTCTAGGACATCTGTACCTTGCCCACTCACAATCTTAAATGACAGAGGTGTAAGGCAGGGGTCTCCAAATCCAGCCCTGGAGGGCCACAAACCAGTCAGGTTGGCAGGATATCTCTAATGCATATATATCTCATGCATGTTCATTAGGGATATCCCAAAAACCTGACTGGTCTGTGACCCTCCAGGACCAGAGGTGCCCACCCCTGAGCTAGCCCATAGTGCTTGCTCCCAGTGGAAATGCATGCACCCAGAACTGGGATGTCAGCATACACAACAAGCAGATAAATCAGTGACTGGGCCCCAAAAGGAAACCCATAAATATCACATGAGAAAAATACTATATAGCACTATGGGGGTGCCTAGCCATGCTGTCATCACTGCACAGTCAGGGTGATAGTGATCCCCCAGCAGGACATACTGAGGTCACCCTGTCTGTGTAGGTGGTGGCCGGGCACTACAATGTCCCAGCCTGTGCCCTATGCCCTGTGCAGATGCATCCTGGCCAGGTCACCCTGTCCGGGCTATACCCATGGTACCTTGCTCCTCATTATGCACATTGTCAGGCCAATACTGGCAACAGTGCTGGCAGTGTGGGCTGTGGAAGGTGTTTGCAGCCACCACACACTGTATAGACAGACACACACTCCCACACCTATGCCAGCATTGTGCTACTATAGAGGAGTTTAGCAGCCCTGCCCACCAAACCAGTCCTGGGCACAGTACAGGCATGGATATGCTACATAATACTGTTGGGGGTCACTCCCCAGGGTGGTAAACACTGTCAGAGACCAGACCTGAAGCACACACCGCAGACATCATAAAGATTGTTATGAAGGAGCTCAATGAGCAAACTGTGCTTAACGTAGGACTTGCTATCTGCCAGTAATCATAGGAAACGTTTGATAGATGTGTACCGTATACCCAGGTGTAGGGTGGCATTGCTAAGGTATGCAAGTGCTAGTATTGTGAGATGCACGCAGGGCCCAATGTCCTGCCTCTCCAGGAGGCATTAGCCAATGGGGCCTGTGGGTGTGGGTGTGGGTGTGTCTGGCCATGTTGGCTGCTGCTTTACGGCAGAGGTTCCCAACTCCAGTCCTGGTGTGCCAAACACTGTTCGGGCTTTCATGCTGTCCCTCATGAATATGCATGGGATACATCTGCATACCATGGGGGTGGTGCATAGATATGCAGCACAGGCATCTTTATTAGAGGCAGCATGGACACTGAATGGTGTTTGGCTCTCCAGGACTGCATTTGGGGGATTCTGCCGTAGGTAATGCACATTTCTATGTTGTTTGTGCTGTGTAGGGTAAAATAGGGGTTTTTGACCCATGCGTATGGTCTCAGCAATAATGGTTCAGTCTTTACTACCATGATTTCTGCATGGGTAAAATAAGGGGCTGGGTTGGCAGGAGCCCCAGCTGGGATTTGAACCTGTGACCATCTGGTCCTAAAGGCACTGGCTGTGTCCGCTGCACCACCATCTTAGCACAAAAACAGTGCATTCCCTGGGGAGTCCATGGCTGTTTGTCAGATAGGGCCTGTCTGTTGGAGGGCACTGCACCCACGTGAAGGAGGCTAGGCCACCGTCTGCTGTGGGCAGCAGCCACTGCCCCCTCCACCAACGGTACCCCTCCGCCACTATGCTGACATGGCCTTATATTGCTGACAGCATCACAGCTAAATGATATGTGGCCCTCCAGGACTGCATTGAGGGAACTGTGGTCTAGGTAATGTGCATGTTTCTGGTGTCTGTGCTCTGTAGGGTAAAATAGAGGTGTCTGGAACATGCTTATGTTATCTGCAAAAAAGGTTGGTCTTTACTATCATGGTTTAGTGGTGGGTAAAACATGGGGATTGGGTTTGCAGGAGACCCAGCTGGGACTTGAACTGGTGATCTTTGGCTCTTGAACACACTGTCTGTGTTCACTGCACCACACTGTGGCCACAGAGAATGTGCAGTCCCTGGATATAGGAAACCTGGCCAAAGGAGTCATAAACCCTGCTCTGCACAATTTCACTGTGGGATCATTCACCTTGTATGGGGACGGAGTGTAGACCCTTCTAAAATTCATATTTCTTTTTTGGGGCTTTCTTGGGAGTGATTTTTGATGTTTTCCATGACTATCACTATTGCCCAGCTGGATTATAATTTATTAGAATTTTGTTGTGGTCATTTTCAATTTTTATTTGATATTTTGTTCTGTGCACATGTATCACACTGCTCACGTTTTGTAGGTTTCCCTGGGTTTGCTGTACATTGCTGACAGAAATGGTTTCTCTTCCCTTTAAATCGGCTCTAACGCGAGGTTTTCACTCGCGGTATTTTTTTCATCGAATTTCAGCCCCGCTCCTATGCGGGAAGCCTCTCCTCTCCCACTCTCCACCCATTGACCCCGTCTCTCCGCCCCTGGGGAGCCTTCCTCCGCCCTCTGGGATCCTTTCCACGCCTCTATCGCTCATTTGCGCGACGCGCACATGAGCGGGCCCGTTAGTGCGGCGCGCACGTGTGCGGGGCACAAAAACGCATCATTAGCGTGCGCTAAGGTACCTTAGCGCACGCTCAAGTGCGCCCCGCACAGTAGCGCGGTTTAGTAAACATACCCCTTAGTATCACCACTGCCCAGTTCTGGCTGGATGCTGCGTCCGAAACTCCTAAGAATGCCCCAATGCTAGCCAGCTAGCATCAGGGTGTGCAACTGTGGCACCCACAGATATTCACTAAGGGGGTCATTCCAAACAGTGTTTAGCGGAGATATACATCTGCTTTGGACGTACATCCCCCACCAACCGCTTGGGGCCGATTCTGTCCCCAAAGCTCTCCGCATGCACAGAGGAGATGTGGGGAAAGTTCTGGATATGGATGGGAGGAGGTGGACTGGAGGATGAGTGTGGGCGAGGCAGAGGCAGGCCTATGACCCCAGACGTACAGGGCTGATTCCGGTTGTAGCCCTGTATGTCTGGGGCGGCAAGGATGGACAGGGAACTCCTCATCCTCCCGTTGGTGCTTAGGTACTGTGACTCTTTTGTCCCCTTAAAAGATATGTATCCTATGTTTTTTTGTTCCCACTTTTTCCTGCAGTCCAGAAAAGCGTAGGGATAAATGCTTATTCTCAGCCTTGCTTCCCCATTTGTGGCTTTTATTATTTTATTTTATATATTCTTTATTTGTTTGTTGTTTTCACTTTTATACTTATTTATTCATTAAATAATAATGTAATGCTTTTAATATTGCAGTTTTTATTTTATCATATTATTTTATTGTAATTTATATATTTTTTTCTTCGAAGCTTCTAACCCCTAAAGACCCGCTGGCCAAAACGTGTTGGGGTTTTTGGCTCAATAAAGTGTTTGAACCACCATCTGTTCTTTGCTTGTTGTCTGCTAGACATGTGCATTTAGGGCTCATTTTGGCCATTATAATCCACAGATAATGTATCATATCTGCAAAATAGAAGCTGTGGAAATAAATAAATAAATAAATTGCTTGTGGCGCATATATTGATAGTGAGTACATAAATACAGAGGTATACAAATGCACAAGCAATTTGCATGCATAACAATTGCGCAATCACAGCAAAAACAAAAAAATGTGGTTTGTATGCAACAAAAATCTTGGTTGTGCATATGCCTATTGTTTGCTATGCCCTTGTCTATATTAGGTTTTTAGATTCCAAGACACGGTTCTTGAACTGGTAATATCTATGTTCACTGTCCTACTTCAAGATTTGCTGTGACTGTTGATGCTACTGGGGCTATATACAGTATAACTGGAGAAATGTCTGATTTTATATAGGGGGATTTAGGTAGCAATTGGACATGCAGGTCAGGGCATGGACAGTTCCCTGAGAATTTTAGAAAAGGCTCGCTCAGTAAGGAGCTTTTTATAAAATATCTGTAAGGGCACCAAGAAATATATAGTACATGCAAGTATTGGCATGTCTAGCTGAGATAACATTGCAGTAGGAAACATGTTCAAAGACAGAACAGCATCACTTTGGGGTATGTTTACTAAACTGCAGTAATGTCATTCGCGTTAGGTTCCGCGGTAAAGGTACAGATGCTCATATAAAGGCGTGGGTGGTGCATTTTACGACAAGCAGTGCCATGTAATGCGCGTAACAATGCGCCGTCAGATAACGCGTATCGCAAGGCGCCATATAGGGCACAGCACAAGGCATCTTAACCGGAGGCGCCTCACAAGGCACGTTGTCATGTGCCCTACATGGTGCCCAACCTAAGGAGCCATGCAGCCACCCCTGAAGGCCCCGTATAAGGTGCCGGCAAGGTGCCCCATAAGGCACTGTAGGTTAAGGCACCTGAAAAGCAGGACATGGGGTAGCAGTCTGCATATGAACACCGGGTGCCACACAGCTAACAGATGCAAATAGACGGACAGAAGGATGATTGGCAACTGTAGTGAGGGTAATATAGGGAGAGGTGGCCTGAGGGGCGGCCTGCACAGAGTGGCACCTACTCCTGCCATCTTACTCTAGCCTTCTTACTGGGCAGACTAGATAGACCATACTGGTCTTTATCTGCTGTCATTTACTATGTTACTATGTGCTGGCAGCAAAGATAAGCAGAGATATGACTGTTACAGGAATGACAGGTACCGGTGTAGGAAAGGCATAAAAGAAGGAGAACAAAGAGGGAGTGAACCCATGACCACTAGGCTGAAAAGCACTGCACAAACCAATAGGCCACACCACCACTGTGAGGTCCACAGCAATGGCTGCATACAAGAACACTGCAGTGCACCACACAAAACACCTGCTGTGTGCCAGGCGAGGCCAACCCAAATAGTCACCATGATGTAATGCACATGCACAACAGGCGTTCACAGCTCATATCACAGTCTGTAAGTGGGACGGGAGCCACATAGAAACACATGCACACACACCATGAGATATAATGCAGTGTAAATAGCATGCAAAAGAGCATGGGAACGATACACGAAGGGTGTCAGGGGCCGGCTGAAGGGACAGCTAAGTGGATGGCCCAAGGACCATGGCAACGGAACAAAAAAGGAGCATGTGAGAATCCAACCTGCACAGTGATGTGGCACAGACCAGCCAACAGCAGCAGTACCAATCCACCAAGCCATCTGGTCCCATGGACACTACAAAGATATAGCCATATGTAACACACAATATGCAACAGATAGGCTGCAGAGAGGGCACACTGTGGTGCACAGTGCAGAGATAGAGGGGTATGTGGAGAGGTGACGAGGCTGCAGCCATCGCATGGGCAGGTTAGCAGAACACAGGAAAGGAAAAGGAACAGAACATGTGGGAATCAAACTGGCAACCTATGGACTGCCAATGGGTGTCTGTGACCACTATCCCAAAGAACCCCACAAACACAATGCAAACAAGTTACCACAAAAGGCACACACTGGATCACAGCAGACATTGCGTCCCCCACCCTGATGCACCGTATGCCTGGGATAAACTCACGGGGTTTGTGTGCCAGGCACCCTCGCAAACACACATCCAATCCATGCTGAGAGCTCACCTACCCGCTGCTGCCTGTGGACTCTAATTACCCTGATCCCCCTCCACCGTTGCCTCCCCTACCCCTGCTCCCACATCCTCTCACTTATCCTAACTAGAACGTAAGCTGTGGTGAGCAGGGTGTCTGCTCAACATGTCTGTGCAGCGCTGTGTACAAGGAGCAGTGACAGACATAAGTACTGAGTTATCTCTGTAAGTAGCCAGTTGTCTATCCCACCTTACCCATCAAATGAAGCAGTGGCCAATGGAGGGCCACGTGGCGTGCCCAAGGCCACAAGGAATGGCAATAAGACTAGAAACCCCAGCCCCAACCTTGCTGTCCCCAGGTGGGATGTGAACCCATGGCCCTCTGGTCTGAGGTACTGTGTCCTAACCAACAGGCCATGTCTCCCACTGTGCAGGTGCACTAGGTGTGGTAGTAATGAAAGTAGTGAGATTAAACTTTGTATTGTAACTATACCCATACACGGTACACAGTACCAATATCTGTATACCTACCCCCTCCCCCACAACCCTGCACCTGGATGGTGTACCCCAAGGATCTGGTATGGATACCCCCTACACACTCCATACACAGTCCCCTGGTGTGCCCATCAGCACCCATGGCTAGCTGTACCAGCTAGATACTGATGGCTCACAGAACCACCTATGCACACCTGAACCCTCCCTGACTAACCAAACCCTGATCCATGCCTGTCGTGATGACATCACTGCCTGGATGTCTCATCACAGCCTGAAAGTGAACATGGCCATGACTGTACCTCACATCCATCATCGGAACACCTCCCTGCCCCCCTTGTTGTTGTTGTCTGTGGATAACTCTGTACCGCCCCCAGTGTCCCCAGGCCACAATCTGGGCCCATCCCTGACCCTTCACCCCTGTCCATGACACACAGCCATCTGATAGCTAACACCTGCCCCCTTCCTCCACAACAGCAGTGAGACCCGCCCCATCCACCCTGAATACACCACCAATATGCCCATGCACTGCCCAATCGCATCCCATCAGTACCTCAGTAGTCTGCCCCCTGAAGGTCTCATCTGGACACACCTCATTCCCTGTCCCTCTGTGTAATAATTTGCTGTGCATCCAACTGTGCTCCAGGCCAGTCATGGCCACACCACCCCCCCTTGTCCGGTCATGTCAAAGCCTCCCTAACCTTTACCATACCCATGGCAAACCTCCCCTGCTGAGCTCAAGATGCAGAGATCCTGTGGCTACCCACCACCCCTCATCTCCCATCTCCCGTACAAACACCCCTGAAAAAATCGGCCCCAAGCAGACACCCACCACCTATGCAGTACACACCTACTGGCAACCCCACACTCTGCCCCTTTCTCCGTGATGCCACGTACGCCATGAGCAAACCTCTGCTGTCCATACAGCAGGCACCATCTCCAACCCCCACAGATCCAGGATGAAACCACATGTCCTCGCTGCAGCCATAGAAGCATGATCCCCCTGACACCCCCCCCCCCCCACTGTCCCCAGTGGTATCCCTCCCACCCCATCTGTGTCCGTGCTGACTAGATAGTAATCACTGATGCGCAGAACATGTCTCCCACCTATCTGCAGTGCACCGCATTCACCATGTAGCACTATACAAATGCTCAGTAGTGGTAGAAGTACATGTCTGCACCATCATGGCCACAGCACCAGAACACACAGCTGACAGGTGGCATGTGTCAGGCAGGCACACCAGGCTGACAACACACACACAAGGCAAGAAGGACTGAAGGGAAGATGAGATGTAATTTGATGCTGCCACACAGTGAAATGCATACACAGTGCACAGGCAAATGCACAAACATGCCAATTATGTCATGTCCCAATGGTCCAGCACCACCCCTCAGATGTGTAGACCTGATGTGTGTGTATCAGTGGGTCATACAGCAGTGTAGATGTCCCTAGAACAGCATTTGATGTGCTGAGAAAGGCCAGATGTCAGGTAGTCTTGTAAATAAACACCTTTAATGCACACATGGCATCAAAAACAGTGACACAATGCAACATGAGGACACAGTATCAGGACGAGAGTCACATGTGGGCTAAAAGCAAAGAAGATGGGATCCCACTAGCATACAGAGGTAGCACTATGTGGAAGTCACACCACAATGGGTGCCGTGGAAACAGGAACAGTCATAATATGGCAATGTACAGGGACTGCACAAATGAAGCCTGGAAATGGACACACCCACCACCACAGTGCAAAGGTACCGGTGCAATGTGAGTGGAGCAATGGTATGTCAGAAATAGGACTGCACACACATGCAAAGATAAGCCAGCAAATCAATGTATATTGCCACATCTGTCCAGTAAACACACACAATAACATGTACGTAGAGCTACAAAGAGATGTCTACAACCATGCACGTACCCACACAAATCCCACCCTGGCACATGCACCAGTGTAAGAGATGAATCCGGCACATGTGCATGCACCGTGTACGTTTAAACACCACAGAGTGCTGCCCTATATCCACTGTAACACCCCCTGCGATGGTCAAACAGCAATCAGAGATGGTGGCATGCATCACAGTGTTCTGGAGGAATATAGTGTGTTATGTACAAGTGGAAGTTGGCCACACAAATAAGCAGGACCTTCAGAATGTATCTCCTGTGCCACATACGTGGCTGCATGTACCTGTGTAGCCAAATATTGGTGCAATGCCTGCGATGCGAGCCCCACACATTGGCCAAACACAGCTACACAATGTCAGATGGATGTACAACATAGAGTGCGCATGTGAGTTGCATCTGTAGATGTATGGACAAGTGTCCATAGTGCAAATGCCACCTGTGACCCTACAAGTCCGGCAGTGACCATCCCACATTACATGGCCATGCAAAGTCACAAGTGACGTCTCAATATTTCACAACCATGCAAAGGTGATGTGTCTCTGCCGTGATAAATGTAACACCCAGACAGAGCACGGCAGTGACGGTGTGTCATTCCCTCCGGTGATGCCCAAAGTAGCAGGCCAACAATGATGTCCAACATAAGCATGTGTCCAACTCGCATAGGTCCATCTCCCACTGGCACCATCACCCAGGGACCATTGCATGGAGGTATCCTGTCCAACCACATTTGGGTGATGGGGACTAAAGATGCAGCGTAGTAGATGTGCCGTATGTGTTGGCTGCGCCTGTGTAAAAAGGACTAGAGAAAAGGTAAAGGTATGCCACACCCACCTTCAGGTGACAATGCAGACAGTGAAAGCACATTATGTGCATAATGAATGCCAGGATATTAAAACATGACACAACCACAACACACAGCACAATGCATGTTGACCACAGCAGGAGATGGCACTGCAGACCAGGTTACCATCTCGACATGGTCATGTCAATGCCCATGTCACACAGGCATCCCAGAGGTCCACAGCATGTCCTGCAGTGGTGGTGCATAGAGATCCCACAGAAAGGCACGATGATACAAACAGCCCAAAATAAACATCTACACGTGGATGTTAGTCACAGAAGATCTAAGGTGCAACCTGCCTTCATTGTACATCAGGTGTCTGATGGGGACTGTCGGAGCGCCACAGTAGAGGCTGCAGATCTCAATGAACTGCATCCATCACCATGTCGTCATGGTCAGCCGTCAGTGGCACATGTCCAAGGAATGGTGAGTTGTGTGTAACCTAAACGTTGATGTGTAGTGTCCTGTCAGTAAACATGAGACACATCAGGCAACAATACATGACACATGGGCACAATGTACAGAAGGCCAAAAGCAGAAGGTCACAGAGAGACGGGTGAACACCACTGCACAGGTGGCCAGACACATCCCTGCATCAGACAATGGCAGAGGGCATCAGAAGGTACCATCATCTAGACACGCCCCAAAGACACAGAGACATACACCGTGAGACAAGGTGAGCATGCCACAAGTTGCATACGGCATGTATGTGCACAATCAGGGACCAGTGGAGACAATCATCACAGTCCATGCAAGGATACACTGATGTTGTATAATGCCACAATGCCAGGAAAGGCTGTATGTGCTATCCACCAAACCCACACTCTGTGCCTGGAGACACACACAGCCCGGTAACATGTGCCCTAGGTACAGTGTGTAAACACCCAAAATGTGCACAGACCAATGGCCATATCTGTGTCAACCGGAACATATGGGGGATGGAGCCGCAGGCCAAACACGTGTACATCAACAGAGGTGCAGTGAAGAGGGAAACACAGATATGTGTAATGCTATATGGCCCCCACAGTACACTTATCGGTATATCCACCCACCCCAGGCACCTGCAGGTCCTAATGACATACACACAGTTCCCACATGCACCACAGCACCAAGCAGGGTCGGCAGCCTATCCTGGGGAGTCAAAAACACAAGTGACATATATATATGTCATGAAAGTGCCGTGAAACACACAGGTCAGCACAAACATGGAGACATATATGCACATCCCCATATATGCTGAACCTACAGGAGAACAGCTCCTCAATCAGATGTTGACTGACTGCCATTCCCTCAGGTGTGTCACCACGGCCACATATAAGAGGGCACACAGGATCCTCCTCCATATCCTCATTAATTTCGACTGGGACATTGTGCCTGAGAGCAATGTTGTGCAGGATGCAACAGGCCAGAATATGTGCCACAGTCATGGGTCCGTACTGTAAGACACCGCCGTCCTATCCAGACACCTGAAGTGACTCTTCAGAACGCCAAAGGTGCGCTCAATGACTGAGTGGCTGGAGGCATGGGCCTCATTGTACCTCATCTCTGCACCTGGCTGTGGGAGATGCACAGGGGTCAGCAACCAGGCACGACAGCCATATCCCGCATCACCTACAGAAAGAAATGTGGTCAATCGGGAGATGATGGACACACAAAAGCACAGAAGTAGCAACATTTAACTGGACAGCAGATAAACAGGGTCACAAACATACGATGTCATAGAATTGCACACAATGGCACTGCACCAACGGCTGAAGCTGGGAGACCCAGAACCCTGGGGAAGGCTAATGAGGGCAACACACATCAATTGTATCCAGGACAAACACATGGACAAAAACCTGTGCCCAAACAGCAGCAGTGGCAGGTGTGAAGGCATCTGTCTGACAGTGGCAAAGCATACTGGAAGGGGCAGAGATGTGCATCTGTGCAACCATGTGATGCCCATGATACAGTGCACACACAGCAGATGTCACCAGAACACATACCTGAGGGGCCAGGTCAGAATGGCAGTAGAGACAAGATAACATGGGCAGATAGACAGCATACATGTGTGATGTCAAATGCGACCACAGCTCCACCCATGTGTTGTCACACACATGGACAATGGAGAAAAGGCCCCATACACACTGTACAGCATGAGGACGGTTTCGGGTGCATAACTAACCCCCCCCCACCTGGATGGCACACACACACACACACACACACACACACACATGTTGGATATGGGGTCCACAAGGGACACACCACAAAGGCATACACATGTACATCTGTGTGTGCAGTATGTCTGAGGCCATGTGCGGGAGCCATGGTCAAACAGAGGTGATGCATCCAGCCATAGAAGGGACACACCATATGTGCTCACAGTGTCCCTGTACATAATACCTGTGCAACCGAACAGCAGTAGCAGATACAAGTCTCAACCACATGTGTGCCGAGAAACCCAGATGAGCAATGAGACACACATGATATACATAGAGACGTCTAGAAGCACCCAGAGGTACGTGACCACGTCCCCGGTGACAGGGTGTGACATTGTACAAAGCCCCATACAAGGCAGCGCCCCACAACCACAATGCAAAGAAAGGCATGCAGAGGACACAGGTGACAATGGGACCCCAGATATCATACACTGCACGCGCATGTGAGATATGGTAAATACCCACCCAGCAGGACACAGTCCCCATATTGTCCGGCTTCAAATTGGCCAAATAGTGCCAAGTGCTGCAGGATAGAGGAGTCATGGGCTGACCCTGGAAACCATGGAACCACATTCAGAATACGCATATTTGCATCATAAACAACCTGCACATTCAGGGAATAGAAGTGTTTGCGGTTGCGGAACACAATCTCCCTGTTGTGTGGCGGGACCAGGGCAACATGTGTGCAATCAATAGCTCCCATCACGTGTGGTATCCCTGCAATCTGCTGGAATGCATTGTCCAGGGCCCCCCAATGTTGCCTACTGTTGGGAATCGCAATGTAATTCCCAACCCGGCTGACCATGGCCCGCAGTAGCTGGTGGAGACAGTGTGAGAATGTTGGCCTGCTCATCCCGCTCACTGCGGCCAGTGAAGATTGGAAAGAGCCAAAGACAAAGAAATGTAGGGCAGCCAGGAGATTGTCCATTCTGGTATGGCATGTAACCAGGCAGTCCAGGGCTCGAGGTCAGGTCGTAGATCCTCATAGAGCTCCCTAATAGCCCCTGTGTCCAGACAGTAGAGGGAGATGACCTGGTCCTCACGTATGCCCTTGAGCATGGGCCTGGGCCTGTAGAGGCGTGGCAGGTGGGGCCGTGCCTCAGCACGCCTATGGCACCGTGCTGGTATCATCTCCGCCTGTGGAGCCTCCACAGCTGCAGGTCTGAGTTGCAGTGGGACTGCACCCATGCCCTGTGCCACAGCCCCAGGGACACCATCTCCCTCTCCGCCAGCTCCACCAGCGCCACCACCGCACAACCCGCATTCATGATCTGAGCTGTGATAGACATGGGATGGAGCACAGATAGATGTTAAATAGGGTGTGGGGTGTGGCAAATAATCAGAGCAAACCTTACACACCTGGTGATGCTGGGACGTACACCATCAACAGCATGAGACAACGCCCCGCACGTACAGAAGTGTAACGCCATAGTGTGCGCAGAAACACGCATTCCCAAAAATGCATGTTCCGTGATTGGGCATGCTGAATGAGGGTAGGAGGAGCACATGGAGTGTCCCCATGCCCCAGCAGGGCACAAACGTATGGCATTCTGCACTACGTGCCCCACCCAGACACGTAGGTGAGAGCAGAATGCAAGGTGCATTCCAACGCGCGGAGGTGTGGCGGACAAACATACATCTGACACAGAGTAGCGCATGGGGACACGTCGCATGACCCACCTATGCATGTCAGAATGCACCGTAGCACCCAAAGCAATGATAATCAGCAGTGTGCGTGCATGCACCATGAACCACGCCGGAGGATAAACGGACCGTGTATGGAGCGGAGCACACCAAGAGCAATGACGAGGATAGATGTGAGGATGGGGAGCAGAGGGAAAGGGCGTAGCATGCCTAGGAACGTGCCTTACATGCTCAGGTTGCCTGAGGATACATCATACGTAATGTGCATATGTGCATGCAGGAAATGAGCAGTGCTCATATAGGGCAGATGAGGTGTCCCTACACTGGCATGCGCAAAGGTAATGTGCGCTACTGTGCATGCGCGTAACACCCATGTGGAATGCACATAGGAATACGCCCAAGGTACATAACTGGGCACAGCATGCCCAGAATGGCAAGGGCTATGGTACACAGTACACACCACAGTATGGAGCACGAGGGACACCATGAGGCAGGAGGGGGGTGCAGCCATCAGCCACCAGTGGCCCACATCACCACAGACCCAGAGAGTGAGAGGAAAGGCCCATCCGGGGCCATACACCAGCCCCCGGAATAGCCTGGAGGTACGCCAGGACAGAAGTGCCGCAGGATGCCTGTAGCCGAGGAAGCCAGGAGGAGGGTGGTCCGCTTCACCCAGGAGGAGAATGACCTCCTCCTGGACAGAATCCTGGAGAGGTTTGAGGTGCTCTTCGGACGGATGAGCTCAACCACCACCATTGCCACGCGCACAAGGGCATGGGCAGAGGTACAGGCAGAGGTGGCAGCAGCACGGGGCCCACATTGTGACATAGAGAGCCTCCGCAAGTGCTACTGTGAAATTAAGTGAAATATCCATGCCCAACTCTCATGAGAGAGGCACAATGCGCAGGGCACTTGTGGGGGTCCAGCGCAGGGGGCCACCCTGACCAGCCTGGAACAGCGCCTGGTGGACCGACTCAGGCCCATGTATATAATGGCCTGCCCTCTGCACTGGATACAGCGCACCCACGTGCAGGTAAGATGGAGAGAGGTGTACCAGTGACAAGCTATAAACAAGCAAGTGCAGGGACGGACGCGGGGGTGGGGGTGGGGGGGCCATGCCAGTGGTCCTACTAAGACGCATGATCCCAGCCATTCCCATGCAACATATGGCATAACCCACACCTGGTGCACCATCCCCACATTGCCCCTGGACCACAGCCCCCTGTCAGCCATGCACGGCATAGGCCGCCACCCGCAGGCCCCACACATGCAGAAGGCCGGAATCTGGCCCAATGGGGGTCACCATCCCACACGCCCCCCCCCCTTCATGTCCCCAGCACCACACCATGTGGCCCTGACACAACACCGTCCAACATGCATTGCCATCCATGGGCACCTGACAATCCCAGTAGGACCCTGCAATGGCACATGGCCAGGTCCGGGGACCCCACACACCCATCCATGGGCTGGCAGCCTTCAGAACTGCTGAAGGGGGCATTGACAGCACGCTGCCACCTGCCATGTGTTACCCTGTGCCAAGAATAGACCTACGAGGTACACAGACCGCCACTGCACACATGGGCATGCATAGTACACCAAGGGACCATGCAAGCAGGGTGAGACGAGCAGGCCACAAACAGAGCCATGGGGTCCAACCCTCTGGGGATGGCATATCAGTGGGGGTGCAGTGACAGGTACTGTGGCAAGGAGGCCTATCCAGAGTCCAGGGGAGAACAAAGTGACAGGGAATTCACCCTAGTAAAGGGCCCCCTTTACTCAAATCAGGGTAGGAAAGCCATAAACACCTCCAGGGATCAGAAAACGTCCACGGGGAAAACATTTCAGGCTCCCCCTAGTGGAATGAAGGGGAGAGGATACAAGGCTCAGAACCCTTTAGGCAGTGAATGCTTCAAGCACTCAGCTGCTCAGAGTCAGGCTGATTGCCGTCACCTGAGTAGGGTGGGGTTGGAGCTAGAGCCCTGGAAGTATAAACCCAGAGCAGAGTATGATTTATCAGAAAGAGAAAGGAGGAGAGGAGAAGCAGGTAGCCAGGCTGAGCAGAGCAGAGGAACAGTGCTTCCAGCTGGAGAGAGTGCTATTTGGCATGTAGCACGGCTGCAGGAGAGTTTGGAGCCAGGAACAAGAGAGACTCCAGGATTCCCCAGAAGGCTGTTAGCTGAGCACTATGAGCAAGGTGGGGAGTCAGAGCCTATGCAGCTGGGAGAGCACGAGGTGAAGCTGATTGAGGTGGACACACCCATGGACTGTTCCTTGTGCCAAGCTGTAAACCTGGGGAACGTAGAGAAAGCAAGCCAGTCCTGAGAGAAGGTTATGCAGGAAAAAGGTACCCTTATTCCAAGCAGGGTGGCTGAAATCCCCATGTGTTTATAGAGGGAAAGTTTACCACAGACTGTAAATGTGATTGTTTTTGTTTTGTGCTTTAACACCAGCAAAGCTGAGAAGGGAATACAATAATTGCTTGCTGTTAAAGACTGTGTATCCTGCAATAGAGAAAACCTTTAAAACTGCATTTTGTGGTTGAATATATTTTGGACAATTTTTTTTCCAAGAGTCCTGAATCAACAATCCTATGTGTGGTATGATCGAACCATTATGTATATAAAAATAATAAATTTCTGTCATTTTGCCTTACCTACTTGAGCTTTCTGCAAGGTGCACTCATACAGCTGAATAAGGATTACATTTCCCAGAGGGCCTTGCAGGGAAATTGTTTAAGAAAAAGCTGAAAAAGCATACAGCAGAGAGTTCCTTCAATAATCCACACCCCTCTAACCTAGAGGCGAGTGGTGGTGGCGTGACAGTACACACACAGAGGTAGCATGGCATAAGGTGTGGGGCCAGTGAGGACAGTACAGAGCCATACACCCAACTGAGAACATGGACCCAAGGATGTACCCGGCAGTCGCCAGCCAGCGGGGGGTGGGCGGAGGTGGTCCAATGTTGGATGGACCAGCCAATGGTGGAGGTGCCAGTACAGTGTCAGAAAGGGAGGCCAGCCTGGGATGCGGGGGGGAGGGGGTAGGGGTGCTGGGCCCAATACCATCACCCCGGCCAGAGGAACGAGGTATGTGGGTGAATGCAGGGACCCCATGACATAGCGCAGAACCAGATGTGGACCCGTCAAGGGGCTGGCAGGTGTCTAGCAGTGAACGCTGTGTCTGGCCAGCCAAGATGGGGGATCATGTCCAGGAGCAGGGGCAGGAGGGGCAGGGTGTGCACAACACATGGCACCGGAAAGCACATGGGTCACGAGGTGGGTAGGTGGCCATGGAAGTGCATCAGGCATGTTGTGTGCTGAGACCCCCCAATGGAGCAACAGCAGTCCGTGGGGGGCAGGTGCCGGGGGCGACAGCCACCACTGAGAGAGGGTTCAGGGGGGTAGGGATGGTGGGCAGAGAGGGATCGGAGCCGCAGAAGCAGGGCATGGCTGCCATAGATCGAGGGGGGCACCGACACAGGGGCAGTGAGTGGGGTGGCACAGGTGCAGCTGTAAGTGCAGGGGCCAGAACGGTGGTGGACGTGGCAATGTTGAGCGGGGGTCGGCGCACCACAGTGGATGGGTGCAGGGGCAGGGAGTGACTGGCCCGTGGTAGCAGCGTTGGGCGAAAATGTGTTTTGGGGACCCAGTGCAGGGATGGCAAGGACAGCAAGGCCACACGGGTCGCTACATGGGGGAGATGGAGGCGCACCACACCTATGTGTGCCATAGGCACTGGGTGCAGGGACACAGGTAGCGATGGGGGTGGCACAGGGTGAGTGGCTGCGCACTTGGGCAGAGGGAATAGCCTTGGTAGCATCGGACACAAGGCACAGGAGGCACCACTATACAAGGGGTGGTGCCGGTGGGGGGCATGGGGCCCCAACACAGACCTGTGCAGCTCACACCCACACAGGCACCTGCTACACGCAGCCACCCACAGCCTGCCAGAGGTCACACCACCACAGGCCCACCCCACTCCAGCCCTTGCAACCATGCATGCATATCCCTGCCACCACAGGGCACACCTTCCCCAGCTGCACCGGCACAGCACCCTGGGCCCAACAGTCACGCCTGGCCATGTGGGGTGCTCCCAGTCACACGCACACGCAGTCACTGGTGGCCCACCACAGACACCTGGGACACAGACACGGGGCGGTACCTCACACATCCCTGCACAGGCGACATCCATGGCCACATGTACGCAGCCTGGGTACCCACACACTGACCAGGGTGCCCTTAGTCCTACAAGGCCCATAGATACAGGATGTGACGGAGCGGGCAGGCAGCCACTCCCCACTTGAGCTGTGTAACCTGTTCCCCCACAGGTGACATACATGCAATTAAGGAGGCGGAAGAGGGGGCGGAGCACACAGACCTTGGGCTGTGGCCCCTTGATGATGCTGGGCCAGAGGTGCAGCTGCCAGGAGAGACAACTGTGGCACACGTGGAGGTGGTGGGTCCAGCACCACCTCTAGAGGGTGACAGTGGGCTGAGCCAGGGGCCGGCTGAGGACAGTGTGCCACCTGCTGCTACAGCCACCGGGAACGTGAGCCTGCTGCTCCTCAGCATACCACATGGGACACTCGGTCAGCCCTGGTGGAGGTGATAGGGGAGATGCTGGCGCAATTCAGAGGTTGAGCATCCTACCATGGTCATATGATGTTGCCTGTGTACAGGTGGCAGGTGAAACCATGTCTCACGGGCAGGCGTATGGCATGCACTGCGTGCGGTCCTGCGGGAGCAGCGACGGCAGCGGCACGAAGCATGCCACATGTGCCACACAGTGGAGAGGATCCTGGACAAGATGCAGGGCCTGGCCGCATCAGCACGGACCAAAGTTGCCAGCGCGGGCGCGTACATTTTCAAAAAACAGCTTGATACAGGGCCTTTTGGGGCTCGAAACATGCATGTCACTGCTTGGATTTTTGCGGCCCGTTCACCAAGTTATCAGATAAGTGATTTACACTGTTCATATTCTGTTTTTGGTATTTAATATAAAAGGTCTCTACCGTCGCTGAGTAGGGAGCTTTTCCTCCTCCCCATCTCTTGCCGGTGGCTTCCGACAATAAAATAAAATAAATTACCTTTTGTGTATTTTTGGTTTTTGAGTTTTGTTTTGGGTTTTTGGATTGCTGTTTCCTGGGCCACTTTTTCATGTTTTGACTTTTTACTATTGAGCGCGGAGCTATTGGCAGCTGCCTGGGGGACCCACTCGGATCAACAAGACCTGCCACCAGCAGCAGCAGTAGCAGCAGCAGCAGCAGCAGAGGTGCCAGCTGTGGCACCTGTCCCACACGGTGGGAGGGGCCGCTCAAGGCATGGCCGAGCGCAGGCAAAATAAATAGCTGCACATGCGGCACTGCCTGAAGTCATGTGTCCTGTGTGTATTGTGGGATCCCCATGTATGCCCTGCCCTACCTGTGGCCGCCCCAGGGACTGACCCCATGCCACCACCTCAGCCAGTCTGTGTCCCGCCCCAGCTGGGGTTACCATGGGTCATGGCAGCAGCCATGCCACCCCCACCCACCCACCAAACCCCCAACACCCCTGCAGCCCCCTGTCCCAACAGTGTCTGTAGCCCCCAACACCCCCCACCACCCCCCTTGTCCCTCTGTCCCCCGCCACCTGTCCCCACCGGTACCTGCTTAGGGTATGTTGGGGTGGTGCCGGATACATCTCCGTGCACTGCCATCCACATCTCATCGGTTGGACATCGTACCCTGTACGTCCGTTGACATATCATCGAAGCCCAGACCAGCTGTATTCCACGCATTAGGAAAAGTGGAAGAAAGTCCAAAAAACTGCCAGCATGGTTTAAAGGTGAGGTCAGAGAGGCTGTTGCTGCCAAAAAAGCAACCTTCAGGAAATGGAAAAAAGAGCCAAATGATGAAAACTGGAAACAGCACAAGCACTGGCAAGTTAAATGCAAAGCATTGATAAGGCAGGCAAAACGGGAATTTGAGAAGAAACTTGCTACGGAAGCAAAAACACGAAATAAAGACTTTTTCAAGTACATTCGTAGCAAAAGGCCTGTGAGAGAGTCAATTGGACCATTAGATGATAGAGGGGTAAAAGAGGCAGTAAGAGGAAACAAGGCTATAGCAGAGAGACTGAATGAATTCTTTGCTTCGGTCTTTACTGAGGAAGATGTAGGGATGTTACCCAAGACTGAAGTGGTATTTAAAGGTGATACTGCAGAGGAATTGAGAGAAATATCGCTACACCTGGAAGATATATTACAACTATTTGATAAACTGAATAGTAGCAAATCACCTGGACCGGATGGTATACATCCCAGAGTGTTGAAAGAACTGAAATATGAGATTTCAGACCTGCTATTGGTAATCTGTGAACTTTCATTAAAATCATCTGTAATACCTGAAGATTGGAGGGTCGCCAACGTAACACCAATTTTTAAAAAGGGTTCCAGGGGTGACCCAGGAAATTACAGACCGGTGAGCCTGACGTCAGTACCAGAGAAAATGGTAGAAACCATCATAAAGAACAAAATTACACAGCATGTAGATAGTCATGGCCTAATGGGAGACAGCCAGCATGGCTTTAGACAAGGAAGATCTTGTCTTACTAATCTGATATGTTTTTTTGAAGGTGTGCATAAACAGGTAGACAAAGGTGAGTCGGTTGATATAGTGTATCTGGACTTTCAGAAAACTTTTGACAAAGTCCCCCATCAGAGACTTTTGGCGAAGCTAAAAAGTCATAGGATAGGAGGCAGTGTACTATTGTGGATCGGGAACTGGTTAAAAGATAGAAAGCAGAGGGTAGGGCTAAATGGCCAATATTCCCAATGGAAAAAGGTGAATAGTGGAGTACCCCAGGGATCTGTACTGGGTCCGCTGCTTTTTGACATATTCATAAATGACCTGGAAAAGGGAATAACTAGTGAGGTTATCAAATTTGCAGATGACACAAAACTGTTTAAAGTTGTTAAAACCCAAGAGGATTGTGGAAAACTGCAGGAGGATCTGGATAAATTGGAAGACTGGGTATCCAAATGGCAGATGAAATTTAATGTGGACAAGTGCAAAGTTATGCACCTAGGAAAGAACAACCCACACTATAGTTACACAATGCAAGGCTCCACATTAGAAACCACCACCCAGGAAAAAGATTTAGGAGTCATTGTGGATAACATGTTAAAACCCTCCGCCCAGTGTGCAGCGGCGGCCAAGAAAGCAAATAGAATGCTAGGTATCATAAGGAAAGGGATGGAGAACAAAACAAAGGATATTATAATGCCTCTGTATCGCTCCATGGTACGACCGCACCTTGAATATTGTGTGCAATTCTGGTCAACGTATCTTAAAAAGGACATAGCGTTATTAGAAAAAGTACAGAGAAGAGCCACCAAATTGGTGAAGGGGATGGAAGGCTACTCCTATGAAGAGAGGCTAAGAAGGTTAGGGCTCTTTAGCCTGGAGAAGAGACGGCTGAGGGGAGATATGATAGAGGTCTATAAATTAATGAATGGAGTGGAACGGATAAACGTGGATCAATTGTTTACGCTATCAGAGTATAGAAAGACTAGGGGACATGTAATGAAGCTACAGGGTAAACTATCTAAGACAAATAAGAGAAAATATTTTTTCACTCAACGTGTAATCAAACTCTGGAATCTGTTACCGGAGGATGTAGTAAGGGCTGTTAGTATAGCTGGGTTTAAAAAAGGTTTGGACAAGTTCCTGGAGGAAAGGTCCATAAACCACTATTAAAAAGGGACCCAGGATATCAATGCTTGACCCAGTACAAGCATTGTGGAACCTGTCTTTTGGGGATATTGCTAGGTGCGTATAACCTAGATTGGCCACTGTTGGAAACAGGATACTGGGCTTGATGGACCTCGGTCTGACCCAGTATGGCATGTCTTATGTTCTTATGTTCTTATATCCACGCTGTCTCTCCCGTCCACACGTCCACCTCTGGTAACACACTTGTAGCACACTGCTGGTGTCCCGTATCCTGCCCTGTCCGGTTCAGTGTGATGTATGCCGTGGGGGTGCCCCCCTTGTGGGACCATCCCCTGGGATGCGTAGACACTATTGCTATACGTAGTCAGATGCATACTGCATGGCCTGTCAACATCACCCTGTCCCATGGGGCCTGCAATGGTTCACAGGTGTTTGCTGGGTACACTGTGGATCCCCCATAGTTATCCACAGGGCACTACAGCCCTGTAACATGGCCCACCCCAAGGCCTAGGTACATCCTCGCCCCCACCCCGTATGTGCGTGTCCAACCACACTGGTGCGGATTAGGCCCCACACCCCCGGGCCCCTTGTCCGCCGCTCATCCCTCGGCTCCCTGCGTCCATGGTCCTGGTATCTGGGCCCCCTGGCCCACCACCCCACTTGCCCCTGTGTCCGCCCTCCCCACGTCCACATGCATTGCACTGTCCACCCTGTTTCTTACCACTTGCCACTGCTGGCCGTACCCTTGCACGTCCCACCACTACTGCTCTATGCCGTCCCTGTCCTGTATGTGATGGTGTTCGTCTGTGGTGCTACATCATGCACTGCCCATGCCCATCCCCTGCCCTTGCCATGGGTACGGTACCATGTATGGGACCGTTGTCATGCACACAGACACACAAGTAGCACCCCACTGACATGTAGCAATAAGGGACAGCTGACCATTGTGAGTGTGATCTAACATATTTATAATATTTATTTGGGGTGGGGAAACAGCTGTGTAACCCTGTGCGAGCATGGCCCCTACCACCCCAGTCCCTGGCGGTGGCAGAAGTCCCATGGCACGGGCCGGCACGGGCCGGCACAGGGCAGGGGTGGCATGCGTGGTGCCCACATTTATACCACCTGGAGGCCCCCATTGCCGGGTGGCTGTCCAGGTGCGCCTGCTGCACATCTGTCATCCAGCCTGCACAGCCAGTCAGCCACTATGGCCATGGTCTCCAGCAACTGCCCCAGAATGCGAGCGTGCTGCCACTGGGCATGTGCCTGGACACGCACAGCCGCAGCCAGGCATAGGCTGCAACATGCACCCGCACAGACACACATCTCCCCTTGTCTGCATGGCTGCATGTATGGCGCACCTGTCTGCGGCTATGTGGGGCAGGCCCCTGGCCAGACGGGGGCCATCGCCAGCACTGTGGGGCAGATGACTGGGGCCCCCAGTGCCCTGTGGTGGCCTGTGCCGCTTGGGACTGGCCATGCCCTCACCCCCACCCCCTGCCCCCTCCCCTTCCCCTGCCACCCTCTCTGCCCCCTCCCCCTCCCAGGCCTCCCACCCTCTCTCCCCCGCCTCCCCCACCACCACCCCCTCCCTCTCCCCAGCCTCTGCCTGCACCTCCTGCACCTCCCCCTTGCCTCCTCCTGCCCCTCTGCCCCTGCACCTCCCCTCCTCGCCCCCCCTCCTCGCCCCCTCCTCACCCCCTCACCCCCCTCCTCCCCCAAGCCCAGGATCCCAGCCTCCTTCCCCCTCCACCCTGCTCCCCCTCCGTCCTCCCCATCCCCCTCTCTGCTTCCAGTGTCCCCCTCCTCCTCGGACTCCCCACCATCAGCTGCCTCCATGCCCTCCGGGGCGTCTTCACTCGGCACTGCCTGCCCGGCACCAGAGTCCAGCCCTGCTGGGCTCTCGTCTGCACGTGCGTCCGCTGTGGGGGAGAGGTATGTAAATTAACACCTTGGTCACACATCTGGCACATCATTAAAACATGTACTGTGGCCCCGCAGGCCATTGCCCCACAGGGACGTGCCACTTCACTCACTGTCACGGTGGGCCAGCCATTCCTGCTGCACCCGTGCCATGAAACGGGGGTACCTGGCTCGCAGCTCTCGGGCCTTCTTGCGCAGATCCTTGACCTGTGAGGGAGGCAACGTGTGGGGACATAGAGGACAGACATCCATCTCCAGCCGGTGCTGCACCACACAGATACCTGCGTGCAGCAGATGGCTTCCCCTATTGTGTGCTATGTGTCGACTCCTAACTGTTGCCCGTGCCACACACATGTGTGTGTTGCGGCTGCACATTTCCAGGTTGGCCCCTACATGCCCTGTGTGCAGGTTCCCGGCACCCATTGCCACACAGGCAGCCTATCCGTCTTGGACCTACAACACCAACCATATGTGCCCTTGCCATGCTGTGGGTCACGGGCGCAATGCATGGGGGGCTGCATGGTGTCGGCATAGATGCACGGTGTGCTGGGAGGGGGCGGGCAAGCGCCACTTCCCATACATATGCACCACTATGTCAGCATGTCTGTGAGACCCATCAGCCTGTCCGCAACCCTTGTCCAACATATGCACAGACTGCATAGCCATGTGCCACTGTACACACTGGGATGGGCGATAGTCATGTGTCTCACCAGTGGCCCTTCTACACAGCAACAGCCGCACCCAAGTGTGCCCTGGGGATGTACCGCTATATGCCCTGCAGGCCCCAGATACAACATGGCGATATGAGTGGCCTGCACACAACATCCAGTGCACCTAACTTAACACCGGGATGGATAGTAGATCTCTGTAGTGAGACTTGGGGCATCCTAAGGGTATAGCAGACCTGTGAAACCTAAACAAGAGCAGGTAGCATAACACCAGAATGGATGATAGACCTCTGTAGTGAGGCCTGGGGCATCCTGTGGATATAGCAGACCTGTGAAACCTGAACAGGAGCAGGTAGCATAACACCTGGATGGATGATAGACCTCTGTAGTGAGGCCTGGGGCATCCTGGGGGGTATAGCAGACCTGTGAAACCTAAACAAGAGCAGGTAGCATAACACCAGGATGGATGCTAGACCTCTGTAGTGAGGCCTGGGGCATCCTGGGGATATGGCAGACCTGTGAAACCTGCACAGGAGCAGGTACCATAACACCAGGATGGATGATAGACCTCTGTAGTGAGGCCTGCAGCATCCTGGGGTTATAGCAGACCTGTGCAACTTAACCAGGAGCAGGTACCATAACACCAGGATGAATAGTGGGCCTCTGTAGTGAGGCCTGGGGCATCCTGGGGATATAGCAGACCTGTGAAACCTGAACAGGTGCAGGTACCATAACACCAGGATGAATAGTGGGCCTCTGTAGTGAGGCCTGGGGCATCCTGGGGATATAGCAGACCTGTGAAACCTGAACAGGTGGAGGTACCATAACACCAGGATGAATAGTGGGCCTCTGTAGTGAGGCCTACAGCATCCTGGGGATATAGCAGACCTGTGAAACCTATACAAGAGCAGGTACCATAACACCAGGATGAATAGTAGGCCGCTGTAGTGAGGCCTGGGGCATCCTGGGGATATAGCAGACCTTTAGAACCTAAACAGGAGCAGGTACCATTACACCAGGATGGATGATGGACTTCTGTAGTGAGGCCTGGGGCATCCTGGGGATACAGCAGACCTATGAAACCTGCACAGGAGCAGGTACCATAACACCAGGATTCATGATAGACCTCTGTAGTGAGGTCTGCAGCATCCTGGGGTTATAGCAGACCTGTGCAACTTAAACAGGAGCAGGTAGCATAACACCAGGATGAATAGTGGGCCTCTGTGGTGAGGCCTGGGGCATCCTGGGGATATAGCAGACCTTTAGAACCTAAACAGGAGCAGGTACCATTACACCAGGATGGATGATAGACCTCTGTAGTGAGGCATGGGGCATCCTGGGGATACAGCAGACCTGTCAAACCAGAACAGGAGCAGGTACCATAACACCAGGATGGATGATAAACCTCTGTAGTGAGGCCTGCAGCATCCTGGGGATATAGCAGACCTGTGCAACTTAACCAGGAGCAGGTACCATAACACCAGGATGAATATTGGGCCTCTGTAGTGAGGCCTGGGGCATCCTGGGGATATAGCAGACCTGTGAAACCTGAACAGGTGCAGGTACCATAACACCAGGATTAATAGTGGGCCTCTGTAGTGAGGCCTGCAGCATCCTGGGGATATAGCAGACCTATGAGACCTGAACAGGTGCGGGTACTATAACACCAGGATGGATGATAGACCTCTGTAGGGAGGCTTGGGACATCCTGGGGGTATAGCAGACCTGTAAAACCTAAACAGGAGTAAGTACCATAACACCAGGATGGATGATAGACCTCTGTAGTGAGGCCTGCAGCATCCTGGGTGTATAGCAGACCTGTGAAACCTGAACAGGAGCAGGTACCATAACACCAGGATGAATAGTGGGCCTATGTAGTGAGACCTGATGCATCCTGGGGATATAGCAGACCTGTGAAACCTGAACAGGAGCAGGTACCATAACACCAGGATGAATAGTGGGCCTCTGTAGTGAGGCCTGCAGCATCCTGGGGATACAGCAGACCTTTAGAACCTAAACAGGAGCAGGTACCATTACACCAGGATGGATGATAGACCTCTGTAGTGAGGCCTGGGGCATCCTTGGGATATAGCAGACCTGTGGAACCTGAACAGGAGCAGGTAGCATAACACCAGGATGGATGATAGACCTCTGTAGTGAGGCCTGGGGCATCCTGGGGATATGGCAGACCTTTAAAACCTAAACAGGAGCAGGTACCATAACACCAGGATGGATGCTAGACCTCTGTAGTGAGGCCTGGGGCATCCTGGGGATATGGCATACCTTTAAAACCTGAACAGGAGCAGGTAGCATAACACCAGGATGGATGCTAGACCTCTGTAGTGAGGCCTAGGGCATCCTGGGGATATGGCAGACCTTTAAAACCTAAACAGGAGCAGGTACCATTACACCAGGATGGATGATAGACCTCTGTAGTGAGGCTTGCAGCATCCTGGGGATATAGCAGACCTGTGCAACTTAACCAGGAGCAGGTACCATAACACCCAGATGAATAGTGGGCCTCAGTAGTGGGCCTGGGGCATCCTGGGGATAGGGCACATCAGTGACACTGCAACAGGGTCAAATACCATAGCTATGGGATGGATAATAAATCTCTGTAATGGATTCTGCAGCCCCCTGAGGACAGGGCGGATCTGTTATCATCGAGAGGGAGGCCTACATTGATCCCATTTTGACATACAGCCACCTGCTTTTCCCTTGCTGTGCGTGTCTGATATGTGTGTTGGTTACCAGGTTTTCTTTTTTACGTCCTCCATTTTTGTGCCTGTCCCCATGCACTTACCTCACGTGGGTAGTCTGAGCCTCTATTGTATCGCCTGGTGAGGCACATCCAGGCCCTCCTAACTCTGCTGAGGTCCTGCCTATGGGAGGAGCCTGGAAATAGGCGCTCCTGGTGGAGGCATATCAATTCGGCCAGCAGATACAGGTCTGCATGTGTGAAAGCAGGCTTTTTCTATCTGGTAGCCATCTTGTCTGCTGTATGTGAGCAGACCTCATATGACGCAGTAAAAATGTGCCTGAGCAGTGCGTGCTTCTCACCGTGTGTACGAATGCGGGTACTCAAGTGCGTAACCTCCCTTTGTGGCAGGTGTTGGTCTGTTTTGTCAGTCTATTTGTTTATGTCGGTCTATTTGTTTATGTTATCCTTTTCTATATCTGAGTACAACTAGTCTTTCTGTTTCTGACACGCCCTATACCCATCTTTTTCCTATTCTGGTATACCTTCTGGGATTTTAACTCACAAGACATTGTAGTCTGACATATTGCCTAACCACTGGGCTACACATACCACGTTATATTGGTCTGACGGACCCTCTTCTTGTGGGCATTGGGGCCTGACGTTTCAGAGTGTCAGGCTTTCAGCCGTCTGGGCCTCAGGCGCATGTTGGGCTAACGTTGATTACAGCACCTTGGTGCACGCCTTACGCAACGCTATGCTAAGGAACGCATCCTGGGGCTCCCCAGCCCTAATAGCACGTTGAACGTTGCCCAGTATCGCGCCTCAGAACATGGCGCGTTCGTGGGTTTCTTCTATGGATATTGTGTGAGCGTGCCTTAGTAGGCGCATTACTGGGCGCCATATTGTACGGTGCCATATAAAATGCTCGTCATGTGCCCTGTGAGGCACCTTCTCAGGGTCCCTTGGCAGCGCAGCGTACTGGACACACCTGGACAGGTCATCCTCGTGGGTTCCCTGGGATATTTTGCCATAGTTCACAATGGCATAACAATGTGACGGTGCCCTAGGTTACTTTGCCCTATGGCCTGCAAGGTGCCTCAGGTTAGCATGCATTACATATGTCCAGAGATACTGATGTCACACTTGATTGGCCATGGTTTACTGCCACTGCATAGGTGCTTGCGGGTGAGGGCTTGAGGCTCCTGGACGTGCCATATCTGCGGCCAGACCATGTGCCTGCCAGTACTGGTGACATACATACAGCAGAGCCTGGGTACTGAGGGACTGCAGGTCACCACATGGACCATTTGCTCTGTGTGCCAGGTTAGGGTAACCGCACCAGCACCCATGATGCATTGCACATGCGGAACAGTGGTCTACAGCTGATCACCAAATGGGGTCTGCACCTCTCTGTTACCGCAGCCTGGTAAGGTGGACTGTCGTGCGAGATACTGCCACAGAGTAGCTACGGACCCTGCCATTGTGCAGGTTCTGTATTCACCCTGAGGGTAAGGATGGCTGCCCAGCACTAGGTCCACAGTACATGTAGTGCTACATATAGGTCTTGCTGCACATCCCCACCACTGGCAGTGTGTGGCAGGTGTCCCCAGCTGTGCGCCAAAGGCACCTCTGTACCCATCTGTGTTACACAGTCACAGGTGTCCCCCCACAGACCATCCAGATCAATGTGTACCCAGTGTTAAGGTCTGGCTGTCATAGCCACCTGTTAGCAAGTCAGAGGGGTGTCCAGTGTCTTATTAGGGTTATGTACCATGGCCCCCTACTGCTCAGAGTAGTATACACTATGTGCCCCCAAGGGCCCCATAACATCCATCTTGTAGGTGGGGGCGTGGAGGGACAGGTGCCTGAGACCATGGGACTGGCTGTGGGACCAGCAAGCCTGTTCCTGATGGCTAAGAATATCCCTCTAGGGCTAGTGTACCATGAGACATACCTGTGACTGGAGCATTGACAGAACAACATTAATGTGGGGTTGCCGTGTGAATCCTCACTTGCCACATACCACAGTCTTCAAATTAGAAAATATGTGTGATCCCTATATTACTTCACTACATCGTTCTAAATATTGGTCAGTAGAAATCTTTTATACAGGCTTTTTTTGTAATGGTCATTAATTTTGTTGTTGGAACCAGTGGTCTCAGAGTTAGAATGGCAATATTACCAAGGGTTTCCCCTTTAGAATGTTTGCCTAATATTTGCATCAATGACCACTCTATCGGTTCCCAAGGTTTTTAAAGTCTTTGTAGTTGTTTTATCGTGGAAAATCATCTCAATATTATTTAAATTTTCAATTTTTATAAAAATCGTACTTAGCTTGAGAGCTGTTCCTGAAATGCCCTAATGCAAGAAATTATGCAGATCTTCAAAACAGTCCACGGGTTCCCCCGTGCAGATCTTAAAAGGCGTTCCCGCGTTTCCCCAACACTACCTCAGTGGTACCGTCTGCGCGTTTCAATTCTTTCTTCAGGGGGTTAGGAACAAAGATCAGCTCTATCTTGTCAGGAATTCTTTGACATACTCAATTTCTATGTGCGGTTGTTAGCATGTTACTCGGAGCCCTCCGGCTTTACCCGGAAAAATGGTAGAAACCATCATAAAGAATAAAATTACTCAACATGTAGATAGTCATGGCCTAATGGGAGACAGCCAACATGACTTTAGACAAGGAAGATCTTGTCTTACTAATCTGTTGTTTTTTTGAAGGTGTGAATAAACAGGTGGACAAAGGTGAGTCGGTTGATATAGTGTATCTGGACTTTCAGAAAGCCTTTGACAAGGTCCCTCATCAGAGACTTTTGGCAAAACTAAAGAGTCATGGGATAGGAGGCAGTGTACTACTGTTGATCAGGAACTGGTTAAAAGATAGAAAGCAGAGGGTAGGGCTAAATGGCCAATTTTCCCAATGGAGAAAGGTGAATAGTGGTGTACCCCAGGGATCTGTGCTGGCTCCACTGCTTTTTGACATATTCATAAATGACCTGGAAAGTGGAATAACGAGTGAGGTTATCAAATTTGCAGATGACACAAAACTATTTAAAGTTGTTAAAACTCAAGAGGATTGTGGAAAATTGCAAGAGGATCTTGATAAATTGGAAGACTGGGCATCAAAATGGCAGATGAAATTTAATGTGGACAAGTGCAAAGTTATGCACCTAGGGAAGAACAACCCAAACTATGGTTACATGATGCAAGGTTCCACATTAGGAACCACCACCAGGAAAAAGATTTAGGCGTCATTGTGGATAACATATTAAAACCCTCGGCCCAGTGTGCAGCGGCAGCCAAGAGAGCAAATAGAATGCTAGGTATCATAAGGAAAGGAATGGAAAATAAAACAAAAGAAATTATAATGCCTCTATATCGTTCCATGTTGAGACCGAACCTTGAATATTGTGTGCAATTCTGGTCGTCGTATCTTAAAAAGGATATAGCGATATTAGTAAAGGTTCAGAGACGAGCCACCAAAATGGTAAAGGGGATGGAAGGATACTACTATGAAGAAAGGCTAAAAAGGTTAGGGCTCTTTAACCTGGAAAAGAGACGGCTGAGGGGAGATATGATAGAAGTCTATAAATTAATGAACGGAGTGGAACGGGTAAACGTAGATCGATTGTTTACGTTATCAGAATATAGAAAGACTAGGGGACAAGCAATGAAACTACAGGGTAAACTATTTAAGACTAATAAAAGAAAATATTTTTTCATTCAACGTGTAATCAAACTCTGGAATTTGTTACCGGAGGATGTGGTAAAGGCTGTTAGTGTAGCTGGGTTTAAAAAAGGTTTGGACAAGTTCCTGGAGGAAAGGTCCATAAACCATTACTAAGAAGGGACCCAGGATATCAGTGCTTGCCCTAGTACAAGCATTGTGGTACCTGTGCCTTTTGAGGAAACTGCTAGGTACATATGACCTAGATTGGCCACTGTTGGAAACAGGATACTGGGCTTGATGGACCTTGGTCTGACCCAGTATGACATATCTTATGTTCTTATGTTGGGATGTGCTTTGCAGGTTCCAGCAGCTGGACCTGTACCTGTGACCCTCTGCTCGTGGACATACTGCCTGTGTGTACTGCACTGCGGTTTTGCCACAGAGGCCCAGCAGTCCCTGGAACTACCTTTACCTCTCTTCAGCCAGACATTTCCTGTTTTTCTGTTACATCTATGTAGTATGGCAAAAGTTAGTTATGTGTTCTGCAGGGTCTGCAGCTGGGACCTGAACCTTTGACCCTCTGCTCTGAGTTACACTGGCTGTGTGTACTGCACCACAGTGGGGCCACAGGTGCATGGTCCTCCCGGGGCCATACCTTTACGTCTCCTTAGCCTTTTTTTCCTGTTTTTCTGTTATATCTACGTAGTAGGGCAAAGGTTTGTGATGTGTTCTGCAGGGTCTGCAGCTGGGACCTGAACCTGTGATCCTCTGCTCTGAGTCACACTGGCTGTGTGAACTGCATCACAGTGAGACCATAGAGGCACCGCAGTCCCTGGCCCATACCTTTACGTCTCCTTTGAAAGACTTTTTCTGTTGCACTGCATACCACATACTGGTACAGGGCATGGCCTGGGTCCACTGCAGACAGTTTCCACTTCCCCCTCCAGCACGGACACCCCCCCCCCCATGCTGTACTAACATAACCATATGCTGTTGGTGCTTGTTGTGTGCCGTCCCAGGCCATCCACTGTTCAGGTAGGCAGGTGCCTACTGTGTGGCGTTACACCAACCTCCCATCACCGCCTAACAACATTCTGTACCTTCAAAATGGTGGTGGGATGGATGCGGGGGTATCCTGTCTCTGCCCTGGCAACTATTGGCTAGTGTGGACAAGTTATTTGTATCTTGTGTTTGGCCTTTGTCAGATGCTGTCTTTCACACTTCCAGTTTCTATGTTCCTATGTGCCACCTAGGCGCCCGCCTAGTCCACCTTGTGCCCCAGCTGCCCCCGCTACATGTCCAGCCTGCAGCCCCCTATGCCCCATTTGCACCATCGCCATAGTGGCCATTCATACTTGGGCACTATGTTGTTGTTGAAAATGGAGCACTACTATCATGTTTTCTGGGCTCCCTGCCTATGCTGTACATTGTTGACACTTAAATTGTTTCTCTCCCCTGCAAATGTGCTTCTAACGGCAGGTTTTCATTTGCGGTAGGATTCAGCACTTCAGTTCAGCGCGTTAGTGTGAAGGGAGCCTCTCCCCGCCCACTCCCCGCCCATTGACCCCTTCCCCCCTCCCTCTCTCCACCCTCTGTGGTGTTTACCGCAGCCGGGAACATTAAAGCTCGTTAGGTAACATTAACGCGCGTTGACGTTACATACCGTGCGTTAACGTTACCTAACGCGTGGTCTGTAACGTTACTGCAGTTTAGTAAACATACCCCTTAGAATGCTGAATGTTTAAGCACCAGATTTTATTAAACTGGAAGAATTAATTAAGAAGCTTGAGTGAAAAACGTCAATTTTAAACACAACAGAAGTAAGTGCAATTGCCCCCTCAATCTATTGAGGAAACCTCAAGTACAACGAGCAGTTAGCTGATATTTATGATGCTTTGGAGTAGGTGTAAATTGTTTCAAGTATGTACAAAACATGCCTACAACATGCCATTTGGAAACTGTGAATCCTACATGTGCAGATAACATCTTTCCATAATAGCCATTTCTACGTATTGGTCATTTACTTGTGGAAACATTGCTATTTATACATGTAAAAGAAGTTCTGACCTTCTGAAATAACCTCCATTGTGTTGTTTCTTTTGAATTTGCATTTTCATGGATGCTGACCTCTTACTGAGTTGTACTTCAGCTTGAGTGCTACTTTAGTGAGAACACACATCTGGCTGAGGAGACTGCTCACAACTGTGTCAAGCATGGTCATGAAAGTAGTAGCTGTGGCAGCTGTGCAAATGGAAAGCATTCTGGAAAGGGTGGTAGAGATTTCAGGAAAAGGAAAAAAACTGCTGGCTATATTTCTCACAGTCAGGGATTGGCCTTGAACCTATGAACTTGGATTTACCACCCATGCACTTAAATCCCTATAGCAACCAGCTTCAGGCAGCCAGCAATCAACTGTGTCATTTAGCCAGCGATCTTTTCCTGGATATCCTCTCCTTTGTTTACTGCCAGATGAATCTGTGAACACCTGCTGTGGAAGACTACTCCACAAGATAGATATGTGGCCATGTGCATATTCCACACATTCAGTGAGACCATGTCTAGTGACATGTCTGCAGCCTAATGCAGGTCTTGGTTGCTCATCACTAATGGTACAACCAGGGTCACTATTAGACACATGCACATGGCAAATGAAACATCTCTGGAATAGTCCTCAACAGCAGGAGCCAATGGATCCCCAGTGCTGTTGAGGCAGGTTGTTTGTTCTATAGAGCTCCACACTGGGCTATTTCAGAAAACTGGAAGGAAGGAAGGGTATCAGCCATGTGGCACAGTAGGGAATGGGCTGCTTAGAACCAGTCTTCATGGAGATGTGGTGACTCTTCTGCAAGATGCTTGTCTTGTAACTCCCAGGTTACAGGTTTAAGGTGAGCCTCTGACTGTGGGAAATGAAGGCAGTAGGGTATTTTCTCTTCCTGAAATCTCTAGTATTCTCTCCAGTATGTTTTTCATTTGGGCAGCAACCACGTCCACCTCTTTCATTACTCTTAGTGCCCTGAAAAGCAGATTCCTAACAATGACTGAGAAAAGAGTAAAATCTTGTGTAACCATGTCCCTATTGGGCACCATGTTTATTACACATATGTGTAGGCCATGGGTCTTGCAGACTGAGACACCATCTTTATCAAGTCATACGTTAGCTGTGAGCACATCTCACTATCCCATATATGTTCCCATCCCAATAGGACGTGTGCATGCAACCTATGGAAAATGCCCAATGGGAAATGCAGTGTAGGAGTTTGATTGGAGAGTGACATGGTCAATATTGGAGGGGGAGGGGGTGGTGCATATGTGTGTTGCTGTCACCCTGTGTCCCTGGTTTCTTATAAATAGTTACAGTGTTGCTCATGTTACATGAGGTCTGCACATTACCAAGTCTTGTACTCCTGTGTCTTGAATTTCCCTCTATGTGCACTAGCCACTCTAACAAGTGCTGTAGTATGTTGATTATGAGGTTGAAAGATGCTTGCACAGAGACATTGTTTTCCCAACATTTCATCAGGTTTTAATCACATCCAGAGTGGTAATATGACAGGATATTCCCCTTCCCCTAACTAGAGCCTTCCCCCCTGTGAGAAGAGGAAATAAGGGCAGAGATACATGCCCAGATCTGCTGTACAGCTTCTGATAGGTCATGCAGCTCTGCCCTTATTCCCTCCAGGTGATCCACTATGAGGTCCTGAGCCCAGGTGACAGCTCAAATGTCCTGCTGCATCTCCTGCCGGATAGCCTGGAGATGCAGCGGGACCTCTGACTGCCAGTCCCAGGGAGACTCAAGGTGGTACACCTGCGATCCCAGAGTGGACTAGACTGTGCCATGGATGCTAGCTGCAGTGGCACATATTGGTTCTCTGTGCCATGCCCTCCTGCCCATTCCTCCCCTCCTAGCTCATTCCCCCACCCCTGACCATCCTCCTCCTGCCAGCTCCATCCTCTTACCCCACCCCTATCCTCCCTCTCTCCCTCCCCTATCCCCACTGCCATCCTTCTTCCCTCCCTGCCCTCTCATCCTCTGGCAAATTGATTGGCTCCCCTTGCATTGCTGTCATAGTATGTGCTGCATATCTGGGCAGTCCATACTATCCAGCTGGTGGCTCAGGGATATTCACAAATCTCAGTGGGTAGAGGGGTCCCGTCAACATGTCCATGCCCTGGCTTTCCATCTCCCCTCCTCCTCCCCCATCCCAACCTTAAAGATGTCTATAATAAGCTGTTAGCTGCTGAGGCTTGAGGAGCTGAAGGTTATTTTATTTATTTATTTAACAGGTCTTATATACCGCTTTATCATATACATTCAAAGCGGTTTACAATGAACAGTTATAGCAACATGCTTTACATTGAACAGGGTTATTCATCTTGGAAGTTACATTAGGGTAGAACAAGCAATTGTCAGTTGCTAACTATATACAAGAGCTGTAGCTGTGTTTCATGGTCCAGTTGCTGTTACTGTTAATCATCAACTTCTGGGGTAGCTTCAAAGTATTCTAGGAACAGATGGGTTTTTATTGCCTTTCTAAAGTCTGTTAAGTCTTTGATCTCACGTGTTGATGTGGGGAGATCATTCCACAGCTTGGGTGCAAATAGGAAGAAGGCTCTGTTGCAGGTGGATTGGTTTGCTTTCCTGAAGTTTAGCGGGTCTCTAGGATGTTGTTATCGGTGCCTCTCCTTTTTCTGGTAGGTAGTGTTTTCTTGATCAGTGGTTGTAGAGTTTTAGGTGGGAGGTTGTTTAGCGTTTTAAAAATTATTATTATGTTTTTGTACTTGGTGCGTACAGTCATGAGGAGCCAGTGCAGTTGATGGCGCATGGGTGTTATGTGTTTGTATTTTGCTGTTCTGGTGATGATTCTGGCCACAGTGTTTTGTACCAGTTGCAAGGGGAGGGTCATTTTCTTTTGGAGCCCATGGTAAATTGCATTGCAAAAATCTAGTATAGGCATTATTATGGCTTGGCAGACAGTTCGGAAGTCGTTGCCAGTGAGCAGTGGTTTGAGGTTGCGTAGCATTCTGAGTTTGTGGTAGGTTGATCTGGTTGTTTTTTTGATGTGTGGCTGGAAGCTGAGTTGTTGGTCAAAGGTGACTCTAAGGTATCTGACTTCTCTTTTATTGCTTATAGTTTGGTCGAAGATTTTTATTGAGTCTGGCGGTGAGAATATCGTACTCCTGGTAATGTGTATCAGTTCAGATTTTTTGTAATTTATGGAAAGGCATTGACTGTTGAGCCATTCTGACATTGATTCCAAGCATGCAGTGAACTGTGAGTAGTCCGGGTGTTTGATGTTTATGGGGGTGAATATCATGATGTTGTCTGCGTATATTCTGTAATCGATGTTGAATCATTTTATAATGCTACAAATCGGCTGTATGTAGATATTGAATAGTAGCGCCGAGAGAGCTGATCCTTGAGGGACTCCTTGGTGCTGGGTGAAGGGTTCGGACTGTCGGGTTTTGTTTCTTACTTGTTGTGTCCAGTGGGAGAGGTAGGAGAAGAACCAATCTAGGACTGTGCTGCATATCCCTATGTCCCGGAGTCTTTGTAGTAGAGTGGTGTGATTTACTGAGTCAAATGCAGCAGCGATGTCTATGAAACACAGTACAAAGCCTTGTTGTATATTGTCCATGCCCATTACAAGGGTGTCCAGGAGAGATGTAATAAGAGTTTCTACTCCGTGGTTTTGTTTGAAGCCATATTGGTGGGGGTCCAGTGGGGCGTATGCATCTATGTGGTCCTGTAGTTGGTGCTGTACACATTTTTCAATTATCTTAGTTATGAAGGTGAGGCTGGATATTGGTCGGTTGGAGTTTGGTTCATTCTTGTCAAGGTTGCTGTTCTTCAGGATCGGTCTGATTGATGCTTTCTTGAGTTGTTGGGGGAGATATCCATGAGTTAGTGAAGATTCCATCATCTTTTGTAGATGTGGAGTTAGATATTTTTTTTGTCTGCTTGATCCATGTAACTGGGCAAAGGTCAGTAGGTGAGGTTGTTGTATTTATGGTGGTTATGATGGAGATGATTTGTTGTCTTGATGGGATGTAGAATGCGGTCCATGTTTCTTCCATTGTATGCTGTATGTTAGATTTGGTTGGTATCTTGAGTGGTGTCCGTGTGTATTTGAGTTGTATGTAGTTGGCTAGGTCTTGCGAGGCAATTGCATCTAGGTCATCTGTTTTGGTTGGTTCTTTCGTGAAGTTGCTTACTATAGCGAAGAGCTCCCTCGGTTTGTTGATTGATTTCATTATCCAGTTTGTGTGGTACTCCTTCCTGTGACCGTTTATCATGTTATGGTATGTATGGTATGTTCTCCCTGTTCTCCCTGTTAAGAAACTTGTTCATTGTACATCCGAGTTATTTTTACCTGTTTATTGTAAGCACAAATCACTAAACTGAGATGTGTAGATTCAATGTTTATTGTAAACCGCACTGATCTTAAATAGCGCGGTATAAAAGAAAATGTAATAAATAAATAAATAAAATAAAAAATAAATAAATAAAATGTAGCTTGAAGTTCCTTGTATTCTGTAAAGATGTTTTGTTTTTTTGTTCTTCTCCATTGCCTTTCCATTTTCCTTACATGTATTTTGTATCTGTTGATTTCAGTTGAGTACCAGGGGGCATAGTGTTTTCTTCTGTTGTCATGGTTTGGTTTCTGTGGTGTGATTGCTGCGTTATGTAGAGTTTCATTCCATTTGTCGATGGTGGCATCAAGATCCATTATGCTTTGATCCAGTTCTGGCAGAATTTCATCCAAGAATTTGTCTTTGTGGAAAGTCACACTGATCACACCACTGCCAGTGGAGCAGTGGTGTGATCAGTTCCATGATCACTGCTGCTGCTGCCTCTTCCTATGCTTCTGCTGCCACTACTGCTGTGGCTACTGGAAATGGGAGATTACAAGTCAACCCTTGGCCTTTGATGCTCTCATATAAGTGGCTGATTCCCTCTGATCATTTGTCCACACCCATTGGTCTGTTACCTATCCCATCTAGATGTTGCTGTCATCCACATGGAGCTGGGAACAGCCTGAGAGAGGGCCTGTGCTGGCTGCTACCATATTTCTTAGGGCCTGTTAGTACTTGCTAGCACCATCTTCTAGCCATGGCCTGTTTCTTTTGGCCCACTGCTGTACTGTGCCTTTTCCCAGAGTGCTCCTGCTGCATATGGACAGCTTCCATGGTAATGCTTGCCCTACCTAGCATTGCTGCATCCATTTATTGCTGACTGCCATCCATTCCACTTGCAAAATCTGCTCTGCTTGCCATTACATGGTTTCTATTGTGTGCTGCTTCCACATCCCTTAGCAACTCACATCTGTGTCCTTGCCATGCTCTCTGCTAGGGCTCACCTGCATTGCTGCTGGCTTTGACTTAACACATATGATAGTCCTCTGTGAGAAATCACGTCACCTCTGTTATTTCTCACCATGCTGCATTTATTCTATCTCTCTTTGTCAATACTTGGCATATACTTTCCTGCTGGCAAATCCTGTTGCTACCTGCCTTAGGGTCCACATGTACTCTGAACCAGCATGCGCTCTCCTCAGTGTCTCTATGCACTCTCTTGGCTATCCTCCCCCTAGCTGTGCTGTGCATATCACCAGATCCATGCCAAGGACTTATTTCAACAGGGCTCCAGCACCTGATGGCACACCTGCATCCATATACATTCTACATACCTTGCCGCTCCTGCAGCTCTCTCTGTTGGCACCTTATGAGGTGCAGCCTCTTGTGCCTTGTGTCCCTGAAGTGAATCTTCAGGACCTCTATGTCCTAATGCATCTGGTATCTCCTTTGGGGGAGGGAATTGACAGACATGCTTAGTGGACCATTCTGCAACTCCTACATCCCCTGTCATCCCTCTCTTAGATTCCATGTGCCACTCACTGACTACCTTGGCACCATGATTACATTGCCTGGCCTGCTATTGGTGGCCTGTGAATATCATCCAACCTTCAGGGAGGGGGGATTTTCCCACCCCCCTCCAGTCCTTTTCCTATGGGGCATTTTGTGCGATGCTATCTTTGCTCCTCTGTGTGGTGCCTGTAGGAGGTCGTTTTGTAGGTGCATAGGTTTCCTGTCTGCTTTGGGTTTCTATTAGTGTCTCCTCCAGGTACACATTGTAGAATCCAACTGTCCATACCTGTGGTTGTGCCAATATCCCTGCCTGGGCCACCACCTTTCCTGGGTTCTGACAGGATGTGTACCCTTACTGCCTCCCTTTCTCCCATGGACCACCATGCACCTCTGCTATGATCAAGGTTCTGCTATCACCTTTCCCCATGGACACAATGGTACAGTATTTTGCACTCCCACTTTGTGAACGGTGAGACTGCTGCAACTTGGATTTTCATGCTGTCTGTCTGATCATTACCCTCTGCATAGTTGTAGGCTCTGAACACTCCTTGGCATCCCCATGCTGGGAACTTTACGGGAACACTAATTTCTCAAACTACCTGTCTCTTTCCCTCTGCACTCCTGTCCGTTCTTGGGCTATGGCACCTTCCTGCCCCAATTGGTTTTGTCACTTACTGCACCATGGTCTGACAGATCTATCACCAGATTGCATGTGCCTCATGTTCTACTACCAGTTTGCAGAGCCTTCTGGTCTCTGCATAGGAGAGGTTGGGTACTCACATCACCATCTCCAACTTCTCTTGCTGTGTCTTTGTGCTGTGCCTCTGTGCGCTCATATGTGCATATGTATCTTACATTGTGCATACATGTCCACGTCCCCTTTTATGCAAATAGCACCTTGCATGGGCTGCCATGCCATATTCTCCATGTGTTGCATGTATGGTTCCATATCCAGTGCACTACATCCATCTTCATGGACATTTGCATGACAATTTTAGATGGAGCTTGCACATTCATGGTTCCAGTTCTGAAATTGGCTACATTTGCTGGCCGTCCTTCTTTGCACATTTCTCCTACTGCTGGGAGGTCCTTTTTAAAATTTCACTTCCCAGGAATAGTTTTATAAAGTACACAACAAATGGTAGGCATTCCAAAGATTGCTATATCTAAATCTAAATCACCATTTTTTGGATAAACAAATATTTAAAAAAGGAGAAAAGGGATCTCAGCACTCAAAAACCAATCACAGTTACATTTCATGTACAAGGCTTGTTGTCACCATTTGCGTCCTCTGTTCCTGACTGCCTGGCCGGGGGCAACAGCCACTGGAATCCTTCCTCGGCCCTTGGTTTCCTATCTCTGGTTCCAGAAGCAAGTGATAAGAAAATAAGAACATACCACACAGCTATTCAATAACAATAACGAAGTTTTGCTAAAGCTTTAGGAAGGCAGTCATGGACTTGCAAACTTGAACAGTCTCCCATAACTCTCTTAATCTGCTTGTCTGCAGCACTTTCTTTTATTAGGAAGAAACTGTCATATTATACATTCTTTTGCCTTATCACTCTGTGTCATGCTTTTTGTTTATCTACATGTTTATGTTTATGCAATTTCTTGATATACAGCCCAGGCTGAAGGGCATCAGAGTGGTTTACAATCACATACTGGATACATTCCCTTGTCCCTAAAGGGCTCACAATTTATGTGTACCTGAAGCAACAGAGGGTTAAGTGGCTTGCCCAAGGCCACAAGGAGTGCCTGTAGGACTAGAAACCCCAGACCCTCTGGCCTGAGGTTGCTGTCCCCAGGTCAGAATTGAACCCCTGGCCCTTGGTACCTTGTCCTAACCACTAGGCCACACTTTCCTCCTACATGTCACAGGTCAAGCCAAGCACAAACATATTGCTCACAATAAGGACAAACTTCCTGCAAACAGAAGCTCCCTGTCTTGCACTTCTTAAACAGTGTAAGTTCCACTGAATGGGATATCTCCAACTAAAGCAACTATTCGCCCCGATGCTAAGTGCTTATCATCAGGGCATGTAATGGGAGTTCTGGGGCATGTCATGGGCGAAGAGAGTCGCTAACTGGGTAGTGGTGTAATATCTGGTTAACTTCTGCAGTGTCTGAGGCTGTGCGGTGACCCCAGATATTCAATACTGGGGCCGCATATGACCCCTGCATTGAATAGAGGGGTCTATCTAATAGAGTCAGAGGCCGGCGGCGATGGCTATGTGGCATATAGCCATCCTAGTTGAATATCGGGCACTTAGTAAAGTAAAGCCTTACAGCTCATAAACTATATATGCAAGCTGTATTTTTGCACTGATCAGGAGTGATAAGAAAACAGATGTTTAAATACTTAAAGGGTATTAATGAACAAACAAATCTTTTTCAAAGACAGGGAAGCTATAGGACATGGAATGAAGCTGCAAAGAGATGAATTTTTTAAAAGCAACATAAGGAAATACTTTTTTGTCGAAAAGGTAGCGAATACCTCGGATGCCCTCCCGAAAGAGGTGGTGGGGGCAAAAACAATGATAGCATTCAAACAGGCATGGGAAAGATGCAGAGGATCACTACATAGCAAGAGGATGTAATCAAAACAAACATAAATAATTTCTGAATGGATAGGGATAGCCTTCTTGGAGTGGCATGCATAATTCCACAATTCTGGCACCTTACTTGGTAGACTACTGTAGATGTACCATGCTGGTTTTTATCTGCCATCAGTAAATGTCAGTACTTTGTTAGATTTAAATGAACTAAAAAATGAAGCATTGACAGTGAAGGTAGAGGTAAAGCAAATTACATTTTCTTCTTAACTTTAAATTCCTAAATGTAGCATTTTGTGCTTAAATTTATTTATTTTATTTTATTTATTTTGCAACGTTTTTTAATACCGCTATATCTACAAGTCATTGCGGTTTACAATTAACTCAACTGCATGAAGGTTTACAGAGAACTGGAGAAAAACGAAAACAGGAGATACAATGGAAGAAACAAGAGCATTTCAAAGGTTTCAAATATTTCAAGTCTGGTGAAATAAGGCTTTGACCTCCTAAAGAAGAAAATCAGCATATGGAAAAAAATTCTAACAACTATTTACCAAGTTAAAGCCAGGCTGTTTAAATCTTTCACAACCCAGAGGGTTTTCCTGTATTGTTTCCTGGCCAGAGGACCTGCGGGCGCTCAGGCGCACGGTGACATCACCATAAAGGGCCTATAAGACTCAGCTCCTACTGCGGAATGTGACCGTGGGTGCGAATCCATGGGCGTTTCCTAAGGGGCATGTCCAAAGTGGCAGTTCTTGCTCCTTTTCTCTGTCTGAATGGGATGGAGGTGATTTGTCTGATCTTTATTTGCTGGTGTCTGTCTGTGAACCATTTGAGCACTGTTCCTTGAATTCCATTGGTGCGCAGATGTTGTAGGAGGATTTGGTAGTTTACAGAGTCAAAGGCAGAAAAGATGTCTAAGAAGATTGGTAAGAAGCCTTGATTGAGTCACTGCATTGCTTGAATCAGAGTATTTATCAGGGTGGTTAGCAGTGTTTCTATGCTGTGGTGAGGGCAAAATCCATGTTATTGAGAGTCCAGTAAGTTATTCTTGTCTATGTGGGCTTGAGGTTGTACGGCTTTCTCAATGATCTTGGCTGTGAATGGTAGGCTGGCAATGGGTCTGTATTATGATGATTTTGGGGCATCTAGGGTAGATTTTTTTAGCATTGGGTGTATGGAGGAGGTCTTCAGTGATGTGGGCATGAAGCCTTGCTGTCGTATTGCCTGTGTGATTTTGGTGAGTGCTCCGCTAAGTTCCTTTTTGGTCTCCTTAATCCACGAGACAGGACAGGGGTCAAGAGGAGAGGTTGTTGTGTTTAGAGATGTTATGATGTTTTTGATTTGTCTTTTTGTGACAGCTGGGAAGGAGGTCCAGGGGTCACGCTTAATAAGGACAAGCTTCCTGCAAACAGAAGCTCCCTGTCTTGCAAGATGTAACCTTAACTGTCTCACTTATTCATAAACATCCCTTGTAATACTGACAGCATATTCAGAGCTGTTCTCACACTCTAAATTTTCCCCATTAGACCCTAGCCCCCTTCAGGTCCTTTTCTACAGTCACCATCATTGATCCTAAAAAAACTCTTTTAACCACAGGAATTTATTACAATTCATATTGTTTTAAATTCTATTTTATTCTGTTTAATTTTATCTTACTATTTAGAAAATCTTTCAAGAGGTGATCCAGTGCTCAAAGTCTTTTTTAGCAGTTCATATGAACACTTCAAAATAATTCATTTGATTTAAAAAAATTGTACAAAGGTTAATTCATTTCTAGAGTAATTGCAAAAGCATTCAAAATCCATACACTCCTCTCAGTTGCTACGCTAACACAAGACATGACTTGCTGCATCAGGGGCTTTCAAAACAACCACTTTCTCTCCAAGATTCCATTCTCAACTTTAGCATTTATATATTTAATATAGCAATGTGGTTATTCCCACTGGTCTTCACTCACATGGCATTCATCTTTTTTAAAATGGTGGGATTCTTCTTATTCAGACTTTCAATTAGGGGTATGTCTACTAATGGGTGTTAGCTGCTACCATAGAGCTACCACAGATAACGCACTGCGGTAGAAGCTAACGCATGAGAAAATCAGATATTGCAGGCACTTTTCTTTGATTTCTTATTTTCGCGTGGTGCAGAGCCTTAGGGATGGGATCAGGAAAGATTGGAGCAGATTGTGGGGGAAGCAATGGTTGGAAGCCACCGCACAAAAATGTTTTCATGTGGTGGCTGCCAAAATCTGGCCTTATCGTGGTGGCAAATAATGCCACTTCCAGAGGTGGCGTTAGCTGGCTGAAGGCCCAATAATGCGGCAGTGCTGCTGCTGCCAATAGGCAGCAGCCATATGCCAAGGAGGCAACTGGGCCTCAGCAGCTGCAATTGGGCCTAAACAGCTGCAATCAGTTCTCTCCCTCCCCCCCACAATATTTGTGTGCTGAGGTGTTGCGATCCACGTCACCGACAATATGAAAAAGAAAGTACTGGCCCTTTGCAGCACCGATCCTCCCCTGGACAGCTCCCCATCCCTATTAGTGCACCCCCCCCCCCCCCCGAATGAAAAATTCTGGCTAGTCAATCTGGGGAAGCTCCCTCCCTCCCTACACATACCATGCTCTAAAACCATTCACAGCTGATCAGTCAGTGCCCCCCCAACCACCCCCATTTTAAAGCTAACTTTCCTGGCTAGCCAGCGGGCAAAAGATGGGCCCTCATGGCTCCCCCAGGCACCTCACCCCCTGAACCACCCCAAGGTCATACCTTAGGTCATCCTGGTTGTGTAGTGGGGCTACAGGGCAGGAATGGGCTTCTGCACAATTACTGGGGAGGGCAAGGAGTGCTTCTGATGTCCACAATGGACCTAACAAAGATGGCCACAATCTCACTGTGCTGTCCCCTTGGTTGAGGCTAGATGGCAGCACCCCTGATCATGGCCATTTTGGAATGGCCGAATGATGGGGGCAGGAGTGAAGAGGCCTACTCTTGCCCAGTAGTTCCACTAGACCACCAGGATGACCTAAGGTATGACTTTGGGGGAGCTTAGCAGAGTTGGGGTCGGGGGGGGGGGGAGACTGTGAGGCCTCCTTTGCTTGCTGGCTTGCTGGAAATGTTACATTAAAATGGGGGGGGGGAGGGTGGGAAGGGGGCACCAACTAGTTAGCCAGGACTGGTTTTGATCAGGAGGGTGAGGAGTGAGGGTACTTCTCCCAATTGACCAGCTGGGATTTTGCAGGCATGGGGGGTGCACTGATAAGAATTGGAAGTGGTTCAGGGGGATCAGTGCTGCAGGGGGACTGCAGCATTGACAATATGGTTGAGAGGAGCACCTGATCAAGCCATTTAAGGAGTCATAGTGGCGATCAGGGCACAGAGCTACTGACACCTGATCACTACCATCCCTCCCCTTGGATTTACCACAGGCACCCATGATGCCTTCATTGGCAGGCACCTCAGGACTATTCCTGTAATACCTACTGAGGCAGGTAATGCCGGGTCTCTGTGGGAAATCCAGTCTGCCGTGGTATCTGCAAGAGCTACACTGGGAATCCCCCTTGCAGATACCATGGGAAGTTTTGATTTACTGTATGGTTTTGACAGATAACACACCACCATAGCTGCCAAACCCTTCTTCAGTTTAGTAGACATGCCCCTTAGACAGTCCTAAATTAGTACGTCATACTAGCAATAGCAAATTAAAAACACTTTATCGCGCTGATAAAACATCTCTGCTGACAAATAGAAGGACTCATTGCAGATGTTTAGTAAAATGATCTTAATGCCATTGAGACAATCCATATTATTTATAATGCTCATAGCAATATTCAATGAAAAAGCTCTTGAATGCTGTTCAGACAATCCACATTATTTATAGCAGTACTGATGCTTCATGTAAAAAACCTCTCCCATTCAATTGAGGCATTCAAACCTCTAGGCTCGAGCATTTTTAATTTAAAAATCCATCTTTGTTCTTGCAGAAAAAGACCTTAAGCACTGGATGAACTTTTAGAAATTTTTAAAATAGTAAGATAAAATTAAATAGGATAAAATAAAATTAAAAAATAAGAGGTAATTTTATAAAGTCATTTTAACAATTATGTGGTCTATATGTGCATAAATGGCCTCTTATTAAATATCAATTGGAGTAAAAGTATACGTGTGGCCATGAATGCATGAATTTTGCTGGTAAGTGAAGCTGGGGGCATGGACTGGATAGCGTGTAGGCAGCATTTGCAAGTACGTGCATTGATTATGAAATACAGTACCATATTTACTCCTGGGAGAATTCTGCACAGCTGTGCATTTGTGTAGAATACCCACCTATGCAGAATTCTGCTCAGGCTCCAGTACGGGCATTAATAAGCCAATGAGGCAGGCTGAGCACATACAAGTTTTAAGGGTGCTCAAGTCTCCCTCGCTGTTTGTTTTCTTGCAGTCGCAGCAATTTCCCTTCACTCCAGCAACTGTGCTACACTTCCAACACCGGCACTACAAAGTTTTAATAAGATAAACAAAAGTGCTTCCTGTTTCTTAGTAGAGACAGGAAGGGCCTCTGTTTACCTTCTTAAAACATGATGATGCTAGAACCAGAAGTCTAGCACAGCGATGGGAACAAATGGAAACAATCCCATGGCTATCTTAAAATAATGCCACTGTGATTAGACAGAGAAGATGAGTGGCTGGGGCTGTAAACTGGCAGATGAGTTGGGAATGGCTGGTTGATGGAGCTACTGGACATGGGGAAGGGGCCTAGGGAGACCGTGAGTGGCTGAAGATGGGTAGATAGTGAGTAAGGGGGCTAGTGGTTGGAGATAGACTCATGTTCAGTTTGGGAGCTGGTGGCTGAAGATAGGCTGATGGTGAGTCATGTGGCTGGAAATGGGCTGATGGTGAGTCTGGTGGGGGGAGGCTGGGAGCTGGAGATGGGTGTATGCCTGGGGCGTGGAGAGAAATAAAGGTGGAGGTATGTGCCTGGGAAGACAAAAGGAGAAGTGAGAGACAGATACGTGCACGTAAATGGGGAGGGGAGAGAGGAGGTGAAGTGCGGGTATGTACATGAGGGTAGAGCTTAGGGACAGACAGCAGTAAGGATCTTGCTAGAAGTAATAGGAAGAGAGAATTCAGGGGACAGGGAAGGCTCGAATGTTGAGGAAAGAGCTGTGATTGGAGGGAAAAGACAGTGGAAATTTCTGGTCTTGAGGAGGCGTTACGCTTTATGATAGGGGAATTCTGCATAAAAATTTACTAATAAAACATGCAGAATTTTTAAATACTGTACCATGTGCAGAATTTTCTACATTTTTGCACAGAATTCTCCCAGGTGTACATAATATGCATGTACTTATATTCACACCTGCTCTTGAGCAAGTGTCCATGCTCTTGCTCTTGAGCAGGTGTCCATGCCTGAATTCTCTGATTCTTATGCTAGTATTTTCTAAAGTCACTTAAAGGCCCATTTTATATAGAACTTTGAGACTGGAATTGGGACATCAGTATTTGATAAAGGGCTCTGCTGAACATGGAACATTTTGTGCAGAAGTGCACGTGGATTTGCCAGCAGGCACAGTTGGAGAAGCCATGTTGTAAACCAACACATGGGAAAAATGAGCATCCTCAGTTTGGTAGCTTCCATGTGGAAGTGACACCTTTCCATATTTATTTGGACCATTTTGCAAATCTATAGGTATAAGTGCCGCTGATTAAATATGGCAGCAGTAAATTTTGATATAATTATTTGGAAGCTGAAATAAATGACAGGGATTAAGGTAAATTTCTCCATCCTTCATGTAAATCCCTAGTTGACATAAGCATGTTTGCAAAACCTATGCATGCTCAGAACTGGTGTAAAACCCAATGGGGAAATGCTTGATCATATACATGGATCTCCTTTGTTAAAATTGGGAATACATATGTAGAATTTTTGGCCTGCCAAAGTCACACCCAAACCATACCTCTATCATTCTACCTTGAAATCTCTGCATGGTGTAGATCTCCATATGTAAATAATAACTTTCTTAAATCACCATTTCCACATGTATGTGATCCACTCATGTAAATGCCAGAAGTTCCACATGGAAAAGGCACATAAGGCTTCTAAAATAATCTCCATAGACACCTATGTATCTTTATAAAATAGCACTCAAATAGGTGCCTGTTTCTCTCTTAAACTAGCTACCCTCTTATAAAATTACCCTTCAATATTTGTACACATGTATTTTAAAATATGAGTGCATGTTGCAACTCCACTTCTGCTCCACTCAAACTATGCCTCTGGGAGTGTTACAAGCAAAACACGTAAAAGTAAGCACTAACTTTATTTTTTGTGCATATTTATTTATATTCTCTTATATACTGTGCTATTCTGCATCAGTGTGGTTTACATTGAACAAACGGAAATTACATTGAACAGGGCATTATAACTTGGAGATAACTATTTTACAGGGAACATGGGCTATGGAGGGTTAAGTGGCTTGCCCAAGACCACAAGGAGCACCTGTGGGACTAGAAACCCCAGTCCTTCTGGCCCAAGGTTGCTGTCCTCTAGTGGGATTTGAACCCCTGACCTTCAGGCCTGAAGTACCTTGCCCCAACCACTAGGCCACTCCTCTACCCCTTTTACATGCACATGCAACTGTGCAGTTTTATAAAAGGACATTTCTGCATGTAAAACAGGGTTTGCCCACAGGAGGTTTGATAAAATTATGGCCTCATGTTTTTCTGTTAATATAAATGCTCCTCATTTTGAAGAACTGGTTTGATTTTACAGAAAAGGAGAGATTTCAGGTATATACTGACCTTTTTGGATGATTTATAAGCTAGTTTTCTTTGCTGGCAAATTGACAACTCTACAGGATGGAACAATATATAAGTTTTGCATAAAATAGGTGTGTCTCATCTCACATGCCATGATTTCATGATTTATGCATGTAATTTCCTTCACAGAAAATGAATATGCTAATAGTGGTAAGCAAATTGTTTTGCTGACTTGCATTTTTGTATATGCATGCCCTCTACATAGGAATACAGCACATTTTTATGGTGAGTACGGGAGGATTTTTTCTCTATTGGAAATAAATGACTCGATATTCAGCGACACATCCAATTTGAAGCACCTTTGAACCAAATAAGTGCCATTGACCATGATATTCAGCTACACTACCTAGATAGTAAATATCACCACAATCCAGCTTAGCATTATCTGGATAAATCCAGATCAATCCTCGAGCAGAGTTGGGGTGGAGATGGAAACGATCCGGATCACGGAACCTTTCTGTATTGTTATCCGGATAACTATCTGCATAACTTAGAACAACAAAAAAGCTGTCCTAAGCTATACGATATAGATAGATTATTGGGCTAGTAGACTAAAAATTGCTGCTATCTGCATAGCGCCAGCAGCCAGCGTTGAGTCTTGATATTCTGTGTTGGTCACTATTTAGATATGGTGTTGAATATCTAGATTTGAACGCTGTGGCCAGCGCTAAAGAAATGCCAGCCACAGAGTTTAAATATTGCCCTGAAAGTGTTTTGAAGCCTCTTGACCTGTAGATATAGCTGGAACACATGGAAACCTTGATGGGCTTTTGCTTTAATATTGCTCCAGACAGGCAGAGAGTACTTGACTGATTTAGCAATACAAAACAAACAGGTTAAAAGAAAAGTATTATTTCAATTAGAAATATGCCTATTTTGCTAGCCATTTCTTCTGGGTGCAATTAAACTCTTCGGGCCCGATTTTCGAAGCGTTATGCACATGCTGGAAGTAGCTCAGACAGAGCAACCCATGGAAGGACGCCAAAAACGTGTATGCCACATTTTAAACAAAGCAGCTTGAATCGGAAATCTGTCCTAACTGTGCAACACTAACCGGAGACCTGTGAGGGCATAATGGGGCATGGCCCCGTAATATCTGCGTAACACAAATTTCCCAACACCCTATGCGGCCCCGGGAGACGCCACAAACCGTGTAAGCCTATGCAACAGTTGCTCCTGCCTAGCACAGTGGAAGGCCAGTGGGCAACCCATGTACTGGCACAAGTGAATATAACAGAGAGATGAGAAAGTGGGAAGGCCATCACCCAAGCCGTTTAGAAGTGCAAACCATGCAGGACCACCATAGACACCATGTTGGCACTGCACAGGCACCTTCTGAGGTGAAGACATGCCTGATGTGCATGGGCACTGAGGAGGATGCGGCGAGCAGATGGGATACAGCAGCAGGGAGTGAGCCAGCACCCCAAGCGGAGGTACCGTTCCCCCCGTGTGCACAGGCCTGCAAATAATAAAAGAGGAGATCTACCAGTGGTACTAGCTTGATGGTGCCACAATCACACAGCTGTGCACCGCCCTCGCTGGGGACCTGGAGCCAACCACCACCAAAAGCCAGGCACTGTCAGTGGTGGTGAAGGTCACCACTGCCTAGGATACCTTGTGACAGGCAGCTTCCAGCATGTCATAGGAGCGACTATTGGCACTTAACAGCCAACAGCAAGCCATTGCATAAGTGCTGTCACCAGCGCCATTCTGCATATTACTCCTGAGTCTATCCCCTTTCACCCTCATCCTATGTCCCCTCGTAGCAGGACTTGCTTTCAATTGAAAGAGACTCTCCTCCTGTGCATTTATGCCATGGAGGTATTTAAACATCTCGATCATATCACCTATATCCCGCCTTTCTTCTAAAGTATACATATTAAGATCCTTAAGTCTGTCCTCATATGCTTTATAACAAAGACCACTAACCATTTTAGTAGCCACTCTTTGTATCAACTCCAAACCTGTTTATAACCTTTTGAAGGTGTGGTCTCCAGAATTGCACACAATACTCCAAATAAGGTCACACCAAAGACTTATACAGAGGCACTATCACCTGCTTCTGCTGGCCATTCCTCTCCCCATGCACCCAAGCATCCTTCTAGCTTTCACCGTTGCCTGTTCTACCTGTTAAGCTACTTTATGATCCTCAGACACAATCACACCTAGGACCCGCTCTTCTCTTGTGGACAGAAGTACTTCACTATATTGCTCCCTTGGATTGCTGCTACCCAAATGCATGACTTTGCATTTTTAACATTAAATCTCAGCTGCCAAATTCTAGACCATTCTTCAAGCTTATCTAGATCCCTCCTCATGTTATCTACACCTTCCTGGGAGACTACTCTATTGCAGATATTGGTATCATCCACAAAGAGGCAAACCAAACCTAACAGCCCTTCCGCAACATCACTAACAAAGATGTTAAAAAGAATTGGACTAAGGACAGATTCCTGGGGCACACCACTGGTAACCTCTTCAGAGAAAGCTCCATTTACCTGTACTCTTTGTCTCCTCCCACTCAACCAATTTCTAACCCAAGCAGTAACTTTAGGGTCCATCTCTAGGGTGCTTAGTTTGTTTAGAGGTCAACTATGCGGAACGGTGTCAAAGGCTTTACTGAAATCTAAATACACCACATCTAGGGCTCTCCCTCGGTCCAACTCCCTGGTCACCCAGTCAAAGAAATCAATCAGATTTGTCTGACAAGATCTGCCTCTGGTGAATCCATGCTGCCTCAGATCCAGTAATCCATTGGACTCCAGAAACCTCACTATTTTCTTTTTCAGCAGCGCTTCCAATAATTTACTCACCACCGAGGTTAAATAAACCGGCCTGTAGTTTTCAACCACATCCTTATTTCCACTTTTGTGTAAAGGGACCACATGGGGCTCTCACCAGTCCTCTGGCACAACTCCCGACTCCAACGAGTCACTGAAAAGGTCAGCCAGTGGAGTTGCTAGAACGTCCCCAAGATCCCTCAGTATTCTCGGGTGTATTCCATCTGGTCCCATCACTTTGTGTACTTTAAGTTTAGCTAGTTTCTCACAAACACAATCTTCTGAAAATTATTCAAGATGCCTGTTTGTGGGTGTTTTCTGAGGACCTGCTCCTAGTTCTTCATCTGTGAACCAAGAACAGAAATATTTGTTAAGCAATTCCTCTTTATACTCATCAACCTCTACGTAAGAACATAAGATATGCCATACTGGGTCAGACCAAGGTCCATCAAGCCCAATATCCTGTTTCCAACAGTGGCCAATCTAGGTCATAAGTACCTAGCACTCTCCCCAAAAGACACAGGTTCGTCAATGCTTGTATTGGGTCAAGCAGTGATATCCTGGTTCCCTTTTAATAATGGTTTATGGACTTTTCCTCCAGGAACTTGACCAAACCTTTTTTAAACCCAGCTACACTAGCAGCTTTTACTACATCCTCTACATTTACCCGTTTCACTCCATTCATTAATTTATAGACCTCTATCATATCTTCCCTCAGCCGTTCTCTTTTCCAGGTTGAAAAGCTCCAACCTTCTTAGCCTCTCTTCATAAGAGTATCCTTCCATCCCTTTTACCATTTTGGTGGCTCTTCTCTGCACCTTTTCTAATAACGCTTTATCCTTTTTAGGATACGGCGACCAGAATTGCACACAATATTCAAGGTGTGGTTGCACTATAGAACAATACAGAGGCATTATAATATCCTTTCTTTTATTTTCCATTCCTTTCCTTATCATACCTTGCATTTTATTTGCTCTCTTTGCCGCTGCTGCACACTGGGCAGAGGGTATCAACATGTTATCCACGATGACGCCTAAATCTTTTTCCTGGGTAGTGGTTCCCAATGTGGAACCTTGCATCATGTAACCATAGTTTGGGTTGTTCTTTCCTAGGTGCATAACTTTGCACTTGTCCACATTAAATTTCATCTGCCATTTGGATGCCCGGTCTTCCAATTTATCAAGATCCTCTTGCAATTTTCCACAATCCTCTTGAGTTTTAACAGATTTGAATAGTTTTGTGTCATCTGTATATTTGATAACCTCACTCGTTATTCTCATTTCCAGGTCATTTATGAATATGTCAAAAAGCAGCGGACCCAGCACAGATCCCTGGGGTACTCCACTTTCACCTTTTCCATTGGGAAAATTGGCCATTTAGCCCTACCCTCTGCTTTCTATCTTTTAACAGTTCCTGATCCACAATAGTACACTGCCTCCTATCCCACGACTTTTTAATTTTGCCAAAAGCCTCTCATGAAAGACCTTGTCAAAGGCTTTCTGAAAGTCCAGATACATTATATCAACTGACTCAACCTTTGTATACCTGTTTATTCACACCTTCAAAAAAATATAACAGATTAGTAAGAAAAGACCTTCCTTGGCTAAAGCCATGTTGGCTGTCTCCCATTAAGCCATGATTATCTACATGTTCAGTAATTTTGTTCTTTATGATGGTTTCTACCATTTTTCCTGGTACTGACGTTGGGCTCACTGGTCTGTAGTTTCCCGGATTACCCCTGGAACCCTTTTTAAAAATTGGTGTTACACTGGCGATCCTCCAATCTTCAGGTATTAGAGATGATTTTAATGATAGTTCACAGATTACTAATAGTAGGTCTGCAATCTCATATTTTAGTTCTTTCAACACTCTTGGAAGTATACCATCCAATCCAGGTGATTTGCCACTCTTCAGTTTATCAATTCTTCCACAGCATCTTCTTTAAATACCATTTCAGTCATGGGTAACATTCCTACATCTTCCCCAGTAAAGACCGAAGCAAAAAAATTAATTCAGTCTCTCCACTATTGCCTTGTCCCCTCTTAGTGCCCCTTTTACCCTAATATCATTTAATGGTCCAACTGACTCTCTCACAGGTTTTTTGCTATGAATATACTTGAAAAAGTCTTTATTATGCATTTTTGCTTCCACAGCTAGCTTCTTCTCAAATTCTCTCTTTGCCTGCCTTATCAATGCCTTGCATCTAACTTGCCAGTGCTTGTGTTGTTTCCAGTTTTCAACATTTGGCTCCTTTTTCCATTTCATGAAAAATGCTTTTTTGGCAACAACAGCCTCTCTGACGTCACCTTTAAACCATGCTGGCAGTTTTTTGGACTTCCTTCCACTTTTCTTAAAGCGTGGAATACAACTGGTCTAGGTTTCCAAGATAATATTTTTAAACAAAACCTAAGCTTGATGCAACTGCTCCTTTTAGTTTTTTCTTAACTATTTTCCTCGTTTTGTCATAGTCTTCCTTTTGAAAGTTAAAACGTAGTACTGTGGATTTCTTTACTGTGCTTCCATTATTTATTAAATCAAACACGATCATACTATGATCACTATTGCCAAGTGGCCCAAACACCCTTATCTCTTGCACCAGATCTTGTGTTCCACTAAGGACTAGGTCCAAAAAGGCTTCTCCTCTGATTGGTTAATGAACCAGCTGCTCCAAGAAACAGTCATTTATTTCATCTAGAAACTTTATCTCCCTAGCATGTCCTGCCGTGACCCAGACCTAGGCGAAAGGAATGGAAAATAAAACAAAGATATTATAATGCCTCTATACCGTTCCATGGTGAGACCGCACCTTGAATATTGTGTGCAATTCTGGTCGCCGTATCTTAAAAAGGATATAGCGTTATTAGAAAAGGTTCAGAGAAGAGCCACCAAAATGATAAAGGGGATGGAAGGATACTCCTATGAAGAAAGGCTAAAAAGGTTAGGGCTCTTTAACCTGGAAAAGAGACGGCTGAGGGGAGATATGATAGAAGTCTATAAATTAATGAACGGAGTGGAACGGGTAAACGTAGATCAACTGTTTACGTTATCAGAATATAGGAAGACTGGGGGACATGCAATGAAGCTACAGGGTAAACTATTTAAGACTAATAAAAGAAAATATTTTTTCACTCAACGTGTAATCAAACTCTGGAATTTGTTACCGGAGGGTGTAGTAAAGGCTGCTAGTGTAGCTGGGTTTAAAAAAGGTTTGGACAAGTTCCTGGAGGAAAGGTCCATAAACCATTATTAAGAAGGGACCCAGGATATCAGTGCTTGACCTAGTACAAACATTGCAGAACCTGTGTCTTTTGGGGAAACTGCTAGGTATGTATGACCTAGATTGGCCACTGTTGGAAACAGGATACTGGATTTGATGGACCGTGGTCTGACCCAATATGGCATATCTTATGTTCTTATGTTCTTATGATTCCGGGGTAATTGAAATCACCCATTATTATTACTGTCTTGTAACTTTTGTTAGATTCCCTGATTTCTTTGAGCATTTCATCATTCATTTGTTCATTCTGGCCAGGTGGTCGATAGTACACCCAACTGCCATCGCCTGCCCTTCCACTTTTTACATGAAATTTGAATCCATAGAGATTCTACAGTGAATTTTGTTTTCTGCAAAATTTTAATCCTTTCTGACTCAATGCCCTCTCTAACATAGAGTGCAACCCCTCTACCAATTTGATCTTCTCTATCATTACGATATAGTTTGTACCCAGGTATCACAGTGTCCCACTGGTTGTCCTTCTTCCACCCTGTCTCTCAGAATACCAGTCATATCTAACCTCTCATTTAGTGCTATATATTCTAACTTTCCCATCTTATTTTTTAGACTTCTAGCATTTCCATACAAGCATATTAGAGGCTGTATTTTATTCATATTAATCTGGCTATCGGTGGGCAGATAACCCACCCAACATACTCTTTACACAACTGCCCTAGAAATACCAGAAAAGGCAGAGGTGTCTTCATCCTAAGCAACAAACTGCTAGACTTCTCCACTGTTACATCCATCTCAACAGATAACTCAAATATCCTGGTAATCAAAAACAAGGACTGGACAATATGCCTAATATACCACTCACCAAATACCAACACAGAAGACCTTTCCACCCCAGTGCCCACTCAGCAAAAAAAAAAACCCTTTCATCCTGCTTGGTGATCTGAATCTCACCTCAACCCCCTCCAACCAAACCAACTCATTCCTGGAAGCTATGGAAGCACTAAGCCTCACCTAACTAATTACCGTGTCCACCCATAAAAAAGGGAATACCTTAGACCTCCTATTTGCACCCACTGCAATCTACTCACCCCAATCAAAGTAACCCCAATCCCATGGTCGGACCACCACATGATCATATTTAAAGTTCTGCAACACCCCGCTACATCTACCTAGTAAATTCAGCCTGAAAACACACAGAGATTTAAGAAATTTGACAAACAATTATTGTTAACTCACATTATGCCAAGACTGAACAGCAACTCCACTGACTTAGCAGAACTGGTCAACAACTGGAATGGCACTATAGCTCCATTCACCATAGCATCAAAATGGATCAACAATACAAGAAATCAGCAAGCTCCTTGGTACTCCACTGAAATAAGAGAAACCAAATGCACCTTAAGGCAGATTGAATGACAATGGAGACGCTCAAAAGATCTGCTCCTCCTCAATGAATACTCAACCAAACAAACTGAATACAACAATATTATCAGCAAACACAAAAAAGAATACCATACAAACCTAGTCCTAAACTCACTGAATCGCCTAGAGAACTATTCAACATAGTTAAATCTCTCACTGAAGACCCACCACAACAAAACCAAGAACTGTGACCCCAAGACATAGCCCTCTTCCTCCAGAATAAACAAAAACCTGATCTTGACCTCAACCCCCACCTACTCTCAGAAAACACTCAACCATTACAAAAATGGACAACCTTTAACTTAGTTTCAGCTGAACAGCTAGAACATACCCTTACATCTCTTAATACCACCATCTCTCTACTTGATCCATGCCCGGTCTCGTGGATCAAGATGTTCAGACATGAGCTCACCCAGACCATATTCAACATCATCAACTTATCCCTCACTCAAGGCCACATGCCCACCAATCTTAAAATCACCTCTATAAGACCCATCTTGAAGAACACCTCCCTCGACCCCAAACTCCTAAGCTCCTACAGACCCATAGCAAGCATCCTTTTTCTAGCCAAAATAATTGAAAAAAATAAGTAAAACTTCAACTACAGGAATACATCAACACATCTGCCAACCTTGATCCCCAGCAACATGGCTTCAGACCAGGTCATAGTGTAGAGATCAAAGGAATGGAGAAAAACAAGCAAGGCTTTATACTAATATTCATTGAAATCTCAGCAGCTTTTGATTCCATAAACTACAACAAGCTCATTGAATGCCTTAGGAAACTGGAATATCAAAAACTCCTCTAACATGGTTCCACTTCTACCTCACAGACTGCACTCAACAAGTCATGATGGGACCCCAACCATCTACCAAGTTCAAACATCTACATGGGATACCCCAAAGCTCCTCACTATCTACACTCCTATTCAACCTCTACCTGCAACCAATCTATCTGTAACCTCATCAAACAATCCAATATACATTGCCATCTGTATGCAGGCGAGTTGATGCTGTATGCCCACTTATCCTCAAAATATCAACTACACACGGCAATCAAAGAGTATTTCAAGGCAGTCACGTGGTGGCTAAATGACCACAAACTCACAATAAACTACAGAAAAACTGAAATCCTGCACATAACCAATGACACAACCTACACACCTCCACCAATAATCAAGATCGATAACAATGAAATAAAAGTAAACTCTGAAGTCAAATACTTGGGAGGTATACTAGACCAGCATCTTAATTTCCAACCCGAAATTTAAAAAAACCTACCTCAACAGTCTATCACAAAATCAGGAACTTCCAAAACTATGTCCACTGTTAGTCACCGATGACTTCAGGACAGTATGTCAAGCACTAATAACTCCCCACTTAGACTACTGCATCTCTTCTTCACAGCCTCCCAAAACATGCTATACAATCACTACAACTAGTCCAAAACACAGCAGCTCACCTAATGTCTGGAACACAAAAACAAGACCACATCACACCCACCCTAAACTGGCTCCCAATCCAAGAATGCATCAAGTACAAAACAATAATCAATATGTTCAAGGCTATTCACAACTTATCATCAGAATACATAAATCTCTCCTTCAGAAGAACCCAAATAACAGAGCAAGAAGTCAACTTCATCAAACCTACTCAACATACTCACCCACAAAACCAAAAGCTCACAGACCACCTGCAATAGAACCTTCTCTATATACGGACCACAAACTGGAATGCCCTTCCAACCAACCTAAGAGCCATCAATGACTTAACAGAATTCTGAAGGAAGCTAAAAACTCTCCACCTTCAAGAATCCTTTGGAACTGATACCCAAAAATCCCCCCAAAACACCTCCCAACTCCCCCTTCCATAGCCCCTCCTAAACAACCAGCTCCCAACACAAACCCATCCCACCCTTCTAACCACCTAATCACCCAGTCTACTGTATATAAGTTGACTGTTTAAAGTTATAATGTTCCCAACATACCCTTTCTCTGTATCAAATTGTTGTTCGCTGTAAATCACTTTGATAACTTGAAAGGCGGTATATAAAAAAAGTTTACAATAAATTTATAAATCAATTAATAAATAAATATCATTTGTTAAAAGGGAAGCTGCAACAATGAACTTTGCTCCATCTACAAACTCTTGAGTCCTTTTGCCTGGTCACAACTTCATGTATAATTTTATGGTGCTTAGTGCATTATAAAACTGCAAATCTGTCCCATATGTTGAAAACAAAAACTCACTGGCATAATTGATTTCTTTCTTCACTAAATCAAATAATAAGAAATGGTCTGCTTCAATTTGTAAGCTTTAAACAGACTTCATAGTGATAGTAAATGCTGGCACATTGATTCATTCAGTTTGCTCAGCCACACCTCTTTCAGTTAGAGAAGATTAGCAAATAGCACTGGTACACAACTCAACTCAAGTTCCCCCATATATTTTACTTGATACTTCAACTCCTTCCTTCCCACTTTCCTCTATATAAATTTGAAAAGTGCCCAGAGTCTGTAAATGTACTGGGCTTCATAGCCTCTGCTGGTAATGCCTTTCAAGCCTTGCTAGCTTCCTCTTTGATTCTACAAAGATACCCCAGTCTTCTTAGTATCCTGATGCAGTCATGCCTCTACATTTAGGGGGTTATTTTTAGAAACCTTATTCATAATTTCCACATGAAAAATTAGATATTTGCACATGAAAATAGCAGCCACATGCAAATGGCCATTTTAAAAAGAGCTGACTTTAAATGTGGATGTATTTACTATATAGAAGTTGCAAGAGGGCATATCAGGGCTGTGGTTAGGGAGGGGCCTAAATGGTCAAAACTCTAGCTGTGTATACCTCAATTCTATTTAGTGAATACATATGCATGACTGCAATTGTCCACAATGGGATCTACAGTATACCTGCTACCTGGCCCAGATGGAGTGACCAATTTGTTGGCCCAAAGAGTTAACATTTCTTCATCAAGACCTTGTAAACTGCAAAATTCTATTGAACGGGCTACCAGATTTGACACCAAAATGGCTAATGACATGAAGAACACTTCTACTAAAGGGAGACCCAAGTAACATTCACAAAACTTACAAACCAATGATTTGCCTGCCTATAATCTATAAGCTATTCACTGCAATATATGACCATACTGATTCCAATAACACCATGGCAATAAAACAAAAGGGAAACAAAAGGGGAGTATAGAGAAGCAGAGACCAGCTACTGCTAAACAAAGCCATCATGGCTACTGCTAAGAAAAGTAGAAATCTCAGCATAGCATTAATTGATTATATAAAAAAGCCCTTTTATTTAGCAATGCTTATATACTGCCTTTCATCTGGTCAAAGCTGTGTACATTCAGGTATGATATATATTTTCCTTATCCACAAATGGCTTGTACTCTATGGGGTATGTTTACTAAAGTGCGTTAGTGCAATTCGCGTTAGGAGCCGCGTTAGAAACACAAACTCCAAATAAGGACATGGGTGGTACATCGTTACAAACAACGCGCGTTCCCAAAACTAACGAGCGTTACAGGGCACCGTGGCGCGTTACCGCGCGTTAAGCATAAGAAGGCGCATAGACAGAACTCACGTAAACAGAAGTGTAGCATAATGGAACCTGCACTGACCGCTGATACAAGCATCATGGGATCGATTCCCCAGTGTGCCAAATGCAGGAGGCTGTCTGAGGCACCACCCTGTACATTATGTAGTGAATGAGTAGGCATTTTACTTTTTTTTTTCCAGTAGTGTTGCCAGCAAACACACCCTCACAGTGGCGTAACCAAAGGTGCCGCAGAAGGCACCCCATAACGCACACCACTGACTGTATCAGTGCTGCGTAGCCACGTGCGTTGGTGGGGGCGTAGCCACGTGCGTTGGTGGGTGCGTATCCACGTGCGTTGGTGAGGGCATAGCTACGTGCATGCTCACATGTTGTTATGGACGTGTCACCGCGCGTGGTAACGTGCATTGCTGCGGGCGTGAATACGTGCGTTGGTTCCGGCATGGGCGGGCGTTACTACGTGCGTTGGTTCAGGGCACTGTAGATTACATATCCTTGAGGGTGTATTGCACCTAACATTAATGCTACCATCTCTGATTGTGCTGGCCTATTGCCTATCAGAGACTGTGAGCAGGAGCTGGACTTTACAAACCCCACTTCTTAGTACTGCTGCTACATTTTGCAGCGTCAGCATCATGTTTTATACCACCTTCTGCTGCACACATCTCACATTAGGGTACATTCACATTCCTTTGACTAGATATGTACTCAATGTGGAGATGTATCACACATTTTTAATGCCCCTTTTGTTTAGAGGGATTGAGGAGGGTGTGTGGTGGGAACGGCACAGAGGGAGTCCCTGATTGGTTATATGTCAGGGTGGCATTGGAAGCAATGGAGAGCTTGTGTGTATTTGACAGAGGGGCTTCATTTCACCACGCAGTCCATCTGCAGGGGTTCAAAGGGTTGGATTGGAGTAGTCACACCCATGATGCACTGCACATGAAAATCAGCAGTGCACAGATGGTCATATGTTGCGGTTCCCCCCCCCCATCACCTAGGGCTGATGGGGGTCATGACCATGTGCAGCCCCACAGCACCTCGGCATAGTAGGGGGAACAGACAATGTGTGGCACTGGTACAGAGTAACCACAGACAGTCACATTGTGCGGGTACTGTGACCACCCTGAGTTTGAGGTGGGGTGGCCAGCAACAGGTCCACAGCACCTTTCATGACTGCCATACCCCATGCTGCAGGTCCCCATCAGTGTGTTGTCTGTAGTTCCGTTAGACACACCGTGGTTACATCGGTGTCCTGCTGTATGTCTTGCTCATGTCTAGTCTATATGGGCGATTATGCACCCAAAATAGTGCATCTCCGGTGTTGGTGGCATGGTTACCTGCTGTGGTGGAGGGGGTGGAGGAATTATGATCCACCACACAACCCACCCTCCGGGGCTCAGGGTGCAGAACAGGTTCAGCCACCAATAGATCCACAGTCTACCTCACTGCAATGGTAGCAGTAGAGGGGACCGTCATCCCCAGTCCTGTTGGGGGACAGACAGAGCGCTACACATCCATAGGGCAATAGTCAACAAATGGCAGGCTTGGAAATGCACAGCTGCCCCCCCCCAACATTATCTGACATTCTCCAGCAGCACACCTCCAGCCGCTGCACCCTGCGAGGTGTTCCAGCAAGACACATACTAGCTGCAGACAGTCCGCCAGCTAGTCCAGAGTGCATGGTCCTGGATGAGATGCAGGCACCCAGAACAAGGGTGTCAGCATACACACCAAGCAGATAAGTCAGTGATGGGGCCCCAAAAGGGGACCCATATATATCACATGAGAGAACTGTTATCGAGCACTATGGGGGAAATAGCCATGCAGTGGTCACTGCTCAGTCAGGGTGAGAGTGACCTCCCAGCAGGACATGCTATGGCCACCCTGTTCGTGCAGGTGGAGGCCGGGCACTACAATGTCCGAGCCATTGCCCTATGCCTTGAGATGATGCAGCCAGGTCAGGCCACCCTATACAGCCTATTCCCACAGTACCTTGCTCCTCATTATGCACATTGGCAGGCCACTACTGGCAACAGTGCTAGCACTGAGGGCTGTGGGGGGTGTTTGCCGACACCGCACACTTGATAGACAGACACACACTCCCCACACCTATGCCAGCATTGTGCAGCTATGGAGGTGTTGGGCAGCCGTGCCCCTCCCAACGGTCCAGGGCACAGTGCAGGAATGGCTGTGGTACGCAAAACTGTAGGTGTCACTGCACAGGTTGGTAAACACTGTCAGACACAGGACCTGTAGCACACTCTACAGACGTCAGAAAGGTTTCTATGCTGCAGCTCACTCAGAGAAAACTTGTACGTGAGGTAGGAATTGCTATCTGCCAATAATCATAGCAACCTTTTGATAGATGTGTACCATATTCCCAGGTTTAGGGTGGCATTACTATGGTATGCAGGTGCTCGTATTGGGAGATGCACGCAAAGCCCAAAGTCCTGCCTCTCCAGGTGGCTTTGGATGATGGGACCTGTGGGTGCGGGTGTGTCTGCCCCTGTTGGCTGCTGCTTTACGGCAGTGTTTCCCAACTCCAGTCCTGGTGTGCCAAACACTGTTTGGGTTTTCATGCTGTCCCTCATGGCTATGCAAGAGATACATCTGCATACCATGGGGGTGGTGCATAGATATGCAGCACAGGCATCTTTATTGGAGGCAGCATGGAACCTGAATGGTGTTTGGCCCTCCAGGACTGCATTTGGGAGACTCTGCTGTAGGTAATGGGCCTGTTTATGGAGTCTGTGGTCTGTAGGGTAAAATGTAGGTGTTTTGGGCATATTTACGTCATCTGCAAATAAGGTTCTGTCTGTATTAGGACTTTTTAAAATATGCAGAGTGGGTTGGTGGAATCCACAGCTGGGACTTGAACCTGTGACTTTCTGCATCTGATTACAGTGGTTTTGTGTACTGCACCACCATGTTATCACAGAGGTGGTGTGTTCCCTGGTGGTACCTTGACATGTGCCGCCTGCGGCCTTCTGTATCCCCTTCTCCAGCATCTGTCCAGTTGCCGTTCCAACATGCCCGCCCTGCTGTTGCGGGACATGTGCACGCCATAGGCACCCTGTCTGGTGGTGGGGGAAACCCTGAGCAGCGCTATTTCACTGTGGGTCCATTCACCTTGTATAGGGACAGATTATAGACACTTCCACGATTTCTATCTGTTCTATGGTGCTTACTCGGGGGGGGGGGGTGGTTTCTTATTGATACCACTGTTGACCATCTTGGTTATTGTTTTTATCCAGTTTGTTAGGGTCATTATCAGTGTTTCTGTGCCCTTTTGCTATGTGCACATGTATCACACTTATCACTTTTTTGGGGTTTTCCTGCCTGGGCTGTACATTGCTGACACCGAAATGGTTTCTCTCCCCTTTAATGTGCCTTTAACGGCAGGTTTTCATTCGCATTGGATTTGAGCTCTGAAATTCAGCGTGTTGGTGTGAGGGGAGCCTCTTCCCGCCCAATCTCCGCCCATTGACCCCTTCTCTCCGCCCTCTCTCCACCTTCTGCATTGTTTTACCGCGCCGCGGGGCTTTACGATCGTTAACTACGGTTAACGTGCGTAGTATGATGTTAATGGTCGTTGGCGCGTGATTACGCGTGTTATACTGCACTTACGATCGTTAACATCGTACAATGCGCGTTATTCACGTTTACCGCACTTTAGTAAACATACCCCTATGTTTTGCACCTGAGGGTTAAGTGGCTTGCCCAAAGGAGCACTTGTGGGACTAGAAATCCAGTCTCTCCAACCCAAAGTTGCTGTTCTCCAGTGGGATTCAAGCTCCCAGCCCTCTGGCTTGAGGTAGCTTGCCCCAGCCACTTGGCCACTCCCCCCCCCACCCCCGCCTTGATAGGGGAGCTGTGCTCCTGGAGAAAAAATTGCCTTGAAATGTATAAAATAAATTCTAAATTGATTGAGTACATGAAATTCATCATGAAAATGTAGCAGACCACATTCCACTTACAGTACACAGATTCATCATTCCTCATATCAAGAGCCAGTGAGGAGTGTTTCAGAAAGATTCCTTTTCTATAGCACTTAATTCTTTGAGTGCACTTCTTAACTCTGGGATATGGGTTTAGCCTTAATTCTATATCTAAACAATAAAAAAACCCCTCCTTTAACAATCAACCAAAAATCCCCACCATACAGTAGGCACCAAAATCTCAATGAATTTATTTTTGGTCGGACCATTTGCTGTGAGAGAAAAAAACTCTCCTGTAGCACACTCCTTTTATTCTTTATTGCGAGCCAAACACATAGCTGGTGGGGATTTTTGGTTGATTGTTAAAGTTTTTTTGGATTGTTTAGATATTCTTCTCCTTTGTGTTTTTTTGGTACTATTTGCTGATTGGTGACCACTTCTATATATGGCATCTCAATTGGAGCAAATTAAGTCCAATAAGGCCATTTTTGCTTTTTCAGAAGATATTATTAATAAATTATTAAAATATCCAGCACTGCTCGATGGGGATACTGATTCAGCTTTGACTGGATCTTCAACTTTGTGGGCAGATTTTAAAAATACTCTTCATAAATCGATTCAAGTTCAACTTCATGCAGCAACTATGACTCAATATTTGAAATAACAGATGACACCAAGAAGGTTGTGAATGTTAAAACCACCTCATATGTTTATGGATGATCAAGAGTTTTTGCATAAGTGGAACGTGATACTTAATAAGTGTGGTTTAGACTTAATTGCTCTATTGGTGGAATGTTTGTCGGCTGAGGAAATAAGTCTCACATCACAACTTGATTTTATGGCTTGTCAATTAAAGATGGAAATGTCTGATCCTATTTACAACTCCCATTTGGAAGTTTTATCAACAGAATTATCTTAGTTACGAGAACATTTGCGGGCATCTAAGATTAAGAAATTTTCCCGTGATCTATGGATTATGAAAAGGATCATGTCTATACTTGGAGACAATGCAAACTTGATGAATCTTCCAGAATAAACAAAAAACAAGTGAGTTTTGAATATTCTTTGGATGATACTGATAGTGATTCCACTGACAGTTTCAATCAAATCATCTGAGCAGTCCCATAACATTTGTGTTCCTCAGCTGCAGCAGAATTTTCAGTGGGGCCGCCCTCGGGGTCACCTGCCTTATCAATACAATCAGGGAGACAGCTGCAGGGGGCCTTCCACCAGCTCCTACATGAAAAAGCAGTCATCAACCTTTCTGGGAAAGAATTGATAGAAACTCAAAGGAGTGTTTTAGATTTGGGATTGTCATTTGTTCCATCCTCTACTTATGACCACTTTAAGATGAGACAAGCTTTATTTTGTTTCTTTTGCAAGTTGCAAGTTATAACATTTTTTGCTAAGGAAGGGATGAATATGTATAAGGATGATTCCGTTTTTTCTCTCACGGCAAATGGTCCAACAAAAAATGAATTCATTGAGATTTTGGTGCCTATGGTGGGGATTTTTGTTTGATAGTTAAAGGAGTTTTTTTGGATTGTTTAGATATTCTTCTCCTTTGAGGTTTTTTGGTACTATTTGCTAATTCTATAGCTGGCAAAGACACAGAGGTGACATCACACCTATTGTTTGTAGACGACTTGAAGCTCTATAGTCCCAGTAAACAACTAGTGGAACAGCTTTGTCTAGTAAAACATTTTTCAGATGGAATCAGGATGACTCTTTTTCTGGGAACAGTTCAAACCAACCCAAAGCACAAAAGTACTTACCAGTATTCAAGGGCACACTTAGAAGTGAGACACTCAAAAAAGATTTTTATTAAGACCACTCAGGTCAAGAAGTAGGAATACCAACACCACGAGACCCTACACGAGCCATGTTTCGGCAGAGCCTTCTTCAGGGGTCAGAACTCTGTGTGGTAAAAACATACATAAGAAACAGATACATCACAATCAATAAATAAATTAAAACAATAAATAATCAAATTATTCTAAAACTGGAAGGCAGATATCTAAAGTGGCATGGATAAAAGATATGACCACCATTCTAACATATAGGGGTATGTTTACTAAACTGCGGTAATCGTGAATAACGCGTGTAACATACGGTTAACGATCGTTCGCATGTCATAACGTGCATTCTGACGTGCGAACGATCGTTAACCTACGTTACGCGCGTTAACCGCAGTTAACGATCGTAAACCCCCACGGCGCGTTAAAACAGCACAGAAGGTGGAGAGTGGGCGGAGATAAGGGGTAAATGGGTGGAGAGTGGGCGGGGAGAGGCTCCCCTCACACTAATGCGCTGAATTTCAGAGCTCAATTCCAACGCGAATGAAAACCTGCCGTTAAAGGCATATTAAAGGGAAGAGAAACCATTTCCGTCAGCAATGTACAGCAAAACCGGGGAAACCTACAAAACGTGAGCAGTGTGATACATGTGCACTGAACAAAATAGCAAATAGAAATGGAAAAAGACCACAACAAAATCCTAAAAAACTATAATCCAGCTGGTCAACAGTGATATTAAGGGGCAACCATACAAAACACTCCCAGGAAAGCTCCAAAAAAAAAGAAATGAGTTTTGGAAGGGTCCACGGAGCGTAGACCCTTCCAAAAATCATTCCCTAATTTTAATTATGAGCATTCCTGGGAGTGTTTTCTATGGTTGCCCATTAATATCACTATTGGCCAGCTTGGGTGTGTTTCTATCCCCTTATTCCAAGGTCATATTCGGGGTTTATGTGCACCTATGTCTCCATACAAGGTGAATGAGCCCACAGTAAAAATGTGCAGAGCAGGGTTTCTGACTCTTTCGGCCAGGTGTCCGATCTCCAGGGACTGCACTGTCTCTGTGGCCACAGTGTGGTGCAGTGGACACAGCCAGTACCTGTAGGACCAGAGGGTCACAGGTTCAAAGCCCAGCTGGGGCTACGTCCAATCCAGTCCACATATTTTTCCCACAACTGTACCGTGATTGTAATGACAAACCTTTATTGCTGAGAACATACGCATGGTTAATATGCCTATATTTTACCCCACCGAGCACAGACACCATAAACAGGCGCATTACCTAGAGCAGAGTCTCCCAAATGCAGTCCTGGAGGGCCACACACCATTCAGGTTCCATGCTGCTGCGAATAAAGATGCCTGTGCTGCATATCTATGCACCACCCCCATGGTATGCAGATGTAGCACATGCATATTACTCAGAGACAGCATGAAAACCCGAACAGTGTTTGGCACACAAGGACTGGAGTTGGTTACCTCTGCCGTAAAGCAGTAGCCAACAGGGCCAGACACACCCACACCCACAGGCCCCATTGGCTAATGCCTCCTGGAGAGGCAGGACATTGGGCCCTGCCTGTATCTCCCAATACTACCACATGCATACCCTAGCAATGCCACCCTACACCTGGGTATATGGTACACACCTATCGAACGTTTCCTATGAGTACTGGCAGATAGCAAGTCCTACGTTAAGCACAGTTTGCTCATTGAGCTCCATCATAACAATCTTTCTGATGTCAGCGGTGTGTGCTACAGGTCAGGTCTCTGACAGTGTTTACCACCCTGGGGAGTGACGCCCAATAGTATTGTGGACCATATCCATGCCTGGACTGTGCCCAGGATTGGTGTGGTGGGCAGGGCTGCTGAACTCCTCTACAGTAGCACAATGCTGGCATAGGTGTCGGAGTGTGTGTCTGTCTCTACAGTGTGTGGTGGCTGCAAACACCTTCCACAGCCCACACTGCCAGCACTGTTGCCAGTATTGGCCTGCCAATGTGCATAATGAGGAGCAAGGTACCATGGGTATAGCCCAGACAGGGTGGCCTGGGCAGGCTGCATCTGCACAGCGCATAGGGCACTGACTGCGGCATATTAGTGCCCGGCCACCACCTACACAGACAGGGTGACCGCTGTATGTCCTGCAGGGAGATCAATCTCACCCTGACTGTGTAGTGACCACAGCATGGCTAGGCATCCCCATAGTGCTACATAGTATTTCTATCATGTGATATTTATGTGTTTTCCTTTGGGGGCCAGTCACTGACTTATCTGCTTGTTGTGTATGCTGCCATCCCAGTCCAGTTCTGGGTGCATGCATTATGGACCAACTAGCAGACTGTTTGCAGCTGGTATGTGTTTTGATGGAGAGCCTTGCAGGGTGCAGTGGCTGAAGGCCTGCTGCAGGAGAATATCAGATAGTGGTGGGGTGCAGCTTAGCATGTACAGGCCTAATTTCTGTCTGCTATTGTGCTATGGATATGTAGAGAGCTGCATTGACTGCCCTGAGGGGTGTCTCTCCCACAGCAGAACCGGGGTTGATGGTCCCTTCTACTGCCACCATTGCAGGGAGGTAGAATGTGGATTGGTTGATGGGAGACCCTGTTTACCACCATAATCCCCCTAGGGGTCCATAGGGACTACACCTGACTGAGACAGGCAGATATATCCATAATCTATGACATCATCACAGATGACAAACCAGACATCCTATGTATAACTGAAACATGGGTCACAGAAACAGATTCAGCCATATTGAATCAGATCAGCAAACCTGGATATAACCTCTATAACTGTTCCCGATCCCATAAAAAGGGTGGAGGAGTACTCATAATAGCAAAAGGCAACCTTAAACTCTCCAGCACATATCAGAACTCAAACTCAGACATAGACCTACTCAAGATCGAAAACTCCGCATTATCCATCTGCTTGATATAGAGACCCCCCATGCCGCAACATGAGATACTAGCATCAGCATTGGAAACAATTTCATCAACACAACCTAGAAAATTCCAGATCATACTAGGGGACCTAAACTTAGCATCAACATCTGCCACGAATACAAACACCTTCCTAGAAGCCATGTCCCAACTAGGGTACCAGCAACTAATTACAGAACCCACCCATGATAAAGGTCACACACTAGACATGGTTTTCACGCCCAAAAATGATCAGGTCAAGGATGAGAAGCCCAAGATAGAGATCAACCCACTACCCTGGTCAGACCACCACCAAATCAATATACAGTTAAAGTTGCCGAACCTGTCTAAAGACGCAAAAGCAAATAGAACATCACACCAACAAAGAAGATTCAACAAACCAAACATGGAAGGTCTTATTGAGACCATCAAATCCCACATAGACCTAGACAAAACAGACCTCGATGACTTAACAAGTAACTGGGATGCCGGAATCCGGACCATAGCAACCCCCAAAGAGACTCAGACGCCGAACGCATCAAAACGCCAATCTGAACCTTGGTACACCATAGCATTGACCAGAATGAAGAGAGACCTCAGAAAGCATGAAAGAATGTGGAGACACACCAAATCCACCGAACTCAAGGCTGTGTACCTTAATCTCCTCTCAAAATACAAAGAGGAAATAAACACAGCAAAGAGGTTACACCATACCAACATCCTAAACAAAGCCATTAACAAACCACGGGAGCTCTTTGCACTAGTAAAATCGCTTACCAAAACAGCCCTCCCTGAACATCAAGATAGCCCAATACATCCACAAACACTAGCGAATCACTACGCAAGCAAACTGACTACTACCACCCCCACGTTTCCCGTAGGCACACCGCACCGACGAACGAAGATGAAGCAAGAATCTACATGGAGCTCATTCCACAACATTGATGAACAACAAACCACCAACATTTTAACCTCCATAAACACCACCACCTCACCACTTGACCCCTGCCCAACTGCATGGATCAAAGCGGCAAAAAAAGAGATAAACCAGCAAATAGCCCACATTGTAAATCAGTCACTAAGGCAAGGAAAAATGCCTGAAAAACTAAAACAATCTATAATAAGGCCGATCCTAAAGAACAATTCTCTCAACAAGGAAGACCCGTCCTCATACCGCCCCATATCGAGCATCTCATTCCTGGCAAAAATCATAGAAAAGGCAGTGCTCCTACAACTTCAAGACCACCTTGATGACCACGATACCTTAGACAAACAACAATACGGGTTCAGAAGAAACCATGGAGTTGAAACGCTTTTGATAGCACTAATGAACAACCTCCTCAGAGGACTAGAAGACACAAAGAAAATGTTCATACTCATTTTCATTGACATCTCCGCCGCCTTTAACACGGTACATCATGGGATACTCCTTAGTAAACTGGAATCCATAGGAGTTGAGGGAACCCCCTCAAATGGTTCTCCTCCTATATATCGAACAGAAGGCCTCAAGTACAATTCAATGGGGAAGAAGCTAAACCATTCACTCAAACGCAGGGCATACCCCAGGGTTCAACTCTCTCGGCACTGCTGTTCAATATTTACATGCAACCCCTCTGCGACATTTTTAAAAGGCATAACATCAACTACCACATCTATGCGGATGATATTATGCTCTACACACAACTGGATGTAGCGGACCCTAAATATGCACAGCTCGAAAACTGCCTGGACGAGATGTTGCTATGGCTACAAAAAAATAACATGACGATAAACCACAAAAAAACGGAGGTAATGTATATGTCCAGCAAACCCAACTTCAAGCCGCCTGATTCAATCACCCTGTGCGACAACACGTACAAAGCAAAAGAAGAAATCAAATATCTAGGAGTCACACTCGACTGCAACCTAAGAATGGAGACACACCTGTGTAAAACAAACAAAGCCATCTTCCATAAACTTAGGGTGATACAACCTCTAAGGAAAATACTAGCACCATGCGACTTCAGGTCAGTGGCTCAAGCACTCATAATGCCGCACCTCGACTACTGTAATGCCATCCTCCAAGGTCTACCCAAAAAATCACTAAATATCCTTCAAATGGCCCAAAATGTGACAGCCAGGATCATAATGGGAACAAGAATATCTGAACACATCACCCCAATATTAATCGACCTTCATTGGCTTCCAATTGCAGCTAGGGTACAGTACAAGATGCTAGTAACAACGTTCAAACTTATCAACAACATAGCCCCCTCTTTCCTGTCCTCTCTTATCAGCACACAACCGGCAAATAGGAATAGAAGAACTAACAACTTGGGCACCCTGCAGGTCCCCAACACAATCAGAATTGTGAAAACAAGTACATGTCGCAGAGCCTTCTCTTTCGCTGCGCCTACTATATGGAATCAACTTCCTGTTGACCTGCGTTTAGTCCAGGACATTAAAAGTTTCAGGAAAGAGTTAAAAACCCACCTATTTCAATGCTACTACAACCAGCCATAAGTCGCAAATTCCATGGAAGCGTAGCAAAGTAAACTGATAATTATATGCTTTTGAATCCGCCTTAGGTGTAACTATGTATAGCCATGTAAAATATGTGAATTCCAAAATGTGTAAATATGTACTGTATAAATATGAATATGTTTAACTCCATTCCCCAAAACATTAACCATGTGTGCTGTGACCCCCCTCAGAACTATGTATGTACTCTCCCCACCCGGTCCTGATTGACAACTCCCAAAAGAAGAATCAAACCGCTGCTGATCGCTGGAAGCAGCGGTATATAAATGTGTTCTAAATAAATATCCAAGGTGTTTGTGCAGAAACTACTTATCCCACACATTAACACTGCTGTGGATGTCCAGCATGGCCTATGTCTGCCATGGATGGTGCTGTGGACCTGGTGCTGTGCGCCTCACTGCACCCTCATGGTGAGCGCAGTACCCGCACAATGTGATGGTGTGTAGCTACTCTGTGCCAGTAAAACACACGGTCAGTACCCCCTACCAGGCCGAGGTGCTGTGGGGGTGCATTCCCCATGGTGTGTATCTATGGACAGCTGATTTGCATGTGCAGTGCATCATGGGTATGATTGGCACAATCCAACCCTGTGAAAATCCAGCACCTGCTCACAGGCTCTGATAAACCATAGGCCATCACACTTACATCTGTTAGCATAATTCATAGGTGCAAGACACCCTAAAGAGTCTGTAATATAAAGTGCCCATGCTGGTAACAACACACGTACCCACGCACGATTTTACGCACGCACCAACGCACGTGGCTACGCCCGTACCAACGCACATAACCACGCATGCACCAACGCACGTAGCCACGCCCGCACCAACGCACGTAGCCACGCCCACACCAACCAGCTATGGGGCTGCAACCCAGTGGTTCCTTCACTGCCTGTGGGGCCAGTGGTCATGGGTTGAAACCCACAGTGGGCTTATTTTATAGGGCTGTCTGCAGCATTGTATATTTTTAATGCACATTAGTGCTACCAGCGACAGCCCCTCAGCGTAATATAACCTCACAGTGCCTCATAAGGCGCCCCATGCGGCACCCTATCTGGCGCCCTTTAGGTTGCCTTATAGGGTGTTCTATAGGGGACATTTTGGTGTGCCTCAGCGGACAGTGCACTTTATAATGTGGCCTGTGTAGTGCATTATGGGGTGCCTTCTGCGGCACCTTCGGTTACGCCACTGTGAGGGTGTGTTTCTGGCAACACTACTGAATGTAAAGAAAAACATGCCTCCTCATTCCCTATGTAATGTACAGGGTGATGCCTGGGCCAGCCTTCTGCGTTAGGCACACTGGGGACTTGAACTCATGCTGTCTGTAACAGCGGTCAGTGAAGTAACCATTGTGCTACAGCTCTGTTTCAGTGATTTGTGTCTGTACGCCTTCTTAAGATTAATGCGCGGTAATGCGCCCCGGTGCCCTGTAACGCTCGTTAGTTTTTGGAATGCGCGTTAGTGGTAACGATGTACCGCCTATGTCCTTATTTGGGGTTTCTGTCTCTACCGCGGCTCCTAACGCGAATTGCACTAACGCACTTTAGTAAACATACCCCATAAATCATCATACTAAAAATATACAAAAGACAATTTTTTATAATCAATCTTGTGAAACAAATAAGAACACAGATATGTTAAATTAATCATAACAACAAATAGATGACAAACATAATAAAAACCATAATGATTAATAAATACAGGAACTATAAAAATCTAGACGCAAGTGTGAGAGCCAGAAGGGAAGGAATTAAAACAAAGAATATCTAAAATGTGTCCAAATGGCTTGTACTGCATGTGCATTGTGCGATGCGATGAGTATTAGGTGTTATCAGATGACATCAGATGGAAACAATGTGAGAAAAAACACACTTATCTACAGAGCACAGGAGAGAAAGATATTTAGCATGGTTATTCCAGTTTGACATGGGGCCTACTGAGGCCTAGTGCGAAAACTGTCAGAATACCAGAGGACTAATAAGATATATTTTCTATAATTCTTAAAAAATAGAGGATGGAAAAACAGACCAGGTGGAAGGTTGAATATGTTGGGAAAAAGATCAAATAACAAGGAATAAATCTGACAAAGGCCTGAGCACTTGTTTGTATACCAAGCCATAAGGGTCACAGGTCAGCTGGAATAGAAGTGCAGATATGACAGGACAAAGGAATGACAGAGAAAATCCAGATGCCTGGAATCGAAAACAAAGGGACTATTTGGAAAGAACAATATATAACAGGACAGAACTCTTAAAAGATTGGGAATTTTGCACCCCATTTCGGAGGAAGGTGGGTTGTAAATTTCCACTGTATGTCTGTTAATGAGAGAGTAGTATGTGTCTGATGTCTGTGTGAAAGTCTATCTTTGAGTGTAGCTAGGAATCTCACTGTCATATATCTTTCTCTTTCACTGTGCTAGGATCTGTCGATAGGAAATCTCTTAATTACTTTATAGCTGTAATAAGAAGAGGGTGAAGGAAATTCTCTAAGTTATTTTGTATTTAGCTAGCTTTGGTTGTGTTTCCTGTATGCTTGCATCTATGATAAAAGAAATAAAGGATTTTATTTGTAAGAAGAATCTGTGAGAATTTTGTGCCAGGTATGTGTATAATCTGCATGAGGTTTGGTTTATTGGGAGGAGGTAGACCCTCCCTGTATGTAAGGTTTTGTTTCCCCTCTTGCACGGAGGCGGAGGGGTGGCAATCCACCTGGCCAATGGACTGCTCCCCCCCCCCCCTCCCGGTTCCATACACAAGATAAAAGGTGATGACGAGGACTATATAAGAGAAAATATGATGAGGAGGACTATATATGAATTACCTATAACAAATCAAAAACAAAAAAAATGTGATCCTATCTTGCAAAGGGGGGAGGGAGAGAGGAGGGAGGGAGCAGAAGGGGATGGGGAAAAGGGGGTGGGGGAAGGAAAGGGGAGGGAAGGCAGAAAGGGAGAGAGGGGAGAGGGAAAGGGGAGGGAAAAGGGAAAGGAAGAAACAGAGTTAAAACCATACAAAAAGCACCTGTGGTGTATTCTCTTCTACTTAAGCAATCCTACATAGTACAGATTCTTGGTAGCAGACTTTCATAAAACTAGGCCCCCCCTTGCCCCTTCCTCACCCTCTTCCCCTTCCCACTCCCTCCCTTTTCCTCCTCCCTCCCCATTTTTTTGTTTTTTTTTAAATTTGTTATAAGTACTTCATATATAGTCCTCCTCATCACATTTTATCTTGTCTACATTTTTATAGTTTCTGTATTTATTAATCACTATGGTTTTTATTATGTTTGTCACCTTTTTATTCTTATGATTAATTTAACATATCTGTATTCTTATTTGTTTAACAAGATTGAATAAAAAAATTTGTCCTTTGTACCTTTTTAGTATGATCATTTATATGTTAGAATGTTGGTCATGTATTTTATCCATGGCACTTTAGACATCTGCCTTTCCAGTTTTAGAATGATTTGATTATTTATTGTTTTAATTTATTTATTGATTGTGTTGTATCTGTTTCTTATGTATGTTTTTACCATACAGAGTTCTGACCTCTGAAGAAGGCTCTGCATGTAGGATCTTGTGGTGTTGGTATTCCTATTTCTTGACCTGAGTGGTCTTAATAAAAATATTTTTTGAGTATCTCACTTCTTTGTGTGACTTTTGGTATGGACAAGTGTACTAAGACAACCTTCCTTGGAGGAAAATTGAAGACAACTGAAAACATCTGTCTAACCTGATGACTGTGACATAAAGGAACTAAATTTGGAAGGTGTATATAAATATTGAGGCGTACAGGAAGGAGTAACAATCCAGCAAAAGGTATTAAGAGAAAAGACCAGTTAAGAGAATTAGAGGAGATTGAAGCTGATTCTGAAAAGTGCACTAACATCAAAGAATAAGGGTTATGTTTATTAAAGTGCGTTAGTGCGATTCGCGTTAGGAGCCGCGGTAGAAACAGAAACCCCAAATAAGGACATGGGCGGTACATCGTTACCACCAACGCGCGTTCCAAAAACTAACGAGTATTACAGGGCGCCGTGGTGCGTTACTGCGCGTTAATCATAAGAAGGCGCATAGACACAAATCACTTAAACAGAGCTGTAGCATAATGGTAACTGCACTGACCGCTGATACAGGCATCATGGGATCAATTCCCCAGTGTGTCCAATGCATAAGGCTGTCTGAAGCATCACCCTGTATATTACGTAGTGAATGAGGAGGCATTTTACATTTTTTTCCAGTAGTGTTGCCAGCAAACACACCCTCACAGTGGCGTAACCGAAGGGGCCGCAGAAGGCACCCCATAACGCACTCCATAGGCGCCTTATGAGGCACTGTAAGGTTACAGTATGCTGAGGGGTTGTCGCTGGAAGCACCAATGTACATTAAAACTATACAATGCTGCAGACAGCCCTATAATATAAGCCCACTGTGGGCTTCAACCCATGACCACTGGCCCCACAGGCATTGAAGGAACCACTGGGCTGCAGCCCCATAGCTGTGAACAACTCCCTGGCTGGCTACTGAAGGGCATCAGGCCACCACCCAAACCGCCTGCTGTGTTGGCCAGAATCTGGGTCAAAGCAACCATACCCATGGTGCACTGCACATGCAGATCAGCAGTCCAGAGATGAACACAAGAAGGGGTATGTACCCACACAGCCCCCTGGCACGGTAGGGCGAAATGACTGTGTGCAGCACTGTCACAGAGTAGCAACAGACAGTAGCCCAACAGGGTGCCCCATAAGGAGCTAGAAAAGGTGTCCCATAAGGCAGCTTGAGCCATAGCACAATGGTTAATACATTGTTAGATGGTGCAAGGGTTGTGAGTTCTAGTTCCCCTGTGGGTCTAAGCACAAAAGCTGCCTGCAACATCACCCCCCACAAATTGCAGTCATTGATTTGTATAACCAGGCACCACTCCAGTAAAACATTAGATATCCCTCTATTTTTGTCGGGCACAACCAACCAGAGAGGTGGGAGAAAATGCCCACCTCCCCTTATTGGGAGGGCCCTTTTATTCTAGAGAGCCCCAGCCCTCACAATGATAAAATAGTGTGAATCCACACCCAGAACCGGGTGAGAGAAATTTACAAAGTCAAATATACCCACAAATCATTTACTGAAGGCAATAAAATGTCAAACCGTGCTGGAACCAAGGCAGTTAAGAACTCAATTGTCTCGCCATCGTACTCTACCAGCAAACGCCACCACGACATGCATTTCTCATACCAACTCCGGGCCCGGTATCAAGTGAATGTGTGCCTGCCAGGCGGGGTTATCTTTGGATAAGTATGCGACATTACCCTCACACCAATTCAGTGATGTCGGAAGCAGTTTGTTTTGTACGTGTACGAAGTGCTGCTGGCAAACATACACTCACAGGGCTATAACCCAAAGGAGCTGCATAGTGTACCCTACAAGGCACACCAGAGGGTACAGGTTAATGTGCACTGTCTGCCAGGGCACCCTATAGGGTGTTTACAGAGCGCCCCATAGGGCATGTCATAGGTCTCCCGATGAGGCACCGTGAGGAGTCTGCACTGTGAGGGTGGCGGTGCTGGTAGCACCAATGTTAATTAAAGAAAACTGCCGCAGACAGCCCAACCCAGAAACCACACTGTGGGCTGAAATCCATGATCTCTGGCTCCACCAGCAGCACAGTAGGCAGTATGCCAAATCACTAGAACCACCAGCAAATCCCTGGCCGGCCACTGAAGGATATCCGCCCACCACCCAAAACGTCTGCCATACCCATGGTGCACTGCACATGTACATCAGCACTCCAGAGATGAACATAGGAGGGGGTAGGCACCCTCACAGCACCTTGGCCCAGAAGGGAGAAATGAATATGTGCGCCACTGCCATAGAGCAGCAAAAGACAGTAGGCCAACAGTGTGCCCAAGAAGAAGCCTGAAAAGGTGCCCAGTACGATGTCTAGAAGGGAGCCACAAGCTAAGTGCAATAGGAGGTACACATGGATAAGACAGTGCAGATGGAACCCTGGCCTATCGAACCATCTGTCACGGTGCTCCAAAAAGGGTATGTTGGTCAAGGTCAGTGTGCCTTAGGGACTGCAAGTTGCATCTGGAGGACCTGCAGGACCTGCGTGGAAGAGAGACAGATGTAGGCCGAACACCACATAGAACCCACAGTAAAGGCAATGAACAGGTGACTGACGGAGGGAGAGTAGGGAGTTATTGGACCTGCCATCCCTGCGGGCATCCCATGTGTCTGGCAGCAGCGCTGACAAACATGGTGGGGGCAACAGCACCACAGCAAAGGGTGTTGGCACCCTAGAGTACTAGAAAGACAGTGTGTGGCAGGTGAGGAGAATATGTGTCCCCCAGTGGAGGCGGAGGTGGCCAGAGGAGTGGTTGTGCCACGCAGAACAGGCACAGGCCCGCCAAGCACAAAGAGATGCAATGCAGACAAGGGTTGCAGTGTAGGATACGGGGTGACAGTGCACAGCGACATACAGGACATCTCACAGCAGACAGATGCAGATAGATGGACCAAAGGATGGTCCGCAAATGTGATGAGGATAATATGAGCAGGCAGGACATAGAAGCCAAGAGATGACTGTTACAGCGACCACAGGTACCAGTGCAGGAAAGGCATCAAAACAGGAGAACAGAGAGAGTGCAAAGCCATGACCACTAGGATGGAAAGCACTGCAGAAAACCATAGACTACAACAACACCTTTAGGCACACAGAAATGGATGCAGACAGGACCACAGCATGTCACCTTAGAAAACTACAGCTGTGTGTCAGGTGAGGGCACCCCAAAGAGTAACCATGATGCAGTACACAGGTAGAACAGGGGTCTACAGCCAACATCACAGTCCATAGGTGGGATGGGAGGCACATATGAACAGGTCCACACACACACCAGGAAATATAATGCAGTGTAAACAACATGCAATAGATCAGGGGAGCGACACATGAGGGGTGGAAGGGGCCAGCCCAATGGAAAGCCATGTGGATGGGCTGTGAACAAGGGCAATGGACTGAAAGAGGAGCATGTGAATGACCAACCAGATCAGTGATGTGGCCCAGACCAACCGGCAGCAGCAGTCCCAATACACAGGCAGCCTGGTCACATGCCTCTCCCCAGGAGGAAAACTACAGGTAGTCCAGAAAATGTGGCAGAGAGGCTGCAAACAGGCCACACTGACATGCACAGCTCAACCATGGAAGGGTGGGCGGAGATGTGATGGGGCTGCACACAGCATATGGGCAAGTAAGCAGCAAACAAGGAAGGAAAAGATAAATGCCATGTGTTGTCCAAACTGGCAAGCTCCCGAGTGGCAATGAAATTGTGTGACCACTATCCCAAATATCCCAAACAACGAAAGTGCAAACAATAGTCCAGAAAAGGCAGTCACCAGACCCAAGCAGACATTGCATCCTGCACCCCGGTGCACCATATGACATGTAGAAAGCCATGGGGCCTGTGTGGCAGCCAACGTCGCCAGCACACACCCAATCCATGTTGTGAGGCCACCCACCTGTTGCTGCCCGTGGAGCCTACCCACCCTGACCACCCACCACTGGTGCCACCCCAAATCCGAGCCCGCATTTCATCAGCTGTCATAAACAAACAGTAATATGTGATGTGGAGGGTTTCACCACGACATGTCCCCACAGTGTTCGCACACACCGTATGCACAGCAGTCACCATCCCCAGCCACCAAAAGACCCAGGTTAAAGCATGCAGAGTGACAAGGCACCATGCAATGTCAACATTGACGTATCAGGGTTACACAACCATGTACAGCTCATCCCCCTCCCTACTGCAAGAAACGAAACAACCAGACAGTTCATGGCAGCAATGGTGGGCCATTCCCCCCAGTGACAGCCAAAATAGGCCAACAATGATTTCGAAAAAAGGCCTGTGTCCAAATTGCAGAGGCCCATCTCCCAGTGGCAACAACATCCAGGTACAGTCTCACAGAGTTGCTGTGTCCAAGCACATATGGATGACGGGATCTCCAGATGCAGTGTAGTTGATGTGTCTTGTATGTTGTCTGTGTCCTGTGTGAAAAGGTGTAGATATCAGGCAAGGGAATGGCACACCCACCCCCGGCTCCAGTAGGTCACAAAGGAGACAGTGAGATAGAAAGAGTTCCCCCCAGAATGCATAGATAGCACTACATGACATGGCCACAACACTGAGCACAGTGCACATGGACCACTGCAGGAGATGTCTCTGAAGACCAGGACACCATCCCAAAATGGTCATGTAAATGCACATGACACACAGGCATCCCAGGGGTCCAGAGCATGTCGAGCAGTGGTGGCGCACAGAGATAACAACGAAAGACATGTTGATAGCAACAGGCCAAATGCAGCATCAGCACGTGGTGTATGTCCCAGAGGATGGAAGCTGAGGCCTACCTGAAAGGTAGAGCTGTGGCCTGACTGGGAATGTCCGTGTCAGGCAAGAGCACAAAAAGCCCCAATAGAGGCTGCAGACATCAATGGACTGCGGACATCACCATGTACGCATGGGTAGCTGTGAGTGGAGCATGTCCAAGGTGCGTTGTGTTGTGCGGAAACAAAATGTTGACGTACATCGGTCCACCAGCAAACCTGAGACACGTCTGAAAAGAATATATGACACATGCTCTTAATGTACAGTAGCCCAGAAGCAGAAGGTAAAAGAGAGATGGGGGAACATCACTGGACAGGTGGCCATACACATCCCTGAAACAGAGAAAGGCAGGGTGGCGCAGAATGATCTGTCATGTAGACAAGTCACACAGACAGAGACATACACTGTGAGACAAGGTATGCATGCCAGCAGGTGCAGATGGCAGGACCCCCGACAATCAGCGACAAGTGGAGACACCTATCACAGTACATGCATGAATGCCATGAATCTTGCAAATGCCACAATGGCAGTGAGTGTTCCGCATGCGCCCAAACAATACAATGCCCTGTGCCTGTGTACACACACAGCCTGTTATTATGTGCAGCAGATACACCATTAAGACCCCCAAGATGTGCACAGGCAATGGCCACATGTGTGACAAACGGAAGCTAAGGGTGATGGAGTAGTGGGTCAAAGACATGTGCAGCACCATAGGAGCAGTGGAGAGGGAACAACATATATGTGTCAAACGGTGCCGACAGCAATGCAAACCTCACTGTATGCCAACTCACCCGAGTCACCTGCATGTTGCAGTGATGTACACACACTCCCTACACACAGCACAGCATCGGGCAGTATGGTCAGCCAATCCCTGGGGGCCCGGAACACAGAAGCTTATCCTGGGGAGGCAAAAACACATCAGACATATCGAGACATGTCACGGTAGTGTTGCATAATCCATACACCAGCTCACACATGGCGACCCAGAGACACGTCCCCAGCACAAGCAGAACTTACAGGAGAAGAGCTCCTCGATCAGATGTTGCCTGGCCGCCATCCCCTCACGTGTGTCACCATGGCCAGGTGCAGGAGGGCACACAGGATCCACCCCGAGATCCTCATTAATATCGACTGGAACATTGTGCCTGAGAGCAATGTTGTGGAGGATGCAACAGGCTAGAATGATCTTTGCCACAGTCATGGGTCCGTACTGTAAGGCCCCGCCAGTCCTATCCAGACACCTGAAGCGACTTTTGAGAATGCCAAAGGTGCACTCAATGACTGAGTGGCTGGAGGCATGGGCCTCATTGTACCGCATCTCTGCACCTGGCCGAGGGAGACACACAGGGGTAAGCAGCCAGGTGCGACACCCATATCCTGCATCACCTGCCGAAAAAAATGGTGCAAAGTTACATGTGTGAAGATGCACCAATGGAATTACTGACGTAGCAAACGAAAACTGGACAGCCGAGAGGCTGTGCACACAGATATGATGCCAAATCAGTGCACACAGTGCCAGTGCACCAGAGGCTGATGATGCCACAGACAAAGCACCATGGAATGCCAATAGGGGCAGTGCACATCCATGTTACCGTGCCCCAGGACATGTCCCAAACCTGTGCCCAGAGAGCAGTGGTGGCAGCTGTGAGCTCATATGTCTGACAGTGGCAAAGCACACCCAGGGGTGCAGGGATGCACAGGTGTGCAAGTAGCTGACCGGCATGATCCAGTGCACACAGAGCAGAGGCCAATGGAACACATCCCGGGGGGGGCGCCAGGTGGGGGTGGCAGTGGAGACCAGAGAAAGTGCCCAGACATGCAGCAGACATGTGTCATAGCAGAAGCGCCCACAACACATATCACGTGTAGCCCCCAGCATGGCCAGAGAGAGGAGGCCACACATACAGAATGACCACCACGTGGATGTGTCTGTGTCCCCATCCAACCCCCAATCAAGATGGCACATGCACAAACATGCGACATAAGGGGTGGGTGAGTGACGGCCCCTTTTGTTTAGAGGGATTGAGGAGGGTGTGTGGTGAGAACGGCACAGAGGGAGTCCCTGATTGGATATATGTCGGGGTGGCATTGGGAGCAATGGAGAGCTTGTGTGTATTTGACAGAGGGACTTCATTTCACCACGCAGTCCATCTGCAGGGGTTCACAGGTTTGGATGGAGCAGTCACACCCATGATGCACTGCACATGCAAATCAGCAGTGTACAGATGGTCATATGTTGAGGTGTGCCCCCCCCATCACCTAGGGCTGATGGGGGTCCTGACCATGTGCAGCCCCACAGCACCTCGGCATGGTAGGGGGAACAGACCATGTGTGGCACTGCTACAGAGTAACCACAGACAGTCACATTGTGCGGGTACTGTGACCACCCTGAGTTTGAGGTGGGGTGGCCAGCAAAAGGTCCACAGCACCTTTCATAACTGTCATACCCCATGTTGTAGGTCCCCATCAGTGTGTTGTCTGTAGTTCCGTTAGACCAGTGGTTCTTAACCAGTTTTCCTTGAACCCCTAGGCCAGTTGAGTGTTCAGGATAGCCCTAATGAATATGCATGAGATATATATGCATTAGAGATATCCTGCCAACCTGACTGGTTTGTGGCCCTCTAGGGCTGGATTTGGAGACCCCTGCCTTACATCTCTGTCATTTAAGAATGTGAGTGGGCAAGGTGCAGATCTCCAAGACATCAAAAAGGTTAGATAGAATTTGTCACATGCCTCTTTGCTTCTCACCACCACCAAAATATTGTCTATTAGACAACCTTTTGGTGGTGGTGAGAATTGAGGAGGCATGTGACACATTCTATCTACCCTTTTGATGTCTAGGACATCTGCACCTTGCCCACTCACAATCTTAAATGACAGAGGTGTAAGGCAGGAGTCTCCAAATCCAGCTCTAGAGGGCCACAAACCAGTCAGGTTGGCAGGATATCTCTAATGCATATATATCTCATGCATATTCATTAGGGCTATCCTGAACACCCGACTGGCCTAGGGGTTCAAGGAGGACTGGTTAAGAACCACTGCGTTAGACACACCGTGGTTACATCTGTGTCCTGCTGTATGTCTCGCTCATGTCTAGCCCCTATGGGCGGTTATGCACCCAAAATAGTGCATATCCGGTGTTGGTGCCATGGTTACCTGCTGTAGGGGGGGGGTGAGATTATGTACCACCACACAACCCACCCTCCGGGGCTCAGGGTGCAGAACAGGTTCACCCACCAATAGATCCACAGTCTACCTCACTGCAATGGTAGCAGTAGAGGGGACCATCATCCCCCATCCTGTTGGGGAACAGACAGAGCACTACACATCCATAGGGCAATGGTCAACAAATGGCAGGCTTGGAAATGCACAGCTGCCCCCCAACATTATCTGACATTCTCCAGCAGCACGCCTCCAGCCGCAGCACCCTGCGAGGTGTTCCAGCAAGACACATACTAGCTGCAGACAGTCCGCCAGCTAGTCCAGAGTGCATGGTCCTGGATGAGATGCAGGCACCCAGAACAGGGGTGTCAGCATACACACACAGCAGATAAGTCAGTGATTGGGCCGCAAAAGGGAACCCATAGATATCACATGAAAGAAATGCCATAGAGCACTATGGGGGAACCTAGCCATGCAATGGTCACTGCTCAGTCAGGGTGAGAGTGACCTCCCCGCAGGACATGCTATGGCACCCTGTTCGTGCAGGTGGTGGCCGGGCACTACAATGTCCGAGCCATTGCCCTATGCCTTGTGCTGATGCAGCCAGGTCAGGCCACCCTATACAGGCTATTCCCACAGTACCTTGCTCCTCATTATGCACATTGGCAGGCCAATACTGGCAACAGTGCTAGCACTGAGGGCTGTGGGGGGTGTTGGCAGCCACCGCACACTTGATAGACAGACACACACTCCCCACACCTATGCCAGCATTGTGCAGCTATGGAGGTGTTGGGCAGCCCTGCCCACCACAACGGTCTGGGGCACAGTGCATGAATGGCTATGGTACGCAAAACTGTAGGTGTCACTGCACAGGTTGGTAAACACTGTCAGACACAGGACCTGTAGCACACTCCACAGACATCAGAAAGGTTGCTATGCTGCAGCTCACTCAGAGAAAACTTGTACTTAAGCTAGGAATTGCTATCTGCCAGTAATCATAGCAACCTTTTGATAGATGTGTACCATATTCCCAGGTTTAAGGTGGCATTACTAAGGTATGCAGGTGCTAGTATTGTGAGATGCACGCAGAGCCCAAAGTCCTGCCTCTCCAGGTGGCTTTGGATGATGGGGCCTGTGGGTGCGGGTGTGTCTGCCCCTGTTAGCTGCTGCTTTATGGCAGTGTTTCCCAACTCCAGTCCTGGTGTGCCAAACACTGTTCGGGTTTTCATGCTGTCCCTCATGGATATGCATGAGATACATCTGCATACCATGGGGGTGGCGCATAGAAATGCAGCACAGGCATCTTTATCAGAGGCAGCATGGAACCGGAATGGGTGTTTGGCCCTCCAGGACTGCATTTGGGGGGCTCTGCTCTAGTTAATGGGTATGTTTATGGTGTCTGTGCTCTGTAGGGTAGGATGTAGGTGTTTTGGGCATGTTTACGTCATCTGCAAATAAGGTTCTGTCTGTATTAGGACTTTATAGTGGTGGTTAAAATATGAGGACTGGGTTGGGGGAAACCACAGCTGGGACTTGAACCTGTGACTTTCTGCTTCTGAATATAATGGTTTTGTGCACTGCACCACCATGTTATCACAGAGATGGTGCATTCCCTGGTGGTACCTTGACATGTGCCACCTGCTGCCCTCTGTATCCCCTTCTCCAGCATCTGTCCAGTTGCCGTTCCAACATGCCCGCCCTGCTGTTGCGGGACATGTGCACGCCATAGGCACCCTGTCTGGTGGTGGAGGAAACCCTGAGCAGCGCTATTTCACTGTGGGCCCATTCACCTTGTATGGGGACGGAGTATAGACCCTTCCACGATTTATATCTGTTCTATGGAGCTTACCCAGGGGGGAGGGTTATGTTTCTCATTGATACCACTATTGACCAGCTTGGTTATTGTTTTTATCCAGTTTGTTGGGGTCATTTTCAGTGTTTCTGTGCCCTTTTGTTCTGTGCACATGTATCACACTTATCACTTTTTTTTTGGTTTTCCTGCCTGGGCTGTACATTGATGACACCTAAATGGTTTCTCTCCCCTTTAATATGCCTTTAACGGCAGCTTTTCATTCGCATTGGAATTGAGCTCTGAAATTCAGCGCGTTAGTGTGAGGGGAGCCTCTCCCCGCCCACTCTCCGCCCATTGACCCCTTCTCTCCACCCTCTCTCCTCCTTCTGCGTTGTTTTACCGTGCTGCGGGGGTTTACGATCGTTAACTACGGTTAACGCGCGTAGTATGACGTTAACGCTCGTTGGCGCATGATTACGCGCATTATAATGCACTAACAATCGTTAACGTCGTACAACGCGCGTTATTCACATTTACCGCACTTTAGTAAACATACCCCTAAGATACAAGCTATCTACTAGCTTGCAATCCCCATACTTTCATATAATTCTGGAAGTGTAGCCTGCCTCTGAAATATCTTTAAAAACTGAATGTACAAACAAGAAAAAGCTCTGCCTATGAGTTGGTTTATAAGAAACAATGTATGCCAAGTCCGTACATCCCTACATCTGAAGGAGGAATGGTCCTCATAGAAATTGATCATACATAGAGTGACCATCACAGGCCTCCAGCCCTACTTGACAGCATCAACAGACCTGAACACATGAGCAGTATGAAAGTAAATGACCAGAATCTGTCTCCATTATCAATCTTGGACAAGCATTCCAAAGAGTAGAAGGAATGGATTAGAATTTACCAGTATACTTAGGGAAGGAAGCAACATAAGGGTATGTTTACTAAACCATCTTAATGTGCGCTCTGTGACGTTATCACGAGATAAGGTACCTTATCGCACGATAATGGCGCTTTATCAGGCGCACAGGTACCTTAGCGCACGATAACGCGCGCAGCGGCGCAAACGAGCGCTGAAGGCGGGGAAAGGCTCTCGGAGGGCAGAGGAAGGCTCCCCAGGGGCAGAGAGAAGGGGTCAATGGGTGGAGGGTGGGAGGGGAGAGGCTCCCCGCACACTATCACTGTGAAATCCGAGGCTCAAAACTAACGCCAGTGAAACCATGGCGTTAGAGCTGATTTAAAGGGAAAAGAAACCATTTCCGTCAGCAATGTACAGCAAAACCAGGGAAACCTATAAAAAAGTGATAAGTGTGATACATGTGCACGGAACAAAAGGGGAAATAAACCTTGAAAATGTACAGAAGAAAATGTAAAAATAAAATAACCAAGCTGGCCAATAGTGATATCAATGGGAAACATAAAAAAAACACTCCCAAGAAAGCTCCAAAAAAAAGATATAAATTTTGGAAGGGTCTATGCTCTGTCCCCATACAAGGTGAATGAGCCCACAGTGTAATTGCGCTGAGCAGGGTTTCCGACTCCATCAGCCAGGTTTCCTATGGCATGCACATGTTCCACAACAGCAGGGCGGGCATTTCGGAACAGGCAACTGGACAGATGCTGGAAAAGAGGACACAGAGGGCTGCAGGTGGCAAATGCTGCGGTGCAGCTGGCCCACAGTGTGGACTAGGGTGATGCCTAGCTGGCCCATAGGAATGCTGAAACAGTAGAGCAGCCAGACAGCAACTTCTGAGGGCCCAACATGGGCACGAGTGTGCTTCCCACAGTGTCACAGGGGATAGTACCCAGCAGGTACCCCGAAGGGCACAGAACATTGGCATGCAGTGCTGGGAGGAAGCATGGGCATCTATGCAGGCACCCCTATCCCAGAACCCACACCATAGGCAGCCACCTACCCACACACTGGATGGCCTGAGACTGCGCTCCACCAGCACCACCAGCAGAAGGGCATGTCAGCATGGGCAGAGGGATACTGGTGGTGGAGGGGGCAGTGGCAGCTGCCCAGAGCAGACCGTAGCCTAGCCCTGTGTAGGTGGGTGCCATGCACTGCAACAGACAGGCCCTGTCTGATGAACAGTCATGGTATCACCAGGGAATGCACTGTCTCTGTGGCAACACAGTGGTGCAGTGCACACAGCCAGTGTGTTCCAAAGCAGAAGGTTACTGGTTCAAGTCCCAGCTGTGGATCCTGCCAACCCAGTCCCCATATTTTACCCACTGCTAATACAGACAGAACCTTTATTGCAGATGATGTAAACATGCCCAAAACACCTACATTTTACCCTACAGAGCACAGACACTATAAACATGCGGATTACCTAGAGCAGAGTCTCCCAAATGCAGTCCTGGAGGGCCAAACACCATTCAGGTTCCATGCTGTCTCTAATAAAGATGCCTGTGCTGCATTTCTATGCGCGGCCCCCATAGTATGCAGATGTATCTCATGCATATGCATGAGGGACAACATGAAAACCTGAACAGTGTCTGGCCCACCAGGACTGGAGTCGGGAACCTCTGCCCTAAATCAGCGGCCAACAGGGGCAGACACACCCAAACCCACAGGCTCCATTATCCAATGCCTCCTGGAGAGGCAGGATGTTGGGCCCTGCGTGCATCTCCCAATACTAGCACTTGCATACCATAGCAATGCCACCCTAAACCTGGGAATACGGTACACAGCTATCAAAAGGTTGCTATGATTATTTGCAGATAACAATTCTGAGGTTAAGTACAATTTTCTGAGTGAGCTGCATCATAGTAACCTTTCTGATGTCTGTGGAGTGTGCTACAGGTCTTGTGTCTTACAGTGTTTATCACCCTGGAGGGTGACCCCAACAGTATTGCGTACCATAGCCATGCCTGCACTGTGCCCAGGACTGGTGCGGTGGCCTGGGCTGCCAAACACCTCTATAGTTGCACAATGCTGGCATAGGTGTGGGGAGTGTGTGTCTGTCTATTCAGTGTGTAGTGGCTGCAAACACCCTCCACAGCCCACACTGCTAGCACTGTTGCCAGTATTGGCCTGCCAATATGCACAATGAGGAGCAAGGTACTGTTGGAATAGCCAGGTTAGGGTGGCCTGGGCTGGATTCATCTGTACATAGAATAGGGCAATGGCTCGGACATTGTAGTGGCTGGCCACCACTTGCATGGACAGGGTGGCCACAGCATGTCCTGCTGGGAGGTCACTCTCACCCTGACTGAGCAGAGACCACAGCATGGCTAGGTTCCCCCATAGTGCTATGTTGTACTTCTCTCATGTGATATTTATGGGTTCTCTTTTGGGGACCAATCACTGACTTATCTGCTTGGTGTGTATGCTGACATCCCAGTTCTTGGTACATGCATCTTCTCCAGGAACATGCACTATGGACTAGCTAGCAGACTGTCTGCAGCTAGTATGTGTCTTGCTGGAACACCTTGCAGGGTGCAGTGGCTGGAGGCTTGTTGCTGGAGAACATCAGATAGTGGTGGGGGACAGCTGTGCATTTCTAGCCCTACTGTCTGTCTGCTATTGCTTTATGGCTGTATACAGCTCTACATTGCCTGCCCTGTAGGGTATCCTTCTCCAGCAGGACTGGAATGGTTGGTCCCCTCTACTGCCACCATTGCAGGGAGGCAGAATGTGGATCTGTTGGTGGGCGATCCTGTTTCCCACCCTGAGCTCCAAGAGGGTGGGTTGTTTGGTGGTAAGAATCCGCCTATGAGTCCAAACCTCCCCCGCTTCAACTACATCATGTAACCATGGCACCAACACAGGAGATGAACTATTCTGGGTGCATCATAGCCCATAAGGGCTAGACATGACTGAGAAATACAGAAGGACACAGATGTATCCTAGGTGTGTCTGCAGGAACTACCTATCACACACAGTAGTACTGATGGGGACCTGCAGCATGGCGTATTTCAGACATGAAAGGTGCTGTGGACCTGCTGCTGGGCGCCCCACCTACCCTCAGGGTGAGCACAGTACCTGCACAATGTGACGGTCTGTAGCTACTCTGTGCCAGTACCACACACGATCGGTTCCCCCTACCAGGCCGAGGTGCTGTGGGGTGCATACCCCATCTTGTGCCCATCTGTAGACTGCTGATTTGCATGTGCAGTGCATCATGGGTATGGGTGGGTTAACCCTATCCTGGTAACCACAGCAGACAGTTTGTGTGGTGACATGCAGTCCTTCTGCAGCCTGCCAGGGGCTTTTTTGGAGCTGTAGCCTACTGGTTACTTCACTGGCTGTGGGTCCAGAGGTCATGGGTTCAAACCCATGGTGGGCTTATTTGATAAGGCTGTCCAAGGCATCGTCTATTTTTAATGTACATTAGTGCTGCCAGCAGAAACACCCTCAGTGTACTGTAACCATAAGGCACCCCATAAGCAATGTTCCCTCTAATTTTCTGTAGACTGTGTGCGCATAAAATATCAGCTGTGCAGCTTTTGAAGGAAGGTTAAATTTCTGTGCGGCACATAACGATACTTGGAGTTCTATACTTTAAAATTTGACTACACGTCAGAATACAGTATGTACACCACATTGATTGCACTAGATAATATTGTAGAACTTGTGAAAACCATAAATACACAAGAACTTTTAAATTTTAAGATGTCTGTGTTGTTTTCTATCAGAATCAGAACCGTAATTTTTGTGCGCTCTGTTATAAAGTATGTGCGCTCGCTCGGCAAGGTGTGTGCACGCGCACACGCGCACAGCTTAGAGGGAACAGTGCCCATAAGGCACCTTATAGGGCGCCCTATAAAGTGCCTTATAAGGTGCCTTATCAGATGTCCTCTAAAGCGCCTTATAAAGTGCCCTATTGGGGACATTATAGGGTGCCTTGGCGGACAGTGCACTTTATAATGTGCCCTATGGAGTGCCTTGTTGTTGTTAAGTGCCGTCGAGTCGGAGTCGACTCATGGCAACCCTCTGGATAGCGATCCTAAATTGTGTTCGGTCTTCAGTCAGGCGGCTCATTGTTGACAGACTGGTACCCGTAGCTGCTGTTATTGTATCGATCCATCCATCTCATTGCTGGCCTTCCTCTTTTGCGTTGACCTTCTATCTTGCCAAGCATAATGTCTTTCTCTAATGATCTCTCTCTTCGCATGATGTGTCCAAAGTATGAAAGTCAAAGTCTTGTCTTCTGAGCTTCTAAAGAAAGCTTAGGTTTGATCTCCTCTAGTACCAACTGGTTTGTTCTTCGGGCAATCCATGGTATACAGTACCATAATTCAAAGGCATCAATTTTCTTCCTGTCTATCTTTTTCACTGTCCAGCTTTCACATCCATGTGATGTTATTGAAAATACCATGGCTTGAACAAGTCGAATCTTTGTATGGAGAGAGACATCTCTGCTCTTGAGAATCTTATCTAGGTCTTTCATAGCCATTCTGCCAAGAGCAATGCGTCATCTGATTTCTTGACTGCTTGTTGCTTCTTTATTGATAGTTGATCCAAGTAGGTTAAAGTTGTTCACAATTTCAATTTCTTCTCCTTCAACGATGAAACTGTTGATTATGCCAGTTGTCATGATCTTTGTCTTCTTTACACTAATGTGCAGGCCCATTTTGAGACTATGTTTTTTGATTGTGAGAAGCAAATGTTTCAGATCATCTTCACTTTCAGCCAGTAATGTGGTATCATCAGCATAGCGAAGGTTGTTGATGAGTCTTCCACCAATCTTCACACCTCTGTTGTCTTCATACAATCCTGCTTCTCTGATGATATGTTCTGCATATAAATTAAACAGGTAGGGGGAAAGTATGCAGCCTTGTCTTACACCTTTACTTATTTTAAACCATTCTGTTTCTCCTTGTTCCATTTGAACTGTTGCTTCTTGATCAATGTACAGATTGCGCAAGAGAACGATCAGGTGTTCTGGTATACCCATGCTTCTTAATGTGGCCCAGAGTTTCTCATGGTTTACACAGTCAAAAGCCTTGCTATAGTCGATAAAGCACAAATAGATATCCTTTTGGTATTCTTTAGTCTTTTCAAGGATCCATCTCACATCCGCAATGATGTCTCTCATTCCTCGCCCTTTCCTGAACCCTGCTTGCACTTCAGGTAGTTCTTGTTCCAGGTATGGTTGTAGTCTCTTTTGAATAATCTTCAGTAGAATCTTGCTGGCATGTGGGATCAGAGCGATTGTGCGATAATTTCCACAGTCAGTTGGATCACCTTTCTTTAGTATTGGTATAAACACAGATCTTTTCCAGTCAGTTGGCCATGATGTTGTTTTCCATATTTCTTGGCAGAGCCTTGTGAGTACGGTAACAGCTGCATCAGATTTCTGCAATACTTCTATGGGAATGCTATCAATGCCTGGTGCTTTGTTCTTTGATAAGGCTTTCAATGCTGCTTCAACTTCTTCTTTCATCACCAATGGTTCCTGATCATAAGGTACAGGTTGAAACGGCTGTTGGTCCTCTTGATCTTTATCATATAAAAACTCTGTATATTCCTTCCACCTTTTCTTGATCTTCTCAGCATCATTGAACATAGAACCTTGAGCATCTCGTAACATTCCAATTTGAGGATGGAAGTTTTTCTTTAACTCTCGTAGCTTTAGGAAAGCCGATCTTGTTCTTCCTCTAATAGTTTCTGCTTCTATTTCCTTGCAAGTGTCATTGTAGTACTTTTCCTTGTCCTGTCTTGCTGCACGTTGGAAATCTCTGTTGAGTTCTGCGATTGTCTTTCTTTCTCCTCTGGCTTTAGCTTCTCTGCGTTTCTGGGCAATTTTCAGAGTTTCTTCCATCATCCATTTTGTCCGTTTTTGCTTTTTCACCTTTTGTAGAGACTTCTCGCTTTCTTCCAACACAACCTTCTTGATGTCATTCCATAACTCTTCCGGAGCTCTGTCATTTGTATCTAAAGCAGCAAATCGATTTTGCAGGCAGTTTTAAAATTCCAGTGGTATATTCTCAAGGTCATATTTTGCTGCATTCTTGAGTGCTTTGCTCTTTTTCAACTTTAGCTTGAGTTTGCATACTAGTAGTTGATGATCTGTACCACAGTCAGCTCCAGGTTTTGTCTTGGTTGATGTTACAGAGCTTTTCCATCATTGACTTCCACATATGTAGTCAATTTGATTTTTATATACTCCATTCGGTGAAGTCCATGTGTACAGTCGCCGCTTGTGTTGCTGGAAGAAGGTGTTTGAGATGAATAGATCATTGGTCTTGCAGAATTCTATCAGTCTTTCTCCAGCTTCATTTCTGTTGCCAAGTCCATATTTTCCAACTACTTTGCCTTCTTCTTTGTTGCCAACTTTTGCGTTCCAGTCACCCATGACTATCAGGATATCCTGTTTGCATGTTCTGTCAATTTCAGCTTGTACTTGTTCATAGAACTCTTCAATTTCATTCTCTTCAGCAGCTGTTGTTGGGGCATATACTTGAATTATAGTTGTGTTGATAGGCAATCCTCGTAGACGAATAGAGATTAAGCGTTCGCTGACTGCATTGTATTTCATTACAGTTCTTGCAAGTTTCTTCTTTATTATAAATGCAACACCATTTCTTCTTTGTCTTTCATTTCCAGCATAGTAGACCATGTGATCATCTGATGCAAAGTGCCCCATGCCAGTCCATTTCAGTTCGCTGACACCCAACAGATCAAGTTGTACACGTTCCATTTTATTCTTGACCACCTCCAACTTCCCTTGGTTCATGCTTCGTACGTTCCATGTTCCAATGTGTAAGACATCTTTACAGCTTCTGACTCTCATTTCATGCACAGCTACATCAGCAGTCAGACTTCACGTGGGCTTTGATCCAACCACATCATAAATGCTGGCTTTACTCTGAAAAGTCTTCAGCTCTTCCCCAGTAGCTAGTTGAGTGCCTTCTGACCTGGGGGTCTCATCTTCCAGCACCATAGCACAATTTGTTTTGTTGTAACTATCCATTGGGTTTTCACTTGCCTTATAGGGTGCCTTATGCGGCACCTTAGGATACGGCACGTGAGGGTGTGTTTGCTGGCAGCACTAATTAAACTACAAATAAAATGCCTCAAAAATCAATACTTACACGTAAAAGCTACTGGCTCAGCTAGCCTTATGGATTAGGCACACTGGGGGGGCCAAACTCATGACCCCTATACCATACCTCAGTGTATTAACCATTGTGCTACACCTCTGTTTCTGTGTTTGCATTTCTGCGCGCCTACTTAAGATAACCGCGCGTTAATGTGCTTAGCGGCATCTTGCCTGATAATGTGCGCAGTGCACGTTATCGCGCGATAATCCCGTTTTGCTACTTTAAGACCAACACGCCCACTCCTTTTATGGCAGCCTGCACACTATCGCCGGGCGCACGTTAAGACGGTTTAGTAAACATACCCCATAATATGCAAAAGAATAGAAAATACTCTTCCAAGAATTAGATCAACAAATGAGGACATATGAGTGGTTAAAGAGAGGCAAACTGAAACCTAAGGATGAGACTGTTAGCTGCAGCCCAAATCAGTGAATTAAGGATGCGATGGTTCACAGTGAACATAAACTGGTAAAACAGTCATATGCAGATTCTGTAAGAAAGAGATGGAAATGATTACTACTACTAATCATTTGTATAGTGCTACAAGGCATACCTACAGTGGTGGGATCTAAACCAGTTAAAAACTGGTTCGGTCTCAGCCCTCCCACATGCGTGACGGCTGGGTTGCTGCTTGGAGACATTGCTGTGGCCGTACACTTGTGCCACTGCTCTATACCAAGGGGTAGCAGGCGGGAAGATTTGTGCCACTGCAGTGTTGGTGTTTCCATGCCTTGTTCAGCCTGGTTTGGCGAATGCAGGCTGCGGCAGGATATGGTTTGCGCAAACCGGGCCGAACTGGCCCAATCCCACCACTGCATACACAGCACTGTTCATGCATAGTCCCTGTTCAACAGAGATTTCTGTTGGCAAAAAATGTCTATACAGAAAGGCACAATGAGATAGCATGGCTCATAGAGTGGAGACTAAGTACTATAACATCACTATTCTGGAAAGGCACAGGGAGCATGACCCTAAGAGAATTACAGAGGATGAAGAAGTTATGATCACTTGGGACATTCCCATTCTGACATATAAGAAGCTGGATAGACCTCGGGGCAGAGAGTGAGAAGCCGAATCTCCTCCTCCTCTATCCACTGCAAGACCAATCAGGGACACCGGGTCTTGTCATTAACGGCACCTGTAGCAGGTGTGCCCACACCTGGCGGGCCCACGCCTGATGGCCTCGCCAGAGGGCCCTTTGGCATGGCCCTTAAGCGGGGCACGGAGGTGGGGTACGGAGGTGTACAGAGGCGCACATCCTAAGAAGAACTCCATACCAATACACTACTAAACAAAAGCTGAATTTAAGAGACCTAATCCACACCAGCTCACAGCAAAATTGAAATGGCAGATAAAGTCAAGGACCTCAAACATCAAGACATCTGAGCTCAGCTAAGTAGAACAAAAAGACAAGCATGGAAGCAGTAAACCACTACGGCCTTCTAAGCCTAACGGTACTACTCCTCGCTCAACAACCAAAAACGTACACAATACCATTTCCAAGCATGTTCCCACTAGCTTACACACCTTATATGCCTTGCTATATCACACTGCAACCCTATCAATATCCCATGCAGAAAACTCCAAACAAAAAGCACAAAACCGGACAGAAACCATCAGTGAAAAAGAAGACCAGTAACCCCATACTCGCCAGTACTGTTTACTTTGCACTAATGAATGCCAGATCAATTAGGAACAAGCTTTATACCATCAATGATTACATTTCAGACCACAAACTAGACATAGTATGTATTACAGAGACATGGCTTGCAGAAACGGACCAAGTCATACTGAACCAGATTACACCAATTGACTTCAAAGCATTCAGCTGTCCTAGAATAAACAAAAGAGGAGGCGGAGTTCTAATACTGGCTAGAGGAAACTACAAATTTCAACTCATATCCACATCTACTTCATCAGAATCAACCACTATAATCATCTCAAACCACTATGTCAGTTTCTGTGTTACCTATAGACCCCCCCCAATGCCAAGGACGATCACCTATCAGTGATACCTGAGTCAATATGTGCAACCAACAACCAGCACAAACCTCTCATTGTCCTGGGAGACTACAATCTAACTTCTGCACCACCAAAGCATACCAGAGCATTCCTTAAAGTCTTAGAAGCACTTGAATACAAGCAGACAGTCAATGCACTTACACATCAACATGGAACTATACCGGACCTCATCTTCATACTAACTGTCCAAACGCAACTGTCCAAACTAAATCAATTCACTAACCCAATATCTACGCAAATTCCATGGTCAGATCATTGTGTCCTTACATTCTTATTGCTGCTGGAGAACTTGACCCAACACTATGAGGTGAAAAATACAAGAAGATTCAAACCCTATAACAAAGAAGACTTCCTGAAGGAAATAATACCAAAAATTCAACAAGGATGCAATAGCCTGGATGATACAATAGACAAATGGAACCACTGCATAACCAAAGCCGCATCTGCTCCAAGAAAGGAAAATCCATCTACCCACAGATGAACCCATGCTCCCTGGTATTCCAACACAATCAGGGAAGCAAAACGTTCCCTCAGGCGAATAGAAAGAAAATGGAGACATAACAAATCTCCAGATACACTACAACAGTACAAAACTGAACAGCAAAATTACAACAAACTCATCAATGAACATAAACAGCAATACCATACTAACCTCATCATGAAAGCGGCAAATAAACCAAGGGAGCTTTTTAGCATTGTGAAAAAGCTCACCAAAGACCACTCTGGACATAACAACCATCAGATTGACCCACATGAATATGCATACTACCTAATGAATAATAACACCATGCAAGCCCTGACAAGCACCACGGAAATATCCAATCTAAAAAGAACTAACACAGGACAAACCTGGAAAATTTTCACCATACCAACAGTAAAGCAAATAGAAGACATTGTGAATGCTTTGAATACAACCACATTTCCATCAGATCCATGTCCAGTTGAATGGATCAAAAACTCCAAAGATCAGCTATCAACACACATCCACAAAATTGTAAAAGAGTCACTGATACAAGGGCATGTACCACAGTTGCTCAAACAAGCCATGATACGACCTATCTTCAAGGGTGCAAGGCTGTGTCCTATGGATCCAAAATCATACCGACCCATTTCAAGTCTGCCATTCTTATTGAAAGTTATTGAAAAAGTGATACAGAGGCAACTACAGGACCACATTGATCTACATGCTCCATTAGACCCACAACAGCATGGATTCAAGCCAATGCACAATGTAGAAACTCTACTCACAGCCCTATTTGACAACCTACTGAAGGGTCTGGACAATATAAAGAATGGATTTTTACTTGTGTTCATAGACATCTCAGCAGCATTTGATACAGTTTCCCACTCAGTGCTGCTAAACCGATTACACGAGATTGGACTATGCAACAACACAATAAAATGGTTTACATCATATCTAAGCAACAGAATGCAGAAAGTCAAAGGAGACTATGGAAATTCCTCACAGTTCCCCATCAGACAAGGAATTCCACAAGTATCAGCTCTGTCATCTGTATTATTCAACATCTACATATGACCAATTATTAAAAGCCATATGTTACAATATCATATTTATGCTGGCGACATTATGCTGTATGCTTCAATAGACACACTTACGCCAGACTTAGACTCCATGATCCATTGCCTGAAAGACTTGAACAATTGGCTTAGAGATAACAACCTGAAAATCAACTTAGATAAAACAGATGCAATGATCATATCCAGAAATCCCAACTTTAACCCACCTCAATCCCTCAACATCCTGAATCACACTAACCCAAATAAAGGATGAGGTGAAGTAATTAGGCATCATCCTAGACAGGAACTTAAACCTTCACACGCACATAAGCAAAACTGCTGCAAAAGCATACCAACGATTAAAACTCATCAGAAGACTCAAGCCAATACTCAGCCAGGACCATTTCCGAACCGTATGCCAGGCAATCATCACACCAATATTAGACTATGGAAACTCACTGTATCAAGGTTTACCTAAGCAGGCTACTCATCCACTCCAACTAGTGCAGAACACTGCAGCTCGCATCATGACTGGCACAGTCAAGAATGATCACATTACACCTATACTTCCGAAAATGCACTGGCTACCAATAGTTGTGCGAGCAAAGTTCAAAACTATTACAAACATATTCAAGATCATGCACCAAAGCACAGCAGAGGTTCTCCATTGTTTGATAACCAAAGACACAAACGACTGACCCAGACGAACTAGCAGCAACAATAAACTGCGAACACCAGCTGGATATTATAAAACAAAACAAACTACTTCTAGCAAAGCCATATCACTATCAGCGCCGAACCTTTGGAACTCCCTCCCGGATGAATTGCAGGCCTTAAAAGACCTAAAGGATTTCCGCAAATCCCTTAAGACCTTCTTATTCATGGAATTCTATGACCAAGCAGCTTATGAATTCTATTAACTACGCATGAATGTATAGATAGCACAATCGGGCATCAATGTAATACTTTATCCCTTTGTAAGTTATGTCATCCCTTATTCAATGTAAACCCATTTTGTGTAACCCACCACTTGGATTGAAGGAGAAAATGGTATACAAATCTGGATAAATAAATAAATAAATAATAGAAGTATTGGTTTCAAACAACTATTCTGGGAACCCTGCGGAGAGGGAGAAGATCTTGAAATACAAATAAATGCAGTCAGAGACCAAAACTTTATTGCAAAAAGTTACAAAAATATTTCCCATCATATTGGGAGCCACAGAACTGATTAAGAGGAATTTCCAATCACACCTTGACAAGTTGCCTATACATGTCGCATCTTAAGAACTCCAGAAGGAAACTCTCTTTGGCATGATGCAAGTAGTATGGTGAGTGTTAGCGGTAAATTTGAGAGATAGAGATCATACTATACATACATTGGCTTAGAAGTGAGGTTCATGATTGTCATGGTATGTGCAAAACTAACCCACTGGAGAAATTGCTCCTGAGCTTACCCAAGAACATGCCCCTTGGTCGTGTGCTCCTTCTGTGCATGCCTATGGCAGATACTTAGGCCCACATTTTTGTGAATGCATTCTCAGGGCAGGGTTAGGTCAGGAGGGGGCTAATGAGAAATTCAATTTTCCATTTTCAAAACTATCCGCATTGCTTTCAGGAAAAGGCACCTGCATAAAAAGCAGGTGCAAATTTCGGAGAACATTTTTTCCTGAGGACATCTTCAAAGAGGTGGTAGGTTAGTACTTTCCATATGAGAACTGGTGCAAAATCAATGGGTAAATGTATCTGTTGACTTTACAACAATCAATATTGTTTTTTAAATTGCCCCTGTAATTAATTGCTGGTTTCTATACTGGTCAACAGAATTGAGGAGTAGCCTAGTGGTTAGAGCAACCACCTAATACCCAGCTGATCAAGGTTTGATTCCCAATAACACACCTTGGGCATGTCACTTTACCCTCCATTCCATTGGCAGGAAAGGCCTGATTGATAGTCTACTTCCAGTCATGCCTTACCAAGAAAACCCAGGTGTTGCTAGGAGTCAGCATTGCCTTGACAGCACTTAAAAAATATATTGTTCCTTGCACACAAGAACAACTTTAATAAGCGCACACTGTGCATTTTGCAGAACATTTCTGGACAAGTAAGATTTACACAGTTTCTGGGAAAACATTAGTGTGCAAAATATATTGTGTTTAATTCACCAAGTGCTCTCCTCATTTTTCATTGTTACAATGAAGCTTAACATATACACATTGACAGTACAGTTCACTGAATGCTTGCATTTTTTGAACATTCCAAAATCTGCATATAAAATATTTACTTGTGAATAGAAAAACTATTGTGAAAGGGCTTATTAAAAAATCCCTCTGGTGTGGTATCCTGAACTGATAATGCATGAAGAGACACAGTAAATTACTGTGCATTAGCCATTCATTTTATCTTTGGAAAATACCAACAGAGAATAGTTTCTTTTTTAGAGAGCACTTCTGGACTAGTAAGATTTACACAGTTTCTGGGAAAACGGTTATGCACAAAATATATTTAGTTTAATTCATCAAATAAAACCTTATGGGATCGATTAGTTTTTCAGATAAAAAACCCCCCTGATATCCTCTTAAAGAATTTAGGATCCAAAACAATTATAAACACTAGTTTATTCTGGGGGTAAAGGGAAACATGACAATGGATAAGACGCTCTTTGTTGTTGAACACACTGTGCTTTCTAAAATATATCAAATAATACCATTTATCTAAATTTTATCTCCTCTCAGAGAATATAACTTGTTCCTACTCTTCAAACGCATATTTATAAAGAGAATTCTTGAAGTGAAACACAAAGGAATGTGCAGGCTGCATCACAGAAACAACAAAGGGACAGAAAGGACAGAAAGAACAGACTTCATCAATAAGAGACAGACAGGAATTACAGTAGAATATAGTTTAGGCAAAAACAAAAACAAACTGGAAACATATCTGCTCAGAAAGGAATGGATGTTGCTGGCCAGAACTCAGGGAGAGGGAGGTACCGAGCTCAGCCCAGGTCTGTCACATTTTAGAGCCTAACGAAATTTCTGGGAGACACGGAGTCAGTGGAAGGAGAGTGATCTGAGTGCTTCCTCCAGATAATTGTGGTTAACAGTACAGGAAGGAGATCCTGCAGCGAGTGAGAGATCCAGAATTCAGAATTTCCTGATCTTAGACAGGCAGCCGACAGAGGAATCCATAAGCAGAGCCGTTGGAAGAGGTTGGCAGCATGAGCACCCACCCTGGATACCAGTCTGAGGAATGTCAGCACATCATGCCATCTTGGTCCTACCAAGTCAAATGCAAGCTAAGTGTTGCCATCATTAAAGGAGGAGACATTCCTGCCTAGAGCACAGTTTAGTCTGGTAATGGACATGTCTATAAGCATGTCCTTTCTGCTATAACTAGGGCTTTTTTTGAGGGGGTATTCGGTGGTACTGTGTACCGGCACCTTTTTTCTAAAATTGACCCATGGTCCTCAAGTATTAATGAAAGAACCCTGCATATGAATACTGGCACCTTTTTGGCTAGGAAAAATGCACTGGGCACAACCATACTGCAGGCCCATACTTAACACCACCCTGTTTATTATTTTTTTTTTTATACAACTACCAGGTTAATCCCGTTGGCCCATTATCCCTGTACATCAATACAGCACTCCTTATTTCATCTCGGGCTTTGGTTTGGGACCAGTCAGGGCTCTCTATGATTTTCCTATGTGGTCTTGAATGTTCTCCCCCTTACATCTGCACTGGAAGATTATTCCATACATACAGTACACCAACTTATTTCTAAAGAAATGTGTCCTTTCTAACATCATAATATAGCCCTTGTGTTCTTCTCTAGAATATCATTTCCGGAGAGAAATGTCTCATATACATTATTTAATTTAGTGCTTTTATATCTCTTTTCCAGGTTGAACTCTCCAAAGTGCCACACATACTAAAAAAAAAAGCATATACAATGCACTGATGTGTGTGCAGCAGCTCCTATGTTTTTGTGCTGTAAAGCATGACAACCCTGTGTCCTTTACCTGCAGCAGCAGCAGTCTTGGGTTGCTCCCTGAAATGTCTGCCTGGTTGCGTATGTGCAAAAACTGACAAGTATGCCTTTTGTGTGGCTTGGCCATAGTGCTGGTGCTATGTGTGACGTATTTGGTGTCTAGAGGTAGGGTCCTGATGTGCAGCTGTGTCCTCTTTGCTTCCTTATCTCACAGTTAGCTGGGTCACCATCTTGCTGTGTCTAATTGAATGTTTCCCAGCCTGCTTGCTTCAATGCCTGCCTGATGCTACTGCACGAAGCGACTGGTAGTTCTGAATTCCCTCTTTCTTTTACTTCCGTCTGCATGCAGGGAGAGGGATCATGCACAAGCTGGAACAATAGCTCACATGGGCATCATTTATATCAAATCGGGGATACACGGGTATATTTTGGTGCCTCTCTAGCCATATTCCTGATACATCCTTGTGCAACATAGATACGATATGGACTGCCATGTGTAAAATGGGCACTTTCTAAATGTCCTTTTACACGTGGATACATTTTACATGTGTAAGTGGTCATATTTACATGTGCAAATTGCAAATAAGGTTTCTAAAATAACCCCCTTAGCCTATAGGTTGTAAAGCAACTCTGCTAGCATTATTTTCATTGCGGCATCCAGTCCTCTGTGACTTCATTCCCAGGTCAAAGTTGTTGCTTTTTCACACTACTTGAGTAATTATTGTACAGAGGTGGAAAGAAAAGCTGGTACCTGACTCTTTTCAACAACATTTTGCTATTTGAAGTAAGCTGCAATAGTTTCTAACAGTGATCAGCAGTTTGGCCTTACATGCAAACTAATTAAGCCTGGTGGTGTCATACCTGCTCCCTTACTACCAATTTAGTCATAGAGATACCCTTTGACAGAATGGCCAAGGATTTGGTAGGTCCACTAGCGAAAACCACCTGAGGTCATAAATATATATTCTTGTCATTCTTGATTATGTTATCTGGTACCCCAAAACTATAGTACTGAGTAATACGAAGGCCGTCACAGTAGCAAATGCCACAAAGAGGTCTTCTTATGAGTTGGATTACCCAAGGAAGTGCTAACAGAGTAGGGGATGCCATTTGTGTCACAGGTAATGAAGCAAGTTTATGCACTCTTAAAATTGAAAACTCTCCATACCTCAGTGAGCTACGTCCAAACTGATGTTCTTGTGCCTATGAGGAAATCTTTTGTTGTTATGCAATCTTTATGCATTAAGTGTTGAGACAGACTGTAAAGGAAGCATGATCCCAACAGGCACACATGGACCTAAGTCTAGAAATAGGACTGTCTGCAGAGGTAGTTAATGTGATGAGCTGTAATGGCTATATCATAAAATATACCGAGAAGGCAATGCACGTGCCTGCTTTGTGGAAGGTGTACTGACCTATGTCCACAGCATTTTGGCTTACACTTCCTTCAGCCAGGAAGCAGGAAACATCTGCAGGCAGTGGGCATTCTTCTTCAGGTCCTTCATCTATAAGGAGATAGAGAAAGAAAAAAAAGAGAAAGAGAAAGAGATAGAAAGAGAACACTTTTTCAGCCAAATGGGAACATGTAAGTAATGTAGTGGGCCCTATTCCCATCTTGTTTGCACATGCTAAACCTCTGTTGGCATGTTGCATATCTACCCCTGGTAACATATGTGACTCCTGTGTATCCTTGCCATGCTTCAGTTAGTCATTTGGCCATGTCTGGCACTAGAACATCCCAAGATATTATCCTTTCCCTGTACTTAATAAGATTCTTGCTTTAGTTGATGTACACCTAAATCTGATCCTCTAGCCCCTCCAGGCTGCTGTGATCTTGCATTGGCCATTGCCAAGGCACCAAGGTGAAGCCAAGGCAGAGTGTGCCCATCTGCCAGCCCTATGCCTCTGTATCACAGTGGTTTTATCTTATTCTTTAGTAGCACAGCATTCAAGCCCATACTGCATTGCTTTTAACTTCCAGTTACTCTCTGTTGCCCCCTTCTCTAAGACTATTCTGAAGCTCATGAATGCACTCCCTTGTAGACTCTTGACTCCTTAGGGAAGTGTTTCTCAACCCAGCCCTTAAGACACACTCAGCCATTAAGGTTTTCAGGAGAGTCAATGGCTTAAATATGGAAAATGATTTATCTGTTTTCCTGTAATAATTGTCCCACAAAACTTATAAATTACATTTCTAATTGTGTTCTTAATTCCCAATTTTTTAAAATGTTTTTAATAAAAGGCTACGTAGATTGCCCTGGGAGGTTGGCAGTGTGATTTGTGGTACATCATGGGTATACTTATGGCCTTGCAGTAATACATTACTACTAAGCGCCATGGTCGGAGTGTGCGTTTTTATACTGTCAATCTTTTGATCCCCAATTACTTCTGGTGACTTACATATATACAATCAAGTTTAGATCTTAATACATTATACTTATCATTTTTATTCTTAATCCCAATTATGAATTGCTTTTTAAGTTTTTTATATATAGTGTCAGTATTTATATCAATCCTCCTTTGAATTTAGGAAACTGTCAGGGATGTGATTTGCATACTCCTGTCAATCTAGAGAATGGATTTATTTCCCGCCAAAAGCCTGCTTTCTCACAGCGCAGACGCCGGCGTCTTTTGATAGAGTAGTCGGTCACGTTTTTTGGAATCAGCAGCGAAGAAAACTTGATATTGTAACCTTTGATTTTGGTGGTATATTGTAGGTAAGAAAGCCCTATGATTTTATAACTTTAGCAATGGTTACGATCTGTTTTACAAGAAATTACAACGTTAAGGGATGTAGATTACTGACAGTAAAGGTTTTTAACTTAGTTTGATGTTAGGTTCCTTTGGTCAATACCACATATATCTCAAAAATTGTAAAATCTCTGAAAAGATGACGCTTGTGTAGTTTATAGTCTGGTATGCTATTAATGTTTTAGAAATCCAAGCATAGCCGGCTTTTAAACAAGATACCGTCAATGAGGATTGCACATGCAATCGCGGTAGTACTTGTGGATAAATTCTGTTTTTCCAATTGTATATGCGTCTTTTAAAAATGATAGGTAGTAGTTTGATATTAGTTTTTAGATAATTTAGGAAAATATGCATTATTGAAAATATTTCTATATGTGGCTTGCTGACGTTGCTCGCTTTGTTCATACCTAGGGCATTCAAAACATACGGCTTTAAAATCAATACATCTTTGGAATATTTGTGCTGGTGAGAAATCACTTTAGGGTATTAGCTTTTTAGATATTTAAAAACTAAATCATTGGTAATATTTCCAAATTTTAGTTTTGTTGCCGTTATGTGTTTTGATTTACCCATCCAATTTAGTAGAAATATTATGAAAACCCTTCTGTTGCGCTTTTTCTTTGATAATGTTTCACACACAATAGGATTATTTTTGAGTTTTTATCCCCTTTTTATAGAAAATACAGATTACATTGAACTAATAAATAGCTTATACAGGTATGTTTTTTATTATATTTTATTTCATAACTAATATAAGTAGGTCATGTCACTTCTAAGTGGTGTCTGTTTGGTTAAAAGCTCAAAAATCCATTAAGTATTGGTTTAATTATATATAGGTTTTATAAACGATTCAGGATTATCATCACAACATGGGTTTTATTAGCTGTATATAAAGTATCATGTTTGTTTAGTTACATTCATGTATGTATTATACATATGATTTTATGGTGCCTTATTTGTTTTTATTGATTTAAATGTTTTAAATACTTTGACTTTTATGTATTTATTATTCATGTGTGTTTTTATATGTTGTATTTTTTAGCCAGAAAAGCCCCTGATGAAGGCATAGCGAAACACGGCCTGTGTCGGGCCTTGGCTATTAGGCGGTCAATAAAAGTTACCTTCCTTTGCTATCCACGTTTTTTGTACTGGGTGTGTTGGTTGCATGTAGAATCGTGCTTTTGTGTTGGACAGTACTGAAGTGAGTCTGCCACAGCCACAAAGAGAACAAGCTGGATTCAAACCCCTGTCTGTTACTTACTAAGCCAGTGCTATACCTCCATACTTTTCTCTATTGCACTTTCTAGAATCAAAGGGACTGCAGGTCTCTGAGTGCAATGGCCTAAACCCAGGACATGAAACAATGTGGCTGGCACATTCTGAGACAGTGGTAAACCATACCTAGGGTCTGTCTGCAGCGGCACACATTTATTTATTTCTCTTATATGCCGCGCTCTTCAACATCAGTGCGGTTTACATGGAACATTTATGTTTTACGGTGGGTTAACCGTAAAAATACAGATAACAGGTAGCTCAACTTGGATAGTCAAAAATTAACTATTTACACATATTTAAACATAGTAGTATTTACACACATGCAGTACGGATTGCACTGGACACTCAGTACTGCATCTGCATAACAGACACACAGCTGCAGAATAAATTTCTTGTCCAAAGGTCAAATCACATGTGAGGACAAAATCCCAGTCCTTCCACTTTACCTCCAATGCCAAACAACAGTCACGCACAGAGGTCTACTGGGCTGCAGCATGGCCCTAGTCCCTGATGCAGCACATGTGCAGGGCATGCATTCAGTTGTGACCTGCTGTACACTGCAAGATAGGTAAATTTGCACATACACCTAACTCAAACCTCATTCATGACCCATGAGGTCCATGGCAGACCATCTGCCTTCTTCGGGGGGTCATAAACATTTGTTCTACCATCATAGAAGACATGCAGACACTAGGCAATGCTACAGTGATTACAGTCACCACTGTAGCTGCAACTGGGGCTCTGTGTGTGGGAATTGGTTAGCTCCTCCATTACCCATGATGCATCTCAGTATCTGAGCAGCTATATGAAACTTTTGCCCATATGGAGAATGCAGTGATCCATCACATCAGCTCTGTAATATGCAGGGACATTATGTGCTTCCTGCACATAACAGCCACCACATGTGCAAATGACCTTTTTCACCAGTCACCCTAAAAGTGAGCACTGCAATAAATGGACGCTCCAGGTCCTGGAGCAGATCTATTGCACTGCTAGCATGCTATAGGTATCACCTGCAGTGTATGATGGTAGTCATTTGATATTCTGTACAATTGCAGCACGTAAGAGAGACATGTCTTATCTGGCCCTTCTGTCCTGAGTTTGTTGGCCAGGGACTCTCTTGTCATTCCCTAAGGTTGGGTCAGATGTTTCCAAGGAACCTTAAAGGAGTGAGTGTTGTCTTGGCAGGAAGGGGTGGATGCTGACACCAACCAGCAGGGTCTGCCAAGACCAGAATCATCAGCTGGTCACCAAGAGCCCAAGAAGAGCTGCTAGCCTCTCTTTCTGAGAATTCCAATCAGCTAGATCAATCACAGGCAGCTTGCATATGTTGGGCAATACTAGGCTGTGTCAGCCACTCACAAATAATCTGTACCAGTCTGCTAGTCATCACCCATTGCATGTATACCTTGGTGAGGAGAGCCCCCTGGAAGAGATGGAAGTGGAAGAAAACCCTGTTTTTCCCTTTAAAACAAGTGACAGTTCAGTTGTGCACAGTGTTTGCAAGGCAGGCAAGAAAAAAACTCAGCTTTCTGCTGAGGCCAGGCCACACCCTAGTTCAGACGTAGAGCCAAGCTTGCTCAATGATTGGTCACACCTGTGCAGAGGCAAGGGAGTGCCAGGCAGCAAACGGTTTTTAAAAACACACTCAGAGCAGAGAGAGGGAACACAGAGGACACAGGACACACAGGACGCACAGGAAAGAAGGGAGACACACACCCAGGAGATGCAGCAGAGAGAGCAGAGCCAGCAGGTCCAGGAGAAGCTGGAAAGGAATAGATCTGCAGCCAGAGCAGACAGAGCAACATAGGCTCACGAATGAGAAACTCTGAGAGATCCTGGAAAGGGAGAAAGGTTCCAAGGAAACTTTCAAGAGAGTGGCTATCTGGGAAGGAGTGGAGAAAGGCACCAGAAGGCTGAGTTCCATAGCCTGAAAGATATCAGAAGGAAAGGAATCCGTAGCTGCCTGAGAGACCTGCCCCAAGGTAAAACCAGTACATGTAAACCTGAACAGCTTGCAGAGAAACAGTTTGCTTCCGCTAGTGTCCAGGAGCCAGTCCTAATGTCTGCTAAGAGGTGGGTGGATGTATGAAGAGAACCGAAACCCAGATAAGAGCAGAGAAACTGAGCTTTTAACACTAGAAGCATTAAGAAAACTGTTTGCAGAGAGGAAGCTTTACCCTCCCAATACAAGTGTGCCTTCTCAGGGTGATTTGCTGTTGAAGCAGTTACAAGAGTTTTTAGAAGACAGGAAGGCTGGGCAAGTTTATAAAACTGGTGGAAGTAAGAAGTACCCAGTGTACATAGAAGAGATGCAGGTGGACTTTTGTATGCCAGAAGCTGAGTCAGAATTGTCACCAATGGATTGTTCTTTTTGTCTAAAGGAGAACTGAGCATTGTTGAACAGGGTTGAAAGACTGTGAAACAATATAGTGACTAATTTCTGTGACTTCCAAGAGTTGGAAAAAGCCAAGTCTGTGTTCTACTAAGTATGTGAGCTTCTGAAGCCAAGAAGCTGCCTTTAGTAAAAGTTTGGTTTGGAAAAGAAAACAGCAGCTGTTAAAAAGTTTACCTGATACGTGGAATGACCACAAGAAGCTGTGCTCTGTGAAAGTTTATTTGAATGAAAGCTGCTGCCCAGTGATAGAAGGTTTTTGTTGCATTTTCCTCTGTTAACCTGATTTATTCTTATTTTGGAAAAGCATCCTTTGGCTTATGTGTTTTTGAGCTTTAATGCCTTGGAATCCTGCAAAAAAATAAATTTTCTTGCTGCCTTAAAACACCGGTCTCACAACTACATTTGTCCTTATATAAGTAAGCCAACTACAAGTCCCAGAATCCCTCTGGCGACAAACAAGGGAAGCTTTATTTAAAGGGACACTATAAGGCCACTCTATGCTTGTAAGCCTTCGGGCCCAAGCGAGGGCGTCACAATTCATACATCGTAGCCACCATGAAGACATGGGCTTTGTACAAACAGCATGGACATCAATGTTAGGATGGCTCAGCCATTTACCTAAACACCAACTCATATACATCCTGTGCAAGCTGCTCTGTTGCAGACAATACCCAGAATCCTCTGTTTTCATTTATGTACCTTCTATGTTAAAAGTGGGGACAGTTTTTCAAATGCAAAGCATAGTGGTAAGTGCCCTGGAGACAGACTGTGAGTGCATGTGGGCCCATAGTGGCCTACATCTGTCACATCCCCAAATCTGTTTTCTCTACACAGCTTTGGACATTGAGAATTGAGCATAGTGTCATGTTTAGACTTCCATATAATGTCATGTTCTTAGCCATGGACACTGCAAAAATGGCCAATGTAACACAGACACTCTCCCACGCTTCAGACCCAGTTGGCCCCCCTCCCGAAGTCCATGTGGAAGCATAGCCAGTTGGACATGGGGAAAGATGTTGTTGCAGTTGCTGGCTGCACATATGCCACCATTCTCTGCCTCTTGTTACTATAAGGACATCTTTGTAGATGTCACATTCAGTGCCCACAGAGAGCAGGTGAGGCTGTCATGCATGGCTGCTGATGTGAAAATATGCAGACACTGAGTGGGCCCTCATAATTCTGTGTTTTGGGCAGCAATGCTACCTGCAAAGGACACATGGAAAAAGAGGTATGGCACTGTTCCTCCCACATCCACTCCTACCCCAACATTCACCTCCAGGCACTGCCTTCCCATATTGTGGTGGGAACAAGCACACATGACATTCTGTGGCACATATTGCTTGCTGGTATTGGGCACAAACCATTCAGAGGTCAGTGTCCCAGTGTCACAATCAAGCAGGCATGTGCCTTTTGTCTCTGGAAACATAAGGCATGTTGTGGTTCTAGAATAATAGGTGATGTATAGCGGACTGCTGTGTTCAATGATCAGTAGACACTGTGGACAGAGTTTATATTGTGTAAACATTTGCCTGATATGGTCCTGCCTGTATGTGCATACTGTACATGGAGCAGAGTGTCCCCTGGATTGCACTCTATGACTGCAGCATAGGACAAGAGCAACATGCATGCAGGTATATCACAGACTCTTTGTAGTGTCATCAACTAGGTGACTGAAGGGGACATTCACAGAGGCCAACCCTCCACTGGAACCTAAATCCCTATATGCTGCAGCTGCACCAAGATTCCTGACAGTGTTGCCACGGATACAGCTATTGTGGCAGTTGGCAGTAATCAGGCTGCTCTCCTGGGCAAATAGGTGTGTCGTGAGGCCTGGAGGCTCAGTCAAAGATGATGGTTGCTATACATACACATACACATATCTGTCTCTCCAGTTCACTGCAGTCAAACCAACCGGCAAAATGGGAATTGAACAGCAGTATCAGGTTGTCAGGTAAGTGTAGGTTAATGCTGAGGGGATGGGGATTGAGGATGATTATGTGACTAGGAATGCATTACAGCATCACAGCCATGGAGACAACATGTGTACATGCAGAGCTGGTCATCCAGTTACTGCTACATGTTGCAACTACTTACTGAAAACTCACCTTCTGCTCGTAAATGGTGTTTCAAACAGTATGTGGATTTGCTGTATAGCTGACCAGCAGCATGTTGTTTGCACAACCATGAGGCTTGGCCATCACATGCATGCAAAGTGCATTGCTGCAGCTCACAGTCCTCTCAACACCCATAGACATGACCCCGTTGTCCAAAACAGTGGTAAGTTGGCATTGTTACTTGCAAGTCTCCTTTAATGCTAAGCTGTTGTCAATGCCCTCTCAGTGTGCAGGCACTAATAGCGCACTCTGACACAATGTACAGGCACTATTAGCGCGCACTTCCATCCAGCAGTTCTTGTGCAGGTTCTCAGTGTATGGGCTCATGCTAAACAAGATGAGGGGGTTCTCACATGCTGATACAGCTCTGGAAATGTAGAATAAAGTTGACCCACCTAGACATATTATTCCTGATCCACAGGCTGGACTTGCAACCCTGACCTTTCTCATTCACACACACTGGCCATGTGTACGGAGCCACAGAGCAGCCATATGGTACCATGGGTCCATAAATTTATTTGCATATATGTGGGCATTGTCAGGATGACTGACAGCATGAGTTGAGGTATGCCTATGTCTGCATAGCTGTCGTCAGGCTTTGGCCAATACTTGTCTGAGAAGATATGTTAAACAGGTGTGGGAGAGGGACATCTGGTTTGGTCTGTATATAGCACTGCATTGATATGCTGCTGGTTCAACTGACATTCATGTCTTACATATGGGATCTGTCCTGCCAGACAGGTAGGCCATGATACATGCACACACACATTCCAGACCATGGTTGACCTAGGAGAGTGACTAACATACTCATCTCCGGGTGTGTGCAGGTGGCCCAGTCTGAGAATAATCTCATATTTGGCAGAGCACAGGAGGCTGACTAGCATCAAAAATAGCTCAGCTGGATGTGGTTGCCTGAGGGCTTAATCATGGAAGGGTCACTGGTTCATGCACACATTATAGTCATCATTTTGCAGCTGAGAGAGCAGGGTGGTTATTTGTCCTCTGACATGTGCTGTTATCATATTGCATAGTATGCCTGCTTCAGTGGCATATTTTTCCACCAACATGAACATATCCACCCAATATGTGCATGTCCGGGCCATCCTTATGTAACCCTTTACTCTAAAGGTATTGTCATACTGCTAATTACTGCAAGTCATGGGTAGACACAGGCAACCTGTCCACCACTTTGGGACTAATGATGTTGTCAGGACCCCATATACAGTATTCATATTCAGAGTAGGAAGGCAATAGCAGGTGGCAGACACCACTTTTCAGTCTCTCTGTGTTATAGGGGCCACATGTGTGGAGGCTTGGCTATGCATTCTGTCACAATGCAGGGTTAAAGTTCACACAATGTTGTCTCTCCTTAGGAAATGCATTGTCAGTCCTAACTCAGCTGCTCATAGCACAGTACCCAGGGATGGGACATCCAGTGGGCAACCTAGACAGGTACCCGGGTCCACCAATCTGGGTGGATATCATGCCAGCCAATCCCTTACTCCCTACAATCATGACACAGGCAAAACTTCAGTGCTGCAGGTGAAACTGAGGCAGTGGCACACATGCAGCTAGTCACAGCATGCTTTTCCTGCCCCTCCTCCAGCAGGGGCTGTGAACACACACATTGCTGCCTTGAATCTTGCTAGTGCAAAGATGGGAGAATATTCCATGGCCTCCGCTTTAACTGCCAGTTACATGCTTGGCAAGCCCATGACAATAGACACAACAGCATTGCACCTGATATACAGGGCCAGCACTAGGTTTTCTTCAGCAGCAGGCAGAAGTGACTGTGACTGCCACCCCCATCCACACACAATACTAACATAGCTGTGTGGTGGCAATGGCAGTGGGCCAATTCATTTCAGACAGCAGAAGCATGTATGTGGGCCACAGCTGTCACAGCAGAGTCACAACAGATATCATAGATGTACACCCTAGGTGGATGCCTGGTCAGTCTAGAGGACCAGCCTGACCCACTGCATTGCTCCCGTGCCACCTCCTGTGGCAATCTGGCACCAACAACATAGTCCACTTAATTTCTAGGACACCATCCTTTTACTGCCAATGGAGCACTACTATCACTAATTCTAGGGGTACAATAGAGTAGCACATTGCATACAGCTAATTAGGCTCCTTGTGTGCTGCTTGCATGACATAAACAGCTCTCTTCCTTCAGAGGTAGCCCTTAACGTGAGTTCTGAGCTGGCATTGAGGTTCCTGCCAGCTGTGCCTCTAACCCACAGTAGCAACAATTGGCAGTAACAGAGCACATCCTATCCCTGCCCAATCTCTACTCTATTAACACCCACTCTCTACCTCTTTTCACCTTAATATTAGGGGACCAGCTAACACACATTATTCCAGTGTTATTGATGCCTTACGCAGTGTTAGCCGCTCACAGGCACCAATAACGCCTGTTAATGGCACTTTTGCGACCTTAGCGCTCCTTAATAAACATACCCCCAAGTCACAAAGATCCTAGAATCTGTAATATCCTCAGTGCACTGGGTGTCAGTGGCACTCTTTGCCTGCAAATTTCTGGCATAAGCTTCCTCGTGCTTAGATCAGCATGTAGACAAAAATTAACAGTACTCCAAAGACATTTTAACTTTGTTAGATAGGAAACTGATAAAATAATCTAATTATTGTGGTATGTCTCAGAATCGCAAGTACTATTTCTTTTAGAATTCAATTTTACACTTATGTACCTAATCTAGGTGTCCATTGTGCCCAATTTTTGTCTTGGAAAAGTGCAGTGAAAGCTAAAACATCCATATTACATCTTTCTGCCTGCCTATTTTTGAATGCCTGTTAAGTAACTTTCATGTTGTAAAGGGAATTAAATGAACTTGCACTATCTTCTTTTTCCTCTCTGCTTAACTTCCTTTTTGCATGTGTAGCCTGAATTATACATATCATAAAACATCCCCAATGCAACAAATTAAGAGTTATGTTTACTAAAGCTTAGCATGAACTTATGGACCTCAGCACATGCTAAGTGCCACACTGCCCATAGGGCTATATAGGTTACGGTGGCAGTTAGAGCGCTATCACATTTAGAGGGTTAATTAGAAGCTGTGTAAAATTGTGCATTTACAGGTGGAAATGACATCCATATGGAAATGGTGATTTGAGAAAGGGCTAAATTTACACAAAGAAATTGCAAGGGGGCTTGCCGGGGCATGGTAAGGGAGTAGCCTGGGCAGGTCAAAAAACGACACAAATATTCCCAGTTTCATATAGGGAATACACATGTATGGCTGCAATTGTCCATTTCAGGATTGACACCTGCTCCCTGGCAGGTTTAGGTTTTGTACAAGTGCTTGTTTTGGCCAGTACTTTACAGGAGGGATTAAGGTGGTTATCCATACATCAGGCTCCATATATGGCACTGTTCAAATCCAGGCTAAAAACTCACTTCTTTGAGACTGCTTTTGGATTCTGATCCCCCTAGTCTCCTGTTAACCTCCTGTGTGTTTCCTTACCGTTCCCCTAGATATATCCCAGGCCCCACTTGTGTTGTCTGTCTTGAATAGACTGTAAGCTCTTATAAGCAGGGACTGTCTCTAACATGTCTCTGTACAGTGATGCATATGCCTTGTAGTGCTATACAAATGATAAGTAGCAGTTCTAGTAGTACTTAATTATTTCCTCCACTCCAAAGCTAAATTAAATGGAGATAGCAGCATCTGTTGTAAACTGACAGCATTTATATGTGTAAGTTTGCAAAATAACTTCCATGCATGTGTAGGTTGTGAAATCTGATAGATATGTGTGGCAGTCATGTTTACCACATTTTTCCTATGTTGATGCAATTTCTTGATGTATCACCCAGGCTGAAGGGCATTAGAGTGGTTTACAATCACTAGGAGCAGATACTGGATACATTCCCTTGTCCCCAAAGGGCTCACAATCTATTTCTACCTGAGGCAATGGAGGGCTAAGTGGCTTGCCCAAGGCTACAAGGAGTGCCTATAGGACTAGAAACCCCAGTCCCTGTGGTCTGAGATTGCTGTCCTCAGGTGGGAATTGCGCCCCTGGTACCTTGTCCTAACCACTAGGCCACACCTCCCCTATGAGAGGATTTGTAACATGGCTCCTCTGGCAAAACGAATCAGCACATACACATACACTCCTTTAACTCCTTATTCTTAATTTTAGAAAAGGCTTGTTTAGCAGTGCCTTTTCTAAAATGATGCCAGAATTGTGAACATCACAACTTGACCGCACTATTTTGATATCCACATCTTTTCTAAGACGTGCCTTCAAGTGTATGCCAACTTTTAGTAAATATGATCCTAATATAGGGGTATTTTTGGATAACTACCAGAAAACACCATTTCCCTTAGTATATTTCTCCTCTCCATCTCTCTTCTATGACTCCTCATCACTTTGTCTTTCTATTCTTCATACTCCCTAATTGTCTCCTCTCCTAGCAACACCTTCATCCCTCCCCTCCCCTTTACCATCCTCACTTCCCCCTTCATCCTGTCCTTTGACATATTCATAAATGACCTGGAAAGTGGAATAACGAGTGAGGTTATCAAATTTGCAGATGACACAAAACTATTTAAAGTTGTGAAAACCCAAGAGGATTGTGGAAAATTGCAAGAGGATCTTGATAAATTGGAAGACTGGGCATCAAAATGGCAGATGAAATTTAATGTGGACAAGTGCAAGGTTATGCACCTAGGGAAGAACAACCCAAACTATGGTTACACGATGCAAGGTTCCACATTAGGAACCCACACCCAGGAAAAAGATTTAGGCGTCATTGTGGATACCATGTTAAAACCCTCGGCCCAGTGTGTAGCGGTGGCCAAGAGAGCAAATAGAATGCTAGGTATGATAAGGAAAGGAATGGAAAATAAAACAAAAGATATTATAATGCCTCTATATCGTTCCTTGGTGAGACCGCACCTTGAATATTGTGTGCAATTCTGGTCGCCGTATCTTAAAAAGGATATAGCGATTTTAGAAAAGGTTCAGAGAAGAGCCACCAAAATGGTAAAGGGGATGGAAGGATACTCCTATGAAGAAAGGCTAAAAAGGTTAGGCTCTTTAACCTGGAAAAGAGACGGCTGAGGGGAGATATGATAGAAGTCTATAAATTAATGAACGGAGTGGAACGGGTAAACGTAGATCGATTGTTTACCTTATCAGAATATAGAAAGACTAGGGGACATGCAATGAAGCTACAGGGTAAACTATTTAAGACTAATAAAAGACTAATATTTCTTCACTCAACGTGTAATCAAACTCTGGAATTTGTTACCAGAGGATGCAGTAAAGGCTGTTAATGTAGCTGGGTTTAAAAAATGTTTGGACAAGTTCCTGGAGGAAAGGTCCATAAACCGTTATTAAGAAGGGACCCAGGATATCAATGCTTGAACCAATACAAGCATTGTGGAACCTGTGTCCCTTGGGGAAACTGCTAGGTACATATGACCTAGATTGGCCACTGTTGGAAACAGAATACTGGGCTTGATGGACCTTGGTCTGACCCAGTATGGCATATCTTATGTTCTTATGTTTATCCTGTCATCAGCTCTCGAGCTTCACAACTTTCTCCCTCTCATTCAGCCATCTCCTCTCTATATAAAACAGCCTCACCCTCATTACCGACAAGCTGTCTCCTCTCTGCCTCATTCTCTTCTATTCCTCCTTCTCTCATCCAGAGATATCTACCCCAACCCTGGCCCCCCTAGACTTTTGTCACACTCGGAGAAGAGATCTACATGCAACACCTCTAATCTTATTCATATCCCTCTCCTTTCCCCTTCCTCTCTCTCATGTGCCTTGTGGAACGCACACTCCATCTCAAATAAACTTGCTTTTACTCATGATCTCTTTATCTGTAATGCTCTCCATCTTCTTTCTCTAATTGAGACCTAGCTCCTCCAGAAGATACCGCGTTGGTCACTGCTCTCTGTCATGGTGGTTATCAGTTCTCTCACATGCCTCATCCCACTAGCCACTAGTGGGACGAGGCATGTGGGAGAACTGATAACCTCATCCCACTAGCCCACTAGTGGTTGTCATGCCTCGTCCCACTAGCCCACTAGTGGTTGTCATGTTGTGCTTCTACATTCTTCTTCCTGCCAATTCCAACCCCTCCTGCTGCCTCAGTCTCACTCCTTTTCCTCCTTTGAAGTCCATTCCATCTGCCTTTTCATTCCACTACCTCTCCAGATAACTGTTAGTTATTGACCTCCTGAAATGTCCACCACTGCTTTTCTCACTGACTTTGACTCGTGACTTTCCTTCTTTCTGGACTCCTCTTCCCCCACTCTTATTCTCGGGGATTTTAACATTCATGTTGATAACCCCTCTGATCATTATGTTTTAAAGCTACTTTTCTTTACCTCCTCATTCAACCTCCAGCTTTGCTCTACTGCTCCCACTCACTAGCATGGCCACTGCCTTGACCTTGTATTTTTCTCTAATTGCTTACTCTCAAACTTCTGTACCTCAATTCTTCCCTTATCTGACCATCATCTGCTAAGCTTCACTCTTCATCACCTACCACCTCAACATCACCCTGTGTTCTCCAACCTCTTTAGAAATCTTGATGCTATTGACCCTTTGGCTCTCTCCTCCACTTTTCATCACCTCTTTCCTCCATTATGTCATTGGAGTCTGTTGAAGAGGCACTAGCTTCTTATAACACTGCACTCTCCTCTGCTGTGGATGCTCTCACTCCACCCATGCCACATCCTGTGAGGCGTACTATACCCCAACCCTGACTTTCTTCCACTACCCACTATCTACATTCCTGTGCCAATTCAGTTGAGCATGCTTGGCTCAAATCCCACTTCCTTGCAGACTTTTTGCACTTCAAATTCATGCTTGTCTCTTTTCATTCAGCCATAATACTTGCCAAACAAGACTATTATGTCCATCTGATGAACTCTCTTGCCTCTGACCCTTGCCGTCTCTTTACTACTCTCAGCTCTCTCCTCAAGGTGTCTCCACCTCCAACCCCTCCCTCCCTTTCTGCCCAAAACCTGGCAGACTATTTCCATAACAAAATTCACAAGAGCACCCTCCAATTCTCCACAAAGTCAGCTACTTCCCTTCCTCCCCCTCTTCACTCCCAACTTTCCCCCTCTACCTCCGCTACACTTCCTTCCTTTTCTATAATCTCTGAGGAGGAAATCACACACCCTTTTTCCTCCTCCAGACTCACTAACTGTTCTTCTGATCCTATTCCCACCCACCTCCTAAGCCCCATCTCCTCCACTGTTGTCCCTTTATCTTTATCTTTATCTTTATTTGCATAATTAATATACCGCTCTTTACCAGTGGCATCAGAGCGGTGTACAATAAAATATAAAATATAAGGCTGCTGAAACAGAAAAGGAACGCCAAAATCATAGACAGGATAGAATAGAGAGAAAGAGGAAGGCAATAGAGAAAGACATCGAAGGACAAAACAGAGACAAGCACAAGCAGGATCACCGAGGTGGGGGGGGGGGGGAGAGGGGAGCAGAAGGGGGGGAAGATTGAAAGCGGTGCAAAAAAGGTGGGTCTTTAGCCTAGCCTTGAAAGTTTTATAAGATGGTTCTAAGCGGAGGGCGACAGGAAGCGAATTCCAGAGTTTCGGACCTAAAAAGAAAAACGCTGAGGAACGAGTGGTCTCGAGATGAGCCTGTGAGGGGGAGGGAAGAGACATGCAGTTCAAGTGAACTGATCTGAGGGATCGATGAGATGAGTGGAGATGTATTAGACTGGCGAGGTAGAGGGGAACCACAGTGTGGATGGTCTTGTGTACATAGATAAGAATTTTGAACTGTATGCGGTAAACAAGAGGAAGCCAATGTAGGTGAATCAGGATGGGGGTGATGTGGTCAAAGCGGGAAGCATGAGTGAGAAGGCGTGCGGCGGTATGATGGACGAGTTGCAATCTACGCAATTGGGCTTGGGGGAGACCGGCTAGGACAATGTTGCAGTAGTCTAAGCGGGAGACAACCAGGGACATCAACAAGGTAGACAGGGAGGGAGCCGATATAAAGGGACGGATAGCACAGAGTTGATGCAGGGTGAAAAAAGAGCGCTGCACAACGGAAGAAACATGATCTTTAAAGGATTGAGCGGAGTCTAGGGTGACTCCGAGATAGCGCAGGGACGAGACCACTGGTAATGGGGCACAAGACAAGACAGGGGCAAGAGGGGGAATTGGGGCACCAGAGGTAAACCAAATGGCAAAGGACTTGGAGAGGTTTACGTGCAGTAAGTTAGAAGAAAACCAGGCAGAGACTGAAGCGAGGCAGGAATTGAGGGGGACAAGATCCGGGGCAGAAGGGTCCGTATGGTGAAGGAGAATGATATCGTCTGCATAGTAGTGAGCCGAGATGCTATGTTGCTGAACGAGGAGTGCAAGGGGAGCCAGAAAGACATTGAACAGAAGAGGGGCAAGAACAGAACCCTGGGGAACACCGCAGGGAAGAGGAGTGGGAGGAGAAGATGAGAAGCCTGTGGGGACAGAGAAGGTCCGGTGGGAGAGGAATGAACGAAACCAGGAGAGGACAAAACCAGAGAGCCCGGTGTCGTGTAAACGGGACAGAAGAATGGGGTGATCTTCCATCTCTCATATTCTTAACCTATCACTCTCCACTGCAACTGTCCCTGCAACCTTCAAGCATGCTGTAGTTACACCTCTCCTTAAGAAATCCTCACTTGATCCTACTTGTCCTTCTAACTATCGACCCATATTCCTCCTCCCCTTTGTTTCTAAACTACTTGAACATGAGGTTCACTGCCATTGCCTTGACTTTCTCTCCTCTCAAGACCTCCTGGATACTTTACAATCTGGCTTTCATCCTTTACATTCTAATGAAACAGCTCTTGCCAAAGCCTTTGGTGACTTGTTCCTGGCAAAATCCAAGAGACTTTACTCAATCCTCATCCTTCTTGACCTCTCTGCTGCTTTTGATCACAACCTTCTCCTTGATACCCTGTCCTTGTTTGGTTTTAAGAGCTCTGTACTATCCCTCTTATCTCTACCATCGCCCTTTCAGTGTTTGTTCTGGTGGATCCTCCTCTGCTGCTATCCTTCTCTTAGTTTGGGTACCCCAAGGATCTGCTGTGGGTCCACTCCTTTACTCTCTCTATACTTAGTCCCTTGGTGCACTCATCTCTCTCATGGCTTTCAGTACCATCTTTATGTTGATGACTCTCAGATCTACCTCTCTATACCTGAAATCTCTCTGGCAAGCCAGATCCGGATCTCTGCCTGCCTTTATGACATTGCTGCTTGGATGTCTCACCACCACTTGAAATTGAACATGGCCAAAACTGAGCTTCTTATTTTTCCCCCTAAACCCTCATCTCCCTTTACTCCTTTCTCAGTCTCTGTGGATAATTCTCTACTCCTCATTGTTTCCTCGGCTCGAAACCTTGGGGTCATCTTTGACTCCTCTCTCTCATTCTCCAGTGGAGGAGTAGCCTAATTATTAGAGCACTGGCTTGGGGACCAAACAACCAGGGTTCAATTCCCACTAGCACTCCTTGTAGCCTTGGCCAAGTCACCATTGCCTCAGAAAATTCCAAGTTATCAATGTCCCTGTTTAATGTACATTACCAAGTTTAAGTTACAATATAAACCACTATGATAAAACTGTATAAAAGACCTATACAATAAATTTCCAACTGATAGCTAAGACCTGCTGTTTCTTTCTCTAAAACATCAACAAAATATGCCCATTCCTTTCTGAAGACACTTAGAAACATAGAAACATGACGACAGAAAAAGACCACAAGGCCCATCTAGTCTGTCCTTCCATAACAACAACTACAACAGTCCACTTTTTACCTTTAGAGATCCTCTGTGTTGGTCCCATGCTTTTTTGAATTCAGTTACCATCTATTGGAAACCTTGAACATATAATCAGAAACCTCAACACAACTACCTCCGTACTTGACCCTTGTCAGGTATCTTGGATCAAGAAAGACAGATCACAGATCAGCCCATTCTCAGTAAGTATTGTCCATGCATACCTATTGCAAGGCCTCATGCCTGCACCTCTGAAGAAGAGATACACTTTTCTATACCGCCCCTTCCAGAGATCAGGGGTGCCTCACATATAACTAACATGTTACATAAAACAGTTTTATAGAACTTTTTACATGGTAATTTTTAAACATTCTGAGAACTTAACATAATGATAACTATGTACAAGCAGGTTATAGGCAAGTGTTGCCTAGAGTGTATGATGTGGTTAAGTGTCTGTCGGTTTGCATTACTTTACTGAGCACAGAGGTCAAATGTGGTTAAGTGTCTGTCGGTTTGCATTACTTTACTGAGCACAGAGGTCAAATGAAGCGACCTGTAGTTCTGAACCTCATCCTTACATGTGCCCTTCTCCAGTCCCCTGGGATCACTTTCAACTGTAAAGAAGTATTGAAAAGGTCAGTCAATGAAGCCAATAGAACTTGTCTAAGTTCCTTCAATACTGAGTCTAGGATGTATCCCATCTGGCCCCATTGCCTTGTCTACTTTTAGTTTAGATAGCTTCTCATGAGCACAGATTGCTAAATATTGTTCAAGATCTGAAAAATGTGTTGTCTTCCCATTTACTGCATATGAACATAAGAACATAACATAAGAAATGCCTTACTGGGTCAGACCAAGGTCCATCAAGCCCAGTATCCTGTTTCCAACAGTGATCAATCCAAGTCACAGGTATCTGCGAGGTTCCCAAAGAGGCACACATGTTCCACAATGCTTGTCCTGGGGCAAGCAGTGGATTTATTGGGTCCTCTTTAATAATGGTTTATGGACCTTTCCTCCAGGAACTTGTCCAAACCTTTTTTAAACCCAGCTACTCTAACAGCTTTTATTACATCTTCCGTAATGAATTCCAGAGTTTGATTATGCATTAAGTAAAAAAATATTTTCTCTTATTAGTCTTAAATGGGCTGCATTATAGCTTCATTGTGTGTCCTCTAGTCTTTCTACATATGATGGTGTAAGCAACCAATCTGTTTACTCATTGCACTCCATTCATTAATTCATAGACCTCTATAATATTCCCCCTCAACCGTCTCTTTTTCAAGTTGAAGAACCCCAACCTTTTAAGCAGGTTTCCTTCCATTCCCTTTACCATTTTTGTCGCTCTTCTTTGTACCTTTTTAAATTCTGTTATATCCTTTTTAAGATATGGTGACAATATTCAAAGTGCAGTCACACCATGGAACGATAGAGAGGCATTATAATATCCTTGGTTTTATTCTCCATTCCTTTCCTTATGATTCCTAGCATTCTATTTGCTTTCTTGGCTGCCGCTGCACATTGGGCACTGTTTCTGCATGCGCAAATAGTGCACACTATTTATGCCTTCATGAACAATGTGCATTACTGCACAATGGTGTGTCCAACTGTGCAATAAGGTGTACTATTAAATAAACAAAAAGGGGGGCACTGATAAGCCCAAAGAAGATGGCCACCTAGGAATTTTGCTCCATCTCCCGCCTCCACAGTTGCTGCTGCAAAGCATACCTGCTTATGTGATCAGCCCTGTAAATGCAATTTCAGACCTTTTCAAAAATATAGAGCCTGGAAAGGTTGGGTATGAGGACACTGCACTGCCCCAAGAGCTGTGAAAGCTGCATGTTTTTGATACCTTGGAGAAGCACATTGGAGATCCATTGGCTGGCAGCCAAATGAATGGGAGGAGATGTGGCCTAGCCTAAAGGCTGTGGCGTGCATATTCAGCTTAATGAGCCATGAATGATCTCCAGCTGAGATTTGTGCTTTTGACTAAGGGCTGAAGAGTGGGTTGGAAATATCACACTACAATGTTGTGTTACCCGCTGAGCCAGGATAATTGGGCCTGATGGAAGGCCACTGATACCAAGACTGTTTCATTTGCTACCATGATCTTCTAACTAGAAGTGGATTTTCTTGATGGGCATGGAACTTGTCAGCTCTTCCTCATAGAACTTTGCAAAGTTGCTTCCTATTACAACAAGAATCCTGAGCTGCGATAAGTGTGTGATCCTCTTTGAACGGAGGAAATAGTTGGTCTTGGTATTTGTGACTGGGCCTAGATGGGTTCTGTGGCAGTTGCTTGTCTCTCAAAGTCTTTTGTTGCACTTTCTGGTGACTAGCAGTGCTTGGTAGCTGGCTGACAATATGGAGAACAAGCCCAGTTACACTGAGGCATTAGCACAATTTAGTAGAAAATCGTCTGAACAACCCTTTATGCCAGTTGGAGAAGCATCGGAAAGGCTCAGCCTGTTCTGTCACAGACAGGTCAACCCCCGTTAGATGTTCCAGTAACCAAAGCTGATTTTTTGGAAACGTTTCAAGAATTTAAGCTTCTCAGAGGTGACCTCTCTAAGGCAGTAGGGGGGATAAAGCAAGAAATTAAATCACTAAAGGAAAGAGCGACACAAAACGAAATAAACATCAGGGAGCAGATAGATGCCACAGCCGTATTTCAAACAAAACTCTGATAACTTGAAACTCTTGTGTTGAAAACTAAAGAACGGCAGGATGATCTAGAAAACTGTCGAAGGAGATGCAATATTCACATATTTGGCTGGCCAGAACCATAACAGATTCTGACGATACAGTGATAATGGTGCAGGAATTGTTCAACTTTTGTGTCCCTGGAAGTAGAATGCAGTGCAGATTGATAGAGCACACAGAGGTTTAAGTAACTGGTTGAAGAAATCTAGTACTCCTACACCAATCATTGCCTCCTTCCATTACTTTGAGGACAAACGGAATCTAATGCAGCACATCCGAGGGAAGCATATGATTGACTTTCAGCAGTTCCGCTTGCAGATCGAACACAATTATTCCAGCAAAAGGGAGTAAAATATCATTATAGTTTCCCTTTGGCTCTCTTTTGTGAGTAAGAGAATAAGGCTTAATGAATCTCAGAGGGGAAAGAATGTCTCGACTTAGTTGAAGAACTTTCAAGGACATCCCAGAGCAGATGAGTTATTCAGCAGAATCGTCGTAGCCCTGAGTGGACAGCTTCCACCTCTAAGCACAGGAAAGTTCCCGGCAGTTTGCAAGAACTTTGGAAGATAGGGAAAGTGGGGAAGATGGGTGAAAGTGGGGATGACAAACTCGTTGTCGGTCTATGTTTTACAGAGTACAACTCTCAAAATCACAAAAAATAAACTCTGTATATTGATCTGAAAGTAATGCGTTCTAGAAAAACTGCTTTCATTATTAAATATGAGACATTAAATCAATAATTCAATTTTTATAAGCAGCAATATGGTCTCAGTATCTTAGGACATGGATCAGAAACTCTGTCCCATTGTCACCTTATTCACATCAATGACCATCATAACTCCAGCCGCTTTTTTTATATATATTTTTTTGCAAAATTTTAAAATATCTCAAGCAAAATAGAAAAGAATTGCTTAGCTTTGTTCAGATGGTGAGTCATTTGTTGCTTTCATCGTATTTCATCCAGAAATTGTTTCTTGACTCTGTCCATACATGAACATTGCCCCAACGCTAACAGGCGCTAAGCGTTTCTCCAGTATCGGGTTCCTCAGGGGAAAATTGCTAAGCTCTATAAATAAAAATATACAGCAGTGCTAAGGAACTATACTTTCATCCACACAATTCTCCAGCAGGTTTTACTTCCTTTAGTAAGATAGATGATGTACTCACTTTTCAACGACTTACGCTAGCATTCCATCTGCTTCAACATGGTAAACTGCTCAACGTTAGTAAAAAACGCCGCGCATGCGCTTCTTAAAATCAGAGAAAGAGCCAATCGGCAATGGGGCATCCCTGAGCTGACGTCATATACACAGTTCCCATTCTATGTGGGCATTTAAACCAGACGGCGTAACTGTTTCCAGTAAATGTATCCATCTCTGCTCTGCATATAATAGCGTTTCATCTTTTGTGTGGCCCTGTGAAAGTGGGGATGGACACATCTCGGCCTGCTGGATGAGAAACAGTCTTTATGGACTGTTGCTGGACTACCTACTTTTGAGCTATGGCTCCTGTTGCACATTTCTTACACAGAGCTTAAGATTTATTATTGCCCAGCGTGTTAGATGAGGTTGAAGGGGGGGCTGATAAAGATATTAGTGTTGCTTTCTTAGGTATGACTGGGTGCGTTTTTGCTGGTTATGATAATAAAACCAATTGTGATGTGCTTGCATGATCTTGCATGGTTATATATTTGAATCTGGTTGTATGGGTACATGGGGATTATTGTGGTATGCATGGTGTGGATTTCTGTTTCTGTGAGCTGTGTTGGAGGAGTAGGAGGGGGGTGACTCCTTGGGAATGGGATTGCCAATCGGCCGGCTTTACGAGCTGCCGGCCAGAGGCCAGCAGTATGATAAAACCGGCCAATGAAAGGCTGGTTTTCTGCCAGCCACCAGCCTCAGGCTCCCCCCCCCCCCCCCCCCCCCCCCGCCACTGCCTGCCCCTGCCCAGGTCTGGTGCAACATCACCTGTTGCCACTGTCTCCTCCGCCACCTCTGCAAATCTTTGATGTTTCTCTCTGCTGCCTCATCTGCTCTTCTTTCTGTTGGCTGCAATGCTGAGGAAAATAAAAACCAGAAAATGGGACCAAAACCATTAGAAAAAATAAAATGACCTGACAACAAAGGTAGAAAAAAGAATTTTATTTTCTATTTTCTAGCTGGACAATGTTAGTTTTTGGAAAGTACAACTGCCAGGAGTCAGGATTGGTGTGGTGCAAGGTTGGGGCCTAGCCCAAGGCAAAAATATGGGAGGGGACCCTAAAGTCCGCTAGCAAGCTGTACTATTTTCAGTCTCAGACAACTCCGAGGCCCTTTCTGGCTTGGGAGGTGCAAGGTAATTGCCCTGGTTGCTTCCCTCCTAATGTCAATCCCGACATCTGCTGTCTTTCATTCTGCACAATACAGAGGGAAATACATTTCTTTCTGTTTCTCTGGTGTTGCACTGTATGCAGCATTTGGTTTCTGAGGTTTTAGTTTAATTTCTATCAATGTATTTCTGTTTTCACTTTGTGGTCACTTATTGGTGAAGGCCTATATGTAATGTGTGTGTGTGTGTGTGACTTGGTCATACACACACACATACACATGGAATTTCTGTTTTAAGAATGTGTAGTAATCTGGCTTGTTCAGCTTTCCTAATAAATTTATTGATATTTTAGGGCCCACTGAAATATTTACGGTTCTGACTTTTTCTAGGTAGGGTCATTGTGTGAGTTTTTGAAGTTAGTACTAGCATAGTAGATTTACGTTTGGTCCCAAGTGACTTTTTTCTATTAATTCCATGGCCGGACTGCCTAGCAGCAAAAAGAGCTATAATTTAAATCAAATCAGAATATAGCTTACATCAGCAGCACAGGACAGGGTACTGTGTAGCAGCCCTCTTTTAATAAGTGTTATTTCTCTCCCTCCCTGCCCACACCCAACCACCCCTGGGATAATCGTAGCTTTATAGGTACTTACACATCTTAAAAGACAGGAGGTGCTCTCAGGTGAAGCTCGTTACCCAAATCAGTCATACACTAAGGACCTGAGATTAATTAAGCTTCAGGTGAACAAGGTATATTAAACGTATTAGGTACAGTTTTATTGGTATAAATATCATAGCAACCCTTAGTACGTAAAGAACTCAAAGATCTAAACACAAACTTAAAACTAAGATGCAGACAGCAGTGAGATTTTCTCCCAGTTGGTGAGAGGTCTTACGTGTGCACTAGGTGCAAGGAGCTCTTTGCTCTCAGGGAACGAGTCCGTTCCCTAGAGGCTAGAGTAGCAGACTTGGAAAACATAAGACAGACAGAAAGGTACATAGACGAGACCTACAGGGATATAGTCCTGAAGTCCCACCTCCAGTCTGGCAGCATCCATGTTGCCATGGAAGAGAGAGCTCACGTGACAGGAGAGCATCACCCTGGTGTGGCAGGAAGCGATCCTGTAACTAGGACCTGTCCTCCAGGTGATGTAAAACCCTCTCGCACCGAGGCAGTTTCTCCAGGGCCATCTGCCCATGACGGAAGGGTTAGGACAGCCGTTATAGTTGGTGATTTGATCATTAAGCATGTAGATAGCTGGGTGGCTGGTGGACGTGAGGATCGCCTGTTAATGTGCCTGCCTGGTGCGAAGGTAGCGGACCTCACGCGCCACCTTGATAAGGTCTGAGATAGTGCTGGGAGGAGTCTGCTGTCTTGGTACATGTTGGTACCAATGACATAGGAAAATGTGGTAGGGAGGTTCTGGAGGCTAAATTTAGGCTTTTAGGTAGGAAGTTGAAATCCAGAACTTCCAGGGTAGCGTTCTCCGAAATGCTTTCCGTTCCACGCGCAGGACCCAAAAGGCAGGCAGAGCTCCAGAGTCTCAATGCGTGGATGAGACGATGGTGCAGAGATGAGGGTTTTGGATTTGTTAGGAACTGGGGAACATTCTGGGGAAAGGAGGGGCTCTTCCGAAGGGATGGGCTTCACCTTAACCAGGATGGAACCAGGCTGCTGGCATTAACCTTTAAAAAGGAGATAGAGCAGCTTTTAAACTAAATAATAGGGGAAAGCCGACAGTCGCCCAAGTGCGCATGGTTCGGAAGAATGTATCCTTGAAAGATATTACCAAAAGCAGAGAGGTTCCAAAAAACAGTAAAGTAGCCCAAATGCCCTCGAGTATGGAGCAGACAGAGCTTAAAGATCCCAAATTACCCATGTCTACCAATAGCCAAATAAATATGAATAAAATACAGTCTCTAACATACTTGTAAGCAAATGCAAGAAGTCTAAAAAACAAGATGGGAGAGTTAGAATATATAGCACTAAACGAGAGGTTAGATATGATTGGAATATTAGAGACATGGTGGAAGGGGGACAACCAGTGGGACACTGTGATACCTGGGTACAAACTATATTGTAATGAGAGAGCTGATCAAATTGGTGGAGGGGTTGCGCTCTATGTTAGAGAGGGCATTGAGTCAGAAAGGATTCAAGTTTTGCAAGAAACAAAATTTACTGTAGAATCTCTATGGATTGAAATTCCATGTAAAAAAGGAGAAGGCGATGACAGTGGGGGTGTACTATCGACCGCCTGGCCAGAATGAACAAATGGATGATGAAATGCTCAAAGAAATCAAGGAGGCTAACAAACGTTACAGCGCAGTAATAATAATGGGTGATTTCAATTACCCCGGTATCGACTGGGTCAGTGTCACAGCAGGACATGCTAGGGAGATAAAGTTCCTAGATGAAATAAATGACTGCTTCTTGGAGCAGCTGGTTCATGAACCGACCAGAGGGGAAGCAATATTAGACCTAGTCCTTAGTGGAACACCAGATGTAGTGCAAGAGATAAGGGTGTTGGGGCCACTTGGCAATAGTGATCATAGCATGATCACCTTTGATTTAATTAGTGGAGGAGGGATAGTAAGGAAATCCACAGTACTACCTTTTAACTTTCAAAAGGGAGACTATAATAAAATGAGGAAAACAGTTAAGAAAAAACTAAAAGGAGCAGTTACAAAGGTTAAAGACTTACATCATGCTTGGGTGTTGTTTAAAAATACTATCTTGGAAGCCCAAGCCAGTTTTATTCTACGCTTTAAGAAAAGTGGAAGGAAGTCAAAAAAACTGACAGCATGGTTTAAAGGTGAGGTCAGAGAGGCTGTTGTTGCCAAAAAAGCATCTTTCAGGAAATGCAAAAAAGAGCCAAACAACGAAACCTGGAAACAGCACAAGCACTGGCAAGTCAAATGCAAGGCACTGATAAAGCAGGCAAAGGGAGAATTTGAGAAGAAGCTTGCTGCAGAAGCAAAAACGCGAAATAAAGATTTTTTTCAAGTACATTCGCAGCAAAAAACCTGTGAGAGAGTCAGTTGGTCCATTAGATGATAGAGGAGTTAAAGGGGCACTAAGAGGCGACAAGGCGATAGCAGAGAGACTGAATGAATTCTTTGCTTCAGTCTTTACTGAGGAAGATATAGGGATGTTACCCATGACTGAAGTGGTATTTAAAGGTGCGGAAGAATTGAAGGAAATATCGATACATCGGGAAGATGTATTACAACTATTAGATAAACTGAAGAGTAGCAAATCACCTGGGCCGGACGGTATACATCCAAGGGTGTTGAAAGAACTGAAATATGAGATTGCAGACCTGCTATTAGTAATCTGTGAACTATCATTAAAATCATCTCTAATACCTGAAGATTGGAGGATCGCCAATGTAACACCAATTTTTAAAAAGGGTTCCAGGGGTGATCCGGGAAACTACAGACCGGTGAGCCTGACATCAGTACCAGGAAAAATGGTAGAAACCATCATAAAGAATAAAATTACTCAGCATTTAGATAGTCATGGCCTAATGGGAGACAGACAACATGGCTTTAGACAAGGAAGATCTTGTCTTACTAATCTGTTATGTTTTTTTGAAGGTGTGAATAAACAGGTGGACAAAGGTGAGTTGGTTGATATAGTGTATCTGGACTTTCAGAAAGCCTTTGACAAGGTCCCTCATCAGAGACTTTTGGCAAAACTAAAGACTCATGGGATAGGAGGCAGTGTACTACTGTGGATCAGGAACTGGTTAAAAGATAGAAATCAGAGGGTTGGGCTAAATGGCCAATTTTCCCAATGGAGAAAGGCGAATAGTGGTGTACCCCAGGGATCTGTGCTGTGTCTGCTGCTTTTTGACATATTCATAAATGACCTGGAAAGTGGAATAACGAGTGAGGTTATCAAATTTGCAGATGACACAAAACTATTTAAAGTTGTCAAAACCCAAGAGGATTGTGGAAAATTGCAATAGGATCTTGATAAATTGGAAGACTGGGCATCAAAATGGCAGATGAAATTTAATGTGGACAAGTGCAAAGTTATGCACCTAGGGAAGAACAACCCAAACTATGGTTACACGATGCAAGGTTCCACTTTAGGAACCACCACCCAGGAAAAATATTTAGGCGTCATTGTGGATAACATGTTAAAACCCTCGGCCCAATGTGCAGCGGCGTCCAAGAGAGCAAATAGAATGCTAGGTATCATAAGGAAAGGAATGGAAAATAAAACAAAAGATATTATAATGCCTCTATATCGTTCCATGGTGAGACCGCACCTTGGATATTGTGAGCAATTCTGGTCGCCGTATCTTAAAAAGGATATAGCGTTATTAGAAAAGGTTCAGAGAAGAGCCACCAAAATGATAAAGGGGATGGAAGGATACTCCTATGAAGAAAGGCTAAAAAGGTTAGAGCTCTTTAACCTGAAAAAGAGACGGCTGAGGGGAGATATGATAGAAGTCTATAAATTAATGAATGGAGTGGAACGGGTAAACGTAGATCGATTGTTTACGTTATCAGAATATAGAAAGACTAGGGGACATGCAATGAAGCTACAGGGTAAACTATTTAAGACTAATAAAAGAAAATATTTTTTCATTCAACGTGTAATCAAACTCTGGAATTTGTTACCAGAGGATGTAGTAAAGGCTGTTAGTGTAGCTGGGTTTAAAAAAGGTTTGGACAAGTTCCTGGAGGAAAAGTCCATAAACCATTATTAAGAAGGGACCCAGGATATCAATGCTTGACCCAGTACAAGCATTGTGGAACCTGTGTCTTTTGGGGAAACTGCTAGGTACGTATGACCTAGGTTGGCCACTGTTGGAAACATGATACTGGGCTCGATGGACCTTGGTCTGACCCAGTATGGCATATCTTATGTTCTTATGTTTTTATGTTCATCAGGCAACCTAACTGATCACTCCTGGGTGTCGGCAGAGAGTAGGGCATTCAAAGCCAAACAATAAATTCTGACAGCCGAAGGAGACATAAGGGTTAATGTTTGCTTAGGGTGCCAACATTTAGAATCAACTCTGGGTCTGGCCCTGATTAATTCATAATATGCTAGGTAAAATAAAGTGACCGACCATCCCATATTATTCTGGACAGTCCTGTATTTTAAAGATTTGCCCCTGGAATCATATTACTTCAGTCGGGATACCTAAATGCCCCCTATTTTAAAACACGTGTCCCAATCCTAGACTCCTTCACATTTGTATCAGTGGACTTCTACACTCCAGCTGAAATTTTCAAATGGAAACTCTATTTATATGACACTATTTCCATCAGAGAAACAGAAACATATATATATGCATGCATTCTGCTGTACTTCAGTCACACACATATGCACATATATTCATCCACCTCTCCCACCACCTAAATCAGGTACATACATGCACACTAGCACTTTTCAGACAGACAGATTCTGACTGTCTCTGACTGTCTGCTGGTGCTGTGCTACCTCTGCACTCCTCTACTTCAATGCTCCCAGTTCTTGCTTTTGTTACCTGTTCTTTTTCTCAGCCTTTAATAGTCTCCCATTTCTCTTACATTTCTACCCTTTCTCAGCAACCCCACTCACCCCTACCAAGAAACCCACTTATTCCACTGACTTTCTCACTGACCCTGTGCAGAAAATCAGCCCACCCTTTCTGTGGCTAGTGCAGCCTTTCCATTGGCTGGAATCTACTACTGTGGTAGGTTATGGCCTATATAATAGCCTGTACATGTAGATGGAAGCAGTCTTGTCATCAATGAACATTGTTGTGCCGGGTATGCAGTGGTGACCCTTGATCTGGTGATTGAGTCCACAGCTCTGGCCCCAGGAACTTCAGCACAGAAAGCTGAACTGATCGCTCTTACTAGAGCACTGACAATAGGAAAAGGGCTCTGTTTAAATGTGTACACAGATTCCAAGTATTCCCTTACAACCTTGTATGCACATGGGGCCCTGTACAAAGAATGAGGGTTGATAATCTCAGGAAGCAAGTCCATTAAGTATGACCCCGAGATATTGACATTATCAGATGCATACTGCCTATAGACCTCAGAATTTAGGAAAGTAGACCGTATGAATAGAACCCTGGAATCTCAGTTATCTAATCTTTGTCAAGAGGTTCCCCTGAAGTGGCCCCAGTTCTGAGTTCTTTCTATAGTCCTTCTTAGGATATGCTTAGCCCCTACTAAGTCTTTAGGAGTTTCCCCTTTTGAGATTCTGTATGGGCGACCCCTGCTTATTGTACAAGGAATAAAAGGAGATATGAAACAGATTAGATCTGAAATTACTAGACAAGAACTATTGGTTTTAGTTCTGTTTTGCAGAGTCTTCATACGTGGGTACAAGATCAGCTGCCCATCAACCTCTGCATCCTCTCAAGCCAGGAGTCTCGGTGTGGATCAAAGAGTGGAGAAAGACAACATTGGCACCGCATTGGAAGGGACCTTATGTTGTCATCTTATTAACCCCAACAGAAGTTCAAATTGCAGAACTCGAACCCTGGATTCATCACAGTCGAGTAAAGCCAGCAGCCGTTGATAGCACTGTAGAAAGGAAGGCAGCTACAAAAGTATTAGCCATGTGGCAATATTACCCTATACCCCAAAATGATGCTTTTACGCAAGTATAATATGTGATTTAATTCTCACCCTTTCTCACTTGCGGGTGAGAATAATCAAAGGGGGGAATGTGGTAGGCTATTGCCTATATAATAGCCTGTACATGTATGAGAGGCCTGCAAGCTAGGCCTGAGTTCCCACCCCCACTTAGAAATAGTAGTGCTGAGAAAGATCAAAGTCAATGAAGGTCTGAGAATCTGCCTTAAACCGCTCTAAACTGCTTTTGATAAGTTTGTGTTAATCCTTAGTCAATTCTTTTATGCTGATGATAGATATGTTCCAGTGTTTTGCATTCTCACATTCTCTGAGCCTAGCAATGACCTTGTAATAGGAATGTATTTATGTCTAGAAACTGAGCCTTTATTAGAATAGCCTGAGAAGGGGGAACAGGGTGTTAGGCCCAGTGAGGGTCCCCGATTGGATAGATGCAGGGGGCTTTGGGACCAATAGAAAGTTTGCCTGTATCAAACTGTGAATCTTGTATATAAGGAAGTTGTTCCTGTTCTCCATTGCTCAGTCCTTTTTGCAGCTTGACTCTCTGAGCCATGTGCACAATAAATTGGCTTGGATCTTTGCACTGACTCCTGGTATTATTTATTGCATGCTTATCAGCTGCTACACTACCAACTCTGCACAGTGAAGGGGGATCACTGGTGAGCTGTAGAGCTAAACTCTAAAAAATACTCAGACAATTTAGACATCATTCTGACCAAGCCAGCTACTTTACAAAGTTATAGAATCCTAAAATAATTTAGATGGTTGGCAGTCCTATACTCCTGAGTCCTCAGCACATCTGACAATTCTGGCTCTGTTTCCTCCCCAAAGCCCAGGCAATCATCAGTGAGAGAAAGCCAGCCAATAGGCTGCAGCAGACACAGCCAGCCAATAGGGAGCAGGAGGAGGTAGGAGCAGTAATTAGGATATAGAACACCAAGGAAAGAAGAAGAGCAAAAACCCTCTGCAGAAATCACAAGAGATACCAGATCAGCGCAGGGAGGACATGACCGTATCCTCCATGCCCTGTTCTGGTGTCTACTAGAATATATAAACCTTCTTTTCTCCCTTGTCCTGCAGCTCGGGAGTATGGTGTTTTTTGCTATAGATATACAGACCTACAGGAGAAGATATTGGGGGTACTCAAGCACCCACAGCACCCACAGAACTGGCGTTTATGATCCTGGGGCCAACATCAGTATCTCGGTCAGTGGTCAGCTGATTTCATTGATTTTGTCATCTGTGTAGGCTCTTAGCCTAGGGTGCGTGTTTCTATTTCATCTTTAGATTTTATTTTCATTTTAAAATGTCAAAAGGAAAGTGTGTTTTTAATGACCAACTACAAAATGAATACCTGTTCATTAAGAAACATTCTGGTGATAGCACAGTCTTTTGTAAAAAATGCCGGTTTTTCTTTTCAATCGCACATGCAGAAAAAGGTGACATTGTTCAGCCCTAAGGACAGACAAACACAAGACAGCAGATGTAAGCGCATCTTCAAGTAGACCTGTGACTTCTTTTTTAAAAATCAAACTTTTGATAAGGAAACTCAGTCACTGGCTACAACTGCGGGTACATGGGCTTATCACTGTGTTGTCCATTCTTTTCGGTCATCAGACTGTACTTCAAAGTTGTTGAAAAAATATTTTGATGAAAAATACTCTTGTGCGCAAACCAAAATGGAAACAATGGTCTGTAATGTTTTCAGACCTGACTCTATTGATTCCCTCAAGAGAGACCTTTCTGAGACAAGCTTTTTAATAGTTTTTTGTGATTGCTCAAACCATGGAAGCATTAAAGTGTGCCTTATTTTAGTAAGATACTTTCTTCCCGTGAAATGGGTTCAGGTAAAAGTTCTTGATGTCCATGAAGTTAAAGATGAAACCTCAGACATTCTTTCCAAGTGCATTCTTGATACACTTGAGTCCAATGGGCTAAGATCCAAAGTTTTGGTATTGTGTGCTGACAATACCGATTGCAATTTTGGTGGGGCCACTAGGAGGGGTAGTAACAATATTTTTTACAAGCTGCAAAAAGATTTAGGAAGTAATTTAATTGGTACAAACTGTGCAGCTCACATTGCTCACAATTCTATCAGCATTGCTGGCAAATGCCTGCCATTTGATATTGAAGTTATTGTTGACAAGATAGACATTTTCACATTTATACAGTGAGAACTGAAGAACAAAGAGATGTATGATTTTGTTGAGAATATCAAAAGCTCCTCAGATACAGTAACACTAGGTGGCTGGCTTTACACCAGCCATAGAGAGGTTAATTAAAATGTTCCAACCAGTGAAATCATATTTTCTGAGCAAGGAAAAATGCCCAGTTATCATCAAAAACGTTTTTGAGCATGAATCACCAAAGGTTTGGCTGTACTTTCTGCACAGTCAGGCACTGATTTTCCAAACTGCGATTTTTAAAATTGAGTCTCAAAAAATCTCAATGAAAGAGGTAGCTGGAGTAATTAGTGACCTTAGAACCAATTTAGTAAGTAGGAAGAATGAAGTGTTTTTGCCTCTGACAATCAGAAAGAAGATAAACAATCTTGAAGAAAAGGGCAGTATTGATGAAGCAGATTTCAAGCAATCTGTGTCAACTTTCTACACCACTTGCACAACTGGCATTTGAAACCCAGGTCCTTTGCCTTACTAAGATCCTGCTGTGACCATTAGCAGAGCACTTTGCATTGTTGCACTGTCTGGACCCAAACTGACATCAGGTCCCTGCATGAAATGTGTACAGCCCAGTACTGGACACAACCTAGCTGCCACATACAAAAACAATCAGAGACCACACCTAGGGGCTGCCTGCAGTAGTACACATGCTGTACGGACTGCACTGGACACTCAGTACCGCATCAGCATTACTGTCACCGATTGGCAGTATATATCTCTTTTCCCATGGACAAGCCACATCTGAGATCACACTGCCCATCCCACCAATGTCCCTCCAAAGCAATAGAACTGTCATGCACAATGGCTCTGGAGAGGATTTATTTCACTGCTAGGCTGCTGCACATGTTGCATGCAGTGTGCGTGATGTTGGCCGATTGATATGGTACCTAACTGCAGCATGTGCAAATGACATATCCATGGGGCTATTGTGCTGTGCAACTACTGATCAAGGACTGTGCTGTGTCATGCCCTAGGGTAGCTTCAGCTGTTTTCCAAAAACCTACATGCAGTGAGTGCTGAGTGTCCAGGAAGTGGCAGTACTGATACCGACCTGCAGGCCTTGTATAATCCAAACACAAACTCAAGTTCCCAGGCATACAGAACAAGAGGATTGCATCTCTTTCATAAAATCTCTCATCCACAAGATCAAGCACAGTCTGCCACCATATATTAGGCAACATTGCATAGTACCAGCCATTCAGATGACATCTGTGCCTGGTCTGCTAGTCATCACCCACTGCTTATATACATAGCCACCATAAAGACATGGGTTTTGTACAAATAGCAAGAATAATTAGTATTCTGGTTAGTGACTAGACTGCAATAAAGATACAGCACCCTTATCACTACAGCTTGACCCTATATAGCACTATGTGTATACATAGCCATGACATGGTCACAGCTCTGTCAGAGTGAGAATGGCCTCTCAGCATGAACTGATGTGTGCCCCCTGGCCACGTTAGGATGGCGCCATTTACCTAACCTCTGACTCATATACATTCTATGTAAACTGCTCGGATTTAGACAATACTCAAAATCCTCTTCTCTTCATTTGTGTGCTCTTTTACTTTGAACTTGTGGAACACTAATGCAATGCAAGGTGCACTGGAAACTGGGTGGCAGATAGGCTATGAGTGCATGATGGCCCACAGTGGCTTACGTCTGACACATCCCAGCTTGTGGCAGTGAGCATTGCACATAGTGCCATGCTTGTGCATACATATAATGTAATGTCCTTAGCCATGGACCCATCAGAACTGACCAGTGCAGCATATGCACTGTGCCACACTGCAGATGCAGTGGTCCCCCCCCCCCCACCAATAGCGCATGGAAGCATGGCAGATTGGAGATGGGGTTAGATGTTAGTACAGTTGCTGGCTACACATATGCCACCATTCCATGCCTCTTTGTACTTCTTGTGACTGTCACACTCGATGCCCATGGGGAGCAGATAAGGCTGTCATGCAGGTCCTCTGATGTAACACATGCTGACATTGGGTACACCCACATATCTTCTAGGCTTTGAACATAGGCTTTGTCCAGCAATGCCAACTATGAAGGGCACATTGTAATGTTCCCCCCACCCCTATCCCCACACCAACCTTCACTTCCAGGCACTGCCTTTCCATATGGTGGCAGGCAATGCTGAGACCAACATGACATCCTGTGGCATATTTTGACAGTTGGAATTGTGCATGCACCATTCAGACGTCAGTGTCCCACAGTCACAATCAGGCAAAGAAGAGCATTTTGACTCTCATTTGGAGTAATAGGTAATGTACTGCTGAATGCTTAGGTCAATGATCAGTGGACAGTGTTGAGATGGCATATACTGTGTGCATATTGGCATGGTATGGACTTGCCTATATGTGCAAACTGTGCAGGGAGCAAAGAGTCTCCCAGATTGCACTCTGTGAGTGCAGCATAGTACAAGAGGAATGTGCATGCAGGTAAACTGCACAATCTTTCCAGCGTCACCAACTAAGTGACTGAATTGGACATTCACAGAGACCAGGCCTCCACTTGAGCCTAGTTGCACCAGGTGAGCTGACAGTGTTGCCATGGATACAGCTGTTATGGCAGTTGGCATTAATCAGACCTCTTACCTGTGCAAATTGGTGTGTCCTGAGGCCTGGAAGCTCAGTCAGAGGTGAAGGGTGCAACACACACACATGTATCCCCCTGCTCACTCCAGTCAAACCAGCAGGCGATATGGGAGCTGAACTGCAGTGTCATGCTGGGAGGTACTATAAGTGTAGGTGAATGCTGCAGGGATGCGCCTTGACGATGGTGTAACTGGGAATGCCTTAGAGCAACTACTTACTGAAAACTAACCTTCTGCTTGTAAATGGGGTCTCATATAGTATGTAGAGTTGCTGAATAGCTGACCTGCAGCATGTTGTATGAACAGCCATAAAACCTGGGCACCACATGCATGAACTGCAGTTGGGCTGTGTGGCAACAGTTGTCACACCTTAGAGGCAGACATGAGCTGTTATAGGAGAGTTCCTGGCCAACAGGAACAGGGCTGGACAGGCCACACCATTTGATATGCTACAATTGTACAGATTATCAACTGACTAGCACCACACACTGCAGATAATACGTTTGGCATACTAGCAGTGTTAGAGATCTGATCTAAAACCTGGAGAGTCCAACTATTGCAGTGCTTGCTCTGAGGACCAGTTTATGTGTGCCCTCGCTCACATTCAGGGTGACTGCGGAAATAGGTCATTTGCACATATTGCAGCCATCATGTGCTGAAAGCACATATTGTCCCTGCATATTACATTGCTGTTGTGATGGATCGCGGCATTCACAATATCGACACCATTGCATATATGTGCTCAGATCGTGCGGTGCATTGTGGGTAATTGGGTGGCTAACCAATACCACCATCCAGAGCCCCAATAGCTGCCATAGCAGTGACTGTGATCACTGGAGCATTGCCCAGTATCTGCTTGTCTTCTATGATGGTGGGAGATGTGTGCTTGGCCTCCCAAGGTGGGCAGGATGGTCAGCGATGGACTGCAGGGGTCATGAATGTAGTTTGAGGTAGGAGTCTGTGCAGGTGTACCTATCCTGCAGTGCACAGCAGGTGATGAGGAACTGCACATCCTACCCATGTGCTGCCTCAGAGGATAGTACCACACGGCAGCGCAACAGACCTCTTTGTGTGCCTGTAGTTTAGCATAGGAGGTACAGTGGCCAGACATGCATCTTGACCTCACATTTGGTTTGGCCTTTAGACAAGGAATGTATTCTGAAGCTGTGTGTCTATTTTGCAGCTAGTGTACTGAGTGTGTGGTGCAGTACACCAGCTGCACAGGTGTGTTAACTTTATCCTATGTTTCCAGAACTGTATCTCATGTGCAACCTTCAACATTTCATCCAGCATGAGTCCACACACTCAGCAACCACACTAAGAAGCTGCACCACTCACGGCTGGATGACAGAGCATGCTAATAGCTCCGGCACACTGAGCAGGCATTGACAGTGCTCAAGCATTGCAGAGCATGTTAATAGTGCCTGCACCCTGAGCAGGCATTGACAATGGTGGAGCATCAAAAGAGGCCTAAGGGGCAGGTAAGGATGCCAACCCACAACACTTTTGGACAGTGAGGTCATGTGTGTGTGTGTGCCAGAGGAGTGTGGCAGGGCAGAAATGGGGATGAATGTTGAAACAGTTGCTGGCAACACATACCCCTTCAAACTCTGACTCTTTGTATTCTAACACCATTCTTGTGACTGTCACACACGGTGCCCATGGGGAGGCAATGAGGCTGTCATGTAGGCCCGCTGATGTAATACATGCAGACACTGCATAGGCCCACAAAGGTTCTGGCCATGTGAACATAGGCCTTGGACAGCAATGCTACAGATGAAGGCACAGACTAAACCTGAATGATATGTTTCCTAGCACCCCTACCCCCACCCCAACATTCACTTCCAGGCACTGCCATCCAACATTCACTTCCAGGCACTGCCATATGGTGCTGAAGGATGAAGAGACTAACAGGACATCCTGTGCCACTTTTTGGCAGTTGGACGTGTGCATACACCATTCAGAGGTCAGTGTCACACTGTCCCAATCTGGCACACAGGTGCATGTGGTATTTCATTTGGGATAATAGGTAATGTACTGCTAGATGCCTTTGCAAATGATCAGTAGACAGTGTCAAGGTGATGTTTCCTGTGTGTGACATTACCTGATACGCACCTCCCTGTATGTGCATACACTGCATAGAGCAAAGGGTCCCCCTGGCTAGCACTCTGCGAATGCAGCATGGGACAAGAGCAATGTACATGCAGATAACTGGCAGAGTCGTGCCTGTGTCACCAACTAAGTGAATGGATTGGACGTTCACAGAAGCCAGTCCTCCCCCTGAGCCTAGTACCCTATAGACTGCTGCTGTGTCAGGTAGGCGGACACTATTGCCATGATGCAGCTGTTATGGCAGTTGGCATTAATCTGGGCTCACACTTGTGCACATTAGTGTGTCCTGTTGCCTGGAAACTATGTCAGAGGTGAGGGTTGCAAAACACACTCATGTGTCCCCCCTTCTCACTCCATTCAAACAAGCAGACAATTTGAGAGCTGCACAAGTGTTATGTTGGGTGGTAAGTGAAGGGGAATTCTGTGGTGATGGGCCATTTTGATGGTGTAACTAGGAATGCATTACAGCGCCACAGCCACAGGTTGCAACTATGTCCTGTGAACTAACCTTTTGCATGCAAGTGGTGTCTCAGACAGTATGTAGGGTTCCTGTATAGCTGAACTGCAGCATGATGTATGCACAACCATAGCAACTGAGCAGCACATGCATGCAGAGTGCGTTGCTTAGGGCCACACAACTCTGGAGACACAAACAGACACACATGCCCACACATATACACGACCCCACTGTCCAAAAATGGTGCAGGTTGTCATTCCTACTTGCCCCTTCAACCTCCATTGATGCTCCACCATTGTCAATGCCTGCACTATGCAGGCACTATTAGCACGCTCTACTATGCTCGGGTGCTGTCAACACCCGCTCAGTGTGCTGGTGCAATTAGGTTCCTCTTCCATCCAGCTACTCAGTTTAGGCAGCTGAGTGTGTGGACTCCTGCTGGATGAAGTATTCAGGGCTGCACATGCTGATCTATTCCTTGAAAGGTTGGATAAAGTTAACAAACCTGGACCTACAATTCTTACTCAACAGGCTGGTCTTGAACTTCTTTCTCACACACACTGGCCCTGTGGTTGGAGCCACAGAGCAGGCATGTGGGTTCATAAATCCATGGGTTTAAATTTCTCCGTGGCATAAATGCACAGGTAGAGAGCCTCTTTTGATTGAAAGCAAGTTCTGCTTTGAGGGGACATGGGATGAGGGTGAAAGGGGATAGAATCAGGAGTGATTATGCGGAAATATTTCTTTATGGAAAGAGTGGTGGATCCGTGGAGTAGTCTCCCAGTGGAGGTGGTAGAGATGAGGATGGTATCTGAATTAAAAAAAGAATGGGACAAACACAGAGGTTCTCTAAGGGAAAGAAGGGGACTGTTGTAGTTGTTGATATGGAAGGACAGACTAGATAGGCCATGTGGTCTTTTTCTGTCGTCATTTTTCTATGTTTCTATGGATAGTGTCTGGATGAATACGGACATAGATCAGGGTATGCTTCTGTCTGCTTAGATCTCTGCAGTCTCTCTGCCATACTTGTCTGACAAGATCTGTCAGACTGCTTTGGGAGAGGGACATCTTGTTAGGTTGGTATGTGGAACTGCATTGATGTGCTGCTGATTGAACTGACATTCATGTCTTATGTGTGGGATCTGCCCTGCTAGAGGGGCAGGGCATGATACATGAACACTCACATGCAAGACCCTGGGTGACCTAGCAGGGTGATCAACGTAATATGTTATGGGGTGTGCTTGTAGGCCACTCCTCATATGATCCCATGGTTAAGAACATAAGAACATAAGATATGCCATACTGGGTCAGACCAAGGTCCATCAAGCCCAGTATCCTGTTTCCAACAGTGGCCAATCCAGGTCACAAGTACCTAGCAGTGGTTGACAGGCCACTCCAAGTCATTTGGGCACCCTTATAGTACAGATGGATGTAAAAAATGAGTGCCTATTCAAAAAATGGGTCCCTGGTTCACAGACAGATCCTGATTATCATTCGGCAATTCAGCAAGCAGAGTGGTTATTTTTCCTCTGTATTGGGGTGTTACAATATTGCCTGATCTTTCTCCCTCAGTGGCATATTTTTCATCCCCATCTGCACATATCTACTCAATATATGCATGTGGGGGGCATTTTGATCCAAAGGCTAGCCCATCCAGTAGAACAACTAGCTGGGTGCCAGGGTCCATTGATTAGTGTGGACAGTATGCCGGCCAATCCCTTCCTCCCTGCCATTGTGGCATAGCTGCTGCTTCAGTGCTGTAGGCGGCCTCATTGACGTTGCAGACATGCAGCTTAGCACACCTTGTCACTCCTGCCTCTCTCCACTGGGGGCTGTAGCCACATATGCTGCTGCCTTTGGCCTCAGTAGGGAAGGGTGCCCTGTGCTACACTATACCGGCTGCTGACATGCTTGCATCCAACTCAAAGTGGCAACTGCAGCATTGCACCAGGCACACAGGGCCGGGACAACATTTCATCTGCAGCAGGCCGCATCCGCTGCACTCACCACCCCCACCCTTATACCATGTGGACATGGTAGCATGGTGGCAGTAGGGGTGGCACACCTCCTTTTTGGCTGCGGCAGCATGTATGTATGTGTGCTGCCATTGTCACAATGGAGTCCTGCCAGGCATCACAGATCTATGCTCTAAGCAGCTACCTTGTCAGCCTGGTGGACCTGCCAGTCCTACCACATCGCTCTTGTGGCACCCCCTTTGCCAATTTGGCAACATTAACATAGTGCACTTTATTGATAGGGCATTATGCTGTTGCTGCTAATGGAGCACTACTATCACACCTTTGGGATCTACGGTGGGTGAAGCACATTGCATACAGTAAAATAGGCTCTCTACCCTCAGAACTACCCTTTTCTGCGAGCTTTCAGTTGGTATTAGGGTTCCCAGCCCTGGGAGCTCTAACGCACGGTAACACAGCCCTAGGGTAAGGGAGCACATGCTATCCCTGCCCACTGTCTGCCCCATCAATGCCCACTCTCCACCTCCTTTTCCACTAACCCTGTGGGCCCCTCTTCCATTTGTTAATCCAGTATTATCGGTGCTTTCCATGTCATTAACCACTCATGGGTGCCGATAATGCGTGTTAACAGCTCGCTTAAGAACATAAGAACATAAGATATGCCATACTGGGTCAGACCAAGGTCCATCAAGCCCAGTATTCTGTTTCCAACAGTGGCCAATCTAGGTCATACGTACCTAGCAGTTTGCTCCCTTACCTAGCTTGCTCCCTTACCACCCTTTAGTAAAATACCCCCATATGTTTTAGGCTGTGGTTAAATCTAGAAAGAAGAGAAATGCTGTTTTGCTTTTCTATTCCTATTTATTGAGGTGACTTCCCAATGTCCTATAACTTTATGCACCATTTCTTTATTTGTAAGAAGTGTATTTTTTCGCTTGTGGAATTAATAAATGTATATAAATATAAAATTTAAAAAAGTCCTTCTAGAGTCCTTGCAGCTAATTCATTCAATGTATGTGTTCAAATGTTCAGTTGTTTAGCAATAAAATCCTTTGAACATCTTATGGAAGTTGATGCAAAAAACATCACCGCTCATACAATAAAGATAGCACTGTGAGAAAACAAAATCATTAAAGCACCCGACACAGCTATTTTTCTGCCTGGATATTTATGAACCTCTTACATGTATATTATTATATGTCTAGATCTAGAGGACACTATGATCTTGCTCTATTACAAAGCAAATAACTTGGTAAGTTACATTGTATGTTCCTTTAATAGGGCTATGAGGCACAGAACCAGGTAATAGCTATTACCTGCTATGAAGGAAGCAGACAAAGAGAAAAGGTTCTAAGATAAATGTGATGAAACAGAAGAACAGTAGAGAAAATTTGTACCTGAAACATATACAGGAGCAGTCACTGTCATTGTCTGAATATATCTAGACAGACAACTTGGGAGCATGTTTCCTTCATTTGTCTTTTATATGGGAATAAAAATCATATCTCAGAAATCAATTGTCAAATGTAATGTATTGAGTTATAGGGCAATGATTGTTTAAGGCTATCTACAGGAGAAGGTACTTCTGGTCTTGTGTATCTCTCAATTATCACTTCTTTGTGTGCCTCTGAAATCTGGAAAAATCAAACCTAGTAGGGCTATTTGAGCACTCAGAGGAGGTGATGATTGATGAAAAGAAATGAAAGGAAAGTAGTAAAAAAGCAAAAGAAAGCCCAAATTGCAGATTACAGAAAGCAAAAAAGATCCTTTCGGGGAGAACAAAAAGAAATGGCTATGAGCAGGGACATTAATCAAATGGAAAAAAGAAGTAAGCAGGCAGGAATTCAAACAAGGAGTTGCATGATGATGCACCATGCTGTCCTATGAAATCTGCGCCTTTGTGTCTGAGAGATACATTCATCACACATCCTCAGAATAAAAGATGGAAAAACAAAATCCAGTCTGTAAAAATAAAAACATGTTTAGAATTGTGTGCCTTCTCAGATAAGCCGTCCTTCATCCTGTGCACTGAGTCTGTAAAAAAACCCAAAAGACCACAGAGCATTTACATTTCATTTACCCCTCTTCGGAATATGGCTTTTGAGTTCCCGGTGTCTCTCCTGCCCTGATACTGTCAAAATGTATTTGCTGGAGGATGAAAGTGACATATAGAGTAAGAAGTAGGACAGAAAAAGGGAAGCGAGGGAATCGGAACAGCATTTCTATACCAAGTAGGTCAGAGAATAACACTGTTCGAACAGGACAGAAGAAACAAAGTCTGCAAAAGAGCAGTTGGGGGAAAGACAAACTTTGTGAAAGAGCTCATTCTTTTCAGGAAGGACAAAAAAAGAAAAGAGACAGCATTTTATAAAGCTATTCTCATGTGTCTGTGGTTGTTTATTTTGCAAAAAACCTCTTATAAAATACCAACTGAAAGAAAAGTACGCACAAAGGTGTGTTGGCACACATTTTGTCAGTAGGCATAGCCGGGGCTGCAGTCTTGGTGGAACATGGATAAAGTTTTCATTACATGTTTAGATTAGGGATAGGAGGCAGTGTACTATTGTGGATCGGGAACTGGTTAAAAGATAGAAAGCAGAGGGTAGGGCTAAATGGCCAATATTCCCAATGGAAAAAGGTGAATAGTGGAGTACCCCAGGGATCTGTACTGGGTCCGCTACTTTTTGACATATTCATAAATGACCTGGAAAAGGGAATAACTAGTGAGGTAATCAAATTTGCAGATGACACAAAACTGTTTAAAGTTGTTAAAACCCAAGAGGATTGTGGAAAACTGCAGGAGGATCTGGATAAATTGGAAGACTGGGCATCCAAATGGCAGATGAAATTTAATGTGGACAAGTGCAAAGTTATGCACCTAGGAAAGAACAACCCACACTATAGTTACAAGATGCAAGGCTCCACATTAGAAACCACCACCCAGGAAAAAGATTTAGGAGTCATCGTGGATAACATGTTAAAACCCTCCACCCAGTGTGCAGCGGCGGCCAAGAAAGCAAATAGAATGCTAGGTATCCTAAGGAAAGGGATGGAGAATAAAACAAAGGATATTATAATGCCTCTGTATCGCTCCATGGTACGACCGCACCTTGAATATTGTGTGCAATTCTGGTCACCGTATCTTAAAAAGGACATAGAGTTATTAGAAAAAGTACAGAGAAGAGCCACCAAATTGGTGAAGGGGATGGAAGGCTACTCCTATGAAGAGAGGCTAAAAAGGTTAGGGCTCTTTAACCTAGAAAAGAGGCGGCTGAGGGGAGATATGATAGAGGTGTATAAATTAATGAAGGGAGTGGAACGGATAAACGTGGATAAATTGTTTACGCTATCAGAATATAGAAGGACTAGGGGGCATGTAATGAAGCTACAGGGTAAACTATTTAAGACAAATAGGAGAAAATATTTCTTCTCTCAACGTGTAATCAAACTCTGGAATCTGTTACCGGAGGATGTAGTAAGGGCTGTTAGTATAGCTGGGTTTAAAAAAGGTTTGGACAAGTTCCTGGAGGAAAGGTCCATAAACCACTATTAAAAAGGGACCCAGGATATCAATGCTTGGCCTAGTACAAGCACTGCAGAACCTGTGTCTTTTGGGGAAACTGCTAGGTACGTATGACCTAGATTGGCCACTGTTGGAAACAGGATACTGGGCTTGATGGACCTCGGTCTGACCCAGTATGGCATTTCTTATGTTCTTATTATAAAACACTTTAATCTAGGTGCTTACGTGTGTAAGGTACATGAAGTCATTTGCACCTATTCACTAACAAGTGCGATTGCACCTACATGCAAGGCATTTTCTCTGCAATATATGTTTCATAAAGGCAAGTAAGCACCTATTGGTCTTTATGAAGTAGCATCTATATAGGTGCTTCCCTGACATCCACTCATGGCACCCTGTTATAAAATTAGCCTCCTGGGGGTCATTTTATAAGGAGCTGGGGAACGTTTATGCACCATTGATGCATGCAAATCATGTCTTCCAGGGATAGGAAAATACCTGAATGTAACTCACCTTGTGCACTGAGAAAGGTGTGAGCTAAATCTATGATAGGAAAATACCCTGAAGAGTCATTAGCTAGATGGGAACATCTGAGATAAATAGAAACACAGTGGGAACACTCAAAGGAGGTATTTTAAGGACACCAAACCTTTTAGGAAACTAAATAAAAGTAAGAGGGGAAGGAAGCTGCTATAGTTCTCAAAGAAGTAGCTGAAAAGCTAAGGAAAAAAGATTAATTTTCATTAAGTACAAGATTTTGCAAAAAGAAGAAGATAGGCAACAATATTCAGAACAGCTAAGAGAAGCTACGGAAATAATCAGGAAAGCAAGGATGCAAATGGAAAAAAATAGACAATACAGCAAAATGGTGGAGGAGATAAGACTTATTTTCAGATATGTTAGTGATGGAGTAAGTGCAAAAGTGGTATTGTCAGACTCAAGGGTGAAACGGTGGAATATGTAGAAGCTGATGAGGATGAAGTGGAATTGTTTAAGAAACATTTCTGTTCTGTGTTGCAAGATGAAGGACCTGGAGTGGGACTCAGAAAAAATGCAGATCCTGAGTGATTTTCAGAAATGAGGAGCTAGCTAAGCTAAAAGTACACAAATGATTGGGCCAGATAGGAAACATCTGTGCGTACTGAAGGATCTTAGGGGAATATTGGTGTCCTTGCTGTTTGACCTTTTCAATGTTTTTTATAGAGTTAGGAGTGGCCCTGGAGAACTGGAAAAGGGTGGATATGGTCCCTTTCCACCAAAGCAGAAGTAATAAGGAGGTTGGAATCTAAAGGCCAGTTAGTTTGATCTCTGTGGTGAATAAATTAATGGAAACACCACTAAAGCAAAGGATGGTGCAGTTTCTGAAATCCAGTGGCTTGCAGTATCTGAGGCAGGACATCAGACAAATCAAATTAATTTCTTTGACTGGGTGACCAGAGAGTCAGACTGAGGGAAAGAGCTACATGTGGGGTACTTCGATTTCAGAAAGCCTTTGACACGGTTCCATATAGGTGACTTATAAATAAACGGAAACAAAAAATAAAAAAAATCCTGAACCCCTAGTATTAATTATAGGACCTCAAAATTAATAGAGCAGATAATGCTTCCAGCAAGAGAGTCTAAAGAACCGCAAGGTTACTATTCTAGGAATGCTCATAATATCATCATTGGTCCAACCAATGTCCCGATAGCTGGTACCTTTGTTTAAATGGTAATTTTATAACTAAATTTAAATCTAATTATATTAAAAAAATATCCAAAAGAAGTTTTTAAGGCATTCCCACCAGCTGACAAATATATAGATCAAAAAGCACAAAATGCTAAGAATAGTTACATAACCAAACATAAAGTGGCCAAATATCCAACACAATATTGCATTTCAACTTATCTGTGCCAGGGATGGATGGTTTCAAAGCATCATAGGGTGCTCTCCAATTTTTCAAGCAAGTCCAAGTCTGCATATACTTCGGAGTCAGCTGTAGGTAGACATAAACTAAAGAGCAATCTGCCACCCACCAAAATAAAAGAACAGGTGCTGAAGATCACATGTAGGACAAACCCAATCAAAAGAGCAGTTATCCAAGGCACAACCAATCAAAGCTACACAGGGCTAAGCTTCTACCAATCATCTCAAAAGTCCAAGCAGCCAATTGCTTGAATGAAGCAAATGTAGGCAAGCCTACTATTAAAGTTATTGTTCAATCAGTTGAATGAACATTTGAATGAACAGCAATATCAGCCAGAACCAATTAGATCAGTGCCACCCAATCAATGCTAAGATTCAAACCCTTGGGTGAACAGAACAGAACTTAAACATCCACAGGTTTTCTTATTCATTAAGTTGTTGCTCTAGGTTACCCTCCTTCCAGCTAGGGAAAACATGATCAAGAGCCCGCCAGTGAATGTCAGCCACAGTATGTTTCATTTGAATCCAATGGGCTACTAGTGGGGCAAGTCCACTCGAGTCACAATACGGCTCTTATGCTCTTCATCTGTATACATATTCTTCGTTTGGTATGACCCACATATAATATCTGGCAATGGCACAAAACCATGTAGATGACACAAGAAGAGTTACAATCTGAATAGTAATAGCTATGATAAGATAATTTATCTGTATGGCACCAGGAATCACTGATAATGGCTGATCCACACCAGGAACAGACACCACAAGCATAATGTCCAGGATGTGCATCAGAGTGGTCTTCAGGCACCATAAATCTGGTAAGCATCACCCCAGTATTATGACCCCATCTATAAGCAATCCTCAGAAATTCAAGGAAAGCTGAATGTAGACCCAGAACAGGCTAATGTTTCTTCATGGTCCGCATGATCTGATGAGATCCACTAGAATAGGGGAGAACACAAACAAGAGATTCCTCTACAGTAGATTGATTGTATTGAAGAAGAAGATCCCTTTGAGCAGATCCCTTTTTAACCTGGAAAAGAGACGGCTGAGGGGAGATATGATAGAAGTCTATAAATTAATGAACGGAGTGGAATGGGTAAACGTAGATCGATTGTTTACCTTATCAGAATATAGAAAGACTAGGGGACATGCAATGAAGCTACAGGGTAAACTATTTAAGACTAATAAAAGAAAATATTTTTTCACTCAACGTGTAATCAAACTCTGGAATTTGTTACCGGATGATGTAGTAAAGGCTGTTAGTGTAGCTGGGTTTAAAAAAGGTTTGGACAAGTTCCTGGAGGAAAGGTCCATAAACCATTATTAAGAAGTGACCGAAGATATCAATGCTTGACCCAGAACAAGCATTGTGGAGCTTGTGTCTCTTGGGGAAACTGATAAGTACATATGACCTAGATTGGCCACTATTCGAAACAGAATACTGGACTTGATGGACCTTGGTCTGACCCAGTATGGCATATCTTATGTTCTTATGTTCATATTTAACTTGGGCGCATTTTATCGATGAATGAGGGTAGCCTCTATCTGTAAAGTGATGAGATAAAAGTTGAGATTCAGCCCTAAAGGCAGCATCAGATGAACAAATGCGTCTCACTCTAAGAAATTGACTTGTAGGCAGATTTGATTTTAAGGAATAAGGGTGAAAGCTCCTAAATTGAAGAAAGTTATTCCTGTTGATACTCTTACGGTAAGTTCATGTTACAAACCCTTGAGATTTCTTTTCCACCAGAGCATCTAAAAACTCCAGTGTAGTGGGGGATAATTCATGGTAAACTGTAAGTTGACATCTACTGAATTCAACCACAAGTGAAAGTTGAGCAAGTCATCCTCTGAACCCAGCCATAAAAAGAAAACATTGTCCAGGTAGCGTCGCCACATCAAAATATTGTGAAAAAATGGAGATTGATACAGATAGTTACCTTCGAATTGGGCAACATATAGGGAAGCAACAGAAGGAGCCAATGTTGCCCCCATAGCTACCCCATGAAGCTGCTGGTAAAAAGTACTATAAAACCAGAAATAATTGCAGGTCAACACCAGTAGCAATAATTCCTTCATAAACCCTAGAAGTAGGCGGTGTGCTGCTTCAGCTCGATGACTATTCTGATATATAAGAGTGCTGCATTTTGAGGAATATTAGTATAGAGTGCTTATGAGATATCTGAGAAACATCAGAGCAGTCAACGAGAAAATGCAAGAAATGAACTGTATCCAGGAGATAGGAGAGTATCTGCTTGACCAAGGGGTGCAAAAATATATCCAGAAACTTAGAAATGGGCCTGAAGTGACTGACTAGGTTAGAAACTGGTTGAGTGAGAGACTATTCCATGCATCTACCTCTCTTTCCGTAAAGAGCTGTCCTCCAGAAATCTAAAGGGCTCTTTTACTAAACTACGGAAAGTGTTGGCACTCAACGCACCTTAATTGGCAAAGTTGTAAGTGCAAAGCCTGTGCAGTAGATGCAGGGTGTGTGTAACAAGCATTGACCCTACATTTACCCACACACAGGGCACACTTACCAATGGTAGCACATTACCTGCCTCTTTAGGGAGCATAGGAGCAAGCACTCTACATACAGAGACATGGAACATAGGCCAGCTGCCACAGGAGTTTGGCAAGAAGACAGAGGCAGTCACCACAACTGTCCAGACTCCCCAATTCACAATTCCATCCCTCACTAACCAACCCCACTTCAAATCTGAACCTCTCCCCCCCACCATCACAATCAAAACAAACAAACAAAGAACAGGACACAATTCACCATGGAAGGACTACTTTAATCAGCCAAACATGAGGTCTCCCAATACATGTTTCAGCTGGGGAACCTTCTTCAGGGGAATAAGACCTCAGCAGGATATTGCAACAAAAAAACAAATAGGAAAAGCACCACAGGTGCTCAATGTGTTTAATTCCCATCAATCAAAGCTCCCCTAATCTTTCCCTCCCCCACTGATCAGCATCCACCCCTTCAGCAACCCTTGGGAAAGCAGCCCAACAATGGAAGGCCTTCTGCAAGATCCCCTATCCTCAGTCAGACCCCCCCCCCCCTACAAGGCCATAACCTGACATTCACCCATATCCATCGAGTCCTCCCTGGCCTTACCTGGGAGTTCCCTGGTGGTCTCGGTGGGAAGGGGGCAAGAGCAGTCCTTCTATATTGCTTCCCCAGCTCTGACAAGTCTCAAAATGGCACCAGTAACCCCTAGTGGTTGTCTCACAGTACTACTGCTAGGGGTCATTCCCTAGCGGTAGTACAGTGAGACTACTATTAAGGGTTACTAGCACCAAGAATTCATGAGAAATATACTCTGATAACTGTTGCTACATCTTAGTAAAAGAGCTTCTTGTTTTTGCCAATTCATGGTAGTTCCCCCCTCAAGGTCTTTTTCCAAGCCTAAGCCAAAATGAGAAGTTCATCCATAGTTCTATATGATTCAAAGTAGGTATAATGCTGGCATGGACATTTTCCAGGATTGTTATGTAAAATATGGAATACATGTATACCTTGAACATATGCCCAAACCATGCTGAGAATATTATTCCTTCAAAACGTCTTGAAGGACTACCAAAAGAGACTGCTACAACTGGAAGTAGATACACACTTGTGAGTATAATCTTCTGGAATAAACTCTAAATCTTGGGGTAAAAGGGATTTCATGTGGCTAAAGCTGATAAATCTGTGTATTTTAGAATTCAGTGTTTTTGCTATGTCAGTCAGGTCTTAGTACCGCCAGTGAGCTTTGTATTTAAGTCAAAGCAGAGTATAGCTTAGCATAGAAAATAAAAGAGTAAATAGACTTGAAATAAATTTGTTTCTAGAGAGCTTTTCATTTAAATTAAATCAGAGTTTAGCTTAACCTAGAAAATAGAATAAATAGTTACTGAAATAAATTTGTTTCTAGAGATCTTTTTTACTTAAATCAAATCAGAATATAGCTTAGCATACAAGTAGAATAGCCTCTGAGTAGAAAGAATAATAAACATGTTTTTAGTGACCTTTACAAAGAGCCCTTCCAATTAGGAGGCAAAAGATCTGTGAAGTTGCCTTAAATAGGTGTTAAAAGCAAGTGATAAATCAGAGGGGCATTTTAAATGGTCCCTTCAATCAAACCAAGGGCTGTGTGAATCACCCAGGATATTGGTAAGCCTTTACTGCAGAAGCACAGGACAGGGCACTGTGTAGTAACCAACTTTTAATAAGTCTTCTTTCCCTCCCTCTCTCCCCTGACTCCCACCCACCCCTGGGATAATAAAAGCTTTATAGGTGCTTAAACCTCTTAAAGGGAGGAAGGAGCCCATATTCACTCTCAGGTACAGCTGTTTATCATCATCAGGCATACATTTAGGAGTTGAGATTAATTAATGTTGAGGTCAACAAAGTCCATTAAACGTATTAGATATAATTTTATTAGTATAAGTATCCCCAGAAAAACCTAAGTAAGTAAACAGCTTAAATACTTAAACACAATCTTAAAACTAAGAGGTATGTTTACTAAACCATCCTAATGTTACCGGCGCTATTTGCAGCGATAATGTGAAGAATGCCATATAAGGAGTGGGCGTTCCAGTCCTAAGGTAGCCAAGAATATGTATCGCGCGATAGTGTGCACCGTGGCACGTTAACTCGCATTAACCCTAAGTACTTGCCAGTGCAGTGTTAGAAGCTATAACAATGTAGCCCACTGGTTACTGCAATGACTGTGGAGGCAGAAGTCATGGGTTTGATCCTGTGGTGTAATCTAAAAAGGCTGTTAGACGTATTTTCTTTTAATTTAAATCAGTGCTGCCAGCAAAAACACCATCACAGTGCTGTAACCTAAGATGCCTCATAAGGCGCCCTATAGGTCACATTTAAAGTGCCATGTCTGCCAAGCCACTGTATAATGTGCCCTATAGGGTGCTGTATAGGGTGCCTTATAGGGTGCTTTACAGGGCACCCTATAGGGCACCTATGAGGCACCTTAGGCTACAGCACTGTGAGGGTGTTTCTGCTAGCAGCACTGATTTAAATTAAAAGAAGATGCCTCAGACAGCCTTTTTAAATTACACCACTGCGGGATTGAACCCATGACCTTTGCCTGTACAGTCAGTGAAGTAGCCAGTAGGCTACATCTCTATAGCTACTACTACACTGCTGGTTGGCTACAGAAAGACTTCAGGTCACCACACAAACTGTCTGCTGTGGTTACCAGGATAGGGTAAACCTACCCATACCCATGATGCACTGCACATGCAGATCAGCAGTCTACAGCTGATCACATAATAGGGTATGCACCCCTACAGCACCTAGGCCTGGTAGGGGGAACTGACCATGTGTGTTACTGGCACAGAGTAGCTACAGACCGTGAAATTGTACTGGTCCTGTGCTCACCCTAAGGGTGAGGTGGGGCACCCAGCACCAGGTCCACAGCACCTGGCTTGGCTAAGATAGACTATGCTGCAGGTCCCCATCAGTGCCAGTGTATGATAGGTAGTCCTTGCAAACACACCTAAGTTACACCTGTGTCTATCTGTATTTCCCAGTCATGTCTAGCCCTTGTGGACTATAATGCACCCAGAATAGTGCATATCCTGTGTGGGTGCCATGGTCACATGTTATAGGTGAAGGGGGGTGTTTGGCCCCAAAAGCAGATTATGTAGCACTACCCAACCCGCCCAACAGATCCACATTGTACATCTCTGCAATGGTGGCAGTACAGGGGACCATCACCCCAGTCCTACTGGGGAACAGGCACCCTACGCAGATCTGTATGCGTCACATAAGACAGGCAGAATGCTGGAGCAGCTCAGCTGCCCCCCACCACTATCTGACATTCACCAGCAGAGGGCACAGTCAGTCTCCACCTGCTGCACCAGGCAAGGAGTTCTAGCCATACACATGCTAACTACAGACAGTCTGCTAGCTAGTACATAGTGCATGTTCCTGGAGGAACTGTGTGCACCCAAAAATGGGATGTGAGCACACACATACACATACACCAAGCAGGTATGTCAGTGATTGGGCCCCAGAAAAAAAGAACGCCTAAATATCACTTGAAAAAAATAGTGTACAGCACTATGGGGGAACCTAGCCATGCCGTGGTCACTGCTCAGTCAGGGTGAGAGTGATCTCCCAGCATGACATGCTGTGGCCACCTTGTCCATGCAGGTGGTGGTTGGGCACTACAATGTCCCAGCCATTACCCTATACCCTGTGCAGATGCATCCTGCCCATGCCAGCCTGTCCAGGCCACACCCACAGTACCTTGCTTCTCATTATGCACATTGGCAGCTAACCCTGGAAACAGTGCAAGCAGTGTGGGATCAGTAAGGTGTAGGCAGCCACAACACACTGTATAGACAGTCACACACTCCCACACCTATGCCAGCCCACCAATATAGAGGTTTGTGGCAGCCTTGTCTGCCACACCAGTCCCGGGCACAGTGCAGGCATTGCAAAACTGTTGGGGGTCACTCCCCGGGGTGGTAAACACTGTCAGAATCAATAACTGAAACACACTCCACAGATATCAGAAAGGTTGCTATGATGAATCTCTATCAAGAAATTGTTATCTGACATTAATCGTAGCAATCTTTTGTTATATGTGGAACGTGCTCCCAAGTTTAGGACAGCATTGCTAAGGTATGCAGGTGCCAGTATTGGGAGATGCTGCTCCACGCAGGGCCCAACAGCCTGACTCTCCATGAGGCGTTGGATAGTGGAGCCTGTGGGTGTGGGTGTTTGTACCCCTGTTGGCCTCTGCTCTAGGGCTGAATTTCCCAACTCCGGTCCTGGCGGGCCAAACACTGTTCAGGTTTTCATGCTGTCCCTAAGGAATATGCATGAGATACATTTGCATACAATGGGGGCGGTGCATACAAATGCAGCACAGGCATATTTATTAGGGACAGCATGAAACCTGAATGGTGTCTGGCCCTCCAGGACTGCAGTTGGGAAACTCTGCTCTAGGGATTGCACATGTTTATGGTGTCTGTGCTCTGTAGGGTAAAATACAGGCATTTCAGGCATGTTTATTTTATCTGCAATAAAGGTTCTGTCTTTATTACCATGGTTTAAATAATGGGGACAGGGTTGGCAGGAACCACAGCTGGGACTTGAACTTGTGACCATCTGCTCCTGAACATATTAGCTGTGTGTACTGCACCAAACTGTTACCATAGTGGGCAGATCATTCCCTGGGGATACCATGACTGTTCATCAGACAGACCTTGTCTGTTGCAGTGCACGGCACCCACCTAAATGGGGCTTGGCTGTGGTCTGCTGTGGGCAGATGCCACTGCCCCCTCCACCACCAGCACCCCTCCGCCACCATGCTGAAATGCCCTTATGCCGGTGGTGCTGGTGGTGCGGAGTCCCAGGCCATCCAGTGTGCTGGTAGGCAGCTGCCTATGGTGTGGGTTCTCGGGTAGGGGTGCTTACATGGACATGCGCGCTTCCCCCCGGCACTGCCTGCCAATGTTATGTGCCCTTGGGGGTATCTGCTGGGTAATATCCCCTGTGACACTATGGGACACACACTCGTGCCCATGTTGGACCCTCATCAGTTGCTGTCTTGCTGCTTTACAGTTTTGGCATTCCTATGTGCCACTTAGGCATCTGCCTAATCCGCACTGTGCCCCAGCTGGACCACAGCATGTGCCGCCTGCAGCCCCCTGTATCACATTTACAGCATCAGTACAGTTGCCCTTTCCTACGTGCCCACTCTGCTGTTGCTGCACATGTGCACGCCATAACAAACCTGCCCAATATAAATGAGAAAAACCCTGATCACTGCTATTTCAATGTGGGATCATTCACTTTGTAAGGGGACAGAGCATAGGCCCTTCAAACATGATATCTTCCTTTTTACGCTTTGTCAGTAGTGTTGGTTTATGTTTATCTTTAATATCACTATTGGCCAGCTTGGTTATTGGGATTTCAGATGTGGTTCTGGTCATTTTATGTTTATTTGCCTTTTTGGTTCCTGCACATGTATCACTACTATCACTTTTCTGGGTTTCCCTGCCTTTGCTGTACATTGCTGACTGAAATGGGTTCTCTCTCCTGCAAATGTGCCTCTAGCGTGAGGTTTTCACTGGCGCTAATTTTCAGACCTTCATTTCACGGCGTTAGTGTGCATGGAGCCTCTCCCCGCCCACTCTCTGCCCATTGACCCCTATATCCGCCCTCTGGAGAGCCTTACTCTGCCCTTCAGACCTGGCTTTCACAGCGTTAGTGTGCCTTAATGCTGCTGCCGACGTTATCGCACGATAACATTACGTATTGCACGATAACGTCGGTGCTGCTACGTTAAGACAGTTTAGTAAACATACCCCTAAGATGCAGATAGCAGTCCAGCAACAAGATGGGGACTTTCCAGTCTTTTGCATTGAGTGTCACATATATGATTTTCTCCCAGTTGGTGAGGGTTCTTAAGTGTGCACTAGGTGCAAAGAGCTCTTTGCTCTCAGGGAACGAGTCTGATCTCTGGAGGCTAGAGTAGCAGACTTGGAGGATATAAGGAAGACAGAGAGGTACATAGAGAAGACCTACAGGGATGTGTTACTGAAGTACCACCTACATTCTGGGAGGAGAGAGGTCATATGACAGGAGAGCATTACCCTGGTGTGGCAGGAAGTGATCCTGTAGTTAGGACCTGTCCTCCAGGAGATATACAGCCCTCTTGCACCAAGGACGTTTCTCCAGGGCCATGTGCGATGAGGGAAGGGTTAGGACAGCCGTTATAGTTGGTGATTCGATCATTAGGCATGTAGATAGCTGGGTGGCTGGTGGACATGCCTAATGATTGAATCACCAACTATAACGGTAACATATCTGCCTGGTAACATATCTGCCTGGTAAGAAGATGATGGACCTCATGTGCTACCTAGACAAGGTCTTAGATAGTGTTGGGGAGTAGTCTTCTGTCTTGGTACATGTTGATACCAATGACATAGTAAAGTGTGGTAGGGAGGTTCTGGAGTCCAAAGTTAGGCTTTTATGTAGGAAGTTGAAATCCAGAACGTCCAGGGTAGCATTCTCCGAAATGCTTCCCATTCCATGTGCAGGCCCCCAAAGACAGGCAGAGCTCCAGAGTCTCAAGGCATGGATGAGACGATGGTGCAAGGAAGAGGGTTTTGGATTTGTTAGGAACTGGGCAACATTCTGGGGAAAGGCAGAGCTTTTCCGAAGAGATGGGCTCCACCTTAACTGGGATGGAACCAGGCTGCTGGCATTAACCGTTAAAAAGGAGATAGAGCAGCTTTTAAACTAGATAATAGGGGAAAGCCGACAGCTGCCCAAGAACACATGGTACAGAACAAGAGAGGTTCTAATAAAGACAAAAGTAACCTAAATGCCCTTAAGTACAGAGCAGACATAGCTTAAAGATTCGAAATTACCCATGCCTACCGATAACCAGATTAATATGAATAAAATACAGCCTCTAAAATGCTTGGGTGTAAATGCTAGAAGTCTAAAAAATAAGATGGTAGAGTTAGAATATATAGCATATATATATATAGGTTAGATATGATTGGTATCTGAGAGACATAGTGGAAAGAGGACAACCAGTGGGACACTGTAGTATCTGAGTACAAACCATATCATAATCAAATTGGTGGAGGGGCTGCACTCTATCTTAGAGAGGGCTTTGAGTCACGAAGGATTAAGGTCTTGTAGGAAATAAAATACATTGTAGAACCTCTATGGATTGAAATTCCATGCAAAAAGGGGAAGGGAAAAGAGATGGCAGTGGGGTTGTACTATTGACCGCCTGACCAGAATGAACAAATGGATGATGAAATGCTCAACGATATAAGGGAAAGTAACAAACATCGCAGCACAATAATGAAAATGGGTGATTTCAATTACACCGGTATCGACTGGGTCAGTGTCAAGACAGCATATGCAAGGGAGATAAAGTTTCTAGATGAAATAAATGATTGCTTCTTGGAGCAGCTGGTTCATGAACTGAAAAGAGGGGAAGCCATTTGGGACCTAGTCCTTAGTGGAACACAAGATCTGGTGCAAGAGATAAGGGTATTGGAGCCACTTGGCAATAGTGATCATAGCATGATTGAGTTTGATTTAATAAATGGAGGAAGGATGGCAAGGAAATCCATAGTACTAACTTTTAACTTTCAAGAGAGAGACTATGATAAAACGAGGTAAATAGTTAAGAAAAAACTAAAATGAGCAGTTGCAACGGTAAAAGATTTACATTAAGCATGGGTGTTGTTTAAAAATACTATCTTGGAAGCCCAGACCAACTGTATTCCATGCTTTGAAAAAATGGAAGGAAGCCCAAAAAACTGCCAGCATGATTTAAAGGTGAGGTCAGAGAAACTGTTGTTGCCAAAAAAGCATCTTTCAGGAAATAGAAAAAGGAGCCAAATGACAAAAATATAAACACTGGCAAGTTAGATGCAAGGCATTGATAAGTCAGGCAAAGAGAGAATTAGAGAAGAAGCTTGCTGTGGAAGCAAAAACGCATAATAAAGACTTTTTCAAGTACATTCGTAGCAAAAAACCTATGAGAAAGTCAGCTGGATCATTAGATGATAGAGGAGTAAAAGGGGCACTAATAGGGGACAAGGCCATAGTGGAGAGACTGAATGAATTCTTTGCTTCAGTCTTCACTGAGGAAGATGTAGGGATGTTACCGCAGAATGATGCCGCAGAAGAACTGAAAGAAATATCGATACATTGGGAAGATATATTACAACTACTTGATGAATTGAAGAGTATCACATCACCTGGACCAGATGGTATATATCCAAGGGTGTTGAAACAACTGAAATTACAGACCTACTATTAGCAATCTTTGAACTATCATTAAAATCATCTCTAATACCTGAAGGATGGAGGATGGCCAATGTAATGCCAATTTTTAAAAAGGGTTCCAGGGATGATCCGGGAAACTAGAGACTGGTAAACCTGACATTAATACCAGAAAAAAGGTAGAAACTATTATAAAGACCAATATTACTGAATATGTAGGTTGTCATGACTTAACGGGACACAGCCAACATGGCTTTAGCCAAGGAAGGTCTTGTCTTACTAATCTGTTATGTTGTTTTGAAGATATGAATAAACAGGTAGACAAAGTTGAGTTGGTTGATATAATGTATGGATTTTCAGAAAGCCTATAACAACTTCCCTCATGAGAGACTCTTGGCGAAATTAAAAAGTCATGGTATAGGAGGCAGTGTACTATTGTGGATCAGGAACTGGTTGAAAGATAGTAAGTAGAGGGTAGGGGTAAATGGACAATTTTCCCAATGGAGAAAGGTGAATAGTGGAGTACACCACAGATCTGTGCTGTGTTCACTGCTTTTTAACATATTCATAAATGACCTAGAAATGGGAATAACGAGTGAGGTTATCAGATTTGCAGATGACACAAAATTATTCAAAGTTGTTAAAACCCAAGAGGATTGTGAAAAATTGCAAGAAGACCTTGATAAATTGTAAGACTGGATGTTAAAATGGCAGATGAAATTTAATGTGGAGAAGTGCAAAGTTATGCGCCTAGGAAAGAACTGTCCAAACTATGGTTATCAGATGCATGGTTCCATATTAGGAACCACCACCCAGGAAAAAGATTTAGGCGTCACCATGGATAGCATGTTGAAACCCTCTGCCCAGTGTGCAGTGGCAGCCAAGAAAGCAAATAGAATGCTAGGTATGATAAGGAAAAGAATGGGGAATAAAACAAAAGATAATATAATGCCTCTGTATCATTCCATAGTGCGACTGCACCTTGAATATTGTGTGAAATTCTGGTCACTGTATCTTAAAAAGGATATAGCGTTATTAGAAAAGGTACAGAGAAGAGCCACCAAAATGGTAAAGGGGATGGAAGGATATCCCTATGAGGAGAGGGTAAAAAGGGTAGGGCTCTTCAACCTGGAAAAGAGCCGGCTGAGGGGAGATATGATAGAGGTCTAAAAATGAATGAATGTAGTGGAACGGGTAAAGGTAGATCGATTGTTTAAGCTATCAAAATATAGAAAGACTAGGGGACATGCAATGAAGCTACAGTGTAACCTATTTAAGACTAATAAGAGAAAATATTTTTTTCACTCAACGCATAATCAAACTCTGGAATTCGTTACCAGATGATGTAGTAAAAGCTGTTAGTGTAACTGGGTTTAAAAAAGGTTTGGACAAGTTCCTGGAGAAAAGGTCCATAAACCATTATTAAAGGGGACCCAGGAAATCCACTGCTTGCCACAATACAAGCATTGTGTTACCTGTGTCCTTTGGGGAAACTGCTAGGTACTTGAGACCTAGATTGACCACTGTTGGAAACAGGATACTGGGCTTGATGGACCTTGGTCTGACCCAGTATGGCAGTAGTGTCTTTTCTAAAATCCTATATGTATGCCAATTAATATCTTTTACACTACTTACCTAAACCTTCTAAAATTATCTCAAAATGAGTGTGAGAGCTAGAAGGAAATAATTGTATTTAGCACAAAGGGGGCATATATATATATGTGTGTGTGTGCTGGGCATCTGGCATCTGGGCATGATGGAGACAGAGAAAGCGGGACTCTATGTTGGGCACAATAAATGCAAAGAGGGGATATTTTGAGCAGGATGGGAATAGAGACTGAAGAGATATGCCAGGCATGATGGGAGCAGAGAGAAAGACAGAGTGTAGGGGGTTATCAGGAGAGGAAGATTTTGGAGAAAGGGACATACAAAGATGAAAGGGAGATTCTGGACAAAGGGGAGAGGACTAGAGCTACAGAGGGGAGATATTGGACTTGAAAAGAAATAGGGAGATGGAGAAGAGATGCTAACCATGGGAGGAAATAGGGAGAAGGCTGGGAATGCTGGATACAGGGAGATTTTGAATATGGAGGGATGATGTGGGGCGAAAAAGAGGGGGAGATGCTGAATGGGGAGATAGAGGGGGCAGATATTGGATGGGGAGATGTTGGGCAGTAGAGATAAACAAAGAGAGAGATACTGGAAACGGCAGGGATGAGAAGAAGGGGAGAATTAGTGATAAACCGGGGAATAAGAGGCTGGAGAAGGAGAGAAAGTTAGGGAATGGGAGGGTTGGGGTTAAGATTGAAAAGTAGGAGATTGAGGACAAAATGGTAAGAAGAAGGAAAGAGTCCATAGAGAGATAAGAAAAACACATGGAAGAAAGCTGAAAAGATCAATGCCAGAGATGGAAGTAGAAGAAAAAAGTAGCAGATGGGCTTGAGTCTCTGGAAAGAGTTAAGAGAAAATGTAGGAAAACAGAAGCCAGAGACTGAAATCAACATGATTAGAAAAATAAAATGGCCAAACAAATGCAGAAAATAGTATTTAATTTTCAGTTTACTAGTTAGAAAATGTCAAGTTTTTATAACTTACATGTTCTTTCTTTATATGAATCTATTTCCACAAGGCTAAAACAGTGCAGCGCCTCAAACCTCTCCTCGAACCACAAGACTTCAGAACAGTGATGCAAGCCATGACACTCCCCCACCTGGACTACTGCAATAAAATCTACCATGGACTCCCGACCACCCATACAAACCCACTCCGGACTGCCTTAAACACCACAGCAAGAATTATCCAGACCGCAAAAAGACAAGACCACATCACCCCAATACTGAGAGAGCTACACATACTCCCTCTAGAAGCACGAGTCAAGTACAAATCCGCCCTACTCACCCACAAAGCTCTCTACCAAACTCAAACATCCCAGATCCGCACACTACTAGCCCGACCAACCCACAACAAAAAAACCAGACAAACCACCAACAACTCCCTCACCATCCCCCATAAGAAGACAAAATGCAACCAACGAACCTGCAACAGAGCCTTTGAACTATATGCACCATCCATCTGGAACTCTCTACCGAATCACATCAGAAACAACAAAGATCCCCTATTCTTCAGGAAACAACTAAAAACCACACTATTTCAGGAATTCCTCGGACCTGAAACAAACCACCACAAATGAGACTGTAGCTCAAATGTCTATGTCTACGTCTATGTCCCAAGCACTTGCTAAAATCATTAATGTCGGCCGCCTGGTGACAGCCCAGACCCTTACAATTGATTATTGTCCCCCCCCCCCCCTCGTTCAGTGTTCCACCACTTTGACCCGGTGAAAAGCGGGATATAAATGCAGCTAAATAAATAAATAAAATAAATAAATAAATAAATAAATCTATTCCACTGGTGTTGTATGACATTTTAGGTTTCAGTTTAATTTTTATCAACCTATTTTTAGTTTTAGTTCGTAGTCATTTATTCTGTACTTGGTGTGTGACTGGTGTCAAGTATTCTGTTACCATGGAGTTTCTATAAAGGAATCTGACTTGTTTAGTTTTCCAGTAGGTGTATGGCTGTTCTGGGTTCCACTCCAATATTTATGGTGCCACCTTTTTTTGGGTATGCTTCTTATGTGAATTTTGGAAGTAAGTGCTCTTATGGAATGGTAGATTTCCTCTTTGGTTTCTGTACTTTGGGTTCTTGCTTTTTCTTTGAGTGCTTATGGTTGGTAGTGAAATAAGGATTGTCTTTCGAGTTTTGTAATTTTGTGTTCTTGATGCTATCTGAAATGTAAAACATCATACCAGTTAAGATTCAAGGAAATCTCAAGTTTTAAGGGAACATCTCAGTTTAATTTTGTTTAGCAGCTTGATAGTTTCATTTCTGCTGATTTCTGAATTTTTCCAGCTCTATCATGGTCCAGTCCAACAAGACTGTCAGGATATCCTGTTTGCATGTTCTGTCAATTTCAGTTTGTACTTGATCATAGAACTCATCCATTTCATATTCTTCTGCAGCTGTTGTTGGGGCATATACTTGAATTATAGTTGTGTTGATGGGCATTCCTCATAGACAAATAGAAATTAAGCGTTCACTGATTGCATTGTATTTCATTACAGTTCTTGCAAGTTTCTTCTTAATTATAAATGCAGCACCATTTCTTCTTTGTCTTTCATTTCCAGCATAGTAGACCATGTGATCATCAGATGCAAAAATGCCCAAAGACAGTCCATTTCAATTTGCTGACACCCAACACATCGAGTTGTATATGTTCCATTTCATTCTTGACCACCTCCAACTTCCCTTGGTTCATGCTTCATATGTTCCATATCCCAGTATGTAAGACATCTTTGCAGCTTCTGACTCTCATTTCATGTGCAGCTACATCAGCAGTCAGATGTCCCAAGGGCTTTGATCCAACCATATCATAAATGCTGGCTTTACTCTGAAAAATCTTCAGCTCCTCCCCAGTAGCCAACTGGGTGTTTTCTGACCTGGGGGTCTCATCTTCCAGCACTATATTGCAATTTGTTTTCTTGTGACTATCCATTGGATTTTTGTGGCAAGATACGGAAGTAGATTGCTAGGCCTTTCTTCGGTGCAGTTTAAGTTTAGTGTTTTTGCCATTGTCACAGAAATGTGATCCTCCGCCACCAGCACTGTCCCATTCTCCTGCTGCCCAGATGGGTGGTTTGTCTTGGTCTAGCACCTCAGCTGAGACCTGTCCATCTTGGGAGACCCTGCCAGTAGTTAAGCTACCGATGGCTTAGCCTTCAGCATCACTGATGCACACAAGTCCTCACAGCACGACAAGCTGCAAACTAAGTGAGGGTGTACATTTTGTAGCACTATACAAATGATTAGTAGTAGTATTTGTAGTAGTAGTATAGCAAAGGCTGCCACAATGACTCCATCTTCAGCTAATCTTCATATGCCTGTACACTTTATCATTTGCTTTTTATACAATATATCATAATTTGACAACGTTTCATTGAAGTTGTCTTTATGATCTGGATGAGAGATGAAATTCAATTTGATTAAATTCATGTAATAATTATAACTAATTTACCATGACGTTTAGTTCATTTTTAGATATTTTTGTTGGAAGTGAAGTTGATGGTTTAGGACTACAGTACATATACAGACATGCATGTCTTTATTTCAGTAATGCACATCCTAAAAATTGATAGAAAAACCTTCTCTGTTCACAAATTGTGAGGTTTTGTAAGATATGGGTCAATTCTATATCTTATAGAAATGAATCAAAGATACTACATGATAGGCAAGTATAACAAGGAAAGCCCTATAATATTGTAAAAATAGAATACACCCATGCATAGTACACTAAAGAGTCTTGTTATTAATTGCCAGGGAGTCAAAACAAAATGATGGAACATTAAAATTTGTTTCTAAACACTCCTGTCTGTCTACTAAGATTGGTAAGATAGTTTGTCAATATTGCTTTAAAGATAAAGATCTTCATATAGCTTACACTGGAGATCAAAATATGAAAGAAATACTGTCTTTCAGAGATACTCAAAAAGAGTTCAGGTAATAATGACATTGATAGAGGACATTTTAGTAAAGGAACATTTTATAATGCAGTCATCATTTGCATATTCTATTATGTGGCAGGGTAAAGAATTTATTAATCCAATGGATAATCAAAAATACGATCTTAAGAATTTTACTACAAGTAGTTCAACACACATGGAGGTATGTTTACTAAACCACGCAATTGTGCGGGGCGCACTTGAGCGTGTGCTAAGGTACCTTAGCGCACACTAATAGTGTGTTTTTGTGCCCCGCACATGTGCGCGCTGCACTAACGGGCCTGCACAGGTGCGCGGCACGCTGATGTGCGATAGAGGCGTGGAAAGGCATTCTGAGGGCGGAGGAAGGCTCCCGAGGGGCGGAAGGATGGGGTCAATGGGTGGAGAGTGGGAGGGGAGAGGCTCCCCGCAAAGGAGCGGGGCTGAAATTCGATGAAAAAAATACTGCGAGTGAAAACCTTGCGTTAGAGCCAATTTAAAGGGAAGAGAAACCATTTCTGTCAGCAATGTACAGCAAAACCAGGGAAACCTAAAAAACGTGAGCAGTGTGATACATGTGCACAGAACAAAATAGCAAATAAAAATTGAAAATGACTACAACAAAATTATAACAAATTATAATCCAGCTGGGCAATAGTGATAGTCATGGAAAACATCAAAAATCACTCCCAAGAAAGCCCCAAAAAAGAAATATGAATTTTAGAAGGGTCTACGCTCCGTCCCCATACAAGGTGAATGATCCCACAGTGAACTTGTGCAGAGCAGGGTCATAAACCCTGCTCTGCACAATTTCACTGTGGGATCATTCACCTTGTATGGGGATGGAGCGAAAAATAATAATTATTATTTTATACGCTCCGTCCCCATACAAGGTGAATGATCCCACAGTGAAATTGTGCAGAGCAGGGTTTATGACTCCTTTGGGCAGGTTTCCTATCTCCAGGGACTGCACTGTCTCTGTGGCCACAGTGTGGTGCAGTGAACACAGACAGTGTGTTCAGAAGCCAAAGATCACCAGTTCAAGTCCCAGCTGGGGCTCCTGCAAACCCAATCCCCATATTTTACCCACCACTAAACCATGATAGTAAAGACTAACCTTTTTTGCAGATAACATAAGCATGGTCCAAACACCTCTATTTTACCCTACAGAGCACAGACACCAGAAACATGCGCATTACCTAGACCACAGTCCCCTCAATGCAGTCCTGGAGGGCCACATATCATTTAGCTGTGATGCTGTCAGCAATATAAGGCCATGTCAGCATGGTGGCGGAGGGGTACTGTTGGTGGAGAGGGCAGTGGCTGCTGCCCACAGCAGACGGTGGCCTAGCCCCCTTCACGTGGGTGCAGTGCCCTCCAACAGACAGGCCCTGTCTGACAAACAGCCATGGACTCCCCAGGGAATGCACTGCTTTTGTGCTAAGACGGTGGTGCAGCAGACACAGCCAGTGCCTTTGGGACCAGAAGGTCACAGGTTCAAATCCCAGCTGGGGCTCCTGGCAATCCAGTCCCCTTATTTTACCCATGAAGAAATCATAGTATTAAAGACTGAACCATTATTGCTGAGACCATACGCATGGGTCAAAAACCTCTATTTTACCCTACACAGCACAAACACCATAGAAATGTGCATTACCTACGGCAGAATCCCCCAAATGCAGTCCAGGAGGGCCAAACACCATTCAGTTCCCATGCTGCCTCTAATAAAGATGCCTGTGCTGCATATGTATGTACCACCCCCATGGTTTGCAGATGTATGCCATGCATATTCATGAGGGACAGCATGAAAACCCGAACAGTGTTTGGCACACCAGGACTGGAGTTGGGAACCTCTGCCGTAAAGCAGCAGCCAACAGGGCCAGACACACCCACACCCACACCCACAGGTCCCATTGGCTAATGCCTCCTGGAGAGGCAGGACATTGGGCCCTGCGTGCATCTCCCAATACTAGCACTTGCATACCTTAGCAATGCCACCCTACACCTGGGTATACGGTACACACCTATCAAACGTTTCCTATGATTACTGGCAGATAGCAAGTCCTACGTTAAGCACAGTTTGTTCATTGAGCTCCATCATAACAATCTTTCTGATGTCTGCGGTGTGTGCTTCAGGTATGGTTTCTGACAGTGTTTACCACCATGGGGAGTGACCCCCAACAGTATTGCATAGCATATCCATGCCTGTACTGTGCCCAGGACTGGTGTGGTGGGCAGGGCTGCTAAACTCCTCTATAGTAGCACAATGCTGGCATAGGTGTGAGAGTGTGTGTCTGTCTATTCAGTGTGTGGTGGCTGCAAACACCTTCCACAGCCCACACTGCCAGCACTGTTGCCAGTATTGACCTGCCAATGTGCATAATGAGGAGCAAGGTACCATGGGTATAGCCCGGACAGGGTGACCTGGCCAGGATGCATCTGCACAGGGCATAGGGCACTGGCTGGGACATTGTAGTGCCCGGCCACCACCTACACAGACAGGGTGACCTCAGTATGTCCTGCTGGGGGGATCACTCTCACCCTGACTGTGCAGTGATGACAGCATGGCTAGGCACCCCCATAGTGCTATATGGTATTTCTCTCATGTGATATTTATGGGTTTCCTTTTAGGACTCAATCACTGATTTATCTGCTTGTTGTGTATGCTGACATCCCAGTTCTGGGTGCATGCATTTCCACTCTGAATGTGCACTATGGACTAGCTAGCAGACTGTTTGCAGCTGGTATGTGTCTTGATGGAGTGACTTGCAGGGTGCAGTGGCTGAAGGTTTGCTGCAGGAGAATATCAGATAGTGGTGGGGTGCAGCTTAGCATATCCAGGCCTAAAGTCTGTCTGCTATTGTGTTATGGATGTGTACAGAGCTGCATTGACTGCCCTGTAGGGTGTCTGTTCCTCAGCAGGACTGGGGTTGATGGTCCCCTCTACTGCCACCATTGCAGGGAGGTAGAATGTGGATCTGTTGATGGAAGACCCTGTTTGCCACCTTCAGCCCTGGGGGAGGGGGAGTGGTGGTGCATGGCCCACCTGGAGGTCCATGGGGGCTACCCCTGACTGAGACAGACAGAGATATCCAAGGTGTTTCTGCAGAAACTACCTATCTCACACATTAACACTGCTTTGGACCTCTGGCATGGCCTCTCAGCCATGGAAGGTGCTGTGGACCTGGTGCTGGGCGCCTCACCGCACCCTCAGGGTGAGCACAGTACCCGCACAATGTGACGGTGTGTAGCTACTCTGTGCCAGTAAAACACACGGTCAGTACCCCCTACCAGGCCGAGGTGCTGTGGGGGTGCACATGGTCACTTCCCCCTACCAGGCCGAGGTGCTGTGGGGGTGCATTCCCCATCTTGTGTTTATCTGTGGACAGCTGATTTGCATGTGCAGTGCATCATGGGTACGGGTGGGCTAACCCTATCCTGGTGACCACATCAGACTGTCTGTGTGGTGACATGCACTCCCTCTGAAGCCAGCCATGGGCTTGCTAGCAGCTATAGGACTGTAACACAATGGTTACTTCACTGCCTGTGGAGCCAGAGGTCATGGGTTCAAACCCACAGTAGGCTTATTTGATGGGACTGCCCAGAGCATTATCCCTTTTTAATGTACATTATTGCTGCCAGCAAAAACACCCTCATCCTATTGTACCCATAAGGTGCCTCAGAGGGCGCTTTATAGGGCGCCCTATAGGTTACCTTATGGCAGAGGTACTCAAATGCAGTCCTGGGGGGCCGCAAACCAGTCAGGTTTTCGGGATATCCCTATTGAATATGCATGAGATAGATTCAAATACAATGGAGGCAGTGCATGCAAATATATCTCATGCATATTCATTAGGGATATCCTGAAAACCTGACTGGTTTGCAGCCCTCCAGGACTGGATTTGAGTACCTCTGCCTTATGGTTACCGTCCATATAAGGTGCACTATACGTTATCTTGTGGAGCAACTTATAGGGTGCCCTATAGGGGACATTTTAGGGTGCCGTGGCAGACAGTGCACTTTATAATGTGCCCTATGGAGTGCCTTATATGGTGCCTTATGCGGCACCTTCAATTACGGCATGTGAGGACCTGTTTGCTGGCAGCAATTAATAAAATACAACTAAAGTGCTACAGGAAAAAATACATACATTGCAAAGCTGATGCCACAACCAGCCTTATGTATTAGGCACACTGGGGAGCAAACCCATGACCCCTGTATCAGCAGTCAGTGCCTTACCCATTGTGCTACACTGCTACTCCTACTTGTATGTCAGCACACCTACTTATGCTTTTCATTCCTTCAACTGCACAGTGCTGAGGTAACTCATACCGGCACCCTATAAAGCACCCTATAAGCAACATTCTAGGGTGCCTTGGCGGACAGTTCACTTTAAAATGTGCCTTATGGGGCACCTTATGTTAACACGCTTTGAGAGTGCGTTTGCTAGTTATTAGTAATTAAAATAAAAAATAAAATGCCTCCTAAAACAAACTTACCCATAGTAGGTAAAGCCTCAGCCAGTCTTCTTCATTGGGCACAGTGGGGGACTGAATCCATGATCCCTGCACCATTGGTCATTGTCTTAACCATTGTGCTGCAGCTCTGCTCCTGTGTTTGTGCTTCAGCGTGCCGCCTTATGCCGCCCAATATTAAAATGCCTCCTAAAGCAATAGCACGCCACCTTATGCTGCCCATTATTTAAATGGCTCCTAAAGTAATGCCTCAGCCAGCTGTCTTCATTGGGCACTGTGGGGGATTGAACCCCTGATCCCTACACCATTAGTCAGTGTCTTAACCATTGTGCTGTGGCTCTGCTCTTCTGCTTGCACATCAGTGTGCCACTTATGCCTCCCGCGCAGCTTTCTCATGCGCTAATGTACGGGGCGCACATGGGCGCCGCGCACCTTAGCGCATATTTAAATCCCGGTTTTTCTTTTTCAGAAAGAAACGCCCACTCCTTATATGGCACCCGCACACTAGCACGGCCCGCACATTACCGGGGTTTTAGTAAACATACCCCATAGCTTGTTATATAAGGTGACATTTTTCTTGCCAGATAAGGTCTTTTCCTTGTGTCTTGCTAGACCAGTTCAGACAAGTGGGTTGTGTTCCTCTATGAGCAGATTGGTGGTGGCAAAGAACCAATGAAAAGCCCAGGTTTCAATGACATCATCCCCATGCCTCTATCATCTTCAACCACTAGAAGTCACTTCAGTATTCATCCCAAAGCATATGGGAGAACATGGCAAGCCTCACACAACCTCAATGTGGGCAACAATGAGCAATCAAACAATAGAGAACTATGTACAGGAAAGCATAAACAGAAGGCTATCTGTAGAAGATGGACCTGCGGAGCCAAGTATATAAATCATAGTGGACCCAAAGGTACTGCTGCAGAAGAACAGAGCAAACACAGTACTAGGAGGCAGGGCCTCAATTGGTTTAGCAGAACTCAATGAAAGAACATTATCTATTAAATTAAATGTCACTTTCCATATCATCCTCCTAGACCAGTCCAGATAAGTGGGATGTACCAAAGCTATACCTCCACTGGGAGGTAAGAAGACATAGCATAGAAACATATAAACATGATGGCAGAAAAAGACCACATGGCCTATCTAGTCTGGCCTTCCATATCAGCTACTACAATAGTCCCCTTTTTTCCTTTTGAGATCCTCTGCATTTGTCCCATGCTTTTTTTAATTCAGATACTGTCCTCATCTGTACCGCCTCCACTGAGAGACTATTTCATGCATCTACCACTCTTTCCATAAAGAAATATTTCATTGTATTATGCCTGTCTATCCCCTTCCCCCCCTCATCCTATGTCCCCTCGTAGCAGAGCTTGCTTTGAATTGAAAGAGGCTCTCCTCCTGTGCATTTATGCCACGGAGGTATTTAAATGTCTCTATTATATCTCCTCTATCCCGTCTTTCCTCTAACGTATACATCTTAAAATCCTTAAGTCTATCCTCATATGCTTTAGAACTAAGACCACAAACCATTTTAGTAGCCGCCCTCTGTACCGACTCCAACCTTTTGAAGGTGTGGTCTCCAGAATTGCACACAATACTCCAATTGAGGTCGCACCAAAGACCTTTTTTCTGCTGGCCATTCCTCTCCCTATACACCCAAGAATCTTTCTAGCTTTCACCATCAACTTTTCTACCTGTTTAGCTATTTTAACATTGTCAGACACCATCACGCCCAGGTCCTACTCTTCTTTTGTGGACAGAAGTACTTCACCCCCAACACTGTACAGCTCGCTTGGATTATTGCAATCCAAATGCATGACCCTGTATTTTTTTAGCATTAAACCTCAGCTGCCAATTTCTCAATCATTCTTCAAGCTTAGCTATATCCCTCCTCATGTTATCTACTCCTTCCTGGGTGTCTATTCTATTGCAGATTTTGGTATCATCCTCAAAAAGGCAAACCTTACCTGACACTCTTTCTGCATATCACTAACAAAGATGGTAACCTCCTTCTCCTCAGAGTGAGATCCATTTAACTGTACCTTTTGTCGCCTCCCACCAAACCAATTTCTAACCCAATCAGTAACTTTAGGGTCCATCCTTATGGTGCTCAGTTTGTTTATAAGTCTCCTGTGCAGAACTGTGTCAAAGGCTTTACTGAAATCCAAGTGCACCACATCTAGGCTTTCCCTCGCTCCAACTCCCTGGTGACTCAGTCAAAAAAAATCAATCAGATTTGTCTGACATGACCTGCCTCTGGTGAATCCATGCTGCCTTTGATCCTGTAATCCATTGGACTCCAGAAACCTCACTATTTTCTCTTTCAGCAGTATTTCCAATAATTTACTCACCACAGAGGTTAAACTAACTGGCCTGTAGTTTTCAACCACATACATACTTCTGCTTTTGTTTAAAGGGACCACATGTGCCTCTCTCCAGTCCTCTGGCACCACTACTGACTCCATTGAATAGGTCAGTCAGTGGCACTGCTAGAACATCCCCAAGTTCCTTCAGTATTCTCAGTTGTATTCCATCCGGTCCCATTGCTTTGTCTACTTTTAGTTTAGCTAGTTCCTCACGAACACAGTCTTCTGAAAATTGTTTGAGATCCCTGTTGCTTCTGTTCCTATTTGTGGGTGTTTTCTGAGGTCCTGCTCCTGTCCATTCATCTGTGAACACAGAACAGAAATATTTGTTAAGCAATTCTGCTTTATCCTCATCAGCTTCTACATATTCCTCCCCTTCACCCTTGAGTCTGACTTTTGCCCTTCCTCCTCTCACTAACATATCTGAAAAATGTCTTATCCCCTCATTTTATTGCATCGGCTATTTCTTCTTCTTTTTGTATCTTTGCTTTCCTGACTACTTTGCTAACTTCTTTAAGTTTTCAAAATATAGATGCTTTTCTTCCTCTCTCTTGTAGTTCATAAAGGCCTCCCCCTTTTAATTCACCTTTTCAGCTACTTCTTTTGAGAACCATAGCAGCCTAATTTTGAGAACCATAGCAGCCTTCTTTTGAGAACCATAGCAGCCTTTTGAGAACCATAGCAGCCTTCTTTTGAGCACCATAGCAGCCTCCTTTACCCTTTACCTTTATTTACCTTTCTAACAAAAAGGTTGGTTGCCCTTAAAATATCCCCTTTCAGCTTTGACCACTGTTTTTTTACATCCACCAGCTGTTCCCATCCTGCTAATGACTCCTTGAGGTATTGCCTATCTTGGCAAAGTTAGTTTTTCTCAGACCCTCTCTTTTTAATGGATTTTATCAGCCCTAGTCCTAATACTGAACCACACCATCTGGTGATCACTGGATTCGAGATGATCTCCCACTATAACATCAGACTTTCCCCATTGGTAAAAAACAAGTCTAGTATGGCCCCTCCACATGTGGGTTCTGTTACTAGTTGCCTGAATAGTTCTCCCTGTAGAGAATCCATGATCTCCTTACTTCTAGATGACACCACAAGACCTTAGAGCCAAAGGCCATGTCAATCTGATCAGGGATATCCAAGCAGAAATGCTTGACAAAAGTGGAAAGGGATGCCCACGTTGCCACAATTGTCTGCAGGAGCTATCGAGCTCCATCCCATCCATAAGGACGGTTGCTCTTGGGTAGAATGGATGTGCAAAACCTCCAGAATCAGCCGGTTCCACACCAGATTCACTGTGGCAATGGCTTCCTTAATCCAGCATCCAAATGCAGACTTAGCTACTGCATCACCTTGTGCAGGCCAGCAAACAGCACAAAAAGATGGTCTGACTTACGAAAAGAATTCATAACCTCAAAGAACTGGAGAAGGATCCTCCATACATCCACAAGGCGAAGATCTTTACCATTCTCCTGAGACTGCTCCTTAGAGAAGGAGGACAGGCAAACCACTTGTTTCACATGAAAGGGAGAAATCACCTCAGGGACATCACAGGCCAAAAGGAAATGGTCTCCTTAGAAAAAGATAGGTAAAGATCTTGGCAGGACAGATTCGGCAGCTCAGAATCTTCTTTGCGTAAGAAATTGCAACCAAGAAGACCATCTTGAGCATCAAATCCTTCAGAATAGTGCACTTCCATGACTCAAAGGGCTCCGACATCAGGGCCCTGAGCACCAGACACAGATCCCAGAAAGGGACCACAGACAGAAAGGGAGGATGAAGATGCCGAAACCCATGAAGAAAGCATGAAACATTCAGCTATAAGGCTAGAGACTTACCAGCTAATGGACCTCTGAAACAGACCAAAATTGCCACCTGAACTCTCAAGGAACTAAGAGAAAAGCCCTTTCCCAGACCATCTTGCAGAAAAGGCCAACAGAGACAGCACGTCTGCCTCAGGAGGCAGCAGCCATGTGCCACACCAGCACTCAAGGCACCAGACCCTCACTTATGTCAGGTTGGCAGACCTCCTCCTGGCTTTGAACAGATTGGAAAACCACCACCAGAGAGTAGCCTATACATGCCAATCATCTCCTTTGAGGAGTCAAGCCGTAAGTGAGAAGGGAGCTGGGACCTCCAGGACAAGCGACCTTCAACACAACGGCCCCGAGATGGAGGTGCTGCTTGCAGAAACTGCATCAGATCTCCAAGTTACACTTTCGGCCAACCCAGTGCCACCACAATAATCCCACAGGTTCTCCTTGTGGTCTTGAGCAAGCCACTTAACCCTCCATAGCCCATGTTCCCTGTAAAATAGTTATCTCCAAGTTATAATGCCCTGTTCAATGAAATTTCAGTTTGTTCAATGTAAACCGCAGAATAGCGCGGTATATAAGAGAATGTAAATAAAATAAATAAATAATCCTTCCTGGGTGATATCCCATACACCGAATCACGGGCCCCGCTAGGGGCCACAGAAGAAACACATACAGCAGGTGTTGACTTTGTCAAGGTTGACCAAGGTGCCGATGCCCTTGGATCGTGTCTCTGTGTGGCAACTGAAGAAGTGTCATACTTTGGCATTGGAGTGGGTTAGCAACATATCCCTCTTAGGGTGACCCCAGCGATGCAGAAACAATCAAAATGCCTCCTGACTCAACTCCCATTCTTCTGGAACCAGAGAGTGCCGGTTGAGAAAATAAATTTCCACAATATCCACCCCAGCAATGTGCAGAGCCAACAAACTAGGAGGTTCTTTGCTGCCCAGACAAACAGGAGAGCCATCTCCAGGGCCCCAGCACTCCTCATACCATCTTGCAGATGGACATAAGCCACCATGTGGCATGGTCTGAGAACACTTGAACCACCCGGTGCTTGACCAGAGGCCAGAAACTCAGAAAATCCAACCCAATGGCCCTTGTCTCAAGGCAGTTGATGGACCATGCCACCTCCCTGCAGTTCTAACTGCCCTGAGCCATTCGGTCTTGGCAATGGGCTCCCTAGCTTGAGAGACTGCCATCTGTCACCAAAAGGATCCATGAGCAATCGTCCAATGACATAACCTTCCTCAGAAGACTGGACTGCCACCACCACCAGAGGATGGCCATCATCATCACTGGGAACGGAAGCCTGAGCACAAACCACTGAGAACTCGAGGAACACTGAGTCAGTATGGACCACTGGAGCGACCACATGTGAGCTTGTGCCCATAGCACCATCTCAATTGTTGCCACTATCCGAGCAGCTGAAGATCAACCTGGACTCTGGAAGCCAGCTGCAAACAGAACAGCACTAGGCACTCCAACAGCTTTTGACTTTCTCCTCTTTCACGAAGACTTTGCCTATTCAAGTATTGAAACATGCTCCTAGGAACTCCAGGGACTGGGAATGCAACAGCCGGTTCTTTCCCAAATTGATCACCCAGCCGAGGCTTACCAGAAAGGACATCACTCGGGGCAGTACTCGAGACATCTCTGAAAGAGAACGGGCCTAGATTAGCCAGCAGTCCAGAAATGGGTGCACACTAATTCCTTAGTGCCATAGCACCGCAGTCACTACCACCATGACCTTGGAGAACATCCTTGGGGCAGTGGAGAGTCCAAATGGGAGTTTAAAGAAATGAAGGTGAGAACCAAATATGGCAAAACACAGATACTCTCCTGATTCCCTGGATCAAGATATGAAAATACACCTCAGCCAAATCCAGAGATGCCAGGAACTCTCCTTGGTGCACAGCTTGAATTATGGATCACAAAGTTTTCATCCAGAGACATATGATGCACAAACGCTCATTGACACTTGAGGTCCAGAATAGGCCGGAATGTTCATTCCGTGTTGGCGAAAACAAGAACACTCAAATATGGGTCAAAATACATGAAGCATGTATATCAAAAAATTGGACCCTTTCATAAAAATATTTGATGCACTATAGGGAAAAGTGGTGATGTCTCAGTGGTGGGCTGTGCGATGTTTTTTTTAAAAATCAGTGTTCATGCAAGTCATGGTGAGTAATCGCTGTATGCAGGGGAGTATTTTCAGTTTTGCTGGTTGCATGTGAACTTGTATGTAACTTATTTTCTCTGTTTTGTAGGAGTATAATACTTTGTTCTGTGGAAGCTGATAGATTGGCAAAATCATTGGCCGTGATTACTGTTGCTCAGCAGTTGAGAAAGTGCTAGTGACTGGAGGCTTCTTAGCAGGCACCACATATAGGGCAATGGTTCTCTGAAGGCTTGAAAGCTAAAGGGTATGTTTACTAAGGGGAGTTAAGGTAACAAACGATGCTGTTAACAGGTGTTAACGGCACCCATGAGAGGTTAACACTGCGGAAAGTGCCGATTACGCTGGATTAACGTGCGGAAACTGGTCCCGTAGTGTTAAGGTAAAACAAAGGTGGAGAGTGGGCGTTAATGGAGTGGACACTGGGCAGGGATAGTGTGTGCACCTTTAACGCCCATTTGTGTTACCGTGCATTAGAGGCACTGGTGCCGGGAACCCTAACCCTATCTAAAAGCTCATATTAAGGGCTATTTCTGAGGGGAGAGAGCCTATTTAAATGTATGCAATGTGCTCCTTCCACTGTAGTTCTCAAATTAGTGATAGTAGTGCTCCATTGGCAGTAACAACATGGTGCCCCATTAATAAAGGGTACTATGTTGTTGGTGCCAAATTGACAAAGGGGGTGTCACATGAGTGATGGCCCACTAAGCAGACAAAGCAGCTGCTAAGGGTGTACAACTGCAATGTTTGCTATTCTTCTGCCGGGACGGTACTAATCCTCAATCATTTCACTATAACTCTTACAACAAATGGAAAATTCAAAAAAAGAGCAACTGCGTAAAAATTAATTCCTGATGCTTAAAAAACAAAACCCACTTGCCTTATAAATTTGTAGGAAAACAGCACAATCAGCTTTTGGGAGAGCAAAGTCTTTGGGTTCCAGGGGAAGTATGGTTACAAAGCTGAAACTTAAAGGAATTGACGGCTCGTTGCCATGGTGCGCAGACGCCATTGCTCCCTCACCCCAGCAGTGATGTTCTGGTGTGGGGACGGGTCGCTCCCTGTATATCAATCTGCTCGGCATACAGAGAGCGCCTGGATGTGTATCTCTCTGATTCCGCCATCGTGGGTACATCCGGGCTCTGCGGTGCCAGAATTGGGTCTATCTCAGGCCCGTCCACATCCACATTTTGGCTTGGCAAAGCAGCCAAGCGTACAGCAACCAAAATTGGCCTCATTGGTTCCTATGTACCTTTATAAAATACAAGGGCAAAAGTAGCAGAAATTGTGCCTATATTTATTTATTTATTTTATTGTTTTTATATACCGTGCTCTTTAAAATCAGTGTGGTTTACAGTTAACAGTTTTTGTGCAGAACAGGCTCACTATTAAGCACTTACAATGAACTGGTGATACAACTTGGGTTTCACTGGGGGAACTATCTACAGCTATTTACAGTTATCTACAATATTAACATGAGTTGTCTGGAATTTACAATTTCCTAGCAGGGTGTATGGTGGGTGAAGTTGTTACTGGGTTGAGAGTAGTGCAAGAGAAAGAGGTGGTGCTTTAATGCTTTTCTGAATTGGGCAAGATCTGTGATGGCCTGGATGGTGGTTGGGAGTGCATTCCAGCAGCTGGGAGCATAGAACTTGAAGGCTCGGTTCTTTGTTGCTTGGGTGCATTTTGTTATTTCCTTGGGGGTCTGTAAGGTATTGGCGGCAAATGTTCTCCTTGCTCGGTTTGCTGGGGTGGGGTGGAGGAGGTCCGTTAGGGAGATGGAGGATATTTTGTTGATGGCCTTGAAGATCATCAGGACTACTTTATAGGTGAGCCGGCAGTAGATTGGTAGCCAGTGTAAGTCCTTAAGGATTGGGGTGATGTGATCTCCTCTAGCGGTTCCATGCAGGAAGCATGCAGCTGCATTCATTGCCAGCTGTAATGGGTTTAGCGTGTTTTTGGGTAGGCCATGTAGGATCACATTGCCGTAGTCAAAGTGGGGTGAAAAACTGTTCTGAAGTCATCTGGTTGCAGCAGGGTTCGGAGATGTCGCAGTGTTCATATTTTATGGTGAATTTGTTTGATGGTGTTACTGATGTGCGTTTTGAATTCAAGCTGCTGGTCTAACGTAACGCCTAGGTAGCAGATGCTGGGTCTACTTGGGAGTTTGGCGTCTCTTGTCTTTAAGGTCGGCGGTGGTGAGAAGGATTGATTTCTAGTAATGAACAGAACGTCCGTCTTGCTGAAGTTTATCTTGAGGCTCTGTGAGTGGAGCCAGTCGGTTATGGCTTCGAAGCATTTTACTAGTGGGGAGAAGTCTGGATGCTCGATCGTGAATGGGATGAAGAGTATATTGTAGTGGTGGCCACTTATGTATATTATTATATTATATTATATTATATTATATTATATTATATATATATATATTGTAGTAGTGGCCACTTATGCCTGCTCAGGAACAAGCATAAGTTTTCATACGTGAAATATGAAAACTTATGCTTGTTCCTGAGCAAGCATAGGCTTTCATACTTCACTTCATCTAGCACACTTATCAGCACACCGTGAATTACATACTCCAAAAGAAAAGAATTCCATACTGAGATTCTTCGCCGCTCCCTTAGTAAGCCCAGGGATCTTTTCAACCTAGTGAAATCAATAACCAAGGAACCTTCCTCCCCTCACCATGAACCAATACAACCCCAGTTGTATGCCAACCACCTCCAATCAAAAGCCATCAAAACAGACATAGCTGCGAGAACCACACCAAGAAATACTCCTGATCAACAACCACTGCTTACAGAACTAACTTCTCCTTCTGCGGGAGACATCGAAAACATTATTGCATCTATCAACACTACTACCGCACCGAATGACCCATGCCCAGCGCACTGGATTAGGACAATGCGAACAGAAGTCAGCCCGATCATAGCCAGAATCACAAGCCTATCCTTCTCAACAGAAACATTCCCGTCTTCTCTCAAGCACACGTCCATATGCCTACTTCTCAAAAACAATAGTTCAGATCCACAGAAGGTCGACTCATACCGACTGATCTCAAGTATCTCTCTACTTGCCAAAATAATTGAGAAAGATGTCCAAAGACAGATTCACCAGCACATAGACAGCACAGCCCCTTTAGATGACTGCCAGCAAGGGTTTCGAGAAGCTCACGGCGTAGAAACACTACTCACCACACTAACCAATACCTTATCCAGAGGAATAGACAACATCAAGAAAGGATTCACACTGATCTTCCTTGACATTGCCGCAGCATTTGACTCTGTCAGTCACACTCAACTCCTCAGACGCCTCTATGATAAGGGAATTCAGGGCTTGGCATGGGATTGGTGTAAATCATATCTAGATGACCGATGGCAACATGTAAGGATGGGAGCCAACTCCTCGGATCTGTTTCAACAAACCCAAGGAGTACCCCAAGGCTCGTCCCTATCCACACTATTATTTAACATTTACATGCAGCCTATCTGTGAAATCATTCGATCCTTTGGAATCTCCTGCTTGATCTATGCAGATGATGTCCTCCTGTTTATGCCATTCGACGTCTCGCATCCTGACTTCAATGCCTTAGTTAACTGCTTCAACACAATCACAGACTGGCTCCTCGAACAGAACCTTCATATCAACTTCAAGAAGATGGAGGTATTATTCATCACAAAGAATAGAAACTTTTCCCCACCTAAAACATTAAAGGTCAGAGACACAGAGCTCCCAAGTAAGCCCACGATACGCTACCTGGGTATTACACTTGATCAACGTCTTGACTTTAAAGTGTACATAAGCAATACCGTCAAGGCTATATATTTCAAGATTAAGATGTTACGTCACCTAAGACCAATGCTGGCACATGAAGACTACCAGACAGTATTCCAAGCCTTGTTAATTCCACACTTCGACTATGCGAACATCATTCTACATGGGATCCCCAAGAGTCCCCTAAACCAGTTGCAGTTTGCAATGAATGCCGCGGCATGTGTCCTCTGCGGAGTATCAAGAAGAGACCATATAACCTCTACCTTAAAGGACCTTCACTGGCTACCAATAGAAGGCAGAATCACCTACAAGGCACTACTCATTACGTTTAAAGCCATCAATAGGATATCCCCCTCGTCCATCACTGCACTCATTACCCACACCCCCGACAATAGGTCAAGAAGGTCAATAGGCGCCAACACTCTAGTAATCCCGATTGAAGTGATGAAATGCACGCAAACAACCAGAAGCAGAGCATTCTCTTTCTACGCTCCAAGGTGTTGGAATAATCTCCCGTCCAATATCAGATCAATTAAAGATCTCACACAATTCAGGAAAGCCATTAAACATCATTTATTCCTATTATATTACTCGCAATCCAACTGTACCCCTACACCATGTACAAACACAACCACCCAACTGCTTTAAGAATGTAAAAGCGACACTAGTAATCTGTCATTGTTCAGATGTAAATAGTTCAATGTTATGAATCCTAGTTACTATGTCCTGTTCGATGTAAGCACAAGGCACCTCCCCTGCCTTGTGCAAAATTGTTAACTGTAAACTGCACTGATGTCAAATAGCGTGGTATAGAAAAGCTAGAAATAAAGTAGATGCATATGTTATAAACAATGGGGGTCATCATAAAAGCCTTAGTTATGATTTCAGCATCTGAAAATGTGCAAGTGCAGGTCCAAATCACAAAGATGTTCCCAGAGCCATTTTATAAATGGTTTTAAAGATGTCTCTAATGCAGGGACTTCCAAGTGGGCAGGGGGTAGGGTGGAAGCACGTCTAGGGCAGTGCAATGAACATAGACATCCCCACCATTTCAGAAACTCCATCTGAGTTTAGACCTGCTCTAAGGACAAATGGGCATCAGGAAAGTTTTCTTTAGGCTGTAAAGCATCCAGAGAAGATGCCACTTTACCATCCCCAGTACTCTCCACAATCACACTGATAGCAGCAGTGGGATTTGAACCCTGGCTGCCCTGGTCCTAGCTTACTATTCTAACCATTAGGATATTCCTAGATGGCATCAGTCTCAAATACTATTCCGGGGCTGTCTATGTAGATGCCCCACAGACACCCATACCAGGCATGTCCATGTTTGTGAAATCATGCCTGTATTTGAACATGAATGCTATTTTTTTTCTGTTCAAGCTTGTGTGTCCCAGATTGCATTTGAACATCATTTGCAAAATGTGCCTTGATGTGATAATTTGTGACTCTACCGATTCCCTGCCCAAAATTCATCCCAGAACATGCTTACACGAAGGCCGCATAAAAGTAAGCATCTTCTTGACACTATGAATACTTTTACGTGTGTATCCCTGGGGTACTTTTAGAAGGCGTTTTGCATATGTAAAAAAGGCCTATGAAAATTGTTTTTATAAAATTGATCCCCAAAAGCATATATGCCTAAAGCAACAGACTACTTGTAATGAGTTTATATGGTTCGTAAAACTGATATGCCTACAAATAATGCAGAAAGCAAAATGCTGATAATCTGCAGTGGACTGAAGTGTTGATTTGCTGAGTTGGACAGTTAAAATGTTTTTTTTTTTGTAAATCTGTTTATTCACTCACACAAACACATCTTACAACACTTTGTATAGATTACACATGTACACACATCTTGCCCCCAGGCGCGGTGGGCTCTTATCCTCCGCCTCAGGGGTCCTGTAACAGTCAATGCTAACACAGCTCTCTCTATATTCCCCCCCTGCTCCCCCCTCCCCCCACCCCCCCGCTCCCCACCAGGGATGGGTTCCTCGCTATACTACTCCCTAACCCCTCTATTGTCCTCAGTCCCACACCGATTGGGCCCCCCTCCCCCTATCATTGTACATTATCCCCCTCTCATCCCACCTGTAATATTTCGTTACGTACTCGCGGTCCTAGTGTTTCAATATAGGGCTCCCATACCAATAAGAAAAGGGGCCAGCGCTTGACACTTCCTCGTGCCCCTCTCCTCTCAAAGAGCATCAACTGATGAAAACTGTTACACCACTCCCAAAAGGTTGGGGTGCTGGCTCTCTCCGCCTGTGAAGTATCGGCCCTTTACCCACCAGACATACCTTCCGCACCAACAACCGTTCCCATTTCCCCTTCGGGTGAAATGGTTCAAGTTGATCCAGAATTACTAGAGACCCTGTCCAAGCGATCTGTTGCTGGAGCAGGCCCCCCAAATACGCCTTTATGCGTGCCCAGTATTGCCGAATCTTATGACACCCCCACCACATATGACCCAGATCCGCTAGGGGACTTGAGCACCCTGGGCAACTGCCATCTACGGTAAGATGACTCCACAGGGCACGCCTCGGGGAAAAATGAGCTTGAATAAGGCCCTTGAATTGCACCTCTCTCCACCTAGCCCCTTCCACTGACCCTACTATCCAGCCGAGAGCTCCACGAATGGACCCTGGGGCCACTGCCTGATTCAGTTCCTCTGCCCATCCTGCCTCTTCCATCGAGTAGTCTGATGTCACAGTGTATTGCTCTAACTTTTTCTTCAAACTTGAAATAGTTGGTGGGACCTCATCCCCTAACGCAAAAAATTCCAAGATGTGTGCTGAACGCTCCACGATAAGCTCCTTCTCCGAAAGAGAGGTCACATAGTGGACAGCTGGGCATATGCAAAAAACTGACTACCACTCAACTCGTACTCCCTACAAAGAGCCTCGAAGCCCCTCTCATCCACCACATGCCCAACAAGCTGTATGACCCGCCTATTCCACTCCCAAAAAGCGACTGTCTCCAAGCCGGGCGTAAATGTGGCATTACCCTGCAGTGCTAGCCAGCTCGAAACTGTTGGTGACCTACCCCAGTATCTGTTTAACTGTCACCACGTTTCCCTTGCTGACATCATCAAGACACTCCGATTCTCCCCCCCCCCCCAGTAGCATGGGAGTCTCCAAGTGTAAGAACGCCAGCAGCGTCTGCGGGACCACCAGAGCTTCCTCCAAGGCACTAGGTGTATATGTCTCTGTACCTCCTATATGGCGCGCTTGGCAGGCCAGTGCATACATTCATAGATCCAGTACTCCTATCCCCACTCTCCACCATCCACCGCGCAGGCGACTCATTGGAATACGTGCTCTCGCCCCCTTCCAGAGAAATCCCCAAATTTCCCTCTCCAGGCTGCTCAGATCCCACCGCAGCAGCCAGACGGGGAGAGTTTGCAGCCAATACAGCACCTGGGGCAACACTACCATCCCAAGCACTGCCGCTTTACCCAATAATGACAAAGGAAGAGGGTTCCAAGCCTGTAGCTGTGTGCGAGTACAATCAAGGACTCTCTCAAAATTTCATTTATATAACTCCTTTGGATTCCTGGTCAAGAGAATCCCTAAGTAGATAAATGCCCGATATATCGAAGGCTTCTGACTTCTCTTTATTAATACTAAGCCCTGCAAAGCTTCCAAACCGAGAAAATTCCTCTAGCAACTGGGGAAGTGACTGAGCCGGGGAGAGCAGGTGCACCAGCATATCATCAGCAAATGCTGCCATTTTAAACCCTTGATTTCTTATCTGCACCCCCTTTATCGCCTGTGATGCTTCTATCCTTCGCACCAAGGGGTCCAATGAGAGCACAAACAGCAGGGAAGAGAGTGGGCATCCCTGCCGCGAACCACTCCTCAAAGAGAAGGGCTCAGACAATACTCCATTGCATAACACTCCTGCCGTAGGATCCGTATATAGTAGGTCCACCATCTGGCAAAAGGACTCCTCCAGACCATACCAAGGTAAAAGGAATTTCAAGTACCGCCACCGCACCCGATCAAAGGCTTTCTCGACATCAAAACTAATGAGCAGAGACTGAAGCCCCTGTTCTTGAACCCATTCCAACGATGCTAAAATTTTACACAAGTTACGCACAGCATGCCGTCCCTTCACAAACCCTACCTGCGTCTCATGCACAAGGTCCCCCAGCACCCCTGCCAGTCTGTCATCCAGTATCTTAGCCAAGATTTTCCAATCAAAGTTTAACAGTGAGATAGGTCTATACGAAGCCGCCTGCACTGGATCCTTCCCCAGCTTAGGTATTAAAATAATATGTGCATGATTGTCTACCCACTGACACCCTCCCTGCCTTACTCTAGTATGATACACCGTCAGCAGGGCAGGAGCCACCAGGTCCCCCAACACCTTGTAAAACTCAGCCCCAAAACTGTCGGGCCCTGGTGCTTTGAAACAGTTGGTTCTCTGAATAACCTGCTGTATTTCACTAAGCAGTATAGGTTCGTCCAACTGGGCCCACTGTGCTGCCCCCAACTTAGGCAGGTTTAACTCCCGAACATAGTCTTCCATATCCAACAGGGAACCCTCGTCTCCTGAGTATAGCTTCTGATAAAAGGACCGAAAGACTTGGGCTATCTTTTTACTATCTTTGTGCAGCTTTCCCTGATCATCTTGCAGGGCTGCCACCTCCTCTAGGTCTCCTACTCCCCTGAAGGCTTCACGTTAGCATTTTTCCTGGCTTATCCCCAAATCGATAAAGCTGGTAATGGTAATATAAAAGGGACTTCTTCACCCTCCTGTGAAGCAACTCAGTGAGAGACACCTGAGCCTCCCACACCCCCTTCTTGTTCGCTGCACTGGGACAGCTCCCATACTTCCTCCGTTCCCTTGCCAGCTGCCGCTCCAGGCGTACAATTTATTCCATGGCCAGGCATCGTTTCCGTGCAGCATGCCCGATAATATCCCCTCTCAACACCACTTTAGCATTTTCCCAGTATAATTCCGGATCCCCTTGGTGTTCCTGGTTATAATACGCAAAATCCTGCCATTTCCATTTCAGATAAAGCTGGAACTCAGTATCTCTGACTAAATCTATCAGGAACCGCCAAACTCTCATCCGCATACTAACATCATGCCAGTCCAGGTCAACCCAGATTAAAGCATGGTCTGAGATCACCGTCGGGCCAATACATGCGACGGTTGTTTGAGCAAACAACCTTTCGGAGATTAAAATGTAGTCTATGCGCGCACTCGAATCATGCACCCTCGATTGGTGGGTATAATCTCTTTCCAGCGAGTGCAACAGGCACCACGGGTCTACTGCTCCCAACCTTTGGCAAAGTCCCTGCAACACTTTAGCAGTTTGTAAACGGCCTCTGTGCCCCCCCTTCGTCGTGTCAAGCTCCACATCCAAAACCCCATTAAAGTCCTCCCCCAGTATTAACGGAGCATCAGGAAGCTGCTCCACCCTGGAGGCCAAGCGCCCATATAATTCTCGATCCAAAACATTAGGACTATAAAGGTTCCCCAGCACAATTGGTTTCCCCTCCAGTATCCCGTACAACAGCACGAACCTTCCCTCTGGGTCCATGTACTCCCGCTCCAGCACAAATCTCACCCGGCGATGTATCAAAATGACCACTCCCCCTTTTTTCCCCTTCGCCGGCGCTCCCCACCCTTGCCCCACCCAGTCTCGCTGCAGTTTTTGGTGCTCTTTGGCAGTCTGGTGGGTCTCCTGCAGCATAGCAATATCACATTTTTGTCTAGCTAATGCTTTCAACAATTTGTATCTCTTGATTAGGTTCCCCACCCCACATACGTTCCAAGAAATAATCTTCAGGGTGGCAAATATCGCACAGGTGCATAACTCTCAATGCTTACCATTACCCAAGAAGGAGCTTCCCCAGTCTGAAGCCCTCTCTTTGTCATCCTCCCCTGCTTAATTTGTCCTATGTCCATCTCCCCTTGGTTACTCTTCCCGCCCCTTGGAGTCCCATTCCCTCTCCCTCTCCCCTCCCCCTGCCCATCCCTCTCGCCCCCTCCTCTCCCTTCCCCTCCCCCCCCTTCATCTCCCTCCTCCCCCTCCTCATCTTCTATCCCTTACCCTCCTCTCTAATTAAGTCAACTAAGATGTGTGCGGTTACCCCCCCCACCCCCTTACTCTTATACAGCTCCGGCCTTGCCCGTCCCTCTCGGACTTCGAACAATCAGTGCCCCCCCAGAACAAGTTCTAACAATTTATAACAACAATTTAAACATCCCTGTTCGACCTCAAGCCCCCTTTATTTTCCTTTGGTTTTGTCCCCCCCCCCCCCCACCAACAGAAGAACTACATACTTGGCCCAACAAAACAATCAAACAGATGATGAAGAGTCCCAGTACTAATACTCCATGTACCAGCCAGCTACAGTTCCAGTCCATCTGGGTGCTCCACGTGGCTCCAAGCTGGCAAGTAGCCTCCACACCAATCCCGCAGCTCAGCCTCACATGTTTCCCAACCATCGCAGAGCAATACCTCCATGCCACGCTCTTCTCCTATCACTCCGCCATCTTTGAAGCCTCGCTGTGCCTTCTCAAGTCGCAGATTCCAGCCTGTTGTGATGTTCCACTGATGGGGCTCCCGTCTTGCGCGTTAGCTCTTCTACATATTGCGATGCCTCCGCTGCTGAGTCAAAGGTCCGACGCGCTGTTTCGGAGGAGATTATCAATTTAGCAGGGTACTGTACAATAAACTTGATGTTGGCGTCTATCAGCTTCTGGCACAGTGGAGCATATGCCCTTCTGCGCTGGCCCAGAACAGCCGAATAATCTTGCACAATTCTCAGTTTAATGTTATCCTTTATAGCAGTTCCCTTTTTTCTTGCTGCTCTTAGCACCTCCTTTTTCTGCGGGAACTGCAAGAACTTTGCTAGGACCACTCGCGGTCTGCCATCTTTGGAGTGTCTGGGCCCGACTCGGTGAGCTCTTTCAATTAAAATCCGGCCGCACTCTTCCCCCCTCCAAGAGCTTTGCCACCAAAGACTCCAAATAGCTTTTTAAGTCCCGGTCCACTATGCTGTCTGGAATGCCCAGGAAGCGCAGGTTATTCCGATGAGACCTGTTTTCAAGGTCATCCAGTTTAGCTTCCTGAGCCTCCATCACAGCCCGCATGCGGCCTACCTCCTGGAGTAGCTCCTCGACGTTATCCTCAGCTTGGCCCAGTGCTCCCACGGAAGCCTGCAGCAGGTCCATCTTGCTGTGCAAGGCATTGAACTGGGCTGAAAGAGCTCCTGCCACTGCCTGAGAGATCTCCTCCAGGTATTCTGGCGAGGTTGGGGAGTGAAGTGGCCCAGGCATCTCCGCCATTTTTTGCTGTCCGGCGGGCCGCTCCTTCTCTCTATGTCCCGACTTCACCGCCGCTGCCATCCCTGCCGCTACTGCTCCCGCTGTTACTCCGCCCTTCCGTTTGCTGTCGGGATCGCAGCCCGTCGTCTGGAAAAAACGTCAAAAACGGCACTTTTTACCGGTGTGGAGGGGAAGGGGCCTGGAGCTCAGGTGGTTCACGTCCACCTGCTCTCACCACATCACGTGACCTCTGGACAGTTATATGTTAAAGAGGCATAGGGCATTCAGTCAAACAGGATAAAAGTTCTGCAACAAAGATCTTTATGGATAGAAATTCCATATGTGATGGGGATGAGAACAATGGTAAGGGAATACTACTGACTGCCTTGCCAGAATGAACAAATGATGAAATGCTAACAGAATTTAAGAAAGTTAACAAATATGGCAACACAATAATAATGGATGATTTCAATTACCCTAATATTGACTGGGTAAATGTCACAACAGGAAATGCTAGGAAAGGAGATTCTAGATGAAGTAAGCACTGCTTCAAGGAGCTGCTGGTCCAGAAATCAAAAAGAAAGGGAGCTATTTTAGACCTGGTCCTTATGGAATGCAGAATTTGGTGCCAGAGGTATCTACAGTGGTGCCTCTTGACAATAGTAATCACTTAATAAGTGGAGGGAAGAGGCAGAGGAAAATTACTGCACTAACATTTAACAAAACGGACAAAGTTGCAAAGGTTAAGGAGCAGTGGCATACCAAAGGCGAGGTAGTGGGTGCAGCCTGCCCCAGGTGTCAGCTAGGAGGGGGATGCACCTCAATGGGCCCACAGAGGCAGGGCAGCAAACTTACTATAAAGCTGGCTTGTCACGTAGTCTCTGTGGGCCTCTCCACTCTTGCCTCAATGCTGAAGTCTCATAACTCACAAGACTTCGGCCCAGGAGAGAAGAGTGGCTGGGCCCACAGATGCAGCACAGCAAGCCAGCTTTATGGTAAATTTGCCATGCTGCCTCTCTGGGCCTGTTGGGAGGTGGGGGGGGGGGGGGGGGGCCCCGGTGCTGGGTGCCGAGGGGGCTAGGAACACCACTGGTTAAGGGGGTTGTTTTAGAAGAGATATTCATAAGATGGATGTCTCAAATAGCTGAGAAGGACATCGTAAAGGCAGGGATGTGTAGAAGGTGATTTTAGAAATGAGCTGTTATGCATATTCCCACGGTAGCCACATTCAACTCAAAACGTCCTGGGAGGGGCATGTCTTGGGCATCTCTGGGTGCATTTAGGGTGGCACAAGCAACCACATGTCCAGGACATATTTCACATAGTGGTTGGGATGTGCTGGATGTGGTATTCAAACATTCCCCTCTACACCTGCTGTAAATCACGAATAGCTAAGGGATTTTATTGTCCATGCTAATTGTGGTTTTAGATTGTAACTTGAGGAGCTTGTACTGGAGAGATTGGTGTGTCTGTTGTCTGTGTCCACTGAGCAGTCTTTGTAGTGATTCCCCTGTGTCTCTACTATGTATCCCTTCCCCCCAACAGTGCCTACTGTACCCCACTGTTAGCTAATATCTGATCCCCAGCCCATAACCCCCCTCCCTCCTAGAACCTGAATGGCACCCTCCTTGCCTAGCAGCTGTGTGTCCCCCTGTGCTACCCTCCAGCCTGTGTGTTTCAGTCAGCATCTGTCTGTACTCCTGTTGTTCCCCTGCCCCCTATGTATGCCTGTTTGATTGCGTGGAGGAGAGGAGGTGTGTGCGTGGCATGTGTGCAGGGGTGGTCCTAGGGGGGTGCGGGGCCAAGTGCGGAGACTCGATGCGGGGCTTCATTTGCATAAATATTTGCATTATATTACCATACACTAACTTTTAGTAAACATGCCTCTTAATGAGTATATGGATAAAGAAAGACTAAAAGTTTTCTACATTACTATAATCCAGTGCCAACCGCCAGACACATTAGGAAATACTACAAACACTGCTCATTTAGAACCCATAGCAAACCCGTCGTATCGTAACAGCACTACCAGGACTCACAAAGCACCATACTCTACCTCTCAAAAGGCAACACTGCAAATATTAAACCAATACATTTTAGAGAATAAGAATACATGACCTACTGGGGAAAGAGAACACGTGGCAATGTCAAATAGGAATTACATAAACAGCTCAGTTACACATGCAGAACATAGACCATCACCAAACAAACAATCACAATTTAGAAACAGGAAGACAATAATTAAACTGGGAACCACAAAAGCCAAACTTGGAATGTACAACAACACTGTAGAAATAAAACTATAAATTAATTTCCTCTTGTACTAAACAAAACACAGACATTAATGATGCACATTTCCCAGAGCTGACATATTCCAGTTAATAAATTCAAAATAAAGAGATATTTTCTACTTTTTGTGCATTTTTCTTTTCAGTTACAATTGCTCCAGCCACTTTCTTCTGGTTTCTTCGTGTCTTCTGCTAACTCTCCATCATCTGCTGTCCATTTGTCCTTTCTTCTCTCTTCTAGTTTTTGTTCCATTCTCTCTCTACATGTGCTTTAACATACTAATCTTTCTCCTTTTGCTCCTTCCTCATTCCTATTTCATCCACTCAAATTTTACCCCTCCATCCTCAATCCCCACTTTCTCTCCCAATACCAGGCTAATTGTAGATTTTTCATCCCTCCCACACAAAATATTTTTCCCCTCTCCATTTCACTCTCCCAGCCCCATCCCATTCTAATCCTCCCCCAACATCAGCTCCCTTCTAGTTCCAGCCCCACCCAGCATCCGCTCCCTTCTAGTCCCCGCATCAACCCATTTCCAGTCCTATCCTAGCCCCACCATCAGCCCATTTCCAGTCCCAGCTCCCTCATCCATTTCCAGTCCTATCTGAGTCCCTCCATCAGCTCATTTCCAATCCTAGCCCCCCATCAGCCCATTTCTAGTCATTTCCTAGCCCCACCATCAGCCCATGTCAAATCCTAGCTCCCCTCCCCTCCACTCAGCCCATTTCCAATCCAAGCCCCCCATGAGCCTACTTCCAGTTCTAGCCCCTCCATGAGTCCATTTCAATCCAAGCCCCCACCACAGCCCACTTCCAATCTTAGCACCTCCCAACAGCCCATTTCTAGTCCTATCCTAGCTCCTCCATCAGCCCATTTCCAGTTTTAGCCTCCCCTCCATAGCCCATTACCAGTCCTAATCCCGCCATCAGTCCAGGTAAATTTAAAAAAAAACAAAACTGGCTGCTGCTGCTGCCACCGTGGCAGTGGCAGGACCAAGTGTCCCTCGCCTGCCCAGCAGAACCCTCCCTGAATCACTCCCCTCGGCGCCGGCTTTCAGAGCAGCAAAGGGAGAGTTTCTCTCTCGCAGCTCTGTTAACCCCGCCGGAGCTGATGTGAAACAGGAAATGCCTGTTTCCCATCAGTGCCGGCAGGCTTAACAGAGCCGCAAGAGAGAAACTCTCCCTTCGCGGCTCTCAAAGCCGGCGCCAAGGGGAGTGATTCAGGGCACTCTGCTGGGCAAGCGGGGGGGCCGCGGGGCACTTGATTATGCCACTGCCATGGCGGCAGCGGCAGCAGCAGCAGACAGTTTTTTTTTTTAATTTTCCCTGGGTTTTTAATGAAGAATGTTGTTTGAACGGGGCCCCCTAAAATGTGGGGCCCTGTGAAAACAACATTCTTGCTCAATGGACGGGCCGGCCCTGCATATGTGTATGTGTGTCCCAGTTTGTCCATCTGTCTGCTTTTCAGTGTTTAACAGAGCACAGTGCACTGAGTATTAGTAATGGGATAGTAAGGGTGTTTGTAATGGACACACAAGGATGTAGGTGGTGGGAAATAGAAAGAGTGCTGGTGGTAGACCAAAAAGGGTGTTTGGTGATAGGTAGAAGCATTGGAGGCAGTGTCAGCATGGTTTGTGCTGGCCCTACAAGAGGAGGCCCACAGGGAGCACAGGAGAGAGATAAGAGGGTGTATCAGGCCAGTGCCTAATATCTGTGTTTTTGCAAGATGTTTTTCAAATTCTCTCTTTGCCTGTCATATCAATGCCTTGTATCTAACACGCCAGTGCTTATGTTGTTTTCCGTTTTCATCATTTGGTTCCTTTTTCCATTGCTTTTTTGGCGACAACACTCTTTTCGACTTTTTTAAAGTGTGTAAGACATCTGGTCTGGGTTTCGAAGATAGTATTTTTAAATAACGTCATGCTTCATGTAAATCTTAAACTTTTGCAGCTGCTCCTTTTAGTTTTTTCTTAACTATTTTCTTCATTTTGTCATGATCTCCCTTTTGAAAGTTAAAAAGTAGGTATTGTGGATTTCCTTGCTGTCCTTCTTCCATTTATTAAATCAAATGCTATCATGCTATGATCACTATTGCCAAGTGGCCCCAACAATCTTATCTCTTGCACTAGATCCTGTGTTCCACTAAGGACTAGGTCCCCCTCTTATCGATTTATGAACCATCTGATCCAAGAAGCAATAATGTATTTCACCTATAAACTTTATCTCCCTTGCATTTCCTGCCGTGACACTGACCCAGTTGAGTAATTCTAATCACCAATTATTACTATGTCGTAACTTTTATTAGCTTCTCTGATTTCTTTTAACATCATCCATCTGTTCATTCTGGTCTGGTACTACATTCCCACTGCCATCACCTTCCCCTTTTACATGGAATTTCTATCCATAGAGATTCTACTGTGTATTTTGTTTCCTGCAAAACTTTAATCCTATGTAACTCAATGCCCTCTAACATAGAGCACAACCACTCCTCCAATTTGATTTATCCTATTATTGGAATATAGTTTGTACCCAGACACCACAGTGTCCCATTGGTTGTTCTCCTTCCACCAGGTCTCTGAGATGCCAATATCTAAGCTTTCATTTAGTGCTATATATTCTAGCTCTTTCATCTATTTTTAGACTTCTAGCATTTACATACTGGCATTTTAGAGATTGCATTTTATTCATATTAATGTGGTTATCAATTGATAGGGATAGTTTGGAATCTTTCAGCTCTGTACTTGAGGACATCTGGGTTAATTTTATCTTTATTGGAATCTCTCTTTTGGGATGCTCTAATTTCCCTCTTTTGCTAGTATCCTTCAAGGATACATCCTTCCGAATCATGTGCTGTAGGTAGACTATGAGCTTTCCGCTATTATCTAGTTTAAAAGCTGCTCTATCTCCTTTTTAAAGGTTAGCACCAGCAGCTGGTTCCATCCCAGTTAAAGTGGAGCCCATCCCTTTAGAAAAGCCCCTCCCTTCCCCAGAATGCTGCCCTGTTTATGTTTATGTTTTATTTAGACTTGATATACTACCCTTTATAACATCAGGGCGGTTCACAAAATTAAAAAAAATTACAAACAGAATGAGCACTAGGCTCATAGAAAATGAAACAGAACTCCATATTTTGACAGAAAAGAGAAAATTATCAGGCACACAGACAGGAGAAAGAGAGATATTTCATGCCATAAATAGGACATCAGGTCATGGTGGAGCGTCTGAGAGATTGAATGCCAGAGTAAAGAAATGAGTTTTCAGGGAGGTTTTGAAGGTTGCATAAGTTCCTAACAAATCTAAAACCCTCTTCTTTGCACCATTGTCTCATCCATGCATTAAGATTCCAGAGCTCTGCTTGCCTTTTGGGTCCTGCACGTGGAATGGGAACCATTTCATAGTATGCTACCCTAGAAGTTCTGAATTTCAAGTTCCTACCTTAAAGCCTAAATTTGGCTTTATAACACGGAGGATCTGCCCTCTGCCTCAGAAGCACAGAAAGCTGTTTGCAGTTTAGATTCTGACAGGCAGGCAAGTCACAAGGTTCCCAGTTACCATAGGCAACGTAAACAAACTCAGACACGAGGTCTGCAGTCACGCCTAGCTAGTAAGCATTCCCCAGCTGCTGATGAAAACGGCTTTCACCTGTGCAAGGGAACGCCCAAGAAGCTGTATAAAAAATGCTCAGTGCAGTCAGAGTTAGACTGGCAGGACACGAGAAACTTGCAGGACTGGCAAGACACGGGAGACTTGCAAGACTCAGAAGAAAGCTCAGAATATTCAGGAAATACAGACACAGAGTCAGAACTGCCTGAAATGTCTAGCAGGAAGTCACAAAGAAATTCACAGAAAGAAACACGGAGAGTTTCACACAGAGAGGTCAGCTGTAAGAAGCACTTACCTCTGACGCAGCTTGAATTTCCTAAGCACCGGACTGTGCTGAATGAATGGGAGGCAGTGAAAGGCAAACCGTATGTATCTGAAAAGCATGGCAACTTAAAACAGTTACAAACCCTAGAGAGGGAAAGAAATGCTATTGAAGATGTGTGTATGTCTGACCCTGAAGAGCGTGTGCCAGTGAAACCCTGTAAAAGATTTCCAAGAGAGAAATCTTCACATAATAGAAGAGAACAGTGTTATGGTTTACAGCCAAATGTAAAAGGCAGGAAGTTTAAAAGTTTTAAGGATAAAGCTTACTCAGAGAAAGGTGTCTCTCCTTCCTGCTATTACAAGTTATATGACAGCTATTTGCCCTGCTGTGAAGAAGGCTGTTCAGAGAGCACTAATAGAGATACGGGACTAAGAAAGGTGCAAACTTTATGTTCTTTTTTTAAAAATATTGTTTATTGATTTTCATCAAACCACACACACCAAGAACAACAGTATTGACAATATTATTCAACCCCAATCTCACCCTCCCCCCCAATCCCCCTCCACCACCCCCATCCTGCAACCCCCCCCCCGCCTCCTTGTGGATCCCTGCGACCCAAACAGACAAGGATAACAAAGACAGGAAAACTAGGAGAAACCCCAACACACTCCATAGAACACCCATCCCAATTACCACATCTGAGCCCTGGAAACATAGGCATCAAGATACCACCATTTACTTTTAGCTGAATCTGAGGACATATTACCCGCCCTGTGTCCAATCCGCGCTTGCCACTTAGAGCGCTGGGGTCCGACAGACTCGTGCAACTTTTCATATTTGGCAAAGGTACATACAAGATTCCACCAGAGGTGGCTGTCCAGATGTGAAAGATCTTTCCAATGACTGAATATCACTTTTAGGGCCACAGCCATTAAGAAATTAAACAGAAAACACTTCTCCTTGGTTACACCTAGTAAATCAGCTTGGGACCGGAGAATCACTGCCGACCAAGACAAAATATCCTGCATTTCCAAGATAGATTGAATCTTGCTCCAGACCTGTGCCCAATAATCCTCCTTAACTACAGCTCAACAAGCCTCAACACTCACTACATTTAAGAAACAAAGCTTAATTTAGCAAAGAATCAATGTAAATAGACAAAGCATTACTAACTAATGTTAAAATGTATATAGTTCTGTAACAATAATCCATGTTAAACTGTATTTAGTTCTGTAACAATGTTCCATGTTATCGTTTATCATGTTAACTGTACATAGTTATGAAAAAAAACGATGTTCTATGTAAAACCATGTTCACTAAATGTTACCTGTAAACCGCCTTTGATCTTTGGAAAAAGCGGTATAGAAATAAGCATAAATAAATAAATAAATAAAAATAATGCTGAACGTGAGGACAGTCAAAAAACATGTGTTTCAACGAACCCGGTGACTGACCACAGGACCAACATCTGTTCCCCACGGACGGGTCCCACTTAGTGAGCCAAACAGGTGTGATACAGGCCCTGTGGGTCAAAAAAAATAGGGATTGAGTCAACGCTGCAGCCCGGGAGACCCTGTTTGCCTTAGACCAAACCATATCCCAGGCAGCTGGAGGAATCACAACACCTAAGTCCTCTTCTCATTTGGCCTTCAACCCTACCACCACCTTAGAGGGAATCTGATCCCGCAGCCCCCGATAAAAATTGGATGCTACTCCCTTCCGGCTGGCACAGCTATCCACCGCTCCCTGTAGACCCCACTCCGGGACCAAAGACTGCACCGAGATCCCAGCCCTTGCTAAACAATGCCTCAATTGGATCCATTGAAACTGGCAGCAACCCGGCAACTTAAACTCACGCTGCAAGTCATCAAAAGATTTCCAGGAATGAGCCGATATTAGCTGCCCAACTGTCCAGATACCCAGGGTCTGCCAACGTTCCCATGAAATTACTCTCTTATTGATACGCAAACGGGGGTTATGCCACAAAGGCATCGACAACGATGGAGGATTGTCCTCCCCTAGGGCATGTGCCAAGACCCGAAAGGCGTCCTGAGTGGCCTTAATCACCCTACCTGCCGGGAAGGAATCAGAGAACCTCATGCCTGCCACTAAACTTAAGGGGGCCGGAGCCGCTCTCCGTTTCTCCACCTCTAATCACACAGGGGGGAGATCTCCGTCATCCCCTGACATCCAACGGGCCCCTTGTTTAAGCTGAAATGCCAAGTGATACAATTTGAAATCAGGAAACTGAACCCCTCCCCTCTCCTTGGCAGCTTTTAACTTAGCAGTGGCAATTCTGGGGGGTTTACCGCACCATAGAAAGTTTAGCAATAACCTTTCAATGGAACAATAGAACGTGGATGGAAGCACGACCGGCAGCATCTCTAAGACATAATTCACCTTGGGAACCAGCACCATCTTTATGGATTCCAACCGACCCCACCAAGAGATAAATAAGGGGGACCAGCGTAACGTAAAATCCTGAACCATCTCACGTAGCACACTAGAGTTGACCTGCACGGTTTCCTCTATGCTTGGGCAGTACCGAACCCCGAGATACTTGACTCCAGACGAAATCCATTGGAACGGAAACGAATCCAACAAATGCTGACCAGTCAACTTGTTCATGGGAAACGCCACCGACTTAGACCAATTGATCTTATATCCCGACAAATGGGAGTAGCTATCAATTAGCTCCAGAACCCGGCCAACAGAGTCCGGAATAACAAATAACAGAAGATCGTCCGCATATGCGGAAAGTTTGCACTGCAAGTCCGCCACTTCAATCCCACGCACCCCCTCTGATTGCCTAATCAGCAACGCCAAAGGCTCCAAAGCCAGATTGAAAAGCAAAGGGGAGAGTGGGCACCCCTGCCTGGTGCCCCTTAATAACTGCAAAGGCTGAGATAAAACCTGGTTGGCCCAGATTCGCGCTGACGGGTTAGCATATAGAACCTGCACCATCCTGATAAACTGAGCTCCGAAACCAAACCACTTCAAAACCCGAAACAGAAACGTCCATTCTAACCGATCGAAGGCTTTTTCTGCGTCCAATGAGAGGCCAACCACTGGATGGCCACAGCCCTCTGCCACATCTTGCAAATTTAACAAGAGACGAGCATTATCGGCAGTAGAACGGCCAGCCATAAAACCGCATTGATCAGGGTGGACTAGAGAAGCCATCACTTTAGCTAGCCTTCGGGCTAGAATGGAAGCATAGATCTTATAATCCGCATTTAATAAAGAGATGGGGTGATAATTCCCCACCTCCACGGGATCCCTCCCTGGCTTTTCTAACACAATGATGGTGGCCTCACTGAAAGAACCCACTGTCGCCCCAGGTGCCGCTAAGAGGCGGAAATACTCTAATAAGTACGGAGCTAACTCCCCTCGAAACGTCTGATAAAATTCAGCTGGGATACCATCAGGACCTACCGCTTTGCCCTTTACCGCCTTCTCAAGAGCATCAACTACCTCAGAGCATGCTATCTCTTTATCCAACTCCGCAAATTGAGGGGGAGAAAGAGAAGGATGGGAAATATCGCCCAACACAGCCTGAAAACCCTCCTCGCTGAATGAAATGTCAGACGAGTAAAGGTTAGCGTAGAAAGCGCGAAACTCTGCAGCGATCTCCGTATCGCCCAATAAGATCTCTTTTTTATCATTCTGTAACGCTGCAATTCTAACTTTCGCAGCCCTAGGCTTAAGCGTGTTCGCTAGCAATTTTCCAGCCTTGTTACCATCCAAATAATAGGCCGACTGCTGCCCCCATAGGAGCCGCGCTGCTTCCTCATGTAACAATTGATTGTACTGAAACCGCAATTTTTGTAAGCGCAGTAACACACTCGGATCAGCCCGCGCCGCCAACAGCCGTTCGCCCGCCTTGATCTGAACTCCCAAAGCTGCCAACATCGCTCCCTGTGAACGCTTCAGCTTAATAGAATAACTTGTAATACTCGCCCTCATAGCCGCCTTAAAAGCCCCCCACCACGCCCAAACAGGGGTATCGCCCACTTTGTTAAAATCAAAAAAAGCTGCTATTTCCTGCTTTACGAATGCACAGAAAGCACTGTCGCCCAGCAGTGTCCTATCAAAAAAGAAACGAGGATTTGCCTCCTTCACCACCGACCCAGCTAGAGACACCGATACCGCAGCATGATCAGAGATATGCATAGGGCTGATAGCAGCTGCCACTACCACTGGAATTAGAGACTTGGAGAGAAGCAGGTAATCAATTCGAGAATGCGACTTGTGAGGGAGAGAGAAAAACGTATATCCCTTTTCCTGGGGATGTAGCAACCTCCATACATCCACTAACCCTTCTGTCTCCATAACCGAGGCTACCACTGACGCGGCACGCTGAGGCCTCCTCCTCCTAAAAGGGTGGCAGTCAATCAATGGATCCAATATGAGATTAAAATCCCCCCCCAAAATTATGTCCTCGTTAGCGGACCTATGGACCACTTCAGCAATTGTATGAAAAAACCCCGCATCATCTGTGTTAGGGGCATAGATGTTAAAAATCGCTAACCTCCTACCATCTACTTGCACTGAGGCAAACGCCCACCTCCCATCCAAGCTCGCCTGGGAAGAAACAATAGTCGGCGACAACGCCTTCCGAATCAGCGTAATAACCCCATTCTTCTTCTGACAGGCAGCTGCGTGGGTAGCCACTACATAGCCTTCAGAGCCCAATTTGAGAGCATCCACTGAGGACAAATGGGATTCTTGAAGCAGAACCACATCCGCCCTTTCCTTCTTACAATAAACCAGGATCTTCTTCCATTTAATTGGGTTGTTAATCCTCTTCACGTTCAGCGATAATACTTTAAGTGTGTTCATAAAAAAAACTTACAATAGGGCACAGGTCAAAACAAGCAAAGCAGAGTATTCTCCGAATCCATATTACATCCACAATACCCAGAACATATGAACCCCACAGGAACCAACAAGGAGGCAACCACATAACCCAACATGGGATACTTATTGGGTGAGCCAATGCTGAAGCCCCTCACCTCCCACCCCGCCCTCCCAAAACATCATACTCCCAACCCTTACCATAGGCCCCGACATCCCACCAAAATCCCATACATACAAACCAAGCTTACCGGGGCAAAGTGCCATCCACTTACCCCACCAACCCCCATACCAATGAACCCATATAATACACAATCCAAAACATACTCACACATTAAACTAAACGAACCCTCCCTCTTCTGCCACCCTCAAAAAATAGAACCACGCACTACAAACACACTCCCATCCCCCTTTACAACAGGTAACTCCAGCACCCCTCCTAATATCAACCGTCAAGAGATACACAGTTCCGCCTTCCTCAGGCTATCTCATCTCATTACGGCGGCCTCCTGTTCCTCGATGAAGGCCCACAGCGCTGCTGGATCCTCGAACGATCTGGTCTGGTTGTGCAGGGTGATTCTGAGGCGCGCAGGAAACAGCAAGCCGTATCTCGCCTGCAGAAGCCGGAGTCGCGGCCTAAACGCCAACAGCTGTTTTCGCCGGTCCACCGTTGCTTTATGGAAATCCGGATAAAATCCAAGCTGCTGCCCTTCTAGCTTTACCGGAGCTGCCGCCCTTGCCGCCGCCAAAATCTGCGCAGCTTGAGTGTGCCTCAGCACACATAGGATGATGGGGCGCGGAACTCTCACGTTGGGGCCTGGATGAGAAGGAATCCGGTGGGCCCGCTCAATCTCAAAAGTGTGACTGAAGGTGAGCTTAAGCACTTTAGGAATCATTTGCTCCAAAAACAGTTTCATATTGGCGCCCTCCGCCCCCTCAGGAACGCCAACAATCCGGACATTATTTCGTCGGGTTCTATTGTTTAGTTCCTCCAGGTTCCTCTCCAAGGCCAGAATACGCTTGCGGTTGGCAGCAACATCTTTAAGCCGCTCCTCGTGTACCTCCACCTTCACTTCCAGGCCAGAGAGCTTTTCAGCCAGCCCAGCAATCTGTCCCTTTAGCTCTTTAAGCTCACCAAGATCAGCCTGTACGCTGCAAAGCGAGTCCCCATTAGCAGCCACCATGTCTCGCACGGCTCGCAGTTCCGCCAGTAATTCCTGCATAGACAGAGGGGTTTCCCGGGTGGCCGCCATTTTTTGCGGCGAGGGGGGATCCGGTTTTTGTCTCTTAACTCCGGAGTTCGCGCCCGAGGAGTATTCCAAGCGCGTGGGTTTACCGCTGGACATCGTCTGCTAATATGACCCCCTCCTAGGGTTGGCTGGGGCTTCAATAACCAGGGTGCCGACAGGATTAAAGCACCGGGCAGGACGAGGAAAGGAACTAAGCGGCCATCTTCGTTGCTGTTGGCTCCGCCCCCCCGCAAACTTTCTGTTCTAATGAAAATACTGTAAATGATAAAGCAAAGTGTGAGCCTATGATTACAGAGGCTGGTATTGAAAGCCCATGTGATGAAGCCATGGATTGTACGCTGTTGTTATCCGATATGGTTTCTTCCTTATGCTGAAGCCAGGATAAGAGTGCCTCGTGAGTGCTGAGAAAGCTAAGAAGAGACAGCTAGCATATCGGATAAGCTCTTTACTGTGATTTATGAGTTCTGTTGAAGCAAGATGCTGTGTTTAAGTTTTCTTCAGTTTACCAGAAATATGGTTGTATCCTGAGCTTTTTGTATTATAACCTTTTTGAAAATCCAACCCCGGGAGGGGAATAAAAATCCTTTTGAAAAACCTGACCACTTGACTCACAACTACAACTTTCTATAAGAAAGGTCAGGCCCAGCAGTCTGGCTGTTAGCTTAGGCCACAGTCCAGCTCCTGCTGGTGACAGCTTCCAGAACCTCCCTCCCACACTTTCCTATGTCTTTGGTGCCAACATGTTCCAAGAGAGCAGACTCCTTCCCAGCACTATCTAAAACCTTGTCTAGGTGGCACATGAGGTCTGCTACCTTCACATCAGGCAGGCATGTTACCAAGTGATCCTCACGTCCACCAGCCACTCAGCTATCTATATGCCGAATGATCAAACTGACAACTATAATGGCCATCCTAACTCTTCCCTTATGGGCACATGGCCCTGGAGAAACTTCCTCAGTGCGAGAGGGTTTTACATTACCTGGAGGACAAGTCCTAGCTACAGGATCATTTCCTGCCACATCAAGGTGATGCTCTCCTGTCACGTGACCTCTCTTCTCCATGGCACCTGACAGACTGTCAGACTGGAGGTGGGACTTCTGCGTATAAGTGCTTCCCTTGAGTTTTCCCACTTGTAAATTTGTAAAAAGCCTCCTTCTGCTGTACATGGAAGTATATCCATGCACACTCCTACACTTCCTTACGTGTCTTTTAGAAAAGGATCCATGTTTGGCATAGCTTTTTCTAAAATACCACCAGAATTGTGGATGTCCCATCCCAGTCATCTCAGTTCTGATCTCTATGTACTATCTAAAATATGCATTAAACCATAGGCACCAGAAAGAGGTATGCAGATAGGCGCTGGCTCCACCAAAGATCATGGCCGGCAGGCAGCAGGCTTCCCATGAGGATTTCATTATTCGCGGACAGAAGAAAAACCTTTTCCTATCTGCTGTGGGAGATTGGCTTCTCTTCTTTTGCCCACAGGGGATGGGATCACTGTGAGCTACCTGCCAGCCCGATCATGGAGGCAGCAGGCAGCCCATGGGGATCCCATCCCATGTGGGCAGAAGAAGAAAAGCCACGATCTCGGCAAAGACCCTTCCTATCTGCATGCAAGAAATCAGAGCCCCATGGCCAAAACAAGAAGTGTCTCTGCCTATGGGGCAATGTTAGGGTGGAGCTTGGGGTGATGCTTGGGCCCCCCAAAGAAAATGACCTTCCGCTGCCCCTGCAGAAGTTATTTTTATTGTTGTTGCCACATTGAATCAATGCATTTACTTGCTTGTCCATTTTCGTTCTGCTGTTTCTCCCATTGGCTCCTAAGAAGCCACGTTGTGAAGGATTAGAAAGGATATTTAAATATGATGACTACAATATAGGTAAGAGTTTTTAACTTTTTGTCCTCAGTTTGCCCTAACATTGTGACTTACGCTTAGTAGTTTGTATGCTTCTTATTCCCTATTCTTAAAGTAAAATGATTTTACATATCTAAAAAAAGCCAATGAGCCTCAAACATTTTATACACTACTAATTAATTAAGGGCCCCTTTTACTAAAGCACGCTAAGGATTTTCCATGAATGCACCAATCTCACTTGCGTTAATTGCAAAGGCTGCACATTAGCTGTCTGGGGCGTGTTCAATATATCCCCAGCAGCTAACAGGCAAAGGGTTTTCCCAACACCACAACGGGGGAAGGACTGGGATTTCTAGTCCCACAGGTGCTCCTTGTGGTCTTGGGGAAGCCACTTAACCCTCCATAGCCCATGTTCCCTGTAAAATAGTTATCTCCAAGTTATAATGCCCTGTTCAATGTAATTTCAGTTTGTTCAATGTAAACCACACTGATGCAGAATAGCGCGGTATATAAGAGAATGTAAATAAATAAAATAAAATAAATAAACGTGCGCTCCACTACGTCTGCTTCACTTAACGACTCCTATCGAAGAGTCATTAGGTGAATCCTCATTAACAGCCATATTGCCGCAGAGCATGTGGCAATTGCCCTGGTGTTAGCAGTAATATGCTCTCCACGTTCACTCTGCACCCATTCCCTTCCCCATCCCACAATCGCCAATTAACATGTGTTTTAGTGTGTAAAGGCAGACAATATTGCACAATAGTGTTCCCAACTGCCTGTAGCTGTATGTTAAAACACCCATTAACCAGTTAATGAGCTTTAATGAAAGAGGCCCTAAGTGATGCAAAGTAGGGATAAGCCAATGCATCATTTTAACATACTTTAACTTGGTTTTCTCAAGAATTATCAGAACTCTCTGTTATCTTTTTGAATAGTAGAGGCTGATTGTTTTTATTCATCTGACTTAGCAAATAACGTTTTGCAAGAAGTTTAAGATTTGAATGTACTGGTATAATTCCAGTCATGCAAGTGACACAGTGCTAGGGGTTTCAGGTACAACAGGGTCCCGACAATCTCTGCAGCAGAGCCACATACCAGAGCAGCTCTGCTCATGGTGATATTTCTATAGCAGAGAGAAAAACAGCTCACAGGACTGGCTGCAGCCGCCACCTTCTCCAGCATAGGCTTTCCTGTTTCTAAGGAAACCAGTAGAGAGGGTGGATCAAGGCTAGACCTGTGAGTGAACATGTTAGAGCATAGGTACTGTGATGACTTAGTTTTTCATGCTATTGCTGAAAGATCACCTGGGAGAGACAGCCCTGGGTCGAAAATCATCAGACCTCCAACTGAGTTTGGTTAAAGATTAGCCAGGGGAAGAAGTGGACAGACAAAGATGGAGTAGGATAGGGAAATGATAAGTGGGAGCCCTGGGGGGTTGGTAGGACAGAAGAAGAGACACTGGGGATACAGAAGAGAAGGAGGCCTTGCAAAGAGATATTGGGGGGGGGGGGGGGTGAAGGGAAAGAGGACCAAAGAGGGGTTGATTTTCTCTGCTCCCTACAGCCTGAGAAGCACCCCACCCTCTGGACTTCCCTCACTGCTTTCACATATTTCATTTTTGTGATCTTTCCTGTAATTTTGGCTTGGGGTCATTCAATTTACACCACTTCCTTAACAGAATGCTCGTTTCTTAATGTGCATTTGGTTCATGAGTGTGCCTTAAGAAATGTAGCTTGTGCTAGGAGTTGGCATCAACTTGATGTCACACAATAACAACAATAATCTATGAATTAACATGCTTTAAGATGATTAGGGTGCATGTTAACCAAATATTTATTAAAACAAATATGAAAATGAGAAGAAGTTTTGAGAAAAAACAAAACCGAACTATTTTATTTGCTTGCACACATCCCCATTGCCTGAACAAGAGGGATCTGGTCAAGGTTACACCATGTCAGAGGGAAATTGACCTAAGATTTCTAGGTTCTATGCTTTAAATGCATCACTACATTAGACTGATAGTCCATATGTTAATATTTTATTAACTTTATTTGAACATATTATTCATTGGTTTCTGCTAAGTCTTTGATTTCTTCCACAAGGCTTTATCCTTTTTTTCCTTGCATTTGAATTCAGATTGTGTATTGCTTTGATTTTGGAAAGAAAATTATCATGTTCTTAACCTGATTATACAATTTGTGAAGAACAAGGTTCAGTTTTGAGATATGATTGCTAAAGAGCATTATACGCAAGTAGTACATTTTCACTTTCCATCAACTTGCATTTCATTTTGTACTTCTTGTTCCTTAACTTTTTCAGACTTTGTAAAAGGTGGCAGAATGATAGTCTAGGGAGCATAAACTAGTTCATTAATTCAAAAGGTACTGCAGATACAATGTGGGCAAGGATGGAGTACTACAGTTCAACTTTCCTCATAGGATACTAACAGTACACTGTTCTGGACAGCAATGTGCTGCTAGTTCTTATTAAAGAGTATGTTTACTAAACCGTCTTAATGTTACCGGCGCTAGTTGCAGCGATAATGTGAAGAATGCCATATAAGGAGTGGGTGTTCTGGCAGCAAGGTAGCAAGAATCTGTATCGCACGATAGTGGACGCCGTGGCATGTTAACGCGCATTAACCCTAAGTTCATGCCAGCGCAGTGTTAGAAGCTATAAAGATGTAGCCTACTGATTACTGCAATGACTGTGGAGGCAGAGGTCATGGGTTTGATCCTGCAGTGGTGTTATGTAAGAAGACTGTCTGAGGCATTTCCTTTTAATTTAAATCAGTGCTGCCAGCAAAAACACCCTCACAGTGCCGTAACCTAAGATGCCACATAAGATGCCCTATAAGGCACTCCATAGGGCACATTATAAAGTGCCCTGTCCACCAAGGCACCTTATAATGTGCCCTATAGGGCACTGTATAGGGCGCCTTATGAGGCACTTTAGGTTACGGCACTGTGAGGGTGTTTTTGCTGGCAGCACTGATCTAAATTAAAAGTAAAAGCCTCAGACAGCCTTATCAAACAACACCACTGTGGGATCAAATCCATGACCTCTGTCTCCACAGTCATTGAAGTAACCAGTGGGCTACATCTCTATAATGTCTAACACACCACTGGCTGGCTACAGAAAGACTGCAGGTCACCACACAAACTGTCTGCTGTGGTTACCAGGATAGGGTAAACACACCCGTACCCATGCTGCACTGCACTTCACATGCAGATCAGCAGCCTACAGCTGCTCAAAAGATGGGGTATGCGCCTCTATAGCACTCTGGCCTGGTAGGTGGAACTGACCGTGTGTGTTACTGGCACAGAGTAGCTACAGACCGTGACATTGTGCAGTTCCTGTACTCACCCTGAGGGTGAGGTGGGGCACCCAGCACCAGGTCCGCAGCACCTGGCTTTGCTGAGATAGGCTGTGCTGTGGGTCCCCATCAGTACCGGTGTGTGATAGGTAGCCCTTGCCGATACACCTAGGATACACCTGTGCACATCTGTATTTCCCAGTCACGTCTAGCCCTTGTGGACTATGATATACCCAGAATAGTGCATATCCTGTGTGGTTGCCATGGTCACATGTTATAAGAGAAGGGTGATGTTTGGACCCAAAAGCGGATTATGTAGTACCACCCAACCCGCTCTCTGTGGCTCAGGGTGGGGGACAGAATCTCCCACCAACAGATCCACATTCTACATCTCTGCAACCCCAGTCCTGCTGGGGATTACAGGGCAGTCAATGCAAATCTGCACTCATCACAGAAAGCACTGGCAGACAGGCAGTAGGCCTGGAAAAGCTCAGCTACCCACCACCACTATCTGACATTAACCAGCAGAGAACACATTTAATCTCCACCCAATGCACCCTGCAAGGTGTTCCAGCCATACACATGCTAACAGCAGACAGTCTGCTAGCTAGTATATGTTCCTGGAAGAACTGTGTGCACCCAAAAATGGGAGGTGAGCACACACACCAAGCAGGTATGTCAGTGATTGGGCCCCAGAAAAGAGAACTCATAGCTAACACTTGAGAGCAATACTGTACAGCACTATGGGAGAACCTAGCCATGCCATGGTCACTGCTGAGTCAGGGTGAGAGTGACCCCCCCCCCCCCAGCATGACATGCTGTGGCCACCCTGTCCATGTAGGTGGTGGTCGGGCACTACAATGTCCCAGCCATTGCCCTATGCCCTGTACAGATGCATCCTGCCCAGGCCACCCTGTCCGGGCCAGACCCACTGTACCTTGCTCCTCATTATGCACATTGGCAGGCTAACACTGGAAACAGTGCAAGCAGTGTGGGCTCAGTAAGGTGTAGGCAGCCACAAAACACTGGATAGACATACACATACTCCCACACCTATTTCAGCATTGTGCAAATATAGAGGTTTGTGGCAGCCCTGGCCACCACACCAGTCCTGGGCACAGTGCAGGCATTGCTATGGTACTCAATACTGTTAGGGTCACTCCCCGGGGTGGTAAACACTGTCAGAAACAAGAACTGAAACATACTCCACAGATATCAGAAAGGTTGCTATGATGAATCTCTGTCAACAAATTGTGTTTAACATAGGATTTGTTATCTGGAGTGGAGGAGTGGCCTAGTGGTTGGGGCAAGGTACTTCAGGCCGGAAGGTTGGGGTTCAGATCCCACTAGAGGACAGCAACCTTGGGCCGGAAGGACTGGGGTTTCTAGTCCCACAGGTGCTCCTTGTGGTCTTGGGCAAGCCACTTAACCCTCCATAGCCCATGTTCCCTGTAAAATAGTTATCTCCAAGTTATAATGCCCTGTTCAATGTAATTTCAGTTTGTTCAATGTAAACCGCACTGATGCAGAATAGCGCGGTATATAAGAGAATTAAATAAATAAATAAATAAATCATAGCAACCTTTTGATATATGTGGAACATGTTTCCATGTTTAAGATGGCATTGCTAAGGTATGCAGGTGCTAGTATTGGTAGATGCTGCTCCGCGCAGGGCCCACCAGCCTGACTCTCCAAGAGCCGTTGGAAAGTGGAGCCTGTGGGTGTGGGTGTTTGTGCCCCTGTTGGCCGCTGCTCTAGGGCAGAGTTTACCAACTCTGGTCCTGGTGGGCCAAACACGGTTCAGGTTTTCATGCTTTCCCTAATGAATATGCATGAGATACATTTGCATACAATGGGGGCGGTGTATAGAAATGCAATACAGGTATATTTATTAGGGACAGCATGAAACCTGAATGGTGTTTGGCCCTCCAGGACTGCAATTGGGAAACTCTGCTCTAGGGATTGCACATGTTTATGGTGTATGTGCTCTGTAGGGTAAAATATAGGCGTTTATGACGTGTTTATTTTATCTGCAATAAAGGTTCCATCTTTATTACCATGGTTTTGTACTGGGTAAAATATAGGGACATGGTCTGCAGGAGCCACAGCTGGGACTTGAACCTATGCCCTTCTGCCTCTGAACACACTGGCTCTATGTACTGCACCAAACAATTGCCACAGAGGCAGGTCATTCCCTGGGTATACCATAACTGTTCGTCAGACAGACCTTGTCTGTTGCAGTGCACGGCACCCACCTAAACAGGGCTTGGCCTTGGTCTACTGTGGGAAGATGCCACTGCCCCCTCCACCACCAGCACCCCTCCGCCACCATGCTGACATGCCCTTATGCCGGTTGTATATTCGTGATCTCTTCTGTCAGAGTTGTAATATGATTACTGTGTCGAATACTCTGCAATATAACTAGAAAGTATAATATGCATCCTTCTTTAGACTTGAAACAGAATATCAATTTTTATCAGTAGCTATAAGGTCTCAGAAACTCGGGCTGCAATTGACTTATAATACACCGTCAAATGGACTAAATGCCTCCAATACATCAACGACCTTATTCTGAACAGCTACTTTTTTTTCTTTCTTTTTAACTTAAAAATAATTCAGTGCTTAGTTTTTGAAGGAAATCCCAGCTTCCAGTGCATATCCCGACGCTGTCAGGTGCGCTATGTTCTGCGTTTCACCCTTGCGGTTTCATCAAGGGAAGTTTTTAAGCACTGTAATTTAAACAAGTTCATTAGGTACAAACTTTCAACAATTTTTTTATTATTCTGAGGACATTCAAAAACCTTATACCTGTAGTCTTACTGGTACTTCTTCTCAAAAGCTCACTCTCTTAGCATTCACCAATGGTTGTAAGACGCCACACATGTGGATTAGTTATATAGGGGTATGTTTACTAAACCACGCTCATGTGCGCGGCGCACATTAGCGTGCGCGGCGCACATTAGCGTGCGTGGCGCACATTAGCGTGCGTGGCGCACATTAGCGTGCGCTAAGGTACCTTAGCGCACGCTAATGATGCGTTTTTGTGCCCCGCACAGGTGCGCACCGCACTAAATTGTCCGCTCATGTGCGCGGCGCGCTGATGTGCGATAGAGGCGTGGAAAGGCTCTCGGAGGGTGGAGGAAGGCTCCCCAGGGGCGGAGAGAAGGGGTCAATGGGTGGAGAGTGGGAGGGGAGAGGCTCGCGGTAGAGCCGATTTAAAGGGAAGAGAAACCATTTCTGTCAGCAATGTACAGCAAAACCAGGGAAACCTACACAACAGTGATAAGTGTGATACATGTGCACGGTACAAAAGTGCAAATAAACATTGAAAATGACCCCAACAAAATCTAAAAAAATTATAATCAAGCTGGGCAATAGTGATAGTAATGGGAAACATCAAAAAACACTCCCAAAAAGGCCGCAAAACATAAATATGAATTTTAGAAGGGTCTACGCTCCGTCCCCATACAAGGTGAATGATCCGACAGTGAAATAGCAATGATCAGGGTTTCCCTCTCCATTGGACAGGTTGCCTATGGCATGCACATTTCCACAATAGCAGGGCGGGCAGGTCGGAATGGGCAATTGGACAGATGCTGGGAAAGGGGATACAGAGGGCTGCAGGCGGCACATGCTGTGGTGCAGCTGGTGCACAGTGCGGACTAGGCAGATGCCTAGAAGGCACCTAGGAATGCTGAAACTGAACAGCAGCCAGACAGCAACTGATGAGGGCCCAACATGGGCACGAGAGTGTTTATCACAGTGTCACAGGGGAAAGTACCCAGCAGGTACCCCCAAGGGCACAGAACATTGGCAGGCGGTGATTGGGGGACCCGCACCATAGGCAGCCGCCTACCCGCACACAGGATGGCCTGAGACTGCATACCACCAGCACCACCAGCAGAAAGGCATGTCAGCAGGGTGGCACAGGGGTACTGGTGGTGGAGGGGGGCAGTGGCAGCTGCCCAGAGCAGACCATGGCCTAGCCCTGTGTAGGTGGGTGCAATGCACTGCAACAGACAGGCCCTGCTGGACAAACAGTCATGGTATCATCAGGGAATGCACTGTCTCTGTGGCAACACGGTGGTTGTGTGCACACAACCAGCGTGTTTGGAGACAGAAGGTCACAGGTTCAAGCCCCAGCTGGGGCTCCTGCCAATCCAATTCCGATATTTTACCCACAACTAACTAGTGATAGTAAAGAGGAACCTTTATTGCAGAGAACATAAGCATGGCTAAAACACCTCTATTTTACCCTACAGAGCACAGACACCAGAAACATGCACATTACCTAGAGCAGATTCCCCCAAATGCAGTCCTGGAGGGCCACAAAACCTTCAGGGTTTATGCTGTCTCCAATCTAAGGATGGAGCGGTACTGGTGGTGGAGGTGGCAGCAGCTGGTGGCCACAGCAGACCATGGTCTAGCCCTGTCCAGGTGGGTGCCGTGCACTGCAACAAACAGGCTCTGTCAGATGTACAGTCATGGACTCCACAGTGAATGCCACATATCTGTGGCAACATGGTGGTGCAGTGCACACAGACAGTGCGTGCAAGAACAGAAGGTCACAGGTTCAAAGCCCAGCTGGTGCTTCTGCCAATCCCGTCCACATGTTTTTCCCACAACTAAACCGTGATAGTAAGGACAAACCTTTATTGCAGAGAACATACGCATGGTTAATACGCCTATATTTTACCCTACAGAGCACAGACACCATAAACAGGCACATTACCTAGAGCAGAGTCTCCCAAATGCAGTCCTGGAGGGCCAAACACCATTCAGGTTCCATGCTGCCTCTAATAAAGATGCCTGTGCTGCATATCTATGCACCACCCCCATGGTATGCAGATGTGTCTCATGCATATTTATGAGGGACAGCATGAAAACCCGAACAGTGTTTGGCACACCAGGACTGGAGTTGGGAACCTCTGCTGTAAAGCAGCAGCCAACAGGGGCAGACACACCCACACCCACACCTACAGGCCCCATTAGCTAATGCCTCCTGGAGAGGCAGGACATTGGGCCCTGCATGCATCTCCCAATACTAGCACTTGCATACCTTAGCAATGCCACCCTACACCTGGGTATACGGTACACAGCTATCAAACGTTTCCTATGATTACTGGCAGATAGCAATTCCTACGTTAAGCACAGTTTGCTCATTGAGCTCCATCATAACAATCTTTCTGATGTCTGTGGTGTGTGCTGCAGGTCTGGTCTCTGACAGTGTTTACCACCCTGGGGAGTGACCCCCAACAGTATTGCGTACCATATCCATGCCTGTACTGTGCCCAGGACTGGTGTGGTGGCCAGGGCTGCTAAACTCCTCTATAGTAGCACAATGCTGGCATAGGTGTGGGGGTGTGTGTCTGTCTATCCAGTGTGTGGTGGCTGCAAACACCCTCCACAGCCCACACTGCCAGCACTGTTGCCAGTATTGGCCTGCCAATGTGCATAATGAGTAGCAAGGTACCATGGGTACTGCCTGGACAGGGTGGCCTGGCCAGGATGCATCTGCACAGGGCATAGGGCACTGGCTGGGACATTTTAGTGCCCGGCCACCACCTACACAGACAGGGTGGCCTCAGCATGTCCTGCTGGGAGATCACTCTCACCCTGACTGTGCAGTGACCACAGCATGGCTAGGCACCCCCATAGTGCTATATAGTATTTTTTTCATGTGATATTTATGGTTTTCTTTTTGGAGCCCAGTCACTGACTTATCTGCTTGTTGTGTATGCTGACATCCCAGTTCTATGTGCATGCATTTCTACCAGGAACATGCACTATGGACTAGCTAGCAGACTGTTTGCAGCTGGTATGTGTCTTGATGGAGCGCCTTGCAGGGTGCAGCGGCTGAATGCTTGCTGCTGGAGAATATCAGATATTGGTGGGGTGCAGCTTAGCATATCCAGGCCGAATGTCTGTCTGCTATTGTGTTATGGATGTGTACAGAGCTGCATTGACAGCCCTGTAGGGTGTCTGTTCCCCAGCAGGACTGGGGTTGATGGTCCCCTCTACTGCCAAAAAGTACCTTGCTCCCAAAAATCTATACAATTACTCCAATAAAACTACAACATATAATCCAACATATAATTCAATCTCAGGCTATTAATGACCTCAGATGGCACAACTCCACATTTGATGATAAATCACCTTAGGTGTTGTTAGACGCTCACATCACCGGTCATAGCCTACCCTACCTTCCAAAATCAAAAATACCAAAATCTTCCATTAATTAAAGACACCCTAAACTTCAATCACGGGAAAAGTCTCAAATTATTTCTAAATCCAAAGAGCTAAAATGAAATCACTAAAACACATTCACACATTCACACTTACAAACTTCATTCACACACTAATCCTTAACATTAGAAACAGCGTCAATCCAATCAGCGTACAGCTAAAGTGAAAAGGCTGAACGCAGCCTAAATCAAATCCTGGAGCGATACCTGCAATTATAATAGAAACAGTGAAAAATTCAAAAGTATAACAATGCCAATATTAAGCACTGAAAAACTTATCTTGCAATAGTGAAACATCCAGCCAGGTCTCTAACTCCTCAATGAACGCTTCTCATGGTAAATTCCAACCTCCGACAGAGGAGCCATAGAACATGGGAGAGACATCCAAAATTCTAGTATTATCGCAAAGCTTTTAAATATGACTAAAGCTCGCTCGACAAAAGCCTTTGTTTCGCCGTTCACCGGCTTCTTCAGGAGCAACGTCATGCACAATGATAGCTACAAAAAATGGCTCCGCACCATCTCCTGCCATCACAACTTGGCGTGTGACGCGCCTGATAACATAACCATACACCAATCAAAAACTCGTTCAAAGCCATGACGTCAGTTTAAAGAAACAGACATAAAACACCATTCTTAAACACAAAAACTGCACAGTGACACCCTAGCCAAACAGAGGCGCAAAATATCACATAAAAGAAAATTCTCAAAAACAGATCAAAAGAATCTCTCAAAAAAATAATGTCCATTCAAGACGGTCATTAAGTCCATTAGGTTGCAAAGTCTGTAATTTAAAGATCCATCACTGTTCTTTTTGCAGAAGCACTTTCTTACGATCACCTCTGCGAATATCAAGGGGTACCGATTCCAACACCGTACACCGAAGAGTCTCAAAAAGATGCCCTACATCAAGGCAATGCTGTACCAATGGAGTATCAATACGAGCTTTCTTAAGACTATATTTATGCTCCACTAATCGAGTCCGCAAGGGTCTGGTGGTTTTTCCTATATAAAGCATTTGACATTCACACCAGATGCCGTAAATCACATATGAAGTATTATAAGTCGTAGCTACCATCCAACTTCTGACTTGAGAACTGTACTTCTCACACATGGATGAACTCATAATATTGCAAAATGAGCAGTGTTGGCAAGCTGAATGACCTTGCGTAGATGACAGAGGAACTCTTGTACGTCTTAAAACTGCAGGACATAGACGATCTTTAAGATTACGTCCTCTACTATATGCCATCCTTAATTCACAAGTAGTAAGATTGGGGTGACAATGAATAAGGCCCCAATGTTTGCGAATCATAGAAGATATACGATGAGATAAACTAGAAAAAGGTAAAACACAGGTAACTGTAGGCGCTGGAGACACAGGCGTTGATGCAGGATGAGGATACAAGAGCCAGTCCCGATGATTGTACTTTGCCCTTTTATAGGCTGTATTGATTACTGATAATGGATACCCTCTATCGAGAAATTTTTCCATCATGCCTTTAGCTTGTAATCGAAACTCTGTATTAGTAGAGCAAATGCGGCGACACCGTAAAAACTGCGAATAAGGCAAACTGTGTTTTAGATGAGAAGGATGGAAACTAGAAAAATGCAACAGAGTGTTACGATCAGTAGGTTTAGAGTACAATGTAGTAACAAAACTGTTATGATGTTTCAATATTTTTACATCTAAAAAATGTATTTCATATGCTTGGACATTCATCTCAAACTTAATGGTATCATGACAAGCATTCAGATATACAAAAAAATCTTCCAATTGGGCACGAGAACCACACCATAAGAGAAAAATATCATCAATGTAGCGATACCACCGTACTATATATTGCTTATAAAGTGAAGTATAAACATAACGTTCTTCATAGTCACTCATAAATAAGTTTGCTAGTGACGGTACAAATGTAGCACCCATCGCTGTACCCGATATTTGCTGTATAAAGGTATCTTGATAAACAAAATAATTCTCTTTAAGTGCTAGAGTCGCCAAATCTAACAACACTGAAGTAGATACTCAGTGTGGCAATATTCGAGCCTCCCAGATTTTTTGCATAATTGTTAAGGCTTCTTCTTGAGGAATCGAGGTATAAAGAGCTGCTACATCCAAACATACCATATATGATACTTGCTCAATTAAATGTTCATTCTCCAATAGCTGTAAAAAGTGAGTAGTATCTTTCACATATGAACGGATCTTAGAAACCTCATTTTTCAAGAAAAAATCCAAAAAAATTCCCACTCTCTCCAATAAAGAGTCATTACTTGATAAGATAGGTCGCCCAGGAGGAGAAGTCATATTCTTATGGATCTTCGGTAGAATATAAAAAACCGGTACTTTTGGATATGGTGGATTCAAAAAAAGATTCTCTTTAGAGGTTAACTGACCCAGATCATACGCTTCAGAAGTAATAGTTTTAATCTTCAATTGAAGAATTTCAGTAGGATCTGCCAATAAAATTCTATAATGATGAGGATTATTCAGTTGCCGCCAGACTTCTTTCTCATAATCAGTAACATTCATAAGCACAACCGCACCTCCTTTATCAGCACGCTTAATGACCACATGAGTCATTTTAGATAACTCCTGTAAAGCTGCATAATCAACAGATGATAAATTCTTAGGATGATTATGATATTTCATTTCTAACTGTGCTAAATCAGCCAACACCACTTGCCGAAAGGTATAGAGTAGTGGATCCAAAGGACCGGGTGGGGTCCATGTAGACTTCAATTTAACTACCGAGGAATCTGGCATCGAAGGAACATCACTAAAAATAATTTCAACTGTAAAGCACGTACCAGGCGTTCAACTGCTACTCTACTAGTGAATTTATCATAGCTAGGGCCATATACAAATGACAAGCCTCTAGCCAGAACTGATGTTTGAGCAGAAGTCAAAATAACACTCGAAAGGTTCACCACTGTCATCAATCCAGAGAAGTTAGACCGTCTTTCTTGCGCCGGGAACGTGTTGAAAGCCCTTGAAAATTTTGCTGTTTATCATGTTGATTTTTAGAAGCATCACGTACTAAATTATCTTGATCACGAAACCTTACACGATGATCTGAACCCCGACTATCCAAACTCGAATCAGAAGAATAAACTGAAGTGTCATCACCAGATTTCCTCCAAGTACTTCCCTGCTGCCTTGCTCTACGTACAGACCAATTATAAATGGGACCCTCTTTGGTACGACGTTCATCTTTCAAAAACTTCTTGATCTTAGCAGTCTTCAATTCCAAACGGTATTTATCTAAGGTACCTAAAATATCATTATAGTGCCCATCGAAATCCGGGACCGACTTCAGTTCTTTAAGCTCATCATCTAACTCTTTTTTGAGAGCTATGTTCTTAGAGTGTGCTGTATCAATTACCAGTAACATCAAATCTAAGGAACACTTATTCAAAATTTGGTTCCAACGACTTACAAAATTCTCATCTTCTAAAAACATTCCAGGGGCCTTCCAGATGCGCAATCCTTGAGGAATAATTTCCTTACGACAATACTCAGCCAAAGTGACACTGTGCAGTTCTAATCTAATACTCTTCTTAGATTTATTTAAAAAGACATCCCAATCTGGACAACCTTTAGCATCAGCCCCCAAAAGGGGTGGTAATTTTAAAATTTCATTTGCCTTTTCAGTACTAAAGCTAAAGGAATCTTTCCATACTATATCCATAATGGCTCAAATGTAACAACACACAAAACAAAAAGCCAAGAGCAAAAAGAAGAAATCAAACCAAAAAGTACCTTGCTCCCAAAAATCTATACAATTGCTCCAATAAAACTACAACATATAATCCAACATATAATTCAATCTCAGGCTATTAATGACCTCAGATGGCACAACTCCACATTTGATGATAAATCACCTTAGGTGTTGTTAGATGCTCACATCCCCTCTACTGCCACCATTGCAGGGAGGTAGAATGTGCAGCTGTTGATGGAAGATCATGTTTGCCACCCTTGACCCTGGAGGAGGGTGGTGGTACATGATCTCCCTGGGGACTATACCTGACTGAGACAGACAGATATATATACACACCCAAAGTATATTCTGCAGAAATTACCTATCTCACACATTAGCACTGCTGAGGATCTGCAGCATGGCCTATTTCTGCCATGGAAGGTGCTGTGGACCTGGTGCTGGCCACCCCACCGCATCCTCAGGGTGAGCACAGTACCCGCACAATGTGACGGTGTGTAGCTACTCTGTGCCAGTTACACACACAGTCAGTACCCCCTACCAGGCAGAGGTGCTGTGGGGGTGGACATGGTCAGTTCCCCCTACCAGACCGAGGTGCTGTGAGGGTGCATACCCCATCTTGTGTTCATCTGTGGACAGCTGATTTGCATGTGCAGTGCATCATGGATACGAGTGGCCTAACTCTATCCTGGTGACCACAGCAGACTTTCTGTGTGGTGACGTGCAGTCCCTCTACAGCCAGCCAGGGGCACGTTCACAGCTATAGAGCTGTAGTCCACTGGTTACCTCACTGCTTGTGGAGCCAGTGGTCATGGGTTCAAACCCACAGTGAGGTTATTTGATAGGGCTGCCTAAAGCATTATCTCTTTTTAATGTACATTACTGCTGCTAGCAAAAACACTCTCTGCATACTGTACCCATAAGGTGCCTCAGAGGGTGCTTTATAGGGCGCCCTGTAGGGCACCTTATGGTTACCGTCCATATAAGGTGCACTATACGTTATCCTGTGGAGCGACTTATAGGGTGCCCTATAGGGGACATTTTAGGGTGCCATGGCGGACAGTGCACTTTATAATGTGCCCTATGGAGTGCCTTATAGGGTGCCTTATGCGGCACCTTCAGTTACAGCACGTGAGGGCGTGTTTGCTGGTAGCATTTAATAAAATACAAATGAAGTGCTGCGGGAAACAATACATACATTGCAAAGCTGATGCCTCAGCCAGCCTTATGTATTAGACACACTGGGGAAGCAAACTCATGACCCCTGTATCAGCAGTCAGTGCCTTAACCATTGTGCTTCACTGCTGTTCCTCCTTGCATCTCAGTGCACCTACTTCAGATTTTCATGCGTTTAAATGCACAGTGCTGCCATCAAACACAGTGCTATGACCTTGCTGTGCCTCATAGGGCACCCTATATGGCGCCCTATAGGCCACCCTTTCAGAAACATTGTAGGGTACCGTGGCGGACAGTGCAATTTAGAATGTGCCCTCTGTGGTACCCTATGAGGCGCCTTATGCAGCACCTTATGTTACAATACTTTGAGGGTGTGTTTGCTGGCAGCACTAATTAAAATAAAAATAAAATGTCCCCTACAGCAATATTACCTATAACAGGTAATGCCTCAGCCAACCTTCTTCATTAGGCACAGTGGGGGATTGAACCCATGACTCCTGCATCATTGCTCAGTGTCTTAACCATTGTACTACACTGCTGCTCCTCCTTGCATGTCAGCGCACCTACTTATGATTTTCATTCCTTAAACTGCACAGTGCTGCCATCAAAAACAGTACTGTGACCTTGCGGTACCTCATACGGCACCCTATAAAGCGCCCTATAAGCAACATTCTAGGGTGCCTTGGCAGATAGTGCACTTTAAAATGTGCCTTATTGGGCGCCTTATGTTAACACGCTTTGCGAGTGCGTTTGCTAGTAGAAGTAATTAAAATATAAATAAAATGCCTCCTAAAGCAATCTTCCCCATAATAGGTAATGCCTCAGCCAGCCTACTTCATTTGGCACAGTGGGGGATTGAACCCATGATCCCTGCACCATCAGCCAGTGTCTTCACCATTGTACTGTGGCTCTGTTCCTGTGCTTGCACATCAGCGCGCCACTTATGCTTCCTGCGCAAGTTTCTCATGCGCTAATGTGCTCGGCGCACATGAGCGCAGTGCACATTAGCGCATGATTAATCCCGGTTTTGCTTTTTTCTGACTGAAACGCCCACTCCTTATATGGCATCCTGCACAACAGCGCGGCGCGCACCTAACGGGGTTTTAGTAAACATACCCCATAGAGACTTCATTAGCCAGCACCTGTGTGCGATGCCAACTCAGAAACAGACTTCCCATTCTAGTCGTGCATTTAATCCTTCGGGGGTCACTGTTTTTAACCTATATATCCAGCGTTGTTCACTATAAAGTAAAGCCTGTTCCCTTGTTCTGCCATATTGTGCTGTGGTTATTTGTTCAATACAAAAACATCTCAACTCTTCATAAGTATGATGATATTGTAGACAGTGATCCACTATAGGTGCTTCACGTCGTTGGAAATGCAATTTACTTTTGTGTTCATTCATCCGAATTTTGAATGGTCTGATCGTTTTGCCCACGTATAATAAATCACATGGGCAGCGTATACAGTACACTACATGTGTGGACATACAAAACGTTTGACTCTTCAATTGATATTTTTTATTTCAGTGACTAAACTCTGTTAATTCCTGAGTATCTAAACAGATACTACATGTCCCACATTTAGTATGGCCTGCCACTACTGCTTCACCAGTCGCCGCTAATGGCCGCAAAACTGCTGGACTCAAGATCTCTTTAAAATTCTTTTGTCTTTGCCAAACACATCGCACCTTATGATGTTCAAGACCTGGAATGCTGTTCAGTACATTCATATGATGTTTAATGCTACGTTTTAAATAAGAACTGTACGGTGAAAATGATGTAACTAGATGTGACTTGTTGATCATCGTCTTCTGAACTCACTTTGGCTGGAGGATGTATCAATAAATCATGATTAATAAATAATGCTCTCTTGTAAGCTTTATTAATTACCCTAGTAGTATAGCCTCTCTGATGAAAATTATTCTTCAAATTTCTAGATTGAACTTTCAATTCATGTATGTCAGTACAATTGCGTTGGTATCGGATAAATTAAGGTTCAGGATTTACTATATTGTTTGCAGTTTATTTATAAGACACTCCCCTTCCTTAGTATCAGGTTTAGTAGGCTTTTTTCAGTAAAGAAATTCTAGTTGAGGTCCAAACGTTGCTGCCTCTTGTTAGGGAGCTTTACATAATTCTTAACACAGCTTATGTCCTATAGTAACTGGAACAAATATCTGGAGAAAATGGCAAACTCTTTTTAACCAATTACTCTACAACCATAGTGATCAGATAAAAGCCTGAGGACATAAAATGTAAGAAGCTATAACATTTGATAAGGCTAATTATGGCATGATACCTGCCTGCAGAGGACTGAAGTCACCTTTAAGTTCTTCACATAAGGTCATAAAAGTCACTGAGCTCAGCTGGTACCTTCTTCCTACTTCCTCCTCCCAATTCTGTGACCACGCCCTCCTGCTGGCTGCTCTACTGAGAGTGAGATGTCTGCTTGCCACCCAGTAGAGTTCTGTCACTGTGGTGCACACCACAGAAGAATGCAAGATAGTGTTGGTGAAGAAGTTAACTGTTGTAAACTTTAAGTGGTAACATCAAAGGCAGTTTGATTTTCTGACAATTTGATTAATTTGTGTCCTCCTCATCGGTTGTCACTTTCAATATAGTCTTACCAAGTTGGGCTGTCTGTCCCCAGCTCTCAGATACTTCTTTTCCTAACCGACTTCACCTTAATGTCTTTTACTTCAAACTTTATCTTTTCCATCTGCCAAGGCGTTTGTACAGAACATCTGGATCCATTAAAAAAATAGAGTTGGGGATGAGCCAAGATGGCAAATAGAAATATTCTGTTCCTTGGAGCTCTGCTGTGAAGTTTGAGCTGGCTGAGTTTCAGGCTTGGGGAAAGGGAAAGGTAGCCTCCATACCTTCCTTGAGGCCATTCCAATGGAATCTTGTTCAGTAGTGGGCTCAGCATAAGACTTAGGAGGTGGTAGTCAAGGGAGGTTAGGTGCATGGGAGCCCTTCATCCTCTGTTGCCATTCTTGTTGATGATTGATGATGATTCCAAGACCCTGTTGATACAGAGTAGTGAGCCAAGTGGAAGCTGGAGGTTGCTAGAGATGCTGGAAGAGTCTGTGCTAGTGCTGGTCTAACGGGCTGCTCTTATAAAGGAAATGGACCAAGAACAGACAGGGAGAGAGAAGAAAAGGAACAAAGCTGATGTTAGGAGTTTCATTTTCATTTGCTAAAAATGTATGTGCTGAAATATCATAGTTCAATCCAACTCACAAACTACATACATAATAAAACAGTTATAAAACATTACAGATACCTGGAGGCCTATTCCCTACTGGACGTCCAACCCTATATGTCCCCTCAGAATCGGGACGTACAGCAGTAGACCGAATTCTGATCCCGCAGGAGTGGGGGGTCTACGTGCAGGCTGGGCCTCAATTTTGAAGGGCCATATCTCCAACAGATCCTCTGAAGTTGAATAAGCCCCCGTCTAATCGGCCTACCTGTACGTCCATGGTGATGACCCGTCCACATACCGCCCTAACTCCACTTTGCGCCTGCCCCCTCCTACCCCTATCTAAGGTTCCCTGTACAACTCTGCTGTACATACAGGGAGCCTTGCATGGGGACGGCAAGGAGGACGAATAGCAGGGATGTACATCCAGGCAGGGTATACATCCCGCTATTCGAGGCTCAGATACCCCTTGTACAAAACGTGCTAGAGCGACTAATAAGTCTGGTTCAATTCTCCTTACTGCTCACGACTGACATATAATTATTGACTTCAAAATCTATAATAAATAAATGAGTTTTTAAACATTTCCTGAACACTAAATGACCTACCCAGACGTGAGTTAAAACAGAATGTTCGAAAAAGTAGGACCGTCTTCCCCAAACATACAGTCATGTGTCTTGTTGCGCCTAATTTCATGTAGTGAGGGAACATGTAATTGCTGTGTCCCATTTGAGCTCAAGTTATCTGAAGCTTCAAACACTTTTAACCACTTACTCAAGTACTCTGGGCCTTCCTTATTTAAAAGCTGATGTAACAAGCATCCCAAGTTGATTAGAATCCATTGCTTAACTGGTAACCAATGAAGCTTTTCATGGTAAGAAGTCACATGTTTTCTGAAAGGGCATCCTGTCAATAACTGTGCTGCAGAATTCTGCACCATTTGGAGGACCCTGATGTTTTTTTGTGGTAGGCCTAGATTCTGAATATTATCGAAGCCATTCAATACCAAAGCCTGTAAGATTAACCTAAATTGCTGGACATCCAACAATCCTTTCAAACTCACTTCTACTTTTACGTGATCCATACCAGTTTATTGTATATCAATTTTCTCTGCTAATCTATGACCCACATTCAGAACAGGAATTTCTGTTGATAAAATTACTATTGATTTATAGTAACTGGAGATGGCTCCCAGCCAAATCTGCCCACAAAATTTCTGTTTTTTTCAAATTCAATACTAATTTTTTTCATTCATGTTGTAACTATTTGTAGATATGGCTGCAACACAGACAGCAGATCCAATGACTGATCTAGAGGCATAACATAAGAACATCAAAAGATGCCTTTCTGGGACAGACCTTGCAAGGTCCATCAAGCCCTGTATCCTGTTTCCAACAGTGTCCAATCCAGGTCACAAGTACCTAAAGCTTCCCGAAAAGACAAACAGGTTCCACAATGCTTGTCCCGGGGCAAGCAGTAGATTTCCCAGGTCCTCTTTATTAATGGTTTATGGACCTTTTCTCCAGGAACTTGTCCAAACCTCTTTTAAATCCAGCTACACTAACAATTTTTACTACATCCTCCGGTAACGAATTCCAGAGTTTGACTGCACTTTGAGTGAAAAAATATTTTCTCTTCTTAGTCTTAAATGGGTTACATTGTATCTCCATTGCATGCCCCCTAGTCTTTCTACTTTTTGATAGCATAAACAACCGATCTATGTTTACCCGTTTCATTTCATTCATTCATTTATAGATCTCTATCATATCTCCTCTCAGCGGTCTCTTTTCCAAGTTGAAAAGCTCTAACCTTTTAAGCCTCTCCTCAAAGGGGTATCCTTCCATCCTCTTTACCGTTTTGGTGGCTCTTATCTGTAATGGCAGCAGAATCTCAATGTCATCGGCAAAAAGCCAATATTCATTTTTACACAATTTCAACAATTTAGCAAAAGGCTGCAAATAAACACTGAAAAGCATTGCCAATAAAGAGGATCCTTGTGGGACTTCAGAATGAATTTCCTTCCATGTGGAATCAGACTTTAACCCTGTGACCAATGTTCCCTCTAATTTTCTGTAGGCTGTGTGCACATAAGATATCAGCTGTGCAGCTTTTGAAGGAAGGTTAAATTTTTGTGCGCCACATAAGGACTCTCGGAGTTATATACCTTAAAATTTGACTACACGTCAGAATACAGTATGTACACCACATTGATTTTAATCAAATTAAATGAAAATAGACGATTACTAAATAAAGCAGAAAATTTCTAGTAATTACAATCACAACTTTTAAATTTTACGATGTCTGTGTTGTTTTCTATCAGAATCAGAACCGTAATTTTTGTGCGCTCTGTTGTAAAGTATGTGCGCTCTCTCGGCGAGGTATGTGCGCGCGCACACGCGCACAGCTTAGAGGGAACAGTGCCTGTGACCCTTTGCTGACAATCTAACAAAATGTTTTAAACCATTTCCACACTGTACTACAAATGCCAGGCGCACTTAAGGAACAGATGATGACTTACAGTATAAAATGCAGAAGAAATGTCTAATAAAAGAAATAAAGCCATATCTTCTTTGATGTCCCAATACTTTTCTTACTTAATCAAAGACCAAGATTAACAACATTTTGGTACTATAATATTTATGATAGATCTTCAAGAAATTCTACAAAATACTGTAAAAATCTTAGCAATTTCCACAAGTACCTACAGATTTGAAACAGGTCTATAATTTGATGGATCTTCCACATCTTTCCATCCTTCTTATATAATGGACGTATAATAGCATACTTTAATTTCAAAGGCCAACATTCTCTTCCTAATACTCCATTAACAATTTTAATCAATAATGGAAGTAATTTTTCCTTCTACTTTTTTAACAGTCAGAGGACATGGATCTAATACATCTCTACTGGAGGATAACTCAGTTAACACCTCAGAGGATCTCTAAAGGAAAAAAGGGCACTATTGCAGCTGATGGAAGGGTAGACTAGATAGACCATGTGGTCATTTTCTGCCATTATGTTTCTATCTATTCTTTGTTCTGCTACTGTCGAAAATTCATCTCATAAAATATGTTGACTCTACCTTGCTAGGAGATGGTCAGCAGTTGCTATCCTGGCTATCACTCCTTCACCCCTCCCAGTGAAGTTTGTGTTGACTCAAGCCTAGAGTACCCTTGAATGCCTCTTAGAGGAAACTATTATCAGTAGTTTCTTGGATGGAGGCATACTTGATGGAATGTGTTCTCAACTTTATCAGTTTTAAGCTAAGACAGATACGAGAATAAAGCCCTCTTTTAACATGGTAGCATTTATAGTGTTGTGAAATGCAGAGTTGTCAAGTTACCCCGTTCCAGGAGTGAGATTTTCACCATTTCTGGTTTTAAATTTGCCTTGCAATGCATTTGTAGTCCCTGATTTATTTATTTAACAATTTTTCTATACCGTCTTTTCTTTTAATCAAGGCGGTTTACAGTAAACTTCAACTTATACAAAGAACTTGCAAATATCAACTTATACAAAGAACTTGATAATAACAACTGTAACATTACATTATGATTTTACTGATTGGAATCAGTGCTGCAGGTCCCATAATACATCAAAATGAGATTGTCAGAAATCCAGGACTGGCTTAAACTCTCACTCCTGGAACTGGGTAACTTGACAACTCTGGAAAAGGCAATTGCTCTCTACAAAGTTCAAATGCTGCACTTATGACAACCAATTGCCCCAAGCCAAATCCAAAAGCCTGGAGAATTCTGAGGGAGAAAGACTTGTGTTATACTAGTTTTATGAAAACCCCTTGGACTTGACCTTTGGAAATGATGCAAACATATTTTTGATGTTCTGGAGTATCCAAAGGAAACCTTTTCGCTGGTCTCACAGGTCTGCCATTTCCCTTCCCACAAAAGGAGACAACAGAAAGAAGAGGAATAGGCTTAACCTAGGTGACCTGTTATAAAATCACCCTCATGTGTGGGTGTTGGGGAGGAATAAGGCTAAACAAAACAAGGATAATTTGATCCCTGCACTTTGTCTCTGACAAGAATCAAGCTGTATTGTTCTGTATTTGCTAGACCCTCTGGATAGATTTGGCCGGAGGATCTGTCAGCAATCTGTTACAGAAGCTCTGATGGGATAATATTGTTGCCAGGGCTACTGCAGTTGTCAGAATTAGAAAGGAATGGATGAATCTGTCAGAACGCTTATATAAAACCAATGAAAAAATATGTAGGAATAGATCAATGTGTCACTCATTATTTGGAGCCAATACTTGTTCTTTGTAGGCAGTGCGGTAGACTGTGCTTTCTGATGCTCTAAATTCTCCTTCTATCTCGGTTCCTTTTTATGCTGACAGTCCTTGGGAAATTGTACGTCTGTTATTGCTTAACTCCTGTCATCTTCTGATGTCCTTTGAGGCAGGGGTGAAAGAGAGAGAGATGAGGTGTGAGTCCTGTTTTCAGCTGGGAGGGTGTTACATAAGGCCTGTGGGCCTTCAGATAAAATATGCACCCATTATTCCGATTTTTAAGATATAGAAATATTGTTTTATTATCTCAGAGCTTCAGAGTGTATGAGGGCAATTGCTAATATTCCATATTTCTACAAGCAGGTTCCATTTGAGGATGAGCCTCTGTGGTCTGATTTATTCTTTTGATCTTAAAACATTTTAATTTATGATAGCTAGCATGGCGTTTGATATTCCTTATCTGAGGGCTGTGGCGGGCAGTTTATTTATGATGTTTTGCAGCTGCTTGATGATAAGAACATTGGCTGCATTAACTGTAATTTACAAACAGAATAAGTTATAAAATGGTTGAACTATTTAGGCAATGCACAGAATTATGGCCTCATGTTCTTGTCAAAAATGTTTAAGTGTTTGAATAACAGAGTACATCTTTCCAGAAGGACAGACGGATATGATTTGCCTTTATATTTAGATGAATACAACAGAGTAAAAAATGTTATAGATTAATTAGTCTTATTAAAGCAGTCACCGAGCTTGATACAAAATATAGCATTTATCGATTGTACTAGCATGCTGAATAGGAAAAATATTTTAAAAGTGCGGAAAACATAAGAGCATATCATAGTAGTGGGATTTGGGATAGTTGATTTTGTTTCTGGATTCAAGGAATTGTTACCTTATAAATTATGTTGCAATAAAGCATTTCCAGGAGTGGAGGAGTAGCAACAGTCTACTTACCCAAGAGGACAGGGTTTGATTCCTACTGGCACTCCTTGTGACTTCGGCCAAATCACTTTACCCTCCATTGCCTCAGAAAGCAAGGCCTGGCAATCTACTTCTGGCCATACCTTGCTAAGAAAAACTTGATTGCCAGAAATAGAGTGGCATCCATCGATGCAATAACAGCAGCTATGGATACCAGCACCTACAAGCATAAAATGATTCCTTCCTCAGAGCAGATGTAATTTTCTAGTAGATCTTGAGCAGAGGGTTTTTTTAAAGGCACATACTGTAGGCACATATAGAAATTGGTGCAACACGTGCGCTTTCATAGCCATGTCACCCTGCTATGCAATTACCCTGAGTTTCTAACAGTATGCTTTCATAAGAAGGTAGGACAGCGGCTTGGAATTAGAGAAGCCAAGATTCAAATCTCACTCATAGTCCTGTGATCTTCACTTAACCCTCGATTGCCTCATTGAAAATGTAGATTGTAAAGCCTCCAGGGACAGGAAAATATTCAGTATAACTCATGTCAAACTACTACTGCAAAAGGGTGATCTAAATACAAATAAACTTCAACATCTCACTTATTTAATAAAGGCACTAAAGCTGGTGTACTTGTGTGTGTGCATGCTACATGTGCATACATGGATTTTATAAAATATGTGCATACATTGCACCTCTACCCCTGTTCCACCCCAGCTATGCCCTGGGAACAAGGCCGGCCCAACCATTAGGCAAACTAGGCAGTCACTTAGCGTGGCAGCCTCTGGGGAGCAGCACAGAGTAGGGCATGCAGAGCTAAAGAAAAGAGTATGACAGTTTGGGGAGGGGGCAAAAGGCTTAGGTTTGCCTAGTGTATTAAGGCGTATGCCTTCTGTACATAGTTCGCTGATGTTAGCTTATGTTTCATGTAAAATGAACAGTAATTATACCAGGGTAATTGAAATCACCCATTATTATTACTGCGCTGTAACGTTTGTTAGCTTCCTTGATTTCTTTGAGCATTTCATCATCCATTTGTTCATTCTGGCCTTCCCCTTTTTATATGGAATTTCAATCCATAGAGATTCTACAGCAAATTTTGTTTCCTGCAAAACTTTAATCCTTTCTGACTCAATGCACTCTCTAACCTAGAGCGCAACCCCTCCACCAATTTGACCAGCTCTATCATTACGATATAGTTTGTACCAGGTAGCACAGTGTCCCACTGGTTGTCCTCCTTCCACCATGTCTCTGATATTCCAATCATATCTAACCTCTCATTTAGCAATTATATCGCTCTGTCCTTTATCTAACCTCTCATTTAGTAATTATATCGCTCTGTCCTTTATCTTTGTTTTTCTGTAAACCACACCTGATCCTTGGGAAAGTGCGGTATATAAATGATTGTTAAATAAATAAATAGGGTATCAATACCTTGAACCAACTCTGGGGCTGGCCCTGCCTGGGAACACCTATACATGCCACATGTATCAGTATATGCCTTCTTGTCATCAAGTGCACTTCTAAGAACATAAGAACATAAGATATGCCATACTGGGTCAGACCAAGGTCCATCAAACCCAGTATCCTCTTTCTGACAGTGGCCAATCTAGGTCATACGTACCTAGCAGTTTCCCCAAAAGACACAGGTTCCACAATGCTTGTACTGGGTCAAGCATTGATATCCTGAGTCCCATCTTAATAATGGTTTATGGACCTTTCCTCCAGGAACTTGTCCAAACCTTTTTTAAACCCAGCTACACTAACAGCCTTTACTACATCCTCCGGTAACAAATTCCAGAGTTTGATTACACATTGAGTGAAGAAATATTTTCTTTTATTAGTCTTAAATAGTTTACCCTATAGCTTCATTGCATGTCCCTTAGTCTTTCTATATTCTGATAACGTAAACAATCGATCTACGTTTACCCATTCCACTCCGTTCATTAATTTATAGACTTCTATCATATCTCCCCTCAGCCGTCTCTTTTCCAGGTTAAAGAGCCCTAATCTTTTTAGTCTTTCTTCATAAGGGTATCCTTCGATCCCCTTTACCATTTTGGTAGCTATTCTCTGAACCTTTTCTAATATTGCTATATCCTTTTTAAGATACGGCGACCAGAATTACACACAATATTCAAGGTGCGGTCTCACCATGGAACGATATAGAGGCATTATAATATCTTTTGTTTTATTTTCCATTCCTTTCCTTATGATACCTAGCATTCTATTTGCTCTCTTGGCCGCCGCTGCACACTGGACCAAGGGTTTTAACATGTTATCCACAATGACACCTAAATCTTTTTCCTGGGTGGTGGTTCCTAATGTGGAACCTTGCATTGTGTAACCATAGTTTGGGTTGTTCTTCCCTAGGTGCATAACTTTGCACTTGTCTACATTAAATTTCATCTGCCATTTTGATGCCCAGTCTTCCAATTTATCAAGATACTCTTGCAATTTTCCACAATCCTCTTGGGTTTTAACAACTTTAAATAGTTTTGTGTCATCTGCAAATTTGATAACCTCACTCGTTATTCCACTTTCCAGGTCATTTATGAATATGTCAAAAAGCAGCGGACCCAGCACAGATCCCTGGGGTACACCACTATTCACCTTTCTCCATTGGTAAAGTTGGCCATTGAGCCCTACCCTCTGCTTTCTATCTTTTAACCAGTTCCTGATACACAATAGTACACTGCCTCCTATCCCATGACTCTTTAGTTTTGCCAAAAGTCTTTTATGAGGGACCTTGTCAAAGGCTTTCTGAAAGTCCAGATACACTATATCAACCGACTCACCTTTGTCCACCTGTTTATTCACACCTTTGAAAAAACATAACAGATTAGTAAGACAAGATCTTCCTTGTCTAAAGCCATGTTGGCTGTCTCCCATTAGGCCATGACTTTCTACATGCTGAGTAATTTTATTCTTTATGATGGTTTCTACCATTTTTCCCAGTACTGACGTCAGGCTCACTGGTCTGTAGTTTCCCAGATCACCCCTGGAACCCTTTTTAAAAATTGACGTTACATTGGCAATCCTCCAATCTTCAGTTATTACAGATGATTTTAATGAAAATTCACAGATTACTAATAGCAGGTCTGCAATCTCATATTTCAGTTCTTTCAACAACCTTGGATGTATACCATCTGGCCCAGGTGATTTGCTATTCTTCAGTTTATCTAATAGTTGTAATACATCTTCCCGATGTATTGATATTTCCTTCAATTCTTCTGCACCTTTAAATACCACTTCAGTCATGGGTAACATCCCTACATCTTCCTCAGTAAAGACCGAAGCAAAGAATTCATTCAGTCTCTCCGCTATCGCATTGTCACCTCTTAGTGCCCCTTTAACCCCTCTATCATCTAATGGACCAACTGACTCTCTCACAGGTTTTTTGCTACGAATGTACTTGAAAAAGTCTTTATTACACGTTTTTGCTTCTGCAGCAAGCTTCTTCTCAAATTCTCCCTTTGCCTGCCTTATCAATGCCTTGCATTTTACTTGCCAGTGCTTGTGCTGTTTCCAGGTTTCATCTTTTGGCTTTTTTTTTCCATTTTCCTGAAAGATGCTCTTTTGGCTTCCAAGATAGTATTTTTCAACAACACCCAAGCTTGGTGTAAGTCTTTAACCTTTGCAACTGCTCCTTTTAGTTTTTTCTTAACTATTTTCCTCATTTTATCATAGTCTCCCTTTTGAAAGTTAAAAGGTAGTACTGTGGATTTCCTTACTATCCCTCCTCCACTTATTAAATCAAATGCAATCATGCTATGATCACTATTGCCAAGTGGCCCCAACACCCTTATCTCTTGCACTAGATCTGGTGTTCCACTAAGGACTAGGTCTAATAAGGCTTCTCCTCTGGTCAGTTCATGAACCAGCTGCTCTAAGAAGCAGTCATTTATTTCATCTAGGAACTTTATCTCCCTAGCATATCCTGCCGTGACACTGACCCAGTCGATACCCCGGTAATTGAAATCACCCATTATTATTACTGCGCTGTAACGTTTGTTAGCTTCCTTGATTTCTTTGAGCATTTCATCATCCATTTGTTCATTCTGGCCAGGAGGTTGATAGTACACCCCCACTGCCATTGCCTTCCCCTTTTTATATGGAATTTCAATCCATAGAGATTCTACAGCAAATTTTGTTTCCTGCAAAACTTTAATCCTTTCTGACTCAATGCCCTCTCTAACATAGAGTGCAACCCCTCCACCAATTTGACCAGCTCTATCATTACAATATAGTTTGTACCCAGGTATCACAGTGTCCCACTGGTTGTCCTCCTTCCACCATGTCTCTGATATTCCAATCATATCTAACCTCTCATTTAGTGCTATATATTCTAACTCTCCCATCTTATTTTTTAGACTTCTAGCATTTGCATACAAGCATTTTAGAGACTGTATTTTATTCATATTAATTTGGCTATTGGTAGACATGGGTAATTTGGGATCTTTAAGCTTTGTCTGCTCCATACTCAAGGGCATTTGGGTTATTTTACTCTTTTTTGGAACCGCTCTGCTTTTGGTAGTATCCTTCAAGGATACATTCTTCCGAACCATCCGCTCTTGGGTGATTGTCGGCTTTCCCCTGTTATCTAGTTTAAAAGCTGCTCTATCTCCTTTTTAAAGGTTAATGCCAGCATTAACCCAGTTAATTTGAAGCCCATCCCTTTGGAAGAGCTCCTCCTTTCACCAGAATGTTCCTCAGTTCCTAACAAATCCAAAACCCTCATCTCTGCACCATTGTCTCATCCACGCATTGAGACTCCCTAGCTCTGCCTGCCTTTTGGGTCCTGCACGTGGAACGGGAAGCATTTCGGAGAATGCTACCCTGGAAGTTCTGGATTTCAGTTTCCTACCTAAAAGCCTAAATTTATCCTCTAGAACCTCCCTACCACATTTTCCTGTCATTGGTACCGACATGTACCAAGACAGCAGACTCCTCCCCAGCACTATCTAAGACCTTATCTAGGTGGCGCGTGAGGTCTGCTACCTTCGCACCAGGCAGGCATGTTACCAGGCGATCCTCACATCCACCAGCCACCCAACTATCTACATACCTAATGATGGAATCACCAACTATAATGGCTGTCCTAACCCTTCCCTGATGGGCACATGGCCCTGAAGAAACTTCCTCGGTGCGAGAGGGTTTTACATCACCTGGAGGACAGGTCCTAGTTATAGGATCACTTCCTGCCACACCAGGGTGATGCTCTCTTCTACATGTGTATACAATTGTATAAAAGGCCTTTTCTTCATATAAAACATTTAGATGCAGAAAAACCTTTATACAATTATACTCTTAAAGACTTTGGCTTCTGTTTCAAGATATTTTCTGCATTTGGTTGTTAAATTTAATGAGCTTTTCAAGCATATGGAAATATCAGTCTTTAATTGAATACCATACAGAACCTGACATCTTTGCTTTTGTTTGTCTTTAAAGTCTGCGCACCAAGTATAACATTTCACAGTAAGTGCAAAAGCAGAGAGGAGGAGACGTTTAGTGGTTAGAGCAGCATTTTAGAACCAAGGAAGCCAGGTCCAAATCCCACTGCTGCTCTTGGTGACCTTGGGCAAGTCACTTAACCCTCCATTGCCTCAGATATAAACTTAGGGGTCCTTTTACTAAAGTGCAGTAGGATTTTGCACCTACCCTACGTTTAGTGCAAAATCTAATGTGTGGTAAGTGCAAAGCCTCCAAAGTTATTGCTGGGGGTGTGGCCAGCATATGCCCAACGGCTACCATGCAGGCAAGCCCCTTAGCGCAGGTTCCAGCCCTTGACAATTACCACTTGGGCACCTAATGCCACCCATTGTGCATTGATGAGTAACATGTACCACCTGTGCCCGCACTAACCACTGCACAGACTCTCTGCCCCCTCTGCACCCTAACTGCGCCCAGAGCCTGCCCCCTCAGCATTTACAGTTCATGTGTGTTTCAGCGTATGGTAATAGTCCTGTCAGTGTGGTTAGCATTACTGCAGGCCCGCAGAAGTGGTTAACAAGCGCTGAAATATGCATGAACTGCTTAACAGACTTTAGCAAAATGGCTCCTTAGATTGCAAATTCTCTGGGGACTGGGCAGCTCAAAAAGATCCACGTGCAGTAGGGATAACAGGGGAATGATCTCCCAGTACTGCAGCGATTTTCTCCCACTCAAAAGAAGATAGCAGGTAAATAGTGAGGCCTGTTCATTTACTGCCACCCCGCTGCATGTCTCTGCTTGCAAAATAGCTGGGCCGTACATGGGTGTGGTGCTATATCCATGTGCAGGTTCTGAAATACCGGCGCAGACTGTAACTTTCTCATGGGAATGTTTCTGAAATCGACTGTCTCCCTGCATGTATCCAGGCATTTTCTGAGATGTTGATGGGGACGTTTAATTTTCTGGACAGGGGCACATCAATTTCAGAATGCATTTGCATGTGTCTACCTCTTCTACTGCCCCTCCCACAGAATTCTGGATGTTTTGACTTGTACGTCCCGGGGGCATCTAAATAGTTTGTCTAAAATGTGCAACGTATAACCAGACTTGACCAGATATCTTTAACTGGCAACACTAATATTCAGTGCTATGCAGTTGAAGTTTATCTCTGCTCCTGACACACTTCCAACTCCACCAAGACATAACTGGATATATTTTGTTTGGACAATAAATTATTCAGACAAAATGTATTCAGCCTAGGGAGGGAGGCAATGTTTGAACTGAAATTTCTTGTTCAGGTAACTTCTGAAATTACCTGGACAAATTGTTTGAATGCTGAACCCCAGATGTTTATGGAAATACTCATGTTGTTTAGCATTTATGTGAATATTGACAGAGTCTAATTGAAATACAAACTTCCCCATGAATATGCCGTCACTTACAAATGTAAACTGATGAGTTTCCTCCATTGATTATATAAAATGGCTCCTCCGGTTCCACATATTGGCACATATATATGAACTCGTTCATGTCATAGGCTCCGAGCCTTGGCCTTTTCTAAAATACCATTGGAAATGTATACATCATGACCTCGACATTTCAGTTATGATCTCCGCGTCGTATTTCAAATGTGCTTTCACATGTATTTTTAGATTTAGATGGTATACACATGGGCGTTCTGGGAGTGTAGGTTGGGTGAAGTTACGAGACACATGTGAATGTTACACAGTAGAATCTATGTGCATCTGTGCAGACTTAGGTGGAAAATTACACCTGCCTCTCAGATGTAATTTTGTGTGTAAATTTTCAGGAAGGTTATTTCATAAAGGCACATAGCTGCATATGTTGTCTTTGTAAAACAGATATAACATATGCACTTCTGTGTCTTCACAGCCTAATTGCCCTACTATAAAATTACCCTCTACATGTACCTTGGTTTTCAATGTTTTTATTTTGATTATCTGTGATAAAAGCTTTACTAAAGCAGGTTACCACAATCGGGAATAAATGTGATCTAATGAAGAATTGAAGAAGAGTTCTGGTTGCCCCCTCCCCCACCCCCTTATGAAGAAAGGCTAAACATGTTATAAGTCTTTATTTTGATCAAGAAATGACTGAGGAGAGGATATGATAGAAGTTTTCAATATCACGATGGGATGGAATGGTCAAATAGGGAACAGTTGTTTAATCTTTCAAACGACACTAAAAGAAAAAGACACTCTATGAAACTAACAACTAGTAGATTGCAAACAAATTATAGAAAACATTATTTTCATGCAGTGCACAAGTAATCTGTGGAATCAGTTTCCAGAGGACATGATACGCTGACTAACATAGTGTGGTTCAAAGAGGTCTGGACAAGTTCCTAGGGAAAAAGTCCATACAAATTATTAATCATGTAGACTCGACAGAGCCATTGGTTATCGCTGGAAATGAGCTAAGAAAATAGGTCTACTTTTTGAAATCTGCCTAGTTCTTGTAACCCAGGCTGGCCACTACTGGAAGCAGAATGCAGTGTTTGGGGTACATTGGTTTTACTCAACATGATTTATCTTGTGTTCTTAAAGGTGATAGTACCAGCATTGCAAGTAAGTCAAATACTATAAGAGGAAGATCTCTGTAGCATTTGATGTATTGGGAGAGCTTGTTAGGGCTATTGTATAGGTTAGTCGTAAGTAAAAAAATAGGCTGAGTAGAGATGATATGGCCAAGATTGTTGCTGTGGTTATTGTATGTTGTTTGGTCAGTTCTTGGAGAATTAATCATTTTGGTATGAATCCTGAGGTTGGTGGTAATCCGCCTAATGACAGTAGTGTTAGTGATGAAATGGCTGCTATTGTTGGTGCATTGGATCATGATAGAGATATTAGGCTGATTGATGTTGCTTTTAGGTATTTTATTGTTAAGAATATTGATGATGTTATGGTCAGGTAGATTGTAAAGTTTAATAATATTAGGTTCGGGCATAGTGTCGCTACGGCCATTATTCATCCAAGATGGGCGATTGATGAGTAGGCTATAATTTTTCGGAGTTGCATTTGGTTTAGGCCACCTCATCCGCCGATAATTGTGGACATGATTGCTATGGATGTTAATAGAGATGAGTTTAGTGTATTGTAGGTTATGTAAATTATTGTTATTGGGGCGATTTTTTGTCATATCGATAAAATAAGTCCCGTGGTTAGGTTAATTTCTTGTAGGACTTCTGGTAGTCAGAAGTGTTTTGGGGCTAATCCGAGTTTTATTGCTAGGGCGATTGTCAGGGCCGGATTTACCTATACGCCATGTACGCCATGGCGTAGGGCCCACAGCTGGCAAGGGCCCACAAAAATGGAAGTTAGCTTTTTTTTAAAAAATAAAATTAAAAAAAAAACCTGCTGGCTGCCGCCGCGGGGCCCCCTCTGCTGCCGCGGCAGCATGGACTGACCCGCGGGGGCCCCCTCTGCAAGGTCGATCCGTCCCTCCCTCCCTCCGTCCGTCCGTGTAGGCTGTGAGGGGCGCGAAGGGAGCGTGTCTCCCTCGCGTCTCTGTTAAGCTCGCAGGGGCTGATGGGAAATTTCCCATCAGCCCCTGCGGGCTTAACAGAGACGCGAAGGAGACACGCTCCCTTCGCGCCTCTCACGGCCTGCATGGAGGGATGGATCGACGGATTGACCTTGCAGAGGGGGCCCCCGCGGGTCAGTCCATGCTGCCGCGGCAGCAGAGGGGGCCCCGTGGCGGCAGCCAGCAGGGTTTTTTTTAAAATTAAATTTTGCTTTAGGCCGGGAGGGGGGGGGGTAGGACTGGTAATGGGCTAATGGGGGGGGCTGGGGCTGGGTCAGGAAATGGGCTGGGGGGGTTAAGGCTGGAGGTGGGCTGATGAGGTTAGGACTGGTAATGGGCTGTTGGGGGGGTTAGAACTGGTAATGGGCTTTGGGGGGGTTAAGACTGGTAATGGGCTGTGGGCTGATGGGGCTGTCTGGTAATGGGCTATGGGGGGCTAGGACTGGAAAGGGGCTGGGGGGTTAAGACTGGAGGTGGGCTGATGGGGTTAGGACTGGTAATGGGCTGTGGGCTGATGGGGGGGTTAGGACTGGCAATGGGCTATGGGGGGCTTACTGGAAATGGGTTGATGGGGTTAGGACTGGAAGTGGGCTGATGGGGGGTTAGGACTGGTAATGGGTTATAGGGGGGCTTAAACTGAAAATGGGGTGATGGGGGGTTAGGACTGTAAGTGGGTTGATGGGGGGCTAGGACTGGTATTGGGTTGGGGGGTTGCTAGGACTGGAAATGGGCTGGGGTGGCTAGGACTGGAAGTGGGCTGATGCAGGGACTAGAAGGGAATGGATGCTGGGTGAGGCTGGAACTAGAAGGGAGCTGATGTTGGGGGAGGATTAGAATGGGATGGGGCTGGAAGAGTAAAATGGAGAAGGGAAAAATATTTTGTGTGGGAGGGATAAAAATCTACAATTGGCCGGGTATTGGGAGAGTAAGTGGGGATTGAGGATGGAGGGGTAAAATTTGAGTGGATGAAATAGGAATGAGGAAAGAGCAAAAGGAGAAAGATTAGTATGTTAAAGCAGATGTAGAGAGAGAATGGAAAAAAACTAGAAGAGAGAAGAAAGGACAAATGGACAGCAGACGATGAAGAGTTAGCAGAAGACACAAAGAAACCAGAAGAAAGTGGCTGGAGCAATTGCAGCTGAAAAAAATGCACAAAAGGTAGAAAAATATCTCTTTATTTTGAATTTATTAATTGGAATATGTCAGCTCTGGTAAATGTGCATCATTAACGTCTGCACTTTGTTTAGTACAAGAGCAAATTAATGTATAGTTTTATTTCTACAGTGTTGTACATTCCAAGTTTGGCTTTTGGGATTCCCAGTTTAATTATTGTCTTCCTGTTTCTAAATTGTGATTACTTGTTTGGTGATGGTCTATGTTCTGCATGTGTAACTGAGCTGAGGTGTTCTGTTTATATAATTCCTATTTGACATTGCCACTTGTTCTCTTTCCCAAGTAGGTCATGTATTGTTGTTCTCTGAAATGTATTGGTTTAATATTTGCAGTGTTGCCTTTTGATTGGTAGAGTATGGTGCTTTGTGAGTCCTGGTAGTGCTGTTAGGATACGGCGGGTTTGCTATGGGTTCTAAATGGGCAGTGTTTGTAGTAGTTCCTAATGTGTCCGGCAGTTGGTACTGGATTATAGTAATGTAGAAATCTTTTAGTCTTTCTTTATCCATACACTCATTAAGAGGCACGTTTACTTAAAGTTAGTATATAGTAACATTATGCAAATATTTATGCAAATGAGGCCCCTTATGCAAATGAGGCCCCGCACCCCCCTTGGGCCGCCCCTGCTGGGGGCCCACAATTTTTGTTGGCGTAGGGCCTCACTCAAGGTAAATCCTGCCCTGGCGATTGTGATTATATTTGCTTGTATGGGTAATAGTTCTTTTATTTCTCATTGACCTGTTAGTCATGCATTTGTTGTTGTTGAAAATAGAATAAGTGCTGAGGCGACTGCTTGGGTGAGGAAGTATTTTATTGTGGCTTCTGTTGATCGCGGGTGGAGTTATTGGTTTATAAGAGGAATGATTGCTAGGGTGTTGATTTCTAACCCGATTCACACCAATAGTCAGTGAGAGCTTGATAGGACGATAATTGTTCTTGTGGCAAGGCTAGACAGTATAATTGACATGGCATATGGGTTTATTAGTGAGGGATGGCTTTTAACTATCATTTTCAGGGTATGGGCCCGAAAGCTTTTTTAGCTGACCTTACTAGAAGGTGGTGTATAGGGAGCATGAGGAGTTTTGATCTCTTATGTATAGGTTTGAGTCCTATTTTTCTAAAGATATGAGGGGGTTTAACCCCCTATTGTTCACTCTATCAAAGTGACCCTTATTTTTCGGGCACATAGCCTACAATTGTGGGGGGACTCCTGAGAGAGAAATTGGATGGAGATGTATAGCAGTGTGGTGGAGATTACTAGTGGTAGGAAGTTTTTTCATACTAGGTGCATTAGTTGGTCATATCGAAATCATGGGTATGATGTGCGGACTCATAGGAATATTATTGACAATAATGTTGCTTTTATTATTAGGTTTGTTGTGGTTGTTTCTGGTTAATAAAGTTTTGAGTGGGGGAGAAGAAGATGATTGTTGAAAGGGTGTTTATTATTAGGATATTTGAGTATTCGGCTAAAAAATAGTGCAAATGGGCCTCCTGCATATTCTATGTTAAAGCCAGATATGAGTTCTGATTCTCCTTCTGTTAGGTCAAATGGGGCTTGGTTTGTTTCTGCTAGTGTTGAGATGAATCATATTGCAGCCATTGGCCAGGTTGGTAGTAGAAGTCAAATTGCTTCTTGGGCGTACATGTAGTTGTACAGGGTAAAGCTGCCTGAAAGTAGGATTGTAGAAAGTAAGATTAGTCCTAGAGTAACTTCATAAGAAATTGTTTGTGCCACGGCACGTAGGGCACCGATTAGGGCGTATTTTGAGTTTGAGGCTCATCCTGAGCCTAGAATAGAATATACTGCCAGGCTAGATAGGGAGAGGATAAATAATAGTCCTATGTTTATGTCTAGGATTGGCGATGGTATTGGTATAGCGGATCATAATGTTATAGCTACTGTTAGGGCTAGTATAGGTGTTATAATAAATATTGTCTGTGATGATGTTGATGGGCGTATGGGTTCTTTAATAAATAGTTTTAATCCATCTGCAATTGGTTGGAGGAGGCCTGTAGGTCCTACAATGTTTGGGCTTTTCTCAATTGTATATAACCTAGGATTTTTCATTCGACGAGTGTAAGAAAGGCTACTGACAGGAGGATAGGAATGCTAAGTGTTAATGGGTTGATGATTATGGATAACATTACTAGAGAGAGGATTTGAACCTCTGGTCTAAAGATCTTAGGTTTCTTGAAATTACCAGGCTCTGCCACTCAAGCAGCCTCTTATTTTGAGGTGTGTTTTGCGTTTTATTTAGTTGATTTCATTAGTTTTTTGATGGCATGCATGTTGCATTGGCCATGTTTTTTCGGTCCTTTCGTACTAGAAAAAATTACATAACAGATAGAAACTGACCTGGATTTCTCCGATCTGAACTCAGATCATGTAGGATTTTAATTGTTGAACAAACAAACCTTTGACGGCGGTTACACTGTCAGGTTATCCTGATCCAACATCGAGGTCATAAGCCCACTTGTCGATATGGGCTCTTGAAGAGGAAGAGGATTGCGCTGTTATCCCTAGGGTAATTTGGTTCGTTGGTCAAAGTTAATTGGGTCAATTATGTCAGTTTTCTGATGTTTTGGATTATTTTCCTGGCATGTCATCTCGGAGGGTAGGTGTTCTCTGTGGTCGCCCCAACCAAAAACAGTGTTGAATTAGTGTAGGAGATTGGTAAATACTGTTGCCCTTTCTAGTTTGTTTTAAGCTCCATAGAAACATAGAAACATGATGACAGAAAAAGACCACATGGCCTATCTAGTCTGTCCTTCCATAACAACAACTACAACAGTCCACTTTTTACCTTTAGAGATCCTCTGTGTTGGTCCCATGCTTTTTTGAATTCAGTTACTGTCCTCATCTCTACCACCTCCACTGGGAGACTATTCCATGGATCCACTACTCATAGGGTCTTCTCGTCTTGTTGTTTAATCACAGCTTTTGTACTGGAAGATCAATTTCATTGAGTAGACAAAGGAGACAGTTAGACCTTCGTTTTGCCGTTCATACTAGTCTTTATTTAGAAGACAAGTGATTATGCTACCTTTGCACGGTCAAAATACCGCGGACGTTGAATGTTATCACTGGGCAGGCAGTACCTCTAATATTAGTTTTAGCTAGAGGCAATGTTTTTGGTAAACAGGCGAGGTTTTGTTTGCTGAGTTCCTTCTTTGTCTTTTTGTCTTTCTTATTGCGAGCCTGTGTGGGGTTAACAAGTTTGTGTTTAATATTTTCTTGTTTCTTGTTAGTGTTTATTTCCATTGATAGGGTCGGTTATTATCAGGGACTAGTTCAATCTTATTTATGGGTTCGCATAGAGAAAATCGTGTTTTCTTATTACTAATTCTAGTATTAATTTATCCATTTGTATGGCTTAACTCAATTATCGTTTTGGGTTTTGATGTTTTTATTAGAATTTTGAATAGTGTGAGCTGTGACGCTTTCTTGTAGATGGTTGCTTTTAAGCCTACTAGGTGTGCGGAGTACATTATAATCATTACCCAGTCTTGTAGGTTGTTTCCTTTTTCATGAGAGCTGTACCTCTTATGAATAGCTCTTGAACTTTAATCTGTATTTTTATTATTTTGATAAGGTTTAAGGTCAAGCTAAAACTTATTTATTGTGTAACCAGCTATCACTAAATTCGTTTGGCTTGTCACCTCTATTTAAGAGTCTTCCCACTATTTTGCCACATAGACGGGTTCGCTCATACTAGCTGCTTTTAAATAGCTCATTTAGTTTCGGGGAGAGAGACTGAAGGTCTTTTTGCCTCTAGTTTACTTACTAGACCATGATGCAAAAGGTACAGGGTTTGATCCTTGCTTTTTCATACTTTTATGGTTTATTTAATTTCTTTTTCAGCTTTCCCTTGCGGTACTTTTTCTATTGCTTTGGTGTTTATTTCTATCGCCTATACTATTTTGGTGAATGTTTTAGATCTTTTGTGTGGAAGTTTAGTGTATGAGCTAGCTGTGTAGTTCAAAATGTCCTGGTTTATCAGATTTTTTCTGGTGTAAGCGGAATGTTTTTTTTAAACTACATTTTGATTCCAAGAGCACTTTCCAGTACGCTTACCATGTTACGACTTTCCTCTTCTTTATGTTTTTGTATGTTTATTAAGTTAGTGTAATTAAGTTGATGAGGGTGACGGGCAGTGTGCGCGTGCCCAAGAGCTGTGTTAAAAAGAATTTGATTGTTTCTTTTTACTGCCAAATCCGCCTTCTAAGAATTTTTCATTTGCTTTTACGTTTGTTCTTGGTAAGAAAATGTAGCCCATTTCTTTCTGCTCTATGTGTTACACCTTGACCTGACGTTTTCAGTAGGTTCATTTTGCTCACTTATTTTCCTTCAGTAGGGTGAGCCGTAGATGGTGGTATATAGGCTGTTTTGGCAAAGAGTGGTGAGGTTTAGCATGGATTATCGATTATAGAACAGGCTCCTCTGGGTGGATTATGGGCACCGCCAAGTCCTTTGATTTTTAAGTGTTTACTCGTAGTGTTCTGGCAAAAGTAGTTGTAAGTTTTCAGTTTGTAGCTAGGCATAGTGGGGTATCTAATCCCAGTTTGTTTCTTAGCGGTCATGATGATGAAAGATCTTTTAGTTAAGATTACTTTTGTATAATCGGATTTATCACCTACTGATACATATGACAGTTTAGTTGGGTTTCAGTCTTATGTTGTAGACTTATTCTTTATCACACTTTACGCCGAAGATTATCAACTCGGGTTTCTCGAATAACCGTGGCGGCTGGCACGAGATTGGTCAACCCTTTTGGCCATGTCTAGTTCGAGCTTGTGTGCTCATTTACTAATGTTTATCACTGCTGTTTACCCGTGGGGGTGTGGCTGAGCTAGATGTTATTGGCTAACTTTTGCTGTGCCTGATATCAGCTCAAATTATATTGGCTTTCTCACTAGTTTGCGGATGCTTGCATGTGTAATACAGGTTGTAGTTCATTGTAAAGCTAAGACAAAACTTTTAATGTCTACGGAAATTTTAATGTTTCATCTCAACATCTTCAGTGTTGCAGTATAAGTTTAGCTACGTGGACAATTCATATAATATATATATTGTTTGGGTAGTATTGGTGGCCCGACAGTAGGATTGCTCTTCAGGTCAGGCATGTTAATTGAGACTCGGATTTAGAGGTTTAGCGAGAGGTAGATAGCGTGTTATGGGTGGTAAGTGGGCTTTAGCTGGACAAAAAAATATTTTGTTGGGGGGGGGGAATAATATAGGTAGGATGTATGATAAAGCAGCATTAAATATCAATTTATGTCCGTAAATCATTCATTTATTATCAACTTTTATAATTGTTTCAGCGGATCAATAATTATGCAATACATGTTCACGTTTTAGATTAAAATGCTGTTAATCACTCTGAGATGTTGGCTGGAAGGTGAAAATAAAAAAAATTATGAAGGTGCCGGATTACAGTTGTGCTTCTTCATGGGCCATATATAGTAATTCAAGCATCAATCAGCTGTTGATATGTAAATGCTCGAGGCCGCGGGCCGGGTCCCGCGGCCGTCAGTAACCTGGGCCCGGGCCCGACCTCGGCCTCCAGCTTAATGACGGGGGGGGGGGGAGGGCTGAGAGAGAGGAGGTTGCGGCATTTGCAATCGCTCCGGAGCGCGGTCAGAGCGATTTCATTGGCCCGCTTGAAAGGGGGGGGTCGGAGCAGTGCCCGCGAGGAGCCGCATGGCCGTCCTCTTCTCGCCGCGGCTCCTCGTGAAGCGGATGCGTTCTCGGGTCCGGTGAGTGGCTGATTAGGGGGTTGTGGTGCTCGGGGGTGCCTTGGGGCGATTTGGTGCGGGGGATTCGCTGGGCGGCGGGCGATTGCAGCGGGAGGCGTTGCTATAAACAACAACAAAAATAAATAAATAAATAATTAAGGCGTCTTCTCCAGCCGCTGCAGTCAGCCCAACTTTTTCCCCGATCGGGCAGCAGCACGCTGCCTTCCGTTGGGAGGACAGGAGCATGGCTGGCAAGCGCAAACCACGTGGGGCTTCGGCAGGGGGGGCTGGGGGGAGCGCGAAAGGGTCCCGGGGAGCGGGTACAGCACAGGGTGCCAAAGCTAGCCATGGGAGTTTGCGTGGGGCAGTGCGGACAGCCGGGAAGTGTGGGGCAGGGGCTGTGGGGCGTGGGGCTCTACCTGCTTCTGCGGCGGCATTGCGTGGTCCGGGGGAGGCGGTGGGCTCTCCGGTGGTGGTGGTGGGGCCTGGGGCGGGGGAGAATGATGGGGTGGTGGGGGGGAGTTGGGGGGGGCTTAGCAGACGGGAGCGTTGCTCGGGGGTTGGTGGGGGACGGGGGGAGAGGAGGTGCGGGGGGGGCCTGGGTGGGTTCAGGTCCCGGCTGGAGCTTATGGGCCCATTCAGATGGGGAGGGGTAGGCCGGGAGTGCATGGCGAGGGGTGGCAGGCGTGGGCCCCGATGTCTGGACCAGCTATGGGTGGGGGCCCATGGGGGGGCGGTTGGGGAGGGGAGTGGTGGGGGGCCGGTTTGCAGAGTGGGGTGGGGCAGCTTCCCTGGGGGGCAGCAGGCTGGGCAGCTGGAGGGTTGGGGTCCTCTGGGGGGCTCAGGGAGGGGGAGCTGGGTGGGGGGTCGGGCCTTACGGGATGGCTCCTTTGGGGGTCGGCGCTCCTCCTTCCCCGTGTGTTGGCTCTTCTCTCCCGTTGCAGGTTCCCGGGAGTTCCGTGGCTGCAGCAGGCGGCACGGGCGTGGGCCCGACAGCGATGTCGTTCAGTGTGGGCCAGGCCGGCCCGACCTCGGTGGAGCAGACTGCGTCTACCTCGGTGGTGCAGGGGACGGCGGAGCAGGTGGCGGCAGGTGAGTGTACCGGGACTACAGTTGAGGGGGTTGGGGGGGTGGTGCCGTCGGGTGAGGGTGTACAGCCGGCTCGTAAAGCCACGTCGAAGCAAAAGCACCGGCGGCATCGGAGGCGGAGCGCGTCGTCTTCGTCGTCGTCGTCGGGGTCCTCGGACACTTCCTCGGCGGCCTCCACCGTCGGGCTGAGGGCTGGTGAGGGGGCGGGGTCCTCGGTGGTGCGGTGCGCGGAATTGTGGGAGAGTGTTCCGCGCAAGTTGAGGCGGCGGATCCTGAAGAGGCGTTATCTTGATATTTTCCGGCTATTAGAGGGGCGGAAACGCTCCGGGGAGAGTCGCAAAAAACGCAAGGAGGACGAAAAGGCGGGGAGGGTGCGGAAGGTGTCCCGGAATACCTTGAATTGGACTCGGGCCTTCTTGCGTTTGGCGAGCGTGTGGGGGCGTGAGGACCCGAGTCGTTACGGGGAGCTGTTGGCTTATGCCGACGCTATCTTAGCGGCATCCCAGGCGCACGAGGGGTGGGCCTGGCTTAATTACGATGAGGAGTTTCGCGATATGATGGAAGAGAATCGGCAACTGTCATGGGGAATGAAGGATATCAACCTTTGGCTCACGCAAATGTCGGCCAGGAAGGGTGGAGCGGGGGGGGGAGGGTACAGGTCCGGTTAGGGCGGCCGGCGCTGCAGCTCTGGCGGGTTTTCGGTCCTTTCGGCCAGCGGGCCCTGGGCCCGAGACGAGCAAAATTGGAGCGGGCGGTCCCGGCAGAGATCTGTGCTGGCGCTTCAATAAAACATCCTGCCCATTCCCTGACTGTAAGTTTCGGCACGCCTGTTCGCTCTGCGGTGCCGGTCACTCGGCCGTCAAGTGCAGCCGTAGGGCGGTGCAGGGGGCGCCGGCCGCGAGCAAGTGACGGTATAGCGAGGGGGCTGGCGCCTACCCCCATTAGGATTCAGGCGCTGCAGCCGTGGCTGGAGCTTTATGCGGGTACCAGGCATGGCAAGGCGGGGAATATGTTGTGGGCGGGGTTTTTTGAGGGCTTTCATATCCCATTTCAAGGGGAGGTCCGGGCGTTTGAGGCGGGGAATGCTAGCTCTGTGATGCGGCTGGCGGAGGTGGCCCGCGCGAAGATCGCGGCGGAGTGCGCGCTGGGCAGAGTCGCTGGGCCGTTCGACCGGCCACCCTTTTCGCCGTTTATTGTTTCGCCGCTGGGGGTTATCCCGAAGAAGGAGCCCGGGCGTTACCGGTTGATACATAATCTGTCTTGCCCCCTCGGGGCCTCGGTGAACGCCCATATCCCGCGGGAACTGTGCTCTGTTCGCTATGCGTCCTTCGATGAGGCGTTGGAGATGGTGCGCCAATGTGGAAAGGGGGCTTTGCTGGCGAAAGTGGACATTGAGTCGGCCTTTCGGCTCTTGCCTGTTCACCCGTCTGCCTTTCCCTTGCTGGGCTTTCGTTTTGACGATCAGTATTATTACGACAAGTGCATGCCCATGGGTTGCGCGATCTCCTGTGCTTACTTCGAGGCCTTTAGCTCTTTCCTGCACTGGGTGGTGGAGCGGAGGTCGGGGCTCCGTACTCTAGTCCATTATCTCGACGATTTTTTGTTCGTCGGGCCTGCCCAGTCCGCAGTGTGTGGCTCCTTGCTGGGGCTTTTCCTGGGTCTGGCGGCAGAGTTTGGCATCCCGCTGGCAGAGGGTAAGACGGTGGGGCCGGTGACGCGTCTTTCCTTCTTGGGGATCGATATCGACTCGGTTGAGTTCGTGGTCCGTTTACCCCTGGATAAAGTCGAGCGGCTTCGGCTCTTGGTGGCGGAGGTGGGCTCCGCCTCGAAGGTGACGTTAACAGAGCTTCAGCGGTTGGTTGGCCACTTGAATTTTGCGTGTCGAGTCATTGCCCCCACCACCCCCAGCAGCTCTCCCCTTCCCGGGGATCGAGCCACCAGAGGCAGGAGGGGCCATCTGCTGCACACAGCCCAGTCGGGGCTGTGCAACGAAACATTTAAAATCTTCGCGCCATCCGGCGCTGCTCATCTTCAGCCCCCACCACCCCCAGCAGCTCTCCCCTTCCCGGGGATCGAGCCACCAGAGGCAGGAGGGGCCATCTGCTGCACACAGCCCAGTCGGGGCTGTGCAACGAAACATTTAAAATCTTCGCGCCATCCGGCGCTGCTCATCTTCAGCCCCCACCACCCCCAGCAGCTCTCCCCTTCCCGGGGATCGAGCCACCAGAGGCAGGAGGGGCCATCTGCTGCACACAGCCCAGTCGGGGCTGTGCAACGAACGAAACATTTAAATCTTCGCGCCATCCGGCGCTGCTCATCTTCAGCCCCCACCACCCCCAGCAGCTCTCCCCTTCCCGGGGATCGAGCCACCAGAGGCAGGAGGGGCCATCTGCTGCACACAGCCCAGTCGGGGCTGTGCAACGAAACATTTAAAATCTTCGCGCCATCCGGCGCTGCTCATCTTCAGCCCCCACCACCCCCAGCAGCTCTCCCCTTCCCGGGGATCGAGCCACCAGAGGCAGGAGGGGCCATCTGCTGCACACAGCCCAGTCGGGGCTGTGCGACGATTCACTTTCTATCGTCGCGCCATCCGGCGCTGCTCATCTTCAGCCCCCACCACCCCCAGCAGCTCTCCCCTTCCCGGGGATCGAGCCACCAGAGGCAGGAGGGGCCATCTGCTGCACACAGCCCAGTCGGGGCTGTGCAACGAAACATTTAAAATCTTCGCGCCATCCGGCGCGCCCGCGCCTGGCGGGCCCGCGCCTGAGGGCCTCGCCAGAGGGCCCTTTGGCGTGGCCCTTAGACGTGGAACGGGGCGGTAGACGGTGGCACTCCAGCAAGCCACAAACAAAGCCACATTTTTCACCCAGACCAGAGCCAGCTGCCGATACCAAAAAGGCAAGTCCTTCACAGATAACTGTTTCTTTTTGAGATAGAAGCCTTTGCCCTGACCATTAACCAGCAGTCACCTGAGCTTTTAGGGGTAGTATGTAGATGTTTTTGTTGTTTAAACCCTACTAGCAACAATACTCCTATACCATTCTCTCCATTGATAGTGCTCTGCATACTCTGTACTGCTTTTTATGCAATTATCTTACTGTATACTGTATACCAGTAATTAGAATCCTTATGTACTATCACCACTATTGCTATTACCACCTGCATTCACAGTACTATTGCAATTAATCCCTCCTGTATTGCGAATACTGAATCACACTGCACTGCACTACTAACACCCAAGAGAATGTACAAATTTCTGCTCTTATTCATAACCTTCCTTACCCTTGGTCTCCCGTATACATCAAATGCATTCAACCATGATACATATCATATACCAATCCTACGCACACACACGGAAGGAGATGGTCCGAATTCCCCCACCACACTACGGCAAAAAATAACTTTACATCTCACTCCCATCTACTCAACATTCCTCTCCAAACCATCAAAGGGATACAAGAAGAGAAGTGTCATCACCAACGCCTACTGAAATGTGCGCTGATAAATGCCAGATCAGTACGATCTAAATGGCCCGCAGCCATTGACCTGATACCCCAATATAATCTCGACATCTTGATGATCACAGAGACATGGCTATCCGACTGTGACAACGTACTACTAAATCAGATGCTACCACCAGGATTTGTGATATACACATCCCACAGACCCAGTCAGAAAGGAGGCGGAACCCTCATCCTAGCCAAAGCTGATCTACACTTCAAGATGTCCAACTCCTCTAGCTCAACTCATCTTGACTCCCTCACTATAGCTAACGAGCTCTGCACAATCAACCTTTTCTATCGGGCACCCTCCCACTCTCCAGATGATCTTCCAACTATAATTGAGCATGCATGTACTACATCCACCTCACGCTCACCAAGTTGGCTAATCGGTGATTTCAATCTCCCATCTCTTCAAGACAGCCACTCAGCAGCATTCCTTGACGCCCTGGAGGATCTAGGTTACAAACAGCTTGTTGATTCCCCCACCCACACTAAAGGTGGCAAACTAGATCTCATTTTCGCACCTCTCTCCAACGCCATAACACCCCTAACTCTTGCACTATCTGTAATACCAGTACCCTGGTCGGACCACAGTCTTCTCAGTTTCAATATACCCATTAATACATCCCACAAAACCAGAAAGTCTTCTAACACATCTGGATCCCACACAACCCGCTTTAGACCACTCAACCAGAGCGTAGTCCTAGAGAATCTCAGACCTCTCATGGCCAACACTACCATGGACTTAGATGATCTCGTATCTAAATGGGATGAAAACCTGAGAGCTGCCTCCTGCCCATCACTCACCGAAAAGAGAATTCGAAAATGTGAACATACTCCATGGTTCTCCACAGACCTTCGCACATCCCTCCACTATCTACGCAAACTTGAGCGAAAGTGGCGACGAACTCATTCTCCTGAGGCGCTGGTATCATATAGCTCATACCTAACTACCCACCGAGCAAAGATAGCACAGAGCAGGAAAACTTACCACACAGACTTAATAAAACGCTCCTTCAACAAACCACATGCATTGTTCAGCATAGTAAAGTCCATAACAGGTGAACCGGTCTCAGCACAACCCCCTATGCCTCAGCCGCAGGACTACGCAAACTACCTGCAATCAAAGATGATTAAAACCAACACAGACACAAATGTCAATAACGCCACCACTTCACCCAAGGCATCCCAGGCAATGCCACTACACAACTTCTCCACTGTATCAAATAGTGAGGTTGTGAACATTATTGCCTCAATCAATCCCAGTACAGCTCCTAACGACCCGTGTCCAGCCAGCTGGATCAAGGACATGCGACATGACCTCAGTCAAATATTGAGCAAAATACTGAACCAGTCCTTCTCAACAGGTTCCTTCCCGCAGAATCTAAAACGCACTTCCATCAAGCCCCTACTGAAAAATAATAGACTGGACCCATCCAAAGTTGATTCCTTCAGGCCTATTTCGAGCATCCCACAGCTTGCAAAAATCATTGAGAAGGCTGCCCAACAACAAATCCAACATCATATTGACACTGAAGCACCACTAGATCCATCTCAGCATGGCTTCAGGGAAGCGCATGGAGTCGACACAGTCCTTACAACCCTGTTCAATGTTCTGGTATCAGGAATAAATAACATGCAACAGGGTTTCGTCCTCATTTTCCTGGACATCTCCGCCGCTTTCGACTCTGTGAGTCATGACATACTCCTACAACGCTTGAAAGATAAGGGGATTCAAAGCACAGCACTCGAGTGGTGTAAATCCTACTTATCTAACAGGTGGCAACAAGTAAAAACAGGCCACGAATCCTCAGAACCATTCCTGCAATCACAGGGAGTACCCCAAGGATCGTCCCTATCGGCACTAATGTTTAATATCTACATGCAGCCGATATGTGACTTGATCAGATCCTTTAATGTACAATGTCTCGCATACGCAGACGACATCCTCCTATATATGCCGTTCACAATTGAACACCCAGTATTCTCCCCAATAATCAACTGTTTTGAAGCTGCAGCCGAATGGTTACTATCTCAAAACCTTCGGATTAACCACAACAAAACTGACGTTCTTTTTGTCACAAGGAACCGTAAGTTCATACCTCCTCCATCTCTACTCGTCAACAACATAGAGTTGAAATCAAAAGCCACCATCCGTACCTCGGCATCACATTGGATCAGCACTTGGATATGACAACGCATGTCAAGAACATCACAAAAACTATATATTATAAGATCAAATCGCTACGTCACCTCCGCTCCCTACTTGATCCCACAGACTTCCGAACAACCTTCCAGGCATTAATCCTCCCACACCTGGATTTTGCCAACATCATCCTTCATGGCCTCCCTCAATCAACTTTGAACCCGCTCCGCCTAGCCATGAATACAGCCGCCAGAGTCCTTTCTGGCTCATCAAGATCTGACCATATAACACCCATCATGAAAGAACTGCATTGGTTGCCATTACATGCCAGAATCCAGTATAAGTCTTTAGTCCTTACTTTCAAGGCACTAAATAACTGCCCCCCTACGCCAATCAGCAAGCTCATCCATGTCACCCTGGAAAACAGAAAAAGGAGAACCACATCAATGAACACCTTAATAGTCCCAAAAATAATAATGAAGTGCACTAAGGCCACCTCCAACAGGGCCTTCTCCTTATTTGCACCTCTAAACTGGAATGCGCTACCTCACGAAATCCGTGCTATCAAAAACCTAATCCTATTTAGAAAGGCATTGAAATACCACTTGTTTACAAAATGCTACCCAGAAGTCAACCTAGACATTATCAAAACTAGCTCCGCAATACAACCTGAAAAGGGCTAGCTGGTCAACCTTCTCTCTAGTCCTATTAGTGAACCACATTACAACATCCAAACGAGTTTCATATTACTGTATATAACATTAAGTTAATCTGTACATAGTACATTAAGTTAATCTGTACATAGTTCCCCCGGTTGTCCTATTGTTGAAGTTCCCTGTTTAATGTAAAACTCAATGTTACTTGTATGCATTGTAGTATGTTCTTGTTCATTGTACACCGCACTGATTGTAATAGCGCGGTATAAAAGAATTGTTAAATAAATAAATAAATAAATAAATTGCGATGGGGAGGCCGTTTGCGCGGAGGTTGTCCTTGGTGATGGCCGGAGTGCGCTGTGGGCACCACCACATCCGAGTGACGTCGGGGATGCGAGCCGACTTGCATGTATGGGACGCGTTTCTGGCGGAGTATAACGGCTGCTCGGTGTTACAGTCAGTGGAACTATCCAGCCGGGATTTGGAATTGTTTTCGGATGCAGCAGGTGGTTCGGGTATGGGATTGTACTGCCAGGGTTCGTGGTGTGCGGCGCCGTGGCCGGCATCTTGGTCCGCGAGTGGGTTGACGCGTAATGTCACGTTCCTTGTGTTGTTCCCGATTGTGGTGGCCTTTTGGGTATGGCCGGAGAGGTTACGGGATAAGCGGGTAGTTTTCTGGTGTGACAATGCTGCGGTGGTACAAGTCATTAATCGCCATTCGCCCAAGTGTCCGCGGGTGGCTGCGTTGATGCGGGTGTTTGTGCTGGCCTGTCTTCGTCTCAATGTTACGGCTCGGGCGCGTCATGTGCCAGGTGCTCAGAACGTTATTGCTGACGCTTTGTCTCGTTTCCAGTGGGAGCGGTTTCGGGAGTTGGCCCCGGGGGTGGACGAGACTGCGGCGGTGGTGCCGGAGCACCTTTGGCGGATTGGGATGCCGGAATGATCTCCTTGCTGCGGTCCTCCTTGGCTCCAGGTACGTGGAAGGCTTATCAGCGGGGGTATGCGAGGGTGGGAGAGTTTCTGTGGGGAAAGGGCTGGCGGGGTGGTAGAGTTGGGGACATCCTGGCGGGTTCTTTCATAGCGTGGGCTAAGGGGTGTGGTTGGTCCCGGACGGCGGCGCGGGCGGCTTTGGCCGGTTTCTCCTTTTTCAGCAGGGCGGCTGGCTGGGGCAGTCCGGGTACATCGTATGTGGTGAAGCGGCTCTTGGCCGGGTGGGCGCGAGCGCAGCCGTCGGTCCCGGATTGGCGCCGTCCCGTGTCGCATGAATTGCTGCTGCGTATTTGGGTTGTTCTGCCCGAGGTGGCGGCTTCCCCGTTTGAGGCACTCCTGTTTCGGGCTTTGTTTGTCACGGCTTTCTTTGGGGCTTTCCGTGTTAGTGAGCTGGTCCCTTCGTCGGGTGGACGGGGTGAGCGCGGGGGGTTGCTGGTTCAGCACGTGGACCTACAGGAGAGGCGCGTACGGATATTTCTGGCTCGCTCGAAGACCGACCCGCAGGGGCGGGGTCGGTGGGTGCTTTTGAAGGCCATTCCGGGTTTGGGATCCTGTCCGGTGCTGAACTTGGCGGCTTACAGGCGGCAGCGTCCGGATCGGGCCGGTTGTTTCTTCTGTCATGCGGACGGGAGGGCTGTCACCCAGTTTCAGTTCACGGCAGTTTTCCGCCTGGCCTTGCGGCGTCTGGGCTTGGATGAGCGCGGTTATGCGTCTCATTCCTTCCGGATAGGTGCGGCAACGAGTGCTGCAGTGGCTGGCCTTGCGGGTGAGGTAATTCAACGGATCGGGCGCTGGCGATCCGGGGCCTACGCGGGCTATGTGCGCCTGGATCAGTTGTGAGCTGCTGTGGTGTCGGGGGGTGGGGTGGGTGTGGGGGGGGTATTAATGCTGTGTTTCTTTTTCAGGTGTACTACAGAGTGTGCCAACATGGAGTGCTGCACGGGCCACGCCGGGCGTATGGTGGATTCTGGGACATTCATTCGTCTACTGGGCGGAACGCAGAGCCTCCAGTCATCCGCTGGGTCCGCACCTAGGCTTGTTGTCCTGCAATTTCCGGTTGGTGTGGCTCGGCGAGTGGGGCATGTGGTGGTGGCAGCTACTTCCAGTGGTTCGGGAGCATGCGGAGTGGCGGCAGCGGCCGGTTGGACTCCTGGTTCATCTTGGTGGGAACGATCTTTCCAGTTGGACGTGCCGGCAGCTCATTCGAGCCGTGCAGCGGGACCTTCGCGCGCTGCATGAGCAGTGGCCAGAAGTTGCAATCGTGTGGTCGGACATCATCCCATGGCCGGCCTGCCTGCCTCAGCGAGGGTGGTCGAGAGGGCTGGCCAAGGTCAACAGACAGATTGGCCGGTGGCTGCAGCAGGCGGGGGGATGGCAGGTCCGGCATCCTTGGGCGGACCCCCAGTGCGCTGGACTGTACCGTACCGACGGGGTACATTTGTCCCCGGTCGGACAGGACTTATTGCTTAATGATTGGCAGGAAGCACTGGAAATGATTGGTCGCAGCTTTATGGGGGGGGGCGGTGCGAGGATAGTGAATACCTCGCACCGGTGGCGGGGTACAGAGCCAGCGCTCGCAGGAGCGGCGCGGGCTTGAACTGGTTTACGAGCATTGGGGGCGAAGTGCTCCTCGGGGTGGGGCGAGACAGCCCGGTTGGGGGTCTCGGCCCGGTAGCGGGGGGGGGGGGTGGGAGCCGGCCTTTGCTACTAGTATGGCGAGGCAGGCGGTGGGGTTTGGGGGGGAGGAGGATGCTCCGCCTTGCTACTAAGATGGCAGGTGGGGGGGCATCCTCCGGAAAAGGGGGCGGGGCTGGGTTATGTTCAATGGTTTGATATTCAGGCCCGTGTTGGGTCGGTTGTTACAGGTTGTAAATAAAGCTGCGACCAAAATGTTTGTACCAAATACAGTGTTGGTGAATTTGTTGGGGGGGGGAGGGGAGGGGGAACCTTAGGGGGGGTGCTAAGTCTGGGAAGGAGGCGAGGAGGGCTTCCGGGTTACCAGAGCTACTAAAATAACACTCTTAGGTAATCTGCCCGAGAAATTTCATGCAATGGATCCCTGTCTGTTGGGGTGATGGTTTCCCGCACCCATGTTACTGTTATCTTTTAATAGTATTTGATAATATTCATATGGAATATAGATGAATGCACATTTATACATAGTGTGGAAAATTCTAGGGGTTTAGCTGGAAGTAGTTTAAAAAGAATTTTGGCCTTGGGTGCCTTTGGCGAGGGTGAAAAATCCTCCTTCTTGAATAGAAAAATTGGTATTATTATGTGGCGGCTCCCGGGTAGTTTGAGAGAGGGGTTAGCCTCTATCTTTAGTTTACAAGACTAATGCTTTTAATAAGCTACTTAAACGCTAATATAATAATTTGTTTTCTGCGAGTCCAGTTAGTGGGATTAGGATAATGAATAATAAAAAGTACAGAATTGACGAGATTTGTCCGATTATAATAAATGGTTCTTCTACTGGTTGACCTCCAATTCATTTTATTTATTTATTTTATTTAACATTTTTTATATACCGCACTATTCATCATCAGTGCGGTTTACATTGAACAACAACATACCTGTCAGTACATGACTGATCTAGGTTTACAGATAACAGGGAGGATAAACTGGGTGTAAACTGGGGATAACTATCTACATAATTATACATAATTATATATACATTAGATAGGTTACATCAAAATTTGAGTTTGACAAGAATACAGTGTTATTACGTTTTGATTTTTTGTTCTGGGTTGTTGTTGTTATGTGTAGGAGTTATCTGAGTGAGGTGGGGGCCGGTTCTATTGGGTGTATGGTAGCCTGAAGTGCAGAGTGAATAAGTAGTGCTTGATGGACTTTCTAAATTGGGTGATATCCCTGATTGATCTGATGTTTGGAGGTAGTTTGTTCCAGCATTTGGGAGCATAGGACACAAAAGCTCTGTTAGTAGTTTGTTGTGTCCATTTTGTGGAGATGCTAGGAGTAACTAGTGTGTTTTCTGCTACTAGTCTCCTGGGTCTGTTGTTTGGTGTGAGGGTGATGAGGTTTGAGATCGATGCAGGAGATAATTTATTAATTGCTTTGAATGTGATGAGGAGGGTTTTGTATGTTATTCTGCAGTTTATCGGGAGCCAGTGCAGATCGATCAGAATTGGTGTTATATGATCCCTTATAGAAGCTCCAGATAAGATGCGGGCTGCCGCGTTCATCGCCAGTTGAAGTGGATTTAGAGTATTCTTGGGGAGGCCATGAAGGATGATATTCGCATAGTCAAAATGTGGTGTGACTATTGCTTGGAAGACTGTACGGAAGTCCTTGGTCTCCATCATTGCTTTCAGGTGGCGCAGTGTTTTTAGTTTGTAGTAAATTGACCTTACTGTTTTCTTTATGTGTTCTTTAAGATTGAGTTGTTGGTCGAGTATCACACCGAGGTACTTTATGGAGGTCTTGATTGGGAGTTCTGCATCTCTTACTGTGAGGGTGGTTGGCGGAGCAAATTGCTTGTTTCTTGTGGCTATGAGTACTTCGGTTTTCTTGAAATTTATTCTCATGTTCTGATTGAGAAGCCAGTCGGTTATTTTGTTGAAACAGTTGATTAGTGGAGAGTAGTCAGGATTTGAGATATTGATCTGTGTGAATATTAGTACGTCATCCGCGTATAATAGGCAGGATATATCAAAGTCTTTGGTGATTTGGCAGATTGGCTGCATGTATATATTAAAAAGCAACGCAGATAGAGATGAGCCTTGAGGTACTCCCTGTTTCTGTTTGAAGGGTTTGGATGTAATGTTGCCTGTACGGACCTGTTGCCAGCGCTCATCTAGGTAAGATTTGCACCAGTTCCAGGCTTGGTTACGGATACCTTTTTCGTGAAGTCTGGCTAGCATAATCTTATGGTCGACTGAGTCGAACGCCGCTGATATGTCCAGAAAAATCATTGCAATCGCCATTTGAATGTTGTCAATCCCGCAAATGAGTTTATTAAGTAGTGAAGTCATGAGTGTTTCTGTTCCATGAGCTTCTCGGAATCCGTGTTGGCATGGGTCCAACGGGGCTGCTGTGTCAATGTGGTGTTGGATCTGCCTCTGAGTTTCCTTTTCAAGTATCTTGGCTAGATAGGGAATGCTGGAGATTGGGCGGTAGGACTCTTCCTTCGTTGGATCCATCTGGTTGTTTTTTAGCAGAGGGCGAATTGATGTTTGTTTAAGGGCGGTAGGGAAGATTCCAGTTAGATAGGAAATATTTGCGATCTTAGCTATGTAAGGGCTAAGCTCGGCACGTAAGGTTTGATCCAGTGTGCTGGACATGGGTCATTTGGTGCCGTGGTGGTGTTTATGGTAGCAATAATTTCTTCTATGGTTTTTCTTGATGGTGGTGAGAACTTATCGAGTGATGCCTGAGCTTGCGGGAGTTGGATTAGTATTTGTGATGACGTTGTGTTCGCCTTGACCATTTTGGCTTGGATGAAATTAGCATAAAGTTGTGGTTGTACGGATTCTTGGTGCGGTGGCGATGGATCTTTGGTTAATGTTTTCATTAAATTGAAGAGATCGCGTGGTCTGTTTAATGTTTTGCTGAGAAGGTTGGAGTGGAATTCTTTCCTTGTAGTCCAAGTTAGTTCGCGGTGCTTTTTGAGGTGGGTAAGATACTCTCCTTGATCCTGGTTGTGGTGGGTGTGTCTCCATTTTCATGTGTTGATAGTGTCACCACCTGGGGGCAGACTGCTTCCAGTCCAGCAAGCCTGCGCCCGATGGCGAAGAAATAGTTGTGCAACTCGAATGGTAAAGCAAAAGTGAGGATTTATTCCCCTCCCGGGGTTGGATTATTCAAACAGATAAACAGAACACAAGCACTTAAACAAAAGTATCCATATCTTTTGGCAAAACACAAAAGAACATAAGGGCAATATCTTCTTGCTTCAAAGTAGGAATAACTGTAGCACACAGCCTTTCTGTGTGAACCCAACACGTAGTGTTTTCCTGTAACACTAGGTTTAGCTCTGGTTAGCATAAAGACATTTTCTCAGATGAAATTAATGTACAGTCCATCGGGTCACAGGTGGATGAACATTCACTGAGGGTGTCCACTAACATTGGTCCCTCTTCCTTTTCAGAGCCTCCCTTGTTTCTATCCTCTGGTTGGGATAGAGGGTATTCTTCTCCCCTCCTGCTATCAAGCTTTAGCCTGCAGGGTTTTCTTTGGGGTTTAGAGATTCCTACCAGATCCTCATCTGACATGCATACGTCCTCTGGTAAATCTCTATGCTTCTCTGAAGGTAGTGAATGCTCTCTGCTTACACGGCTAGGTTGGGAGTTGCTGCCCTGCCCCCACCTTAAGCTTCCTGTATAAGGCTGCTCTGCATTCACACGATAAGAACTTTTGTTCTTCTTAACTTTTAACTGCCCACATTCATTCCCCAAGTCCCAGCTTCTTGGTACATACTGTTTTGACACTGGCTTGCACTCACTCCGGCTAGAACGTAGCCTCCATGCTCCAACGTCTCTGTAATCAGCAGGGCATGCACACCTGGCTTCTGCACGAGTAAGCTGCTCCCTCCTAGTGGATTCTGGGTAGCTATGTGGGTGAATGCTTCCTGGTTCTGACTCTGAGTCACTTCCTAGGTTGAAGTGAGAGACTCTTCCTGGTTCCTCCCAAGCAGCTGCTGTAGGTAAGACAGGCTGTCTTCTCTGCCTACAGTGCTCACGCTGTTCCAGGTTTCTTACTCTCAGGTCCTGTTCCAAGTCTGACTGCTCTAGCAACTCCTCTCCTCGTGGCAGCTCCCTGGAGGTGTTGCTCTTGTAATGAACCCCTCCTGTGTTCCCTGCACTATCCTTATAAGGGCTGTAAGTACTTCTCCCTCCCAGGTGTGTGCTATCAGGAACTAGGGCGTTTCTCTTTGCTAAATGTTTCTCCAGACCTCGTGGCTGCCTTTGTTGTCGTTGCCCCTGACAACAGCTGTCCACATGGTCTGTTCTCTTGTCAGTTTTAGAACTGAAATGCTGTGCGTTTTGCATTTTTAAAGTAGAAATTGGAGCTTCTTCATCACATATCCCCCCCCTTAAAACCTTACGTGCCGCTGACGTCCTCGTCTGACAGCACGTAAGCCGGGATAATGCATCCGCGTTGCCGTGCAACTTGCCCGCCCTGTGTTGGACCTCAAAATCAAATGCCTGCAAGGCTAGGTGCCACCTCGTTAAACGGGCGTTATCATTTCTCATGTGGTTGAGCCACTTCAGTGGCGCATGATCCGTGACTAGGACAAACTTGCGCCCTGACAGGAAGAAGCGCAATGCCTCCACAGCCCACTTGATCGCGAGGCATTCGCGTTCCACCGTCGAATATTTTCTCTCAGCATCGGAGAGTTTCCGGCTGAGATACAGAACGGGATGCTCAATCCCCTCAAAGGTCTGTGACATAACGGCACCTAAACCTGTCTCAGAGGCATCGGTCTGCACGATAAACGGCAGCCGAAAATTAACCCCTCTGAGAACTGGGGCCTTACAGAGTTTCTCCTTTAGAGAAACAAAAGCCTCCTCTGCCTCTGGAGTCCACCGTACAACGTTTGGTGCGTTCTTTTTGAGCATCTCCGTAAATACCATACTAAGTTCCGCAAACCTAGGGATAAACCGCCTGTAATAACCTACAAGGCCTAAAAAGCTGCGGATGTGTTTCTTGTCCGGGGCCTGGGAAAATTTCGAACACTGTCGATTTTTCCCGTGAGTGGCTTAACCAACCCATTCCCCACTATGTGCCCCAAATACTTCGCCTCCCTAGTGGCAAATAGGCACTTCGCCGGATTTAACGTTAGGCCGGCCTTTCTAATGGCCTGTAACACTGCCTCCACCCTAACCAAATGCTCGGCCCAGGTTTTGCTGTGGATAACAACGTCATCCATATATGCAAGGGCGTAGGGATGGTGAGGCCGCAAGACCTGGTCGATGAGTCTCTGGCACGTGGCCGCTGCGCCATGAAGGCCAAATGGCATGCGCCTAAATTGATAGAGCCCCACCGGTGTGCTAAAGGCAGTCTTTGCCTTGGAGTCCCTGGTTAGCGGGATCTGCCAATATCCCTTAGTTAAATCGAGTGTGGTCAAAAACCGGGCTTGGCCTAACTTGTCCAATAAATCGTCTATCCGTGGCATCGGATAGGCGTCAAACTGCGATATGTTGTTCACTTGTCTAAAATCAATACAAAATCGCAGTGTCCCGTCTGGTTTTGGGACCAGCACGATTGGGCTTGACCATGGGCTTTTGGACTCCTCAATGATGCCCATTTTTGCCATTTCTTTTACCTGGGCTATTACTTCCATTTTTTTCGCCTCAGGTAACCTGTAGGGCCGCTGTCTGACTATTTTCCCTGGTGTGGTAATGATCTCATGCGCGACGATACGGGTTTCCCCCGGTGTCGTCGTGAGAACATCTTTGAATCTGTCCAGCACCTGTATCAATTCTTTCTGTTGGGGTACTGATAAGTCCGTGCCTATGCGCGGCTCTGGGTGTTCCTTCCAATCGGCAGGTTGGGGGCCTAAGTCTTCCTCCTTTTTCCTGTCTGCCATGGCTGTTAGACTTTTTACTTCCCCCACCCCCGTGGAGCCAAACCCACCTGTACCTCGGGCTGTATCTGTTAAAGCAGAGACTTCTTCTACTAAGGGGAAACCTACCCGCTCACATATAAATTGGGCGATTCTGTCCCCTTTCTTTACTGCATAGTTCTCTTTACTAAAATTGAACAGCAGGACTTTTATTTCGCCCCGGTAATCAGGGTCCACTACTCCCGCTCCAACATCTAGAAAGTGTTTTGCAGCTAATCCGGATCGCGGGGCTATTCGGCTGTAGCAGCCTTCGGGTATCTGGATCTGCAACCCTGTATTAATAAGGGTTTTTCCTTCCCTCGGGACCACCACATCATCTATGCTACACAGGTCATAACCTGCTGCAGCCTCAGAGGCCCTCTTTGGACTCTGAGCCAAGGGAGATAGCTTGGTGAACCTCAAAACGAACTTTTTCTTCAAAGAGGCTCCCTCCGCTACCTGGGGTTTTATGGGACCCTTGGGCCTTTGTACCCTTTCAAATAAAGGTTTTGGGACCTTTTGGGCTATGGTCTCTGTCTTCGGTATCTCAGGTTCTTCACTAAGGCCTTCCTTCATTTGTCTGGAAAATGGGGGCCAATCACGCCCTAGCACTACCTCATATGGGAGATGTGGGACTATAGCTACCTGTACTTTTTCCTGAGTACCTGCTCCTTCCACACACACTATACAAGGGATAATGGGACGAGGTGCCATGCACGCATCTCACACTCACTCTTCCGTCAATTTGTCCTTCTGCAGAAGGTTTATGGGCTGTGATGGTCTGCCATACCTCCTGGGAGACCATGCTTTGGTCAGCTCCGGAATCCAGGAGCGCCAAAGCTTTTACCCCTTCTATCTGGACCTCTACCTGAATGCCCTTCTCTAGGGGGTTCTGTCCTCCCACAACTAGAGCATTACGTGCATTACACTTTCTATATCCATGTCCAGGTTGGCCACAGTTAAAACATTTCATTTGAACCATTTTCCTCATACTGTTATCAGACATCTTGACATTACATGCACTGTCACCATGTGCCTTGCTTTTAAAAGACTTTCTCTCACCATGCATTCTATTAATGCCAGCCACTTTTAAAACACTGCCTCCGGAGGTACTGGCTAATTCAGCCTCAAAATAGTTCTCCGTAAGGATGGCTGCGTCATTGGTAGAATTGCATTTTTGTAACAATATAAATGCTTTTATCTCCTGTGGAATGGCCTCCAAATACTGTTCCAGGAGGACGGTATCAAATAAGGACTCGACCGTCGCCCTTTCTGGAACTAGCCATTTGGTCGCTAGACCTTTTAATCTTTGTAATAAGGCTTTAGGCGTTTCCTTATCTAGGAGTTTTGCCTCTCTAAAGAGCCTTCTATAATGCATGGGTGTTAAACCCAGCCTATCTCTGATAGCTATTTTTACTTCTGGGTAACTGGAAGACAGACCAACGGGCATGGTTTTATAGGCGGCAAGCGCCTCGCCAGACAAGGTCATGGCGAATCTTACTGCCCACTGATCGGTCGGCCATTTAGCCGCTGCTGCAATCCGCTCAAACGCATCGGTGAAGTCATCGAAGTTATCATATGACTTCAATTGTCCCAGTGATAAAGCACTATATTCATGGAGTCCTACCGCCCTTGGTTCTGCAGGCTTAACCTCAGCTGCGGTAGCAGTTCTCTTGATAAGAGTCTCCAATAACTCCAATAACGGCTGCTGCTGCTCTGTCATTGCGTTGATCATCCGCTCTTGGCTTTGCCGGGCCAGCTCTCCTTGTGCTTTCCATTGGACCTCCATCCAGTCCTTCATTTGCTGGGGATCCATCTCTTTACTGCGTCACGCACCTGTAAAGAAAGAGAAAAGACAAGCCCATCAAGTGCGGCACAAAACAAGGTGTTTTCTCTATATGTAAATTTTTTTTTCCTTTCTTTCACTTGCTGCTCCTAGCACCACAGCTCCCCCTTTCTCTGATCCTAGTCACCCCGTGCCTTCCTACCTTTACCTCAGCACGGTGAAGGATCGTGCGTTGAGAAAGCTGTAGGTTGCTGCACTCCAGGTCAGGAACTGAGAAAAATCCGCTCCGGTTTTTTTTTCCTTTTCCTCCGTCAGCAAACTTTTCCTCTTTTCAGCAAGGTAAATCCTTAGGTGTCTTCGGTGCTGTGCTGTGTTTTTTTTCCGCTTGAAAAAAATCCGAAGAACTACGCCAGGTTATGTCACCACCTGGGGGCAGACTACTTCCAGTCCAGCAAGCCTGCGCCCGATGGCGAAGAAATAGTTGTGCAACTCGAATGGTAAAGCAAAAGTGAGGATTTATTCCCCTCCCGGGGTTGGATTATTCAAACAGATAAACAGAACACAAGCACTTAAACAAAAGTATCCATATCTTTTGGCAAAACACAAAAGAACATAAGGGCAATATCTTCTTGCTTCAAAGTAGGAATAACTGTAGCACACAGCCTTTCTGTGTGAACCCAACATGTAGTGTTTTCCTGTAACACTAGGTTTAGCTCTGGTTAGCATAAAGACATTTTCTCAGATGAAATTAATGTACAGTCCATCGGGTCACAGGTGGATGAACATTCACTGAGGGTGTCCACTAACATTGGTTCCTCTTCCTTTTCAGAGCCTCCCTTGTTTCTATCCTCTGGTTGGGATAGAGGGTATTCTTCTCCCCTCCTGCTATCAAGCTTTAGCCTGCAGGGTTTTCTTTGGGGTTTAGAGATTCCTACCAGATCCTCATCTGACATGCATACGTCCTCTGGTAAATCTCTATGCTTCTCTGAAGGTAGTGAATGCTCTCTGCTTACACGGCTAGGTTGGGAGTTGCTGCCCTGCCCCCACCTTAAGCTTCCTGTATAAGGCTGCTCTGCATTCACACGATAAGAACTTTTGTTCTTCTTAACTTTTAACTGCCCACATTCATTCCCCAAGTCCCAGCTTCTTGGTACATACTGTTTTGACACTGGCTTGCACTCACTCCGGCTAGAACGTAGCCTCCATGCTCCAACGTCTCTGTAATCAGCAGGGCATGCACACCTGGCTTCTGCACGAGTAAGCTGCTCCCTCCTAGTGGATTCTGGGTAGCTATGTGGGTGAATGCTTCCTGGTTCTGACTCTGAGTCATTTCCTAGGTTGAAGTGAGAGACTCTTCCTGGTTCCTCCCAAGCAGCTGCTGTAGGTAAGACAGGCTGTCTTCTCTGCCTACAGTGCTCACGCTGTTCCAGGTTTCTTACTCTCAGGTCCTGTTCCAAGTCTGACTGCTCTAGCAACTCCTCTCCTCGTGGCAGCTCCCTGGAGGTGTTGCTCTTGTAATGAATCCCTCCTGTGTTCCCTGCACTATCCTTATAAGGGCTGTAAGTACTTCTCCCTCCCAGGTGTGTGCTATCAGGAACTAGGGCGTTTCTCTTTGCTAAATGTTTCTCCAGACCTCGTGGCTGCCTTTGTTGTCGTTGCCCCTGACAACAGCTGTCCACATGGTCTGTTCTCTTGTCAGTTTTAGAACTGAAATGCTGTGCGTTTTGCATTTTTAAAGTAGAAATTGGGGCTTCTTCATCACAATAGCTATGTTTGCTACGATTAGTCAGAATATTATTTGTGTGGCTGGGCGAAATGTTATAGTACGTTGTTTTGATGTGTGGAGTCTTTGGTGCAACCTCATTTGGAGTATTGTATGCAATTCTGGAGACCGCACCTTCAAAAGGATATAAACAGGATGGAGTCAATGCAAAGGGTGGCTACCAAAATGGTCAGTGAGGTTCATCATAAGGCATATGGGGACAGATTTAAAGATCTTAATATGTATACTTTAGAAGAAAGGTAGGAGAGAGGAGATATGATATAGATGTTTAAATATCTCCATGGCATAAATGTGCAGGGGGAGAGCTTCTTTCATTTGAAAGAAAGCTCTGCAACAAGGGGGCATAGAATAAAGGTGAAAGGGGATAGACTCAGGAGTAATATGCGGAAATGTTTCTTTATGGAAAGAGTGGTAGATGTGTGGATTAATCTCCCAGTGGAGGTAGTAGAGACCAGGACAGTATCTGAATTCAAGAAACCATGGGACAAACACAGAGGATCTCTAAAAGGAAAAAAGGGAATATAGTAATTGGTATGGAAGGGCAGACTGGATAGGCCGTATGGTCTTTTTCTGCCTCATGTGTGACAGAAGCATTCCCATGAATGGACTTCGGTGAGCTATAGATCATCCCTTTTAGAAGTGGACCCAACTAACCATGAGGGAAAGGAGGAGGAGGTATCCCATACAGTAGAAGGATGGGAAGGAATTTAAAGAAACCAGTGACACATGAATAGTTGTGACACATGAATAGTTGTTATTGCATCAGAGGTACTCGTTGGAAGGGGAAAAGGGGTAGCTCGCTGTGAGGGAAGGAGCTGGAATGCTAAGATTGGGAAATAATAGGGAGAGAAACTGAAAGAGAGAGAGAGAGAGAGAGAGAATTCTGATTTCTCTCCCTTTCTGCCAAGCATCTATTCATTTTAACCTCAGTGCTCATTAAAAATTCAATGTTGGCTATGCTACAGCTGATAGGTGATATTTCATGCCACATCTATCTCTTCTGCTGCTTGCGGCAAGGGAGTTGCACTGCTGCTTTGAGCTATGCAGTAACAATTGGACCCTAGTCCACAGAACGATGTGACCCAGGACTATGTCACTGACTTCCTCCTACTACTGGTAGATAAGTACTAGGGTGGGGAATTCTATACAGTATGCCCATACTTAACTACCAACCCAAACCTGATTGGTCCTGCTAGCTGCTGCTTCCTACAGATAGATGCAGTTTGAAGGGCATGAGAGAATTTCACTGTAAGGACCACATTTTGCAGCCTTGCTGCAACCACTGATTCAAAGGAGATCAGTGGCTCTGACATGATATAGAATGGTTCATGGAGATGGAATAAGAGGGTGAGCAGAATAGCAAAGGAAAGGATAGTAATTTCACAAACAGATTAAAACAACAGGCTTCCCTGCGATGGAAATCATTAATAAGATAATAAGAAAATTGGTACCAGTAGAGTTAATATCATAAAAGGGAAATTTGATAGAGGGCATGCTACATAAGCAGGTGCTAGTGAGGCCAGCTAGAAATCAATGTTGTCAGAGGATATACAAGCGTGTGCATAAAGACAAGTGATGGATATGATTGACTTAAGGAATACACAGAAGAAACAAGACACAGAGAAAGTTAACTGAGGTGAAATGGCACGCACAAGATCACGATTGTATATTTATTTATTTATTTATTTATTTATTTACAGTTTCTTTTATACCGCGCTATTCAACATCAGTGCGGTTTACAGTGAACATAAAAACCACACGTCTCAATTAATTGATCTGTGCTTACAATGAACAGGTAAAATAAACTTGGATATACATTAAACAGGTTTCTTGAACAGTGAAACATGATAACTATGTACAAAGCAACTAAATGCAGCTATATGTAGGGTTATGTGAAACTAGGTACATTTCTCTTGGTGAGAGGAGGTGCAAAGTGAGATTACGGATCTACAGATTAAGAATGTGAAGTGCATGGGTTTAAGGTGTTGGCCTGGGGTGTGGTGGTGGGTTGGTATGAGGGGGTATCCAAAACATCGTAGTGCTGCAGAAATAGGTGATGCTTCAGTGCCTTCCTGAACTGGGAGAGGTCACTGATGGTAGAGCGTTCCAGCATGATGGTGCAAAGTAGGAAAAGGCTCTGGATCTAGTGGCTTGAAAGCACTTCGTGATTGCCTTCGGTAATACGAGAGAATTGGAAGCGGTCGATCTCCTTGCTCGATTAGGGGGTGTAATTGATATCAGGTCAGTGATAGCAGTCGCAGAGTATTTATTGATCGCTTTATGGCTCATAGTTAGGATCTTGAAAGAGATCCTAGATTGTATAGGCAGCCAATGTAACTGTTTCAGTATTGGAGTGATGTGGGTTCTCTTAGGGGCTCCATGAAGGATTCTTGCAGCTTACATCCTGCAGCTGCAATATAATTTATATGCTGAATGTCATGAAAGGGGGGAGGGGGGGAGCCTTAGAATACAGTCTTAAAATCACTGCAGGATTATAATCATTTAAATATTTTTAAATACTAATATAGGCATTTCCATTCTGAGTAGGATCACAACATCCTGCAATCCTAATTCTTAAGAAAAATGCACGTGTGCATCCTTGGATAAAAGAAAGCATAGCCGTTTAGAGAGCATAAGGATACTCGTATGACAGATTCAAAAGGGGGTGATGTGCTATACATTTCGAAGTAGTATGAAATGTTCATTTCTATAGTGTTAGAAACATAATTACTTTAGAAACTGTGACATTTTGATAATACAAAACTGTAAATATTGATTGTTTTAGGTTGCCTGGAGACAACTGCATTCAATATTTTATGTGAGGCCACATACTATGTGTTAGGCTGCTTCAGTAAGATGAAAGTGGTGTGGTCCTCTGTAGGAGCTTTGGCAGCTTTCACTTTGAGAAAGAGAATTCCGATAACCTCTATTCATATTTTACTTCTAGAAAGCATCAGATAGAAAACTGGAACTTTTATATTTAGTCTAGTTTGAAGGAAGAGTTGGACTATGGAATAGTTCCATATGTATAAGGGAGTTTGAGTTCTCATTGAAGGAATACAAATATTAAGGGAGATCAATATTGCATGAGTTCAATATGTTTCAATATCAACTATTTTATAGATGGCAATGTCAAAACACTCATTGCATTTAGGTATACATATCATAATTACAAAAATGTTAACAATTTAAGGAAACAGCACATTGAATGTCAAACATAAGCATATGAACCAACAGACCAGTTATTTATTTATTTAAACATTTTTATATACCATCTTTATAATGAATCATTATTCAAAATGTCCGATATTAAAGTAGCTAAACAGGTAGAAAAGGCAACAACAAAAGCTAGAAGGATGCTTGGGTGCATAGGGAGAGGAATGGCCAGCAGAAGAAAGTAATAGGTGATAGTGCCTCTGTATATGTCTATGGTGCGACCTCATTTGGAGTATTGTGTGCAATTCTGGAGATTACACTTTCAAAAGGATATAAACAGGCTGGAGTCAATACAGAGGGTGACTACTAAAATGGTTAGTGGTCTTCATTATAAAGTATATGAGGACAGATGTAAGGATCTTAATATGTACACCTTAGAGGAAAGGCAGGATAGAGGTGATATGATTGAGATGTTTAAATACCTCCATGGCATAAATGTACAGGAGGAGAACCTCTTTCAATTGAAAGCAAGCTGTGCTACAAGGGGACATGGGATGAGTGTGAAAGGGGATAGATTCAGGAGTGATATGTGGAAATATTTCTTTATGGAAAGAGTGGTTGATCCGTGGAATAGTCTTCCAGTGGAGGTGGTAGAGATGAGGACAGTATCTGAATTCAAAGAAGCATGGGACAAACACAGAGGATCTCTAAAGGAAAAAAGGGGACTGTTATTTATTTTATTTTATTTATTTTATTTAACACTCGTTTATATACTGCATCTTCCAGAGATCAGATGCGGTTTTCAGTAAACAACAATCAACAAAGCAGGGTTTGTTTTACATGGAACATCTTATATCAATGAACATAGTATAAGCCAAACAGTGAATGCAAAATATAGAACAGAATAAACTATGTACAGGTACAAGTATGTGGGCATTATCCAAACAGTGTATGCCAATACAGAACAGAGTAAACCATATACATTTATTTACAAGTATGCCGACATTAGAGATTGAATCATCATGTATTTTCATCTATGTATGTTATCTAATTAAGTGAGTGGGCTTTTTTGTTTGACTCGATCACTTAACTAGTTAGCCTATATCTAGATCGAGTGAGGGGTTATCTATGATGTTGTAGTGCTTGGTAAATAGGTTTTCAATTTTTTACGGAATTCCATTATCTCGGATAGAGTACGTAGATCCTCTGGGAGGGAATTCCACATGGTTGGGGCTGCATGTGAAAAGGCTGATTTGGAGGACCCTTCCCTGTTTGATAAAGCCTGGAGGTACCTGAGAGATTACCGGAGAGAGCATTGTGTGTGTGAGAGCTGCCGCGTGTTTTCATCAGCGCGGTCTCAATGCAGCAGTACCCTGTTGGAGGCTTGGTGTGTCAGCGTGCAGGTGGGAGAAGGACGTGCCCTGATTCGGAGGACCCTTCCCTGCTTGATAAAGCCCAGAGGTACCTGAGAGATTACCGGAGAGAGCACTGTGTGTGTGGGAGTTGCCGCGTGTTTTCATCAGCACGGTTTCAGTGCAGCAGTACCCTGTTGGAGGCTTGGTGTGTCAGCGTGCAGGCGGGAGAAGGACGTGCCCTGATTCAGAGGACCCTTTCCTTCTCGATAAAGCCCAGAGGGTCATCACGTGGCCGCATGTCACGGCCTGCATGGCGTGACCTAAGGGGCGTGACTCAAGGGGCAGGACACGCCTCTTTGGTGCCCCTTAGGTGCACATGAGGTGTTCATGTGAGATGTGAAGTTTGTTTACGCCATGGGCAAACAGAAGGCAAAGGTTGGTACAAAATCTGGTGATGGTGTTGCAAGTGGGAATGTTGTGGGTCCTATGGACAAACATGTAACTTCCCTGTTGCCTGAGGATCATTCACCGGAAGGGGCATCATTAAGCCCTGATCTCCGGTCCCCTCCTCCTCTCCCTCTACCTCCACTCTCATCAACGTTTTTTGAGTCTTCCCCTGAGAGTTCTCCTCCAGTTCTGCTCCCGGTTTTTCTGGCTGAGGCAGACTCAGGAACTTCTGTACCCCCTATGGGGGAAGTGACTCTTGTGGATATTTGGACTGCTATTCAGAAAATTAATTTATGTTTAACCTCTACTGTATCCTCTCTTTGTAAATTTTCCCAAGAGGGTGGTTGGTAAATTACAATATGTTGATAATCAAATGGGTACTTTTAGCAAGTTTGTTGCTTGAACTGATTCCCAGCTCCAGTCCTGTCGTGACTCTGACGATGTTTTGACCAGAGATTTTCTTTCATTCTCCTATAGGTTGGAAGTGCTGGAAAATCAGTCTCGAGCACGTAACTTGTGTTTTTTGAATTTTCCTTTCACACACTTATCTCCTGAAATTTTATTGGGAATGTACTTTTCCAAAGTGTTACATTTAGAAGGGGATTCACATGCTGTCCATATGTATTACCTTCCCGTTGGTTCTTCTTCCAGTTCACAGACTGCGGGGGCTGGTGCTCCCTCAGTTTGCTCCATGGATCAGAACTTAATGGCTTTCCTGGAGGATTCATCTGATGTTATTTTAAAACGCAATACTTTGGTGGTGAAGTTTGGTTCTGAATCCGCCAAATTGCACGTTTTGAGAGCATACTTTAAGTTTAGAGATGCTCTCTTCTGTGGTTACAAGCTCCAGGTTTTTCCTGATGTCTGTCGAATTACTCAAATCCGGCAAAAGCAGTTTTTGATGCTGAAATCTCAGGTTGTGGCTCTGGGGGCAATGTTTTTCCTGAAGTTTCCCTGCCGTTGTATTATTACTCATGGGGGACAAACTTATGCTTATACGGATGTAAAGTCTTTGCAGCAGTTTCTTGCTGGGAAAGAGGTGGATGAGACTTAGTTGGAGGAATTGTTATTGCTTTTCAGCTCCCTATAATGGAGTTTTGATACTCCCTATTTCCTTTCTTTTTCTTTATGAATGATGTATATTTCATGGTTCTCTCTCCCTTAATGTGGTCTGTTTAATGTGTTATGGCTTCTACGTTTGGATAGAAATTGGTTTTGTATCTTATTTCTTATTCTGTATATTGTATTCAGAAAACTCTTAAATAAAATATAAAATAAAATGCCTGTATGTAAATGCTAAAAGTCTAAAAAATAAGATTGGAGAGTTAGAATATATAGCACTAAATGAATGGTTAGATATGATTGGCATCTCAGAGACCTGGTGAAAGGAGGACAACCAATGGGACATTGTGATACCTAGGTATAAACTACATCACAATGATAGGGCCGATCAAATTGGTGGAGGGGTTGTGCTCTATGTTAAAGAGAGCATTGAGTCACACAGGATTAAAGTTTTGAAGGAAACAAAATACACTATAGAATCTCTACGTATTGAAATTCCATGTAAAAAGGGGAAGCAACAGCAGTGGTGGCATACTACCGACCACCTGGCCAGAATGAACAGATGGATGATGAAATTCTCAAAGAAATCAGGGAAACTAACAAAAGTTTCAACACAGTAATAATGGGTAATTTCAATTATCCAAGTATTGACTGGGTCAGTGTCACAGCAGTACATGTTAGGCAGATAAAGTTTCAAGATGAAATAAATGACTGTTTTTTGGAGCATCTGGTTCATGAACCGACAAGAGGGGAAGCTATTTTGGACCTAATCCTTAGTGGAACACAGGATCTACTGCAAGAGATAAGGTTGTTGGGGGTCATTTGGCAATAGTGATAATAGCATGATTGCATTTGATTTAATAAATGGAAGAAAGATGATAAGGAAATCCACAGTACCACCTTTTAACTTTAAAAAAGGAGACTATGAAAAAATGAGGAAAATAGTAGATGTAAGCTAAAAGGAGCAGCTGCAAAGGTTAAAGATTTACATCAGGCATGGGCGGGTTTTTTTTAAATACTCTCTTGGAAGCCCAGATTAGATGTATTCCACACTAAGAAAAGTAGAAGGAAGGCCACAAAACTGCCAGCATCATTTAAAGATGAGGTCAGAGAGACTATTGTAGCCAAAAAATCATCTTTCAGGAAATGGAAAAAGGAGCCATATGATGAAAACGGCAAACATAAGCAATGGCAAGTTAGATGCAAGGTATTGATAAGGCAGACAAAGACAGAATTTGAAAAAAAGCTCGTCATGGAAGCAAAAATGCATAATACATTTTTTTTCAAGTACATTCATAGCAAAAAAACAGTGAGAGCGTTGGACCATTAAATACTAGGGCTCCTAAGGGAGGATAAGGCCATAGTGGAGAGACTGAATGAATTCTTTGTTTTGGTCTTTACTGAAGAAGATGTATGGAACTTACCCATGCCTGAAGTGGTATTTAAAGTGATGTATCAGAAGAATTGAAAGAAATGTCAATAAACTTGGAAGATGTATTACAACTGGATGGGATGGTGCACCTCTGAGGATGTTGAAAGAACTGAAATATGAGATTGCAGACCTACTATAAAGTAAGCTGTGAACTATCATTAAAATCATCTATAGTACCTGAAGATTAGAGAATGGCCAAAGTAACGACAATTTTTAAAAAGGGATCCAGGGATGATCCAGGAAACCACAGACCAGTGGGCCTGACATCAATACCAGGCAAAATGGTAGAAACCATTATAAAGAATAACATGACTAAACATGTAAATAGTCATGGTTTAATGGGAGAAAGCCGACATGGATTTAGCCAAGGAAAGGCTTGTTTTAATAATCTATTATATTTTTTTTAAAGGTGTGAATAAACAGGTAGACAAAATTGAGTCAGTTGATATAGTTTATATGAATTTTCAGAAAACCTATGGCAAAATTGAAAAGTCACAGGATAGGAGATAATGTACTACTGTGGATCAGGAACTGCTTAAAAGATAGAAAGCAGAGAGTAGGGCTAAATGGCCAATTTTCTCAATGGAGAAAGGTGATAGTGGATTACCCCAGGGATCTGTGTTGGGGCCGCTGCTATTAACATATTTATAAATGACCTGTAAATGGGAATAACAAGTGAGGTGATCAAATTTGCAGATGACACAACATTATTCAAAGTTGTTTGTTAAAACACAAGAGGATTGTGAAAAATTGCAAGAGGACTTTGATAAATCAGAAGACTGGACATCCAAATGGCAAATGAAATATAATGTGAACAAGTGCAAAGTTCTGCACCTAGGAAAGAACAACCCAAACTATGGTTACACGATGCAAGGTTCCACATTAGGAACCACCACCTAAGAAAAATATTTAGACGTCATCGTGGATAATACATTGAAACCCTCCATCCAGTGTACAGTGGCGGCCAATAAAGGAAATATAATGCTAAGAATCATAAGGAAAGGAATGGAGAATAAAACCAAGGATATTATAATGTTTCTATATCATTCCATGGTACGACCGCACCTTGAATATTGTGTGCAATTTTGGTCACCATATCTTAAAAAGGATGTAGCAGAATTAGAAAAAGTACAAAGAAGAGCCATCAAAATGGTAAAGGGGGTGGATGGAAACCCCTATGTGGAAAGGCTTAAAAGGTTAGGGCTCTTTAACTTGGAAAAGAGACAGCTAAATGAGATATGATAGAGGTCTATAAATTAAAGAATGGAGTGGAACTAGTAAACGTAGATCGGTTGTTTATGCCATCAAAAAGTAGAAAAACTAGGGGACATGCAATGAAGCTACACTGTAACCCATTTAAGACTAATAAGAGAAAGCATTTTTTTACTCATCGCGTAGTCAATCTCTAGAATTTGTTACCAGAGGATGCAGAAAAATTTGTTAGTGTGGCTGGATTTAAAAAAAAAATGGACTAATACCCGGAGGAAAGGTCCATAAACCGGAGGAAAGGTCCATAAACCATTATTAAAAAGGACCCGGAAATATTCACTGCTTACCCTGGGACAAACATTGTGGAGCCTGTTTGCCTTTATGAGAGCCTGCCTGGTACTTGTAACCTGGATTGGTCACTGTTGAAAACAGGATACTGGTCTTGATAGACCTTGGTCTGACCCAGTATGGCATTTCTTATATTCTTATGCTCTTAATCCAGCTATTCATACACAGAATAATATTGAATTTAATCCTCAAAAGGGAATAATAAACGTTTTAATCCCTGAAATTCATTGCTCTCATTAAAAAAGGACAATACATACAGTAACAACATTAAGGGGCCCTTTTACTAAAGGTGAGCACTTACCACGTTATTAGCGGCAATACCATCACACTGTAAGCGCGCACCTTGTGCACTGACTTCAGGAGTATGCCTGGCATGTTCCCAGCAGATAGCAAATGATCACAAATGCTAACACGTAGCACTCTTAACATGAGTGCACTTAACGACACCTATAGAGGTATTGTTGGGTGAGTCATGGTAATCGCTACATTGCTACTAAATATGTGGCAACTGCTCTCATGCTAGCAATAACGTGCTCTCTACGCCTATGCTCCAGCCATACCCTGCCCCATTATGCGATGGCCAATTAGCATGTGCTTTAAAGTGTAGTGGCTGGCATGCCCACACATTAGCGTTCCCATGCCAGCTGCCATGCATGAAAACATTTGTTAGCCAGGTATCGGGCTTTAGTAAAAGAGACCCCTAGAACAATAAACATACAGTACAATAGAAATTGCATGCTATGAGAATAGGCTGTCTGCTTGTCCCCTGAAGAGTTACAGATGGTATAATGCAGCATCAATAAAATCAATGAGAACACAATCACGATTCCAGTCAACTCACTTTAGGTAGTGGCATAAGCACACCAAAGATATTCTTTAAAAAAAAAAATCAGCTAAAAAGTTAACTATGAGGTCGATATTCAAAATGATGTATGTAATTAGCTTTGATGTTAACTTCCTAAATCTTCTGTTTCCAGAATTTGTGGCTGCCCTCTATACAAACTTTGGCTGATCATCTTGATGTCTGGCCAAATATTATCTACTTAGAGGAAGAGTGCTGAGAAATGTTCTGGGATGGGATCAAAATTAACTAGATAGTTCTGATATTCAGTCCATTTCTGTCCTTACTTACTTATCTGTTTAATTGGAGGACTCAGCAGCCTGATTTGAATGGATAAGTAGGTGGGCCCTTCATCCTGCCACCCCCTCCACTGCCCTCCCCGCCCCCTTTGCTACCCCTTCCTGAGGCCCGCAGCAGCAGCAATGGCTCAGAAACTTACTTAAAGGCTTCTGCGTTGCATCACAGTTTCTATGATGTTCCTAATGAATATTTATGAGATGTATTTACAAAGACCATTGCATGCAAATATAACCATGCAACCATGCATTCGGGACATCATGAAAACTAGGCTGCATTATGGTGCACCAGGACTGGAGTTGGCCACCCCTGGGCTATAGGAATAAAATGGGCAATGTAGCAGATAACTCCAGCTATGTGTTAGTAAAAGGGGCCCTAAGTATAGGTAAATGCATTGTATTATCTGTATGCAGTTATGGTGGGGTAAAACTCTTTCTTTGTGTTAATGGAAATGGGAACTACTGGGAATGCCGTACCATTTAACACAAGGATTTTTTTAAAATTAACATGCATTATTTTGCCAATTAACACATGTTAACAGCAAAGTATTACCACACTTTAGTAAACAGGGGCCCTTATGTCACTTCTAAAGTGCCTGATCATTATAATTTCAAATACCTTACATAACTGGATTATTCTAAATTTACTTCTGTGTATTCTACTCATAAGATTATTCATGCAATGATTTGCTCCTTAAAATGTTTCACGCATAGCTTGCTTTTCTTTGTGATGGGTAATTTTGAAAGAGTATTCTTGTCTTTTAACCTTAGATTTGATTAGCTAATGCAGCATCCCTGTTCACATTTTCTGTACTGAAAAATATTAGAGGAGAAGCACTCATGAGTATATCTCTCCAACCTTGCTTTTGTTGCACTGGTTACCTATTGAATGTTGAATGTTGATCATACCCCCAGGTTCACTTTCTGGCAAAATATGCACCATCATGGCAATGCTTGCAGTTTTATGCTGGACAGTATTTTATAGCAGGCTTCTAAGCATCAAAGTTGCCACATATGCATGGAAAGACTCTAAAATTGTGCCCTAAAAGTGGTTACTTTTGAGGGAATAGACAACGAGACAAGATCTAAAAAAGCTTGATTGAATGCTTGGCAGTTAAAATTCAGTGCCAAAACATGCATGTAGAAATTCAAAGACCTGCATATTAAGAGGGGAGGGCAAGAGGGGAGAAGTGAGACTGATGTGCAAGAACCAGTCGAGAGACCTCAGGGTGATAGTGTCTGCTGATCAAAGAGTGATATAATGTGGCAATGTAATGTTTAGTGCCAGAAGGATACTTTGCTGCAGAGAAAGAGGCAAAATCAACAGTTATAAGGAGGTCATTCTTTAAATTAAGAGGGCCTTTAACTAAAGTATGTGAAGCACTTAATGAAGGAGTTAATGCAGACTTACCCATAACTTCAGATATCTCCAATATCAGCCCATTTGGTGAGAGGATAAGGTTTCTCTACCTACATCAGGGGAATAAAACTTGCTCAAAAGTTTCTTCAGCTGAAATGAATCAACAAAAGTATAGGCCCTGGACTACCATTTAATAGGATATTTCATAGGAAATTTGCATAAAAAGCTTAGCCTTAATTTCAAATTTCTTGGACATGACACTAAAAATCCCTTGTCAGTGCCATGACTAGAAGGAGATACATCAGGATAAAATATACTTTTTGAGCAGAGACGGTGTCCATCTATCAAAGAAGTAGTGAAATATCATCTGGAGCAGAATAGCTAATCTACTGAAGAGGGCTTTAAACTAGGATCAATTTATTTATTTTATTTATTTAAACAAGAACTTATATACCGCAGCTTGCATAGATCAGCTGCGGTTTACAGATAACAACAATCAACAAAGCATAGTTTGTTTTACATATAACATCAGATAACTATAAGCAATATAAAGTAATCAGGATAATGTTAAACTGAATGGCACAGAACAGTGCAACTTATATACATTATTTACATATAGACATTATTTGGGGTATAATCATGGAAAGAAGTTCAGATTCAGATAGGGAGAGTTTTCTTTTTATGTTGTAGTGAGATGTCAGATCAATGGGAATGAGTGTCAAGTAACTGACTTCTGGTAAATAAAATGTGAAAACACTTGTATAGAAATGGGAACAAAGGGAACAACTGGAAAGCTGTGTACAAAACTTGGTAATAGTATTGGAAATAAAGTTCTGGATCTAGAAGCTGTAATGGAGTCACAGAGACATGGTTCAGGGAGAAGTATGATTGGGATATAGTTATATTGGTCTATAATCTATTCAGGAAAGACAGGATATGAAGAAAGGGAGGAGAAATGACACTGTATAATATCCATGCAACCCAACTGCAGCACTTACGAGCTAGGGAGCAGGCACTGTGGTTTCTTCTGGAAAGATGGGATGGAATATAGAAACACAGAAACATGACAGTAGAAAAAGATCATGTGGCCTATCTACAGTAGTCTTTTCTCCCATATCAACTACTATAGTCTCTTTTTCATTAGAGATCTTAACTGTAGTGGGTAGAGAGTATGCTTATTTTTATTTATTTTTTATTTTATTTAACATTTTTTATATACCGCACTATTCATCATCAGTGCGGTTTACATTGAACAACAACATACCTGTCAATACATGACTGATCTAGGTTTACAGATAACAGGGAGGATAAACTGGGTGTAAACTGGGGATAACTATCTACAGAATTATACATAATTATATATACATTAGATAGGTTACATCAAAATTTGAGTTTGACAAGAATACAGTGTTATTACGTTTTGATTTTTTGTTCTGGGTTGTTGTTATGTGTAGGAGTTATCTGAGTGAGGTGGGGGCCGGTTCTATTGGGTGTATGGTAGCCTGAAGTGCAGAGTGAATAAGTAGTGCTTGATGGACTTTCTAAATTGGGTGATATCCCTGATTGATCTGATGTTTGGAGGTAGTTTGTTCCAGCATTTGGGAGCATAGGACACAAAAGCTCTGTTAGTAGTTTGTTGTGTCCATTTTGTGGAGATGCTAGGAGTAACTAGTGTGTTTTCTGCTACTAGTCTCCTGGGTCTGTTGTTTGGTGTGAGGGTGATGAGGTTTGAGATCGATGCAGGAGATAATTTATTAATTGCTTTGAATGTGATGAGGAGGGTTTTGTATGTTATTCTGCAGTTTATCGGGAGCCAGTGCAGATCGATCAGAATTGGTGTTATATGATCCCTGTTTGGGCAGGCCCTGATAGATTGAGTAGCTGTAATCTAGGATTGGAGTTAGGATCACTTGGCAAACAGTGTGGAAGCCTTTATGGTCAAGGAGGGAGTGTGGATTCTTTAGTATTTTAATCTTGTGGTAGAACAATTTGGTAATGTGTTTAATTTGGCTTTTAGGTTCAAACATTGGTCAAGTATGCTCCTATGTATTTGACCTCAGTTGTAACTGTGATTTCTTTGTTATCCGCAATGATTGTTAGTGTTGGCTTGAACTGGGGTCCTTTTGCTTTGTGCAAGGCTTCACTTGTGTTGTACTTAATTCTGAGATTGTGGTTTTGTGGCCATTGCATTTTTGCAGTGAAACATTTGGTTATTCTTGAGTTATCCGGGGAGGATATTGAGATGGATGAGTAAATCATTATGCCATCTACTGGTAGCCAATGTTGAAGTTTCAGATGACTGCACACAGTAGTTGGATGTAGATATTGAATAAGATAGAGGAGAGTGAAGAACCTTGGGGTACCCCTTGGTGTAGGAAGAAGGGGAGAGATTTCTGGGTTTATGTTCTGATTTGTTGCTTTTGATCTGAAAGGTAAGAAAAGAACCAATTTGATGGTTGTGCTTTCTAGCTCAATGTCATGTAGTCTGTTTAGGAGCAACTGATGGGTTACAGAATCAAATGCTGCTGAAATATCTAAAAATAAAAGAATGGATCCTTGGGAGAGGCTTTCTGTGCCAGGTATGAGGGTGTTAAGTAAGGAGGTGAGGTGGGTTTTGATGCCATTATATAGATGAAACCCATGTTGGTGTTGGTCCAATGGGACATGCTTCATTATATCATCCTGGAGTTGCAATTGAACTGCCTTTTAATGATCTTAGCAATAAATGGGATGAGTGTATTGGTCTGTATGAGGCTGAGGAGCATGGGTCTAGGTTACAGTTCTTCAGAATTGGTCTGATAGATGAATTTTTGAGCAGAGGAGGGAGGAATCTGTGAGTTAGGGAGTCATTGAGCATTTTGGCAATGAAAGGTATGAAGTGGGTTCTTGAAATTTTAATCCAGGAGACCAGGCATGGGCCTAGTAGAGAGGTAGTTGTGCTTAAGTTGGAGATTATAAGGTCAAACTGTTCATGGCTAATGTTACTGAAGTTGGTCCAGTAGGGAGGGGAGGTGTTTCAGAGGTTTTGACAGAGGGGGGTTGCTGTAATTTGTTGCATTTTGGGTTGATTGTAGGTAGTGTGCTATGTGGTGTGGGCTGAAAACATTTGATTGACTTGTGGTGGTGTGGACTTTAGTGAGACAGTTGGCTATTTATTTATTTAACATTTCTTATATACTGCCTTTCATGATATCTAGGTGGTTTACATTGAACAAACTGAAATTACATTGAACAGGGCATTATAACTTGGAGATAACTATTTTACAGGGAATATGGGCTATGGAGGGTTAAGTGGCTTGCCCAAGACCACAAGGAGCACCTTTGGGACTAGAAACCCCAGTCCTTCCGGCCCAAGGTTGTTGTCCTCTAGTGGGATTTGAACCCCTGACCTTCCAGCCTGAAGTACCTTGCCCAAACCACTAGGCCACTCCTCCACTTTGGCTATGTCAAATAGCTCTCTAGGCTTGTTAATGGCGGTCATAATCAGGTGCTATTCCTATTTGGATCTGTTGGTGTTTGCACAGTACCTGTTTAGCTCCTCCAGGTATGTGGCTTGAAGTTCTTTGTGGTTCTCCATTTGCATTAGAGACTTTGTAATTTACATTTCTGCTCTTTCAGTGTAATTGAGTAACATGGGGTGTGACATTGTCCTTTGCAAGTGGTAGAATTTGTGGGTGTTTGGGCAGCTGCTGAAATTGTTCTGTTCCATTTGTTGATGAGTACTTTGATGTGGTTTTCAGAAGGGTTGATCGTGAGGTGTGGTAGTTCACTCTGGATAAAAGTTTGATTGTCAAAGGGAAGGAATCTTCAGCTTATTGAGGTAATGTCTTGTGCTGGGTGGTGTCAGGTAGTGATCTGATCATGGTACCAGCTCAATCGTTGGGGGTGGATGGTTGGAGATGTCTATGAGGTTGCTTGTGATGAAGATCAGGTTGAGGGTTCCACCTTTATTGTGGTTGGATTTGTTGATGAACTGTGAGTAATGCAAATCTACCATAGCTTCAGTGAATGTGCTAGCCTGTTTGTTAGGAGTGGAGGCTAGATTGAAGCCTCTGAGAAGGATGATGTAGGTTTGCTTAGTGGAGTGGGAAGAGACAGCTTAAAGTATAGTGTCTATTTCCTCAGAGCTATTTAGTGGGGCTCCGTGCACTAAGGAAAAAGTGTAATCTTTATTTGTCAGAAGGTCTAGGTTGTGTGAAGATGAAGCTAAGATGGTTTTAAATTTGTGCTGTTTGCTGATTATAATACATGTACCACCGTGCCCTGCTGGTTGTTCTCAGGCAGTTATGTATGATGTAAGTTGAGCTATTGAACTGATTTATTAGCATATTGTCTGCATCTGAGAACCAGGTTTCTGTGATACACAAGACGTCAAGCTTCTGTAATGTAGTCAAGTAGCATAGGAATTTTTTTTTCGCACTGATCAGGGCACAGATTAAAGTTGTGCATCTATTTGGGTGTTTGGTATGTCAATCTGGTATGGTTGTGGGGTTGCTAGGGCATATTCTGTTGAGGTGTTCATAGCTTTTGCTTCTGCTAAAGTGATTACGGTTCCAAGATTTTTGCTTCTGCTAAAGTTATTAAGGTTTTGTTTGCCTTGAGTTGTATATAAGAACATAAGATATGCCATACTGGGTCAGACCAAGGTCCTTTAAGCCCAGTATTCTGTTTCCAACAGTGGCCAATCTAGGTCATATGTACCTAGCAGTTTCCCCAAGGGACACAGGTTCCACAATGCTTGTATTGGTTCAAGCATTGATATCCTGGGTCCCTTCTTAATAATGGTTTATGGACCTTTCCTCCAGGAACTTGTCCAAACCTTTTTTAAACCCAGCTACATTAACAGCCTTTACTACATCCTCTGGTAACAAATTCCAGAGTTTGATAACACGTTGAGTGAAAAAATATTTTCTTTTATTAGTCTTAAATAGTTTACCCTGTAGCTTCATTGCATGTCCCCTAGTCTTTCTATATTCTGATAAGGTAAACAATCGATCTACGTTTACCCGTTCCACTCTGTTCATTAATTTACAGACTTCTATCATATCTCCCCTCATCCGTCTCTTTTCCAGGTTAAAGAGCCCTAACCTTTTTAGCCTTTCTTCATAGGAGTATCCTTCCATCCCCTTTACCATTTTGGTGGCTCTTCTCTGAACCTTTTCTAAAATTGCTATATCCATTTTAAGATACGGCGACCAGAATTGCACACAATATTCAAGGTGCGGTCTCACCATGGAATGATATAGAGGCATTATAATATCTTTTGTTTTATTTTCCATTCCTTTCCTTATCATACCTAGCATTCTATTTGCTCTCTTGGCCGCCGCTGCACACTGGGCCGAGGGTTTTAACATGGTATCCACAATGACGCCTAAATCTTTTTCCTGGGTGGTGGTTCCTAATGTGGAACCTTGCATCGTGTAACCATAGTTTGGGTTGTTCTTCCCTAGGTGCATAACCTTGCACTTGTCCACATTAAATTTCATCTGCCATTTTGATGCCCATTCTTCCAATTTATCAAGATCCTCTTGCAATTTTCCACAATCCTCTTGGGTTTTAACAACTTTAAATAGTTTTGTGTCATCCGCAAATTTGATAACCTCACTCGTTATTCCACTTTCCAGGTCATTTATGAATATGTCAAAAAGCAGCGGACCCAGCACAGATCCCTGGGGTACACCACTATTCACCTTTCTCCATTGGGAAAATTGGCCATTTAGCTCTACCCTCTGCTTTCTATCTTTTAACCAGTTCCTGATCCACAATAGTACACTGCCTCCTATCCAATGACTCTTTAGTTTTGCCAAATGTTTCTCATGAGGGACCTTGTCAAAGGCTTTCTGAAAGTCCAGATACACAATATCAACCGACTCACCTTTGTCCACCTGATTATTCACTCCTTAAAAAAAACATAACAGATTAGTAAGACAAGATCTTCCTTGTCTAGAGCAATGTTGGCTGTCTCCCATTCGGTCATGACTATCTACATGCTGAGTAATTTTATTCTTTATGATGGTTTCTACCATTTTTCCCGGTACTGATGTCAGGCTCACCGGTCTGTAGTTTCCCGGATCACCCCTGGAACCTTTTTTAAAAATTGGTGTTACATTGGCGATCCTCCAATCTTCAGGTATTAGAGATGATTTTAATGATAGTTCACAGATTACTAATAGCAGGTCTGCAATCTTGTATTTCAGTTCTTTCAACACCCTTGGATGTATACCAACCGGCCCAGGTGATTTTCTACTCTTCAGTTTATCTAATAGTTGTAATACATCTTCCCGATGTATCGATATTTCCTTCGATTCTTCCGTACCTTTAAATACCACTTCAGTCATGGGTAACATCCCTACATCTTCCTCAGTAAAGACTGAAGCAAAAAATTCATTCAGTCTCTCCGCTATCGCCTTGTCGCCTCTTAGTGCTCCTTTAACCCCTTTATCATCTAATGGACCAACTGACTCTCTCACAGGTTTTTTGCTACGGATGTACTTGAAAAGGTCTTTACTTTGCGTTTTTGCTTCCGCAGCAAGCTTCTTCTCAAATTCTCCCTTTGCCTGCCTTATCAATGCCTTGCATTTGACCTGCCAGTGCTTGTGCTGTTTCCAGGTTTCGTCGTTTGGCTCTTTTTTCCATTTCCTGAAAGATGTTTTTTTGGCAACAACAGCCTCTCTGACCTCACCTTTAAACCATGCTGGCAGTTTTTTGGACTTCCTTCCACTTTTCTTAAAGCGTGGAATACAGCTGGTCTGGGCTTCCAAGATAGTATTTTTCAACAACAGCCAAGCCTGATGTACGTCTTTAACCTTTGCAACTGCTCCTTTTAGTTTTTTCTTAACTGTTTTCCTGATTTTATCATAGTCTCCCTTTCGAAAGTTAAAAGGTAGTACTGTGGATTTCCTTACTATCCCTCCTCCACTAATTAAATTAAAGGCGATCATGCTATGATCACTATTGCCAAGTGGCCCCAACAACCTTATCTCTTGCACTAGATCTGGTGTTCCCCTAAGGATTAGGTCTAATATGGCTTCCCCTCTGGTCGGTTCATGAACCAGCTGCTCCAAGAAGCAGTCATTTATTTCATCTAGGAACTTTATCTCCCTAGCATGTCCTGCCGTGACACTGACCCAGTTGATACCGAGGTAGTTGAAATCACCCATTATTATTACTGTGCTGTAACGTTTGTTAGCTTTCTTGATTTCTTTGAGCATTTCATCATCCATTTGGTCATTCTGGCCAGGCGCTCGATAGTACACCCCCACTGCCATTGCCTTCCCCCTTTTACATGGAATTTCAATCCATATAGATTCTACAGCAGATTTTGTTTCCTGCAAAACTTTAATCCTTTCTGACTCAATGCCCTCTCTAACATAGAGAGCAACCCCTCCACCAATTTGATCAGCTCTATCATTACGATATAGTTTGTACCCAGGTATCACAGTGTCCCACTGGTTGTCCTCCTTCCACCATGTCTCTGATATTCCAATCATATCTAACCTTTCATTTAGTGCTATATATTCTAACTCTCCCATTTTATTTTTTAGACTTCTAGCATTTGCATACAAGCATTTTAGAGAATGTATTTTATTCATATTAATTTGGCTATTGTTAGACATGGGTAATTTAGGATCTTTAAGCTCTGTCTGCTCCATACTTGAGGGCATTTGAGCTACTTTACTCTTTTGTGGAACCTCTCTGCTTTTGTAGTATCCTTCAAAGATACATTCTTCCGAACCATCCGCTCTTGGGCGACTGTCGGCTTTCCCCTAACATCTAGTTTAAAAGCTGTTCTATCTCCTTTTTAAAGGTTAATGCCAGCAGCCTGGTTCCATCCCGGTTAAGGTGAAGCCCATCCGTTCGGAAGAGCCCCTCCTTTCCCCAGAATGTTCCCCAGTTCCTAACAAATCCAAATCCCTCATCTCTGCACCATTGTCTCATCCACGCATTGAGACTCCGGAGCTCTGCCTTCCCTTTAGGGTCCTGCGCGTGGAACAGGAAGCATTTCAGAGAATGCTACCCTGGAAGTTCTGGATTTCAACTTCCTACCTAAAAGCCTAAATTTAGCCTCCAGAACCTCCCTACCTCATTTTCCTATGTCATTGGTACTGACATGTACCAAGACAGCAGACTCCTCCCCAGCACTATCTAAGACCTTATCTAGGTGGCGTGTGAGGTCCGCTACCTTCGCACCAGGCAGGCAAGTTACCAGGCGATCCTCATGTCCACCAGCCACCCAGCTATCTACATGCCTAATGATCGAATCACCAACTAAAACGGCTGTCCTAACCCTTCCCTCATGGGCACATGGTCCTGGAGAAACTTCCTCGGTGCGAGAGGGTTTTACATCACCTGGAGGACAGGTCCTAGTTACAGGATCACTTCCTGCCACACCAGGTGATGCTCTCCTGTCACGTGACCTCTCTTCTCCATGGCAACAGGGATGCTGGAGGTGGGACTTCAGGACAATATCCCTGTAGGTCTCGTCTATGTACCTCTCTGTCTGTCTTATGCTTTCCAAGTCTGCTACTTTAACCTCTAGAGAACGGACTCGTTCCCTCAGAGCAAAGAGCTCCTTGCACCTAGTGCACACGTAAGACCTCTCACCAACTGGGAGAAAATCATACATGTGACACTCAATGCAAAAGACTGGAAAGCCCCCATCTTGCTGCTGGACTGCTGTCTGCATCTTAGTTTTAAGTTTGTGTTTAGATCTAAGTTCTTTACTTACTAAGGGTTGCTATGGATATTTATACTAATAAAAATGTACCTAATACGTGTAATACTGTCCAACACAAGGCAATTTATCACGTAAAACAGGCACACAGTACAAACGTGATAAAGTGGAAAAACAATTTATTTGAAAACTCGGACCTAGCTAGGTCCGAGTTTTCAAATAAATTGTTTTTCCACTTTATCACGTTTGTACTGTGTGCCTAATACGTGTAATATACCTTGTTCACCTGAAGCTTAACTAATCTCAGGTCCTTAGTGTATGACTGATTTGGGTAATGAGCTTCACCTGAGAGCACCTCCTGTCTTGTAAGATGTGTAAGTATCTATAAAGCTACGATTATCCCAGGGGAGGGAGGGAAATAACACTTATTAAAAGAGGGCTGCTACACAGTACCCTGTCTTGTGCTGCTGAGGTAAGCTATATTCTGATTTGATTTAAATTATAGCTCTTAGCTGCTGCTAGGCTCTAACTTCTTATGAAATTTAAAGTACAAGCTCTCTGCTGGGTTCTAAATTTAACCAGAAAGCTCTCTTCTGTGTTTTAAATTTAAGCTAAAAGTACTTTGCTGATGCTAGGCCCTGAGTGACTATTAAATTTAGACTACAAGCTCTCTGCTGGGTTCCAAATGTAACCAGAAAGCTCTCTTCTGTGTTTTAAATTTAAACTAAAAGTACTTTGCTGTTACTAGGCCCTGAGTGACTATTAAATTTAAACTACAAGCTCTCTGCTGGGTATGAAATGTAACCAGAAAGTTCTGCTCTGTGTTTTAAAACTAAAAATACTTTTCTGATGCTAGGCCCTGAGTGACTATTAAATGTAAACTACAAGCTCTCCGCTGGGTTCCAAATGTAACCAGAAAGCTCTCTTCTGTGTTTTAAATTTAAACTAAAAGTACTTTGCTGTTACTAGGCCCTGAGTGACTATTAAATTTAAACTACAAGCTCTCTGCTGGGTATGAAATGTAACCAGAAAGTTCTCCTCTGTGTTTTAAATTTAAACTTAAACTGCTGCTACTAGGCCCTGACTGATTTAACAAAAATAGTGGGTTCACAGATTAATTAGCTTTAATACAAATAATTCCTTTTAGAAAATTACCAGGTTTATGATTATTTTTTACAGATAGTGCCACTTCTCCTCCTCTTCTTCATCTCCTCTTCTTTCTGAGTAAAGTATAGCCCAATATAATAGTCCAAAACACAAACATAAAACACTCATAAAACAGTCCATTTTCCAACTCAACACCTTGACTCCACATGGACTTAACATGGACATGGATTATTCCATTTTTTTAAAATGTTTTAGTCACTGGGGTCCCTTGAATACCTATAGTTCATGCCTTTGTAGCAGGTCATTTTCCATAGCATCTTGTACTTCACTGTACTGTCATATATACATCATGAGTAGTCCATGCCTTCGTATCCCAAAACAAGATGTCTTCTATGACATTCTTAATTTCACTGAGCTATTATAGATGTGCTTTTTAGTTTTAAAAGAAGTATACATTATTAAACTTTCTAGGACTCCCTGATTTTCATGTCCTAGATCATTTGTAAAACTAGAGGGCATAGTATGAAGCTGCAAAGGGGTAAACTGAAAGGCAATGTCAGGAAATACTTTTTCACTGAAAGGGTGGTGGATGCTTGGAATGTCCTCCCGATGGAAGTGGTGGGGTTAAATACAGTGACAGAATTCAAAATGGAATGGGACAGACACAGAGAATCCCTATCTCCAGGAACAAGCAGGAATAAGTCATCACATATGGGTACGTCGGTACCGACGGAGCCCGCGCGGGAAAGCTCCCCAGCTTTTCAGATTAAAAGCTTTTGGGGCCTCCCACTGCACATGCGCGCTGCCTTCCCGCCTTCCTGACCAGCTCTCGTCAGTTTCTTTTTTTCCGCGGAGCCAGCAGGTCGTGTTCCTGTCACCGCTGAAGAAATTGTTAATTTTATTGTTTTCTTTAGACCGCGTACCTGCCTTCCCTATTTTGAAACCGGTACTGCCGGTCTCTCTTTCTTTCTTTTTAAAAAAAAAATATATATTTTTCTTTTCTTCAGCACAGCTTGGTACTTTGTTAGGCCTTCAGGCCTACACAAATTCTCCTCATGGAGAAGCCAGTTCCTGGTTTTAAAAAGTGTACCAAGTGCAGTGCTGTCATTCCTCTTACAGACACCCATGAATGGTGTCTTAAATGTTTAGGACCTGACCATTCCATACCGGACTGCCCATCCTGCTCCCAGATGTCGAAACGTGGATTGCAGAACCGGGCCAACAAGTTCCATGTGCTGTTTCCTTCAGAAGCATCACAGTCATCCAGGTCTTCCTCTCGGATGGATCTCAGGTAACCAAAACTCCAGTGGGCAAATCCTCTAAAAGCAAATCTCTTTCTAAAGATTGAGAGGCTCTCAATTCTGAGTTCGAGGATTCTGCCCAGGCCAAAAAACCCGGGCGGGAGGTTCCGGCCTCCAAAGCAATCATGGGGTCACAGGTTGACATCGATGGCGCGGCCTCGACAGATCACCTGTTGTACTGCTCTGGGGTACCGGCCCATACCGGTACCGGACATCCAGGCAGCAGTGGCGTCTATGGGCAATACTGTCCAAGTCATGCAGCAGGCCATTCTGGCTTTTATTAATGCTGCTACGCCCTCGGTACCGCAGCCAGCGGTACCGGGTCCGGTTCCGGTAATGGCTTCCATACCGGAACCGAGGCCATCGTCTTCCAAACGCAGATCGGTTCCGCATGCCGGATCCGGGCTTTTGCCCGGTACCGATCCCATACCCGGTACGCCCGATGTCGATACCGAACGGTATGCGTATCGTGCGTTGGAAGCACATAGAGGATACTCTGCTTCTTCAGAGGATTTTAACTCCTCTGATGATTCTGATGAGTTCTCCCTTGATCTTCCTGAGGAGCCTTCTTCTCCTAACAGGAGAATGTCTCCACCAGAGGATTTGTCCTTTCAGGACTTCATCATAGAAATGGCTAAAGGTCTTTCTATTGCTTCATCCTCTGAAAAGGAACCCAGATCAAAGAAACTGGATATTTTAGGATACTCTAAGTCTCCTAAAGAGGCAGTTACCCTGCCTATCCATGAAATCCTTCAAGAACACTTGATGGACTTATGGGAGGTTCCTCTAACATTGTCTCCTTCTTCTCGCAGGTTGGACACCATGTACCGTGTCCCCCCTTCTCCTGGTTTCCAAAAAACCCAGTTGCCTCACCATTCTATTGTGGTGAAGTCTGCAATGAAGAAGATAAAGAGTACCAAAAGGCACTCTTCTACTCCTCCAGGGCGAGAATGTAAGACTCTAGACTCTTTTGGCAGGAACATTTTCCAGGCTACTATGCTTATAGCCAGGATTAATTCCTATAGTCTTTACATGGGCATGTTTCTCAGTGAAATCGCTCTAAAAGTTCGGCATTTTGCCCCCTTTATCCCTGAGGATAAGAGGGAGCAGTTCATTTCCTTAGTGAAACACCTTTTGGATATTTCAAAGTTCTCCAACAGGGCAGCTTTTGATTCCTTTGAGGGTGCTGTTAGGGCTTCGGGCATTGCTATAGCAGCCCGACGTCTTGCTTGGCTCCAGGCTTCTGATCTAGAACCTTGGGTCCTAGATGGCTTACGAAATCTGCCCTGTACAAGTGAGAACTTATTTGGTGAGGAGTGGCAAATTAAGGCCACTCAAATGGACGCAGAAAATGCCACCTTAGATAGACTTTCTAAGTCTACCTCCAATCCTGCCAAGAAGAAGTCCTTTAAGAGGCCTTATTACAAGAAGTCCAGATTTTCCACAAATACTGGCCAACAATCCTCTCAGCCTCGTTTTGCTGCTAAACGTCAGCAACCTAAACAGGCAAGGTCAAAGCCTGCGGCGTCTGCTACGCCTCAGCAGGCTCCACCCCCTCAGGGATTTTGACTTGCCCCTAGAGAACTTAACTTTTCTGGCTCTAGAACAACCAGAGCCCCTCACCATACCCGGAAGGTTAGCTCACTTTGCTCCCAGATGGGAGCAAATTACATCAGAGCAATGGACCCTCTCTATCATCAGAGAGGGTTACAAACTCCATTTTTCCGACCTTCCTCCTTATACTATGGTGAGGCAGTTCGATTCTCCCCCATCTCTCCTGGCCCTCTTGGGTCAGGAAGTCTCCTCCCTCCTTGCCCAGGGGGCAATAGAGGAGGTCCCTCTTCTTCAACAGGGGACGGGATTCTACTCCCCTTATTTTCTAATACCAAAGAAGACAGAGGGCTTCAGACCAATTCTGGATCTGAGAGAATTGAACAAATTTCTTTTCAAGGAGATATTCAAAATGCTTTCTCTGGGCATTCTCCTTCCATACCTTCAGAGTCAGGATTGGCTTTGTTCTCTAGACCTAAAGGATGCGTATACACACATACTCATCCACCCATCTCACAGAAAATACCTTCGATTTCTGTTTCAGGGAAAACATTTCCAGTACAGAGTACTCCCCTTCGGTCTAGCCTCTGCTCCAAGAGTGTTCACCAAATGCATGGCAGTCGTAGCTGCCTTTCTAAGAGGCCTGGGAATTTTCATATTCCCATACCTGGACGACTGGCTCATCCGAGCTCCCTCTCAGTCCCAGGCCCAAATTTCCCTGGACTGCACAAGGCGTCTTCTGCAGTATCTAGGACTGGTAGTAAACCTTCCCAAGTCTCAACTAATCCCTACTCAGTCTCTCGAGTTCATAGGGGCCCAGTTAGACACCATCACTGCAAGGGCCTACCTGCCTCAGGTCAGGGCCCAACGCCTGCTGAGTTTGGCCTCCCAAGCTCAGTCCAGCAGTCATTTGACAGCCCGGGAAATGCTGCGACTTCTGGGCCACATGGCCTCCACGGTACATGTGGTGCCCTACGCTCGTCTGCATATGAGAGCAGCTCAATGGACCTTGGCCACCCAGTGGACTCAAGCATCTGGAGCGCTCTCCGACCAAATACTCACCTCAAGCCGTCTATTTTGGTCCCTCCAATGGTGGACATCCACCAAGAATCTGTTGTTGGGGGCCCCCTTCCAACCTTTATTGCCCCAAGCAACCCTCACAACAGATGCCTCCCAGACAGGGTGGGGAGCTCATCTTCAGAACCTCTCCACTCAGGGCACTTGGTCTCCACAGGAGGCCACCCTTCATATCAACCTCCTGGAACTGCGAGCAATTTACCTTGCCCTCAAGGTCTTCTATACCCTCCTTGTCAACCTGACTGTCCTAGTTCAGACAGACAATCAGGTAGCCATGTTCTATATAAACAAACAAGGAGGGACAGGCTCTCTGTCGCTTTGCAACGAAGCTCTCAGATTATGGGCCTTCGCCAGAGAGCATCAAATTCACCTTCTTGCAGTGTATTTTCCAGGAGTTCAAAACTCTCGTGCAGACAGACTCAGTCGAGTTCTGCTTCCACACGAATGGTCCCTACATATGGACCAGATACGCAGAATCTTTCAGGAATGGGGGACCCCGGACATAGACCTCTTTGCAAGTCCGTGGAATGCCAAACTTCCCCGGTTCTGTTCCAGAACTCAGTGTCAGGGAGCTCAGGCCCACGATGCCTTCCTCCTGCATTGGGGTCAGGAATTCCTCTATGCCTTTCCACCCATTCCTCTAATATCCAAGACTCTGTTCAAGCTCCAGAGGGATCACGGGACTATGATCCTCATAGCTCCCCGCTGGCCACGCCAGGTGTGGTTCCCTCTACTTCTGCATCTCTCCCAGGGATCCTCGCTGGACCTGGGAGCTGCGCCAGACCTTCTGTCTCAGGAGGAGGGGACTTTGTGGCACCCAAACCCCAAATCCCTACATCTCAGAGCTTGGTTACTGAAGGCCTAAGTCTTCAAGACTTTAATCTTTCTCAACCTGTGACAGATATCCTTCATGCCTCTAGGAAACCTTCCACGAGGCGTTCTTATGCTTTCAAATGGAAACGTTTTTCCATTTGGTGTGCTCAGCAGGGTCTTGACCCTCTAGCACTTCCTTTGAATTCCCTCTTGGACTATCTCCTGCATCTTTCAAATGCAGGCCTTAAGACAAATTCAGTAAGGGTCCATTTGAGTGCTATTGCAGCATCCTTAAAACCTATAAATGGACAACCTGTCTCCTCTCATCCTCTTGTTGCACGTTTCATGAGAGGCCTGACTCTAACTAAACCTCCCATCTGACCTCCTCCGGTAGCATGGGATTTGAACCTAGTTCTAGGTCAGCTTATGAAGCCACCTTTTGAGCCTTTGGACTCTACCTCCTTCAAATTTCTTTCCTGGAAGGTTGTTTTCCTTATTGCAGTCACTTCGGCTCGCCGCATCAGTGAACTGCAGGCTTTAGTGGCTCATCCACCTTATACTAGGTTTCATCATGATAAGGTGGTCCTTAGGACGAATCCCCACTTTATGCCCAAAGTGGTCTCGCCTTTTCATCTTAATCAAGAGGTATATCTACCTGTCTTTTTCCCGGCTCCTCATGCATTCAGTGCAGAGAGGAACCTTCATACTCTGGATTGTAAAAGAGCTCTTGCCTTTTACCTCAACAGGACTCAACCACATCGAAAGTCTTCCCAACTTTTCGTGGCTTTTGATCCTTCTCATTTGGGACTTCCAGTCACCAAGCGTACACTTTCCAATTGGATTGCTCAGTGTATTTCTTTTGCTTACCAGAGTAAGAACATTTCTCTGGAGGGCCATGTCACAGCTCACAATGTGAGAGCCATGGCCACTTCTATGGCTCATCTTCACTCTGTGTCCATAGATCAGATCTGTCGAGCAGCCACTTGGGCCTCGGTTCATACCTTCACAGCCCATTACTGCTTGGACAAGGACTCCCGCCGGGATGCCTTGTTTGGTCAGGCTGTCCTCAAACACCTGTTCCATACTTAAACAACTCCTGCCCACCTTCCCTGGATGGATGCCTGAGATCCATGCGAAGATGGTTTACCCTTGGAGGGGGATCTCCCAGGCATCTTAGCTAGGGAGTCCCCATATGTGATGACTTATTCCTGCTTGTTCCTGGAGATAGCACAGTTACTTACCTGTAACAGGTGATCTCTGGGAACAGCAGGAATTAGTCATCACAACCCACCCACCTCCCCTAGGAGTTGTATCTCTATCTATCTAACTTCCTGTCCTCTCTCTCTATTGTCTCAGCTTTAAACTCGAACTGACGAGAGCTGGTCAGGAAGGCGGGAAGGCAGCGCGCATGTGCAGTGGGAGGCCCCAAAAGCTTTTAATCTGAAAAGCTGGGGAGCTTTCCCGCGCGGGCTCCGTCGGTACCGACGTACCCATATGTGATGACTAATTCCTGCTGTTCCCAGAGATCACCTGTTACAGGTAAGTAACTGTGCTTTATAGCAACAGGATAAAATCCAAATAAACAAAACTATCTCTTATATCTCAACAAATAGGGGTGACCCACGTGGAGCGGTGAGTACACCCCTAAACAAAGGCATGGGGAGGGGTGAGCTGCATGGAGCGGCAGGTGCACCTATCCTTGCCGCCTTGCTGGGCAGACTAGATGGACCATACTGGTCTTTATCTGCCTCCATATACTATGTTACTATATATTATATTCACTACAATGTTTGGTGACATTATTCCATTCAGTATCGGCATTTGTTTGGAACCCATTGCTCCGTTTAAATCTCCCAGAGCGTTTTGCATTAATATGCTGGACTTTCAGTCCTTCTTTTATTCGGATATTCATTTTATCTTTGGTTTAATTTTCTCAGAATTATAAATTTGGGAGACTTTCATTTATGATCCAGTTTTTATTCCACTTGTCTCCCTTTTATTGTATAGGGTTTTAATTTTATTATTCTATAAGGTTTTAACTTTATTGCACGTGTTACCTTTCTTTTTATTCCTTATGGCATGGCTAACCTTGTGTGATTCATTTTTATCTTGTTATTATTTTTAATGATCAGGACCACATAGATCGCAATCCATGATTCCTCCAATGCATGCTGTTCTGACCTGATCCTGAGATCTTTTTAAGATGCCCGTTTTTTATGACTTCTTTTCATGAGTTGTTTTTTTAAAAAGTGCCGATTACCTACTTCTAGGCATTTATTATCTGTTGACAATTATCTTTGGAGTTTTATGCACTCCTTTATGCCTGCTTGTGTATATGTTTATATGGTTCTAATGGCATCAAATTCAACCTCAAAAGCACAGACTCTACCTGCTTGCCATCTTACTAGCTTTCCAGGCAAAAGGCAATCACACTGGAGGCATTGGAGGATGACTCCTAGAATCCACGGTGTTTGTGGTCCTTATTACAAGGTAATTGTGATATATTATTCTCTTTCTATACTGACAGTCCCTCAGTGCCTCTTAAAATGTTCCTTGCTATTTGAGCTTTGGCATGCTTCTCCCTCCCTCCAGCATTTATATAACAGTTCTACATTTGGAGTCGGTTTTCAATCTTAATAGCAGGAGGTTATTTTTATACAAATCTCAAAAATCTTTTATTTACAATTCTTATTTGTCCATTTTTGCATTCATTAGAGACTACTCTCCCCAACGGGACTCTGCTTATGATTACCTAACCCATATTGGTTCTCAACAATTAAGCAGCATACTGTAAGTCTGTACGGTACCTCTTTGCTTAATTTGTTCACTTAATCCAAGGGTCTCCAGTCCTGGAGGGCTGCAGTCCTGCCAGGTTTTTGAGATATCCCTAATGAATAGGCATGAGATATATTTACATGCCCCCATTGTATTTGAAGTTATCTCATGCCTATTCATTGGGAATATCCTGAAAACCTGACTGGTTTGTGGCCCTCCAGGACTGGATTTGGACACCCCTGACTTACTCCCCTCATCATCCACATATTCTGATGTGTTATTTAAGAAATATATATCATAAATAGGAGTGGAGGAGTAGCCTAGTGGTTAGAGCACTGGCTTGGTATTCAAGAGACCAGGATTTGATTCTCACTAGTACTCCTCATGGCCTTCAGCAAGTCACTTAAGCCTCCATTGCCTTAGAAGAAAGGCTTGGCAATCTACTTCTGGTCATGCTGCCAAGAAAACCCTGGAGCTGCTGCGTTGCCAGGAGTCAGCATTGACTGAAAGGCACACATTGCATTGCATATTATACATGTCTCTCCTTGTAATACACAATGGTTTTATTGGTCACTTTTAATTATTAATATACATGTCTTTCTAATTCATTTTACTTAACATTTTACACAGTTTTTACCTGTCTTATCTAATGAACATTGGGGTATGTTTAATAAGCAGTCTTAATGTGCAGCCGGCGTTAGTGTGCAGGATGCCATATAAGGTAGTAGGCGTTCCTGTCTTAAGGTAGCATTTAGGGTTATCGTGCGATAAGGTACGTTTTCATGCAATACAGGGAGCCGTGGCACATTAATGCGCGTTAGCCTTAATTAGGTGCGCTGACCTACAAACACAGCAACAGAGGTGTAGCACAATGGTTAGTACATTGACTGATGAAAAAGGGGTCAAGCGTTCAATCCCCCAGTGGGCTTGATGAGTAAGGCTGTCTGAGGCATTACCTTTTACTTTAAATCAGTTTGTGTGGTGACCTGCAGTCCTTCTGTAGCCAGTCAAGAGATTGTTAGTAGCTGTAGCTCACTGGTAACTTCAATGCCTGTGGAGCCAAAGGGCATGGGTTTGATCCCACAGTGGGGTTATTTGATAGGGCAGTCTGAGGCATTTTCAATTTAAATTAGTGCTGCCAGCAAACACACCCTCACAGTGCATAACCTAAGGTGCCGCATAAGGCACTCTAGAGGGCACATTATAAAGTCCACTGTCCACCAAGGCACCTTTTAATGTGCCTTATAGGGTGCTTTATAGCGCGCCCTATAGAGCACTTTAGAGGGTGCCTTATGAGGCACCTTAAGGCTACAGCACTGGAGGGTGGTTTTGATGGCAGCACTAATTTAAATTAAAAAATGTCGGGAAGGTCGGGGGTTCAAATCTCACTAGAAGACAGCAACCTTGGGCCAGAAGGAATGGGGTTTCTAGTCCCACAGGTGCTCCTTGTGGTCTTGGGCAAGCCATTAACCCTCCATTGCCCATGTTCCCTGTAAGTATTAGTGTATGTGTCTCATATCCCCTCGTGTTAAATGTGTCCCCCAATTGTGTTGAGACCACTTTGATTGAAGGATAAGGTGGTATACAAAACTGTCTAAATAAATATGGAGCACCCAGAATAGTGCATATCCTGTGTTGGTGCCATGGTCACATGATGGAGGTGAAAGGGGGGGGGGCGGTATTTGGACCCATAGGCGGATTATGTACCACCACCCAACCCACCCTCTGTGGCTCAGGGTGGGAAATTGGATCTCCCACCAACAGATCCACATTCTACCTCCCTGCAATGGTGGAAGTAGAGAGGACCATCAACCCCAGTCCTGCTGGGGAACAGACACCCTACAGGGCACTCAATGCAGATTCGTACACATCCATAAGGCAAGGCAGACAGTAGGCCTGGAAATGCTCAGCTGCCCCCCACCACTATCTGATATTCTCCAGCAGCAAGCCTCCAGCCGCTGCACACTACAAGGTGTTCCAGCCAGACACATACTGACTGCAGACAGTCTGCTAGCTAGTCTGTAGTGCATGTTGCTGGAGGAGATGCGTGTACCCAGAACTGGGATGTCAGCATACACACCAAGCAGAGAAATCAGTGATTGGGCCCCAAAAGGAAACCCATAAATATCACATGAAAAAAATACTCTATAGCACTATGGGGGAACCTAGCCATTCCGTGGTCACTGCTCAGTCAGGGTGAGAGTGACCTCCCAGCAGGACATGCTGTGGCCACCCTGTCCATGCAGGTGGTTGTCAGGCACTACAATGTCCGAGCCATTGCCCTATGCCCTGTGCAGATGCATACAGACCAGGCCACCCTGTCCGGGCTATACCCATGGTACCTTGCTCCTCATTATGCACATTGGCAGAGTTACACTGGCTACAGTGTGGGCTGAGGAAGGTGTTGGCAGACACCACACACTGGATAGACAAACACATGCTTCCATACCTATGCCAGCATTGTGCAAATATAGAGGCTTTTGGCAGCCCTGGCCACCGCACCAGTCCTGGGCACAGTGCAGGCATGGCTATGGTATGCAATACTGTTGGGGTCACTCCCCAGGGTGGTAAACACTGTCAGACACCAGACCTGAAGCACACTCCACAGACATCAGAAAGGTTGCTATGATGCAGCTCAGTCAACAAATTTTGCTTAACTTAGGAATTGCTATCTGCCAGTAATCATAGCAACCTTTTGATAGGTGTGTACCATATTCCCAGGTTTAGGGTGGCATTGCTAAGGTATGCAAGTGCTAGTATTGGGAGATGCACGCAGGGCCCAACATCCTGTCTCTCCAGGAGGCTTTGGATAATGGAGCCTGTGGGTGAGGGTGTGTCTGCCCCTGTTGGCCGCTGCTCTAGGGCAGAGGTTCCCAACTCCAGTCCTGGTGGGCCAAACACTGTTCGGGTTTTCATGCTGTTCCTAATGAATATGCATGAGATACATCTGCATACCATGGGGGCGTTGCATAGACATGCAGCACAGCCATGTTTATTAGAGGCAGCATGGAACCTGAATGGTATTTGGCCCTCCAGGACTGCATTTGGGAGACTCTGCTCTAGGTAATGCGCATGTTTATAGTGTCTGTGCTCTGTAGGGTAAAATGTAGGCGTATTGGGCATGTTTCTGTTATCTGCAATAAAGGTTCTGTCTGTATTACCACGTTTTAGTAGTGGGTAAAATATGGGGATTGGGTTGGCTGGAACTGCAGCTGGGACTTGAACCTGTGACCTGCTCCTAAACACACTGGCTGTGTTCACTGCACCACCATGTTGCCACAGAGAGTGTGCTTTCCCTGGAGATACCATGACTGTTTGTCAGACAGAGCCTGTCTGTTGCAGTGCACGGCACCCACCTAAACAGGGCTAGGCCACGGTCTGCTCTGGGCAGCTGCCACTGCCCCCTCCACCACCAGTACCCCTCTGCCACCATGCTGACATGCCTTTCTGCTGGTGGTGCTGGTGGTGCGCAGTCTCAGGCCATCCAGTGTTCTGGTAGGCGGATGCCTATGGTGCTGGTTCTGGGGTAGGGGTGCCTGCATAGCTGTCCACGCTTCCCCCCAGCATCGCCTGCCAATGTTCCGTGCCATTGGGGGTACCTGCTGGGTACTATCCCCTGTGACACCATGGGAAGCACACTCGTGCCCATGTTGGGCCCTCAGCAGTTGCTGTCTGGCTGCTCTACTGTTTCAGCATTCCTATGGGCCAGCTTGGCATCACCCTAGTCCGCAATGTGGCCCAGCTGCACCACAGCATGTGCCGCCTGCAGCCCTCTGTGTCCCCTTTTCCAGCATCTGTCCAGTTGCCTGTTCCGACATGCCCGCCCTGCTGTTGCGGAACATGTACATGCCATAGGAAACCTGTCCAATGGAGGGGAAAAACCTGCTCAGCACAATTTCACTGTGGGCTCATTCACCTTGTATGGGGACGGAGCATAGACCCTTCCAAAATTCATATCTTTTTTTTGGAGCTTTCTTGGGAGTGTTTTTTGAAGTTTCCCATTGATATCACTATTAACCAGCTTGGTTATTTTTTATTTAGATTTTCTTCTGTTCATTTTGACTGTTTATTTGCCCTTTTGTTCCGTGTACATGTATCACACTTATCACTTTTTGTAGGTTTCCCTGGTTTTGCTGTACATTGCTGACGGAAATGGTTTCTTTTCCCTTTAAATCAGCTCTAATGCCAGGGTTTCACTGGCGATAGTTTTGAGCCTCGGATTTCATAGCGTTAGTGTGCAGGGAGCCTCTCCCCTCCCACTCTCCACCCATTGACCCTCTCTCTCCTCGGGGAGCCTTCCTCCGCCCTCCGGGAGCCTTTCTCCGCCTTCAGTGCCCGTTTGCGCCGCTGCGCGCGTTAATGCGCGATAAGGCGCCTTATCGCCCGGTAAAGCACCATTATCGTGTGATAAGGCACCTTATCATGCGATAACGTGGAAGAGCGCACATTAAGACGGTTTAGGGGCATGTTTACTAAACCGTCTTAATGTGCGCTCTGTGACATTATCACGCGATAAGGTATGGCGCTTTATCAGGCACACAGGTACCTTATCACGCGATAACGCGTGCAGTGGCGCAAACGAGCTCTGAAGGCGTGGAAAGGCTCCCAGTTCCCCCTACCAGGCCGAGGTGCTGTGGGGGTGCATACCCCATCTTGTGCCCATCTGTCGACTGCTGATTTGCATGTGCAGTGCATCATGGGTACGGGTGGGTTAACCCTATCCTGGTAACCACAACAGACAGTTTGTGTGGTGAAGTGCATTCCTTCTTCAGCCAGCCAGGGGTTTGTTGGTAGCTGTAGCCCACTGGATACTTCACTGCCTATGAAGCCAGAGATCATGGGTTCAAACCAATGGTGGGGTTATTTGATAGGGCTGTCCTCAGCATTGTCTATTTGTAATGTACATTAGGGCTGCCAGCAAAAACACCCTCAGAGTATTGTAACCTTAAGGTGCCTCATAAGGCGCCCTATCAAGCGCCTTATAAGGTGTCCTATAGGGAACATTATAGGGTGCCTTGGCGTTATCGCGTGATAATCCCATTTTGCTATGTTAAGACTGAAACACCCACTCCTTTTATGGCATCCTGCACACTATCGCCGGGCACACGTTAAGACGGTTTAGTAAACATACCCCTTATGTTTATTAATTGATTATTCTTATCCTTCCTATAATGTATCTTATGCTTTTAATGTTAGTATCATATTTATACTTTTAATTTAATTAGCATATTCCTAATTTGTTGGAAACTTATTTTAAATGACCAAACTTGGATGTTCTCTGCATTCTTACATGTTATGTCTTTTAGAATTATTTATGATTATAATCTTCTTAATTTATTTATTAGGACATAACATGATTTGCTGTATTGAAGCTTTTAACCCAATGGGCCCGATTCCATTGAAGATGTAGATGTCCTTTGTACGACGGGGCTGACCCAGACGTACGAAGGAGATCACGATTCTGATCCCGCGGGGCACGTCTAACCTCGCGGGATCAGAATTGCAAGCAGCACTGTATGTGCAGGCCGGGACTGCGATTCAGTCCCGGCCTGCACATATAGTGCTAGTCCAGCTAACTCAGCCAGGGCTTTTAAATGGAGCCATGGCACTGCAGCTCCTTTTACTACTACTACTACTACTACTACTACTGAGCTTTTTTATAGCGCTACCAGACGTAAGCAGCGCTGTACAAACATGTAAGAGACAGTCCTGCTCATCAGAGCTTACAATCTAGTCAAGACAAACACAGAAAGCGTAAGCAGGGGTAGAACAGAGCTTACAATCTATTCAATACAAACATGGAAGGCGTAAACAAGACAAACACAGAAGGCGTAAACAGGGGTAAAAGAGACAAACACAGAAGGCGTAAACAGGGGTAAAAGAGACAAACACAGAAGGCGTAAACAGGGGTAAAAACAGGGGGAAGGAAAGGAGATCAGGTGAGTCAAGTTCCAAAGGCAGCAGCTAAGTTAATTCCCCACAGCCTGATCCCCAATCTGGCCTCCTAAGGCCAGGGTCGGGCTGTGGGGGATTAACTTTGTCCCCCTCCCCTCTGCCCCTTCCATAGAAACATAGAAATATGATGACAGAAAAAGACCACATGGCCTATCTAGTCTGTCCTTCCATATTAACAACTACAACAGTCCCCTTTTTATTTTAGAGATCCTCTGTGTTGGTCCCATGCTTTTTTGAATTCAGTTACTGTCCTCATCTCTACCACCTCCACTGGGAGACAATTCCACGGATCCACTATTCTTTCCGTAAAGAAATATTTCCGCATATCACTCCTGAATCTATCTCCCTTCACCCTCATCCCATGTCCCCTCATAGCAGAACTTGCTTTCAATTGAAAGAGGCTCTCTCCCTGAACATTTATGCCACGGAGGTATTTAAACATCTCAATCATATCACCTCTATCCCGCCTTTCCTCTAAGGTGTACATATTAAGATCCTTAAGTCTGTCCTCAAATGCTTTATAATTAAGCCCACTAATCATTTTAGTAGCCACCCTCTGCACCGACTCCATCCTGTTCACATCCTTTTGAAGGTGCGGTCTCCAGAATTGCACACTATACTCCCAATGAGGTCGCACCAAAGACTTATTTTATTTATTTATTTATTTACATTTCTGATATACCGCGCTATTAAAATCAGTGCAGTTCACAATAAACAGAACAATGCTACAATGTATCAACGACACAATGCGCTTACAGAGAACAGGGTAATAGCTTAAGGGAGAACATGGGCAAACTATTTACAGAACATTTTTACAAAGCTACAGAGTTATACAGAGGCACTATCACCTCCTTTTTTCTGCTAGCCATTCCTCTCCGTATGCACCCAAGCATCCTTCTAGCTTTTGCCGTTGCCTTTTCTACCTGTTTAGCTACTTTAGGATCATCAGACACAACCATGCCTAGATCCCACTCTTCTTTAGTGGACAAAAGTACTTCACCCCTTATACTATATTGCTCCCTTGGATTACTGCAGCCCAAATGCATGATCTTACATTTTTTAACATTAAATCCCAGCTGCCAAATTCTAGACCATTCTTCAAGCTTAGCTAGATCCCTCCTCATGTTATCTACACCTTCCTGGGTGTCTACTCTATTGCAGATTTTGGTATCATCCGCAAAGAGACAAACCTTACCCGACAGCCCTTCTGCTATATCACTAACAAAGATGTTAAAAAGAATCGGATCAAGGACAGATCCCTGGGGCACACTACTGGTAACATCCTTCTCCTCAGAGTGAGCTCCATTTACTTGTACACTTTTCGCCTCCCACCCAACCAATTTCTAACCCAAGCAGTAACTTTAGGGTCCATCCCTAGGGTGCTCAGTTTGTTTATAAGTTGCCTGTGAGGAACAGTGTCAAAGGCTCTACTGAAATCTAAATAAACCACATCTAGGGCTCTCCCTCAGTCCAACTCCCTGGTCACCCAGTCAAAGAAATCAATCAGATTTGTCTGACAAGACCTGCCTCTGGTGAATCCATGCTGCCTCGGATCCTGTAATCCGCTGGACTCGAGAAACTTTACTATTTTCTCTTTCAGTAGCGTTTCCAATTTACTCACCACCGAAGTTAAACTAACCGGTCTGTAGTTTTCAACCACATCCTTACTTCCACTTTTGTGTAAAGGCACCACATGAGCCTCTCTCCAGTCCTTTGGCACTACTCCCGACTCCAACGAGGCTTTGAAAAGGTCAGTCAGTGGAGCTGCTAGAACATCCCCAAGTTCCCTCAGTATTCTCAGGTATATCCCATCCGGTCCCATCGCTTTGTCTACTTTAAGTTGAGCTAGTTTCTCATGAACACAGTCTTCTGAAAATTGTTCAAGATGTCCCTCGCTTCTTTTCCTGTTTGTGGGTGTTTTCTGAGGTCCTGCTCCTGGTTCTTCATCTGTTAACACAGAACAGAAATATTTGTTAAGCAATTCCGCTTTATCCTTATCAGCTTCTACATATTCCTCCCCTGCACCCTTGAGTCTGACAATACCACTTTTGCCCTTACTCTTCTCACTAACAGATCTGAAAAATGTCTTATCCCCCCATTTTATTGCATTGGCTATTTCCTCCTCCTTTTGAATCTTTGCCTTCCTGACTACTTTGCTAGCTTCTCTAAGTTTAAGAACATAAGAACATAAGACATGCCATACTGGGTCAGACCGAGGTCCATCAAGCCCAGTATCCTGTTTCCAACAGTGGCCAATCTAGGTCATACGTACCTAGCAATATCCCCAAAAGACACAGGTTCCACAATGTTTGTACTGGGTCAAGCATTGATATCCTGGGTCCCTTTTTAATAGTGGTTTATGGACCTTTCTTCCAGGAACTTGTCCAAACCTTTTTTAAACCCAGCTATACTAACAGCCCTTACTACATCCTCCGGTAACAGATTCCAGAGTTTGATTACACGTTGAGTGAAAAAAGATTTTCTCTTATTTGTCTTAAATAGTTTACCCTGTAGCTTCATTACATGTCCCCTAGTCTTTCTATATTCTGATAAGGTAAACAATTGATCTACGTTTACCCGTTCCACTCCGTTCATTAATTTATAGACCTCTATCATATCTCCCCTCAGCTGTCTCTTTTCCAGGTTAAAGAGCCCTAACCTTTTTAGCCTCTCTTCATAGGAGTAGCCTTCCATCCCCTTCACCAATTTGGTGGCTCTTCTCTGTACTTTTTCTAATAACTCTATGTCCTTTTTAAGATACGGTGACCAGAATTGCACACAATATTCAAGGTGCGGTCGTACCATGGAGCGATACAGAGGCATTATAATATCCTTTGTTTTATTCTCCATCCCTTTCCTTATGATACCTAGCATTCTATTTGCTTTCTTGGCCGCCGCTGCACACTGGGCGGAGGGTTTTAACATGTTATCCACGATGACTCCTAAATCTTTTTCCTGGGTGGTGGTTTCTAATGTGGAGCCTTGCATCGTGTAACTATAGTGTGGGTTGTTCTTTCCTAGGTGCATAACTTTGCACTTGTCCACATTAAATTTCATCTGCCATTTGGATGCCCAGTCTTCCAATTTATCCAGATCCTCCTGCAGTTTTCCACAATCCTCTTGGGTTTTAACAACTTTAAACAGTTTTGTGTCATCTGAAAATTGTATAACCTCACTAGTTATTCCCTTTTCCAGGTCATTTATGAATATGTCAAAAAGTAGCGGACCCAGTACAGATCCCTGGGGTACTCCACTATTCACCTTTTTCCATTGGGAATATTGGCCATTTAGCCCTACCCTCTGCTTTCTATCTTTTAACCAGTTCCCGATCCACAATAGTACACTGCCTCCTATCCCATGACTTTTTAGCTTCACCAAAAGTCTCTGATGGGGGACCTTGTCAAAAGCTTTCTGAAAGTCCAGATACACTATATCAACTGACTCACCTTTGTCTACTTGTTTATGCACACCTTCAAAAAAACATATCCGATTAGTAAGACAAGATCTTCCTTGTCTAAAGCCATGTTGACTGTCTCCCATTAGGCCATGACTATCTACATGCTGTGTAATTTTGTTCTTTATGATGGTTTCTACCATTTTCCCTGGTACTGACGTCAGGCTCACCGGTCTGTAATTTTCCGGGTCACCCCTGGAACCCTTTTTAAAAATTGGTGTTACGTTGGCAACCCTCCAATCTTCAGGTATTACAGATGTTTTTAATGAAAGTTCACAGATTACCAATAGCTGGTCTGCAATCTCATATTTCAGTTCTTTCAACACTCTGGGATGTATACCATCCGGTCCAGGTGATTTGCTACTATTCAGTTTATCAAATAGTTGTAATATATCTTCCCGGTGTAGCGATATTTCTCTCAATTCCTCTGCAGTATCACCTTTAAATACCACTTCAGTCTTGGGTAACATCCCTACATCTTCCTCAGTAAAGACCGAAGCAAAGAATTCATTCAGCCTCTCTGCTATAGCCTTGTCTCCTCTTACTGCCCCTTTTACCCCTCTATCATATATATATATAATTACAGATGCCTGTCTTCCTCTCTCTGTGATCTCTTGTATTTCATGAAGGCCTCCCTCTTTTTCTTCACTTTTTCAACTACTTCTTTCGAAAACCATAGCGGTCTCCTTTTCCTTTTACCTTTATTTACCATTTTAACAAAAAGGTTGGTTGCCCTTAAAATATCCCCTTTCAGTTTTGCCCACTGTTTTTCTACATCCCCCAGCTGTTCCCATCCCACTAACGACTCCCTGAGGTATTGGCCCATCTTGGCAAAGTTAGTCTTCCTAAAGTCTAAGATCCTCACCTTTGAATGGATTCTAACAGCCCTAGTCCTAATACTGAACCACACCATCTGGTGATCACTGGATGCAAAATGATCTCCCACTACAACATCAGAAACACTTTCACCATTAGTAAGCACCAAGTCCAGTATGGCCCCTTCATGTGTGGGGTCTGTTACCAATTGCCTGAATAGTTCTCCCTGTAGAGAATCCAGGATCTCCTTACTTCTAGATGATACTGCAGCAGGAATGTGCCAATCAACATCTAGCATATTAAAATCCCCTATCAGTAGACCTTCCCCTTTCCTAGCAATACTGCATGTCTTCAATTAACTCTCTGTCCACCTCTTCCTCTCATGAAGGAGATCTGCATATCACCCCAATGCAAATAGATTTCTCTTTTTCGCTCTTTCTAGTTTAACCCACAGTGCCTCCTCTCTCCCTTTTAAGCTCTGTAATTCCAAAGCTTTAATAATAGTTTTTGCATATAGTGTCACTCCTCCTCCCCTTCTTCCTACCCTGTCCTTTCTGAATAAAGTATAGCCAGGTATAGTTACATCCCAATCATGGTTTTCTGTGAACCTTGTTTCTGTAACTGCCACTAAATCCAAGTCAGCCATTCCCACCAAAGCTTCAACATCAGGGATCTTATTTCCCATGCTATGGGCATTTATATACACTGCTTTCCATATGTTAACCCTGTTACCCATTTTCATAAAGGTATTTAATGTATCACCTACCTGGGGGCTTTCACCTACCTGGGGGCTTTGCTCACCCATCCCCAACAAATCTAGTTTAAAACCCTCTTCAATAGATTAGCCAGTCTACTACCGAAGATGTGTTGACCTGTCTTGGACAGATGGATGCCATCTCTGCTCTGCAACCCTTGAAACAGCATCCCATGGTCTAGGAAACCAAAACGCTCTCGATGACACCATCCATGCAGCCATGCATTCATCTCCAGGATGCAAGCCTCTCTGTCTTGGCCTTTCCCCTCAACAGGGAGGATTGAAGAGAACACCACCTGTGCACCTAACTGCTTCACCCTCTGTCCCAGAGCCATGAAGTCACTTTTGATACGTTCCGAGGTATACCTGGCAGTATCATTTGTTCCAACATGGATTAGCAATATTGGGTAATAGTCAGTGGGCTTGATGAGTCTCGGCAAACTCTCCGTAACTTCTTGGATTTTGGCACCAGGCAGACAGCATACCTCTCTGGACATCAAGTCTGGTCGGCAGATGGACGCCTCAGTACCCCTCAGAAGAGAGTCTCCAACCACCACTACCCTTTGTTTCCTTGTGGTCACTGATTCTGCAACTTTGGGGTATTTGAGCTCTGGTTCTTCCCTTTCCAGGGATGCTTTCACCTCCTCCACTTCCAGGGCTGCATAATGGTTCCATGCCCCAAATCAGCAGAAAAACCTCCCCGGCCAATTTGCCAGCCCTGGCTCCCCGGTCTCTTCCCCATCCCAACTAACTTCCCCGCACAACCGTCAGGAAAGTTAGTCGGGGGCTTGCAGCTATTCGTGGTTTGTAATATCCCCCTTTGTGTATAAGTTTTACCTAGAGCTATTTCATCTCTGACAAAGGCTATTCACCAAAACATGGCTGTGTTGCGTGTTTGGCAGTGTTATCTTCAATAAAGATCTTTTCTTGTTACTTCACTCCTATTTTGTTGCTTTAACCCAGTATAATTATATCCCAGTCATGGTTGTCCATGAACCATGTCTCCATAACCACCATTAAATCTTAATCAGCCTCTTCCATTAAAGCCTCAGCATCTGAGATCTTATTTCCCATGCTAAGGGCATTTATGCACACCGCTTTCCAGATGTTACCCCTTTTACCCATTTCTACAGAGGTATTTAATGTTTTACTTACCTGCGGCATTTCATTTGGGGGCTTTCTTCACCCATTCTCAATGAATCTCTTTTAAAGCCCTCTTCAGCAAGTTAGCCAGTCTGTTGTGGAAGACACTTTAACCCTTCTTGGATAGGTGGATGCCATCTCTGCTCTGCAGCCTTTGGAAAATCATCCAATGGTCCAGGAAACCAAAATGCTCTCGATGACACCATCCACACAGTCATATATTCATTTCCGGGATGCAAGCTTCTTTGCCTCGGCCTTTCCCTCAACATGGAGGATTAACAAGAACACCACCTGAGCATCTATCTGCTTCACCTTCTGTTCCAGAGCCATAAAATCACTTTTCATAAGCTAGCAGTATTATTTGTGCTGACATGTTTGAGCAACATTGGATAATAGTAGGCTTGATGAGTCTCAGCAAACTCTCCGTAACATCTTGGATTTTGGCACTTGGCAGACATCACACCTTTCTGGACATCACATCTGGTCAGCAGATGGATGCCTCAGTATCCATCAGAAGAGAGTCACCAACCACCACTACCCTTCGCTTCCTTGTGGTCACCAATTCTGCAACTTTGGGGTGCTAGAGCTCTGGTTCTTCCCTTTCCTGGAATGCTTTCACCTCCTGCACTTCTAGAGCTGCACACTGGGTCTTCAATTTGAGGGCTAGATTAGTTGCATTGTTGATTCTGTAGGTTTTGGTGACTCAGGTCCAGCTCTCTTCATTCTGTAGCATACCATCTTCACCTCCGTCGGAGAGCTTGGATGCTTCAGGAAGCATCTCATTAATGTACTTTTTACTGTCTTGAATGCTTCTCAACCTTGCCACTTCTTCTCTGAGCTCCTCCACTAATTTCATGAGGGCTTCAGCTTGCAGGCATCTTATACATGGAACCACTCCCTTGACTGGCATCGGGCTGTCTGTCTGGACAGAGGCAGAAGCTGTAATGGGGCAACAACTTTGGGAAAATGATTTTTCTCAGCCATCGTTCAGTTGGTGGAGCTTTGGTACCTGTTGAAGTAAATGAGAGACCTACCAAAGTGCCTAAATTTTCCTCAGCTGTCCATTAAGAGAAAAAGCAGCTAACCTCTTTTATGTGTGTCCTAACAGCATTGTTCTATGTCCCAATGTGTATCCCTGCTTCTTGCTAAACAGTTATTTACAGTAGTAAATTTTGATATTATGGTGGTCATTCTGAAACACGGGTTGTGGGGCTATACATCCAGGTGGGACATGCTGCCCCGCAATCCACCTAGACCCTAGACTCCTACTGGCTCTCTCCGGGAGAGTGGCAGGGGGCAGGAGGGGTCGGAATGGGGGCGGGCCATCCAGAAGAACGTACAGGGCCGATTCAGGTCACCCAAAAGGTGATTTTTGCTGAGTTTGCTGCATAACTGTGAGTCTGTTTGTCTTAAAATAACTGTGAATCTGTTTGTCTCCACATGTTTATCTATCTATCTGTCCTTAGTAGTGGTATCCCTTTCCTACTCCATTGCTGTAGAGTTTTAAACTTTCTCTTAGCCTACCTGAGGGACTACCCCTCCCCCCCTGCTGAGTTACTGTTTGTGGACCTCCATTTCCTGTGCTGCATTTGGGCTTGCTTAGATTGCCTTTCTGTTCCTTAAGAAAAGGAGTGCTTTCCAGAGCTCTCCCAAAAGGTGATTTTTCCTGAGTTTGCTGCATAACTGTGAGTCTGTTTGTCTTCAAATAACTGTGAATCTGTTTGTCTCCACATATTTATCTATCTGTCCTTAGTAGTGGTTTCCCTTACCCACTCTATTGCTGTAGAGTTTTAAACTTTCTCTTAGCCTACCTGAGGGACTACCCCTCCCCCCCTGCTGAGTTACTGTTGTGGACCTCCATTTCCTGTGCTGCACGTGTCTATTTGTCCTTAGTGGTGGGTTCCTGTGCCCACAGTTCAGGAACAGCCTACTGGCCAGAGACACTTAGGTTCCCGCCCACCCTACCCCTCGCCCCACCCACCCCAGGGGCTACATTACCTATATAGTGGTCACATACGTGCCATCTATCATCCCTAACCTGGGTTAAAAGCCACATCGTCTTCATCTTTTCTTCTTCTTCTTCCTCTTCTGGGACTTCATAAACAACATGCCGTGTATTCAGTGCAATAACTGTGGTACTTTCATTCCAAGATGAATCATTTGGAGCCTAAGAGCTTGTCCTATAAGCCTAAAGTCAGCTGCATGCATGAAGAACTGACTCTACTAAAGAAAGACCTAGCTGCCATGCATAAAGAAGTGTCTCTACTGAGGGAGGAACTGGCTGCAATGAAGCGCACCTCTTCTAGGATACAAACTAAACAAAGTCCACCACCGCTCCCACAAAGAATCAAATGCCCCAGGAACAAATGGATCACAGTGGGTTCTGGTAGATTGCAACCAGTAACACAGAGACATCCTGTACATCAAGAGATATCCCTGCACAATGCCTTCTCTGCCTTGGCTAATGAGGATGCCCAATCCAAAGAAACTGAAGGGCCCTTAAATGAGTCAGACAATGCCCAATCCCCTGCTAAAGCACCAAATATGAAGAAAACCTCACCAAACAGAAAATTACTACTACTTGGAGATTCCATCATCAGAGGCACCAACTTGGGAACACAGTTCAAAGGAGAGAAGATAGTCATGTGCCTACCAGGCTCTTCAGCCAGCAGGAATACAAACCAAGTTGTTGAATTACTTAGCGCAAAAAGTGAACACTCCAAACTTGATGTTATTATCCACTTAGGCACAAACAACCTGGCTAGGAACAGTGCCTCCACAGCCCAAAAGGACTTCCAATCTCTGGGAGAGAAACTCAAGCGCGTTGTTAACACTGTTGCATTCTCAGAAGCTCTACCTGGTCTTGGTAAGGGGACAAAAAAGCTGCATCGCATTAACAGCTTTAATACATGGCTCCAGACCTGGTGCAAACAAGAAGGTTTCAGATTTATTGGTAACTGTGACAACAGATGGACCAACAAGAGACTATACTGTGCTGATGGACTACATCTCTCTGTCGCAGGGAAAAGAATCCTAAGTGAAAAATTCAGGCAGTATGTGGATATGCATTTAAACTAGGAAGAGGGGGTGACGGATGTGGAAGGTCAACATCTGCATGCCACCCCCAGCAAAAGCAGAACACCATCAGAAACAGCCACAATTTTAAACCACACATCAAAAACATGTGGGAAGAAGTAGGCAGAACAAAATCAATGCAAAATACACACAAGCCAGGAGAATGCTGGAAAGCAATGAGCACAAATGCTCGAAGCTTAGCCAACAAAATTCCAGACCTGGAAGCACTAATGGTGGAAACGAATTTGGACATTGTGGCCATTACAGAAACATGGTTTAATGAATCACATGACTGGGATATAGCCATAGCTGGCTATAATCTATTCAGAAGAGACAGAGAAAATGGAAAAGGAGGAGGAGTAGCCTTTTATGTCAAAAGCAATATTAAAGCTACTGAAATGCAGGGGACATGGGGAAAAGAAGAAGCACTCTGGATTGCGTTGGAAAGAGGAGATGGCACTGTCATCCATATTGCTGTAGTCTACAGACCTCCGACTCAAATTGAAGAGAGAGATAACAAATTGATTAAATATATTGCCAAGATAGCAACAAAGGGGGAAGTGATCATATTGGGTGACTTTAATCTACCTGATGTGGATTGGATTACTCCTTCTGCACATCTGGAAAGAAGCAAAAAAATTGTGGATGCTCTCCAAGATACATTATTTAGACAAATGGTGATGGAACCAACCAGGGAAAAAGCTCAGCGCTGGATGTAGTGCTCACCAACGGTGATAGTGTGTCGAATGTCTGCGTGAGTGCCCCTGTGAGCAACAGCGACCATCACACGGTGTGGTTTGAGATAAAAGCCATGGTACAGGCCAATCATAGCAAGCTCAAAGTCCTAAACTTCAAATACACTGACTTCAATAAAATGGCAGAGTACTTAAAGAAGGAGATGACGGGGTGGAAGGAGATAAAGGAAGTGGAATTGCAATGGGCTAAACTAAAGAAGGCAATAAAAGGGGCAACAGATAAATAAAAACAAGAGGAGAAGGAAACCTATTTGGTTTTCCAAAGAGGTGGCTGCTCAAATAAAGGCAAAAAACACAACTTTCGCAAAATTTAAAAGCTTGTAAACAGAAGAACACAGAAATGAATACAGGATCCAACTCAAAGAGTCTAAAAGAGTAATAAGGATAGCAAAATCAAAGGCAGAGGAAAGGATGGCTAAAGATGTTAAGGGTAGCAACAAAACTTTCTTCAGGTATTTTCGGGAAAGGAAGAAGATCAGAGTTGGAATTGCAGGACTCAAAAGTGCTGGGAAAGGACTTGTGGAAAGTGACACTGAAAATGCAAAATTGCTAAACAAATACTTCTGCTCTGTTTTTACTAAAGAAGATCCTGGAGATGGACCAGCTGTGACTCCCAAATATAAAAATGGGAATGAAGTAGATACCACACCATTCACAGAAGATGAGGTGTTAGAACAACATCTAGCAGGGCCTACAAATTCTATGCACCAACGATCTGGAATAACCTCCCTCACAACATCCGAGCAATCCCAGACATATTCCAATTCAGGAAAGCCTTGAAACACTACCTCTTCCTCCTGCATTACCCGGAAACCAATAGGAGATCAGCACCAACTGCTGAAACCACCCAAATCTCCCTTGACTGAAACCAAAATGAGCACATGACCATGTTGTAAATTTGTAAATAGTTACCCCTGTTATCCAAGTTATATGTCCTGTTCATCTGTAAACACAAAGTACTATTGGAAATGTGTAAGTTCATTGTTTTATTGTAAACCGCGCTGATGCTGAATAGCGCGGTATAGAAGTGACTGTAAATAAATAAATAAATAAATAAACTTGCTAAACTGAAAGTGGACAAAGCCATGGGACCTGATGGGATACATCCCAGGATACTGAAAGAGCTCAGAGAGGTTCTTGCAGGACTGTTAAAGGATGTCTTCAACAGATCCTTGGAAACAGGAGAGGTTCCTCAGGACTGGAGAATGGCTGATGTCGTACCTCTACACAAAAGTGGTGACAGGGAAGAAGTGTCAAACTACAGGCCCGTGAGCCTTACCTTGGTGGCGGGAAAAATAATGGAGGCACTCCTGAATGAGCAAATAGTGCACTTTCTCAAAACCAACAGGATGCAAGATCCGAGGCAACATGGTTTTACCGAAGGATGGTCTTGCCAAACAAATCTGATTGAGTTCTTTGACTGGGTGACCAAGGAACTAGATCAGGGGCATGCGATGGATGTCATCTACTTGGATTTCAGCAAAGCCTTTGATACTGTTCCTCATAGGAGGCTTGTCAACAAACTCAGTAGCTTGGGGATGGGTCCCAAGATGGTAAACTGGATTAGAAATTGGTTGACTGACAGATGACAGAAGGTGATTGTACATGCAGCTCACTCGGATGAGAGGAAGGTGATTAGCGGGGTGCCCCAGGGTTCGGTCCTGGGCCCGGCACTGTTCAATGTATTTGTGAGTGATATTACTGAAGGACTGAATGGAAAAGTCTGTCTTTTTGCAGACGACACAAAAATTTGCAACAGAGTGGTCTCCCCCGAGGGAGTGGTTAACATGAGGAAAGATCTACAAAACCTGGAAGACTGGTCTAATGCTTGGCAACTACGATTTAATGCAAAAAAGTGCAGTGTCGTGCACTTGGGTAGCAGAAATCCAAGGGAAATGTACGCGATAGGGGGCGAGAGGTTGGTATGCATGGTTCAGGAGAAAGACCTTAGTGTGATTATCTCTGATGATCTCAAGGTGGCAAAACAGTGCGACAAGGTGGTGGCAAAAGCCAGGAGGATGTTGGGCTGCATACAAAGAGGGATTACCAGCAGAAAGGAAGAGGTACTTATGCCACTGTATAAGTCACTGGTGAGGCCTCACTTGGAATACTGTGTTCAGTTTTGGAGACCGTATCTTGCAAAAGATGTAAAAAGACTGGAAACTGTTCAGAGGAAAGTGACCAAAATGATTTGGAGCCTACGTCAGCAACCTTATGAGAAGAGACTTGAAGACCTAAATATGTACACTTTGGAGGACAGGAGGGACAGGGGAGATATGATTCAGACCTTTAAATACTTAAAGAGAAATGATGAACAAACAAACCTCTTCCAAAGACGGGGAAGCTGTAAAACTAGAGGGCATAACATGAAGCTGCAAGGGGGTAAATTGAAAGACAATGTCAGGAAATATTTTTCCACTGAAAGGGTGGTGGATGCTTGGAATGTCCTCCCGATGGAAGTGGTGGGGGCAAACACGGTGACGGAATTCAAAAAGGCATGGGACAAACACAGTGGATCCCTTTACAGCAATAGGATAAAAACAAGATAAACGGTACCATCTAACTTCTGAACCATATAACGTCTCAACAAATAGGGGTGTCCTACATGGAGTGGTGGGTTTACCCCTAAACAAAGACATGGGGAGGGGTGGCCTGCACAGACCGACAGGTGCACCTACTCTTGCCATCTTGCTGGGCAGACTAGATGGACCATGATGGTCTTTATCTGCCGTCATTTACTATGTTACTATGTTACTATGTTACCTGCTGCTTATACCACTTCCAAGGTAGTATAAGCAGCACTTTTTGCCTGAATGGGCCCGGGGAGCCCCCACCAGGGCCAGGGTTGGGTACGGGGGTGTCCCCGCTTCCCGATCCAGGCCATGACAGATCAGCCGTAAGTCGGGTGGTGGGGAAATGGAAGGCTGGAAATGCCAGTGTCGGAGGCTCCTGTGGGGGTGACATCCCCTCAGGTGGCAGGGGCACACCAGGCTATCTTCTGGCCTGATTCTGCCTGCCGTGGGAACCTTTTGTTCCCGCAGACCAGAATCGGGTCCAAATGGGTCCAACTTGCCTGGGGCCATCTGGACAGCCCAGATGTGCCCTTTTTGGAATCAGTCTCCACATGCCTGAAGTACATAGTTGAATGTGTTCCCTTTGTAAAATTTTCTAATCAAAGCTCCTTGAAGAATGGCAAATTGTTTCCTGAATGGCAAACATGTATCTATGCTCGTGTGATACATAGACCTCCCATCACAGGCAGAAGAAATAGACATTTAATCAGAGACATTCACAGTATTGCTATGAATAGGAAAGTGCTATTGCTATGTGACTTAAAATTTCCAGATGCTAATTGGAACATCCCAACTGAAGTCTACATAAGAACATAAGATATGCCATACTGGATCAGACCAAGGTTCATTAAGCCCAGTATACTGTTTCCAACAATGACCAATCCAGGTTACAATTAACCAGCAGTATCCCAAAAAGACCCAGAGGTTCCACAATGCTTGTATTGGGGCAAGCAGTGGATTTCCCGTGTCCTCTTTAATAATGGTTTAAGGACTTTTCCTTCAGGAATTTGTCCATTCCCTATTGAACTGTTCCACACTATGATTTTATTCAGCTGCTTTTTCTCTAACCTGTTTTGCCTCTTTTCATAAGGGAGGTGTTCCCTGGGCCAGTGCAAGCTCTCCTTCTTGCTACCTCCACCACTGCTGCTTCAGATCTCGCGGGTTTGGTAGTAAAACAGACAAGAAGCTTCTATGAAGGCATCATCTAGAGGCAGGGAGATCCTGGATTCTCTTTAAGGAGAACTGTACCAGCAAATTGTAATGGAATCAATATGGGAGGGGTCAATACTGGACCTGGTGCTTATAATGATATCATAGTGAATCACCTGGAGTCTAGTGATCACTGGATGGTGTAGGTCAGTATTAGGATGCAGGTGAACATGGTCCTAGAATTCAGGAAAACCAACTTTGTCAAGATGGGGGAATACCTCAAGGTGTTGTTAGCAGAATGGCTCCATTTGGGGGAAGTAAAAAACTAGTGGGCAAAACTAAAATGAGATATTTTATGGGCAAGAAACTTTATGCTAGGAAAATAAATAAGAGTAAGAGGAAAAAGAAGCCTCTATGATTTTCTAAAGAAGTATCTGAAAAAATAAGGAAAAAGAGGTAGACGTTCATAAATTATAAGAGATCGAAGAAAGAGGAAGACAAGCAATAATATCTGAAGAAGCTAAGAGAAGCTGGTAAAGTAGTCAGGAAAGAAAAGCTACGAATGGAATTAAAAATAGTCAATAAATACAATGGGGGGATGACCTTTTTTTAGACATATTCATGACAGAAGGAAGTGCAAAAATGGCATTGTAAGAATGTATAGAAGTGATGAGGATAAAGCAGCTTTGCTTATTAAATATTTATGTTATTTGTTCATAGATAAAAGAGTGGGAATTTGAATCTCAGAAATTGACACAAATAGGAATGTGAGGTAGACAAATGATTCCCAGGAGACTCGGCTTGTAAGAAGCTCGCTAAACTAAAAGTAGACAAGCATGGGGATGGATAGATGGAATATATCTAAAGATATTAAAGGGGAATTTATTATTACTACTACTAGTACTTATAATTTGTACAGCACTACAATGCAGCACTGTACACATACGTATAAGAGACCGCCTCAAACACAATAAACAGGGGACTAGGATAAAACTAAGAGGAAATAGTTATAACACTCATGGGTGGTAAACAGGAGAATAATTGGGTCACAATCCAAAAATAGATCCAAAGAGGTGGATTTTGTGCCTGGATTTGAATAGGACCAGAGATGGAGCCTGACATACCATCTTGGGTAGTCTGTTCTACTGTGCAGCAAGGTGGAACGAACAAACTCTGGAGTTGGCAGTGGAAGAGAAGGGCACAGATAAAAGAGAAATGTCTGGTGGTTATGCTGTCTGACCTTTTCAATATTACATTAGATTCAGGCGTGATCCTAGAAGACTTGAGACAGGCTGATTTTATTTATTTATTTATATATCTGATTATTCTATACCGCCCCTTCCAGAGATCAGAGGCGGTTTACAATAAATGAAAACATCTTACATGGAACAATTGAACTATTTAGATAGTTACAGGTTACATTTTACAGTCAACGAGGGAATATTACATGGTGCAGTGGCTGAACTATTTACAAAGAATTACCTGATGTGGTTCCCTCTATAAAAACTGAAGTAAGGAAGAGGCTGAGAACTACAGACTGGTTAGTCTGACTTTGGTGGTGAGTATGTTCATGGAAACATGCTAAAACACAGAATAGTGCAGTTACTGGAATCCAGTGGATTGCAGATTCCAAGGCAGCCTAGTTTTACTTCCCAGATAAAACTTGTCAATTTCTTTGACTGGGGGATTAGAGATTTGGATCAAGAGAGAGTGCTAGATATGTTGTACTTAGATTAAACAAAGCCTTTTAGACAGTTTCACACAGACGATTCATAAAGAAACTGAGCATCCTTGCTAAGGACCCTAAACTGACTGACTGGGTCATAAAGTCACTAAGTGGGAGATGACAAAAGCTAGTGATAAATGGAGTTCATTCTGAATCTAGAGGTTTTGGCAGTGGATTGGCTCTTTGTCTGGTTCTTATCAAATTTTTTGTACACAATATTGTGGAACGACTATTGGGAGGTAATCTGCAACACGGTAAACATCCTAGAAGTTATGGATAGCATGAGGGAAGAATCTAACAATGCTGAAAGAATGGTTTGGAATTTGGCAGCTAAGATTTCATCTTAAAACACATAGGGGACATCCATTTGTGCTGCAAAAACCCATGAGATAAGAAAACAGATCCCGTGAATCCCTCAGCAAATTTACAATTTTTTTGTCGGACATAAATCGTGTAGGGCAGGCATGTCCGACAAAAAAATTGTAAATTTGCTGAGGGATTCACGGGATCTGTTTTCTTATCTCATTATATTGATCACCGTTTGGGTTTATAGAATTTATTAGCAAAAACCCATGAGAGCAGCATGATATAGGGAGTGGAGTACTTCTGTGCACAAAAAAAGACCATGACCTGTGAATGATCATATCTGATTTTCTTAAGGTGGCTAAACAGGTAGAAAAGGTAATGGCAAAAGCCGGAAGGATGTCTGGGTACACAGAGAAAGTAATGGCCAGCAGCAAAAAGGAGGTGATAGTGTCTGTAAAAATCTCTGATGAGGTCTCATTTTTGAATTACTGTGTACAGTTCTGGAGACCATACCTTCAAAGGGATATAAACAGGACAGAATCATTGGTTACTACAATAGGGGACAGACCTAAAGATCAAGATATTCATACTTTGGAGGAATGGTGGAAGAGGGCAGTTATGATATAGACTTTTAAATATCTCCATGACATAAATGTACAAGAGGCAGGCATCTTTGAATTGAAAGGATGCTCTGGAATGAGGATTCATAGGATGAAGATAAAAAGAGGAAGACTCAAGAGTAATCTATGTAAATATATTTTATGGAAAGTATAGTGGTTGTATGGAAAAATCTCCTAGCAGAAGTGGTAGAGACAAAGATAGAATCTGAATTCAAGAACTCATGGGACAAGCACAGAGGATGGATTGACGAACTAAATAGACCATATGGTCTTTAGTTGCCATCATTTTCTGTGCTTCCGTGTTTCTATGACCTGGATCTAAAATAACATTCTAATACATTACCAAGACAGGGGATTGTACTACTGGAGTCATCTGTATGAGTCTCTTACAGATAACTCCAAAAGTACAATCACATGTAAACTACTAGAGGAGGTAAGACAGGCTATCTCTCCCCAATCCCTCCTCTTATTTTCACTAAATTTGGATTATAATATACCCTTGACATCACTGCAAAGCAATCAGAGTTGCTAGACTTGCAAAAAAATAAATTTTTAACATTTAATATGGAGAAATTATAAAATGGAAAATTAAGAAATCCTAAAGTATTGATATACTAGAAATTCTCTAAACCTTCAAGCTTATTCTGAAGTATTAGATTTCCTTTCACTAATGCAGAGTTACATTCCTTCTGAGTCTGGGCTCCTGCAATATCTATCAATAGCGGCAAACACATCTGAATAAATTAGCATCCATCCTGGAGATTAACCTCCATAATTCCAAATTGGTAACCTTGCTAGGGGACATTCCAGGGAGATTCCCCATTCCCACAGAATTAGATTATAATGCCTTAGGGAAAGGAAAATACCTACTGTATATGTATGTAATTCACCTAGAGCTATTACTGAGAAATAATAACTAAATTCAAAACTAGCTGGAAAGGTGGAACTCCAACTAAAGGAGGGAATCATATCTGCTTCCACTACTTCTCTTGTGTGATGAACCAAACTCCCAGACTCAGAAGTGAGATTATTCCTCCCATTTTTGATAGCAACCATTTTGGGTTGAACCAACTCATTCCCTTGCCCTGGTGAAACAAAAGCCATTTAGATGGGATGGCTAGGAGGATCTCTCCTGGGCATTGGGATGGCCTCTAGATCACATATAGGCCTACTACTCCCTATAGGGGAGCTATCTGATATCACTACCATGGTTTTTATATTGCTTGAATACCTAAATGTTGACAGTCTTTAGTTTTGCCCTTTCTTCTTACCCATAGCAAGACCATCTTCCCCAAGATGCTCCCAAACAAGTCCAACAGTCTCAAAAATTTCAAAATTTCTGGGCATCATCTCATTACCTCATCAATATCTTAAAGGGGCCACAAAGTGGTGATCCCTTGTGCCCATTCCTGTAGATGCATATCACAGTGTGAAATGCTGTCAAAACCAGAAAGCACACTGCAGTCTTCTTGGGGTTTTATTCCCTCCTCCCAGTTCTGAGATGTCTGCATGGAGGGAATCAGTAACTCTCCAACCAGGCCCAGTTTTTCCATCCAGTTACACAATATGAACGAGGAAGGCTCACTAAGCAAAATCTCTTGATGCTACACACACTCCCTCCACTCCAAGGTTGGTAACAGGTCTCAATCTCCCTCCATGAGCTATCAATTTGTAGGCATATTTCAATTAAAAGGTAATGCCTTTTGAGGAGAATCCATCCATCTATCTGTCTATTTGTCCATCTGTCCATATACATCTATTTGTTGTTGCATGTGCCAACAAACAAATGCTTTGGGCTTCCTTAGAGCTGGGCAGAGTATCAAACAGTGAAGAGCTAGTGGAAGTCCCTAAGTGACACTGCGTGAGCAGAGTGACACTGAGTGGTGGCACTGAGTGAGAAGAGAAGCAATGAATAGCCAGTGGTGTTCCCCCCCTCCTGTTGGCACAGAGTGGGCAGACCAGCAAAGAAGAGCTGGTGGGGGTCCACCAGGCCCCATCAGCATTGAGCAGAGAGGCAAAGAAGTGCTGTGGGTGTCCCCAGATTCTATTGGCACAGAGCGAGCAGAGTGGCAAAAAAGAACTGATGGGAGACTCCAGATCCTACCAGCACAGAGTGCGAAGAGTAGTGAAGAAGAGCCAATGGAAGTCCCTAGGTCCAACTGGTACTGAGCAAACCGAGAGTAAAAGAAGAACTGGTGGGAATCCCTAAGTCTGCTGGCATGGAGCAGAAACAATGTCAAAAAAGGACTGGCAGGAGTCCCCATGTCTCACTAGCACTGTGTGAGCAGAGACATAAAGAAGAGCTGGTGGGAGTCCCCAGGTCCTGTCAGCAGCAAAGATGGGAAGGGGCAGAGTAAAGGGTACTGCTTAAGGGAAGGAGTGGGAGTTAGGGGAAAATGAGAAATATGAGAGTAGGGCATTAGGGAGAGGGTCAGCTTAAACAAGAGGAAGAGAAAAGAGAGGAGGATTGAGGGATGGAGCAAAATGGAAGGGTGGGGTTAGAGGAGGAAAAGAGAGGGATGGGTAATGGGGAAGAGCATAAGGGGAGGGCAGAGTTAGAGACAAGGGGGAGAAATGGACCAAGTGCAGGGAGAGGGAAAAATGAAGGGGGAAGAGGGACATTGAATGCCAGGGAATGGGCTATGGAAGATAGGGGAGAGTGCAAAAAAAAAAAATAAAAAATAAAAGGGGAGATAGATAGTAGAATGGGGTGGGAGGGGAAGGAGATAGAGTGCAAGGTTGTGTTGCAGGGAAGGAGGGAGAGTGGTGCAGGGAAAGAAGGAAGAATAGAAAAGGGTGAAAGGCAGGGAGGGAGTGCAGAAAAACAAGGAAAAGTGCTAGGGAAAGAGAAGCCTTTATGCCAGAGGTACTCAAATCCAGTCCTGGAGGGCCGCAAACCAGTCAGGTTTTCGGGATATTTATTTATTTATTTATATTTTATTTATTTATTTATATCTCTTATATACCGCGCTATTATAATCAGTGCGGTTTACAATTGAACAAAACATACAACAATGCAGCAGGTCACATTGAGTTTACATTGAACAGGGGTAGTAAACTTGGAAGAACCGGGAAAACTATATACAAATTAAGGACATTCTTACTGGACATATAAGGATAGTAGACAGATGCATAGGCTCCGGGGTAAGGGAGAGAAGGGAGGTGAAAGGAGATTAACCATTCTCTAAGGGAGGCTGATCAATGGGGAAGGCTAGGTAGGAGGGTAAGGTGATGGCTGTGTGCTTTCCAGAATTATTATCCGGGTAATGTAGCAGGAACAGATGGTGTTTGAGAGCTTTTCTGAATAACGGTAGATTGGAGATAGCTCGGATTTCTGCTGGGAGGGCGTTCCAGGCCATAGGTGTGAAAATGGAGAAGGCTCTACTGGCTGTTGTCTTTGTACATTTCGTCACTGACTTAGGGACTTCAAGGGTATTCATCAATGTAGATCTCCTTAATCTATTGGCTGGAGTGATGTGGATAAGTTTACTGATGGGCGTGGGTGGCTGGTTCTTGAGGGCTTTGAATGTCAAGACTAGAGTCTTGTAGTTGATTCTAGCCTGCAGAGGTAGCCAGTGTAGATTCTTCAAGACTGGTGTTATATGGTCTGACCTTGATAGACCTACCAGAACCCTCGCAGCAGAGTTCATGGCAAGTCGGAGTGGGCTTAGAGTCGACTGTGGAAGTCCCTGAAGGATGATGTTAGCAAAGTCGAGGTGAGGAATAACTAGAGCTTGGAAGATTGATCTGTAATCAGGGAAGTCCAGTAGTGGTCGGAGATGACATTGTGATCTGATTTTGTCATAAATCGCTTTTGTGGTGTTTTTGATATGTGCTGACATGTCTAGCCTCTGGTCAAGGGTAATACCTAGGTAGCGAATTGTGGGTTTTGCCTTAAGTTCTGTGTTATTGACTTGTAGTGAGGGAGGAGGCGTGAACTTCTGGTTTCTTGTGACGAAGAGAACATCTGTTTTACTGTGGTTAATTCGTAGGTTTTGAGAGAGGAGCCAGTCTGCCACTGCTTCAAAGCATCTTAATAATGGGGAGAAGTCAGGTTGTTCAATCTTGAAGGGTGTGTAAATGAGGATGTTGTCTGCATAGGCTAGGCATTGGACATTGAATGATCGAATTAATGTGCAGATGGGCTGCTTGTAGATGTTAAACATCAATGCAGATAGGGATGAACCTTGAGGTACGCCTTGTTTCAGTGGGAATGGCTCTGAGGTCATGGATCCAGTTCTGACTTGTTGCCATCTATTACACAGATAAGATTTACACCAGGCTAGCGCTGAGCCTAGTATTCCTTTTTCTTTGAGGCGAAGTAAGAGTGTTTGGTGGTTCACCGAATCGAAAGCGGCTGTTATGTCCAAGAAGATGAGGGCATATCCTTGGTGGATGTTGTCAAGACCAATGACTAGATTGTTAAAGAGGATTGTAAGGATGGTATCAACACCGTGTGCTTCTCTAAAGCCATGCAGGGATGGGTCCAGGGGTGCTTCAATGTCGACGTGGTGTTGAATTTGTCGCTGGACTACCTTCTCAAATATTTTGGCAAGTAGAGGGATGCTCGAAATTGGTCTGAACGACTCAACTTTAGATGGATCAAGTTTACTATTTTTTAACAGAGGGCAGATGGACGTATATTTTAGGCTTTGGGGGAAGGACCCTGTTGATAGGGATTGGTTCAGGATTCTGCATATTGTTGGACTGAGGTCATGGCGCAGCTCTCTAATCCAGCTTGCAGGGCAGGGATCGTTAGGAGCAGTAGTGAGGTTAATAGTGGAAATAATATCTACAATCTCTTCACAGGATACCTTGGAGAATTTCAGCAGGGAGGATGGTTGTGAGGACAAATGTGGGGTGAAGAGGGATGTGACGGTTGCAACCGTATTGGTCTGGATCGACTTTGATTGTAGGTAATTGGCATAGTCTTGTGGCTGGGGCGTGGGCGATTGGGCTAGAGCTGGGTCGCCTGTCAAAGTCTTGACAATAGTGAATAGGTCATGTGGTTTGTTCAAAGAACGCTTTAGTAATTCAGAATGGTACTGTTTTCTTTTTTCCATGGTTTTCTCCCGGTGTAACTTTAGTTGAGCAGAGTAAGCCTCAAGTGCCTCGGAGGTCCGGGTGTGTCGCCAATGTCTCTCAAGCTTGCGTAGATGGAGGAGTGAGGCTCGCAGGTCCTGGGAGTACCATGGCATGTGTTCATGTTTCACTGAGTTCTTGTTGGAAGCTGGGAGGCAGACAGCAGCTCTGATGGCATTATCCCAATTGGATACCAATTCGTCTGGGTCGAGGGATTCATTGGCGAGGAGAGGTAGGATCTTCTCGAGGGCCTTCTTGTTAACAAGATATTCCTAATGAATATGCATAAGATATATTTGCATGCACTGCCTCATTGTATTTGAATCTATCTCATGCATATTCATTAGGGATATCCCAAAAACCTGACTGGTTTGCGGCCCTCCAGGACTGGATTTGAGCACTTCTGCTTTATGCCATACACACACTGCTAATATGTACACAACTCCAGGATATTCACACATCTGCATACATATACACACTGGTAACATGTATGCATCTCCAGCATATAAACACATCTGCATACATACGCACACTGCTAACATCTATACACCTCCAGCATATACACACATCTGCATATATACACACACTGCTACCATGTATATACCTCCAGCATATGCACACATCTGCATACATATACACACTACTAACAAGTATACACCTTCAGCATGTAAACACATCTGCATACATACACACGCTGCTAACATGTATACACCTACAGCATATACACATATCTGCATAAATACACACACTGCTAACATGTTTACACCTCCAACATATACACACATCTGCATACATGCACACACTACTAACATGTATACACCTCCAGCATGTAAACACATCTGCATACATATACACACTGCTAACATGTACATACCTCCAGCATACAAACAGATCTGCATACATACACACACTGCTAACATGTATACACCTCCAGCATATTGTCACAGCCCCTCCCGGTGGCAGCGTGCTGAAGAGTCAGGGTGGACATTTATTATTTGTTGAAGCCGGAAACTCTAACTTAGACCAGGTGTATTATGGTCCTTGTAGTTTCCTTCTTTATAAAGAATAGTTGTGTGAGCCTTGTGCTGGGTTAAATATAAGGTTTTATTCCCTTGATGCACTAAGGTTCTCCAAGAAGACAACAGAATTCACCTTGATTCAGGGTTTCTACCAAAGTATTTACAAAGTCCAAAACAGAGCTTCACAGTCTTTGCCATTCAAGCAGGATTTTTCAATATCAACAGGTTAAATAAACACAAAAACTTCTTCTTTTCAGCTCAACAAAGCAATGACATCTTTTAAAGCATGTCTTATGCTATGACTCTGTGTGAGATTCTATACTCTCAGCTACACAGAGAGTACAGTCCATAGGATATTCAGGTAGCAATGGTTCTGGTTCTACAAGGTCTGTTTGCATATCCTCTTGCTCAGATATGGTGTCTGCTAAGCCTGAGCTTTCCCTAGGCAAAACTGGATGTACTTCAGTAGTTCTCTCCAAGACTTTCCAGCCTGGCTGGACCTGGTCTGGCCAACAATTAATATGGCTTTTATCTAGGACCTTCTGCACAGGTTTCCAAAGCTTTCCCCAACTTTGTTTCTCATATCTATGGCTCTCTGGTTTACAAGCCTTTCTAGGACCTGGCACACATTCAGGAAAGGAGGTGTGAATGTACCTTTGTTCTCTGAGACGTGCGTTGCTGGTATTCCCTCTACCAGGCACTCTCCTGCTTACACTGTCTTCCCTGGAGACTTCTTTCTGGAGCTTTTCAGCATGGGCTTGTCCTTCCTGGAAGTTGTCCCTTCCTTGTAAGGACTGCAAGCTTAACTGCGTTTCCTTCCGTAGTTGGAGCTTTCCACTTTCTCTCTCCTTAGTAGCAGGGGTTTCTGTTGCTATTTGTACTTGTGGTCCTCTCTGCTCCTGTGGTCGTCTCTCTATTCGTGATCCTCTCTGTATTGGTGGTCCTCCCTGTATTGGCGGTCCTCTCTCTATTCTCCTGACCGAGCACTGCTTATAAAGCCTTTTCTTTAGTGAGCTTTCTGGCCCTCTACTCAGGTGTGTTTGATTAGCTATTGCATCATTACAATCTGGGTGTGTCAGCCTACCTTCTGCATCCTCATGCCTACTCCCTCTAGCTGCACTTCTTGGTAATTGTATTCTCTGTAAATCAGTTTCTTTAAAAGAAACAGAGTTTTCTCCTAACTCCATAGCTTCAGTATGGTTATGTTATGGTTATGGTTATGGTTAGGCATTTGATATACCGCCCTTTACTTATGCATCAGAGTGGTTTACATGTATATACTAACAGTGTCAGCTTCATCACATATCCTCCCTCTTAAGATATTACAAGCTGGCACTTCTTCATCTGCACAGCACATAATCCGGGACATGGCATCGGCATTGTGATGCAGTTTTCCCGCTCTGTGCTCAATCTTGTATTTGAACGGCTGTAATGCCATATACCAACAGGTTACGCGACTATTGTTATCCTTCATTTGATTTAGCCACTTTAGGGGTGCATGGTCTGTGACCAACAAAAATTTCCTCCCGGTCAGATAGAATTTGAGGGCTTCGACGGCCCACTTAATAGCCAGACATTCTCTTTCAATTGTTGAATATTTCTGCTTTGCCGGTGACAATTTTCTACTTAAGAACATAATTGGATGTTCTATACCCTCGTACTTCTGGGAAAGAACGGCTCCCAACCCAGTTTCGGAGGCATCTGTTTGGACGATAAACTGTTGGCGAAAATCTACGCCGCGCAGTACGGGTGCTTTACATAGCTTCCCCTTCAAGGCTGTGAAAGCTTTCTCAGCCTCCGAGGTCCATTGTATCTGGTTTGGGGCATTTTTCTTTAACATGTCCGTAAACACGGCACTCTCCTCAGCGAAATGAGGGATGAAACGCCTATAGTATCCTATAAGCCCTAGGAAACTTCTTAGCAGCTTTTTATTTTGTGGCATTGGAAAATCTCTAACGCTTTCTACTTTGTTCAGTAGTGGCCTGACCATACTGCATCCGACCAGGTGTCCCAAGTATTTAACTTCTTGCCCTGTGAAGATGCATTTTCCCGGATTTAATGTCAACCCTGTTTGTCTCATTGCTTGAAGCACGGCTTTTATTCGGGGAAAATGCTGGTCCCAGTTGGAGCTATGGATGACAATGTCATCCATGTACGCGACGGCGTACTCTTGATGTGGACGTAAGACCAACTCCATCAACTGCTGACAGGTGGCCGCCGCGCCATGTAATCTGAAGGGCATCCTTCTGAATTGAAAAAGCCAAACTGGTGTGCTGAAAGCCGTCTTGGGACGTGACCCTCTTGTTAAGGGAATTTGCCAATACCCTTTTGTCATGTCAAGCGTAGTGAGGTATTTCGTCTGCCCCAACCGATCTAACAGTTCCTCAATGCGTGGCATGGGGTACGCATCAAACATAGATACAGCATTTACCTTGCGAAAATCAATGCAGAATCGCATCTTGCCATCTGGTTTTGGCACTAGGACAATAGGGCTGCACCAAGGACTTCGGGATTCTTCAGTGATCCCCATTCTTAACATTTTGTGCACCTGAGCCATCACTTCCTGTTTCTTGGCCTCAGGTAGGCAATAGGGCCTTTGCCTGACCACTGTACCTGGTGGCGTTATTATTTCATGAGCTACCAACTCTGTTTCACCCGGCATGGGTGTCAGAATGTCATCAAATGTCCCCAATACTCTGGCCAACTCCTGCCTCTGTATCAGGGAGAGTTCTTCACTTATTCTTGGCTCGGGTGTGGTTCTGCATTCGGCCAGTTGTGGGCCCAAATCCTCGTCCACTGTTTCTTCACACGTAGCTGATAATCCTTTAATGGCAGTTCGACCGGTGGATCCAAACCCTCCAGTTCCGTGGCATGTAGGTGTTACCATGGGTACTTCTTTTAAACATGGAAATCCAACTCTCTCGCATATAAGTTGCACAATGCGATCTCCTACTTTGACCACGAAGTCTTCTTCGGCAAAATTGAAGAGCAGGATTTTAATTGCCCCCCTATAGTTGGGGTCGATTACCCCTGCCCCCATGTCTATAAAATGTTTTAAGGCTAGGCCAGATCGGGGCGCAATGCGGCCGTAACTTCCCAGAGGCAATTCTATTTGCAGGTCTGTGTCTACTAAAGCGCTCCCATGCTTAGGATTAATTTGTTCAACGGCGCTGTGTAAGTCATATCCAGCTGCCTGGGATGAGGCTCTTCGTGGACTTTGGGCTCTATTAGACATTTTGCAAAACTTAAGTACAAATTTTGGTTTACCGGTAGTATCATTCCCTAAAGGCTGTCTCTGCACTTCTTGGTCAGCCTTTGGAGTTTCTCCAAAGAGGGGGCTAGGAACTACGGCTGCTTTGGACTGGATTCGTGTGGATACAAGGGCTTCTCCAACCCCTTTCTAAATTGGGGCCAGTCCCTGCCTAGCACTAAATCGTGTGGCAACTTGAGAACTACGGCTACCAATATATCCTTTTCTATCCCTAATCCTTTTACTAACAATTTATACACCGGATAGAAAGAAGAGGCTCCATGAATGCATTTAAATTTTTTTTTTTTTTTTTTAATTTTTTATTTATGCAAATTTTTTCCAAAACAAATACAAGAAAGCTTAAAAACAGCATTCCTTGAAGAAAAAGGAAGATAAATCAGAAATTATACATCAATAATAAACCATCAAGGTAACTTTTCCCTCTGCTCGGTTCGGTGCTGACTCAGCTTGATCCTCTATAACATGCCAGAGCCTCCTCGAGATCATGCTCTGATCTGCCCCCGCATCGAGTAGAGCAGTGGTGGTTATACCTTGTACCTTAACCTCTAACAAAAATCCCTCTCTTAACATTTTTGCATTTTCACTTATTAGTGCTGTACGCACCTTACATTCATTCTGTACATGCCCTAATTTCCCACAATGAAAACATCTCTTTTCCACAAAGTGCTTTCCGGGCTTTTAACCCTCCTGATTTATATTTTAACACCCTTTCTGATGACTGCATCATAGCCTCTGCTGCCGTTTTTGAAGCCTCAGCACCTTTGTGTGTAACCAATTCCGCTTCAAAATACCTTTCTGTGAGGAGGATGGCTTCCTCCGTGGTACGGCAATTTTGCAGTATCAGGAAGGTCTGCACCTCTTTGGGCACAGCAGCCATAAACTTCTCTAGTACAATAGTGTCGAGTATGGTGTCTATGGTTTTACCCTCGGGCCTCAACCATTTTATTGTTAGGCTTTTAAGCCTTTGACCTAGAGCTTTTGGTGTTTCTCCGGCTTTAAGTCGGGTAGCTCTTAACATTCGGTTGTACGCCGTAGGAGTTAACCCAAGGCGATCTCTTATAGCCTTCGTTACTTCTGAGTAATTGTTGGCAAGAGCTGCGGGCATAGCCCTATACTCAGACAACGCCTCTCCAGTGAGCGAGGTTGCCAGGCGTATGGCCCACTGCTCCTTTGGCCACGCTATCGTATGGGCTATCATATCAAAGGATTCAAGAAACTCATCTATGTCATCACTAGGTGATAATTTTCCCAATGTCAATGTCTCGTAAGACCACGGTCCTACCACACAGTTACTAGACATCGCATCTAGTCCTTGAGGAGACGGAACCGGTTCACTCGCTGTCTTCTGTTTAGCCAACCAAGCTTCCATTAACTCAAGCACGGGCTTTTGCTGCGCTTGCATGGCTGTCACCACTTGTTCCTGCGCGTGATAAGCCATCTCCCGCTGCTTGTCGAATTGCGCTGCCATCCATTGCAGGATCTCTTTCGGCTCAATGGTGGTTACTTCCTAAAGAGAGAAAAACAGAGAAAAAAAAACCAAGTGCGGTACTGGCAACTCCTTTGTCAGTCCCCCTTTTACTGGATTCTCAGGACTTTTGCACCTGAATCCATCACAGGTTATGCCCAATTACTTATTACCTGTATCAGGCATGGACTCATGCTTTTAGAAAAGATGTGTCTGTCATTCAGCGCTCCACCAGTGCTGGCAGCAACACTTCACTGTTTCACTTGGTGCTCTTTTCCTTCTTTGAACTTGGCAGTTTCTTCCTGAATTGGTATATTCTTCTTTGCTTCCAGGAAGGAAATCTGAAAAACTACGCCATTATGTCACAGCCCCTCCCGGTGGCAGCATGCTGAAGGGTCAGGGCGGACATTGATTTGTTGAAGCCGGAAACTCTAACTTAGACCAGGTGCATTATGGTCCTTGTAGTTTCCTTCTTTATAAAGAATAGTTGTGTGAGCCTTGTCCTGGGTTAAATATAAAGTTTTATTCCCTTGATGCGCTAAGGTTCTCCAAGAAGACAACAGAATTCACCTTGATTCAGGGTTTCTACCAAAGTATTTACAAAGTCCAAAACAGAGCTTCACAGTCTTTGCCATTCAAGCAGGATTTTTCAATATCAACAGGTTAAATAAACACAAAAACTTCTTCTTTTCAGCTCAATGCTTCTGGTTCGACAAGATCCGTTTGCATATCCTCTTGCTCAGATATGGTGTCTGCTAAGCCTGAGCTTTCCGTAGACAAAACTGGATGTACTTCAGTAGTTCTCTCCAAGACTTTCCAGCCTGGCTGGACCTGGTCTGGCCAACAATTAATATGGCTTTTATCTAGGACCTTCTGCACAGGTTTCCAAAGCTTTCCCCAGCTTTGTTTCTCATATCTATGGCTCTCTGGTTTACAAGCCTTTCTAGGACCTGGCACACATTCAGGAAAGGAGGTGTGAATGTACCTTTGTTCTCTGAGACGTGCGTTGCTGGTATTCCCTCTACCAGGCACTCTCCTGCTTACACTGTCTTCCTTGAGACTTCTTTCTGGAGCTTTTCAGCATGGGCTTGTCCTTCCTGGAAGTTGTCCCTTCCTTGTAAGGACTGCAAGCTTAACTGCGTTTCCTTCCGTAGTTGGAGCTTTCCACTTTCTCTCTCCTTAGTAGCAGGGGTTTCTGTTGCTCTCTGTATTTGTGGTTCTCTCTGCTCCTGTGGTCGTCTCTCTATTTGTGATCCTCTCTGTATTGGTGGTCCTCCCTGTATTGGCGGTCCTCTCTCTATTCTCCTGACCGAGCACTGCTTATAAAACCGTTTCTTTAGTGAGCTTTCTGGCCCTCTACTCAGGTGTGTTTGATTAGCTATTGCATCATTACAATCTGGGTGTGTCAGCCTACCTTCTGCAGCCTCATGCCTACTCCCTCTAGCTGCACTTCTTGGTAACTGCATTCTCTGTAAATCAGTTTCTTTAAAAGAAACAGAGTTTTCTCCTAACTCCATAGCTTCAGTATTGTCAGCTTCATCACAATATACACACATCTGCACACATACACACACTGCTAACATATATACACCTCCAGCATATACACACATCTGCATGCATACTGTATAAACACTGCTAACATGTATATCCCTCAAGCATATACACACATCTACATACACACATACTCTTCCTGACGTCCCCATGACACCCAAATATACTTACATAATTCCCACAACAACCCCAAGGACACACATCTTCATATATATGCCCCCGATACACCACCATAACACACTTTCATGCATATACACATACATGCAGGACACACTGCCAACATGCACACACATATAGTCTCCAATGCAAGGGCAACATACATATCTCCAAAAAATGCACACTCATGAGAGACACACATACACAGCCTTCAGCACACACTGCCAAAAATTACACACCCCCAACACACACAAACACATCCCCCCACCATCTGGCAGCCACATCCTCACAGATAAACAGCTAAATTCTGTCCATGGAGATATACAGATCCCCCCATTGCAAAAAGGAAGTCAGCAATGGGCGTCGGAGGGGACGGAACTCAAACAGCCTCCCAGCACCGGAGTAAGCACTGCGAAGCGGTTTGGGGTCCTTGCTGCTATTGCAGGTCCCGGAGAGGGATGACAGTAGCAGCAATGGGCCGTCCTGGGCCATGCACATACACCATTGCGTCACACTGTAAGCATGAACTTTTCAACTTCATAACAAGTTATTAAACATTAATCTTCTATTATTCCACTTCACCTTTTGTTTGTGGATCTAGCTTTTAAAAGTCATTTTGGTAGACCAAAAAAACTGGATTTTTTTTTTTTATATTTGGGGGAGGAGGCGGGGCAGGGGACATATAATAGCACTTTTAGGTTTTCTCTCTTTAAAGTGAGCAAGGTTTTCTTTACATACAATTCTCTGCTAGACCAGTATGAAATAGTACCAAAACCAGAACAGTTAAAGAAATTATGATTTTTTTTCTGCTCAGCTCATAGAAGCAACAATGTAACCTTTCAGCTGCACTGCAGATCCTCTTTGCACTAAATCCCTTTTCCAATCCGAGTAACCAACATGAGATTTATATCTTAATCCACAAGCGATTCCTACCAAAAATTGCTGAGCACAGTTAAGGAGGGCCCCACAGGGATGATACAAAGGGCCTGCATGCTTTTACAGGCCTAGATACATTAGTATTCAGAACATCCCATTCACATGTGGCTGTCTATGAACAAAAGGGACATTGTCTGTGATTTATGACCATGTGCCTCATTTTCCATCTGCTGAAAGTTTAGGGGTAAAAAGCCTGTATTCAAATAGCTACCTATTGTTGAATAGATATGTCAAAATGAGATTCTCCCCCTCCCCCTTGGCTTTATAATGTAATATTTAAACATTGCAGTGTGATACAGCATATCACGAACAACCATGGTGTGAAGAAAACCGTGGATGCCCGTTCATATTATGAAGGCTCACTCTGACACATTTTCGGCAGAGCAGCAGATGGGCAGAATAAATTGTAAGATATCCATGCTTCTTTCCCAACTGACACTACATTTTTATCTTTAGATGAAAGATTTTTGTTGAGTTCTGTGTGTCCTGCTCTAAGAAAAATGTGTTAAAGAGGTCAATAACCCACTGTTATTATGAATACTGAAACTGGCTGACAGATGTATTTTTAATATCTTAAAACTGTTATTAATACATATATTTTGAAAGAAGAGATCGCATGAAAAACATCCAATTTTACTTTCCTAGCAAAAGGCAAATCTATATTTTTATGGGCCCTGTTTACTAAGTATGAGGTGACTTCCCAAAAGTGTACTTAGGGGCATGCTTACTAAATCGTGCTACCTGGTCGCAGGGCCAGCTTAAGAGGTGAGCCAGTGAGGCACTGGCTCAGGGCAGAACACAGTAGCGGTGCAGAAAACCTACCTCGCTGGCTCACTTCCATCCTACCCTCTGCCTCCCCAGTTGCGGGCCTGGTGCCCTTCCCCCCAGAAACCGAGGCCCCCGGCAGAAACAAAATCCCCGGTGGCCCAGTGGCCCCCCAATCCTCTCACCCTCCTAATCACAAAACATCCCTGGTGGCCCAGTGGCCCCTGATCCCCCACTCACCTAATTACAAACATTCTTGGTTGCCCAGTGGCCCCTAATCCCCCCATCCACCCAGTCACAAACATCCCTGATGGCCTGGTGGCCCTCAATCCCCCTGTCCACCCAATCACAAACATCTCTAGTGGCTCCCAGCACCCCCCCCCACTCCCTCCCAGTACCTTTAAGTATGGGGTGGGAGCGTTGCCCACATGCTCCTGCCCCTGCAGACTTCTGTGTGCATTGTTTGGCTTGCTCTCCCAGTTTAACGCAGACTTTTTGTGCACTGGGTAATTTACATATTGCATGCCAGCGTAAAGAATCTGCATAAATTTGTGCTATGAAACCCTGCCTAGCGCTTTAAGCACTGAGTTCTACCGTAGGGTTTCTTCATTGATCTGTATGTGATTTAAAAGGTTTTTTTTGCTTATTTAAAAACATGGTAGGATTTTATGCTTATAAAGACAAATACTTGTACACATATTGGACATATATCAGACACAGAAAGGAGTTGCATGGGCAAAAGTTTGAAACTTCTGAGAAGTAGCATCAATTGTCAAGGCATCAGTCCCAGGTACTACTTAATCATGTTATCTCTCATTAGCATAAACAATTCAGTTGCTTTAAAGTAAAACAAAAAATGTATGAAGAGTAAAAAGAAATTTGTCATTTGCTCATTTTATGCTTGAATCAATATGAGTGGGTTACACTGGCTATGAAGAACCTGAGAATTCCCACTAGGAAATCTAAATATCTATAAGGAAAGGGGGTTTGCAGGGGAATATGACGGTGTGAGTGAGCAGAATAGTGACTAGGAGAGAAACACTTTTTTGTGTGTTTGAAAGTGATAAATAAAATTACCATACACAGCATAGATGCAAAATGTAAAATGTTCAAGTAGTTTACTGGTACTGTACCCAGCAAACTACAAGATGTGTTGAAAACCTGAGGCAAGTGGAGACTGCAGGTGCAAGTAATCAAAATGCCCTTGGGGACTCCAAAAAACATCTTCACATTTATAACCATCAGTATAGTTTGCTTTCTTATTATTTTTGAGGGGAGGGGGGGGGGATAAAAGGTAAGGAAGACATACTGATAGTGGGAGTAGGGGTACCAGATCATCATTAGTGCTTGTAATATTTGGGGTGGGTTACCACTCCATGCCCCCCCAAAGGACCCACTTCTCCCCCACCACACTTTTTCTTTCTCCATCAGTAAAAATATGTGTTTTTTGACAGCACACAAGTATGGGGTTGCCCCGAGCCGCGTTTAGTGGGAATAGATGCCGGAACCATATCCCCTGCCCAAAGCTCCCCACACGTACATAAGAGATGTACAGGGAGCTTTCATTGGGGCGGGAGGGGGCAGGCCGAGGGAGGAGTGAGGGTGGGTGGTGGCCAGTGCTAAGAAAAGTCAAAATCTCTGTATAGCATAGATTGATTATAAGAAAGCTTTTGACAGCGTCCCACACTCTTGGATAATAAATTGCCTTGAAATGTATAAAATAAATCCTGGTTTGATACACATTAATTTCACCATGACAATATAGCAGACTGCATCATTCCTAATACATCATTCCTAACATTAATATCCAGCAAGGAATATTTCAGGGAGATTCCTTGTCTCCACTTCTGTTTTCTATGGTGCTTAATCCAATGGGTACTCTCATCAATTCTTCGGGATACGGATTTAGCCTGAATCCTAAAGAAGTTAACAACCCAGAAGAAATATCACATTTATTATTTGTAGATGATCTGAAGCTCTATAGTTCTAGTGACCAACAACTAGCAGAGCAGCTCTGTGTGGTAAAAAGCTTATCTAATGACATCAGGATGACTTTTGGCCTTGACAAATGTGCCAAGGCAACTATTTTTTAGAGAAAAATTGATCAAAATGGAAAACATCTCCCTGGCTGAGGGACGTGACATCAAGGACCTCAAACAGCAAGGCATATATAAGTATTTCAAAGTAGAGGAAGGAACAACACTCAAGCAGAAATTACTGAGAGAACAGCTCAGTAAGAAATACTACAGGAGACTAAAACATTATTGAAAAGTACTTCAACATCATGGAATAAGATACAAGCCATCAATCCGCTGCAATTTCTGTACTCTCATACAGCTCTGGGATTGCAGACTGGCCTCTTAAAGAGCTTGAAAAACTGGATGTGCGAATAAGAAAACTCCTCCATGTCCATGAAGTAATTTACAAGAATTGATGTATGCTGATTGTACATCTCTAGAGCTGAAGGAAAGCTAGGCCTCATAGAGATTGATTACACATACAGAGCTAACATCGTAGGCCTCTAGGCCTACCTAACAGCATCATTAGATCCAAATACTTCCTATTCTCACATCCTACTGTTTATCATTTATGTATGTAAATATGTAAATTTGTTAATTGTTTTATATCTTGTTCACATGTCCAATGTTCAAGGGAAACTTTCAATGTAATATGTTCAATGTAAACTATTCCATGTAATATGTTGTTATTTTGTAAACCGTGCTGATCATGAATAGTGCGGTATAAAACCAAATAAATGAATATACAAAAAGTGCTAAAATATGGAAGTAAACATCCAGAATCTATCTCCATCATCAAACTTAGACAAGCATTCTGACAAGTAGAAGGAATGAGTGAGAATTCACAAGCATACATAGGGAAAGTAACAGAATTTTCAAGTGAAAAAACTCTTCAAAGAATTAGATAAGCAAATGAGGAAAAACAAGAGGTAAATGCACAAATACAGTGGGAAATAGTGTTACTCCAGGAACCCTTTGTCGATCAAGAATGGACACATGAATGGTTAAGGAGAAGTTAACTGAAACCGAAGTATGAGAGGTTGATATTTTGCAGCCCAGGACAGTGGATTACAGATTAGATGGCTTACAGCGCGCATTGAAAAAACTGGCAAAACAGAGATATGCCGATTCTGTGGAAAAGAGCTAGAAATAGTGACTCATCTCATAGCTGGCTGTGAAGTTCTGATGGCATAAAATTTCTATACAGAAAGGCACAATAAAGTAGCATGCCTCATTCATTGGAAAAGCTTTAAATACTATAACATCAATGTACTTGAAAAACACTGGGATCATGACCCTAAAAAAATTACAGAGAGTGAAGAGGTTATGATCACCTGGGATACTCCCATTCCGACTGATAAAAAAGCTGGATGCGAGGAAGCTGGATATTTGTATAGTGGTAAAGGAGAAAAACACCAGAACAGCATTGATTATAGAGGTGTCAGTTCCAAGCAACTACTGTATGAATTGCGTTGAGAGGGAGAAAATCTTTGGGTACCAAAAAATGCAGCCAGAGACCAAGAACATGTGGCAGAAAGAGTTATTTCCCATCATGCTGGGTGCCACAGGCTTAATTAAGAGGAATTTCCAAGCTCACCTTGATAAATTACACATACACGGAACATCTTACAAATTCAAGAGGGAGGCTGTCAATGGCATGATACTATGCTGAGTATTAGCAGTACATTTGAGAGACTGAGATCATACTCCACATACCCTGTCTTATAAATATGGTTCATGACTGTCATGGTATGCACAAAACTATAATGAAAAAAACAACAACTCTCAAACAATGCACAACTCAAATATAATAACAATATCAATAAAGAATTCTTAGCAATATTCAATCAAGGCACAAAATGACCTCAGGATGGCTAATACCCTGCATATAGTGAAAATATCACTATAGGGAATAGCTGACGCTCACATCATAGGTCAAAGCCTCCCAAATCTCTTTAGATGCTGACGCTTTTGAATGTGTGAATGGAGTGAATGTGAATGTGTAAAATAGTTGAGTGATTATTGTTTTGTTCTGGGTTAAGGTTGGTGTGCTATGAGGATGTTTTGGAGATTGAAATTGAGAATGAGATTTGGAGGAGGCTTTGACCTATGATGTGAACGTCAGCTATTCCCTATAGTGATATTTTCACTATATGCAGGGTATTAGCCATCCTGAGGTCATTTTGTGCCTTGATTGAATATTGCTAAGGATTCTTTATTGATATTGTTATTATATTTGAGTTGTGCATTGTTTGAGAGTTGTTGTTTTTTCCATTGTTGTTCTTAATTGCTCTCATACAGCTTTTCTGTGGTATGCACAAAACTATCCCATTTAGAGAAACTGCCCTAAAATAAACTACAATGTAGCACATTTAAGACTAATCAGAGAAAGTATTTTTCAACTCAACATGTAAATCAAACTCTGGAATTCATTGCTGGAGGATGTAATTAAAGCTGTTAGTGTAGCTGGGTTTAAAAGAAGTTTGGACAAGTTCCTGGAAGAAAAGTCCATAAACCATTATTAAGCAAGACCAGGGAAATCCACTGCTTACCCTTGGGCTCTGCAGCATGGAATCTGAGTACCTTTTTGGGAACCTGACAGGTACTTGTGACATGGATTGGCAGCTGATGGAAACAGGATACTAGGCTTGATGGACCTTGGTCTGACCCAATATAGCATATCTTATCTGAGCCACTGTTACTTCAACAGATGGAAGCAAAGGGAACTATTGAATCTAGTTGCACCGGACCATGCATTTATTTTCCCCAGGTTCTGGTTGAGGGACCTTGTCTAGACCCTGGGTTATTAATCTAGAGGTCATTTGGGAAACCTTGGCACTTCTTTTAAGCCACCTTTATTGACCTATCAAAGCAGTTCCAAGAGGTCTCTGACCATAGTCGAGTGCAGGAAACTATTATTGACAACTATCAACATCAGATAGTGGATATTGAGACTAAGGTGGAAAAAAGTTAAAGATTCTACTTTCTTTGGTGAAGGGAAACTTGTTTCTACTAAATGAGGTGGAAACTTTAGAGAATATGATCAGGCGTAGTAATGTTTGATAGGAAAATTTATCAAAGTTCAAATTTTCTTTATCTGTGGAATTAGTTAAGAAATATTACTGGACATTTTAAAAATACCTGAGAAATCTTTGCCCATAATCTCTAAAGCACATTACCTTCCTGTGGTGAAAAGCAATGCTGCAAACTCTACACCACAATGAGAATTAGTGGGTGTTAATATTTTTGAATTTTTGAAACATCTACTGATAAAGGGGTATGTTTACTAAACCGCGCTCATGCGCTCATGTGCTAATGATGCATTTTTGTGCGCTGCACTAAAGTGCCCGCTGATGTGCACGGCGTGCTACTGTACGATAGAGGCGTGGAAAGGCTCCCGGAGGGCGGAGGAAGGCTCCCCAGGGGCGGAGGGAAGGGGTCAATGGGTGGAGAGTGGGAGGCGAGAGGCTCACCGCACACGAGCGTGGCTGAAATTCAAGCAAAAAAATACCACGAGTGAAAACCTCGCGGTAGAGCCGATTTAAAGGGAAGAGAAACCATTTCTGTCAGCAACGTACAGCAAAACCAGGGAAACCTACAAATCAGTGATAAGTGTGATACATGTGCATGGTACAAAAGTGCAAATAAACATTGAAAATGACCCCAACAAAATCTAAAAAAATTATAATCAAGCTGGGCAATAGAGATAGTAATGGGAAACATCAAAAAACACTCCCAAGAAAGCCCCAAAAAATAAATATGAATTTTAGAAGGGTCTACGCTCCGTCCCCATACAAGGTGAATGATCCCACAGTGAAATAGCAATGATCAGGGTTTCCCTCTCCATTGGACAGGTTACCTATGGCATGCACATTTCCACAACAGCAGGGCGGGCAGGTTGGAATGGGCAATTGGACAGATGCTGGGAAAGGGGATACAGAGGGCTGCAGGCGGCACATGCTGTGGTGCAGCTGGGGCACAGTGCGGACTAGGCAGATGCCTAGATGGCACCTAGGAATGCAGAAACTGAACAGCAGCCAGACAGCAACTGATGAGGGCCCAACATGGGCACGAGAGTTTTTAGCACAGTGTCACAGGGGATAGTACCCAGCAGGTACCCTGAAGGGCACAGAACATTGGCAGGCGGTGATTGGGGGACGTGCGGACAGATATGCAGGCACCCCTACCCCAGAACCCGCACCATAGGCAGCCGCCTACCCGCACACAGGATGGCCTGAGACTGCATACCACCAGCACCACCAGCAGAAGGGCATGTCAGCATGGTGGCACAGGGGTACTGGAGGTGGAGGGGGGCAGTGGCAGCTGCCCAGAGCAGACCATGGCCTAGCCCTGTGTAGGTGGGTGCAATGCACTGCAACAGACAGGCCCTGCCGGACAAACAGTCATGTTATCAACAGGGAGTGCACTGTGTCTGTGGCAACACAGTGGTGCTGTGCACACAACCAGTGTGTTTGGAGACAGGAGGTCACAGGTTCAGGCCCCAGCTGGGGCTCCTGCCAATCCAGTCCCCATATTTTACCCACAACTATATCGTGATAGTAAAGACGAACCTTTATTGCAGAGAACATAAGCATGGCTCAAACACCTCTATTTTACCCTACAGAGCACAGACACCAGAAACATGCACATTACCTAGAGCAGATTCCCCCAAATGCAGTCCTGGAGGGCCACAAATCCTTCAGGGTTTATGCTGTCTCCAATCTAAGGATGGAGCGGTACTGGTGGTGGAGGTGGCAGCAGCTGGTGGCCACAGCACACTATGGCCTAGCCCTGTCTAGGTGGGTGCCGTGCACTGCAACAAACAGGCCCTATCGGATGTACAGTCATGGACTCCCCAGGGAATGCAGCATATCTGTGCCAACACGGTGGTGCAGTGCACACAGACAGTATGTGCATGAACAGAAGGTCACAGGTTCAAAGCCCTGCTGGGGCTACTGCCAATCCAACTAAACCGTGATAGTACAGACAAACCTTTATTGCAGAGAACATACGCATGGTTAATACGCCTATATTTTACCCCACCGAGCACAGACACCATAAACAGGTGCATTACCTAGAGCAGAGTCTCCCAAATGCAGTCCTGGAGGGCCAAACACCATTCAGGTTCCATGCTGCCTCTAATAAAGATGCCTGTGTTGCATAACTATGCACCACCCCTATGGTATGCAGATGTATCTCATGCATATTCATGAGGGACAGCATGAAAACCCGAACAGTGTTTGGCACACCAGGACTGGAGTTGGGAACCTCTGCCGTAAAGCAGCAGCCAACAGGGGCAGACACACCCACACCCACACCCACAGGCCCCATTGGCCAATGCCTCCTGGAGAGGCAGGACATTGGGCCCTGCGTGCATCTCCCAATACTAGCACTTGCATACCTTAGCAATGCCATCCTACACCTGGGTATACGGTACACAGCTATCAAACGTTTGCTATGATTACTGGCAGATAGCAATTCCTACGTTAAGCACAGTTTGCTGATTGAGCTCCATCATCTTTCTGATGTCTGCGGTGTGTGCTTCAGGTCTGGTCTCTGACAGTGTTTACCTCCCTGGGGAGTGACCCCCAACAGTATTGCGTACCATATCCATGCCTGTACTGTGCCCAGGACTGGTGTGGTGGCCACGGCTGCTAAACCCCTCTATAGTAGCACAATGCTGGCATAGGTGTGGGAGTGTGCGTCTGTCCATCCAGTGTGTGGTGGCTGCAAACACCCTCCACAGCCCACACTGCCAGCACTGTTGCCAGTATTGGCTTGCCAATGTGCATAATGAGGAGCAAGGTACCATGGGTATAGCCCGGACAGGGTGGCCTCGCCAGGATGCATCTGCACAGGGCATAGGGTACTGGCTGGGACATTTTAGTGCCCAGCCACCACCTACACAGACAGGGTGGCCTCAGCATGTCCTGCTGGGAGATCACTCTCACCCTGACTGTGCAGTGACCACAGCATGGCTAGGCACCCCCATAGAGTTATATGGTATTTCTTTTATGTGATATTTATGGGTTTCCTTTTGGGGCACAGTCACTGACTTATCTGCTTGGTGTGCATGCATTTCCACCAGGAACATGCACTATGGGCTAGCTAGCAGACTGTCTGCAGCTGGTATGTGTCCTGATGGAGCGCCTTGCAGGGTGCAGTGGCTGAAGGCTTGCTGCAGGAGAATATCAGATAGTGGTCTGATGCAGCTTAGCATATCCAGGCCTAATGTCTGCCTGCTATTGTGTTATGGATGTGTACAGAGATGCATTGACTGCCCTGTAGGGTGTCTGTTCCCCAGCAGGATTGGGGTTGATGGTCCCCTCCCCTGCCACCATTGCAGTGAGGTAGAATGTGGATCTGTTGGTGGGAGACCCTGTTTACCACTGTCAGCCCTAGAGGAAGAGGAGGGTGGTGGTGGTACAAAATCCTCCTAGGGGTCCATAGGGGCTACACCTGACTGAGACAGACAGACTGAGACACACATTAGCACTGCTGTGGACCTGCAACATGGCCTATTTCTGGCATGGAAGGTGCTGTGGACCTGGTGCTGGGCGGCCCACTGCACACTCAGGGTGAGCACAGTACCTGTACAATGTGACGGTGTGTAGCTACTCTGTGCCAGTAACACACACGGTTAGTACCCCCTACCAGGCCGAGGTGCTGTGGGGGTGCATACCCCATCTTGTGTTCATCTGTGGACAGCTGATTTGCCTGTGCAGTGCATCATGGGTATGGGTGGCCTAACCCTATCCTGGTGACCACAGCACTGTCTGTGTGGTGACGTGCAGTCCATCTACAGCCAGCCAGGTGCTTGCTAGCAGCTATAGAGTTGTAGCCCACTGGTTACTTCACTGCCTGTGGAGTCTGCAGTCATGGGTTCAAACCCACAGTGGGGTTGTTTGACAGGGCTGCCCAAAGCATTATCTCTTTTTCATGTACATTATTGCTGCCAGCAAAAACACTCTCTGCGTACTGTACCCATAAGGTGCCTCAGAGGGCGCTTTATAGGGCGCCCTATAGGGCACCTTATGGTTACCATCCATATAAGGTGCACTATACGTTATCCTGTGGAGCAACTTATAGGGTGCCCTATAGGGGACATTTTAGGGTGCCATGGCGGACAGTGCACTTTATAATGTGCCCTATGGAGTGCCTTATAGGTGCCTTATGCGGCACCTTCAGTTACAGCACGTGAGGGCGTGTTTGCTGGCAGCAATTAATAAAATACAAATGAAGTGCTGCAGGAAACAATACATAAATTGCAAAGCCTTACATATTAGGCACACTGGGGAGCAAACTCATGACCCCTGTATCAGCAGTCAGTGCCTTAACCATTGTGCTACACTGTTGTTCCTCCTTACATGTCAGTGCACCTACTTCAGGTTTCCATGCATTTAAATGCACAGTGCTGCCATCAAACACAGTGCTATGACCTTGCTGTGCCTCATAGGGCACCCTATATGGCGCCCTATAGGCCACCCTTTCAGAAACATTCTAGGGTGCCGTGCCGAACAGTGTACTTTAGAATGTGCCCTCTGGGGTACCCTATGAGGCGTCTTCTGCAGCACCTTATGTTACAATACTTTGAGGGTGTGTTTGCTGGCAGCACTAATTAAAATAAAAATAAAATGCCCCCCATGGCAATATTATGCATAACAGGTAATGCTTCAGCCAGCCTTCTTCATTAGGCACAGTGGGGGATTGAACCCATGACTCCTGCATCATTGTTCAATGTCTAAACCATTGTGCTACACTGCTGCTCCTCTTTGCATGTCAGCGCACCTACTTATGATTTTTATTCCTTAAACTGCACAGTGCTGCCATCAAAAACAGTGCTGTGACCTTGCGGTACCTCATACGGCACCCTATAAAGTGCCCTATAAGCAACATTGTAGGGTGCCTTGGTGGACAGTGCACTTTAAAATGTGCCTTATGGGGCACCTTATGTTAACACGCTTTGAGAGTGCGTTTGCTAGTAGAAGTAATTAAAATTAAAATAAAATGCCTCCTACAGCAATCTTCCCCATAATAGGTAATGCCTCAGCCAGCCTTCTTTGTTCGGTACAGTGGGGGATTGAACCCATGATCCCTGCACCATTGGTCAGTGTCTTCACCATTGTACTGTGGCTCTGTTCCTGTGCTAGCACATCAGTTTCTCATGCACTAATGTGCGCGGCGCACATGAGCACATCGCACATTAGCGCATGATTTATCCCTGTTTTGCTTTTTCAGAATGAAACGCCCACTCCTTATATGGCATCCCGCACACTAGCGTGGCGCGCACATTACCAGGGTTTTAGTAAACATACCCCAAAGTTCCATTTTTGCTACTCTGTTTGCTTGGGGGTATGTTTACTAAACTGTCCTAATGTGCACCCGGCACTAGTGTGCAGGATGCCATATAAGGAGTGGGCGTTTTAGTCTTAACCTAGCAAACCAGGATTATCGCACCCTCTTGTGTGCTGTGCGCTAATGTGCGCCACGCACATTAGCGCACGAGAAACGCGCGCGGGAAGCATAAGCAGGCACGCTGATGTGCAAACAGAGGAGCAGGGCTGCAGTACAATGGTGAAGACATTGACAGATGGTGCAGGGGTCATGGGTTCAATCCCCCACTGTGCCCAATGTATAAGGCTGCCTTAAGCACCACCTGTTATGTGTAATGTTGCATTATGAGGCAATTTAATATTGTTTTAATTAGTGCTGCTAGCAAAAGCACCCTCAAAGCGCTGTAACATAAGGTGCTGCATAAGGCACCCCATAAGGTACCCCAGAGGGCACATTTTAAAGTGCACTGTCCGCCACGGCACCCTACAATGTTGCATAAAGGGTGGCCTATAGGGTGCCATATATATAGAGAAACAGCAGTGTAGCACAATGGTTAAGACACTGACTGATGGTGCAAGGGTCATGGGTTCAATCCCCCACTGTGCCCAATGAATAAGGCTGCCTGAAGCACTACCTGTTATGTGTAATGTTGCATTATGAGGCAATTTAATATTGTTTTAATTAGTGCTGCTAGCAAACACACTCTCAATGTGCTGTAACATAAGGTGCCGCATCTGCAGCCCTATAAGGCACTCCAGAGGGCATACTATAAAGTGCACTGTCCGCCCAGGCACCCTATAATGTCCCCTATAGGGCACCCTATAAGGCGTTCCATAGGACACCTCATAAGGCACCTTATACGGACTGTAACCATAAGGTGCCTCAGAAGGCACTTTATAGGGTGCCCTATAAGGCCCTTATAGGGCGCCCTCTGAGGCACCTTATGGTTACAGTACCCCGAGGGTGTTATGCTGACAGCACTAATGTACATTAAAAATAGACAATGCTTCAGACAGCCCTATCAGCTCTGTAGGGTAAAATGTAGGTGTTTTAGGCATGTTTACATCATCTGCAATAAAGGTTCTGTCTGTATTAGCACGTTTTAGTAGTGGGTAAAAAAATGCAGGCTGGGTTGGCAAGAACCACAGCTGGTACTTGAACCTGTAACCTTCCACTCCTGAACATACTGGCTGTGTGCACTGCACCACCATGTTGCCACAGAGACAGTACATCCCCTGGGGATACCATGACTGTTCATCAGATGGGGCCTGTCTGCTGCAGTGCATGGCACCCACCTACACAGGGCTAGGCCATGGTCTGCTCTGGGCAGCTGCCACTGCCCCCTCCACCACCAGTGCCCCTCTGCCACCCTGCTGACCTGCCCTTCTGCTGGTGGTGCTGGTGGAGCACATTCTCAGGCCATCCAGTGTGCGGGTAGGCGGCTGCCTATGGTGCGTGTTCAGGGGTAGGGGTGCCTGCATAGACGTCCACGCTTCCCCCCAACACCGCCTGCCAATGTTCTGTGCCCTTGGAGGTACCTTCTGGATACTATCCCCTGTGACACTGTGACACTGCTGCTTATCCTGCTCCATGCTTATCTATTGGATGTGTGCCATACTACCTACTGTGCCCCCCTTGTGTCTCCACAGGTTGTACTACATTCTCCAAGTGCTGCTCTCGCTGTTCCCGCTGTCCCAGGAAGTGACGCGACTGCGGGTGAGCGGTCGCGCTCTCACAGGTTGTACTACATTCTCCAAGTGCTGCTTTCGCTGTTCCCACCCTCCCAGGAAGTGACGCGACCGCGGGTGCGCGGTCGCGCTCTCACAGGTGTGCGGTCGCGCTCTCACAGGTTGTACTACATTCTCCAAGTGCTGCTCTCGCTGTTCCCGCCCTCCCAGGAAGTGATGCGACCGCGGGTGCGCGGTCGCGCTCTCACAGGTAGCCCCTGTTATTTAAACTGCACGCCGGCGGCGCACGAGTCTCCAGCTGCTTATCCTGCTCCATGCTTATCTATTGGATGTGTGCCATACTACCTTCTGTGCCCCCCTTGTGTCTCCACAGGTTGTACTACATTCTCCAAGTGCTGCTCTCGCTGTTCCCACCCTCCCAGGAAGTGACGCGACCGCGGGTGTGCGGTCACGCTCTCACAGGTAGCCACGGTTATTTAAACTGCATGCCAGCGCGTGATAGGGGCGCGCACCGAAGGAGCACATCTAAGGAGCACGCCGTGCTCCTTAGGTTCACTCCTTGAGGCGTATCCTACAGGGAGTTCCGTCTTGTTATTCTTGGCACTCTTGTTCTCTCAACTGTGGGCTCCTCTGCCTTCCCACAACATTTGCTGAGCCACTCTGTGCGGTCCTTCCCTTCTCAGGTATGTTTGTTCCCAGTACCCACAGTGTCACCTTCACTTCCTGCAGTTTGTGCTCTGCTGCCCCCTATGTCTGCTATTCCTGTGCTTTGGGGTAATCGTTTTGATCTTTCTCAGCAGCGTCGCCTCCCCAGCTCTTACTACTGCTCCCCTATGAACCTTCTCCCTTGTTTGCCTACACTACCCTCTGCTCATTCACATTTTTTGGCCCCCACCCCTCCTCTTAGTCCTGCTACTTTCTGTTTTAGTCTCCTCAACTGCCGTTCTCTTCACTCCAAGACTCTGCTCATTTCAGACCTTATCTCCCATGAATCACTTGATGTCCTTCTGCTTACTGAAGCATGGCTGAAAGAGGGTGAAGACGCCCTCCTAGCCCGCTGTCTGCCCCCCCCCTGATTTTTCTGGTATCTCACTCCCTCGTATTGGTCGTATGGGTGGAGGTGTAGCTGCTCTCCTTCGCTCCTCCATCTCCTTCACTCCTATCTCCTCCTCCCTCTTATGCTACCCAGAAGCTTTGCTTCTTCAACTTCACTTTACCCCCCCCCCCTTGCACCTCCTCCTTCTCTACTCCCCTCCAGCCTCATGCCCTGATCTCTGGGATTCCCTCACGTCTTCTATTACTGATCTGTCTTTGGCCTTCCCTCGTCTGCTCATCGCAGGCGACTTCAACCTGCACCTTGACCCTCCCGTCTCTGCCAGAGACCGCTCCTTTAATGCTCTTCTCCATGACTTGTTCTTTCAGCAACTTGTCCCCTTCCCAACTCACTCCGCCGGATATACCCTTGATTTGCTTCTCTCCCCCTTAGCCCCAACTTATCTCCTCCAGTCTTTCCACGCTCTCTCCCTACCCTGGACCGATCATTATTGCGTTACCTTTCACTGTCTCCCTTCCCCCTGTACCCTCTTGGCCCCTCCCTCCTCCCTTCCCACCCCTCCCACCCCTCCCTCCGTTCCTACATCCCTTACTCGGCGTATCACCCCTGAGACCCTTCAGCAATTTCCTTCAGTAACCGATCTCCTTCCGCCTAATTTTTCCCTTCTCTCTCCCTCCTCCCAAGCTTCCACCTGGTCCTCCTCTCTCTCTGCCGCCTTGGACCGCATTGCCCCTCTTCATCCCCGGTCGCTTTCTCGCCGTCCCTCACAGCCGTGGTTTCACTCTGGCCTTTTTCTTCTTCGTGCACAGCTTTGCCGGGCTGACGGCATGTGGCGTAAAGCCCCCTCCCCCACCACTCTCTCTCACTTCAAGTCTGAGCACTCTCACTACAGATCTCATGTTCACAAAGCCAAGCAGGCTTACTTTTCCACTACCATCTCCTCTGCCCCTAACCAGACACGCCACCTTTATTCCGTTCTTCAATCTCTTACTTCCCTTCAATCCCGTACCACCCCTCTCCCTCCTGCCCCCACACCTGCTCCCTCCGAGCTAGCATCCTACTTTAGCACTAAGATATCCACTCTCAGACAATCTCTGCCTCACTGTCCTCCCCCCATCTCAAGTCCTCCTCCTTGTTCTCCTCCTCACTCCCCCCAACTATCCCACGTCTGGCACTCATTCCATCCTCTCACCTCTCCCGAGCTCATTGCAATTATCTCCTCTTCTAAGAAAACTTCCTGTGCTCTGGATCCCATCCCCTCCTCCTGGCTGCTTACCCCTTCTTTAGCCCTTATCCCTCCACTCCTTTCCATGATCAACTCCAGTCTTTCCTCAGGTGTGTTCCCCCAGTCTTGGAAACATGCTCTGGTCCGCCTATCCTTAAAAAGCCCTCACTCGATCCTTTGATTCCCGCGCACTACCGCCCAGTCTCTAACCTCCCCTTCTTATCTAAAATTCTTGAAAAAGTCATCTTTTCTCAACTTTCCTCCTACCTTGACTCTACTCACTTTCTTCATCCCTGTCAGTCTGGCTTTCGCCCCGGCCACAGTGTTGAAACTGTTCTTCTTGGTTTCCTCAACGAAATTCACACTGCCCACGACCGCGGTGATCTCTCGGTGGCGGTTTCCCTCGATCTTTCAGCTGCTTTCGACCTTGTTGACCACTCCCTTCTTCTAGCCCGTCTACGGGAGGCAGGTCTCAGTAGCACAGTCCTTCATTGGTTCCACTTTTTTCTCTCCTCCAGGTCCTACTCTTTTCTCTCCACTTCCACTCCTCCGATTGTCTCTGAACCTACTCCCCTTCTCTGTGGTGTTCCTGAAGGCTCAGTTCTAGCTCCTCTTCTTTTTAACATCTTTCTCACACCTCTCTCTTTACTGGTCCAACAACACAGGATTTCTGCCTTTTACTATGCTGATGACCTGCTCCTTCTGTATCACACCTCCCCCCTTTCCCTCGATCTCTCCCCTCTGAACATGTGTCTCACAGCCGTAGCCAACTGGCTTACCACTCATTGCCTATACCTTAATCTTACTAAAACCTTGGCCATCTGGTTCTCCCATGATAGTGCTCCCCCTCTAGCCTCCCCCTCCTTCTCTGGTTCACCCATTCCCTTAGTCTCCTCCTTTCGCTATCTGGGGGTCGTCTTCGACCCCGGCCTGACCTTTCGGGATCACATCGCTCACATTTCAAAGACTTCATTCTACTTTCTACGTCAGATCCGTGCTATCAGGCCTTTTCTCTCTACACAGGCTCTCTCTACCCTCCTTCTATCCCTGGTTATGTCTCGCATCGATTTCTGTAACTCAGTCCTAGCCAGTTTCCCCGCCATGCAACTGCACCATTTTCAATGCATCCAAAGTACTGCTGCCTGGCTCATCTTTCATTCATCTATGCACGATCACATCACTCCTCTTCTCATCCGTCCCCATTGGCTCCCTATTAAATTCTGCATTCACTTTAAAATCCTGGTGCTCCTCCACCGTGCTCTTCACACCCACTCCCCTCAGTATCTAGCAGACCTTGTCCATTTCCATACCCCAGCTCGCTCCTTGCGCTCACTCCACCTGAATCGCTTACATCTTCCCTCACCCACCTGCGCTCGCCTCCAATCCACCTGCTCCTCTGCGTTCTTCTTCCTTGCCCCTGCCCTATGGAATTCTCTCCCTTCTTCTATCCGGCTTGAGCAGGAACATACTACCTTTAAGAACAGTCTCAAAACCCACCTCTTCACCATTGCCTTCGACTTTCCTGATCCCCTCACCTGACTTTGTCTTACCCTTTCCCTTCTCTCTCTCTCCTTTCTACTGTCCTGTTGTATGAATCTGCCTGGTTTGCTTTCCTATCCGTCATTGTAACTTCTTTTCCTTTTTTTTCCTTTGCCTTATGGTTTCTATGATTTGAACTATGTAAACCGCTATGATGTTTTTTTTTGTTTAGCGGTATATTAAGTCAATAAACATAAACATAAACATAAACACTCTCATGCCCATGTTGGGCCCTCATCAGTTGCTGTCTGGCTGCTGTACAGTTTCAGCATTCCTAAGTGCCTCTTAGGCATCTGCCTAGTCTGCACTGTGCCCCAGCTGCACCACAGCATGTGCCGCCTGCAGCCCTCTGTATCCCCTTTCCCAGCTTCTGTCCAGTTGCCCATTCCAACATGCCCGCCCTGCTGTTGTGGAACATGTGCATGCCATAGGAAACTTGTCCAATGGAGAGGGAAACCCTGATCAGTGCTATTTCACTGTGGGATCATTCACCTTGTATGGGAACGGAGCGTAGACTCTTCCAAAATTCATATCTTTTTTTTGGAGCTTTCTTGGGAGTGTTTTTTGCTGTATCCCATTACTATCACTATTTCCCAGCTTGGTTATGTTTTTTGTATATTTTGTTGGGGTCCTTTTCAACTTTTATTTGTACTTTTGTTCCGTGCACATGTATCACACTTATCACTTTTTTGTAGGTTTCCCTGGTTTTGCTGTACATTGCTGACAGAAATGGTTTCTTTTCCCTTTAAATCAGCTCTAACGCGAGGTTTTCACTGGTGTTAGTTTTGGCCTCGGATTTCACAGCGTTAGCGTGCGGGGAGCCTCTCCCCTCCCACTCTCCACCCATTGACCCCTTCTCTCCACCCCTGGGGAGCCTTCCTCCGCCCTCCGGGAGCCTTTCCCCACCTTCAGCGCTCGTTTGCGCCACAGCACGCATTATCGCGCGATAAGGTATCCGTGCACCTTGTAAAGCGCCATTATCGCGCGATAAGGTACCTTATCGCGCGATAACGTCGCAGAGCGCACATTAAGATGGTTTAGTAAACATACCCCTTGGTGTTGGATTTTGACTGTGACATTTTGCTTAGATAATTCTTCTGTCATAAAGATGATTTGCTTTTCAGATTAGGTATTCAACCTCCTGAACTTTTTAGAGTTGTAACTTCCATAGCAGAGCAACCTAACAGTATAATGGAGGAAGAGTTGTCAAATCTGACTTGTGAAGAGTTTGCAAAGTTTTTTGATAGCTTCCCTGATTATGATGGGATCGATTGCCTTAGTGATAGTGGCAGCTGTGATCTTGGTAAGTGGAGCATAGTTCAATGGACGTGTTTAAGTTGATGAACAGAGTAGAGATACAGCATTTGTTGTCTCAAATGGTGACTTGTGCAACTGATCCCCCACCATCAAGTTATATCAGGAAAGGGAATTGCTAGCTATGTTTGGTTGCCATTGTGAATGGTTTTTGGAATTGAGCACTTTGGCTTGCATTTTGAGAAAGGCTATTGTATGACTGTTTATCAAGGGTGATAGCAAGGATTTTTCTAATGCAATAGAGGTAAGAACTTGCAAACCTTTCTTTGTCTGGAAATTCCTGCTACTATCACAGTAAATGACCTAAGAGAACACTTTAAATATTGTTGGTGTACTTGCTGCAATATTATGGAAGAAGGAGTAGAGTTCACTGTCAATGACAAAGTGTTTGAGGTACAGAAAGTTACATTATGCACCTCATCATTTGTTGTATACTTGATCCGGTGCCCGTGTCAAAAGATATATATTGGTAAGATGATTCTGCAATTATGGGGTATGTTTACTAAACCATCTTAACGTCGCAGCGGTGGTATTATCGTGCAATAAGTGACGTTATCGCATGATAATCTTTATCGCGCAATAACGTCACATTATCGCACGATAACATCACTTATCACGCAATAACGCAGCGGTGGCAGTAAGGCACACTAACGCTGTGAAATCCGGGCCTGAAGGGTGGAGTAAGGCTTCCCAGAGGGCGGAGAGAAGGGGTCAATGGGCGGAGAGTGGGCGGGGAGAGGCTCCATGCACACTAACACCGTGAAATCAGGGTCTGAAAATTAGCGCCAGTGAAAACCTCGCACTAGAGGCACATTTTCAGGAGAGAGAAACCATTTCAGTCAGCAATGTGCAGCAAAAGCAGGGAAACCCAGACAAGTGATAGTTGTGCTACATGTGCAGGGACCAAAAAGGCAAATAAACATATAAAAGGACCAGAACCACATCTAAAATCCCAATAACCAAGCTGGCCAATAGTGATATTAATGATAAACATAAAACAACACTACTGACAAAGCGTATAAATGAAGATATCATGTTTGGAAGGGTCTATGCTCTGTCCCCCCTACAAAGTGAATGCCCACATTGAAATAGCGCTGATCAGGGTTTCTATCATTTAGATTGGGCAGGTTTGTTATGGCATACTGTACTGTACAGTACTGATGCTGTAAATGGGATACAGGGGGCTGCAGGAAGCAAATGCTGTGGTCCAGCTGGGGCACAGTGCGGGCTAGGCAGATGTCTAGGTGGCACATTGGAATGCCGAAACTGTAAAGCATCAAGACAGCAACTAACTGACGAGGGTCCAACATGGGCACAAGTGTGTGTCGTACAGTGTCACAGAGGAGATTACCCAGCAGGTACCCCCAAGGGCACATAACATTGGCAGGCGGTGCGGGGCGGGGAGGGGGGCAGCGCGCATGTCCATGTAGGCACCCCTACCCGAGAACCCACACCATAGGCAGCTGCCTACCGGCATACTAGAAGGCCTGGGACTGCGCACCACCAGTACCACTGGCATAATGGCATGGCAGCATGGTGGCGGAGGGGTGCTGGTGGCAGAGGGGGCAGTGGCATCTGACCACAGCAGACCATGGCCTAGCCCCGTTTAGGTGGGTGCCGTGCACTGCAACAGACAGGGTCTGCCTGACGAACAGTCATGGTATCACCAGAGAATGAACTGTCCCAGTGTGCTCATAAGCAGAAGGTTACAAGTTCAAGTCCTAGCTGTGGCTCCTGCCAACCCTGTCCCCATGTTTTACCCAGTACTAAACCGTGGTAATAAAGACAAAACCTTTATTGCAGATAAAATAAACATGCCTGAAATGCCTATATTTTACCCTACAGAGCACAGACACCATAAACATGTGCAATCCCTAGAGCAGAGTTTCCCAACTGCAGTCCTGGAGGGCCAAACACCATCAGGTTTCATGCTGTCCCTAATAAATATGCCTGTGCTGCATTTGTATGTGCCGCGCCCATGGTATGCAAATGTATCTCATGCATATTCATTAGGGACAGCATGAAAACCTGAACAGTGTTTGGCCCACCAGGACTGGAGTTGGGAACCTCTGCCAAAGAGCAGTGGCCAACAGGGGCATAAACACCCACACCCACACGCTTCACTCTCCAAAGCCTCATGGAGAGCCTCATGCACGCAGCAGCATCTCCCAATACTAGCACTTGCATACCTTAGCAATGCCACCCTAAACTTGGGGATACGTTACACATATATGAAAAGGTTGCTATGATTAATGGCAGATAACAATTCCTAAGTTAATCACAATTTGCTGATAGAGCTGCATCATAGAAACCTTTCTGATATATGTGGAGTGTGTTTCAGTTTTGGTTTCTGACAGTGTTTACCACCATGGGGAGTGACCCCAACAGTATTGCGTACCATAGCCATGCCTGCACTGTGCCCAGGACTGGTGTGGTGGCCAGGGCTGCCAAAAGCCTCTATATTTGCACAATGCTGGCATAGGCGTGGGAGTGTGTGTCTGTCTATCCAGTGTGTTGTGGCTGCCTACACCTTGCTGAGCCCACACTGCTTGCACTGTTTCCAGTGTTAGCCTGCCAATGTGCATAATGAGGAGCAAGGTACTGTGGGTATGGCCTGGGCAGGATGCATCTGCACAGGGAATAGGGCAATGGCTGGGACATTGTAGTGCCTGGCCACCGCTTGCATGGACAGGGTGGCCACAGCATGCCCTGCTGGGAGGTCACTCTCACCCTGACTGAGCAGTGACCACAGCATGGCTAGGTTCCCCCATAGTGTTGTGTAGTATTTTTCTCAAGTGATATTTATGGGTTTTCTTTCTTGTGCCCAATCACTGACTTGTCTGCTTGGTGTGTGTGTTCACATCCCAGTTTTGTGTGCACACATTTCCTCCAGGAACATGCACTATGGACCAGCTAGCAGACTGTCTGCAATTAGTATGTGTATGGCTGGAACACCTTGCAGGGTGCAGTAGCTTGAGACTCACTGTGGTTGCTGCTGAAGAATGTCAGATTGTGGCGGGGGCAGCTGAGTATTTCCAGGTCTACTGTCTGTCTGCCCTTGCCTTATGGATGTGTATTTATTTGCATTGACTGCCCTGTAGGGTGCCCACTTCCCCAGCAGCACTGGGGTTGATGGTCCCCTCTACTGCCACCATTGCAGGGATGTAGAATGTAGATCTGTTGGTGGGAGATCCTGTCCCTCACCCTGAGCCAAGGAGGTCGGGTTGGGTGGTGCTACATAATCCGCCTATGGGTCCAAACACCCCCTTCACAAATCATGTGACCATGACACCCACACAGAATATGCACTATTCTGGGTGCATCATAGTCCACAAGGGCTAGATGTGACTGGGAAATATGGATGGACACAGGTGTATCCTAGGTGTGTCTGCAAGGACTACCTATCACACACTGGCACTGATGGCAACCTGCAGCATAACCTATCTCAGCTAAGCCAGGTACTGCGGACCTCTTGCTAGGCACCCCACCTCGCCCTCAGGGTGAGCACAGTACCCGGACAATGTGACAGTCTGTAGCTACTCTGTGCCAGTAACACACACAGTCAGTTCCCCCTACCAGGCCGAGGTGCTGTGGGGGTGCGTACCCCATCTTGTGATCATCTGTAGACTGCTGATCTGCATGTAGATTGATTGTTTACATTATCAGAATATAAAAAGACTAGGGGACATGCAATGAAGCTACAGGGTAAACTATTTAAGACTAATAAAAGAAAATATTTTTTCACTCAACGTGTAATCAAACTCTGGAATTTGTTACCGGAGGATGTAGTAAAGGCTGTTAGTGTAGCTGGGTTTAAAAAAGGTTTGGACAAGTTCCTGGAGGAAAGGTCCATAAACCATTATTAAGAAGGGACCCAGGATATCAATTCTTGACCCAGTACAAGCATTGAGGAACCTGTGTCTTTTGGGGAAACTGCTAGGTACGTTTACCTAGATTGGCCACTCTTGGAAACAGGATACTGGGCTTGATGGACCTTGGTCTGACCCAGTATGGCATATCTTATGTTATTTTCATGGGTATGGGTGGGTTAACCCTATCTTGGTAACCACAGCAGTGTGGTGACCTGCAGTCCTTCTGTAGCCAGCCAGGGGTCTGTAAGTAGCTATAGAGATGTAGCCCACTAGTTACTTCACTGACCTTTGATCCCACAGTGGTGTTATTTGATAGGGCTGTCTGAGGCATTTCCTTTTTTAATTTACATTAGTGCTGCCAGCAAAAACACCCTCACAGTGCTGTAACCTTAAGGTGCCTCATAAGGCGCCCTATAAAGCGCCCTATAAGGCGCCTTATAAGGTGCCCTATAGGGAACATTATAAGGTGCCTTGGCAGACAGTGTACTTTATAATGTGCCCTCTGGAGTGCCTTATAGGGCGCCTTATGCGGCACTTTAGGTTACGGCACTGTGAGGGTGTGTTTGCTGGCAGCACTAATTTATATTAAAAAAGAAAATGCCTCAGACAGCACTGATTTAAAGTAAAGGGCAATGCCTCAGACAGCCTTACTCATTAAGCCCAGTGGGGGATTGAATTCATGACCCCTGTTTCAGCAGTCATTATATTAAACAGTGTGCTGCACCTCTATTGCTGTGGTTGTATGTCAGCACGCGAAGTTAAAGTTAACGAGCGGTAACGTGCACTGCTCCCTCTATCGCGCGATAATGGAAACGGTGCACTTTATCGCGCGATAACCCACGATTGCTACCTTAAGACCGGAACGCCCACTCCTTAAATGGCATCCTTCACATTATCGCTGCAACTAGCGCCGGGAACATTGAGACGGTTTAGTAAAGATACCCCTATGTGTATGACTCTCTGAACATACTGTAAATACAGAGTTAAAAGAAGAGGCTCTATTAGTAGAACATTGTCAGCACTTTAATCATGTTTTTGAAGATTTGTGTTGTATTGCCATTGACTATTCCTTCCACAACACATGGTGGAGATCGGGACAAACTACTGCTGCAAGGGGAACAAAAGTGGATTTTTAACCTTGATTTAATGGAGCCTAATAGTTTGAACAATAAGATAGAATAGGAGTATACCTATAAGGTTTCTTTATTGGCAGCCTGTGTAGCTCCGTTCCCCTGTTTCTGATTGGCTCATTGTGTGTTTAAATTGGGCAGCATTGACATCAGATGCCATCGCTGGAGTGATTTTCTTGTAACAGAATGAAATAAACCCCTGATGAAATCTCTTTGGTGAAAAAGAGATCTTTGTAGGGTAGTGGATTTTCTTTTGTGGGATGCTGGTGGATTTCTAAAGCTAAGTGAACTCTTTTGTTTTGTAATATAAATATATATTTTTCTCCAGTGTGTTTCTTTTTGTATTCTAGGTATGGCAGCCTAATTTGTGCTGGTTGGTTTGCACACTTATAGAGTGCAGGAGAATGGTGACTGAACCAGCGTTGGTTAGTCTTAGCACTCATTGAGTGAAGAGCATTGAAATGTATAGTTATGTGTGTTGCCACTAAAATATTGCCATTGAGTGACATAATTCATAATTTTTAAAGAAAATTTGATAAATAAAAGGTAAAACACTTCACAACATCTCCCTTGCCTAGTAAGTTAGTTCAAAGTTTCAAGATCTGAACAAGCTCCAATCCTATGTAAGATGGTTCACCTTTCATTCTCTCAAAGATATATATACCCTTCAGACTAAAGATTGCATCTATCCGCCCTGTACTTAAGAATCTCAAGCTAGAACCCAACGACCCAAGCTCATACAGACCAATCTCAAGTCTTTATCTTTATCTTTATTCATCACTTGATAGACCGCCCAGGCAGGTGCATCAGGGCGGTGTACAATACAATCCGTCAAAAAAAAAAAGAGCAAGAAAAGAAAAGGAACGCCATTGGTTAGACAGGACAGAAAGAAGCAGGAAAGGCAAAAGAGGGGTAGAGACAAGGGAGGGAAAATGCTAGCAGGAGGTTGGTTTAAGGTGCTGGGAGATCAAAGGCCTGCTGAAAGAGATGGGTTTTGAGTAAAGATCTGAACCTTGGAAAAGATAATTCGGTACGGAGGGCCAGTGGGAGTGAGTTCCAGAAGGCAGGAGCCAAGAAGTAGAAGGCAGAGTGACATGTAGTTTCCAAGTGGGCTGAGGATGGAGCAGGGAGATAGAGACGGTAACCGTGTGCTGAGCGGAGTAAACGGAGTAAAGTCTACCCTTTTTAGCAAAAATAATGAAAAGTGGTCCAACATCATTTTCAGGATCACATTTACTCAAATGCACCCCTTGACTCTCAGCAGCAAGGCTTCTGTCTGGTCACGGAATGGAAACCCTACTAATCTCACTCATAGACAGATTTATGAAAGTTATAGAAAATCCTAATCAGAGATTTAATCTTATATTCCTAGACATTCCAACGAAAATTGACACAATGGGGTATGTTAACTAAACTGCGGCATGTTACATAACACGCGGGAATGTCACCGGCCACGTTATGTCCCGCAGAGGGTGGCGAGAAGGCGGAGAGAAGGGGTCAATGGGCGGGGAGTGGGCAGGGAGAGGCTCCTTCTACACTAACGCGGGGAACTGAAGAGATGAATCTTACCGCGACTGAAAACCTGGCGTTAGCACACATTTGCAAGAGAGAAACCATTTCAGTGTCAGCAATGAACAGCATAAGCAGGGAGCCCTTAAAAAGGTGATAGTAGTGCTCCATTTGCAGCAACAGCATAGTGCTCAAGTATGAAATGCTACTATGGCGATGGTGCAAATGGGGCATAGGGGGCTGCAGGCGGGACATGCAGTGGGGGCAGCTGGGGCACAGGGTGGACTAGGCAGTCACCTAGGTGGCACATAGGAACATAGAAACCAGAAATCAGCAAGACAGCAGCTGACAAAGGCCAAACACAATCTACCTACATCTACCTGGTCCACCCTAGCTAACAGTTGCCAGGGCACTGACCTGACATCCCCCAGCCAACCCGCCCCCAAGCGGAAGGGATATAATATTGGTAGGTGGTGATGGGGGGGATGTGAGGATGCCCATGTATGCCTCCCCACCCTAGACCCCACTCCCTAGGCAACTGCCTACCCACACAGTGGATGGCGTGGGACTGCGCACTACCAGCATCGACAGCATAGGGTCATGTCAGCATGGCAGGGGGGGTGTGCCCGTGCTGAAGGGGGCAGTGGCACCTGCCTGCAGTGGACCTAGGCCATGCCCTGTACCAGTACGTGGTGTGCAGTGAAACATAAAAGGACTGGCTGAGGGAACATACAGGTAGCTCCAGGGGCTACTGTGCATCTGTGGCAGTAGTGTGGTGCAGTACACACAGCCAGTGTGTTCAGAGCAGAGGGTCACAGGTTCAACATTCTAAGGTGCCTTGGCAGACAGTGTACTTTATAATGTGCCCTCTGGAGTGCCTTATAGGGTGCCTTATGCGGCACCTTAGGTTACGGCACTGTGAGGGTGTGTTTGCTGGCAGTACTAATTTATATTAAAAAAGAAAATGCCTCAGACAGCACTGATTTAAAGTAAAGGGTAATGCCTCAGACAGCCTTACTCATTAAGCCCACTGGGGGATTGAACTCATGACCCCTGTTGTGGTTCCTACAGGGCATGTCCTTACATTTTACCCTACAATGCAGATACAACAGCAACATATGCAAAGCCCAAAGCAGCGGCGAACAGGGGTACAAACACCCACTCACACAGGGTCCACAATCCAAAGCTGCATGGAGAGTCAGACTGTTGGCCCCAGCACGGAGCTGCATTTATCACCAGAGCACTGCTACTACCTCCTGCACAGTTTATCATTTTCGGCACTGTGATCAGGACCAGTGTGGCGGGCAGGGTTGCCAACCTATCTTTGCACAATGTTGCAATAGGAGTGTGTGTGTGTGTGTGTGTGTCTATCCATTGTTTTATGGCTGCCCACACCTCACTGGGCCCACAATGTCCCACTGTTACCAGCGTTAGCCTGAATATGTGCATAATGAGGAGCAAGGTATTGTGGGTATGTCCCAGACAGGGCTGATTGGCCAGGATGCATCTTCACAGGGTGTGGGGCAATGGCTGGGACACTGTAGTGCCTGACCACTGCCTGCATGGACAGGGTGGCCACAGCATGTCATGCTGGGAGGACACTCTCACTCTGACCGAGCAGTGACCATGACATGTCTAGGTTCCCACATAGCGCTCTATACTACATGTCTCCAGTAATGCTTGTGTGTTCTTAGTGCTGGTGGCCCAATCACTGAGATATTTGTTTGGTGTGCATAGTTCCTCTGTGAGCGTGTACTGGTTAGTGGACTGTCTGCAGTTAGTCTGTGTTTGGTTGGGACACCTTGTAAGGTGCTGTAGGTGCAGTCTGACTCATGTTGTGCAGCAGTTGAGGATGTCTGCTGGTTTGTCACTGTCACAGCTCTGGCTCTGGCTCACCAACACTGGTGGGCTGTCTCCTACCAGCAGGATGGAGATTGCTTCTCCAGGGTTCAGGCACCTGTCCCTTACCTACAAAACGGGTGATTATGGGCCCTTTGGAGTATATAGTGTATCCCACTTTGATCTGTAGAGACACATGCAAGTCTAGGAACCCCTCTGTCCTGATAATAGGTGCCCATGGTAGCCAGACCCTAAAACTGGGTACACACTAATCAGGTGGTGTCCAGTCACAGAGGACCACATGTGATTGCAGAATACACATGGACACCAAATTACTTTCAGAGGCACAGCAAGGCACACCTGTCACACACTGGTAGCAATGTGGATGCACAGCAGAACCTCTCTCTAGCATCACATGTACTGTGGACCTAGTGCTGGGCGCCCATCCTATCCCTCAGGGTGAACACAGAACCTGCACAATGGCATGATCTGTAGCTACTCTGTTCCAGTATCACACACTGTCAGTTCGTCTTTCCAAGCTGAGGTACCGGAGAGGTGCAGACCCCATTTGATGATCAGCTGTAGACAGCTATTCAGCATGTGCATTGCATCATGGGTACTGGTGGGGTTACCCTATCCTGGCACTCAGAGCAGTCAGTTTGTGCGGTGACCTGCAGTCCTTCTGTACTCAACCATTACTGTGCGCTGCACCATGGAGGTATAGCCTACTGGTTAGTACAATGCATTTCTCAGCAGTGGTCAGGGGTTCAATTCCTCATTGTTCCCTCCTTTCATGCCTGTCCTACTCAAATAGTTTTCACACCTGTAACAGTCACATTTTTGCAGATCTGTGCTGCCAGCCCATAATACCCTCACCACAGTTGCCAACATTCCTTCGGTCTGTCTATCTGCGGCTGTCAGCTGTGTAGAGTCCTGTCTGCCTGTGCAGGCTGCCACCCCATGTCCTGCACTGCTACCCTTTCTTGCATTGCGCCTCTTCATGCTTGCCTCGCCTGTGCCTGATCTGCATGGCACCACCACTCCTCTGTCCACCCATCATTATAAATATCCTGCCACCTCTGCCTCCACTGGGGGACACATATTCCCATCATCTGCCACCCACTGTCTTTCCAGTACTTTACATTGTCAACACCTTGTGCTGTGGTACAGTTGCCCCAACATGTTTGTCATCAGTACTGGCAGCCACATGGGATGCCCGCAGATATGGCAGGTACAGCAGCTCCCAGCTCTCCCTCCTTCACTCACCTGTTCATTGCCTTTTCTCGGTGCTCTATATAGTGTTAGGGCTATATCTGTTTCTATGCCTCACAGGTCATGCATGTCATCCTGAAGCACCTTGCAGCCCTTAGGGCGCACTAACCTAGGGCACCGTAACCTTGTTAGGCCACCTTAACCTATGGTTCCATAACCCACGGTGTCTTCTAAGGTGCCTTGTCCAGGGGTGCCTAATATGGTGCTTAGCCTAAGGAGCCCTATGGGGCACCTTACAAAGCACCGTATGAGGCACCTTATAGGGCATATGAAAAGGCACCTTACTTATAAGGCACCTGTAATATCTGTAATGTGCCTTGTAAGGTGCCTTATAAGGCGTCTTGTAATGCGCAATAGTCTAAGGCGCCTTATAACGTGCGTTAACTCACACATCTTGCTTTAACGATGCACCGCCCACTCCTTTATATGGGCATTCGTACAATTACCGTGGAACCTAACGCGGGTAAAATTACCGCGGTTTAGTAAACATACCCCAATATGCCATAACATCCTCCTTCAGTGATTGCAAAGCATTGGAATCCTTAGCAGAGCCCTAAACTGGTTTTGCTCCTACCTAGCACGTCATCAACAGTTTGTGCAAGCAGGATTCAACACATCTGACCCATACACACAAAAACAAGGAATACCGCAAGGTTTGGTGCTTTCAGCATTATCATTTAATATTTATATGTAGTGTGATCAAAAATTATAGGAACTTGCATTATAACACAAGAAGTATAACAATGACAGTTATTACATTCATTCTCCTTCAAAGTAGTCTCCTTATGATAAAACACACTTCCTCCAGTGTTCCTGCCACTGCTGTAAACAATTTTGAAATGCCTCTTTCATTATGCTGTAAAGCTGCTGTGTCGAATTTTGCTTAATGGCCTCCAAGTCATTGAATCTCCTTCCTTTCAGTGGTAATTTCAGTTTTAGAAACAAGAAAAAGTCACAAGGTCAGGTGAGTATGGAGGCTGACAGACTTGCTTGATTTGGTGTTTGGCCAAGAACTGCTGGACAAGATGTGATGCGTGAGCTGGGGTATTATTTTGATGAAACTACTATTCACAGTTCCTGTGCAACTCTGGCCTCTTATAACGAACTGCATCTCTGAAACGAGTCAGAACTTGGATGTAGTACTCTTTATTGATGGTTTGGAGTTTTGGAGCATACCCATGATGAACAATATCCTGGTAATCAAAGAAAACTTGACAGTGCTCCTCATCTGACAGGCTTTCTTGAGTCTGGGAGAGTTTGGAGTCTTCCATTGTGAGAACTGAGCCTTAGTTTCCAGGACATAATTATAAACCTATGATTCATCACCAGTAATAATCTTTTTGATGAAATTGGAGGCATTTTCAACACATTCCAACAACTCCCTGGCTGCAGACAGTCAATCTTTTTTTTTGTAAGGGGACAGGAGTTTTGGCATGAATTTTGCAGATACACATCTCATCCCCAAAATGACAGTAAGAATAGACTGGCCAACCCAAAACTGATGTGCATGTCCTCAGCAAGCTCCCTGATAGTCAATCAACAATTTGAACATATTGTGTCATGCACTGCTTCAACTTTGTCTTCATTCCTGCTCATTGATGTCCTTCTAGAACGTTTGTCACTGTCAACACTTTGGCGATCCTCTTGGAAATGTTTGTACCAATTATAAACTCAAGCGTGACTCATGCATTGATTGCCATATACTTGCTATAATTTGTTATAAGTCTCTTTGCATGAATCTTCAAGTTTCTGGCAGAATTTAATGCAAATTCACTGTTCAATTTTTTCACTCATCATAAATCTGACAAACTGCTTTTACATGATACCAAACAACACATGATTACAGAAAGTACAGGTGTGCTACAGCCACGTTACACTCTGAACATGCAGAGCACATAACTAGGTCACTGCATGCTTAATAGCATCATGGTGCGACATATATAGCTACAAAACAAGTTTCGATACTTTCTGATCACACCTCGTATTCAACCAGTTTGCGACGTTATATGATCCCATAAGTTCTTCTTTCAGCTATATGTGGATGATATTATGATTTATGCACCCTTTACCACCACAAATACAACCTTTGAACAAATAACAAACTGCTTTAATGCAATTACTCACTGGCTATCAGAACACTGACTGTCTATTAATTACAACAAAATTGAGGTGCTCTTCATGACTAGAGACCAATCCTTCTCCCCCCAACATTGCTAAAAGTTGCCAATGCAAATCTAGTAGTAAAACCAGAAGTTTGATACCTTAGTGTAACCATTGACCAACACCTCACCCTACAATCTCATATCAAAAACCTAACACAAACTATTTACAATAAAATAAGGGTCCTCCAACATCTACAGCCTCTTCTGGAGACACATGACTTCCAAACTGTTTTCCAAGCCATGATACTATCTCACCTTGACTATTATAATGCAGTCCTTCAAGGAATACCCAAAAGCTCACTACACCTCCTAGAGCTTGCTCAACATGCTGCTGCTAGAATCCTCCTGGAAGCACCCAAGGCCAACAATATCACTCCAATTCTGAAATAGCTCCACTGGTGACCTCTGTTCAGCCACATAAAATGCAAAATTATTATGACCACATTCAAAATCTACTATCAGTTAAATTGCACATGAAGTCCTTCTTTGTTTAGTGGCTGGCGTGAAACCACCACTCCAGATTGTTCCAGGTCAGCCTTAAGCTCTTTAGATACTGTACATGGTATTTTTCCAGCAGTTTGCACTAACCTTTGAAGACTTCTTGGATTAATTTTCCTCTTTCCACCACTTCCTGGGAGGTTCTTGAAGTTCGATGAGCAGAAACATCTTAATACCATTGCAAACAGTAGACCCAGAAATCGCAAGGTCTTTGGAGATGGCCTTGTATCCCTTTGAAGTTTGATGTTTGGTGATGGCTTTTCTGACGGTCTCAGGCAGGCCTCTTGTCTTCAAATGGAAAGTGAGTGAATGTGGCCATTTTAAACATTAGAGCCATCATTCATTGGTTGATTCAAGTCATGTGAGTACTGACAATTGATCACAGGCGTGTTTAATTTTATTCCAATGGGAATGTGATTCTTCTCTTCAAACTAATTTGAACTGTTTATAAAGAAGCTAATAATCATGCCCTGACAATGTCCCAGTTTTTATACTATATCCTATTATTTCTTTTTTTAATTGGTCTTGTTTGATTCTTTTATTTGTCAAATATGGCAACTTTTTTTTTTAGGAGATATTGGACATTAAGGGGTATGTTTACTAATCAGCGATAACGTCACAGCGGTGCAATTAGCGCGCGATACATAACGTTATCTTTATCTTTCTTTAAAACATATTATACCACCTGAACCAAAAGGTATACGGCGGTTTACAACAAAACAAAAGGATACTACTGCAGAAAAAGGAAACAGGAAAAGGAACACCATTTGCTAAAGTAACATTATTGCGTAATAGCATGAAGTTCCGTGCGATAGCATCTCTGGCAGCATTAAGGCACACAGAGGGTGGAGTAAGGCTCCCCAGAGGGCGGAGAAAAGGGGTTAATGGGTGGAGAGTGGGCGGGGAGAGGCTCCAGGCACACTAACGCTGTGAAATGAAGGTCTGAAAATTAACGCCAGTGAAAACCTCGCGTTGGAGGCACACTTGCAGGAGAGAGAAACCAGTTCAGTCAGCAACGTACAGCAAAGGCAGGGAAACCAAGAAAAGTGATAGTAGTGATACATGTACAAAAGGGCACTATGGTGAGGCTGCAAATGGGGTAGAGGGGGCTGCAGGTGGGACATGCAGTGGGGAAGCTGGGGCACAGGGTGAACTAGGCAGATGCCTAGGTGGCACATAGGAATGCAGAAACTGCAAATCAGCAAGCCAGCAACTGACCAAGGTCAAACATGCCCATGAGTGTGTGTCCCACAGTGTCCCAGGGGACAGTACCCAGCAGGTACACCAAAGGGCACATAACATTGACAGGCGGTGCCAGGGGGAAGCACAGATGTCTATGTAGGCACCTCTAACCCAGATCCCACACCATAGGCAGCTGCCTACCGGCGCACTGGATGGCCTGGGACTGCACATGGTGGTGGAGGGGTTCTGGTGGTGGAGGGGGCAGTGACATCTGCCCACAGCACACCAAGGCCAAGCCCTGTTCAGGTGGGTGGCGTGCAGTGCAACAGACAAGGGCTGTCTGAAGAACAGTAATGGTATCCCCAGGGAATGGCCTGCCTCTGTAGCAACAGTTTGGTGTGGTACACACAGCCAGTGTGTTCAAGGGCAGAGGATCACAGGTTCAAGTCCCAGCTGTGGCTCCTGCAGATCATGTCCCTATATTTTACCCTATAGTGCACATAAACCATAAACATGTGCACACCCTAGAGCAGCGGCCAACAGGGGCACAAACACCCACACCCACAGGCTCCACTATCCATATCCTCATGGAGAGCCAGGATTTTGGGCCCTGCGTGGAGCAGCAGCTACCATCTGCATACCTTAGCAATGCCGTCATAAACATGGAAACACGCTCCATATATATCAAAAGGTTGCTATGATGAATGTCAGATAGCAGATCCTCCATTAAACACAAATTGTTAACAGAGATTCATCATAGCAACCTTTCCAATATATGTGGAGTGTGTTTCCTTTCAGCTTGTTTTGTGACAGTGTTTACCACCCTGGAGAGTGATCATAACAGTATTGGGTACCTTAGCAATGCCTGCACTGCTAAGGACTGGTGCCAGGGCTTCCAACCACATCCATCTATGTATAATGCTGAAATAGGTGAGGAAGTGTGTGTATGTCTATCCAGTGTTTTGTGGCTGCCTACACCTTACTGAGCCCACGATGCTTACAGTGTTTCCAGTATTAGCCTGCTAATGTGCATAATGAGGAGCAAGGTATTGTGGGAATGGCCCGGACAGGGCGGTCTGGGCAGGATGCATCTGCACAGGGCATAGGGCAATGGCTGGGATATTGTAGTGCCTGACCACCACCTGCACGGACAGGGTGAGCACAGCATGTCATGCTGGGAGGTCAGTCTCACCCTGACTGAGCAGTGACCATGGCATGTCTAGGTTCCCACATAGTGCTTCTCTCAAGTGATATTTATGTGTTCTTTTTTTTTCTGGGCCCTAATCACTGACATACTTGTTTGGTGTGCATAGTCTTTCCAGGAGCATGTACTAGCTAAGTGATTGTCGGCAGTTAGCCTGTGTATGGCTGGAACACCTTGCAGCAGAGCTATACCAATCCAGTCCTGGAGGTCTGCAACCCTGTAGGTTTTTGGGATATCCCTAATGAATGTGCATGAGATATATATGCATTAGAGACAGCCTGCCAACCTGACTAGTTTGTGGCCCTCTAGGGCTGGATTTGGAGACCCCTGCCTTATACCTCTGTCATTTAAGATTGTGAGTGGGCAAGGTACAGGTGTCCTAGACATCAAAAGGGTAAATAGAATATATCACATTCCTCCTCGATTCTAATAGACAATATTTTGGTGGTGGTGCCTTACAGGGTGCAGTGGGAGAAGACTGAATATGCTCTCTGCTGGTGAATATCAGATTGTGGTGGTGGTGGTGGGGCAGCTGAGCTTTTCCAAGCCTACTGCCACTGCTGTATGTGATACGTACAGATCTGCATTGACTGCCCTGGAGAGCGCCTATTCCCCAGCAGGACTGGGGTGGTGGTCCTTTTTACTGCCTCTGATATAGAGTGTGGATCTGTTGGTAGAAGATCTTGTCCCCCACCCTGACCCAGTGAGAGCGGATCAGGCAGTGCTACATATTCTGCTTTTTGGTCTACACACACACCACCCTTCTCCTATAGCATATGACTATAACAACCACACAGGATATGCACCATACTGGGTGCATCATAGTCTACAAGAGCTGGATGTGACTAGGAAACACAGAAGGACACAAGTGCATCCTAGGTGTGTCTATAGGGGGGGCCTATCTATCACACAGTAGCACTAATAGGGATCTACAGCACAGCCTATCCAAGCCAAGCCAGGTGCTGCGAACCTGGTGCTGGGTTCCCCACCTCACCCTCAGGGTGAGCACAGGAACCGCACCGGTCTGTAGCTACTCTGTGCCAGTAACACACACGGTCAGTTCCCCCTACCAGGCCGAGGTACTGTAGAGGCGCATACCTCATCCTGTGATCTGATGTAGACTACTGATCTGCATGTGCAGTGCATCATGTGTATGGGTGGGTTTACCCTGGTAACCACAGCAGATAGTTTGTGCAGTGACCTGCAGTCTTTCTGTAGCCAGCCAGCACTGTGTTAGAAGCTATAGAGGTGTAGCCCACTGGTTGCTGCAATGACTATAGAAGCAGAGGTCTTGGGTTCCATCCTGCAGTGGTGTTCTTTAATAAAACTTTCTGAGGCTCTTCTTTTTAATTTACATCTGTGCTGCCAGCAAGAAGACCCTCACAGTGCCGTATTCTATGGTGCCTCATAAAGCCGCCCTATAGGGCACATTGGTGCCTTGGTGGACAGGGCACTTTATAATGAGCCCTATGGAGTGCCTTATAGAGCGCCTCATGAGGCACCTTAGGTTACGGCACTGTGAGGGTGTGTTCGCTGGCTGCACTAATTTATATTAAAAAAGAAAATGCCTCAGACAGCACTGATTTAAAGTAAAGGGTAATGCCTCAGACATCCTTACTCATTAAGCCCACTGGGAGATTGAACTCATGACCCCTGACTTGAAGGGAAATTATTGTAACTTAATGCAGAAATAAAATATATGTTCTAGCATTGAAAAAACCCGTTTAGACCTAAGGACCATAAAGGAGGAAACTCTGGACAAACGAGCTACAAAAAACTAATACAATGTCTTAAAAAATCAATTTGTAATGTCTAAAAATAGAAATACCCATATTTCATAAGAAATGGTATTTATAAAAGATATCAAAAATTTTTTTAGAGGATGTGAGACACTACACATATGATTACAAAAACGCCCAACTAAGCACTTCAAAAAAGTACAATTCATCGTGCCACTGCGAAGCAGATTATTGAGTGATTATACCAAAAGGATGTGTCCATGGAATATTATGAAACATTCTCCGTACTTATGGTATTTGTGAAAAAGCATTTGTAAATAAAAGAACAATGTATCATACCATTGTGGAATGAGATCATTATTACAACCGCGCTATGTGAGTTACTGCATCAACAAGGTATATCCGTAAAATTGTAGCATTTATAAATGCAGTCTTACAGAATAAATAGATAAAAAGAATATATATATTTATTACATATCTACTTCAGAAGAGTGTTTCATTCAAATCACTCTTATTTCGGCAGCCTGTATGGCATATTTTTTGAATCGGAAAGCACGGCCAATCGCTATATGTGCAATGAGCCATTGTAAAAAGAAAAGAAGAGAGGATATGTAAAACCGACGAACGGTGAACTTGCTAACATTACATCATTAGAGTGCTATGTTAAAAAAGCATATCTATTAATTACTAGATTGTTAAATACAATATTAAAAGTACATCCATATTTGGAATGTTTACAAAAATTATTTTAAGGGATAGTGTAAACAATATAATTTGTCCTGTATGGGCGTTACTGTTATAAACTTAGGGGTATGTTTACTAAAACCCCGTTAGGTGCGCGTCGCATTAGTGTGCGGGATGCCATAAAAGGAGTGGGCGTTTCAGTCTGAAAAAAGCAAACCGGGATTAATCATGCACTAATGTGCGCCGTGCGCTCATGTGCGCCGCACACATTAGCGCATGAGAAACGCGCATGGGAAGCATAAGTAGGCGCGCTGAGGTACAAACACAGGAACAGAGCCACAGTACAATGGTTAAGACACTGACCAATAGTGCAGGGATCATGGGTTCAATCCCCCACTGTGCCCAATGAATAAGGCTGGGTGAGGCATTACCTGTTATGTGTAATATTGCATTCTGAGGCATATTAATTTTATTTTAATTACTGCTACTAGCAAATGCACTCTCAAAGCACTGTAACATAAGGTGCTGCATAAGGCACCCCATAAGGTACCCCAGAGGGCACATTTTAAAGTGCACTGTCCGCCACGGCACCTTACAATGTTCCATTTAGGGCTCCTTATAGGGCGCTTTTGAGGCACCTTCAGGCTACAGCACTGAGGGTGTTGTTGCTGGCAGCACCAAATTACATTACAAAAGAAAAATCCTCAGACAGCCCTATCAAATAACCCCACTGTGGGATTGAACCCATGACCTCTGGCTCCACAGGCAGTGAAGTCACCAGTGGGCTACATGTCCATAGCTGCTAACAAACTCCTGGCTGGCTACAGTAGGACTGCAGCCCACCACACGAACTGTCTGCTGTGGTTACCAGGATAGGGTTAAACCACACATACCCATGATGCACTGCACATGAAAATCAGCAGTCTACAAATAACAACATGATGGGGTATGCACCCCCACACCACCTCAGCCTGGTAGGGAGTACTGAGCGTGTGTGTTACTGGCACAGAGTAGGTGCTGACCGTCACATTGTGCGGGTCCTGTGCTCACCCTGAGGGTAAATGGGCCACCCAGCACCATGTCCACAGCACCTGGCTTAGCTGAGATAGGCTATGGTGTGAGTCACCATCAGTGCCAGTGTGTGATGGGTAGGTCTTGCAGATGCACTGCCAAATACACCTGTGTCTATCTTTTATTTCTCAGTCAAGTTTAGCCCTTGGGCACTTTGATGCACCCAGATTGGGCATATCCTGTATGGATGCCATGGCTACATGAGTTATGTGACCCGGGGGGCAGGGCAGGCTGTTTGAACCCATAGGTGAATTATGTAGTACCACCCAAACTGCCCTCTAGAGCTCAGGATTTCCCACCAACAGATCCACGTTCCACATCAATGCAATGGTGCTGGTGGAGGGGACTATCAACCTAGGTTGAGCTGGGGGACCGACAACATACAGGGCAGTCCATGGATTTCTGTACACATCCATATGGTGATAGCAGACAGACAGGAGGCCTAGAAATGCTCAGCTACCCACCACCACTATCTGACATTCCCCAGCAGCAAACACACTGAATCTACAGCCGCTGCACCCTGCAAGGTGCTCCAGCCTTACACATACTAACTGCAACCAATCTGCTAGCTAGTCCATAGTGCATATTACTGGAGAAAATGTGTGCACCCAAAACTGGGATGTTAGCACACCCACCAAGCGGATAGGTTAGTGATCAGGCCCCAAAACACAACCCATAAATAACACTTGAGAGAGATGCTGTTAGCACTATGGGAGACCTAGCCATGCCATGGTGACTGCTCAGTCAGGGTGAGAGTGACCTCCCAAGAGGACATGCAGGGGCCACCCTGTCCATGCAGCTGATGGCCGGCCACTACAATGTCCCAGCCATTGCCCTATGCCCTGTGCTCATGCATCCTGCCCAGGCCACCCTATCCGAGCTATACCCACAGTACCTTGCTCTTCATTATGCACATTGGCAAGCTAACACTGGACACATTGCAAACAGTGTGGGCTGAGTAAGGTGTTGCAACCAGCACACACTGGATGGACAGACACACACTCCCACACCTATGCCAGCATAGTGTTACTATAGATAGTTTTTGCAGTCCAGGCCAACTCAACAGTCCTGGACACAGCGCAGGCATGGCTATGGTATGCGATACTGTTGGGGTCACTCCCCAGGGTGGTGAACACTGTCAGACACCAGACCTGAAACACACTCCACAGACATCAGAGATATTGGTATGATACAGCTCAATGAGCAGATTGTGCTTAACTTAGGAATTGCTATCTGCCAGTAATCATAGCAACATTGTGATATATGTGTACTGTATTCCCAGGTTTAGGGTGGCATTGCTAAGGTCTGCACGTACTAGTATTGTGAGATGTACGCAAGGCCCGATATCCTGCCTGTCCATGAGGCTTTGGATAATGGAGCCTGTGGGTGTGGTTCTTTCTGCTCCTGTTGGCCGCTGCTCTAGGGTAGAAGTCCCCAACTCCAGTCCTGGTGGGCCATACACTGTTCATGTTTTCCTGCTGTCCCTAATGGATATGCATGAGATACATCTGCATACCATGGGAGCGGCGCATGGAAATGAACCACACGCATCTTTATTAGAAACAGCATATAACGTGAATGATTTGTGGCCCTCCAGGACTGCATTTGGGGGACTCTGCTCTAGGTAATGCGCATGTTTCTGGTGTCTGTGCTCTGTAGGGTAACATATAGGCCAGGGGTGGGGAACCCTGGTCCTGGAGAGCCGCAGACCAGTCAGGTTTTCGGGATATCCCTAATGAATATGCATGAGATATATATGCATTAGAGATATCCTGCCAACCTGACTGGTTTGTGGCCCTCCAGGGCTGGATTTGGAGACCCCTGCCTTACACCTCTGTCATTTAAGATTGTGAGTGGGCAAGGTGCAGATGTCCAAGACATCAAAAAGGTTAGATAGAATGTGTCACATTCCTCCTTACTTCTCACCACCACCAAAATATTGTCTATTAGACAACTTTTTGGTGGTGGTGAGAATCGAGGAGGAATGTGACACATCCTATATACCCTTTTGATGTCTAGGACATCTGCACCTTGCCCACTCACAATCTTAAATGACAGAGGTGTAAGGCAGGCGTCTCCAATTCCAGCCCTGGAGGGCCACAAACCAGTCAGGTTGGCAGGATATCTCTAATGCATATATATCTCATGCATATTTATTAAGGATATCCTGAAAACCTGACTGGTCTGCGGCTCTCCAGGACCAGGGTTCCCCACCCCTGATATAGGCGTTTGAACAATGCTTATGTTCTCTGCAAAAAAGGTTCATCTGTACTTTCACGGTTTAGTGGTGGTTAAAATATGGGGACTGTGTTGGCAGAAGCCCCAGCTGGGACATGAACTTGTGACCCTCTGCTCCTGAACACACTGGTTGTGTTCACCACACCACACTGTGGTCACAGAAATGGTGCAGTCCCTGGAGATACCATGGTTGTGTGTCAGACAGAGCCTGTCTGTTACAGGGCATGGCACCCACCTACACAGGGCTAAGCCATGGTCTGCTCTGGGCAGCTGCCACTGCCCCCTCCGCCACCGGTACCCCTATGCCACCATGCTGACATGGCCTTATATTGGAGACAGCATAAAACCTGAATGATTTGTCACCCTCCAGGACTGCATTTGGGGGACTCTGCTGTAGGTAATGCACATGTTTATGTGGTGTGTGCTGTTTAAGGTAAAATATGAGCATTTCACCCACACTTTGGTTCTGGGCAGCACAGGTTCAGTCTTTACTACACGTGTTTTTAGTGGGAAAAATATGGGGAATATATTGGCAGGAGCCACAACTAGGATTTGAACCTGTGACCTTCTGCTCTTGGATACACTGTCTGTGTGCACTGCACCACCATGTTGCCACAGATATGCTGTATTCCCTGGGGAGTCCATGACTGTACATCCGACAGGGCCTGTTTGTTGCAGTGGACGGCACCCACCTACACAGGACTGGGCCTGGACTGCTGTGGGCAGCTGCCACTGCCCCCTCCAACACCAGTGCCCCTCTGCCACTTTGCTGACATGCCCTTCTGCTGGTGGTGCTGGTGGTACACAGTCTCAGGCCATCCTGTGTGTGGGTAGGCGGCTGCCTATGGTGCGGGTTCTGGGGTAGGGGTGCCTGCATAGATGTCCACGCTTCCCCCCAAGCACCGCCTGCCGCTGTTCTGTGCCCTTGGGGGTACCTGCTGGGTACTATCCCCTGTGACACTGTGGGACACACAATCGTGCCAATGTTGGGCCCTCATCAGTTGCTGGCTGGCTGCTGTACAGTTTCAGCATTCCTATGTGCCACCTAGGCATCTGCCTGGTCCGCACTGTGCCCCAGCTGCACCACAGCATGTGCCGCCTGCAGCCCTCTGTGGCCCCTTTTCAGGCATCTGACCAGTTGCCCATTCCGACATGCCTGCCCTGCTGTTGCGGGACATGTGCATGCCATAGGACACCTGTCCGATGCAGAGGGAAACCCTAATCAGTGCTATTTCTGTGGGATCATTCACCTTGTATGGGGACGGAGCGTAGACCTTTCCATAATTCATATCTTTTTTTGGGTGCTTTCTAGGGAGTGTTTTTTGATGTTTCCCATTAAAGCCACTGTTTCCCAGCTTGGTTATGTTTTTTTTATATTTTGTTGGGGTCATTTTCAGTGTTTATTTGCCCTTTTGTTCTGTGCACATGTATCACACTTATCACTTTTTGTAGGGTTTCCCTGGGTTTGCTGTACATTGCTGACAGAAATGGTTTCTCTTCCCTTTAAATCGGCTCTAACGCGAGGTTTTCACTCGTGGTATTTTTTGCCTCGGATTTCAGCCTCGCTAATGTGCGCGGAGCCTCTCCCCTCCCACTCTCCACCCATTGACCCCTTCTCTCCGCCCCTGGGGAGCCTTCCTCCGCCCTCCGGGAGCCTTTCCCCGCCTTCATCGCACATTAGCACGCCGCGCACATGAGCGTGCATATTTGTGCCCCGTATGCAACATTGGCGTGCGCTAAGGTACCTTAGTGCACGCTAATGTCGCACAGCGCACATTAGCGCACAGTAGCGCACATTAGCGCAGTTTAGTAAACATACCCCTTAGTATGTCTTGCCGATATGAAATAAAGCTTGTATGAAAAGAATATAAATGAATAGTGTACCTACATGATAAGAGCATGTTAAAAATAAAAAGAAGAATAAAACCTTACCGTTGTTGCGTGGAAAATTCTAAAAAACGAGTATGGAGTGAGCCGTGTTTGTTCTGGAGTTTTAACGGCGTTTTCCCACCAAAGCCGTGTGAAAGTACAAAAGGTTACCAAAGAAACTTCTTAAATATAAGAAATATATTGTTGAAAGTGAATATAAATGTAACTATATTATATATATATATATTATAAAGAAAGTTTGAATACATGTATCATGTCACAACCTCTGAACACAATGTTTAGGATTGAATCTACATTAATGATCACTGTGAAAAACGAGGGAAGAAGGGGAGGGGGAAGAGGGGAAGGGGAGGGGAGGGGAGGGGGAAAAAGGGGAAGAGGGGAAAGAAAGGAGAGAGGGAGGGTGGAGGGGGGGAGGATGAAGGGGAGGGGAAAGGGAAGGGAGGGGAGAGAGAGAAGGAGGGAAAAGGGGGGAGGGGAGGAAAGGGGAGGGTAGGGGAGAGGAAGAAAGGGGGGAGGGGAAGGGGAGGGGGAGGGGGAGGGGTAGGGGAGGGGGAAGGGGTGAAAAATGGGGGAGGCAGGGGGAAAGGGGGAGGGGAAAAGGGGGAAGAAAGGGAGGGGGAGGGGAAAAGGGGGAAGGGAGGGAGGGGGGGGGGAAAGGGGGAGGGGGAAGGGTGGAAGGGGAAGGGAAAGAGAGGAGGGGGGTGAAAAATTATTAAACATAAGTAATCTATTATTGCAAATTAGTATAAATGTATCTTCATTTCATAAGTATTGTAGAAATTGTTTGCGTATATCATACCAAAACCTCTACAAAACCAACGATTGTATCTACTCTACGATGAAGAGAAATAGAGAAAAAGAGAAAAATAGGGAGGGAAGGGAAGGGAGGAGAAAGGGGGGAGGGGGAAGAGGGGAAGGGAGGGGAAGGGGGAGGGGGAGGAGGAGGAGGGGGAAGAGGGGGAGAGGGGGAGGAAGGGGAGGGAGGGGAAGGGGGAGGGGAGGAGGGGAAGGGGGAAAGGGAAGAGGGGGGAAAGGAGAGAGGAGAAGGAAAGGAGGGAAGGGAAGGAAGAAGGAAAAGGGGGAGGGAAAGGGAAAGGGGTGGGGGAGGTGAGGGGAGGGAAAGGGAAAGGGAAGGGGAAAGAAGGAAGGGGGAGGGAGGAAGGGGAAAAGGAACGGGGAGGGGGAAGAGGGGGAAGGGGGAAGGGGAGGGGGGAGGGGGAAAAGGGGAAGGAGAAAAAAGGGGGAGAGGGGGGAAGAGGAAAAGGGAAAGGGGGAAAAGGGAATGGAGAAGGGGGAGGGGAAGAAAGGGAAAGAAGGGAGGGGGGAGGGGAAGGGGGAGGGGAAGGGGAGGGAGGGGAAGAGGGGGTAGGGGGGAAGGGGAAAAGGGGAATTTTTGCAAAACTTACAGGAAAACAGATAAATCGATGTCCCACAGTGGGGTTATTTAATAGGGCAGTCTGAGGCATTTTCTTTTTTAATTTAAATTAGTGCTGCCAGCAAACACACCCTCACAGTGCCGTAACCTAAGGTGCCGCATAAGGCACCCTATAAGGCACTCCAGAGGGCACATTATAAAGTGCACTGTCTGCCAAGGCACCTTATAATGTTCCCTATAGGGCGCCTTATAAGGTGCCTTATAGGGCGCTTTAGAGGGCGCCTTATGAGGCACCTTAAGGCTACAGCACTGTGAGGGTGGTTTTGCTGGCAGCACTAATTTAAATTAAAAAAGAAAATGCCTCAGACAGCCCTATCAAATAACCCCACTCTGGGATCAAACCCATGACTTCTGGCTCTACAGGCAGTGAAGCAACCAGTGGGCTACAGCTACTAACAAACCCCTGGCTGGCTACAAAAGGACTGCATGTCACCACACAAACTGTCTGCTGTGGTTACCAGGATAAGGTTAACCCACCCATAGCCATGATGCACTGCACATGCAAATCAGCAGTCTACAGATGATCACAAGATGGGGTATGCACCCCCACAGCACCTCAGCCTGGTAGGGAGAACTGACCGGGTGCACCCCCACAGCACCACAGCCTGGTAGGGGGTACTGACCGTGTGTGTTACTGGCACAGAGTAGCTACAGACCGTCACATTGTGCGGGTACTGTGCTCACCCTGAGGGTGAGGTGGGGCGCCCATAACCAGGTCCACAGCACCTTTCATGGTTGAAATATGCTATGCTGCAGGTCCCCATCAGTGCTAGTGTGTGTGATAGGTAATTTCTATAGACACACCTAGGATACATCTGTGTCCATCTGTATTTCTCTGTCATGTCTAGCCCTTATGGGCTATAATGTACCCAGAATAGTGCATATCCTGTGTTGGTGCCATGGTCTCATGATGTAGGTGAAAAGAGTGGTGGGGGGTGTTTGGACCCATAGGCGGATTATGTACCACCACCCAACCCACCCTCTGGGGCTAAGAGTGGGAAACAGGATCTCACACCAACAGATCCACATTCTACCTCCCTGCAATGGTGGCAGTAGAGGAAACTATCAACCCCAGTCTCGCTGGAGAACAGACACCCTACAAGCAGTCAATGCAGAACTGTACACATCCATAAAGCAAGGCAGACAGAAGGTCTGGAAATGCTCAGCTGCACCCCACCACTATCTGATATTCTCCAGCAGCGAGCCTCAAGCCGCTGCACCCTGCAAGGTGTCCCAGTCAGACACATACTAACTGCAGACAGTCCGCTAGCTAGTCTGTAGTGCATGCTCCTGGAAGAGATGCGTGTACCCAGAACTGGGATATCAGCATACACACCAAGCAGACAAATCAGTGATTGCACCCCAACAAAGAAACCATAAATATCACATGCGAGAAATACTATTTTAGCACTATGGGGGAGCCTAGCCATGCCGTGGTCACTGCTCAGTCAGGGTGAGAGCGACCTCCCAGCAGGACATGCTGTGGCCACCCTGTCCATGCAGGTGGTTGTCGGGCACTACAATGTTCGAGCCATTGCCCTATGCCCTGTGCAGATGCATCCTGACCAGGCCAACCTGTCCGGGCTATACCCATGGTACCTTTCTCCTCATTATGCACATTGGCAGGCTTACACTGGCAACAGTGTGGGCTGAGGAAGGTGTTGGCAGACACCACACACTGGATAGACAGACACACGCTCCCACACCAATGCCAGCATTGTGCAAATATAGAGGCTCATGGCAGCCCTGGCCACCGCACCAGTCCTGGGCACAGTGCAGGCATGGCTATGGTACGCAATACTGTTGGGGTCACTCCCCAGGGTAGTAAACACTGTCAGACACCGGACCTGAAGTACACTCCACAGACATCACAAAGGTTGCTATGATGCAGCTCAATCATCAAATTGTGCTTAACTTAGGAATTGCTATCTGCCAGTAATCATAGCAACCTTTTGATAGGTGTGTACCGTATTCCCGGGATTAGGGTGGCATTGCTAAGGTATGCAAGTGCTAGTATTGGGAGATGCATGCAGGGCCCAACATCCTGCCTCTCCAGGTGGCTTTGGATAATGGAGCCTGTGGGTGAGGGTGTGTCTGCCCCTGTTGGCTGCTGCTCTAGGGCAGAGGTTCCCAACTCCAGTCCTGGTGGGCCAAACACTGTTCGGGTTTTCATGCTGTCCCTAATGAATATGCATGAGATACATCTGCATACCATGGGGGCGGTGCATAGACATGCAGAACAGCCGTGTTTATTAGAGGCAGCATGGAACTTGAATGGTGTTTGGCCCTCCAGGACTGCATTTGGGAGACTCTGCTCTAGGTAATGCGCATGTTTATGGTGTCTGTGCTCTGTAGGGTAAAATGTAGGCGTATTGGGCATGTTTCTGTTATCTGCAATAAAGGTTCTGTCTGTATTACCATGTTTTAGTAGTGGGTAAAACATGGGGACTGGGTTGGCAGGAACCACAGCTGGGACTTGAACCTGTGCCTTTCTGTGTCTGAACACACTGGCTGTGTTCACTGCACCACCATGTTGCCACAGAGACTATGCATTCCCTGGAGATACCATGACTGTTTGTCAGACAGAGCCTGTCTGTTACAGCGCACGGCACCCACCTAAACAGGGCTGGGTCATGGTTTGCTGTGGGCAGCAGCCACTGCTCCCTCCACCACCAGTACCCCTCTGCCACCATGCTGACATGCCCTTCTGCTGGTGGTGCTGGTGGTGCGAGGTCTCAGGTCATCCAGTGTGCAAGTAGGCGGCTGTCTATGGTGTGGGTTATGGGGTAGGTGTGCCTGCATAACTGTCCACGCTTCCCCCCAGCACCGCCTGCCAATGTTCTGTGCCCTTGGGGGCACCTGCTGGGTACTATCCCCTGTGACACTGTGGGAATCACACTCATGCCCATGTTGGGCCCTTATCAGTTGCTGTCTGGCTGCTGTACAGTTTCAGCATTCCTATGGGCCACCTAGGCCTCACCCTAGTCTGCACTGTGGCCCAGCTGCACCACAGCATGTGCTGCCTGCAGCCCTCTGTGTCCCCTTTTCCAGCATCTGTCCAGTTGCCCATTCTGACATGCCTGCCCTGCTGTTGCGTAACATGTGCACGCCATAGGAAACCTGTCCAATGGGGAGGGACAGCCCTGATCAGCGGAATTTCACTGTGGGATCATTCACCTTGTATGGGGACGGAGCATAGACCCTTCCAAACTTCATATCTTTTTTTTGTAGCATTCTCTGGAGTGTTTTCTGCTGTTTCCCATTAATATCACTATTGGTCAGCTTTGTTCTGCTTTTATTACATTTTCTTCTGGTCATTTTCACTGTTTATTTGCCCTTTTGTTCCGTGCACATGTATCACACTTATCACTTTTTGCAGGTTTCCCTGGTTTTGCTGTACATTGCTGACGGAAAGGGTTTCTCTTCCCTTTAAATCAGCTGTAATGACAGGGTTTCACTCGCGTTAGTTTTCAGTCCCGGAATCCACAGCGTTAGTGTGCAGGGAGCCTCTCCCCTCCCACTCTCCACCCATTGACCCTCTCTCTCCTCCCCTGGGGAGCCTTCCTCTGCCCTCCAGGAGGCTTTCTCCGCCTTCAGCGCTCGTTTGCGCCTTCAGCGCTCGTTTGCGCCGCTGCACGCATTATCGCATGATAAGGCGCCTTATCGCCCGGTAAAGCGCCCTTATCATGCGATAAGGCACCTTATCACACGATAACATTACAGCAGCGCAAATAGCGCCCTTTAGTAAACATATCCCTAAGTGTTTTCACATTTTTATTATAATTTTTATTATGGATGATTTTTACTATTTTAGTAATAATATGATTGCTATGATTTTATATGTAGTCACTTGATATATTATATATGTCTAATTTTTATTTATTTATTGATCTTAAATGTTATTATTTACAATATTTATATGTTTTAATTGATATGTTTGTATCCCAATGTTACTGATCATTGTTTTAATTTTATCTTTTGAGGTTTGTCCTCTTATATGTTACCCCCCTGAAGAAGGCCGTTGGCCGAAACGTGTAGGGGACGTCAATAAAAGGGGTTTTTCAACCTGAATTACTTGCCAGTCCTTGTATCTGTTCTCTTGCTCCTGAGTCCACTCTGTATATGCTGCCGGGCGTTCCACCCACATTCTGCTCCCCGCCAGCTCTCCTAGTCTTGAATAGAATCGATGGTGAAAAGTGAAGAGCACAGGTGACAGAGGTGAAGAGTCGGTGGGGGAATAGCATTTAGGCGGATTGAGGGGCTGCATGTCCCAGCAGGATTGGCAGCCCCGCAACCCTCTTTCAAGACTGAGGGCCTTATTGTCCTCATCAGCAACTGATTGTTGCTTTCTTGAGTGAGGATTTGCAGGATTGCTATATGGTTGTGCAGTAGTAGATTAAGGTTAAATGCTAATATGACTGAAATAGCATGGTGAAGTAGAGGAGGTTAAATGCTGATGGGGAAACTGAATTTAGAAGGGATGCTGCTGAAACCTAAGGCATGTATTTGAATTCTGGGTGTTTAAGCAGATGATCAATTGAGCATGGATGAGCAAGTGGAAAAGATTGTGCATAGTGCATTCTCATTCTCAAATCCACAAATTGTATCCTTTTGTTGATGGGAAGGATCTTTTAACAGTTACCCCTGCTTTGGTAGTATCACACATAGATTAGTCAGAGCTTACTGGGAAACAAGCTAAAGAGACTGCTGTTAAGGTGATATTTGTGAAATTTAAACCTAATCATGTGCCATATCGTCTAAGTAGTTTCACTGGCTGCAGATAATTCAGATAGTCAAATGTAAAGTTTAAAGCTTGGCAGTATACTATTGTGGGTTGGGAACTGGTTAAAAGATAGAAAACAGAGAGTAGGTCTATATGGCCAATTTTGTCAGTGGAGAAAGGAGACTAGCGGAATACTCCAGAGATCTGTGCTAAGCCCATTGCTTTTTAATATATTCATAATTGACCTGAAAAGGGAATAATGTGTGATGTGATCAAATTACAGATGACATAAAATTATTCAACGCTGTTAAAACACAAGAGGATGGTGAAAAAAATGCAAGAGGACCTTGATAAATTGGAAGACTAGGGGGTATGTTTACTAAACTGTGGTAACGTAGCAGCGGCTACGTTAACGCGCGTAAAGTAACGTTAACGTGTGTTAACTTAATGTTAACACGTGTTAACGTTACCTAATGCTTGTTAATGTCACCGGCCGCGGTATGTCCCGCAGAGGGTGGAGAGAGGGCGGAGAGAAGGGGTCAATGGGTGGGGAGTGGGCAGGGAGTGGGCGGGGAAAGGCTTCTGCTACACTGACGTGGGGAAATGAAGGGCTGAACATTACCGGGACTGAAAACCTGTTGTTAGATGCACATTTGCAGGAGGGTGAAACTATTTCAGCAATGTACAACATAGGCAGGGAGCCCAAGAAAAGTGATAGTAGTGATCCATTTGCAGCAACAGCATAGTACCCAAGTATGAAAGGCCACTATGGCGATGATGCAAATGGAGCATAGGGGGGTGCAGGCGGGACTTGTAGTAGGGACAGCTGGGGCACAGGGTGGACTTGGCTGTTGCCTAGGTGGCACATGGGAACATAGAAAGCGGAAATCAGAAAGACAACAGCTGACCAAGGCCAAACACAATCCACCTACATCTACCTGGTCCACCCTAGCCAATAGTTGCAAGGGCACTGACCTGACATCCCCCCAGCCATCCCTTCCCCATATGGAAGAGACATAATATTGGTAGGCGGTGATGGGGGGGATGTGAGGATGTCCATGTATGCCTCCACACCCCAGACCCCGCTCCCCAGGTGACCGCCTACCTGCGCAGTGGATGGCCTGGGACTGTGCACTACCAGCACCGGCAGCATATGGTCATGTCAGCATTGCGGGGGGGGGGGGGGGGGTTGTGTTCATGCTGGAGGGGGCAGTGGCACCTGCCTGAAGTGGACCTAGGCCATGCCCTGTACCAGTACATGGTGTGCAGTGCAACAGAAAAGGTCTGGCTGAGGAAATGTACAGGTAGCTCCAGGGACTGTCATGCCTCTGTGGCAGCAGTGTGGTGCAGTACACACAGCCAGTGTGTCCAGGAGCAGAGGGTTATAGGTTCAGGTCACAGGTTCAAGTCCCAGCTGTGGATCTGGCAGAACATATCCCTATACCCTACAATGCAGATACATCATCAACATGAGCAATTCCCAAAGCAGCAGCCAACAGGGGCACAAACACCCACACACTCAGGCTACACTATCCAAATCCTCATGGAGAGTCAGGCTGTTGGGCCCGGCACGGAGCAGCAGTTACCACTAAGGCACTAATACTACCACCTGCATACTTTAGCAATGCCTGCACTGTGCTCAGGACTAGTTTGGGGGGCAGGGCTGCCAACCACCCCTATCTTTGCACAATGCTGAAATAGGAGTGGGAGTGTGTGTATGTCTATCCACTGTTTAGTGGCTGCCTACACCTCCCTGGGCCCACAATGCACACACTGTTTCCATTGTTATCCTGCCAATGTGCATAATGAGGAGCATGGTATTGTGGGTATGGGCTGGACAGGGCAGACTGGGCAGGATGCATCTGCACAGGGTGCAGGGCAAGGGCTGGGGCATTGTAGTGCCCGACCACCACCTGCATGGAGTGGGTGGCCACAGCATTTCATGCTGGGAGGTCACTCTCACCCTGACTGAGCAGTGACCATGACATGTCTAGGTCCCCACATAGTGCCATATCCTCTCTGTCTCTAATAATATCTGTGTGATCTCTGTTCCATGGCCCCATCACTGAGCTAACAGCTTGGTATCTGTGCTCACATCCAACTTCTGGTTGTATATAGTTCCTCTGGTAGCATGCCCTATGGACTGACTGCAGTTAGCATGTGCATGGCTAGAATACCTTGTAGGGTGTAGTAGGTACAGACTAACTGTGCTCATTGCTGGTGAATGTCAAGTCATGGTGGGGGTTGGGGCAGCTGAACATCTGCAGGCTTAGTGCCTGTCTGCTTGTGCCCCTGTAAAACGTACAGATTTGCATCAACTGCCCCAGACAGGCCCCCTTTCACCAGCAGGACTGGGGTTGCTGGTCCCACAGCCCCTCAGCATATCCCTCACACTGCCGCCATTGCAAAGATGTAGAGTGTGGGTCAATTGGGGGCATATCCTTTACACCACCTTGACCCCCAGAGAGGGTGGTTTGTTAGGTGGTACTACATAATCCACATGTGAATACAGACACCCCCCCCCTCTTGTAACAAGTGACCATAGAGACTAAACTTGACTGTGGAATACAGATGGACACAGGATTATCCTAGGTGTGAATGCAAGGAATACCTACCACACACTGGTAATGATGGGGACCTGCAGCAAAGCCTAGCTCAACAAACCTGGGTACTGCGGACCTGGTGCTGGGCGCTCCACCTCACCCTCAGGGTGAGCACAGAACCCACACAATGTCATGGTCTGTAGCTACTCTGTGCCAGTATCACACAGGGTCATTTCCACCTACCAGGCTGAGGTGCATACCCTATCTGCTGAACAGATGTAGACCGCTGATCTGCATGTGCAGTGCATCATGGTTACTGGTGGGTGTACCCTATCCTGGCACACAGAGCAGACAGTTTGTGCAGTGATCTGCAGTTCTTCTGTACCCAGCCATTGCTGTGCAACAGGCCATAGCAGTATAGCCTACCGGTTAATACAATGATTATCTAGGTAGTGGTCATGGGGTTCAATTCCTCATTGTTCCCTCCTTTCATGCCTGTCCAGTTCATATGTTTTGCATGCCTATAACAGTCATATCTTTGCAGATCTGTGCTGACAGCCCATAATACCCTCACCACAGTTGCCAACAATCCTTCAGTCAATCTATCTACGTCTGTCAACTGTGTAGAGTCCTGTCTTCCTGTGCAGGCTGCCACCCCATGTCCTGCACTGGTACCCTTTCCTGCATTGCGCCTCTTTGTGCTTGCCTTGCCTGTGCCTGATCTGCATGGCACCACCACTCCTCTGTCCACCCATCATTCTAACTATCCTGCCACCTCTGCCTAGACTGGGGGACACGTATTCCCATCATCTGCTACCCACTGTCTTTCCAGTACTTTACATTGCCAACACCCTGTGCTGTGGTACAGCTGCCCCCAACATATTTGTCAACATTACTGGCAGCCACATGGGATGCCTGCAGATGTGGCAGATCCAGCAGCTCCCAGCTCTCCCTCCTTCAATCGCCTGTTCAGTGCCTTTCCTCAGTGCTCTGTCCAGTATTAGGGTTACATCTGTTTCTATGCCTCACAGGTCATGCATGTCAACCTGAAGCACCTTGTAGCCCTTAGGGCACACTAACCTAGGGCACCGTAACATTGTTAGGGAACCTTAACCTATGGTCCCATAACCCAGGGTGCCTTCTAAGGTGCCTTGTCCAGGGGTGCTTAATACGGCGCCTAGCCTAAGGAGCCCTATGAGGTGCCTTATAGGGCACATGACAAGGCACCTCACAAGGCACCTTAAAAGGCACCTTACAAGGCACTTTATAAGGCACCTTATACGGCACCAATGTGCCTTGTAAAGTTCCTTATAAGGCACCCTGTAATGCGCGTTAGCCTAAGGCACCTTGTAACGTGCATTAGCTGACATGGCTTGCAGTAATGATGCACCTCCCACTCCTTTATATGGGCATCCGTAACATTACTAGGGGACTTAATGACGGTTACATTACCGCTGTTTAGTAAACATACCCATAGGTGTCCAAATAGCAGATGAAATTTAATGTGGACAAGTACAAAGTTATGTAATTAGGGAAGAACAAACTAAACTACAGTTACACAATGCAAGATTCCACATTAGGAACCATCACCAAGGAAAAGGATCTAGGCGTCATCATGGATAATACATTGAAATCCTCTGCCTAGTGTGCAGTGGCAGCCAAGAAAGCAAATAGAATGCTAGTAATCGTAAGGAAAGGAATGGAGAATCAAATACAAAATATTATACCTCTGTATTGCTCCATGGTGCCTCCTCACCTCAAATATTGTGTGCAATTCTGGTCACCACATCTTAAAAAGGATATTATGGAATTGGAAAAGGTACAAGAAGAATAATCAAAATGATAAAGGTGAGGAAAGGCTTGGAAAAGAGAGAGCTGAGGGGAGAGATATGATAAAGATCTATAAATGAGTGGAGTGGATCAGATAAACATAGATCAGTTCTTTACTCCTTCAAAAAATAGAAAGACAAGTAGACACGACATGAAGCTACAAAGTAGCACATTTAAGACTAATTAGAGAAAATATTTTTTCGCTCAATGCATAATAAAACTCTGGAATTTGTTGTCAGACAATGTAATAAAAGTTATTAGTGTAGTTGTGTTTAAAAAACAGGTTTGGAGAAGTTCCTGGAAGAAAGGTTCATAAACTATTATTAAAGTGGACTGGGGAAATCTACTACATGTCCCTGGGATAAGCAGCATGGAATCCGTCTACCTTTGGGATCTTGCCAGGTACTTCTGACTTGGATTTTGCCATGGTTGGAAACAGGATACTGGGCTTAATGGACCACTGATCTGACCCAGTATGGAAAATCATATATTCTTATGTTTTTAAGCTCTAAGATGGATTAAAGATACATACTGTTGTTGTGAGGAGTCTTGGAGATGTCCAGCTCCTCACAAAAGGAATAAGAACAGAGGTGTTATATCTCACATAAAAGACGCTAGCTGCTTTTTATCTTAAAGAACAGCTGAGGAAAAGTTAGGGACTTTGGTAGGTCTTTTTTTCATTTCCATCTTAACTATGACTGGCAAAATCATATTGCCATAGTTTCCCCATTACAACTTCTGCTTCTGTCCAGATGGACAGCCTGACCACAGGCGTGGGACTGCTTCCATATGTAAGATATATGCAAGTTGAATCCCTCATGAAAGAAGTGGAGGAGCTGAGAGAGGATGTGGCAATGTTGAGAAGTATCTGTGATAGCATGACCTACATTGATGACATGCTTCTTGAGGTGTCCAAGATCACTAACAGAAGTGAAGATGATATGGGTACTAAAAGAAGAGAGCTAGATATAGGTCACCACAGTCTGCATAATTGACACTCCAACTCCACAATTCCATGAACTGAAGAACCAGTATGCAGCCCTTGAAGTGGAGGAAGTGAGAGTGCCCCAAGAACAGGATAAATCTGAGCACAAAAACACCATGTTTGCCGAATCAGTGACCACAGAGAAGCGAAGGTAATGATGGTCGGTGACTACCTTCTGAAAGGTACTAAGATATTAATCTTCCAATCAGATGATGTCTTGGAAGGTGTGCTGTCTGCTGGGTCTAAAATCTGAGATGTTATGGAGAAATGGCAAAGACTCATCAAGCCTACTAACTATTAGTCGATGCTGCTCATCCATGTTGTCATAAAATATACTGCTAGGTCTCTCTCCAAGCATATCAAGAGTGACTTCATTGCTCTGGTAGAGAAAGGGTGAAGCATACAGGTGTTCAGGTAGTGTTCTTCACAATCCTCAGATAAAGACTGAGGCAGAGAATTTCTCATTCTATAGATGAATGCATGGATGGTGTCATTGAGAGCATTTTGGTTTCCTGGACCATGGGATGATTTTACAAGGGCTACTTGGGCGAGCTCCTTGGGGCGAGCATCCAGAGTCTACCCATCCTACCCCCCTCCAGCACTTCTGCTCCTCAAGCCCACAGGCCTTCCCTTCCCTTCCTGGTGTTCCTGATGTTCCACTTCCTCCAGCCTCCTCCTTACAGCTCCACAGTAAGTTCCGTCTCTCATTGCTTCCCTCCTTGCTTCTCTTCCTCCTGTGCCTTGCTGCCCTCACCATGTCTGCTATTCCCATTTACTGGGGCTGGCAGCCCACCTCATTTGCCCCTGCTCCTGCTAGCCTTTGTGCACGGACTGTCTCCAACCTGATCCTCTGCTCACCCCACCCCCCAGTCTACCCCTCCCCCCAAACCCTTTTAATTCTATAACTCACCCTCCTTAATTGCCGCTCCCTCCGATCAAAGTCTCTCCTGATCCAAGACATTGTTTCCCAACACGCGCTTGATCTGTTCTTTCTAACCAAAACCTGGCTGAGGGACGGTGAAGAGCCCCTCCTAAATTGCTGCCTACCCCCAGGCTACTCTGCTCTTTCCACCTCCTGCCAGGGTAGGAGTGGCGGAGGAGTCACGGCTCTATACCGCTCCTCCTTACCCCTCCAGGAACAATCCTCCCCTGCACTCCACTACCCAGAATCTTTGCTTCTTCGCTTAGCCACTTCTCCCCCTCTTCATTTTCTACTTGTCTACGCCCCTCCCTCCCTTTTAGCCCCCATGTGGGACTCTCTTCTCTCCATTGATATCCGAAGTTTCCCTCCTCTTCCCCCAGCTTCTGATTCTTGGGAACTTCAATGTTCATTCCAATTCCCCCTCCACGTCTCGAGATCATGCCTTCCTTTCTTTCCTTTCTGATCTCTCTTATGCCCAGCATGTCCCCTTCCCCACCCACACTGCTGGGCACACTCTTGACCTCCTCATCTCCCCTCTGACCTCCCCCCCCCCCGTTCTCCCCTCCCTCTCCTCCCTACCCCTCCCTTGGTCTGACCATTTCTGTTTCTTCTTCTCCTACTCGCTTCCTGCCCCCACCTTGCCCCCCTCCTTCAAATGTCCCCCCCAGCAGTTCCCACCCCCCACTCTCTATTGCGCCGTATTAATGCTAACACACTCCTCCAGTTCCCCCCTTCCAATGTGCTTTTGCCTACAGATCTTCATCTTTTCCCTGTGGACACTCAGGTGCACACGTGGAACACTACACTTTCAGCCGCCCTCAACGCCTTTGCTCTCCTTCAGCATCATCATGTCCCTAGCCACCCTCGACGCCACCCCTGGTTTCACCCTGGCCTCCTTTTACACCACAAACACCTCCGTCGTGCCGAAAGGCTCTAGTGCAAACACCCATCTGCCTCCAACCTGGATCTCTTTTGTTCTTATCATCACCAATATCGTCTCCTCCTTCACGCAGCTAGAAAGGACTATTTTTCCACTCTCATCTCCTCTTCTACCAATTCCTCCCGTCAGCTGTATTCCATTCTTCATACTTCGTCTGCTCCTCATTCTTCGACTACTCCCTCCCCCTCCCTTGTCCCTCCAGATCCTGCCTCATTGGCCTCTTTTTTCACCTCTAAAGTCCACTCCCTCCGTCTCACTTTTCCTGCTTGCCTTCCTCCCCTCTCCCCTCTCCCCCCTCCCTTAGCCCCAGCCCCTCCTCTCCCTCCTCTCCCTCTCCTCCTTCCCCCCCTCTTCCTTCTTCCCTCTCCCTTGTTCCCTCCCCTCTCCCATCGTTGGTCCTCCTTTGAGCCTATTTCCGCTCCAGTCCTGTCTAAAACCTTCTTCTCAATTTGCAAAACCACCTGCTTTTCAGACCCTATTCCCTCCCATTGGCTTTTTGATCCTTCTTTGGCCCTCTCTACCCACATTCTTTCCATCATAAACACTAGTCTCTCCTCCGGTACTTTTACCACCCCTTGGAAGCATGGCATCATTCATCCCATTCCAAAAAAAGGGTCCCCGGATCCATCCTCTCCCTCCAGTTGGCGCCCAATTTCCAATCTCCCCTTCCTTTCCAAGCTCCTAGAAAAGCTTGTCTTTACCCAACTGTCTTCCCACTTCGAGGCTTCCCTTGCACTGCACCCTAGGCAATCTGGTTTCCACCTCGGCCACAGCACTGAATCCGTCCTTCTTTCCCTCCTCAATGAATTGTACACTGCTCATGATCATGGTTCCTTCTCTCTTGCTGTCGCACTCGATCTCTCCACCGCATTCGACCTCATCGACCATTGCACCTTTATCTCTCGTCTGCACGACACTGGCCTCTCAGGTACTGTTCTTTGCTGGTTCCGCTCTTTCCTCTCAGGTCGCTCCTTCTCAGTTTACACTGGGCCCCTCTCTTCCCCCTCCACCCCTCTTCCCTGTGGTGTTCCCCAGAGCTCTGTTCTCACGCTTCTCCTATTCAATATCTTTCTTTGCCTCCCTCATTCTCCTAGTTCAACAGCATGGAGTCTCTGCTTACTACTACGCAGATGATATCTTTCTTCTTTACCACACCGACTCTGCCTCCCCCGACATCTCTCCTCTCAATGACTGTCTCTCATCTGTGTCATCCTGGCTCTCTTCCAACTTCCTCCACATCAATCTTTCCAAAACATCAGCCATCTCGTTCATCTTTGGTAGCCCCGCCCCCTCTCATTCCCCAGTTATCCTCTTCTCCTATCCCAATAGTTTCCTCCCTGCACTACTTGGGCTTGACCCTTGATTCCTCATTATCCTTTAAAGCTCATATTTCCTCAGTTGTCCAATGCTGCTTATCTACCCCAAGAAAACTCCGCTCTGTCCATCCTTTTCTCTCTTCCTCTGCCATGACCACTCTTCTTCTCTCCCTTGTTATCTCCCACTTAGACTACTGTAATGTCTCCCTGGCTGGTCTTCCTCAATCTCAACTTATACGCCTGCAACAAGTTCAGAGCACTGCCGTTCGTATTCTTACCTGCTCTTCACGCTTCAACCACATCACTCCTCTCCTCATCTGTTTGCAATGGCTCCCGCTCAATTTTTGAATTCAATACAAGTTCCTCATCTTTGTCCACAAATCTATTCCCACTGGCACCCCCCTCTATTTCACCGATTTGGTCCGCCTCCACATCCCACACCGCTCCCTCAGTTCCATGCACACAAACCACATGATCCTCCCTTCCCCATCCCAAGCCCACCTGGAATCCACCCGCTCCTCTGCCTTCTATTTCCTCAGCCCCTGACTCTGGAACTCGCTTCCCCCAGCCCTCTGTCTTGAGCCCTCCTAAAAAACTTTTAAGGCCATCTTGAAAACCCACCTCTTCTGTACAGCTTTTGACCTTCCCCTACCTCCATCTTCTCTCTATCCCCCCCCCTCGCTGATGCTTAATCAGTCTGTCCCCTCCTTTCACTTTTCTGCTCCTCATCTGTCCTCTATCAGTCATTATTCTATTCTTTCCTATCAAACCTTCTGGCGTTCCTTTCTTTTTCTAGCAGCTTTGTTTTATTTTTTGTGAACCGCTCAGACGCTATTGTGATGGGCGATATATCAAGTTCTCTAATAAACATAAACATAAACTGAGCAGAGATGGTGTAGTCCACAGCAGACTGGCTAGCCTATTGAAGAGGGTCCTACATGATACCTCACAAAATACTTAGGGGCATGTTTACTAAAGAACGCTATTTGCGCCGCGTCCCGTTATCGCGTAGTAAGGTACATTACCGCGCGATAATGGCGCTTTAACTTGCGATAAGGTACCTTATCACGCGCTAAAGCGCCATTATCGCACAGTAATGTAACTTACCGCGTGATAACGGGACGCGGCGCAAATAGCGTTCTTGAGTAAACATGCCCCTTAGTTAGATGAGGATCTCCAGAGATGTAGAAAAACAGTGGTCAAAACTGAAAAAAATATTTTAAGAGCAACATACCATTTTGTTAGCATGGAGGTCTATTCAAAAGTGTATGTCTCAGCCCACTGTGCATTTGGTCAGAACCGGATGCACATGGTAGATGTGATTCTGATTCTGTGGGGTACGTCTAGCCCCTGTGGGATCAGAATCACGTCTAAGCCTTTACCTGCAGGCCTGGACCCGATTCCAGTCAGTCTGCATGTACAGGCTCTTGCCCAGCTAACTCAGTCTGGTATCTGAATAGAGCCATGGCGCCATGGCATCCGGTTGTCATGGCACCGTGGCTCCATTCAGGAGTTTCGATTCCCGGCTGCCGACTACTTCATTCTTTCCCTGCAGTCCAACCACCGATCTGGCCTCCCATTGCCAGGGTCAGGCTGCGGGGAATCTCCTGCAGCCTGACCCTGCAATCTTCCAGCCTTTGTTGCTACCCGGGCAATCTTTGTTGCAGCCTGACCCTGCAATCTTCCAGCCTTTGTTGCTACCCGGGCCCTGCAATCTTCCAGCCTTTGTTGCTACCCGGGCCTGCCATCCCCGGCCATCTAGGAGAACTTATTCCACCTCAGATGTCCAGCCCCGCTATTCTTGTTACAAAATAGACACCAAAGTAAATAAATGTAAAAGGAAAAGCAGGCCATTATGGTTCTTGAAAGAAAGTAGCTGAAAAGATGAGGAAAAAGACAATGGCCTTAATTAAATACAAGAGATCACAGAAAGAGGAAGACAAGCATCACTATTTTGGAAAGCTAGGAGAAGCTAGGAAAGTAATCAGGAAAGCAAAAATACAAATGGAAGAAAAGTAACCAATACAGTAAAATGGAGAGACTAACATTCTTTGGATATGTTAGTGATAGGAAGAAGTGCAAAAATTGTATTGTCAGACTCATGTATGAAGGGGAGGATTATGTAGAAACTGATGAGGATAAAGTGGAATTGCTTAACACATACTTTTGTTCTGTGTTTACAGATGAAGATTTGGGAGTAGGACCTCAGAAAACACACACAAATAGGAACAGAAGTGAGACAGTGTTCACGAGGAGCTAGCTAAACTGAAAGTAGACAAAGTGATGGGGCCAGATGGGCTACATCTGAGAATACTGAAGGAACTTAGGGGTATGTTTACTAAACTGCGCTAATGTGCGCTACTGTGTGCTAATGTGTGCTGCGCACGTTAGCGTGCACTAAGGTACCTTAGCGCACGCTAATGTCACGTTACGGGGCACTATTGTGCACGCTCATGTGCGCGGCACGCTAATGTGCGATGAAGGCGGGGAAAGGCTCCCGGAGGGCGGAGGAAGGCTCCCCAGGGGCGGACAGAAGGGGTCAATGGGTGGAGAGTGGGAGGGGAGAGGCTCCCCGCACATTAGCGAGGTTGAAATCCGAGGCAAAAAATACCGTGAGTGAAAACCTCGCGTTAGAGCCGATTTAAAGGGAAGAGAAACCATTTCTGTCAGCAATGTACAGCAAAACCAGGGAAACCTACAAAAAAGTGATAAGTGTGATACATGTGCACGGTCCAAAAGTACAAATAAACATTGAAAAGGACCCCAACAAAATTAAAAAAAATTATAATCAAGCTGGACAATAGTGATAGTAATGGGAAACATAAAAAAACATTCCCAATAAAGCCCCAAAAAATAAATATGAATTTTGGAAGGGTCTACACTCCGTCCCCATACAAGGTGAATGATCCCACAGTGAAATAGCACTAATCAGGGTTTCCCTCTCCATTGGAAAGGTTTCCTATGGCATGCACATGTTCCACAACAGCAGGGCGGGCATGTCGGAATGGGCAACTGGACAGATGCTGGGAAAGGGGATACAGAGGGCTGCAGGCGGCACATGCTGTGGTGCAGTTGGGGCACAGTGCGGACTAGGCAGATGCCTAGGTGGCACGTAGGAATGCTGAAACTGAACAGCAGCCAGACAGCAACTGATGAGGGCCCAACATGGGCAAGAGAGTGTTTATCACAGTGTCACAGGGGATAGTACCCTGCAGGTACCCCCAAGGGCACAGAACATTGGCAGGCGGTGTTGGGGGGAAGCGTGGACGCCTATGCAGGCACCCCTACCCCAGAACACGCACCATAGGCAGCCACCTACCTGCACACTGGATGGCTTGAGACTGCACACCACCAGCACCACCAGCAGAAGGGCATGTCAGCATGATGGCAGAGGGGTACTGGTGGTGGAGGGGGGCAGTGGCAGCTGCCCAGAGCCGACCATGGCCTAGCCCTGTGTAGGTGGGTGCCATGCACTGCAACAGACAGGCTGTGTCTGACAAACAACCATGGTATCTCCAGGGACTGCACAGTCTTTGTGAGCACAGTGTGGTGCGGTGAGCACAGCCAGTGTGATCATGAGCAGAAGGTCACAAGTTCAAGTCCCAGCTGGTGCTACTGCCAATCCAGTCCCCATATTTTACCCGCTACCAAACTGTGATAGTAAGGACAAACCTTTATTGCAGAGAACATACACATGGTTCAAACGCCTATATTTTACCCCACCGAACACAGACATCAGAAACATGCACGTTACATGGAGCAGAGTCCCCCAAATTCAGTCCTGGAGGCCCACAAATCATTCAGGTTTTATGCTGTCTCCAATATAAAAGGGATATGTATTGTGTATTGGGGCAAGGGTTTGCAATGCCTGCCCTACACGATTTATGTCCGACAAAAAAATTGTAAAAAAAATTGTAAATTTGCTGAGGGATTCACGGGATCTGTTTTCTTATCTCATTATATTGATCACCGTTTGGGTTTATAGAATTTATTAGTCTCCAATATAAGGCCATGTCAGCATGGAGGCGGAGGGGTACTGTTGGTGGAGGGGGCAGTGGCAGCTGCCCAGAGTAGACCATGGCCTAGCCCTGTGTAGGTGGGTGCCATGCACTGCAACAGACAGGCCCTGCCGGACAAACAGTCATGGTATCACCAGGGAATGCAGCATCTCTGTGGCAACATGGTGGTGCAGTACACACAACCAGTGTATATGGAGGCAGAAGGTCACAGGTTCAAGTCCCAGCTATGGTGCCTGCCAACCCAGTCCCCATATTTTACCCACTACTACAAGGTGCTAATACAGACAGAACCTTTATTGCAGATGACGTAAACATGCCCAAAACACCTACATTTTACCCTACAGAGCAAAGACACCATAAACAGGCGCATTACCCAGAGCAGAGTCTCGCAAATGCAGTCCTGGAGGGCCAAACACCATTCAGATTCCATGCTGCCTCTAATAAAGATGCCTGTGCTGCATATCTGTGCACCACCCCCATGGTATGCAGATGTGTCTCATGCATATTCATGAGGGACAGCATGAAAACCCGAACAGTGTTTGGCACACCAGGACTGGAGTTGGGAACCTCTGCCGTAAAGCAGCAGCCAACAGGGGCAGACCCACCCACACCCACAGGCTCCATTAGCCAATGTTTCCTGGAGAGGCAGGACATTGGGCCCTGCGTGCATCTCCCAATACTAGCCCTTGCATACCTTAGCAATGCCACCCTACACCTGGGAATATGGTACACAGCTATCAAACGTTTGCTATGATTACTGGCAGATACCAATTCCTACGTTAAGCACAGTTTGCTGATTGAGCTCCATCATAGCAACCTTTCTGCTGTCTGTGGAGTGTGCTTCAGGTCTGGTCTCTGACAGTGTTTACTACCCTGGGGAGTGACCCCCCAACAGTATTACGTACCATATCCATGCCTGCACTGTGCCCAGGACTGGTGTGGTGGCCAGGGCTGCTAAACTCCTTTAGAGTGGCACAATGCTGGCATAGGTGTGGGAGTGTGTGTCTGTCTATCCAGTGTGTGGTGGCTGCAAACACCCTCCACAGCCCACACTGCCAGCACTGTTGCCAGTATTGGCCTGCCAATGTGCATAATGAGGAGCAAGGTACCATGGGTATAGCCCGGACAGGGTGGCCTGGCCGGGATGCATCTGCACAGGGCATAGGGCACTGGCTGGGACATTATAGTGCCTGGCCACCACCTGCACAAACAGGGTGGCCACAGCATGTCCTGCTGGGAGATCACTCTCACCCTGACTGTGCAGTGACCACAGCATGGCTAGGCACCCCCATAGTGCTATGCACCGTTTCTCTCATGTTATATTTATGGGTTTTCTTTTGGGGCCCAGTCACTGACTTTTCTGCTTGGTGTGTATGCTGACATCCCAGTTCGGGGTGCACGCATTTCCACCAGGAACATGCACTAGCTAGCAGACTGTCTGCAGCTGGTATGTGTCCTGATGGAGCGTCTTGCAGGGTGCAGCAGCTGAAGGCTTGCTGCAGGAGAATATCGGATAGTGTTGGGGTGCAGCTTACCATATCCAGGCCTAATGTCTGTCTGCTATTGCTTTATGGATGTGTACAGAGCTGCATTGACTGCCCTGTAGGGTGTCTGTTCCCCCGCAGGACTGGGGTTGATGGTTCCATCTGCTGCCACCATTGCAGGGAGGTAGAATGTGGATCTGTTGGTGGGAGACCCTGTTTACCACCCTTAGCCCTGAAGAAGGAGGAGGAGGGTGGTGGTACATAATCCTCCTAGGGGGTCACACCTGACTGAGACATACAGATATATCCAAGGTGTGTCAGCAGAAACTATCTATCTCACACATTAACACTGTTGGGGACCTGCAGCATGCCCTATCTCTGCTGTGGACCTGGTGCTGGGCGCCCCACCTCACCCTCAGGGTGAGTGCCGTACCTGCACAATGTGATGGTGTGTAGCTACTCTGTGCCAGTACCACACACGGTCAGTTCCCTCTACCAGGCCGAGGTGCTGTGGGGGTGCATACCCCATCTTGTGATCTTGTAGACTGCTGATTTGCATGTGCAGTGCATCATGGGTATGGGTGGGTTAACCCTATCCTGGTGACCACAGCAGACTGTTTGTGTGGTGACTTGCAGTCCTTCTGCAGCCAGCCAGGGGTTTGCTAGTAGCTGTAGCCCACTGGTTACTTCACTACCAGTGGAGCCAGAGGTCATGGGTTCAAACCCATAGTGGGGTTATTTGATAGGGCTGTCCAAAGCATTATCTATTTTTAAAGTACATTAGTGCTGCCAGCAATAACACCCTCAGCGTACTGTACCCATAAGGTGCCTCAGAGGGTGCTTTATAGGGCGCCCTATAGGGCACCTTATGGTTACCGTCCATATAAGGTGCACTATACAGTATGCTATGGAGCGACTGATAGGGTGCCAGTCCGTATAAGGTGCCTTATAAAGTGTCCTATGGAGCGCCTTATAGTGTGCCCTATAGGGGACATTATAGGGTGCCGTGGCGGACAGTGCACTTTATAATGTGCCCTATGGAGTCCCTTATACGGTGCTTTATGCGGCACCTTAGGTTACGGCACGTGAGGGTGTGTTTGCTGGCAGCAATAATTAAAATACAAATAAAATGCCTCAGGAAACAATACTTACATGTCAAAGCTGATGCCTCAGCCAGCTGTACGTATTGGGCACACTGGGGATCAAACTTATGACCCCTGTATCATCAGTCAGTGCCTTAACCATTGTGCTATACTGCTGCTCCTCCTTGCATTTCAGCGCACCTACTTATGCTTTTCATGCGTTTAAATGCACAGTGCTGCCATCAAAAACAGTGCTATGACCTTGCTGTGCCTCATAGGGCACCCTATATGGCGCCCTATACGCCACCCTTTATGCAACATTGTAGGGTGTCGTGGCGGACAGTGCACTTTAAAATGTACCCTCTGGGGTACCTTATGGGGCGCCTTATGTTACAGTGCTTTCAGAGTGCGTTTGCTAGTAGCAGTAATTAAAATAAAATTAACATGCCTCAGACTGCAATATTACACATAACAGGTAGTGCCTCAGCCAGCCTTATTCATTGGGCACAGTGGGGGATTGAACCCATGATCCCTGCACCATCAGTCAGTGTCTTAACCATTGTACTGTGGCTCTGTTTCTGTGCTTGTACATCAGCGTGCCACTTATGCTTCCCGCGCGCGTTTCTCATGCGCTAATGTGCGTGGCGCACATTAGTGCGCTGCGCACATTAGCGCATGATTATTCCCGGTTTGCTTTTTTCAGACTGACACGCCCACTCCTTTTATGGCATCCCGCACACTAACGCACCGCGCACCTAACGGGGTTTTAGTAAACATACCCCTTAGAGAATTTCTGGTGGTAACACTTTCTGACCTTTTCAATGCTTCTTTAAAGTCAGGAGTGGTTCCAGAGAACTGGAGAAGGATACATGTGGTCCCTTTACACAAAAGGAGAAGTAAGGACAGGGATGGGAACTACAAGCTGGTTAGTCTGACCTCTGTGGTAAACAAATTAATGGAAACACTTTTAAAACAGAGGATAGTGAGATTTCTAGGATCCAATGGATTGTAGAAACTTAGGCAGCATGGTTTTACTAGAGGCAGAAATATCTAATTAATTTCTTTGACAGTGTAATCATAGAATTGGACTGAAGGAGAGCCCTAGATGTGGTATTTTAAGATTTCAATAAAAACATTGACTCTGTTCCATATAGGTGACTTATAAATAAATTAAGAACCCTAGGAATAGACCTTAAAGTGACTGAATGGGTTAGAAACTGGTTGAGTGGGAGGCAACAAGGGGTAGAAGTAAATGGAGTTCACTCTGAGGAGACGGATGTTATCAGTGGTGTGCCACAGGGATTTATCCCTTGTCCAATTCTTTTAATATTTTTGCAAGCAATAGTTTGGAAGGACTGCCAGGTAAGATTTGCCTCTTTGTGGATGATACCAAAATCTGCAATAGGGTAGAAACTCAGGAAGGTGTGGAGAACACGAGGAGGAATCTAGTGAAGCTTGAAGATTGGTCAAGAATTTGACAGCTGATTTAATGCTAAAAAATGCAGAGTCCTGCATTTGTACAGCAAAAATCCAAGGGAGCAGTACAGTATGGGGGCTGAAGTACTTCTGTCCATGAAAGAAGAGTAGGACTGGGGGATTATTGTTTTTAATGATCTTAAGGTGTCTATACAAAAGGTGAAAGTGAAAGCCAGAAGGATGCATAGGGAGAGGAACATTGGCGTACTGTGTGCAATTGTAGACCACATATTCAAAGGAATATAAACAGGATGCAGTCGATGCAGAGGGCAATTACTAAAATGGCCACTTGTCTTCATCATAAGGCATATGGGAACAGACTTAAATATCTCATTATGAAGAAAGGTGAGAGGAGAGAACATGAGAACAAGGTCCATCAAGCCCAGTATCCTGTTTCCAAAAGTTAGGCGATCCAGGTCACAAGTACCTAGCAGTTTCCCAAAAAGACATACAGGTTCCATAATGCTTGTATTGGGGCCTCTTAAATAATGGTTTATGGACCTTTCCTCCAGAAACTTGTCCAAACCTTTTTAAAATACAGCTACACTAACAGTTTTTAGTACATCCTCTGGTAACGAATTATAGTTTGATTTCGCAGTGATTGAAAAAATATTTTCTCTTAATTGTCTTGAACAGTTTACACTATAGCTTCATTGCATGTCCCCTAATCTTTCTACTTTTTGATGACATAAAGAATTGATCTATGTTTACCCGTTCCACTCTATCGATTCATTTATAGACCACTATCATAATTCCCCTTAGCCATCTGTTCTCCAGGTTGAAAAGCCCTAACCTTTTAACCTTTCCAGGCCGAGCCCAAAACTCTCGGGATCCAAAATTCAGACTAAATATTCCTATCAAATGGTATATAATACATGACCATAGCAGAAGGGAAAATCACTATTAGAACATATTGAATAAGACGGGTACAATTTTCCTGAAATATGCAAAAATTAACCCAGTTGCAGAATGTGGATTAAAAATTTTAAGTAGGCCTTCAAAGGGTTTTAAGACTCTCCTCATAGGGGTATCCTTCCATAGTAACATAGTAAATGACGGCAGATAAAGACCAGCATGGTCCATCCAGTCTGCCCAGCAATACGGCAAGAGTAGGTGCACCTGACGCTCTGTGCAGGTCACCCCTCCCCATGTGTTTGTTTAGGAGTGGAGACACCACTCCATGTAGGAAAACCCCTGTTTGTTGAGAAGTTAGATGGTTCCGTTTATTTTGTTTTTATCCTGTTGCTGTAAAGGGATCCGCTGTGCTTGTCCCATGCTGTATTGAATTCCGTCACCGTGTTTGCCCCCACCACTTCCATCGGGAGAGCATTCCAAGCATTCACCACCCTTTCAGTGAAAAAATATTTCCTGACATTGCCTTTCAATTTTCCACCTTGCAGCTTCATCTTATGCCCTCTAGTTTCGCAGCTTTCCCGTCTTTGGAAGAACTTTGTTTGTTCATCGTTCCTCTTTAAATCTTTAAAGGTCTGAATCATATCTCCCCTATCCCTCCTCTCCTCCAAAGTGTACATATTTAGGTATTCAAGTCTCTTCTCATAAGGTTTCTTATGCAGGCTCCAAATCATTTTGGTCGCCTTCCTCTGAACACTTTCTAGTCTTTTTACATCTTTTGCAAAATATGGTCTCCAAAACTAAATACAGTATTCCAGGTGAGGCCTCATCAGCGACCTGTACAGTGGCATAAGTACCTCTTCCTTTCTGCTGGTAATCCCTCTTTGTATGCAGCCCAACATCCTCCTGGCTTTTGCCACCGCCTTGTCACACTGTTTTGCCATCTTGAGATCATCAGAGATAATCACACCAAGGTCTTTTTCCTGAACCATGCACACCAACCTCTCGCCCCCTATCGCGTACATTTCCCTTGGATTTCTGCTACCTAAGTGCATGACACTGCACTTTTTCGCATTGAATCGTAATTGCCAAGCATTAGACCATTCTTCCAGCTTTTGTAGATCTTTCCTCATGTTATCCACTCCCTCGGGGGAGTCCACTCTGTTGCAAATTTTTGTGTCATCTGCAAAAAGACAGACTTTTCCATTCACTCCTTCAGCAATATCACTCACAAATACATTGAACAGTGCCGGGCCCAGGACCGAACCCTGGGGCACCCCGCTAATCTCCTTCCCCTCATCCAAGTGAGCTCCATGTACCATCACCCTCTGTCTTCTGTCAGTCAACCAATTTCTAATCCAGTCTACTATCTTGGTACCCATCCCCAAGCTACTAAGTTTATTGACAAGCCTCCTATGAGGAACAGTATCAAAGGCTTTGCTGAAATCCAGGTAGATGACATCCATCACATGCCCCCCAATCTAGTTCCTTGGTCAACCAGTCAAAGAACTCAATTAGATTAGTTTGGCAAGACCATCCTTCAGTAAAACCATGTTGCCTCGGATCTTGCAACTTGTTGGTTTTGAGAAAGTTCACTATTCGCTCTTTCAGGAGCGCCTCCATTACTTTTCCCGCCACTGAGGTAAGTCTCACGGGTCTGTAGTTTGACACTTCTTCCCTGTCACCACTTTTGCGTAGAGGTACGACATCAGCCATTTTCCAGTCCTGAGGAACCTCTCCTGTTTCCAAGGATCTGTTGAATACATCCTTTAACGTCACTGCTAGAACTTCTCTGAGCTCTTTCAGTATCCTGGGATGTATCCCATCTGGTCCCATGGCTTTGCCCACTTTCAATTTAGCGAGTTGTTCCAACACCTCATCTTCTGTGAATGGTGTGGTATCTACTTCGTTCCAATTTTTATATTTGGGAGTCCCAGCTGGTCCATCTCCAGGATTTTCTTTAGTAAAAACAGAGCAGAAGTATTTGTTTAGCAATTTCGCTTTTTCAATGTCACTTTTCACGAGTCTTTTCCCAGCACTTCTGAGTCCTGCAATTCCAACTCTGATCTTCTTCCTTTCCCAAAAATACCTGAAGAAAGTTTTGTTGCCACCCTTATCATCTTTAGCCATCTTTTCCTCTGCCTTTGATTTTGCTATCCTTATTTCTCTTATTGACTCTATGGGGTATGTTTACTAAACCGCGCTCCGTAGACCCTTTCAAAAACTCATTTCAGTTTATTGGAGCTTTCCTGGGAGTGTTTTGTTTTGTTGCCCATTGCTATCACTATTGCCCAGCTTGGGTATGGGTGTTTGTCCCTTTTTTCGAGGTGTTTTATGAGGTTTATATGCCCGTTTGTCTCCATACAAGGTAAATGAGCCCACAGTATAATTGTGCAGAGCAGGGTTTCTGACTCGTCCGGCCAGGTTTCCTATCTCCAGGGACTGCACTGTCTCTGTGGCCACAGTGTGGTGCAGCAGACACAGCCAGTACCTGTAGGACCAAAGGGTCACAGGTTCAAATCCCAGTTGGGGCTCCTGGCAACCCAATCCCCATAGTTTTACCCACCACTAAACAGCAATAGTAAAGACACTCCTTTATTGCAGAGAACATAAGCATGGTTCAAGCAACCATATTTTACCCTACACCGCACACAAACCATAACAATGGGCATTACCTACAGCCGAGTACCCCAAATTCAGTCCTGGAGTGCCACAACTCAATCAGGTCATATGCTTTTTCCCAGATAAGGACATGTCTGCATGTTGGCGGAAGGATACAGGTGGTGGAGGGGGCAGTGGCTGCAAGCCACAGCAGACAGTGGCCTAGGCCTGTGCAGGCTGGCACCGTCCACTGCAACAGACAGGCTCTGTCAGATGTACAGTCATGGACTCCCCAGGGACTGCAGCATATCTGTGGCAACACAGTGGTGTAGTGCACACAGATAGTGTTAGTAAGAACAGAAGGTCACAGGTTCAAAGGCCAGCTGGGGCTCCTGCCAATCCTGTCCACATATTTTTCCCACAACTAAACCGTGATAGTAAGGACAAACCTTTAATGCTGGGACCATACGCTTGGTTAATCCGCCTATATTTTACCACACCAAACACAGACACCATACACAGGCTCATTACCTAGAGCAGAGTCACCCAAATGCAGTCCTGGAGGGCCCCACACCATTCAGGTTCCATGCTGCGTCTACTAAAGATGCCTGTGCTGCATATCTATGCACCACCCCCATGGTATGCAGATGTAGCTCATGCATATTTATGTGGGACAGCATGAAAACCCGAACAGTGTCTGAAACACCAGGACTGGAGTTGGGAAACTCTGCCGTAAAGCAGCAGCCAAAAGGGCCAGACACACCCACACACACACCCACAGGCCCCATTGGCCAAATGCCTCCTGGAGAGGCAGGACATTGGGCCCTGCCTGCATCTCCCAATACTAGCACTTGAATACCTTAGCAATGCCACCCTACACCTGGGTATACGGTACACACCTATCAAACGTTTCCTATGATAACAGGCAGATAGCAAGTCCTACGTTAAGCACAGTTTGCTCATTGAGCTCCACCATACAAATAATTCTGATGTCTGGGGTGTGTGCAGCAGGTCTGGTCTCTGACAGTGTTTACCCCCCTGGGGAGTGACCCCCAACAGTATTGTGTACCATATCCATGCCTGTACTGTGCCCAGGACTGGTGTGGTGGGTATGGCTGCTGAACCCCTCTATAGTGGCACAATGTTGGCATAGGTGTGGGGGTGACTGTCTGTCTATCCAGTGTGTGGTGGCTGCAAACATCTTCCACAGCCCAAATGCCAGCACTGTTGCCAGTATTGTGCTGCCAATGTGCATAATGAGGAGCAAGGTACCATGGGTATAGGCCGGACAGGGTGGCCTGGCCAGGGTGCATCTACACAGGGCATAGGGTACTGACTTGTACATTTTACTGCCCGGCCACCACCTACACAGACAGGGTGACCTCAGTATGTCCTGCTGAGAGATCACTCTCACCCTGACTGTGCAGTGACCACATCATGGCTAGGCACCCCCATAGTGCTATATAGTATTTTTCTCATGTAATAGCTATGGGTTTCCTTATGTGGCCTAGTCACTGAGTTATCTGCTTGCTGCGTATGCTGACATCCTAGTTCTGGGTGCATGCATCTCCACTGGGAGTATACACTATGGCCTAACTAGCAGGCTGTTTGCAGCTGGTGTGTGTCTTGATGGAGTGGCTTGCTGGGTGCAGTGGCTGATGACTTGCTGCAGGAGAATATCAGATAGTGTTGGGGTGCAGCTTACCATATCCAGGCCTAATGTGTGTCTGCTATTGTGTTATGGATATGTGTAGAGCTGCATTGACTGCCCTGCGAGGTGTATGTCCCTCAGTAGGACTGGGGGTTGATGGTCCCCTCTACTGCCACCTTTGCAGGGAGGTAGAGGGTGGATGTATTGATAGGAGACCCTGTTTGCCACCCTTGGCCCTGGGGAGGAGGGGTGGTGGTGCATGGCCCACCTAGGGGTCCATGGAGGCTACACCTGACTGACAAAGACAGAGATATCCAAGGTGCTTGTGCAGAAACTAAAGCCGCTCGGAGTTACTCTGGACAATAAACTCAATCTCAAACCACACATAGACAAAACAATCCAAAAAGCCTACTACAAGATGTGAATCATCAGGAGACTAAAGCCGCTCCTGGCCCCGGAACACTTCCGTACCGTCTGTCAAGCACTGATAACCCCACTTCTGGACTTCTGCAATCCGATATACCTTGGCCTACCGAAACAAGCCCTCAAACCTCTACAACTAGCACAAAACACTGCTGCACGAATCATAACAGGAACGGCAAGACAGGAGCACATCACACCCACCTTAAAGGACTTACACTGGCTTCCAATCGGTGCACGCATCAAATACAAAACTATCATAAACTTATTCAAGATCAAACACCACACATCAGCCAACAGCCTACACACCCTCATGCAATCAGACACCAGTACGCGTCCCAGAAGAAAACAAACCCACAACAGAGTCAGCACCCCCAGTGAATACAAACACACACGCAAGGACACAACAGACAGAGCACTCTCAATGGCCGCTCCAACAATATGGAACAAACTCCCGGACGACTTGAGGGCCACTACAGACCTAAAAGACTTCAGAAAACAGCTGAAAACCATACTGTTCATAGAACACTATGGACACATTACATGACTTCAGAGAATGAACAACAGCACATGATCTCGCCTAACCAACGTATGCATGAATTTGTTTTTGCACCACTGTATATAGCCCACTCTGTAAATAGATCATACCAATCTAACACACAACACGACACACACTCAATTTCCCCCCACTGCATGTATAACACACTCACTTCACCTGATTGTTTGCTGTGATACCACCTTGATTATTAAGATAAGGCGGTTTAGAAATACTGTTAAATAAATAAATAAAATATCTGAAACATTAACACTGCTTTGGACCTCCAGCATGGCCTTTTTCAGCTATGGAAGGTGTTGTGGACCTGGTCCTGGCCGCCTCATCGCACACTCAGGGTGAGCACAGTACCCTCACAATGTGACGGTGTGTAGCTACTCTGTGCTAGTAAAACACACGGTCAGTACCCCCTACCAGGCCGAGGTGCTGTGGGGGTGCACCCGGTCACATCCCCCTACTAGGTCGAGGTGCTGTGGGGGTGCATTCCCCATCTTGTGTACATCTGTGGACAGCTGATTTGCATGTGCAGTGCCTCTTGGGTATGGGTGGCCTAACCCTATCCTGGTGGCTGCAGCAGACTGTCTGTGTGGTGACGTGCAGGCTCTCTGCAGCCAGCCAGGGACTTACTAGTAGCTGTAGCCCAATGGTTGCGTCACTGCCTGTGAAGCCAGTGGTCATGGGTTCAAATCCACAGTGGGATTATTTGATAGGGTTGGCCAAAGCATTATCTTTGTTTTACTGTACATTTTTGATGCCAGCACAAACAACCTCAGCATACTGTACCCATATGTTGCCTCTGAGGGTGCTTTATAGGGCGCCCTATAGGGCACCTTATGGTTCCCGTCCATATAAGGTGCACTTTACATTATCCTGTGACGCAACTTATAGGGTGCCCTATAGGGGACATTTTAGGGTGCCGTGGCGGACAGTGCACTTTAAAATGTGCCTTATAGGATGCCTTATGTTGACACGCTTTGAGAGTGCGTTTGCTATTAATGTTAATTAAAATAAAAATAAAATTCCTCCTAAAGCAATCTTCCCCATAATATGCATTGCCTCAGCCAGCCTTGTTCATTGGGCACTGTGGGGGATTGAACCCCTGATCCTTGTACCATTGGTCAGTGTCTTAACCATTGTGCTGTGGTTCTGTTCCTGTGTTTGCATATCTGTGCACCGCCTTATGCCTCCCAATATTAAACAAGGCTCCTAAATCACTAGCGCGCCACCTAATGCCCATCAGTGTGTGCCCCTATGCTGGGCTGGCTCCTAAAGTAGGACCTCAGCCAGCCTTGTTCATTGAGCACTGTGGGGGCCCTGCTTCTTGCACCATTGGTACGTGCCTTAACCATTGTGCTGTGGCTCTGCTCTTCTGTTTGCCCATCAGCGCGCCGCCTTATGCCGCCCAGTATTAGAATGCCTCCAAAACATTAGCGCCACCTTATGCCGCCCATTATTTCACTGCCTCATAAATTAATGCCTCTGCCAGCCATCTTTATTGGGCTCTGTGGGGGATCAAACGCCTGCTTCTTGCACCATTGGTACGTGCCTTAACCATTGTGCTGTGGCTCTATTCTTCTGCTTGCTCATCAGCGTGCCACATATGCCTCCCGCGCAGCTGTCGGATGCGCTAAGGTGCGGGGCGCACAAGGGCGCTGCGCACCTTAGCGCATCTGTCAATCACGGATTTCCTTCTTCAGCGCAGAACGCCCACTCCTTATATGGCACCCGCACTCTACCGCGGCCCGCACTTTACCGGGGTTTTAGTAAACATACCCCTATGAGTTTGATCCTGTATTCATTTCTGTGTTCTTCTGTTTGCAAGCTTTTGAATTCTGCGAAAGCTGTGTTTTTTGCCTTTATTTGAGCAGCCACTTCTTTGGAAAACCAAATAGGTTTCCTTCTCCTCTTGTTTTTGTTTACTTTTTTAACATATTTGTTCATTACCCCTTTTATTGCCACCTTTAGTTTATCCCATTGCAATTCCACTTCCTTTATCTCCTTCCACCCTGTCATCTCCTCCTGAAGTTAGTGTTTTTGAAGTTTAGGACTTTGAGCTTGCTATGTTTGCCCTGTACCCTGGATTTTATCTCAAACCACACTGTATAATGATCGCTGTTGCTCACAGGGGTACTCACGCAGACATTTGACATGCTATCACCGTTGGTGAGCACTAAATCCAGCGTTGAGCTTTCCCTGGTTGGTTCCATGGCCATTTGTCTAAGTGATGCATCCTGGACAGCATCTACAATTTTTTTGCTTCTTTCCAGGTGCGCAGAAGGAGTAATTCAATCCACATCAGGTAGATTAAAGTCACCCAAAATGATTACTTCCCCCTTTGTGGCTATCTTGGCAATATCTTTAATCAAATCATTATCTCTTCAATTTGAGTCGGAGGTCTGTAGACTACAGCAGTATGGATGACAGTGCCATCTCCTCTTTCCAACACAATCCAGAGCGCTTCTTCTTTTCCCCATGCCCCCTGCATTTCAGTAGCTTTAATATTGCTTTTGACATACAAGGCCACTCCTCCTCCTTTTCAAGTTTTTCTGTCTCTTCTGAATAGATTATAGCCAGTTATGGCTACATCCAAATCATGCAATTCATTGAACCATGTTTCTGTAATGGCCACAATGTCCAAATCCATTTCCACCATTAGGGCTTCCAGGTCCAGAACTTTGTTGGCTAAGCTTCGAGCATTTGTGCTCATTGCTTTCCAGTATTTACCTGGCTTGTGTGTATTTTGCATTGATTTTGTTCTGCCCACATCTTCCCACTTGTTTGTGATGTGTGGTTTAAAAGTGTGGCTGTTTCTGATATTATTCTGCTTTTGCAGGGGGTGGCGTGCCGGTCTTGACCTTCCACATCCATCACCCCCTTTTCCTAGTTTAAATGCATATCCACATAGTGCCTGAATTTTTCACTTAAGATTATTTCCCCTGCAACAGAGAGATGTAGTCCATCAGCACAGTATAGTCTCTTGTTGGTCCATCTGTTTCCCCAGTCGCCAATAAATCTGAATCCTTCTTGTTTGCACCAGGTCTGGAGCCATGTATTAAAGCTGTTAAAGCCTTTTTGTCCCCTTATCAAGACCAGGCAGAACTTTTGATAATGCAACAGTGTTCACAATGGGCTTGAGTTTCTCTCCCAGAGATTGGAAGTCCTTTTGGACTGTAGAGGCACTGTTTCTAGCCAGGTCATTTGTGCCTAAGTGGATAATAACATGAAGTTTGGAGTGTTCACTTTTTGTGCTAAGTACTTCAACAATTTGGTTTGAATTCCTGATGGCTGTCGAGCCTGGTAGGGACATGACTATCTTCTCTCCTTTGAACTGTGTTCCCAAGTTGGTGCCTTTGATGATGGAATCTCCAAGTAGTAGTAGTTTTCTGTTTGGTGAGGTTTTCTTCATATTTGGTGCTTTAGCAGGAGATTGGGCAGTGTCTGACTCATTTAAGGACCCTTCAGTTTCATTGGATTGAGCATCCTCATTACCCAAGGCAGAAAAGGCATTATGCAGGATATCTCTTGATGTGTAGGATTTCTCAGCATTATAGGTTGCAATCTTCCAGAACCCACTGTGATCCATTTGTTCCTGGGGTGTTTGATTCTTTGTGGGAGCGGTGGTGGACTTTGTTCAGTTTGTATCCTAGAAGAGGTGCGTTTTATTGCAGCTATTTCCTCCCTCAGTAGAGTCACTTCTTTATGCATGGCAGCTAGGTTTTTCCTTAGTAGAGTTTGTTTGTCATGCATGACAGCTGACCTGAGGCACATAGGACAAGCTCTTAGGCTCCAAATGATTCGTCTTGAAATGAAAATACCACAGTTATTCCAATGAATACATGATATGTTGGTTAAGCAGTCCCAGAAGAGGAAGAAGAAGAAGAAAGGATGAAGAAGATGTGGACTTTTAACCCAAGTAAGAAAGGGTAGATGGCACTTATGTGACTACTATAAAGGCAATGTAGCCCCTGGGGTGGGTGAGGCGAGGGGTAGGGTGAGCGGGAACCTAAGTGTCTCTGGCCAGTAGGCTGTTCCTGAACCGTGAGCACAAACTGCTATCTGATGTAAGTCTATACAAGGAAAGCAGTCCAGATGCCCCCAAACTTAGTCTAATACCACAGTTTACAGCTGTAATAGTGATCCCCCAAAAAGCAACAGTTACAATTGATAGGTTTAAGCCAGCAGAGAAAATAGAAAAATGTGCTCTTAGCGTAATGGAGGCTCCTCAGCTTCTGCAAAACTGTTTCAGGCCAGGTGTGCAATGCTCCAAATCAGCACCTCCCTGGGAATTGGGTTTCCCCAAACAGTTCAGCAGGGGTAGAAGCCCAGTTAACTCTCTATCTGCCACACACACTGCTATCTGATGTAAGTCTATACAAGGAAAGCAGTCCAGATGCCCCCAAGCTTAGTATAAAACCACAGTTAACAGCTATAATAGTGATCCCCCCAAAAATCAACAGTTACAATTGATAGGTTTATGCCAGCAGAGAAAATAGAAAAATGTGCTCTTAGCGTAATGGAGGCTCCTCAGCTTCTGCAAAACTGGCTCAGGTTCCATCACCTTTACAATTTTATTGGCTCTTCTCTGTACCTTTTCTAAGTCTGCTATATCCTTTTTAAGATACGGTGATCAGAACTGCACACAATATTCAAGGTGCAGTCACCTCATGGAATGATGCAGAGGCATTGTAATATCCTTTGTTTTATTCTCCATTCCTTTCCTTATGATTCCTAAAATTCTATTTACCTTCTTGGCCGCCACTTAATGCTAGGCAGAGGGTTTCAACGTATTATCCATGGTGATGCCTAAATCTTTTCCTGGTTGGTGGTTCCTAAGCTGGAATCTTGCATCGTGTAACCATAGTTTGAGTTGTTCTTTCCTAGGTACATAACTTTGCATTTGTCCATGTTAAATTTAATGTGCCATTTGAACGGCCAATCTTCCATTTCATTAAGGTCCTCTTGCAAATTTTCATAATCCTCTTGTGTTTTAACAAATTTGAATTATTTTGTGTCATTTGCAAATTTGACTACCTCACTCATTATTCCCATTTCCAGGTCATTTACGTATGTGTTTAAAAGCAGCGGACCCAACACAGATCCCTGGGGTGCTCCACTATTCACCTTTCTCCATTGGGAAAATTGACCATTCAGCCCTACCCTCTGCTTACTATCTTTTAACCCGTTCTTGATCCACATGACTTTTTAACTTTGCCAAGTCTCTCATGAGGGACCTTGTCAAAGGCTTTCTAAAAATGCAGATACACAATATCAATTGGCTCACTTTTGTCTACCTGTTTATTCATTCCTTCAAAAGAATATAAAAGGTTAGTAAGACAAGACCTTCCTTGGCTAAAGGCATATTGGCTTTCTCCCATTAAACCAGGACTATCTACATGTTAAGTAATTTTGTTCTTTATAATGGTTACTACCATTTTGCCTGGTACTGATGTTAATAAACCTGCCCTATTCAGTGAACAAAATGAATCATGAAAACAAATTCACTGATAAAGTCCCCAAGCCAAATAGAAACACTTTTTTTGTCGGAGCGTGCCGAGGGAGGACTGAAACAAATATTCATCCCCTCCTGACGGCAAACTCCTTTTATTCATAAATAGGTTCTCCACCTAGAATCACCATTAGCTTAAAATTCGCCACTTATCTGAAACTATTTATGGCTTGGGGACTTTATCAGTGAATTTGTTTTCATGGTACTGATGTTAGGCTCACCTGCCTGTAGTTTCCCGGATCACCCCTGGAACCCTTTTTAAAAATCAGTGTTACATTGGCCATTCGCCAATCTTCAGGTAGTACAGATGATTTTAATGATAGTTCACAGATTACTAATAGTAGGTCTGCAATCTCATATTTCAGTTCTTTCAAAACCCTTGGGTGAATACCATCTGGTCCAAGTGATTTGTGACTTTTTAGTTTATCAAATAGTTGTAACATATCTTCCCAATTTATTGAAACGGGAAGCTAGAAGAATGTTTCGGTGCATAGGGAAAGGAATGGCCAGCAGAAGAAAGGAGGTGATAGTGCCTCTGTATAAGTCTTTGGTGTGACCTCATTTGGAATATTGTGTGCAATTTTGGAGACCATACCTTCAAAAGGATATAAACAGTTTGGAGTTGGTGCAGAGGACGATTAGTAAAATGGTTAATGCTCTTCATTATAAAGCATATGAGGACAGACTTAAGGACCTTAATATGTGTACTTTAGAGGAAAGACAGAACAGAGGTGATCATTGTTCCCTCTAAGCTGCGCTGGGTCCGCTGCCAACATTCCTGCCGGCAAGGGGGGGGGGGAGGGTGCAGTGCGATTGATCGATCGCTCTGCCTCTCCCCCCACCATCGGGAATGCCGGCAGAGGACCCGGCGCAGCTGACACACGCTGCAGCACCCTCGCAATGTTCCCTTTCATCTGCGCCGGGTCCTCCGGTGGCATTCCTGCCAGTGGGCGGAGGGGCGGAGCGATCGATCGCATTGCACCCCCCTCCACCGGCAGGAATGTTGGCGGCGGACCCAGCGCAGCTTAGAGGGAACACTGGAGGTGATATGATTGAGATGTTTAAATAACTCCATGGCATAAATGCACAGGAGTAGAGCCTCTTTTGATTGAAAGCAAGCTCTGCTGTGAGGGGACATAGGATGAGGGTGAAAGGGGATAGTCTCAGGAGTAATATGAGGAAATATTTCTTTATGGAAAGAGTGGTAGATGCATGGAATAGTCTCCCAGTGGAGGTGGTAAAGATGAAGACAGTATCTAAATTCAAAAAAGCATGGGACAAACACAGAGGCTCTCTAAAGGAAAAAATTGGACTCTTGTAGTGGTTGATATGGAAGGGCAGACTAGATAGGCCAAGTGGTCTTTTTCTGCTGTCATGTTTCTATGTTTCTTTGTATCACCTTTATATACCATTTCAGTCATGGGTAACTTCCCTACGTCTTCTTCAGTAAAGACTGAAGCAAAGAATTCATTCAGTCGCTCCGCTATGGCCTTGTCCTCTCTATCATCTAATGGTCCAACTGACTTTCTCAGAGTTTTTTTTTGCTACGAATGTACTTGAAAAAATCTTTATTATGCATTTTTGCTTCCACAAAGATATGATAGAGATGTTTAAGAAACACTGTGGAAGGGATAGCAAGAAGGCTTGCTTTTTTCAGAGATGACACTTAACTCTGCAATAGGATAGACTATCCGGATGTTGTGGAAAACATGAAGAGGGAAGCTTAAGGAACAGTCTAAAGTTTGGCATCTAAATTCAATGCATTTGAATAGTGCATGAGGGCTGCAAAAACCTAAGGAAACAGTATAGTATAGGAGTTGAAGTTCTATGCGCAAAAGAAGTACAGAATTGGGGTGGGGGAAATCATATCTGATTTTAAATGGCCAAACAAGTAAATAAGGTGATCTCAAAAACCAGAAGGGTGCTTTTGTGCGCAGGGAGAGGAATGGCCAGCAGGAAAAGGGAGGTGACAATACTTCCATAATAATCTCTGTTGAAACCTCATTTGCAGTACTATGCACAGTAACTGCTACCCTAGAAAATGAGATAAATGCACAATATAAGAGTCATTTTCCTCATGTAAAACATGCTTTACCTTTAATGCATAAAGTCACAGGAGACAGACCTTTTTCAATGGAGGTTGGATGGGGAAAGAGGGGGGATGAGGGTGAAATAGATTAGCCTCAGGAGTAATCTAAGGAGATAGTTATTTATAGAAAGGGTGGTAGATGTATGCCTCCCAGTGAAGGTGGCAGAGAAATTGACATTTTCTAAACTCCAGAACACCTGGGATGAGCACAGATGATCTCTAAAGGAGAGGAAGAGATTGTAAAGTTGAGCAGGTGACGTGACTGGACAGACTAGATGGTACATATGTATATCTTTCTCTGCCATAATGTTCTCTGTTTCTCTATTTCTATGTTTAGCATGACAGTTATGAAATCACATCAAATATTCAACTTCTGTGCTAATGTTTTTTATCTCATCTGTTAACCCTGGGAGTACCGATGTGGTCAAAAGTGACCCCATTGCAAGTTTCACAATGCGTATCTCGGAAACTAGTTGTTCAAGAATGCAATCTTTTTATGACTTTTCACATGTCAATATTCTCTTTATATTGCACCATGAGAGGAATAATTTTCATCCGCTAGGTGACGCTAGTGATGAATTGCAGCACAGAGTACCAGTGGGGTCATTTTTGACCCCAGTTGCTTACGCCCGGTTTGGATCGTGATACAATTTGCAGTTTTGTGAATTTTTTGATCTGACAAAGGTATTTATCATTAATTATGTATCATTTATTTTTTGTACTCTATGACGAAACCTGGAAAGATTTGACAGACGGAGAATTTCAACGTTTTCTTGGACTTCTGATCCTCTCAGGCGTGTACAAATCAGAAAATGAATCCATAGTTCAGTTGTGGAACCTTGAAGATGGTAATTCTGGTTTCGGCAAAAATATGGCCCGTAACCGTTTTCAGCAAATTTCTTGTGCTCTCAGATTTGATGATGCAACCAACAGACGTAAACAACGAGGCGTAGATAAGCTTGCTCCAATCAGACACGTTTTTGATACCTGGGAAGCAACTCTAAGTGACGCCTTTATTCCTGGTGAAAATGTTTCCGTGGATGAACAGCTGCTTACATTTTGTGGCCGTGTTCCGTTCAGACAATATATTCCCAGCAAACCTGGGAAATATGGCATAAAGCTACGGATGTTGTGTGACAGTGCAATGTCATATGTTCTGCGTCTTCAAGTATATACAGGAAGGGAACTCGGACAAAACAGGGAACAGAATCAGGGTGAAAGGGTTGTGCTGCAACTCACTGAAGGATTGACGCGATCTGGCAGAAATGTTACTGTTGACAATTTCTTCTGCAGTTTATCCTTGTAACGGAAATTGCTAGAAAAACAAATGACAGTTTTGGGGACAATTCGAAAGAACAGAAAAGAATTACCTCCAGAATTTGTAGCAGCAAAGGGCCGAGAGGTATTCACTTCACTGTTTGCCTTTCGCGATGACGCCACTCTGGTTTCCTATTGCCCGAAGAAAGGAAAAGTGGTTGTTCTTCTGAGCAGTTTGCATGATCAAGAAGAAGTAGATAACACACGTCCAGACAAAAAAACTACGCATGATCTTGGACTATAATTCTAGTAAAGGTGGAGTAGATACGGCAGATCAAATGTTGCGCACATATACCACAAAACGAATGACAAGACGCTGGCCAGTGACAATCTTCTACAACATGTTGGACATCAATGCTTTGAACGCCTTCATTGTTTGGATGTCACTAAATCCAGAATGGCAGTCCAAGTCAAAGCACAGACATCGTCTATTCCTCTTGGAATTAGGAACGCAGCTGCTTCAGAGCAATTGCAACAGACTTCTTCCAGCATTGAAGAAGCCACTGATGCTGTTTGCAATGTCGGGATCCCAAAGAAAAGGGCAAGGTGTCACTGCTGTTCTAGAGAAAAAGACAAGAAAAGCAACATAGTTTGCACCTCCTGCAAGTGCAATGTTTGCAAAGAACATTCAGAAATTGTCTGTGTCTCATGCAAATGACTGTAGTACTTTACTGTGTTCATCAAGTGCATGCAAAAACTGCTTTCATGGCAACTCTTCTTCATGTAATTTTATGCTAAAAGCATTAAAATTCAAAACATTTAACCTTCATATAATAAATAATTAATTTGGAATAATATTTTGTTTGTTTAGTTTAAAATTTTCATGGTTAACAATTAAAATTTGTTGTGGGGTCATTTATGACCCCAACGGTATTCAGTGTGTGCAAAAAATCTCGGTAATTCCAGGGTTAATGTATTCCTGATTCACTGGCTGTGCACACAGTGAAGTCTGTGCTTGCATATGTCCGCTAATCAGCCTTCCATCTTGCCATTCTCAGTTACTCTTATCCTCTCATGAATCAGTGCAACTAATTGGGCCAAATTACACACTGTGTGATGGGATTATGATAAGAGCAAACATTTGCTCAGAATTAATTTTGAGACTAGTCCATGTTGGGCCTGTGTTGGCATCTATGCGGGGGAAGTGGGCCCTTGTTACTGTAACACTGCAGCTTGCATGTGAATAATGACTACAAATCACTTTGTTTATTAGGATCAAAACTAACAAGAGGTTCTTGCTTATTATTGAGGTTAAAAATGTAGGTTATTACCCTGAGGAGAAAAGAAATTATTCTGTATTAATTATAATCTTGATTTCACCGTTAAGTAATTTTGCATTGGCTGTTTGTTTACTTACAAGAAGAATTAAGTCTTAGCAGAGAAAAAACATTTCCAAACATAGTGTAACTACTTCAGTGCTGTTAGCTTTTAAGCTGTATGTGGCACAATCAAACACCCTTATCTTTAATGCCTTATGGGACAAAAGCAAATACTGGAGGGAGAAGGACTGGAATGCTGCAGCAGGAATCTCTTATTCTGACTGGTTAAACTTATAATAGCAGACATCAATGACTGGGCAATGTTTGTTACCATATACAACCAGGAACCTCTATGATGACATAACATTTGAAGCCACTAAAACCATTAAAACCACATGTACTTGATATATTTTTCTAAACTGTAGAGGTTATGATAACCATGAAGGCAAATTTTAGGTAGCAGGTGGAAATTGGAATTGAGATGTTGAGGTCGGACCTACACAATTCTGGGGGTATATTAGATAAGGCTCTGCCAAACGCTGAGCCTTTTCTAAAATATGTACAGTATAAGGATGTACAGAACTGCACATGTATTTGCCTGCACACAGAGCTGGAAGAGCCATGTTCCAAATCTACATATGGGAAAATTTGATGGAGGCAATTCAGCTACTTACATTTAGGCACTTACACATGTATGGCCCATCTAGTCTGCCCAACAAGGTATAATTGCTGCCCTGTGTAGGTTACCCCCGATCTATGCTTTTTAATTTGGTTTGTAAGTGTCTCTCTGTGCAGGTTACCCCTGTTATAAGCTTCTTACTTTGGCTTATGAGATGCACTCTGTGTGAGTTTCCCCTGCTGTGCTTTTTTGAAGCATGAAAGTCATTTAAAATTTTCTTTGGGCAGAATTGCTCTTCTTCCTTTTAGAGATCTTCTGTGCTTATCCCATACCTTTTTGAATTCCACCACTGTTTTTGTTCCCACCACCTCCAGTGAGAGAGCATTTCAGGTCCACCCCGTCCGTGAAAAGGTATTTCCTGATTTGTTTTTAAATTTTCCACCTTTCAGCTTCATTTCATATCCTAGAGTTTTACAGCTTCCCTATCTTTGACAAAGGTTGGTTTGGTCATGTATAGCCTGAATCAGGATTGTGTTTATTCCAGAACTTCTGTCATTTGGCTCATTTAAAAGTATGCAAAGCAAAAATGTCCTTATTTGTCACATTTTTCCATTAGTTATGAAATGAAAACACATCCCTATTGTTTAAATAAGCAATCATTATGAAAGAAACATTGAATAAGGGGTCAATATTTAAAAGCCTTCTGAGACGGTCAAGATAATCAAGTAAGTTTACCTGGTTATCTTTATCCAGATATCTGGTGCCACTTAACCCGCTAAAATTGCTGCAGATTCTAGCTCAATCTACCTGCATAATTTTGTGCGGTTAGATTTAGGAGAGGTATTTGTGCAGATGAAGGTCTCTGCAACATTTTAGGTGGCTTGCAATTAATATTGTATTTGGGAAAGTATGGTTGTGAGATTTTCATTATCTGTAAACAATCTCTAGGACTGTCAGATGTTGATATTGATATCAACTCTATGAAATAATTTGGTTGAAAAGTTTGAAATGGTGAGTGTGTTGATTTTATTGCCCCAGGTTGTTTATCATCTGATCCTTCCCGGTTATAGAATTTTTGTTTGTTTCATGGATAGAATCACAGGAGTTCTCATTTGGGTGATATTAATTTGCATATTGATGATAGTACTATTTCAGTGTCCTGCAATGATTTTTTATCTCCTATGTCTACAGCAGCTGGTTAGACTCAGATCATTCAGGTTCATTGAGCCATACATTTGATCTTTTTTTCATTCCTGATTTTTGGCCAGGAAAAGCACTCCCGTTAGTCAAGTCAACAGGTGTCCCAGTTTGATCACCTTTTAATTACCTTTACAATTTATATTCCAGCCCTGGTTAACTATGTTGAAGGCTTGGCATTCAGATCTATCCTTATCCTCTGATATCAGTGTGGAAATCATTATAGCTATCTGGCAGAAGATCTAGTTTAAAAACTGGACCTTACTCAAAAATACAGAGAAAGGGGGTTATTGAACTGTGAAATTCTGTTCTTTTCAGTTTCAGAATGTAGGAATGTGCCTAGGGAAAATATTTGATTTTGGGTCCCCATAGTTATTCTTTTTATTTGTCATTTCGATCCATTAATGTCAATGTGGGAAGTAATTTAGGACTTTAAGGTGGCAAGTTCATAAGACATCCGGTTTTAGGTGCTAACGACATGTATTAATGCCAGTATTTTAGTCATTTATGCACAGATGTGACCACATATGTGTTTGAATGACCTCATAGAAAATACTGACCAGCTTAAAAGTACCTGCATTAATTGCATTGCATGCAGTTTCACAGAGGGTATGCATGGGGAGGGGGGGGGAGAGGCATTTGGGTGGAGTATGGGCAATGCAAGCAAATACACGTCTTGATTATAGAATCTGACAATTTACATGTGTCCTTGCAAAATGTTGGCATGCTCCTTTACAGAAGCATTAGGGCTGATGTAGGTGATCTTGCCTTGATTGCAGGCATGTTCTCTGCTACTTACACTAGTGTTTCCTAAAGACAAGTAGGCGCCTACTTTGTCCTTATAAAATAGGCTTAATATAGGTGCTTTAAAACACACTTTAAGTTTGTGTCCTCTTTTAAAATTACCCTCCATGAGTGTAATTTTATTATGCTTTTTCTGGGTGTAAAACCTTTTTTATGTGCAGAAAAGATATATTATGAAATTGTACCACTGCCTAGATTTGTAAAAAGCACATGCCAGAAAGTGCGCACTTACTTTTACATGATCTGTGCCCGGGTGTTTCCAGGGGTAGGGTTTGAGCAAAGGCGGGATTGTGATGTATGCACATATTTTATAAAATAGACTTGTATATTCATACATTGCGTAGACACATAGGTGCCCATCATTCCTTTGTAAACCAGGCTTAAAATAGGCACTTTTTGAAACTTCTCATAGAGGTGACCTGTTATAAAATCAAGCGTACCAGTTGGGTTTTCCATCCATTTTTAATGAAATGTGCTTGAAATATGCTGGCACGCATCACCAACAGAGGCAACAACCTTCCAAGACACCAAGGAGTATCTTTACTAAACAGTGGTAATGGCTTCCTTGCGATATCGGTGCTACAGCTCCATTGAATTCAATGGGGCCGTAGCTCCGATATTGCACGGAAGCTGCTACAGCTGTTTAGTAAACATATCCCCAAGAATGGCATGAACTCTGCATGATACAAAAAGAGGGGCAAAGTGCACTAACCCTAGAATGAAGAGGGGCAAAGTAGCACATACAGTGGTATAATCTTCCCTGGGCAACAAAAGCAGGATAAGGGGAATCACAATAGTTTCATGAGCATCCTAAGGTAGCTGACACTGGGAGAGGGGCAAAACCAGAACCAACCATGGTATGTATACTCTAAAGCACCAGGCGTGGGGCAAGTAGCACTTTTCAAGGGAATATCCCAAGACACCGGAAAAAGACAAAGAAGCATCAAAGTGATATGAAAACCCAAAGAGAATGGGGAAAGGTTTAAACAGCACCGGTAATACCAGCAGCATAAATACCCCAAGGCACTGGGAGAGCGGCATAGAAGAACAAACAGGGTCATTACCAGGGCCGGATTTACCTTGAGTGAGGCCCTACGCCAACAAAAATTGTGGGCCCCCAGCAGGGGCGGCCCAAGGGGGGTGCGGACCTCATTTGCATAAGGGGCCTCATTTGCATAAATATTTGCATAATGTTACCATATACTAACTTTTAGTAAACGTGCCTCTTAATGAGTGTATGGATAAAGAAAGACTAAAAGATTTCTACATTACTATAATCCAGTGCCAACTGCCAGACACATTAGGAACTACTACAAACACTGCCCATAGTAAACCCGCCGTATCCTAACAGCACTACCAGGACTCACAAAGCACCATACTCTACCAATCAAAAGGCAACACTGCAAATATTAAACCAATACATTTCAGAGAACAACAATACATGACCTACTGGGGAAAGAGAACAAGTGGCAATGTCAAATAGGAATTATATAAACAGAACACCTCAGCTCAGTTACACATGCAGAACATAGACCATCACCAAACAAGTAATCACAATTTAGAAATAGGAAGACAATAATTAAACTGGGAATCCCAAAAGCCAAACTTGGAATGTACAACACTGTAGAAATAAAACTATACATTAATTTGCTCTTGTACTAAACAAAGCGCAGATGTTAATGATGCACATTTACCAGAGCTGACATATTCCAATTAATAAATTCAAAATAAAGAGATATTTTTCTACCTTTTGTGCATTTTTTTCAGCTGCAATTGCTCCAGCCACTTTCTTCTGGTTTCTTCGTGTCTTCTGCTAACTCTCCATCGTCTGCTGTCCATTTGTCCTTTCTTCTCTCTTCTAGATTTTTTTCCATTCTCTCTCTACATCTGCTTTAACATACTAATCTTTCTCCTTTTGCTCTTTCCTCATTCCTATTTCATCCACTCAAATTTTACCCCTCCATCCTCAATCCCCACTTACTCTCCCAATACCCGGCCAATTGTAGATTTTTTATCCCTCCCACACAAAATATTTTTCCCTTCTCCATTTTACTCTTCCAGCCCCATCCCATTCTAATCCTCCCCCAACATCAGCTCCCTTCTAGTTCCAGCCTCACCCAGCATCCATTCCCTTCTAGTCCCTGCATCAGCCCATTTCCAGTCCTAGCCATCCATCAGCCCATTTCCAGTCCTAGCAACCCCCCAACCCAATACCAGTCCTAGCCCCCCCATCACCCCACTTACAGTCCTTAACCCCCATCACCCCATTTTCAGTCCTTAACCCCCCATCACCCCATTTTCAGTTTAAGCCCCCCCTATAACCCATTACCAGTCCTAACCCCCCATCAGCCCACTTCCAGTCCTAACCCCATCAACCCATTTCCAGTCAGCCCCCCATAGCCCATTGCCAGTCCTACCCCCCCCCCCATCAGCCCATTACCAGTCCTAATCCCATCATCCCACCTCCAGTTTTAACCCCCCAGCCCATTTCCAGTCCTAGCCCCCCATAGCCCATTACCAGACAACCCCCATCAGCCCACAGCCCATTACCAGTCTTAACCCCCCCAAAGCCCATTACCAGTTCTAACCCCCCCCAACAGCCCATTACCAGTCCTAACCCCATCAGCCCACCTCCATTCTTAACCCCCCAGCCCATTTCCCGTCCTAGCCCCCCCCCATAGCCCATTACCAGACAGCCCCATCAGCCCACAGCCCATTACCAGTCTTAACCCCCCCCCCCTAAAGCCCATTGCCAGTTCTAAGCCCCCCCCAACAGCCCACAGTCCATTACCAGTCCTAACCCCATCAGCCCACCTCTAGCCTTAACCCCCCCCAGCCCAGCCCAGCCCAGCCAGCCCAGCCCCGCCCATTTCCAGCCCCAGCCCCCCAATAGCCCATTACCAGCCCTACCCCCCCCCATAGCCCATTACCAGTCCTACCCCCCCCCCCGGCCTAAAGAAAAATGTAATTTAAAAAAAACCCTGGTGGCTGCCGCCGCGGGGCCCCCTCTGCTGCCGCGGGGGCCCCGTCTACAAGCTGAAGCGGTGCGGTGCGGTGCGGTGCGGTCGGGTCGGGTCCGGTCGGGTCTCTCCCTCCCTCCTTCCCTCCCTGCAGGCTGCGAGAGACGCGAAGATAGAGCGTCTCCTCGCGTCTGTGTTAAGCCGGCAGGGGCTGATGGGAAATCCCATCAGCCCCTGCGGGCTTAACACAGACGCGAGGAGACGCTCTATCTTCGCGTCTCTCGCAGCCTGCAGGGAGGGAGGGAAGGAGGGAGGGAGGGAGGGAGAGACCCGACCGCACCGCACCGCACCGCACCGCACCGCACCGCTTCACCTTGTAGACGGGGCCCCCGCGGCAGCAGAGGGGGCCCCGCGGCGGCAGCCACCAGGTTTTTTTTTTAATTGAGTAAAAAAAAAATTACCTGGTTCTTTTTTTGTGGGCCCCTGCCGGCTGTGGGCCCTACGCCATGGCGTACATGGCGTATAGGTAAATCCGGCCCTGGTCATTACGATTCTAAGGCACTGGAAGAGGATCAAAACAGTCTCAGCAATGGCATGAATACACCAGGGCACAAAGAAAAGGAATAAAGAAGGAATACCTCAAGACACTAAGGACTTTAGTCACTGAAAATAGCCAAGTATTTCTACATAAGACATGTTTAAAGGACCAACAAAAGCTATGCTCTAAGAGTGGGGCAAAGTGGCTGAAATAGCAGCAGGAACACACCAAGACTCCAGAAGAGGGGCAAGGTAGCACTACCAGTGGCACTGAGACCCTAAGGGGCACGTTTACTAAAGATAATGGTTACTGCGTGCTCAGTCCTGCACTATGGGGTTAGCATGGGACTGCAGTAACCATTAATGTATGCTAAAAATGCAGCTATGGTAAAAATCCCATGCTGTTTAGTGTGAGATGAAGCGGGGAATGGGTGGGTTAGGGCAGAGAGTGTGCCTTGACTCCATATAGTGGTTAGCACAGACGAACTCAACGTCCACTATTCATGCAGCTGCAGTTAGCATGTGTGTGCTCTTACCATCACCTCAACAGGGAGACTTAAGGGAATCCACATTAACTGCAGCTGCAGTGTGGCAGGGTCCTACAAATCATGCTAACTGCATGGGAATATGCGGAGCACGCCCCCCCCCCCCCCTTGACAGTTACTGCAGGTACACCACACCTTCTGGGCTAATTCTTAGCACTTAGCACACCTTAGTAAACATGCTGATAAATCTTCTGGGCAAAGGGGCAAAAAAAGCACCAATGCAACTAGGTTAGGGATGGAATTTTGTGGGAGAATAAGCCTGCTTGAGGGACGCATGAAGGAATTGATGAGCATTTCTATAGGCAGAAGAATGTGATGCAAAGAGCCTATTTTGAAATTAAGATTAAAATGTAGCCAAAGGTTCGTCAATACTGTTCCCCAAATTGGAAGCTGTGTCAGAAGGGTGGGCAGAAATGGCACATAGTAAGAGAAGGAAACTGTGATGCAATGCCTGAGAGTATTGGTTAGTGCTGCATCGCAGTTTGTGTTTGCTGTGGAAAAATTCACGTATCTGTTTTTGCTTCAGCTTCCGGGTTTGCTAGGGCTTTACATAACCACCCAGTAAGACAGAGATGGTACAAACTAAACTGGTGCATAGATTGTGTTAGAGCTAATGTTTCCTATAATTTTGTTTTTTGTATTGGTGCCAAACAACTCTAATTATGTAGTGTTTAGACAAGAGAGTCACAAATGCATATTAAAAGCTACAGTTAATAGTGAAGGTAATTTTCCGTGACAAAAGTCAACTAAGATTTATTTGTCATAGTGAACATTCTGTGGAAAATCTCTACTTCTGTAAATTTATTTGTTATAAGAGTTTATGGGATCAGTTTTGTGAATGTGCTGAAACTTGTCTATCTATGTGGTACTGTAGATTTTTTTAAATAAATTTATTTAGAATTTTAACAAATAACATACCAAGCTTGAACAGCAAAGGCATATATGTCAACAATAACCAAAGAAATAAAGCAAACAAGAAAAGAGAACAACAAACATAGATGCCTGCAGTCCCCAAATGGAGAGCGTGACTTCACAGAAAATCAATAAGCAGGAGGACCAGAGGTACCCAACTGCTTATATTCAACAAACTAGGCATAAGGAAAAACAGAAGGTCGAGGAGGAACCAAAGCATCATATTACAGCACGGTTACTACAGCCCTATCCAGTCCCCCAGAGGGAGATGATGTTATAGGCATTCTAGCATTAATAAATGAGTAAAGATCAGATGGTTGAAAAAAGATAAACCTTTGAGAATTATATAATGCTAAACATTTGCATGCAAACCAAAGATGGAACGTGGCCCCCAATCCCAAGACACTAGGCTTCAAAAGCAGAAACAGTTTCCGCCATTTTTGAGTTTCCTTTGCTATTTCCGGGAAATTGAGATTTTCTTCCCATGAAACAATTGTGATCACTTAGGGGCATGTTTACTAAACACCGTTGCTGTGCGGGTTCCCGTTAGTGTGCTGGTGCCATATAAGGAGTGGGCGGGCCAGGCAGAAAAAAGCAAAAAACTGGACCGTACGTGTGTGCGTCGCGCTAATGTGCGGGGCCCATATTAGCGCGTGGGAAGGCTAAGTGGGGCGCTGCTGCAAAACCAAACAACAGAGCTGTAGTACAACGGTGAAGACACTGACCCAATGGTGCAGGGGCCAGGGGTTCAAACCCCCATTGCGCTCAACAAAAAAGACCAGCTGAGGCACCAACATTTATGGGCAAAAGTGGTTAGGAGGCATATTAATTTTGGGCAGCAGAAGGCAGCGCACTGTTATTTATATTACTGCATGAGGCGGCGCACTGTTTAGTGTGGGCGGCAGATGGCGGCGCATTGTTAAGTTTGGGCGGCAGAAGGCGGTGCACTGATAAATGTGGGCAACAGAAGGCGGCGAGCCGGTGGGCAGAAGGCGGCGCGCTGATGTGTGAGGGGGCAGTCCAATAGTGGGAGGGATAAGTGGCGCACTGATGTGCAAATAACAGCCATAGCACAATGGTTAAGACACTGACCACTCGTGCAGGGATCATGGGTTCAATTCCCCACAGTGCCCATTGAAGACAGCTGGCTGAGGCATTATTTTAGGGGCATTTCCATGTTGTGCGGCATAAGGCGGCGCGCTGTTAATTTAGTGCGCCACAAGATGGCGCGCTGATGGCTACAAGGCTGCGCGCGGATGCACAAACACAGGAACAGAGCCACAGCACAATGGTTAAGACACTAACCAATGGTGCAGGGGCCAGGGGTTCAACCCCTCACAGTGCCCAATGAACAAGGCTGGCTGGGGAAGTATGTGTCATGGTGAGGAGTGCTGTAGGAGGCCTTCCATTCATATTTTATTTCTCACCACTAGTAAACCCGCTCTCACAGTGTGTTAACATACGGATGCCCGTAAGGCACATGTTACAGTGCACTGTCCGCCAAGGCACCCTAGAATGTCCCCTATAGGGCACCATGTATGTTGCGACACAGGATAATGTATAGTGCACCCTATATGGATGGCAACCATAAGGTGGCCTATAGGGCGCCCTATAAAGCACCCTCAGAGGCGCCTAATGGGTATAGTAAGCTGTGTGTGGTTTTGCCGGCATAGACATATGTACAGTAAATAAAAATAAAGCTGTGGATGGCCCTATCCAGGGGCCCCACTGTGGGTTTGAACCCATGACCTCTGGCTGTACAGGGAGTGACGTAACCATTGGGCTACAGCTCTATAGCGGATAGCAAGCCCCTGGCTGGCTGCAGAGAGCCTGCACGTCACCCCACAGACAGTCTGCTGTTGTAGACAGGATAAGGTTAGGCCACCCGTACCCATGATGCACTGCACATGCAAATCAGCTGTCCACAGATGCACACAAGATGGGGAATGCACCCCAACAGCTACCCGGCCTGGTAGGGGGAATTGTCCATGTGCACCCACACAGCACCTCGGCCTGGTAGGGGGTCCTGAGCGGGTGGACTACCAGCAAAGAGTAGCTACACACCGTCACATTGTGCGGGTACTGTGCTCACCCTGAGGGTGTGATGTGGCGGCCAGGACCAGGTCCACAACACCAGCCATGGTTGGATGAGGCCATGACAGAGCTCCAAAACAGTACTAACCTGTTAGATAGGAAGGTGCTGCAGAAACATGTTGGATATCTTATCTCTGTCTGTCTCAGTTAGTGGAAACCCCCACCCCCCTAGGTGGCCAAAGCTACCCACACCCACCTCCCCCCCAGGGCAGCAAACAGATCCCGATCCCCATCCTTCTCCGCCGCCATGCGCGCCCCCCCCCCCAGGGCGGCAAACAGATCCCCATTCTCCTCTCTTCCCCCCCAGGGCGGCAAACAGATCCCCATTCTTCTCCTTCCCCCCCACCCACCCACAGCAGTAGAGTGGACCATCAAACCCCAGTCCTGATGGGGAACAGACACCCTACAGGGCAGTCCAAGCAGCTCCACACACATCCATAACACAATATCAGACAGACTTTAGGCCTGGATATCCACAGATGCACCCCAGCACTATCAGATATTCACCTGCAGCAAGCCATCAGCTGCTACACCCTGCAAGGCACTCCATCAAGACACATACCAGCTGTGAACAATCTGCTGGTTAGCCCTGATGGAAATGCATGCACCCAAAACTGGGGTGGCAGCACACACAAGCAGAGAGTTCTGTGAGGAGACCCCAACAGGAAACCCACATATATCACAAGAGAGAAACACAATACAGCACTATGAGGGTGCCTAGCCATGCTGTCATCACTGCACACTCAGGGTGAGAGTGCTCCCCCAGCAGCACATACAGAGGTCACCCTGTCTGTGTAGGTGGTGGCCTGGCACTACAATGTCACAGCCAGTGCCCTATGCCCTGTGCAGATGCATCCTGGCCAGCCCACCATGTCTGACCTATATCCATGGTACCTTGCTGCTCATTATGCACATTGGCAGGCCAATATTGGCAGTAGTGCTGGCAGTGTGGGTTGGGGAAGGTGTTTGCAGCCAACACACACTGTATAGACCAGGGGTGGGCACCTCCGGTCCTGGAGGGCCGCAGACCAGTCAGGTTTTCGGGATATCCCTAATGAACATGCATGAGATATATATGCATTAGAGATATCCTGCCAACCTGACTGGTTTGTGGCCCTCCAGGGCTGGATTTGGAGACCCCTGCCTTACACTTCTGTCATTTAAGATCGTGAGTGGGCAAGGTACAGATGTCCTAGACATCGAAAGGGTATATAGAATGTGTCACATTCCCCCTTGATTCTCACCACCACCAAAATGTTGTCTAATAGACACTTTTTTGGTGGTGGTGAGAAGTGAGGAGGACTGTGACAAATTCTATCTAACCTTTTTGATGTCTTGGACATCTGCACCTTGTCCACTCACAATCTTAAATGACAGAGGTGTAAGGCAGGGGTCTCCAAATCCAGCCCTGGAGGGCCACAAACCAGTCAGGTTGGCAGGATATCTCTAATGCATATATATCTCATGCATATTCATTAGAGATATCCCGAAAACCTGACTGGTCTGCGGCCCTCCAGGACCAGGTTTGCCCACCCCTGGTATAGACAGACACACACTCCCACACCTATGCCAGCATTGTGCTACTATTGAGGGGGTGATTAGCCTTGGCCACCACACCGGTCCTGGGCACGGCACAGGCATGGATATGGTACGCAGTACTGCTGGGGGTCACTCCCCAGGGTGGTGAACACCATCAGAGGCCAGGCCTGGAGCACGCACCGCAGACACCAAACAGATTGTTCGGATGGGGTCAACTAGCAGTATGTGCGTAACGTAGGGATATCTATCAGCCTGTACTCTTAGCAAACGTTTCAGAGCTGTGTACCTCAGGTGTAGGGTGACATTGCTAAGGTATGCAGGTGCTGGTATTGGGAGATGCATGCAGGGTCCAATGTTCTGCCTCTACAGGAGACATTGGCCAATGGGGCCTGTGGGTGTGTCTGCCCCTGTTGGCTGCTGCTTTACGGCAGCGCTTCCCCACTCCAGCCCAGTTTTGCATCACACTGTTCGGGTCTTCCTGCTGTCCCTCATGAATATGCATGAGCTACATCTACATACCGTGCATAGATATACAGCACAGGCATTTGTATGAGTGGCAGCATGGAACCTGACTGGTGTGTGGCCCACCAGGACTGCATTTGGGGGATTCTGCTGTAGGTTCTGCCCCTGTTCATGGTGTCTGTGCTCAGTGGGGTAAAAGATAGACGTATTACCATTGCATATGTCCTCGTCTTGAAAGGTGTGTCCTTACTGTCACTGTTTATTTGTGGGGAAAATATGTGGGCAGGATTGCTGGTAGCCCCAGCTGGTCTTTGAACCTGTGACCTTCTGTTCTTGCATGTATTGTCTGTGTGCACTGCACCACCGTGTAGCCACAGCTTGGTTGAATTCCCTGGATAGTCCATGACTGTGGATCCAGCAGGGCCTGTCTGTTGCTGTGGACTGTGCCAGCCTGCACATGGCTAGGCCTCTGTCTTCTGTCGCTAGCAGCCACTGCCCCCTGCACCACATGTACTCGTCCGCCAACAAGCTGGCACGAGCTTCTCCCATAAAAGGCAGGTGACCTGATTGGAATGTGGCAGTACGGGACTGCATTTGGGGTACTTGGCTGTGGGTAATGCCCATTGTTGTGGTGTGTGTGCGTTGTTGGGTAAAATATGGGTGTGTTCCCCATGCTTATGTCCCCTGCAATACAGGGGTGTCTGGGCAACAGTGATATTAATGGGCAACCATAGCAAACACTCCACAAAAGGAAATGTTTTTTGGAAGAGTCTCCGCTCCGTAAACCCTTCCAAAATTCATTTCTTTTTTCTGGAGCTTTGATGGGTGTGTTTTCTGTATTTGCCCATCACTATAACTGTTCCCCAGCTGAATTACTATTTTTAATAGTTCTGTTGTGGTCATTTTCTATTTTTATTTGCACTTTTGTGCTGTGCACATGTATCACACTGCTCACGTTTTTCTGGTTTCCCCGGTTTTCCTGTACATTGCTGACGGAAATGGTTTCTCTTCCCTTTAAATGCTTTCTACCGCGAGGGTAGTTTTTACATGCAAATTCGGGCCCGATACTGTGCGGGGAGCCTCTCCCCTCCCACTCTCCACCCATTGACCCCGTCCCTCCGCCCCTCCGGAGCCTTCCTCCGCCCTCCTTTAGCCATTCCATGCCTCTATCGGACATTTGCGGGCCCGCACTTGTACGGGGCCCGTTAGTGTGCGGCGCACCTTTGCGGGGGTGACACGCACGTGTGTGGGGCGTTTAAATGTGTTTATTAGCGTTTCAGTGCCGCGTTTCCGTGCGCTATTTTGCGGCGAGCACATTTCCGGTTTTTAGTAAACATCCCCCTTAGTATAAAATACCCTAAGTAACCAATCTCTATCAGAAGCTAGCGCCAACATGACTGACAAAGTAGAAACTTTAATATCCAATGGCTCAGGGGAATCCAATAAGTCAGAAACATTTAAGACATCCATTTTAGGAATCTCTTCAGACAACTCTTCAGACCTCTTTCCAGATGGTAGATAATACACCTTCACAATCGGCAGTATCTAGTCAGCCTATACGGCCAAATTCTGAGCCACATACTGTTTGAATAACTCAATAGGAGAAACTCCTTTAATTTTGGGGAAGTTCAAAACACGCAAGTTAGTAGCCTGAGCAGAATGTTCAAATGCTTCCACTTTAGCCCAAAGCAGTATATTATCTTTAATCAACGCACACTAGTGTCTACTGCAGAATTCAAAATCCTTTCATTATCTTCCATTTTCCGTTGAACAATGTTTCTTATAGTCACATAAATATCCAGCTTTTGATTAATTGCACCAAACTTAGCAAAACTCTGAATAGCCTATGGTGCAACCGCGTCTGATAGTGAAGAGATGGCTTCCCATATATTCTCAAGAATTATTTTCTAAGGATGAGACACAGTAAAAGGATTTAGCAAAGTCTCAGGAGTGGTCGAGTTACTCTGTGCACCTCTATCTCCACTCTGCACTGGGCCGGGGCCTCCACCAACAAACATTCAGATCCAGAAGTTGCTACCGGGAACAAGTCTGCTCCTCTGCCTTCCACCGGCACTTTCCCCCCCAACAGAACCTGGATGCCTCCTCAGTGATGCCGGCCAGTGGTGCAGGGGCAAATCCAACAGGAATCGAAGGCGGAGTCTGCTTCTCGGGAGAAAGAATGACATCTAAGGCAGGCAGGAGAGCAAATTCTTCTGGTGGCTCTCCTGCAACATCCTTATGTATCTCTCATCTTTCAGCTTCAGAGACTGACACAAAATGATCCATTGGACCAGAAACAGCCAGCAAGAGTTCCACAGGGTAAGCCCTTGTCTTCCCTTTTCTTTTAGGCATAGCTCAAGAGAAACAGCACTCTCCTCACAGGGCCATCTTGGATTAACCATGCCACCTACAGAATTTTTAGATTTGATTATTCGCCTTTCCAAACCCAAGCAAATCACTTTTCATACACAGCAGATATTTCCCTGTACCACAGAACATAGGGTCTGATATCTCAACCCTTAGGTGGCGGTAAGGCAACAAAAAAAATGGTGTTACCCATGTGAGTGTTGCATATCCAGGTATCCGGTATCCACAGACAGTCACTAATGGATGATTATTCACACAGTGCACAGGTGTAAACCAGGTATCTGTAGCAGTGAAATGTAATTGTGGCTGCAACATACCCGGTTAGCAAAGATATTCAGCATTTCAAGGCGCCAAGCTGAACGCCATAAACCATGTATCTTTAGCCCAGGTTTTGGGCACATTTAGTCTGGTGATATACCAGTATATGTTGCCCAAAGCAGCAGTAAAAACAGGTATTAGTTGTACCTGTGGGACGTGCACATACTGCAATGAAGGTGGAGATGCCACCGACCCACCAGGGTACAAAGGCAGCAGCACAATGTGCAGCAGCAACAGCAGTCATTGACCCAGCATGGGAGGTACAGATACCATACTCCACAGATGCACAGACCGAGGGTAACGTACCTGCAACCTTTGCGCTACTGGCTGGACAGTGACACTACAGCAGAGCTGTGTAGGATGCTGTGCAGGGAGATGGAGCCAGCCACCACCCGCAGCCATGTGCTGCCAATGGCCCTGAAGGTGACCATTACACTGGGGTTCCAGGCCTCATGAAGTTTCTGGCATGTGGTGGGTGCCACCACTGGCATCACCCAATCTGACACATGCCACTGTATTGATGCCTTCACTACTGTCCTAGTAGGAAAGATGCAAATCTACATCAACTTCCCGACCACACCTGAGCAAAGATAAAAGATGATGCAGGCATTTTATGATATAGCTGGCTTTCCATTTCTCATTGTTATCATTGATTGCATACATGCTGCACTGAGGGCACTCTGAAACTGCCACAATTACCTGTATGAGCGCTCTCTGTTAATCACTTGTTAACTAATTCTCATGTATATAGTTTCCCCAGTTGAATCCATGTTAAAACCCTGTTTTATGTAAACGTAGGACAAATCTTTATGTCCAAATGCTTGTTGTTCTATGTAAACCGCACTGATGAGAAATAGCGCGGTATATAAGAAATGTTAAATAAATAAATTACAACTCCATGTATGCAACTGGTAGCCAGTGCCCGCATGCTCATCACTGACATATGTGCCTGTTTCCCGAGCTCTTGCCATGATGCCTTCATCCTGTTGCAGTCTGGCCTGGAACAAGCAGCAGTCACAGGACACCTTGGAGGTGCATGGTTGCTTGGTAAGTGGACACAGCTGTGTGCAAATGTGATAGAAATGTGCATCATGTAATTATGTGGGAAGTCACTCCAGAATGAAATACAGTAGAGTGGACACATAATATCTGATACACCCCAACACAGGTGCAAGTCAGATGGGAGATTTGCAGGGCCAGGATATGAGGCTGCACATTAGTGATACAATCACAGTGGGAACCCATCTAAACCATAGCAGGGGAACCCAATGGAGAAAAGCAGACCAGAAGTGGCAAAGCCTCAGAATGTGCTGAAGCAGTGCATCTTGGAGACAAGGCAAGAGTCTGAACAGCAGCCAAGCAATGACATGCTGCACAAGACTCTGCAGGAAATGTCATCAGAATGCACTACCTTATGTCACAGTCATGTGAAAGGCACCGCAAATATGCCCACCACCCACCCACCCTTCCAGCTCCAACACACCTGGCATAGTTGCTGTACTGATGTGTGTCTGTCCTCCTGCTCACACAGGTGACCATAGATACCCTCTCCGACTATCGCTACTGACACCTGTGCACCACCTACAGACCCTGCAAGAGGAATGAGAAAGCAAGGACTGTGGTGGAATGCACATTTGGGGTTCTCAAAAGTCATTTCCAATGCCTAGACTGCTATTGGGGTAAGCTGCTGTAAAGCTCTGAAGGTGTGTGCAGGATCTACACAGCCTGTTGCATCCTACATAACCTTGCTATGTGGCACAGCATACCCATCCCTGAGGATGAAGTGATAGAGGGGACAGATGATGCAGAGGCATCAGAAGAAGAAGAGGTGCAGAGGGGTGGGGGGGGGGGGGGTGGGACCAACAGCAGATGACATTAGCACTTGCCACCAGGAACAGACTCATCCATGAAACCATCTATAGTAAGTGCTGTCAGATGTATTACAGTGCAGTCAAACAAGCATTATATAAATAGTGCTCTCTTACCACCTTTACTACCCAGCTCATGATCAGGCCCTGTCCACTTCCCAACCTGGGTGCTGTGTCACAGTGGCGCAGTCTCGGAGCCATTGCTCACTGTGTCTTTGCCCTCCCCTGTGATGGAGCCTATATCATGTGCCTTGTCACTCTCTGATGCTGCTGCAGGAGGCCCCTCTTGAAGGACAGCTGCATCCTGCCCCTGGTGAGAAGCCAACAACTGGCAACAGGTGTTTCACTTGGAGGCCATGTAGGCTGCCATCTCCCTGAGGAGCCGAACCTGTGCCTCCTTATGCCTCTGCTCCATCATGTGGTGCTCTAGCAGCATCTGATTGCTTGCCTGCAACTCCTGGTGGATGGCCCACAATTCAGAATGAATGCCCTCTATGCAGTCCAGCAAACACGACCCTTCCCAAAGCATCTGTTGGTCCACCTCATCTGTCCCAATATTTCCCAGATCCTCCTGGATGGGGAAGGCCAATTCCCCAACTGTAGGCTTTTCAGGGTGAGGTTCTTCACCCCTGTTTATCATGGTGCACTGCTCTTCTCCGGAGCAAATGGGGGTTGGCTGTGGTTCCTGTGCTGTACCTGCAAGAGTGCTGGAGCCACCACTCCCTGGTTGTGGGCTGCGATGGTCCTGACTCTGGTTGATCTGTAGGAGAACAACAGTGGCACAGGTCAGCCCTTGGCAGTAGGCAATGGAAGAGGGGAGAGAATGCATTGAGAGTGCACCAGCCCTGATAAGCAAGGGGCCGGTGGCCCCAATGCAGCTCCCTGCCACTGTATCCCTATCCCTATACAAGATAGGTATGAGAAGTATATTTACAGAGTGTTGCAAACAGTGGAGAGGTGTTATACATTACCAGTATGTAAAGAAGGTCTGCACAGAATGCATATCTGTTCAGGTTTTGCATGCAGCCTGCAGAAAGCTACAAAGGGTGGATGATAACCGCGTACCCTAGAAAATGTGTCGCTAGCAGATATCCGGGTGTACCAGTGGCCCCACTATAAAATCCATAACCGGTTATGATATTGCATGCACAAATGCATATTGTACATGTCCTACTTGTGACAAGGGTCACAGCCAGGTATGCTCTGGCCATCAAGGAGGAAGGCCAGGAGGAATGAGGGATGTCAGCAGAGCCTCCTGCACATGAGCAGACCTCCATGCCTCCCCTGCACCATCACTTGCCATCATGGGTGATGTCAGGTGGTCTTGGAGGCTCTGCTGACACCCAGAGCCCCCTGCACCAGGGGCTGGGGGAGTTAAGAGAGAGAGAGAGAGGGAGAGAGAGAGACAATAGGTGATGGCTGGGAGGCTATGAAAGAGAGAAACAAAGATACTGGGTGATAGCTGGGGGGGGGAGCAAGAAAGAGAGAGAGACACTAGGTGATGGCCTGGGAGCTAACAGAGAGAGAGAGAGAGAGAGAGAGAGAGAGAGACTGAGTGATGGCTGGGAGGCTATGAGAGAGAGAGAGAGAGAAAGAAACTGGTTGATGGTGGGGGGAAGTTATACGGATCTCGATGCTTCAAGTCTCATGAGAGAAACACTGGGTGATATAAGGAGGAGAGCCAAGAGATAGTGTGGGTGATGGCTGGGGTAAGTTATATTGATCTCACTGCTTCATGTCGCATGAGAGAGAGAGAGAGAGAGAGAGAGACACTAGGTTTTGGCTAGGGGAGAACTAAGAGAGAGACACACACACACTTGGTGATGGCTGGGGGAGCTAAGAAAGAGAGAAAGAAAGAGAGACTGGGGATAGCTTAGGGAGAGCTAAGAGAGAGAGAGAGAGAGAGAGAGAATGGGTAATGGCTAGGGAGCTAAGAGAGAGAGATAGACTGGGTGATGGCTTGGAAGCTATGAGAGAGAGAGAGACTGGATGATGGCTGGGGGGAAGTTATGCTGATCTCACTGCTTCAAGCCTCATGAGAGAGAGAGAGAGAGACACACCAGGTGATGGCTATGGGAGATCAAAGAGAGAGAGAGAGAGACACACACACACACACACGGTGATAGCTGGGGAGCTAAGAGAGAGAGATTGGTTGTGGCTCGGAGGCTATGAGACAGAGAGAAAGAGAATTGGTGATGGCTGGGGGGGATCTGAGAGAGGGAGATACTTGTTGATGACTAGAGGGAATGAGAGAGAGAGAGAGAGAGACACTGGGTGATAGCTATGAAGAGATGAGAGAGAGAGAGATTGGGTGATGGTTAGAGGGAGGTTGTGTTAATCTCACTCAAGTCTTATGAGAGACAGAGAGACACTGGGTGATGTTAGCGAAGAGCTACGAGAGAGACACACATTTGGTGATAGCTGGGGGGGGTACTAGAGAGAGAGAGAGAGAGAGCTATTGGATGATGGCTGGGAGGCTATGAAAGAGAAAGAGAGACTGGGTGATTGCCGGTGAAAGGGGGGGGGGGAAGCTGAGAGAGAATGAGATACTGAATGAAGGCTGGGGGCAAAGAGAGAGAGAGAGTGAGTGAGATACTGGGTGATGGCTGGGGGAGCTAAGAGAGAGAGACACTGTGTAATATCTGTGGAGCTATGAGACACAGAGAGAGAGAAAGAGAGAGAGAGAGAGAGAGAGAGAGAGAGAGAGAGAGTAGAAAGAGACTAGGTGATGGCTAGGAGAGCTAAGAGAGAGAGAGACACACACTGCATACATAGGCTATTTTTATCTATCCAAAATAGTGGAATACAAAAGGAGGAAGATCAATGAACCAGTCATTTACTTATGGATCGTTTTTGCAACAGAAAGAGAAGGTAATAGCAAAACATAAGAAAATTAGGGCCCGATTTTTGAAAGGCATTTACATGGTTTACAGCCCAGTAAACTAAATGCCTTAAATGGGGATATTCAACCACACTTACATGGTTAGTGCCATTGAATATCCCCTTCTTTCTCCCCTACGCACCCTGATGCTATCCGCATATGACCCCAGCATTGAATATGACCATCCACGGACTTTCATCCTCCTCACTCTCAAATCTCATCCATGTAACTCCATCGACTAGATCCAGAAGACCGATGGCTATAAACACACTAACACTTCCTAAGGCTGTAACAAAATGCACCCAGATAACGGCAAGCAGATCTTTTATATTTTATGCCCCAAGATGCTGGAACGCCTTACCACCAAGCGTTCGTGCCATTACCGACTTAACCCAATTTAGGAAAGCACTTAAATATCACCTTTTCCTTATATACTGCCCACCAAACATTACCCCCAGCAAAAGCCCCCCCAAATAAGAGACACGCCTTATCTTCAAATAGCCTCTCCCACTTTCTCAGTAAGATTACTAGGACTTTTGTGTTGTCATGATACCTTTTATATAATCATGTTTGTAATAAGTTAACCTTATGTTACCCAAGTTTATATACCTGTTTGCTGTAAACACGGAATAGCCTGTTATTCTGTTGATGTTGTTGTATGTGAACCGCGCTGATACCAAATAGCGCGGTATATAAAAGATTGTAATAAATAAATAAATAAATATCTGTGGTTAAAGGCACATAGCCTGCCCAACTCAATATCGGGCCCTTAAAGTATAATTCAAAATAATATAATATAATGAGAAAAAACATAGGGCCTGATTTTGAATTGAGCAGGCTATGCACCCCTATGGTGCATAGCCCTGCCCGCCGACCATTAACCACAAATATTCAATGCCGGAGTCATATGTGTCTCCGACATTGAATATCCAGGGATTGCCGCACATGACAGAAGCCACAGTAGCTAACCGGGCAACTGCAATATTTCCTTGCCTATCTTTTAGGTGCAGGTCATTAATCAAGCAGCATGCAATATCGCCGCTGCCCGGTTAACGAGAGTCTCTGCCTCTGCTTCACCCCAGAACGCCCCCAATACATCCTGATGCTAACCGGATAGCATCGGGGCACGTAGCGGACTTAGAAGGAGATATTCAAAGGCACTAACTATGTAAGTGCCGTTGAATATCCCCATGTAAGGCATTTACATGGTTTACTGGGCTATAAACCGTGTAAATGCCTTTCAAATATTGGGCCCATAAAATATATAGTATAGATACATTTCAGAGTGTTTTTTTTTAAATTTTTATTTTTATTGAAATTTTCAAATAACAACCAAGATATAGGGGTATGTTTACTAAAGTGCGTTAGTGCAATTCGCGTTAGGAGCCGCGGTAGAGACAGAAACCCCAAATAAGGACATAGGCGGTACATTGTTACCACTAATGCGCGTTCCAAAAACCAACGAGCGTTACAGGGCGCCGTGGCGCGTTACCGCGCGTTAATCCTAGGAAGGCGTACAGACACAACTCACTGAAACAGAGCTGTAGCACAATGGTTACTTCACTGACCGCTGTTACAGGCAGCATGGGTTCGAGTCCCCAGTGTGCCTAACGCAGAAGGCTGGCCCAGGCATCACCCTGTACAGTACATAGGGAATGAGGAGGTATGTTTTTCTTTATGTTCAGTAGTGTTGCCAGAAACACACCATCACAGTGTGCGTAGCCACATGCATTGGTGCGGGCGTAGCCACGTGCGTTGGTGCATGCGTAAAGTCGCGCGTGGGTACGTGTGTTGTTACCAGCGTTGGCACTTTATCTTACAGACTCTTTAGGATGTCTTGCACCTATGAATTATGCTAACAGATGTAAGTGTGATGGCGTATGGTTTATCAGAGCCTGTGAGCAGGTGCTGGATTTTCACAGGGTTGGATTGGGCCAGTCACACCCATGATGCACGGCACATGCAAATCAGCTGTCCACAGATACACACCATGGGGAATGCATCCCCACAGCACCTCGGCCTGGTAGGGGGAACTGACCATGTGCACCCCCACAGCACCTCGGCCTGGTAGGGGGAACTGACCATGTGCACCCCCACAGCACCTCGGCCTGGTAGGGGGTACTGACCGTGTGTTTTACTGGCACAGAGTAGCTACACACCATCACATTGTGCGGGTACTGCGCTCACCGTGAGGGTGCAGTGAGGCGCACAGCACCAGGTCCACAGCACCATCCATAGCAGACATAGGCCATGCTGGACATCCACAGCAGTGTTAATGTGTGGGATAGGTAGCTTCTGCACAAACACCTTGGATATATCTGTCTGACCCAGTCAGGTGTAGTCCCTATGGACCCCTAGGGGGATTATGGTGGTAAACAGGGTCTCCCATCAACATTCTACCTCCCTGCAATGGTGACAGTAGAAGGGACCCCACCACTATCTGATATTCTCCTGCATCAGGCCTTCAGCCACTGCACGGCTCTCCATCAAGACACATACCAGCTGCACACAGTCTGCTAGTTGGTCCATAATTCATGTTCCTGTTGGAAATGCATGCACCCAGAACTGGACTGGGATGGCAGCATACACAACAAGCAGATAGGTCAGTGACTGGCCCCCAAAGGGAAACACATAAATATCACATGACAGAAATACTATGTAGCACTATGGGGATGCCTAGCCATGCTGTGGTCACTACACAGTCAGGGTGAGATTTATCTCCCTGCAGGACATACAGCGGTCACCCTGTCTGGGTAGGTGGTGGCCGGGCACTAATATGCCGCAGTCAGTGCCCTATGCGCTGTGCAGATGCAGCCTGCCCAGGCCTCCCTGTCTGGGCTATACCCATGGTACCTTGCACCTCATTATGCACATTGGCAGGCCAATACTGGCAACAGTGCTGGCAGTGTGGGCTGTGGAAGGTATTTGCAGCCACCACACACTGTAGAGACAGACACACACTCCGACACCTATGCCAGCATTGTGCTACTGTAGAGGAGTTCAGCAGCCCTGCCCACCACACCAGTCCTGGGCACAGTCCAGGCATGGATATGGTCCTCAATACTGTTGGGCATCACTCCCCAGGGTGGTAAACACTGACAGAGACCTGACCTGTAGCACACACTGCTGACATCAGAAAGATTGTTATGATGGAGCTCAATGAGCAAACTGTGCTTAACGTAGGACCTGCTATCTGCCAGTACTCATAGGAAATGTTTGATAGGTGTGTACCGTATACCCAGGTGTAGGGTGGCATTGCTAGGGTATGCATGTGGTGGTATTGGGGGATGCACGCAGGGCCCAATGTCCTTCCTCTCCAGGAGGCATTAGCCAATGGGGCCTGTGGGTATGGGTGTGGGTGTGTCTGGCCCTGTTGGCCGCTGCTTTACGGCAGAGGTTCCCAACTCCAGTCCTGGTGTGCCAAACACTGTTCGGGTTTTCATGCTGTCTCTGATTAATATGCATGAGCTACATCTGCATACCATGGGGGTGGTGCATAGATATGCAGCACAGACATCGTTATTCGCGGCAGCATGGAACCTGAATGGTGTGTGGCCCTCCAGGACTGCATTTGGGATACTCTGCTCTAGGTAATGCGCCTGTTTATGGTGTCTGTGCTCAGTGGGGTAAAATATAGGCGTATTAACCATGCGTATGTTCTCAGCAATAAAGGTTTGTCATTACAATCACGGTACAGTTGTGGGAAAAATATGTGGACTGGATTGGATGTAGCCTCAGCTGGGCTTTGAACCTGTGACCCTCTGGTCCTACAGGTACTGGCTGTGTCCGCTGCACCACACTGTGGCCACAGAGACAGTGCAGTCCCTGGAGATAGGACACCTGGCCGAAAGAGTCAGAAACCCTGCTCTGCACATTTTTACTGTGGGCTCATTCACCTTGTATGGAGACATAGGTGTACATAAACCCCGACTATGACCTCGGAATAGGGGGATAGAAACATACCCAAGCTGGCAAATAGTGATATTAATGGGCAACCATAGAAAACACTCCCAGGAACGCTCATAATTAAAATTAGGGAATGATATTTGGAAGGGTCTACGCTCCGTGGACCCTTCCAAAACTCATTTCTTTTTTTTGGAGCTCTCCTGGGAGTGTTTTGTATGGTTGCCCATTAATATCACTGTTGACCAGCTGGAGTATAGTTTTTTAGGATTTTGTTGTGGTCTTTTTCCATTTCTATTTGCTATTTTGTTCAGTGCACATGTATCACACTGCTCACGTTTTGTAGGTTTCCCCGGTTTTGCTGTACATTGCTGACGGAAATGGTTTCTCTTCCCTTTAATATGCCTTTAACGACAGGTTTTCATTCGCGTTGGAATTGAGCTCTGAAATTCAGCGCATTAGTGTGAGGGGAGCCTCTCCCCGGCCACTATCCGCCCATTGACCCCTTCTCTCTGCCCACTCTCCACCTTCTGCGCTGTTTTAACGCGCCGCGGGGGTTTATGATCGTTAACTGCGGTTAATGCCGTAATGTACGGTTAACGATCGTTCGCACGTCAGAACGCGCGTTATGACGTGCAAACGATCGTTAACCATACATTACACGCGTTATTCACGATTACCACGGTTTAGTAAACATACCCCATAAACTTGTATAAAAAAGGGCTCCCCATTACTATTATAATATACAAGAAATCAATCTCAAAAAGGAAAAAGCTATCCAACCAAATTTTAGGTTACCCACTAGTCCACAATAATAAAGAGGAAGTGGGTTAATTAATGAGGTTTTACATAGGGAAATTCACGTGCAATATATAGAAGGCAATTACTGTAATCAGGTATAACCAAGCATGGTCATAGATTCTCGGCCAAAATTGCGGCAGCAGATGTTTCCAGCAATTTTGCATTTACGAAAGCTAACAGATCTGATGGCTGAAGAAACACATAATAAGTAGCTCTATATGTTATCAAACACTTGCATGGAATCTTTAAATAGTACATTGCTCCAATCAGGAGCACACCTGATTTCAATAACATAAATTGTTTGCACCATTTCTGTGTTTCTCTTGTGAGATCGGGAAACATCAATACATTTAATCCACAAAAGGGTGCCCTTCTCTTCTTAAAATATACCCGAAGTAACCAGTCTCTATCAGAAACTAGGGCAAAAGATACCAATAATGTTGCTGGGTGATAAGTTTCAATAGCAGAAGATGAGAGATGTTCAGCACATCCATAACTTGTTCATAGGTCAAAGCTGAAAGCTCTTTCTTAGATATTGGCAAATAAATCCTAGAAATATGAGGAATCAAGTTCTGAGATATATGAAGCGCTTCAGTTAAGTACTGTCTAAACATATCACAAGGAAACACTCCACCGATCTTGGAAAATTGATTAAATGAAGATTTGCTTCCCGAGTTACATTTTCTAACGCCTCTACTTTAGCTTTTAAAGCAATATTATCCTTCAGAAGCGCTGCATGAACATCTGTCACATCCGCTATTTTCTGAGAAAATTCTCGTGAGGACACTTTAAGATTCTCAACATCATTTTCTATTAATCCAAGTTGTCTGGAGTTCACTTGCACCTTGCCTGATAACTCCATAGTTTGTTTAGAAATAACTTCAGTAAGCGACACAATGGCACCTATATAGTTTCTAATGTTAACTTTTTAGGTCTCAGGAGTGTCACAGTAAACAGCGTTGGTTCAGCCACAGTCTGAGATAGTAATTGCTCACCCGCATCTTCCATACTGCCAGACAGAGATGCTCTCACCTCCGTTTTCCCTTCTGCTAGAGCTGAGGAAGCACCAGGGGTCACTCCGAGCAGATCACCCATCAGTCTTCCTTGAATGGAGGCACATTCCGCGCCGTCATGTGACACCAGTAGCTCCAGGCTGGCCGGGTCAGCAAGTGTACCTCCCAGGCACAGGAGTGGAGTCCATGCAGCCAGATACAAAGATGTATGAACGTTGGAAGACAGGTAAGAGTCCTCCACACTCCTCTCTGACAAGCCCAACCTAATATTCACCATTGTTGACACAGAGAGCAGTACAAATTGGTCCATAGGACCAGGAACAGAAGGTTGGGGCCCTGGGGTGGCAACCGAACCTTTCCCTTTTGTTTAGGCATAGAGAAAGTTGTACGAGGTAAGTAAGCTCACAGAGAGGCGGCCATCTTGGAAGGTCTCCACCCCCTCAAAGAGTTTTATAAAACAATGGTTGGCAGCTGAGATATATCCTTGGACTGGTAAAGGAAAAATAACTAGGTCATTTGGTCTTATTTTTAGCTTTTACCAACTTAAAATGTTTAAAAACTGAATCAGGGGTCAGCAACATTTTGTCATAGAAGATAATTGGAAGCAGTGCATGTTCTTGATCAGATATATAAGTTAAATATGTAAAGTAGCATTTTAGAAGGGGCATGAGTAAATATCTGGAATATCAGAGCAAAACATCCAAAAATTGGAGGGAATGGCAGTAATGAAGAGAAGCACGTATAAGTACCATCTGAAATAGCTCCATCTCCACCTGAAAAATGAGTGTCCCTGTAACTGGTTATGGAGGCGGGCCCCACGCAGCTTGCAAAGCCAGGGATGTGCATGATTATAGGCCATTTCACAAATGTGCAGGTCTTCGAATTGCACGGCCTCAGAACCAGTTACTTGGACGTGATGGCAGAGGTATTTTAGAAGAGGGACATCTATACTATGAGGCTTGGACATCCTGGCCTGCCATTTCAGATACTAGGATGTGCAGCAGCAGGCTAGTAATATGTCTGGAGTTTGTATTTATTCTCAGGTTTCTTCAAGCAGGAAATAATAACCGTGGTGATGTACGTAAGTGCATTATACGCTTTCCCCCGGAAGAGTGGTCAGGAACAGGTATAAGCATGGATGCCTCAACAACCAGGGCCAGATGCGCTTGTTCCATTCTGAAATCGCACTGTAACCTGCATCTCCCGTGCTCCACCCCGGCCATGCCTCCATCACACCCCCTTGCTACATGTACGTTCTCGCACTACAGGCATCTATATACCCAGATTCTAAAATGACTCCGGGGACGTCACCATGCTTTGCACATCTTTGTGCCCATTTTCAGACATCCAACTCATGGTCAATACCTATTTCCAAAAATATAAAATGAATAATAAATGTATAGCCTCTTCAGTTCTGTACTTCCTGATCACTCCACAATCGAACACCTAGTATAGTATTTCTCTCAGCAGTACAAGCATTCACGGAGCTCACATTACCACCCTCCATCCCCCTTCCCCGAATCTCCTTCTCCTAAATCACATTTTCTTCCTTTTGCAAAATAACAATTGAATTGTTGCTGTTTGTCTGTTTGGGATATTTGGGATTTTTCAGATATTAACCCTCCAGAAGGCTAAATGAATTTGGGTGTCTTGAGTTTATTTGTCCAAGCTATATATCTATGATTGAAATTCAGGATAGTGGCAAATCCATTGAGGCTAGAAGGACATTAAAACTACCTCTTCCTTTCTCATTATAATGGTTGCAGCACAGGCACTGTTGGGTTTATCCTTCAAGTGCCACATTGAAGCAAGTTTTAGCTTGGATTTGGCTTATAATTAGCAAAACTTTAAACATTCGTAGAGCAAGAACTAAAATGTGGGTCACTAATGCATTAATATTTTAGCATTTGAACTGAAATCTCTTCCACACTCTTTCAGAAGCCGTTTGAAGTAAATAGCAGGGGAATTAAAGTTGGTTATTTTTGAATCTGTGTAATTGCATTTGTTAATATCACTGTTGTGGAATACACAAAAAAATTAATGAGCCCTCTAAGAGAACACAATTGTTTCATTCTTGGGCTATATTTGGAGAGCAAGCTTTATCCAAACCAGCACAATTAGAATAGGACTGAAATTAGAAGCTTACAAGTACTCAGAAAATACGTTCTAGAGAACCCTAAATCCAATCAAGGTTTCCTTTCAAAGGTTTAATGTGTATACTGCTTTATTTAAATAAAAAAATAACAAAACCCTTCCAAGCTTCAGAAGCTTGAAACTTCTTTATAAAGAACACATCAAAGAACCTAAATCAGATGCTGGATAGGCACTGTGTCTCTGCCAGCTGTTCTGAAACATTTCTATGAATCTTTTAATCTAGAATAATTAAATGCTGTGTGCTGCATATTGATGAACACTCATTATGGCTACCTAAATGCATTTTGAGGAATTATTCTTCCAGATCACCAGAGTTTACTTTCTCACTTTTTCATTCTACGTGTTCTTGCCTGCTGCTCAAGGACATCTAGCCGCACTGACCCTATGTACCGACACACTGATAATGCCCTTTTGATTCGTTTTCTCTACCGACGGCTTAAGCACATTGCAAGTGTTTCCATTGCCTTATTATCTAATAATCGTGCATGCAATGCAATAATTGCAAAAAAAGCTGTGGCCTTGATTCATTATTGGGCCTGTTTACTAAGCTGTGTTAAGTGATTGTACCCACCTAACATAGATGCTCTCTGTTTTTACCAAGCTGGCCCAAACCCTAGTTCAAATTCCACTGTTGCTTCTTGTAATCATCGGCAAGTCACTTAATCCTCCATTGCTTCGGGTACAAACTTAGGGCCCAATATTCAAACTGATTAATATGGCTGACAGACCCACTAACCACATTAATCGTGTCAATTGGGATATTCAGTGGTGGTAACTGCCTCTGTCCGGTTAGTTTCTCTGCTATGCAGCTAACCTGCATATTCAATGCTGGTTTAACCTTCAGCAGTGATAGGTAGCCACTTTACAAGGGCTAGTCGCCACTGCTGAATATTGGAGCCTTAGATTTTAATCCATCCAAAGGATAGGAAAACACCTGCTGTACCTGCATATAACTTGCCTCGAGCTACACCTGAAAAAAGGTGTGAGCTAAATCCCAAATCCCTTCCCTTCCCCTTATTCAGCAATGTCCGGTAGAGTCTCCATAATTAAGAGTTTGAGAGGCAAAGGAAATCAAATAGGAGGAAGAAGGAAACAGGTCGTATACCTGGTAAGTTAGATGAGAGCTTACATGAGAAAGAATTCCCAGGAGAGGTTTTCTGTCCTACCAAGGAAGGACCTTTATTAAGATAGCACAGCCAGAGGCCTTCAGGATTCTGAGTAAGTGAGGTCAGATCATTGGAATGAATGCTATGTAGGAAAAAGAAAGTGTTAATCCTTTTGTGCAAATAATTGAAAGAAGAACTAGTGGAGAAATTTGTAAAATAGAACTGTATACCTGCCTCATCTAAATGTTGCTACTTGAATCTTAAATTATTAGAAAGGAATTGACATGACCCCTGTTGGGTCCCAATAAAGTTGCAGTTCTATTACCTTAACTGGTGAGGCATGCCTGTTTGGCCAAACCCCAGCTAAAAAGACTTCAGCAATAGCCTTGCTGTTGATACATGGCCTCCTGCATTAACCAGGTAATCTCCCATGGCCTTGTCCACTCAAAACCCATGAGAACAGTTCACGTGCACCTGGGCGATTGGCATATCCATGCCAGGTTGGAAAAAGTCAGACAGAGGAACTCTCCTCAGCTGAAAATACTCATAGTTATTAAAGAAAGCGGGGAACAGAGAAGATCCCTGCGGAACCCCAGAATTTACCTTCATCCAAGATTACTTCTCTCCCACCCAATGAACCCACTGCACCCAGTTTCAAAAGCATGATGCAAACTATCAGAGCCTGCTATGTCGTAACGTTTGTTCATGTTTTAAACACTGACATGGATCAGAGTGGTATGACAATTTACTTTTACTGCCTCTGTGCAATGAAGAAAAACATCATTGCTTGTCAATACCAATTTAAACAACAATGGAATGAAGTAGTTTTGCCTCCTAGGAACTGTCAGCTAATGCCTTCAAAAGAGATTCCTGCCATCCTCGATGACCTCAATTTCAGTTCCAAAGGTCTCAAAACAATATATTTATTCTATAGGTAGGCAGGAGAGGACATGTTCAAATGCCTAAATATTCCTCCTACTCCCAGCTTAAACCTCTGGGTTTGTGACAGAATGCCTAATACCATATGAAGGATTGATATAGAATCAATAGCTCAGCTGGCCAAAATATAGACAAATTACTTTACAAAATAAAAGCTTAATACTGCTAGTGTTTGTCTTCCAAATGCCTAGGACATAAAGGGTTAGATATAGTAAATGCAATGTGTGTAGCCCAATATCACAAAAACTATGTTAACACTGTTTATACCAAGTTAATGAATGCAAAAATAATGAGCTATAGTTTTTTATCATTTATCACACAAAACCATGCGATAATGAATTATGAAACATACAGTGCTGGGAGGATTCCTATGGGGTGATATTCAGCTCACAGGGACCGGTGTCTTTTAATTGCCTGCTGCCATGGGTAAAATGAAACTGGACATTCAGCAGCAATATCCAGATAGCGACTGTGGCTGAATACTCGTATCCGGTTTCAGCAGCGAATGCCCAAGGCTATCTGGATAGCAGTGATATTCAGCTGCTGTCCAGATAAACAAACCACATAAAGTTAGGCCTGCTTTATTTGTGACCTATCTTTGTGCAGTTTGTTAGCCCGACTCCTACTGTTTCCTTTCCTCATGATCGTTCGTCTAGGACTTCTCCACCAGTCTTTGGCCATGACCTTTCCACTTGTATCCTTGAATGTTTCCCTACTGCTACTTCCATCTTTCCCTCAGACTTTCATTCACTATCGGTTGACTCCCAGGCCCAGTTGTGGTCCTTGACCTTATCTTCTACCCTAGATGCTGTAGCCTTCTCTGTCCCCGCATCTGTCGATCTAAGCCCTCACTCCTGGTTTCATTGTGGTCTCTGCCTTCAGTGCCGCCATTGGCATTGGGTAGAGCGTATGTGGTGAAAACATCCCTTACCTGCCTCCCTTCAGTTATTCAAACATCACCACTTTCAATATCACTCTTCAGTTCATGCAGCTAAAAGAACTTACTATTCTGATCTTATTTTGTCTTCCAGTAACTGTTTCTCCTGGCAACCATTCTCAGTTCTTTCTACTCTTTCCACATCATCTACCATGTCTCGCCCTGCTGTTCCCATGGTCTCTCCTTTCCCTCATCTTCTGGCAGATTACTTTCATAGTAAAATCTCTACTCTCCATTCCCCCTTCCCAAATTGCCCCCTCTCCTCTCTTCTGTACCTTTTGTCCCATCTTCCTTTTCTTCCACTTCTGCTCCTCTCGCTCACAGTCTCACCTCCATCCTGTTTCCTGACCCTGGCTGCCAACCTACCCCTAACTTCTCACTGGTTCATCACTGGTCCTCCCTTTCTTCTGTCTCTTCCACTGAATTGCTCAAGACTATCACATCATCTCGCAAAACAACGTGTCCATCAGACCCCATTCCATCATCTTGGCTTTCTACTCCTTCTCCTGCTATTCTGCCCCTTATTCTTTCTATGCTAAGTAATAGTCTCTCCACTGATATTTTTCCTCCCAAATGAAAGCATGCCATCATCCACCCTATTCTAAAGAGCTCTTCCCTTGATGTCTGCAAATTATTGTCCAGTTTCTACCCTCCCTTTTTTGTCTAAATTACTGGAAAAATTGGTCTTACAACTCTCAACTTTCCTAGACTCCACTAATGCACTTCACCCATGCCAGTCTGGTTTTCACCTGGGGCACAGCACGGAGATGGTCCTTCTTTCCCTACTTAATAATCTTCACTGGGCACAAGATCATGGCGACATCTCGGTGGTGGTTTCCCTTGACTTATCTTCAGCTTTTGACTTTGTGGATCATCCTACTCTTCTTGCTCAGCTCAATAACTTTAGGCTTCTGGTTATAGTCCTTGAGTGGCTTCACTCTTTCTTGTCAAATTTGTACTTTTATGTCATAGCTGATGCTTACTCTTCTTCAACTCATCTGCCTCTCTGTGGTGTTTTCCAAGGTTCTGTCTTAGTCCCCTTCTCTTTAATATTTTCATGATCCCTTTGACTCTTCTTATTCAGCAATTTGGTGTCACAGCCCACTATTATGCAGATGACATATTTCTCCTTCATCACACCAGTCCAACATCCCTTCACCTCTCTCCACTCAATGCTTGTCTCTCTGCTGTTTTGGCTTGGTTCTCTGAAAACCTCCTCCACTTAAATCCCGCAGCAATTTGGTTTTCATTTGGTCGTTCCCCTCCTCTGTTCAGACCCCTCTTCTCTCCGGCACTGCTTTCTCTTTGTCTGATACAATCCACTACTTAGGTGTTACTTTGGACTCCTTCCTGTCATTCTATGCACATTTCTCCTCTCTAGTCCACTGGTCTTTCTTTGTCTTGCGTCAGATTTGTGCTATCCTCCCTTTTCTTTCCTCTTCCTCTCTTACTACCCCTTTTCTTTGTCTCGTAATTTCTCGACTAGACAACTGCAGCACTGTATTCCTTGGTCTCCCACGTTATCAATTGCATCAACTACAGCTCATTCAGAACACTGCAGTTTGTCTTCTTGCCCACTTTTCCAATCATGATCACATTTCTCCATTGCTCATTAGCTATCTTTGGCTTTCCATAGATCACCGTTTACAATACAAATTACTTACCTTGGCCTACCATACACTTCATACTAGCTCCCCCGTTACCTCTCCAATCTTTTTCTTTCCTATTTCCCTCACTGTGCCCTTTGTAGTATCCATGGAAACCGTCTCCACCTTCCCTCTGTAACTCAGGCTCACTTAGAAACTACCCACTCCTCAGCTTTTTACTTTCTCACTCCTGCTTCTTGGAACTCACTTCCCTCTGCTTTACGCCTGGAACAACATACCAGAAATTCAAGTCCCTGCTGAAAACCCACCTTTTTAATCTAGCCTATAACCTACCCGCCTCCTCAATCTGATCCCTTCCCTTCCCACCCTCTTCCTCCTCCTACCCCCCCTTTTCTCTCCCCCTTTTTCTGATGTACGATTGTTTTATCTTTTTTCCTGTTTTAAACTGGTGTTCCTTTTACCTCTGAATTGTTTTATATTGTCTTTAAATGTTTGTACACCGCTCTGCTGTTTTGCGAAGAGCAGTGCATCAAGAACCAATAAACATAAACAAACATAAATATAAACAGTAAGGGCCTGGGGGCGGAGCCTGATGTCCAGCGGGATGGTCGCATAACGCTGTGGCTCCCGAGAGGCCTACTCAGAATCCTGAATTAACACCGTAAACACTTGGAACTTCTACTCTGATCCTGCCGGGGCACATTGGTGAGATGGCGGGGACCAAACCCACGCGCCTGGAATTTGGCTCTCCAGCGGCTTCTCACGGCAAACGATCCAAAACTGAACCTCCGTCCCCGCAGAAGGGGCTGGCCTTGCGCGAGGGCCCCAAAATGCAGCAGGAAATCCTCGCAGAGATTAGAGGGGTCAAAGACCTCGTGCAGTCAAACGGGGAGGCACTTCGAGCGCTACGGGAAGATCTTGGTGTGCTGCAAAGCAAGCTAGAAGGGCTCTCTTCGCGTCAGGACAAAATGGAGAGCATATTGGATTCCCATGCGGCCCGGTTGTCCAAACTCGACAAGGTTGAACGTCAGGTGCGGGCCTTGCAGAAAGAAGTGGAAGATGGCAATAATAGAGCGCGCCGCAACAACATTCGACTCGTGGGCATACCGGAGGGAGCGGAATCGGGAGACATGAAAGAGTTTTTATGCAAAATCCTCCCTTCCCTGCTCCAAACCACTTTTACCAAAGATTTGGAGATAGATCGCGCTCATCGTGTGCCCACAAGCATAACGCTCAACAGGAAGACCCCGCGGCCTATCATTTTTTCGACTTCTGAGATATCAACACGCTGAGCAAATTCTAAGTGCATCTCGGGCAAAGGGCCACATGGAGTTTGAGAGCCACAAGATCTCCTTCTATCCCGACTTGGCTAAACCCACGGTCGACCGCCGAAAGCGCTTTCTGGAATTCCGGCCGAGGCTTCAACAACTACAAGCACGCTATGGCCTGATGTACCCGGCCAAATTCCGAGTCACGCTTCACAATCAGACAAGAACATTTGAGGACCCTGATCTACTAGCGGAGTTTTTGGATTCCAAAGAAGCCGACTTGATGCGCTGACTTCCAGAATATTCCTGCAAGTATTCTCAGATCCGCTACACCCGCCATATTGGATCTGCCGCAACCCAGCACAGAGTCTGGCGAGGGCAATTTGTTGCCTTACTTTTGATGATGTCTGTGACCCGACTCCATCTATCCACAGTAGCCTCGATGAGTATCAGAGACAGTGTTCACTATGGACTCTGGTGTTTCTTTTCTTTGTTTCATGTCTTTCTATTCCCTCTCTAGGGCCTCCTCCCGCAGACATATGGTCGCCATATTCTTTGGGGGTTTTGCTTCTTCTCTAAGATACTTTGGTACATACTTTTCAATATGGGGTGTATTAGTCAGACTACTCGGTGATTATGTCATTGTTGCACAGATTCTGATTATGTTGTATGTTTTCAAGCGCCCTTACCTTAAATGTCTATTACCGATTGATGGCACCATGTAAGATTTTCTCATTGAACGTAAAAGGAATCAATAATCCGATAAAACGGAAGAAAATCCTAAGCTACCTAAGTCAGGAAACCACGGATCTGATCTTTCTCCAAGAAACGCATTTAAATTCGAAGGAAACTCTTAAACTCAATATTAAACCTTACACGGTGGCCGCCTATTCCCCAGCCGTTTCTAAGAAATGTGGGGTCGCCATACTGGTTAGGAAATCTTTGCATGCTACTATTATTGCGACTAGCTCAGATACAGAAGGTAGATGGTCCAGAGTTCACCTCAAGATAGGTAGCCTTGAAGTTACATGTATATGCCTTTACGCTCCTAATGTGGATGACCCTGCCTTTTTTGCTACCATTGCCCAGGTTGCACAGGCCTCTGCTAATACTTCATTGATAATTGGGGGGGATTTCAATCTAGTCATTGATCCCCTGATTGACAAACAGCCGCCTAGGACAAGTGGTCCCCCCAAGAGTCACATCACGCTTACCTCCCTGATCAAAGATCTTGCTTTGGTTGATCTATGGAGGTTACTACACCCCAATGAGCTTGACTTCACCTTCTTCTCTTCCCCTCATAACTCCCAGTCTCGCATAGACTTCTTTCTAATATCAAAATTGTTAGTTCCTCAGGTGGATACTGCCAAGATTCACTCCCAACATATTTCAGATCATGCCGCCATTTCCTTTCAATTACACACTACTGCACCCCAAGGGAATACGGGGGCCTGGTTCTTTGATAGAGCCCTGTTAACTCAGCCAGAGTTCCAGGTAGAAATTCGAGCAGCCATACAGGATTACTTCCATTTTAATCTACCCCAGGATACTGCGAATTGGGCTTGGTGGGAGGGCTTCAAAGCGGCCATTCGAGCAACGATCACTAGCTATCAAATTCGCCTGCGGAAACAAAGCCAACAGCAGCTATTCACACTAGACCAACAAATAAAAGCAGGCGAACGGGTTCTAACTTCACGTACTGATCCATGTGTATTAATTCGATTACAGCGTCTCCGTTTTCAATATAACTCAATCCTCTCAACTGCAGCTTCTAAGAGTATAGAGCTTCAGCGAGGGACCTATTATCGTGAAAATAACCGAGCCGGTCGACTCTTAGCCAACGCCTTGAAAGGTCAAAAAGAAGCCAAACGCATAGCGGCCCTTCGAGCTCCACAGGGAGGGGGCATAGTAACCACAGACTCCGACATAGTAGAGCTCTTTCGGGATTTCTATACCCGCCTATATCAATCTGAATGTGAGTTCTCGTCAGAGACATTCGAGCGATTGCTTTCTGGCATTCAGCGGCCGACCCTTTCTGAAGATGATAGGGATGCGATGGATGAACCCTTCTCTACTTCAGAGATCCAATCTGCCCTAACACGAACAGCCTCGGGCCGTGCCGCAGGACCCGATGGTCTCCCGACCGAATTCTACAGAACGTTCAGTGCAGATCTAGTTCCCTATTTAAAACTCTATTTTACTGCCCTTGCGGTAGATACATCCTCTTTGGGATCCTTTTCTGCAGCTAATGTGGTAGTCTTTGAGAAAGAAGGCAGAGACCCGCTACTAACCGCCAACTACCGTCCAATCTCCCTACTTAATGCCGATTATAAGATCTTCGCAACGATCTTGGCCACCCGGCTATCTGACAGGATGGCCACCCTAATTCACCCCGACCAATGCGGTTTTATACCCGGCAGATCAACTGCTGACAATGCTCGGACCTTGTGCCATGTGCTATCCAGTGCTGCCAATCTAGATCTTCCATGGGTGGGTCTTTCCCTGGATGCCGAAAAAGCCTTTGATCGTCTAGAATGGCCTTTCTTATTTGCAGTTCTCCGATGGTATGGCTTTGGGGAGGGTTTCCTCCGATATCTCCAAGTCATGTATACTCAACCCGTCGCCAGTATTTGTGTTAATGCCATCAAGTCTCAGCCATTTAATCTCCAAAGAGGCACGCGTCAAGGTTGCCCCCTATCACCAATGCTCTTTGATCTAGCTCTTGAACCCCTAGCCCTTCTTATTAGACAATCCGCACGTATTCGAGGTGTCCCCTTCAGCCATAGGGAGATTAAACTATCTGCATATGCAGATGACCTTATGCTTTTCGTATCCCTCGATTCGGTTCCAGCTGTCTTGGATCTAATTGACGGATACTCACAATTATCGGGCTATAAAATTAACTGGACCAAATCTGTAGCATTCCCACTGAACCGCTGGGTGCATGAGGCTGACATGAAGGCCTTTCCCTTCCTTTGGCAATCCCGCATGGTGAAGTATCTTGGGGTCCATTACTGTTCTCCTTTAGAAGACACTATTAGTTTTAATGCCAAAGAGGTAGTCTCCAAGGTCCGTGAGCTCACGAATCGTTGGTCTCCCTTATCTCTAACATGGTGGGGTCGCTTAGAAACTGTGAAAATGATGATAGTCCCCAAAGTGAATTACATTTTAGAAATGCTGCCATGCTTCCTCCCGCTACATACTTATAAAGATATTGAGGGCCTTCTCGTCCGTTATCTCTGGCAGGGCAAGCCACCAAGGATAGCTAAACAAAAACTACAGTCTGCAAAAGAAAGAGGGGGTACCAGATTTCCTGATTTTCTTAAATATCATCAAGCCTTCCTACTTAAGCAAGGTGCCCGATGGCTAGATGCCTCAACAGACAGCAGACCAGTTTGGCTTGACATAGAAGAGGAGCTTAGTAGCCCAATTCCGTTGACCCATCTCCCAGGTATGTCCTATCAAGTAGACACCCGCCATCCACCAATGATTGTTGATACTCTAGCGGCCTTTAACACTCTCATTCTATCACTGGGCCCGAACGTATGTCCTCCGGACGGACTCCCGCTATGGAATAACCCCAGAATTCAAGTCCTAAATAGAACGATAGCATGGAAACCCTGGTACTCAAGGGGGATCTGGACACCCCAACAGCTTTTCTCCGCAGCTTGTTGGAAAACCTTTTCTGATTTACAAAAGGAATTTGCGTTACCAGCGAAACACTACTTTCAATTGATGCAGCTTCAACACTGCCTCAAAAGTGCTCGAATCATGCCGCCCTCTGTCCCTACTGAGGACGGGCTATTAGAGATAATTCACTCTATTGGTAGCACGCATGGGGTAGCCTCTAACTTTTATAAAATATTATGTCAGGGTACAGACACGGCCCACTTTTAGAGCCCAACAAGCCTGGGAGCGCGAACTGCAAACCACTTTAAACCCCTGTGCAATGGAGCGTTTTCTGGAGCAAAGTAGTGCGGGTCTCCCGGTCTGCCTCTGTTACCCAAACTCTCTTCTTCTTTGCACACAGATGCTTTTATACCCCAGCAAAAATAGCCAAATGGAACACAAATGCTAGGGACCAGTGTTGGTCTTGTCATACTGCTGTGGGAACCCTTGCTCATGTTATTTATGAATGTCCTCAACTGCAGGTTTATTGGGGGCGGGTCTGGGGTCATATTCAGTTTATCTTATACCTTCATGAACCTCTCTCATGGAAGATTGTGGGACTCCGCTCTGTGGCGGAGATCCCCTCTCTTCCTAAGAAGGGTCACTTTCTCCTTGATTTCATGCTGGGTATAGCCATATGCTTAATCACGAGGAATTGGAAGGATAGCTCTCGACTTACTGTCAATGAATGGTGGAACCTTGTCTGCTTATATAGTAAATATGAACAGATACCTCGGAGAGCTATTCCCCATGCCCAACCTCACTCTCGCTTGTCTAAATGGCAGATGCTTAATGATTATGTACAATCTGCTCATTGCTCCAACATGCCTGTTTAAGGTGCACTCATCATGTTTCTGGTCACCGTTAGATTTGTAACATAATAATGTAAGTACACGCCCGCTTCGGGAATGACTAGTTTTCTAGAGAAGAAGCAGGGGGGAGGGGGGTGGTAGGGGTTTACTTTGGTGTATGTATTACATTTTGTATTTGTCTTTTAGCTGTATGTCTTCCTTCTCCTTTGTTGTTATAAAACGAAAATAAAGAATTAAAAAAAAAAAAAAACAGTAAGGGCCTGATTCCACCCCATACGTCTGGGCCTTCTGTGCATTCAGCTGTAACCGACGCACAGAGGGAGTTGCGATTTTGATCAAGCGGGGCACGTCTAGCCCCACGGGATCAGAATCACGGATAGGCCTCTATATGCAGGCCGGGACCCCGATTCCATCTTGCCTGCATGTACAGGCCTTCCCCGGCTAACTCAGTCAGGGCTCTTCAATGGAGCTGCAGCACCATGGCATCCAGTTGCCATGGCACCGGGGCTCCATTGAAGAGCCGCGATCCCTGGTCGCTGTCTCCAGTAGTGATTTCCCTGCAGCATAACCCCTGATCTGGCCTCCTAAGGCCAGGATCGAGCTGTGGAGAATGTCTTTGCCCCCCTGTCCTATCCACAAACAGGGCCCACCGATCCCTGGCGACTAGGCTAACTTCTTCCACCTCAGAGGTGGAATAAGTTCCTTGTGAAAGTCATAGAAACATAGAAACATAGAAACATGATGACAGAAAAAGACCACAAGGCCCATCTAGTCTGTCCTTCCATAACAACAACTACAACAGTCCACTTTCTACCTTTAGAATAGAAACATAGAAACATGATGACAGAAAAAGACCACAAGGCCCATCTAGTCATTAGAATTGGCCCTGTAGATCCGGGGCTGACGACCACCACTTCCTGCCCTAACACCGCCCCTTTCTCGCCCCGTCTACCTTCCCCGTTCAAGACACGGGGAAGGTAGATGGGACCGGGAAAGGCACGAATGACCCCATTAGTGGACAAAAATCGCCGCTAACAGATAATGGCAAGGATTGTCCCCGCCAACCACAGATCACACCGGCGTATCTGTCATCACTGCTGCAGTCAGCTGAAATATACTGCGGCATTATCCAGATAGTGCCATTGAATATTCTTTTCACTGACATTATCAGGTACTGCTACCTGGATAAGTGCCTTTGAATATCAGGACCATAGTAACTTATTAAATGATGTCATATAAAGACCAGCATGAACCATTTAGTCTGACCAATAAAGCAATTAGGATTGTAACTGCCGCTTTGTGCAGGTTACAGTACTTCTCCCTTTTGTTTAGGGTTGCAACGCCACTCCATGCAGCCAATCTCCTTCTTCCATTTAGGGCATGCTATATAGAGATCCTCTGTGTTTATCCCATGCCCTTCTCAATTCCAGACTGTTTCTGTCTTAATTCCAGACTGTTCTGTCCTCACTCCTTCAATCTGTTCAACACATCTACCACCCTTTCCATGGAAAGGTATTTCCTGATGTTGCTTTTAAATTTTCCTTCTTTGAACATTCAGGCCACCTGCAAAAATTAAATGATGGCAAACAGCTCAGAAATAAATCCAACTAATCATGAAGGAAAGAAGCACCAGAGACCAGAGCTCTGTACATCAGAATAAAAAGCATGGAGTCCCTTCCTGGGAACCTTGCCGTTAGACATTCTATCCCTGCTGAATGTTTTCAACCCTTTTCTATCAGTGTGATGTCATGATGAAAATAACTGCCATCCTGACCCTTGTTTAAATTCCTGGGATCTGGAAGAATATAAATAACATGGGAAACAAATCTGAGAGAAAAAAACTGAATCCCTTTCTCCAAACCAAGTTTCTGTAAAACATAATATTATCACCACATTAAAGTTCTTTATCAAATCAGGTTTAGTAGATATGCCCCTAAATGTGTGATTTATTTGTTAGGTTAGGGACTTGATGAATAGTTTTATATTGTGTTTCTCTGGCAATCCAGGCCAGGATCTCTGCCTGCCTTTCTGACTGCTGCTTGGATGTCTCACCGCCACTTGAAATTGAATATGGCCAAAACGGAGCGGCTTATTTTTCCCCTAAACCCTCCTCTCCCCTTCTTCCTTTCTCAGTCTCTGTGGATAACTCTCTACTCCTCCCTGTCTCCCCAGCTTGCAACCTTGAGGTTGTCTTTGACTCCTTTCTCTCCTTCTCTACACACATCCAACTGATAGCTAAAACCTGTCGTTTCTTTCTCTATAACATCAATAAAATTTGCCCATTCCTTTCTGAATACACTACTAAGACACTTATTCACTCACTAGTCACCTCCCATCTAGACTATTGTAACCTACTCCTTGCTGGTCTCCCTCTGAATCATCTCTCTCCCCTTCAATCTGTTCAACACTCTGCTGAGCTATCCTCATCATGCTCATATTACCCCTCTTCTCAAGTCACTTCATTGGCTCCCTATACGTTTCCACATCCAGTTCAAACTTCTCCTGCTGACCTATAAGTGCATTAACTCTGCAGCTCCTCACTACCTTTCCTCTCTTATCTCTCCCTACACCACTCCTCGGAAACTCCACTCTTCTGGCAAATCACTTCTATCTGTGCCCTTCTCTTCTATTGCTAATTCCAGATTTCACTCCTTTCACTTTGCTGCTCCCTATACCTGGAGCAAACTATCTGAGTATGTACATCAGGAGCCTTCTCTGACCCTTTTCAAATCTAGGCTGAAAACTCACCTCTTTGCTGCTGCTTTTGCATCTTGACTCACCCAATCTCCTTTGTATTTTCTTACCATTCCTCTAGATGTATCCCATGTCTACAGCTACTTTGTTGTCTGTCTTGACTAGGTTGTAAGCTCTTATGAGCAGGGACCATCTTTTACATGTGTCTGTGTAGTCCTGCGTACGCCTTGTAGTGCTATATAAATGTTCAGTAGTAGTAGTAGTCATTGGTACAGTATATAATTCAAAATGGCACTAGCCAACCTCATACTATATTCTGCTTCATACATGGTGGGACATAGTCCAGAAAAACACCAGCAGACATTTGAATCTAGTGCTAGTGAGGCAGGAGGGAGCCACACTCCTCCTAGTCTTACTGTTTATGATAGCAATAGTGGAAGGTTTAGGTTTTGGGGACATTCGCCTTTAGGGTGTATTTGAGGGGTTCTTCAGGAAAAGTGACTTTGAAGGAAGGGTTGTTCAGGGAGATGGTAAACATGCCTAGAGTGTGTCCTCAGAAGGAAAACTATCCACAAAGTAATCTGTCCTTATAGGAGGGCCTGGTCTCAGGAAGATGATTCAATTTTGGGTGAGATTCAATCCTCTGAGGATATCCTCTAGGATGAAATTGCTTTGTGGCAGGGGCTGATTTGTGGGGAAGCTGCACAGAGGTTTGTTAGGGGAAATCAGCTTTCATCTATCAAAGAAAGGGTGAATAGTCTTCTGCAGCAGACTGGCATACTTACTGAAGGGGGGTTTAAACTAGGCTTCTCTGGAATGAATGAAAAAATCCCCCAGGTAAGAAAAAGCCCTCAGATAAGTAAAATAGTAAATATCAGTATAAAAATGGGAAAGAGAGCAACATTTGGAAAGCTGTTTATACTAATGTCTGTAGCATGGGAAATAAGAGTCTAGATCTAGATGGCATAATAGAAGAGGCTGATTTGGATTTAGTGGATTTAGTGATCATGGAAACATGGTTCACAGAGAAACATGACTGGAATATGAATATACCAGGCTATAATCTATTCAAGAAAATCAGGGTACGAAGAAAAGGATGAGGAGTAGCTCCATATTAAAAATATACAAGCAACAGAATTGCAAGGCTTATTGGGTAAGGAGGGGGCACTCTGTGGTAATCTGGGAAGAGGGACTAAAATATCTGTTTACATTGGTGTGACATACAGACAGTGGCAGATGAAGTGGTCAGAGATTTAATTGAAGACATTATGGGGGAGGAGTAGCCTAGTGGTTGGGGCAAGGTACTTCAGGCCAGAAGGTCAGGGGTTCAAATCCCACTAGAGAACAGCAACCTTGGGCTGGAAGGACTGGGGTTTCTAGTCCCACAGATGCTCCTTGTGGTCTTGGGCAAGCCACTTAACCCTCCATTGCCCATGTTCCCTGTAAGTATTAGTGTGTGTGTCTCATATCCCCACATGTTAAATATATCCCCCAATTGTGCTGTGACTGCTTTGATTGAAGGATAAGGTGGTATACAAAACTGTCTAAATAAAATAAATTAACAATATTGCTATGAGAGGAGAAGTGCTACTGAAAGGTGATTTCAATATGCTGGATGTTGATCCCTGCTGTGGTGTCATCTAGAAGCAGAAAAAATCCTGGATTCTCTACAAAAACATCTATTCTGGCAACTGGTACAGGTACCCAAGTGGGAGAAGGCCACACTGAACCTAGTGCTTACAAATGTTATACTGGGTGATGATCTGGTACCTGGGAAAATAACCAGGAAAGCAAATATTGGAAGAAAAAAATAGCTAATACAGTAAAACAGAGGCAAAAATACTTTTTAACGTTAGTGACAGGAAGAAGTGAAAAAATGGCATTGTCTCAAGGATGAAAGGGATGAATATGTAGAAAGCTGATAAGGATAAAGCAGAATTGTTTAATAAATATTTCTGTTCTGTGTTCACAGATGAAGAGCCAGGAGGGAGACCACAGCAAACACCAACAGATAGGAACAGAAGTGAGGCAGATCTCGAATGATTTTCAATAGCTGGCTAAATGAAAAATAGACAAAATGATGGTGTCAGATGCTATACATTCAAAGATACTGAAGAACCTTAGGGAAGTCCTGGCGGCTTCACTGTCTGACCTTTTCTACCTTCTTTAAAGTCCAAAGTAATTCCAGAGGATTGAAAAAGGGTGGATGTGGTCCCTCTCCACAACAGGGGAAGCAAGGAACAGGTTGGGAACTACAGGCCAATTAGTCTGACCTCTACGGTGAGTAAATTAATAGAAATTATGCTAAAACAAAAGATAGTGTAGCTTCCGGAATCTAATGGATTGCAGGATCCAAGGCAACAGGTTTTACTAGAGATAGTTTTTTGTCAAATATGGTTCTTTTCTTTCAGTGGGTGACCAAGAAATGGATCAAGGGAGAGCATTAGATGTGGTGTACTAAGATTTCAGGAAAGCCTTTGACACAGTTTCATATAAGCAACTTGCCAACAACACTGAACTTATTTGCATGGGCCCTAAAGTGAATGACTGGATTAGAAACTGATTTAGTAGAAGCTGGTAAGGGACATGGTAAATGGATTTCACCTGGCAATTAAGGACATTACTAAAGGTTTGCCAAAGGGATTGGTTTGGTTCTTTTTAATATTTTTGTAAGTGATATTGTGGAAGTGATGTTGGGTAATGTTGCCTTGTTGCAAACATTACCCAACAGCTGTCCTGGAAGGTGTAGATGACATGAGGGGAGATTTGGCAAAGGTTGGGGAATGGTTTCAAATTTGACAGCCATAATTTAGTGCTAAGAAAAGTGTAGGGTTATGGATTCAGGCTACAAAACCCAAGGAAGTAGTACAGTTTAGGGGGTGGAGTACTTCTATCTACAAAAGAAGAGGGACCTCAGGATGATCGCATCTGATAATCCTAAGGTGGACAAAAAGGTAGAAAAGGTGATATCAAAAGCAAGTGGTGCCCATGTTGGAGGGCCATCCCTTGCCCTTGATGAAATCTAAGTAGATCTAGTTCATCTGGCATGATCTTCCTTTGGTGAAACCGTTTTGCCTCAGGTCTTTCAACCCACTGGATCCTAGAAAGTTCACTATCCTTTCAGCAGCATCTCCATTACTTTTCCCACCACTGAGGTAAGGTTTACTGGTTTGTAGTTTGCCACCTCTTCTCTATTACCTCTTTTGTTTTGGATTGTAAAGCATATTAATGTTATCACAAATTGAGGTATAGCAAGAGTGAAATAAACATGACTACAAGCGTCATCCCTTCTCCAGGCCTGTAGAACTCCCCCTGTCTCCAAGGATCTGCTAAACATCCTTGAATGTTACCACAGCTACCTCTCTGAGCTCTCTCGGTATCCTGGGCTTTATTTCATCTTGTTCCATGGCTTTATCCACATTCAATTTTGCAACTTTTCATAAACACTTTCTTCCATGAACGTGGTAGTATCTATTCCATTTCCATTAGTATCGGGGCAGTTTCTCCAAATGGGTTAGTTTTGCTCATTACACAGCATCCCTTGTGGCTAGCAGCTTTTTGATTGGTTATTGGGTATTTAAAGTTCAGTTATGTCAGACGCTGGAATTGTCTCCTGCAGTTGTCATCTGTAGTAAGATGAAGCCTCTGATGTAGCCTTTGTAAAGGAGAAACAAAGATCTTTATTGGGTGAAGATGTTATGGGTAGGCGATGAAGTTTTGGAGTTTGGGAGTGGATACTTTGACATAAGTTGATGTTATGCTATTAGTTATATAGCGAAGATGTTTATAATTACTAGGGCTGTCTGTTTTCTTTGCAGAACCCTGGAGATTTGTTTTGAGGTCGTAGTGCCTGTTTAAAAAATGTTTTGAGTTATGTAGCATGGGAGTTGTGCTGTATGATGACAATTATATCAGTTAAATTGTTAAGGCTGATTAATGATTTGGAAAAAGTACTTTTTCAAAATTGGTAACATTATTGTTGAACTATTGTAAAGGGAGTTTTTTTTAGACCAGTGATGTAAGAACTATACATTTCCCTATGGTGATGAATTGCGTCACATAGAGGAACTACTCAGTTGTCCTGAGGTCTTTTTCTCCCTTTGTCTTGAAGAGTGATCTATGAATGTACACTATGCTGGGAGTGTGTTATGAGGGTTCTATAATTTTATAAAATCAATAGGGAATTTGCAGAAGGATTTTGGTTGTTTAAGGGACTGTCTGGTTGTTGTGTATTTTGCTTTTCCTTAGTGCAGTGGTGTGTGATAATCTTAGTTTTGCTCATACCATGACAGTCATGAACCTCACTTCTAAGCCAGGGCATGTGGCTTAGTTCCTTTGTACATCATGCATTGTCCTTGTCCATGAACATAGAAGCATTTACTTAGTATTTCTGCTTCTTCCTTGTTACTTTCTATAAATCAGTCCTCGGCACCTTTGAGTCTTGCAATTCCGCTTCTAGCCTTTCTCCTCTGCCCAATATACCTGAAAAATATCTTGCCACCTCACTTCATATCTTTAGCCATTTTTCCTCTGTGTGTGCTTTTGCCACTTTCTATTTTGAACATTAGTGTAATGCTTTTGCTAGCATTGACATCCTGAACTTCTTTTCCATTCATCATCCTCACAGAAAGATAAATAGTCCATCGCTACAGTATAGCCTCTTGTTGTTCCCAGCCAATCTATTGCCCAACTACCTATATATCTAAAACCTTCTTGTTTACAGTAGGTTTGGAGCCACAGTTTAAATCTGATTATGCAATGCAGCCTCTCATTTCCCTTACCATGAACAGGTATGCTGAGAATGCTTTATTGTTGACAAAGAGTTAAAGTCTCTCCCAAAATTTGGAAGTCTCTTTGCACTGTAGACGTACTGTTCCTAGCCAGATCATTTGTTCCCAGATAAAGAACAACATCAGTTTTAGAATCTTTACTTCCTCTCTGACTTCACTATTAATTTGATTTCTATTCCTGCTAGCTGAACATCCTGGGATGTATTTGACCTTCTGGCGAACTGTTTTCCCAAGTTAATGCCTCTGATAATGGAGTTTTGAGATCTTTTGACAATGCCTGGGATATTTCTGATACATTGAGTGTCACCCTTCTCATCTAAGGTCATTTCAGTTTCCATCTGAGACTGTTTGGAGCATGATCTTTTCAGTAAGAGGAATTGTATACTCCTTGTAGCTCTAGACAAATGATAAGTAGTAGTCGTAGTAGTCAGAAAAGGCCAGTGTTACATGCAGGGCAACATGACATTCTAACAAGACCTCTGCAAATACTCCCCCCGCACACACATCTTGTTAACAAATGCTCAAGGCACAAAGCCACAGTACATCACTTGGAGCAGACGCTGATAACAGACCAAGCTAGTGCTTCCATCAGATAAAAGGAGGTGTGAGAAAGAAGCACCCCCCACCACCCTTTAATCGAGATACTCTGGAGGTTAGCAGGGATGGATGGACCGATGGGACGTCCATCCCCACTATTTGTGTTGGCTCCTGTCCCCGATTAACTTCCCTGCCGGTTGTGCAGGGAAGTTAGACGGGGGCGGGGAAGGGTTCCCTGGGAGTGGAGCCTGGGCGGGCAGTGGGCGGTCACCGGCCCTGGATGTACGGGGCCGATTCTAATGTCAGCCCTATATATCCAGGGCCGGCGAAATGTCCGGGGAAGTTATTCCACCTCTGAAGTGGAATAACGTTCCTGGATGTGATTTTTTTTTAACAGCCTGGGGCAGGGGGGGGGTCAGAGTTTATTCCCCGCAGTCCGACCCTGGCCTTAGGAGGCCAGATCAGGGGTTGGGCTGCGGTGAATAAACACTTTTATTTGGCGGCCGGCATCGCGGCTTTTAAATGGAGTCACGGTGCCATGGCAACATGACACCATGGCACCACAGCTCCATTTAAAAGCCCTGACTGAGTTAGTCGGGCTGTGTATGTACGTGTGGGCTGGACTGAATCGCAGTCCCGTCCTGCACAAATATATACCTGATCATGATTCTGATCCCGTGGGACTAGACGTGCCCTGCGAGATCAGAATCGTGATCCCCTCTGTGCGTCCGGTTCTACGTGCGGGACGGAATTGGGCCCTCTTTGAGAAAGAAGAAGATGAGAGAGGGGCATCATGCTGAAAGAGCTGGAATTTCTGCACTAAGCCAATACGGGACTTTCCCAGTTGGAAATGGGGTGAGATAAAAACTATTTTGGGGGTAATTAATAATCAGGGGTATTGGAATGATATTCACTGGAGCCCAATGTATCTCTTTTATCTATTTATGATTATGTCAATTATACCAAACTATAATTATAACCTTACCAGTAATGAATACATTTCCTGATAAAAGAGAACCAGGTTATTAATTGAATAAATGGTGTGAAAAGGCAATTCCCATATATATGTATCCCCCCCCCCCTCTTATTTCCATTAACAAGGTTATGGGAGATCATGGAATAAGTTCAAATCCCCTCTGAGGCTTGCTTTAACCTTGCTTGCTATTGAAAGAAAGCAACTACATCTTGCAGAGGTACAGTTACGTTGTTGCAGTAATGGCACATCACATTAACTCCTTCAAAACCCACTCATGGAGGGTAATTTTGTAGCAGATCACCTAGGTAGAGAGGCAAAATAGCCACCTATTTTGGGGCTATTTTGTAAAGACACATGGGTACTTATGCATCTTTATAAAATTCCAGCATAAATTTGACAGAAATCATGGTTAAAATGAACTTGCATACAGTTTGAACTGCTTAGGAGTACAGCCCCCTCCTCCACCCAGAGCTAATACTGCCCTCCCTGTTGCCTGCATAAACTCAATTTTTTTTTTCAATTTATATTTATTAATTATACAAATATATTCAAAAGTAACATGAATGAAAAGCAAATGGCAGAAAAACATCCACAAAAGTAATAAGCATAAGCTATAACAAAAAAGAAAATTTATTAGCCTTACATTAGCCTGCAAAACATAGAAAAAAGGTATGAGGCTCCAGGAAACTAGTGAATAATCCTTATACAAACAAGGAAGAAATAAGCAAGCAAATTAAAGCAGTGCAAGACTTATGCATAAGCCCTATGGGAGGCTAGAACAACCACAGAATCTTCCCTAGCTACTAGAAACTCCAGCAGCTGGCGAGGCTTAAAAAACAGAAACAATTTCTCTTTATAGGTAACATGATATCTAACGGGAAATTTCAACAAAAAAGTCCCACCAAGGGAAAGTACCCTGGGCTTAAGACCCAAGAATTCCTTCCTCCTCAGCTGGGTATCCCTAGCAAGATCAGGAAAAATGCGGACATGAGAGCCCATAAACTGCTCACTGAAATTTCTAAAACAAGATCGAAGAATTAACGATTTATCGGATTCCAGAGCCAAGGTAATAAGGAAAGTAGAACAAGTTGCAATCAACTCCAAAGAGCTCTCCAGAAACCCCATAAGGTCTCCAACCTCTGGAGGATTCTCAAAGCTAACTCCCCGGTTGCCCTACCCCGCTGAGAGATATTGAGCCCTTGTCAATGGTGGTAGATCGTCCCGGGAAATCTTCAAGACCTCCTGGAAATACCTACGAACCATCTCCATAGGCAACTGCACCAGGGATCTAGGAAAGTTAAGAAGTCTCAAATTGTTCTTCCAGACTTGGTTCTCAAGATATTCCACCCTCCTAAAAGTCGCACTCCGGTCTTTCAGTTGGGCACCATGCAAACTCCGAAGCTGTTCAAGTTCTCCTTCTAAACGAACCATCTTCCCCTCATGTTCCTTTTGCACTCTGGAAATCTCTTGGAAATGAGTACAAAGAGAATCAGTTTCAGTACTTATAGATGCAGCAACAGACACAAGGGAAGAATTCATGGTCGAAATAGCGTCCCACAGCACTTCCAAAGTAACTTTTGCGGGTCTCATCAATACACCAACTCCCGTAGTGGCCAACATACTAGAAACAGCCAGAGGTGGGCTAACATCCAAAACAGATGAAGCTGCAGCTTTCACTCCTTCACCCGACGTTCGACACAGATGAACAGAAGCAGCCGGAGAGCCCTCTTCACTTCCCTGCGACGGCATGCTAGTCAGCAAGCCGGAGGGAAGCACTCCACCGGCCGCCACAACACTTCCGGGGTATGGAGGGGGGCCCGCTTCTCAGGGGAAAGCAAAACCCCTGGTGTGCTCAGATCCGACGGACCTGCCGAAGATGCTGCTCCTGCACCAGGGAGAGCAAAGCCACAAGTGAGTAGAGTTTTCTGTCCAGCGAGAGCAGAACCAGCCTCACCCGAGGGTAGGGAGGCTTGTCTGTGCTTCTTCCTTCCCATTCCACTTCACAAGCCACTGACAAACGCTGGAGTAGAGCGCCACTACCAGAGCCAGCTCAACCGGAACAGATCACTGCCGCCATCTTGCCTCCCAAGGCACAAAGTTTCCCACATTTTTTTAAAACAGTTCATCAGAGCTGTGATTCTGTACATCCAATGTTTAAGCAAGCCCCTCTGGGCTTTCACTTTTCTTCCTCCCAACCCTCTCCAGTAAAATGATCCCGACCCTAACTCCTCGGTCTTCAAATCATGATCCTTGGGAGCACAAGTAACTATATGCATGTAAAATATGTATGTATACACATTTTATAAACAACATATGCAATAGTGTAAGTTCTAATGAGGGGCCACCAAGTAAAAGTTTGCTGAGAGCCCCCCATTGCCATGCCCCCCCCATGATACCTCGCACTTGGTAAACTTACTTTAACTTGTTTGCCACACTGCCTCCAATCCAAGCCCAGCTGCTGTTACCTCACAGACCAAAGTCTTGCAGTGTGGCTGTTATTGTGAGACTTTGGTTCAGGATGTTAGAGCCACCGTGCCTGGAGTGGAGTGCAGTTAACAAGTCAAAGTAAGTTGCCATGCATGAGGAGGTGCGCCGTCATGTGGGCCCCCTTCCTGCCTGGGTTCCCCTGTATTGCAGGGGCTACTTGAGCAGAATTTACATCACTAACTGCATGTAAATCGTGATGCTGCATGTGATCCTTTCAAAATTCGGCCTTGAGCTTGCATATACCTGAGTCAAAAAGAAGTAGACATGTTATTCTGCATACTTTGATATGGGTGGAATTTTTGCAAGAGGCGTGTACTGGGCATATATATGAAATAACCTTTATGAAATTCCCCTTTTTGGTTTAATCTACTAAAGTATCTGAATGCAAGACAAAACAAAGGAGATGGACCACAGCTGTAGCACACAGATGTTCTTCAATTGGAATTTATTATTGTAAAGTGCTCTGCTGTTTCGGCTTAGTGATACATTAAGTTTTAATTAAACTAAACTAAACTTCTGTGCAGAATGATGTTGCTGTTTATACGCCAGATAGCATTCCAGCGCATGCACATAGCATTTTTTCAGCACACTTCCCCTGCTATTTTTTTCCAGCAGTCTCTTCTGCAAAGCCAAAAATGTTGCAGGTTCTTGAAACTGAAGAAACAGGCATAAATTCTTCAGCAGGACTGACTGCAGACCAACGAGCTGACTCTTAAGGCCTCCTCAGACTTTGCATGAAACTCTCAGCACTGAGCTCAGCCTTGTGGTCTTCTGTGCACCTCTCTGAATCTGCGCTGTGTAGCTAATTACTTCATTACCATTCTTTTAAATGGATTTAACTGCATGGGGTGCTGCCCTTAGCACAAGAATTTGTGCATTGATTATGCTCGTGCTATATTCCTTCCTGCATTTGGTGCCCACCCTGGAGCAGAAAATTCTGCGCAAACACTGAGCTACTGCCTGTTCTAATGCAGCACACTTTGCTGTATTGAGCTATGGCTGTGTTCAGCATGAACTGTGTTTTCTAAGTCTTTGTCCAGCATTAAAAAGAGTATCCTGAGTTCGTTTTCAGTAAATACATAGCCAGGAGTGCAATATTGTTTATGTGGAAAGGGGACCGTATGGATGTTCACTGACTTTATTGTAGTACATTCTTTGTAGCACTATACAACCCTAGTCCCTACCCACTGGTGACCTGTTTTTTTTCAAAAGGCCCATCATGTTCAGAGAGAAAGGTGGAAATGAGAGAGCACTGAGACATGCAGAAGAAGCTAACCATAGTATTAGCAATAGTAGTCTCCCAGCTAAGATAAACTATAATTTTTTAAAAGGGAGAAACTAGAAGCTAGGGGCCTAATATTCAGATGGATGAATATCCGGGTTAGGCACCGAGAGTATTTATTTATTTATTTATTTATTTTATTTTATTTATTTATTTATTTATTTATTCACCCGCAGAGCCTAACTGGGTAGCAATGATATTGGACCGCTACCCGGTTAGCCATCCACGGCTAGAACTAGGCTAAAGCTCGCCTAATTTTAGTCATGGATGGCTAATCAGGTAGCAGTCCAATATTGCCGCTACCTGGTTACCAGGGCTCCACACCTCTGCTTCCCCCCGGAACACTCCCAACACGCCCCGATGCTAACCTGATAGCATCGGGGCGTGTAGGGGACACAGATGGGAATATTCAACGGCGCTAACTGTGCATGTGCCGTTGAATATTCCCATCTAAGGTATTTACTGGCTGTAAACCATGTAAATGCCTTTTGAATATCGGGCCCTAGATGTCTAGGGTTGACTCAAAAGCAGCCACCTGACTACATATCCAGGTACAGGACATGGCTCTCTTCCAGCTGAAACATAGAAACACAGAGACATAGAAAATGATGGCAGATAAAGACCATATGACCTATCTAGTTTGCCCATCCATGAGAACTATTAAGTTCTACTATGCCTTTCTCTGCTTCAGAGATCCTCTGTATTTTGTTCCATGCTTTCTTGAATTTAGTTATTGTCTCCACCACCTCCACTGGAAGACTATTCCATGCATTCACCATCCTTTCCTTAAAAAAATATTAGCTTAGATTATTCCAGAATCTATTCCATTTCATCTTCATCTTATGTCCCTTCATTAGTGCAACTGAGGCAGAAAATTTGAATTTAAATGTGAATTTTTGTGGAAGCCCAAGAGAACATTTAAAGAAATTCTAGGGGAGAACATGTTTAAATTCACCAGAGAACCATCCAATCTATGGAAAAAGAGAGTCTTCAGCCTTTCTTGAATTAACTTTTCTGCCAAAATTCAAATTCAAATTTCTCATCTTAATCCTTCCAATCCAGTTTGAGGGCTATTATATAAAACAGCAGACATCCACTACTTAACCACTTCACCCTGAAGAAAGCCACAATTTAGTGGTTGAAATGTCAGTTCAGGTTATTAAGACGTAACATGACCTGCGAAACTGCAAAGATCACCATAGAAGCTGTGGAAGCCAAAGGAAACATTTAAAGAATCTCTATTGAGAGAAGATATTTAAAGTCACCAGAGAACCTTCCGATCTATGGGAAAATTGATGTCTACAGCCGTTCTCCAATGAACTTTCTTGCTAAAATTCAAATTGAAATTTCCTGCCTCCATCCAGTGGCATAAGTTCCAAGCAAAATGCTGAGGGTCCCTATTGTCATGGTGGTACACACCCCTCCGGTGTGGGGCCCCCTCATGTGGTGGATCCCTCCCTGCATGGGCACCCCCATGCGTTAGTAAACTTTCTTGATCATCTTTACCACACTGCCTCCACTCTTATAAGTCTGTTTCATGTCTGGCGGCTGTTCCCCACTAGGCCTAAGTCTCAAGGTGCAGCTGTTATTGCGAGATTTTGGCCTGGTGGAGAACAACCGCCAGACATGAGGCAGACTTACAAGAGTGGAGAGAGCATGTCAAAGATGATCAAGTAATTTTGCTGTGTTGTCTTCCTGCTACTGTGTTTATTTCCTTTCTTCCCAGGCTGTACCCGTATTGTGGGGGCTGCTTGGACAAAATTTATACCACTGCCTCAATCCCTCCAGTCTGGTTTGAGGATTACAAAGACACAGTCCAGAAACGTGATGTTTGTGGAAAAACCAACTTGAATTACCAACCCAACCCAAACTTGAATTACCAACCCCATACAGGCCGTGTTTCGCTACCTTCGTCAGGGGTTGATCAGGTAAGGTACTAAAACATAAAAAAGACATAAACATATCATACACAATTAAAAAACAAAACCGTGTGAGAACAGATGCCAACCACTTACAACAAAATATTGTAAAACCATCTCATAAATAAAACCATAAATATACCTATAATAACTTAAATATTATAAATACTTTATAATCATAAAAGAAGGATAAAAATATAAATAACATGAATATGAACAACTGATGATGAAACCAATAAATACTATAATTCTATATGTCACATAAAACATGTTAAATAATAAATAAATACAACAATAGAAATGGTAAAAGTAATAGTCATAATGAAACTGGGATGTGACAAACTGCATACAAAATAATTACCTTATGTTGAATAATGAGGACCCATCAAACATGTGGCCTTTAAAAATGCTACGTATTGTGTGAACTAAAAACAATAACCAAAAATTAGGATTAGAGGGCTTCAAGAAACTTGCTGAAAATATTCTTTTTATAACCCAACTACCCATATTCTTTTTATAACCCATCTACCATGTGGCCATTGTATTGTATTGTGTGAACTAAAAACAATAACCAAAAATTAGGATTAGAGGGCTTCAAGAAACTGACTGAAAAATATTCTTTTTATAACCCATCTACCAGATGGGTTATAAAAATAATATTTTTCAGTCAGTTTCTTGAAGCCCTCTAATCCTAATTTTTCGTTATTGTTTTTAGTTTACACAATACGTAGCATTTTTAAAGGCCACACGTTTGATGGGTCCTCATTATTCAACATAAGGTAATTATTTTGTATGCAGTTTGTCACATCCCTGTTTCATTATGACTATTACTTTTACCATTTCTATTGTTGTATTTATTTATTATTTAACATGTTTTATGTGACATATAGAATTAATTGGTTTCATCATCAGTTGTTCATATTCATGTTATTTATATTTTTGTCCTTCTTTTATGATTATAAAGTATTTATAATATTTATGTTATTATAGGTATATTTATGGTTTTATTTATGAGATGGTTTTGCAATATTTTGTTGTAAGTGGTTGGCATCTGTTCTCACACGGTTTTATGTTTTTTAATTGTGTATGATATGTTTATGTCTTTTTTATGTTTTAGTACCTTACCTGATCAACCCCTGACAAAGGTAGCGAAACACGGCCTGTGTCGGGTTGGTAATAGGTCTACATAATAGAAGTTGAATTAAAGTTTGTTTTTCTACAAACATCACGTTTCTGGACTGTGTCTTAGTGATCAACGTGATTTCCTGCCTCACCTGTGGTTTGAGGATTGCTACATGAAAGAACAGATATCCACTGCTTAATCACTTCACACTAACGAAAGTCACAGTATAGTGACTGAAACGTTAGTTCTTGTTCATGATGCAGTAGGACCCAGAAAACGGCAGAGATCATCATATTAGCTTTGGAAGCCCAGGAGAATAAGTAGAGAGGATCTCTGAAGAGAGTAAGGGATTGTAAAACTTAATAGTTCTTATGGATAGCTAAACTGGATAGGCCATATGGACTTTATCTGCCATAATTTTTCTATTTCTATGTTGAGGGCCCAGAGAGGCACACTCAGAGGAGAATGGCGGAAGCAGAGCAAAACACAAGCAGAAGACACCACAGCATTCCCAGATATGTACAAACTAACTGATTTGGATGAATCATGTTTGGTACTTGAGGATTAAAAGGAAAGGGTTATTGAAAGTCTGGTGCTTGCAAAGGTTTTCAAGTTAGGAACATTCTATCCAGAGCAGCCAAAAGGAAATAGCAGTGATAGAGGTAATGACAAATGAAGGGCCAAGAAGCACCTCCAGCAACAGCGGGTAATTGAAAGCATGAAAGACGCCTTTGGCCTTTTTGCTTCCCTTCTGTGTGAAATTCTACTGCAGGCCAACAGGTGGTGCTGGTCATGAGAGAATTTCATATATTTTGCATCTAGCTGGTATAATCACTCCTATTCACTCTGTGCTCTCCACTTCTTGGTGACTTTTGTTCCTGTTGTAGATACTTGTATAAACACAGTCATGGCTTGTTTTCCTTACCAGAGTTTGAGAAGGTGGCTGCTACAGGCAGAAGGCCAGACTTTCTTTCTTCCTGTACCTGCCCTGTAGTGCTTTCACGTCCAATTAAGACCTACTACTTCTCTTCTTGATCCTTTATCAACAAATATGCACGGGGCCGCCGGGCTGGGTCCCGCGGCCGTCAGTAACCTGGTGCTCAGGCCCGGCCTCGGTCCCCTGCACGTGCTATGGGTCTGGGGGGTGTGTGTGAAATCGAAGAGCGGCGGCATTTGAAATCGCTCCACGACGATAGCGTGGAGCAATTTCATTGGCTCATGCGTTGGGAGGGTGTGGCTAGGATTGGCGAGGAGCCGCGTGGCGTGTTCCTTTCAGCACTGCTCCTCGATCATGGCGGATGCATTTCAGCGGCAGTGTCAGGCCCCATTGGGATCCTGGCGGTAGCGGCGTCGAATCAGGACAGCCTTTCAGAGGCAGGAAGGTAGTCCAGGGCTCTGCGGGAGACCGGGTAAGTGTCGGCACTGGGGGGGGGGGGGGGGATGGGGTGCGAGAGTGAGGAACAGTTAGCTGTGTAGTCTGGGGGAGGTAGTGGGGGGGGGAAGGCAAGCGGGGGCCTGGGGAAAGTTGGGGGTGTATAAAAAAAATAAAATAAGAGAATAAAATAAAACTGAAAGGAAGATGTCTCTTTCTTTCTGGTGGGGTTTGGGTGCTATTGGGGACAAGGTGCGATCAGGGAAAGGGCAAAGTGGGCAACAGCAGTGTGGGGGCTCAGGTTCAAGGTCCAGGGTGGGGCAAGGCAGGTCTCAGGGGGCCGGTTCGTCCAAGGGGGCCAGGGGAAGCGGGCAGGCTGCTCGACGGGCAATAGGGGTGGCCAGGCCGAGTGGTCGGGGGGTAGGAGGGGTATATTGGGGACTGGCAGTGGGTCTCAGTTGTAGGGGTAACCGGGGGTGCTGTTTCAGAGGCCCTTGGCCTGGTACAGCGAGGTCATGGGTCTCTATTGGGGGGTAGGGTTGAGGGGAGTATGCCAGACATAGTGGGGGTGCTGGGGCAGGTGGGTAGCATGGGGGAGATGGAGGAAAGGGGGTAGGTTGGGGGGTGCACAGGAAGCGGGGTCTAGCCCAATGAGGGTCTCAATCAGTATGGCTGGGGCGGGCGCTTATGTTCCTTGGCGTCATGGTGGGCCGTTGATGCAGTATGCACCGGGGGAAGGGCTGGCGAACTTGACCAATGTAGTGGGTCCGCCTGTGGGAGTGGGGTCATGGGGGTACGGCTGGGGGGATTGGTATGGAGCAGGGTTTCCAAGTGGTGTGTCACCGTCAGCTTGGGTGGGGGCTAATTGGGCAGCTGGGGGGTTAGGCACGTCTGCATGGCATCATGGGGGTGGACCGGGTTGGGGGGCTGGGGGGTATGGGATGGGTGCTGCTGGTGTTAGTACGTTTCTCCCTATGCAGGTCCCGGTGAGGGGAGTTGCAACGACCAGGGGGGCGTTCTTTTTGGTGTGGCTCCTCAATCGTGGCGGATGTGTTTCCCGCCCACCCTCCCACTTGGGTTTGGGGGTGGGGTTGTTGCAGCTGGTGGGGGTAGAGAGCCAGCGCTTGCTGAGGCGGCGTGGCTTTAACTGATTTAGGCACAGTAGGTGAGCGAAGGGCTCCCCGGGGTGGGGCGAGACATCCCGGTTGGGGGTCTCGGCCCGGTATAGGGGTGTGGGGGCCGGCCTTTGCTACTAACATGCCAAGATAGGCGGCGGGGTTTGGGGGAGAAGGATGCTCCGCCTTGCTAATAATATGGTGGGTGGGGGCATTGTCCGGTGCTGGGGGTGGGGGGGGGGTTATGTTGGGATGTTGACTATGTTGGGGCCAATGTTGGGCCGGTTGTTATATGTGTTAAATAAAGCTGTGACCAAAGTTATACCATGATATGGTATCTGGGTGTTTTGTATGCTGAAAGGAGTATTAGAAGGGTCCGTGAAAGAGGTATGCTATGGAAGGCGAGGAGGGCCTCCGGGATACCATGGTTACTGCTCATAAACCATCTTCACCCTTTACATTAAGCTATTCTAACTATGGTTAATGAAAGATTATATTCTGGCATAATGCCAGCTTTTTGGAAACAGGCCTCAGTCAGGTCTTGCAGAGAAAGGGTTGAAAAGACCCTTCAGCTCTGGACAATTACAGGACTGCCTCTTCAATACTTTTCTTAGCCAAGTTAGTGAAAGTTATGGGGAAAATGATAAGGTGACACAGGACACTTAAGGGTATGTCTACTAAGTGGGGCTAATGGTTAACCCAGGCTATCTGCAACTAGGTCCCCTGAATAACATGAGACCTAGGGGCATGTTTACTAAACACCGTTGCTGTGCGGGTTCCCGTTAGTGTGCTGGTGCCATATAAGGAGTGGGCGGTCCAGGCAGAAAAGAAAATAAAACGGGAGAAAGCGAACGGACATGTGCGTGTGGCGCAAGTGTGCGGGGTGCAGATTAGCGCGTCGGAAGGGCAAGTGGTGCGTTGCTAGGCACACAAAAGAACACAGCTGTAGTACAGTGGTGAAGTCACTGAGCAATGGTGCAAGGGCCATGGGTTCAAACCCCCACTGTGTGCAATGAACAAGGCTGTCACAGTCAGTACCTATTATGGGATGTAATATATTTTAGGAGGGAGTATAATTTTGTGAGGCAGAATGGATTGCGCCGATGTGCAAGGACAAGAACAGAGACACAGCACAATGGTGAATACACTGACCAATGGTGCCGGGAGCAGTGGTTCAATCCCCCCAGTGTACACTGAAGGCAGTTGTCTGTGCCGTTATTTTTGTAGTCACAGAAATAATGGCCGTCACAAGTGCTTGCGCTGCTGTGCGTAAAGCGGCGCACAAATGGTTTTGGAGGGCTCGGATGGCTGGGAGGCATAAGTCGCGCTCTGATGGGAAAGCAGAGGAACCGAGCCACAGCATGATGGTTAGAACACTGACCAATGGTGGCGGAAGCAGGGGTTCAATTCCCCCCCCCCTCCCCGTGTACACTGAAGGCAGTTGTTTGTGTTTTATTTCTATTTGGAGTCACCGAAATTATGGCCGCCAGAGGTGCGTGAGCTGTTGTGCGTAAAGCGGCGCACTAATGGTATTGGAGGCCTCCGATGACTGGGAGGCATAAGTCGCGCAATGATGGGAAAGCAGAGGAACCGAGTAACAGCATGATGGTTAGAACACTGACCAATGGTGGCGGGAGAAGGGGTTCAATCCCCCCCGTGTACACTGAAGGCAGTTGTCTGTGTTTTATTTATATTTGGAGTCTCCGAAATTATGGGCGCCAGAGGTGCGTGAGCTGCTGTGTGTAAAGCGGCGCACAAATGGTATTGGAGGCCTCCGATGACTGGGAGGCATTAGTCGCGCAATGATGGGAAAGCAGAGGAACCGAGTAACAGCATGATGGTCAGAACACTGACCAACGGTGTAAGGAGCAAGGCTGTGAACACCCGCAGTGCACACTGAAGACAGCTGGCTGAGGCATAGGAAACATTGGTGGCATACGGTGCTGTGGTGCAGGTCAGAAGGGTGTGTGGCAATGTTATATGAGGAACAATAATTTTGGATAGGTAAATGGTGTTGTGCTGATATGTAAGCACCCAAACACAATCACTGTGCAATGGTGCAGGGATCAGGGGTGCAATCCCCCACAATGGCAAATGAACATGTCTGGCAGAGGCAGCACCTGTAAGGGGTAAGATAGCCCCATTAGGGTGTTATTGCATATCTGTGGAATAATTGGTTTCCAGCAAGTGTACTCTCAGAGCACTGTAACATAACGTGTCCCTGAAGTCACCCCACAGGACACATCTCCAAATGCAGTGTCCACCATGCCACCCAACAATGTTGCCTGAATAGTGGCCGAGGGGGCGCCACATAGGGTGCCTATGAGGCAGGGAAAAGTCACAGCACTCTTTCTGCTGTTAGCACTGTGCAGTGTAACGTATGGAAAAAATAAGTAGTTGTGCTGACACAGTTCTTGCATATGTGATGTAGTAGTGAGGGACTGGAGACAGCCCCTGGCGTCTGATATCCACAGGGTGTCAGAGTTAATCTCATATTGCCATCCTTAGCCTGGGCCTGTCTGCAGCCCTTTGCTGCGAAAACATCAATGGCAGACCTGGGTCAGTCATTAGTTACACACCAAGGAGGGGCTGCAGACAGTCCCAAGTGACGCATAGCAACACTGAATCATAGTCAATATCATCCATTAAACTGCCCAATTACCTCTGGAGATGGAAATCCACAGACTAACACAGCTCCATGGCAGCCAAGGTCTGTTGAAAACACCCCCCCCCCCCCCTATGTCATGTATGCGGAAAACTGGTGAATACACCAATGATGTTGCAGGGGTCATGGTTTGCTCCAGTTAATGAATAAGGGTGGGTGAGGTATGTCCCCACTCTGTGACCAAGTGTACAGCAACCACTCCTGGCATAGTAAGACAATTACACCCTTGTGCCATATATTATTGCACCTTTTATGGTGCAGCAGATGTAACATCACAAACATACCCTGTCAGCAAAGGTGAACAGAAATCTATTCCCATAGGCCATGTTGAAAGGCTGTCCACTCCCACGCCACTATCGTAGGCACATCATAAGCTGTGTCAATCAAAGGTGTGCCAGAAGATGCCAGAAGGATGTATAGGTAAAATCAGAAAGCTTAGCCAATAACAGTAACATCCTCCAAGCTGAATGCAAACAGAGGAATGTGCTAAACACACATAACACAAACACTGCACAGAGCAGAGAAGACAGACAATACCAAATTAAATGAAGGACCTACATTAGTTGATGGGCTGCAGAAAGCAGCTGCAGGCCATGTGATACCCATAACATGTGAACAACATATCGTGGGCAGCTATAGCCATGCACAGATTGATGGTAATGTACCATGCTACACTGACAGTGTGAGACAGAGGATGTGCAGTTGTGTGTAGCAGGGGAGGCTGAAACGGAAGAATATGTGAAATATCAGGATGACGGTGGAGTACAAGTGCTAGGCAGAGCACACACAGGAGAGGCAAGCAGGTTGAGATGCAATGCACGAATGTGTGATAGTCGACGACGTGGGTTAGCAGCATGCACATCAGGGTAGGAGGGCACATAGCTGGCAGATAAAGGATGGACGGAAGGATGTCGCACAACTCAGTTAATGGTACAATGTGGGAATGCCACTGATGTACACACATATGACTATCACACTAATGAAAAGCACATATGTAGGACAAGGAATAACATCCAACACTGCAGACAGGAAGCACACAAACGACCAGTAGCACAAATTGAGACGGCTAAAATGGTAACACACACCGCCCATGTGAGGTCACTATCAAAGGCTATATAACAAAAAACCGCATGCCATTACACAAAACGCCTGCTGGCTGCCATGACAAACAAACACAAACACAACTATTCTGTAGTAAATGCACATGCAGATACACCATGTACAGAAAAAAGTGCACTCTGTATCTTGGAACAACAACACCCCCACAAACACAATGAAATGTGTTGCACTGAATACAGCATGCAAAACAGGGATATAATTAAACACAACGGCATCAGAGGATGCTCCCTGGATCAGGTGAATAATCATGAGAAGAACAGGAGACAGCTCAACATGCAATCAGGTGTAGCACACCGAACACCTGAATCTCATCAAAAAGAAAGGGCCACATGCAACAGCATGTAAAGAGACTAAAGTGTGAGGCCGTTATTACACAACAAATGTCATGGCTAGGCAAAACGCAGGATGCACCCTTTTCTACAGTGAAGACAGTAAAGGGTGTGTGTAGAGGTGAGGAACCTGTGGGTACCTCATGGGCGATGTAGACCATTAGAGATTTTAAAACATAAAACATGTGTGGAAAAAACATGCATACGGCACACGTCAAACACATGACCATCGCCAATAACCACAACCACACAATGAACACACTCTAGCACAAAGATCCCAAAGGGCGTGTGTGGATGTCAACCGTACATAGACAGTCATGTGCCATGTGGCTGTCACAAACACAGCTGGCACTGTACAAGGATGTGAGCATAGGTGACCCATTTACATGTCCAGCAAACGAACACATAAAGGGGATGTATGTTCAAATACCGGAGGACTAACATAGTGAAGTGAAACATGGCCTGCACACGTTACATGTTCTGCTTGATTATCTTAGATGTGTGATACACAAAGGTTGTAGGGTGCATGAAATGATTGTATTTTTTCCCCCAATAGAATAGTGTAAGTTCAGGTTGATACACATGGATGCAGACACATGAGGAATGTGTCTGATGGCCCAGCACTTTATGACAACATAAACTGATACAGACATTGTGAAAGCTACATCCTGCCGCTCTACATATACCCAAATGTCTTGTACACAGCAGGATGACAACTAAGCCATAGTCTGCTATATTAATTAGCATATATTAAGCTATATGACCCTCCTCTGTGCTGTTGTGTCACAAATCCTCCATTCCTCAATGTCTGCAGTTGCAGGTATTGGAAAACATAGCCTTGTCTTTGTAGAGCTCTGATGTCCCCCTCTGTTGCTCCCCCTGCTCTGTCCAAACTATCCACATTTGCTACATGGCCCACATTATCTGGACCACAAACCCTCCTCTGTGTTACAGTGAGGGTGCCTATGTATCACTCAGGTGTCACATATGTGCAGCAGAGGTGCACTTGTACAGGTAAGGTGTGTTATCCCTGTGCCTACCAGACATCCCATTGCTTCAGTAACGAACACATGTCCCTGTCAGAGATTGTGTTTCTCCCTCCACATGTGTCCCCAATTGTGATGTCCTAGCTCTACCTTCCTGTGTTTATCACTGTTGCTGTCCAGCTGATGTATTTGGGGCTAGTGCATGCGCAAGCTCCCCTACACGATGGGTATGTGATAGCTCGCATTGGCCAATCCTGTGGACACAACTGTAGTATATGGGTGTGTCTCCTCAGGCTGTAAATCGTTGTGAAGGCATCCCACATCTACGTCGTGTGATGTGCCCTCTGGGTGTGTCTGCCTGCCATATACTACTGTGCTCATGATGTATATTGGCCCTCTCCATTTCTGTGATTGAGTCTGCCCTATCACATCACCAATCGTGTGGGATGTACATGACATGTTTGTGTATGGCGCTGGAGTCGTGGAGATGTATGGAATATAACACCCTGTATCCCATGCACAGGCAGTCGACGTGTCCTGGACCGGATACGCCTTGCAGTGGAGCACAACACAAGGGAGGTGTGTGGTGAGCTGCGCCAATTACGTGAGGTGGTCCAAACCATGCCCGTCACCCGGATATGTGAGGCCCTTGAGGGCATGCTGGATGTGATGCGCCGACGTGCTCCTGCACCACCACCAGCACTGGTTCCAGAAGAGGGTCTTGGCCGGGGGAGGGGGGAGGGTGCCCGACGTGTCAGGCGTGGGCGACCACGTCGCCAATAAGGAAACATGATATACGCAATATCATGATATAATCCTATTTTTATTGATGTTACAGTGCTCACTTTGAGCAACTGTGTATCCAGTTTAACATGAATCGGAGGTGTTTGTTATGTGTGACATGTCAAAATTTGACATATGCTGATCATATGTTGTGTGGGTGTCAGGTACCCCTTCAAGTTGGAACACACACACATTAGCATATCCATGTGTATATGGTAAGCTACCTTTGAGACATAAGCTGTGACAATAAACAGCTGTGTTACTCTACATACAGTGTGTGTGTCCAATGAGTGTCCATGTTGTCCCATGTGTATCGGGGGGGGGGGAAACCCTATATGAGCTGCGCCCAGGTCATATAGTGATGGGTTCAGTATATGACCTACACACAGGTCCCCTGCTGCAAATACCTCCACAGAGCCAGCTACAATTGTCATGCTACACACATATGTGATGTGTCACGTGCACCTTGTTCCGCAACATCCTTGGGGCTGCAGCGGCACAGTGTGCACAGACATCCATGTGGTCACAGGGGGACTATGTTGTCAATGGCGTGTTTACGTTACATACTCGTCACCCTGAGAAATCCATCATAGGACACTCATTGCTGGCATATATGTGGCATTTCCCCTTGACCACATCAATAGTCACATGCCGCCCACCACACCATAGGGACGCCTGTGACAGAGGCAGATATGGGTGGGCTGCCTATGTAGGAGACTCAGATATGTGAAGACCTTTGTTCCACATAGGACCATCCCTGTGCCATGTACATCAGTGAGACAGCTGCTACGTTGCAATAGTTACTGTAGACCCCTAATTATGCACACCTACACCTTACTTGGGGGCCACATTTGCTTTCACACACATGTTTGCACCACAGAAACATATGTGCACCCACACATATCACATGCTGATATCCACACACTTTGCCTAGGTCAGACACGTGAGCATTACAGGTTTTTCCAAAAAATATATATTGTATGAAGCAAAACACAAATGGGATAAACGTTACAGATGTGGGATGGGGGAACATAACATCACCCTCCCCCCCTCCCCAAACATCCTCCCCTCCCCTCACACGGCCGGACGCAAAGATAAAACACACACACACATAATAAAACACACAGGTGAGCCCCACCCTCCCCCAGCATGCCCAGTGATGGAAGACAGGGCAGCACAGGGCACAGGTGGTGACGTAACTGGCGCAATCACTGATGCCAGTGACGCCATTGAGGTGGTGCTTGCCGACATGGCAGATGTACCACCTCGGCAACCACCCTCTCAATCACTGTCGCCAGCCACTGCTGAGAGTGACACAGCTGATGTATGCGTTGCTCCATCCCATCCAAGGCCACAGACAGGTGGTCCACGCATATGCCACCACACACACACATTGTCAATGTTGTCTGTGTGGTGGCATCTGCGTAGGGTCTGTGTGTGGCCCTGGATGGTGGAGGCAACTGCAGTGGCTGGGGGGAGGCCACAGTGCCTTGTGATGCCCTGTCTTCCACATCACTTTCCCAAACCCCTTCTGGGAGCCCCTCCAGCCATGATTCCTCGCAAACATCCCCCCCTCCACATCACCTGCAGCCGCCCTCAACCCTGCCTCCCCCACAAACAACCCTTCACAATGTCCTTCTTGGCCCTCCTGTGTCCTTTCTTCCGGTGCTGCAGGTGTTTCTGCCTCCTCCACCTCCACCCCATCATCATCAGCCTCCTCGTCCACCTCCTCCTCATCCTCCTCCTCCTCCTCCTCTTCCTCTGTGGTGTCCAGGACCACGACCTCTGCATCATGTGGTGTAGGTGGACGGCGGAAAAGGTGTGCAGAGGTGGTGGCCTCATCCTCGGTGTCATCACCATCTGTGGAACATGACAGCCATCAGCACGTTTGTCTGTCAGAAATATAGCACTTCTACATAGGCAGGCAACACAAAGGCATCTGTGATAATGGAACATGATTTACAGATACGTGACATTCACATTATTATACATCACCCTTGTGTGAGTTCTCACCCTGTAGGCGCTGGAGGTATGCACCATGGTGTAGGCGCAGCTCCCTGCCCTTCTTCCGGAGATCCTCGATCTGTGGATATGCAAAGGAAAGGTGAGGGCATTAGTGACTGGTCACCCTCTGCTGGTTTGCCCACACACACACACACACGCAGAACAGTGCTCACGGTCTTGCAGCTCCTCCGACAGTGCTGTGTGTGTGTGGCCTGTACTGCGTAGTTAGTCACCTGTCAGCAGGCAGTTCCATGGGCAACATGCTTATGTCATGCCATGTGTTCACCGCTGGTGGCAAGGGAGCCTGTGTGTCACAGCTGACCCTCATCCCTTGTGACGGTGTGTGTCAGCATCCCACAGTGTGAATGCACTGCCCCCCCCCTGTCCAACATGTCTCTCTCAGGTGAGGTATACAGCTTACACAGGGATCACAATTGAGAAAAAAGGTGTGAGGGTGACACGGACATAGAGTGGGCCCCCCCCCCACAAGGGGATGGGGGGGGGCTGTGATTTCCTCATGGTGCTGTTACGCCAGGAAACCTCTGACAGGGGTTTGACTATGCTGTCACCAGATACACACATAACTTGGTCTGTCATCTTGCTGCAACGTATATGTCCATGCTATTTTGTTTTCACACGTGTGCTGATGGACTGTGGCTGCCTTCTTATTCCCCACCTCTTTCTATAGCATCCTGTGTGAGTGTCAGATAAAAGTGGGTGAGATCTTTTGGGTGTGGCCCAGGGCAGTCAGGCCAAATGGGGCATGGCTGGAAGGGCCTGCAGGGAAGCTTACATGGTTCGTGGGGGGTAGGTCAGCAAAGCGTCTTACGTATTCATGTGTCATTAGGGCCTATTGGCAAACGGGGAGGAACCTACAAAGTGGCATACGCCTTTGATTTCATGGTTCACGTGTGTGTGGGGTTGTGAAACCTCCATTTGTGTACATTGTGACATATAGGTGACATGACACACCAAATACACATACACTGCCACACGTGTTTCACTACAATATCTAGTTTCATACAGTGACAGACACAGTGACATGCTGGATGTTTGCCAATCCATGACCTAGGAAGAGCCATTTTGCACACGGGCAACATCACCACACACATACACATACGTTTGCTGATGATGTGATTGAAACTGGACACTGGGGAGTGTTCTCATGCATCCTGGGGTTTCATCAATAGAGACACACATGAAAGGCCTATCTCCTTTTGTTGACAGAACATTTTGTGGTCACAGTACCACCTGCATTAGTTGCTTTGTCTGTGCACATGTGTGCAGTGACACCTGTGGCCAGTGTACATGGCACCCTCAGCACATCCATTACCTACCCTATCTCACCCTTGCATGATCTTGTAACATCATGGCACAGTTTGGTGACCAATGATGTTGTCCATGCTAGTCACAGTTACACTGCATGTGCTGTGTTACACACATCTATGTTGAGATGTTCTTTAGACATCCTGGTACTCAACCACACTGGCAAACTGATATGCAAACAATCATTGGCCGAGTGTGGTGAGATGACTCATTGTGTGGGTATCCCAATTGACTGTGACAGGGGCCAATAACATTTTTATTTATTTTTATTTATTTTATTTAACAATCTCTTATATACCGCAGCTTCCTAAGATCAGCTGCGGTTCACAAATAACAACAGGCAACAAATCATGGATTTGTTTTACATATAACGTCATATAACTATAACCAATGTACAGTAAACAGAAATGTTGAACAGATAGCACTGAACAGTGCAACACTATATACATTATGTACATTAACATTATATTATTAAATACATATACAAGTTATGTGGGATATAATCATTATGAGTAGTACAGATGCAGATAGGGCAGGTTTTCTTTTCTGTTATAGTGAGATGTAGATAAAACTGTTTAGCCTTTGTCTAATTCTTTTGATGGCTGTTCTATAGTGTTGTAGTGCATTGTAAAGAGGTGTGTTTTCAGTTTTTTTCGGAATTCATTAATCTCTGTTAATATTCTTAGTTCAACAGGGAGGGAATTCCAGGCTGTTGGGGCTGCATGTGAGAACGCTCTGTTGTTTGTTGATTTATTTGTTTTTATGAAATCTATGGGGGTTTTAAGTTTGTTTAGTTGATTTTTTCTTTGAGTAGGTTTTGGATGTTCTTTGGTAATTAAGTTACTTAAAGTAGATGGTGTCAAATCAAATAGTGATTTAAATACTGTTATTAGTGTTTTATATGTTATTCGGTTTTGAATTGGAAGCCAGTGAAGGGATGCTAGAATTGGTGTTATATGTTGATGAGAGTGTGTTTTTGTTATTATCCTAGCTGCTGAGTTTTGTGCGAGTTGCAGTCTTTTGATGTTTTGTTTTGATGTACCTAATAATATAAGGTTCGCAAAATCAAAGTGGGGGTTATAGTGGCTTGGATTATACTGATAAATCATGTATGTAAACAAGAGGTCTAAGTTGTTTAAGTATTTTAAGTTTGTAGTAAATTTTCTTTGTGGTATTTCTGATATGGGTATCTAGAGTGAGATGTTTGTCTAAATGACTACTAAGTATCTCACTTCATTCTTTATTTTAATTTCTTGGTTTTGAAGTGTTATATGTGTTGGTGGGGTATAATCTTGGTTTTTGGTGACTATTAGCACTTCAGTTTTTGAATGGTTTATTAGGAGATTGTGGGCATTTAGCCATAATGTTATTTCATTAAAACAATCCGAAAGGAGTTGCAACGGTATGTTAAGGACAGTGAATTGGATGTAAAAAATAATAACAACTGCATATATATGATAGAGTACACCATATATCTTAAAGATATTGCAAAAAGGGTTTATGTATATATTAAATAGTAGAGCTGAAAGCGCTGAGCCTTGTGGTAATCCTGTTTCAAATTTATATGATTCAGAAGTTTGATTGCTTATTCTAACATTTTGCGTTCTATTGCTCAGATAAGAGGTGAACCATTTGTGAACTGTAGAGTATATTCCTATGTGTCTTAAGTAGTTAAGCATTATTGAATGGTTAACACTATCAAAAGCGGCTGATATGTCAATAAATAAGAGGATAAAAGCTTTTTTGTGGTTGTCTATTCCTCTTAGTAGTGTATCGGTAAAAACAGTCAGGAGTGTTTCAACTCCATGCTTGGGGCGAAATCCATATTGTTGGTCATCTAGCGGGTAGGATGAGTCAAGAAATTCTTGTGTTTGTATTACCTTTCACCTTTGACAGGGCCAACGCTATCAATGCTTGCACCACTGGCTGCATTGTGGGAGGTGTGTCTTATGGGCAAGCTGCTGGCTATGTCCAAACTACGTTGCACACAGTACATATCAGCATAATGTGTGTGTGGGGGTGGGTATTGGTCCTGTATGGCCTATGTTATGTTGTTATGGTCATATTCACTGGCTCAACTGGGCTGACAGAAGGTGTTTTGGGAAACCAATATCAACAGGGGCCAAACCAACATAACGCCTCATTACACCAGTGCTCATGTGTGGGTTTATGTATGTGTTCTCCAGCAACATCCGTTGCATGTGTCAGTGAAACACCATCAGTGATGTCCATGTGTCTGATGTTGTAGTCTTTATAGTAGGTGGTAAGGTGTTGAACCAGAATCTGCATGACGGTATGGGGACATGTATCTTCTACAGGTTTATGATAACACATATAATGTCTCATGGGGATGGGGTGCTGTTACACACATTAACCTCTTCAGCTAGCATATCATCTGCAGACATCACAGACATGTGTGATGAGATATTCACTTCACAAACTATGGTATCGGCCCAACCTACCTGCCATGAACATACACATTATCTTACTGACATACCCACCATAGCTATTGCTGATCTGTCCCCCTGTGGGCTGGTTGTCCTACCACAGATCATCACCTGCACACACATTAGCAAAAGGGTGACTAACACGACGCATTGCGCAGCTCACAGGAATCCTGGGGATAGGGAGAATGCATAACACCTGTTAGGCACACACAGGCATATCCCCCATGGTGCCAGATTAGACACTGGGATGGTCTTCCTGGACTCCAGGGGATAGGGAGCATACAGCAAAACTGTTAGAACACACACAACCATATCCCCATGGTGCCTGATGAGCTACTGTTGTAGCAGTCCTGGACTCCAGGGGATAGGGAGCATAGAGCAAAACTGTTAGAACACACATCCATATCCCCATGATGCCAGATGAGCCACTGTGGTGGCATCACTGGACTCCAGAGGATAGGGAGCTTAAAGCAAACTGTTTAGGGACACACAACCATATCCCCATGGTGCCAGTTGAGCTACTGTGGTGGCATTCCTGGACTCCAGGGGATAGGGAGCATAGAGCAAAACTGTTAGAACACACACAACCATATCTCCATGGTGCCAGATGAGCCACTGTAGTGGCATCACTGGACTCCAGGGGATAAGGACCATAGAGCAAAACTGTTAGAACACACACAACCATATCCCCATGGTGCCAGTTGAGCTACTGTGGTGGCATTCCTGGACTCCAGGGGATAGGGAGCATAGAGCAAAACTGTTAGAACACACACAACCATATCTCCATGGTGCCAGATGAGCCACTGTAGTGGCATCACTGGACTCCAGGGGATAGGGACCATAGAGCAAAACTGTTAGAACACACACAACCATATCCCCATGGTGCCAGTTGAGCTACTGTGGTGGCATTCCTGGACTCCAGGGGATAGGAGCATAGAGCAAAACTGTTAGAACACACACAACCATATCTCCATGGTGCCAGATGAGCCACTGTAGTGGCATCACTGGACTCCAGGGGATAGGGAGCATAGAGCAAAACTGTTAGAACACACACAACCATATCCCCATGGTGCCAGATGGGCCCTTGCGATTGTCCACATGGAATCAAGGGGATAGGGTGTATGTGTTAAGCTGCCCAAACAAAGACAAGCATTTTCCAAGGGTTTGTTAGAGCCTACTGGGATGAGCTCTATGGACCTCTGCAGTTAGGGTGACTGTTTGGGGCTCTGACAGCGCACAGACCAATATCACAGGGCTGACAGCAAACACACTGTGATGGGCTCTCTGTCTTCCGTGTGATAGGGTGGATACCTGAAATTGGATGGCCACACACAAGCATTTATCTAGGGTGATTGATAGCCCACTGTGATGGGCGCTGTGGACCCATGCAGATAGGCGTGTGTATTGACCAACATGGGCAACAATGCCCATCTCACCTGGGTGTGTGACAGACCATCAATGCTACGTTTCACATATCCTTGTGCTTGTCCCAAGGTGCTTTGTTACAGGTACTGATCCCACCATACCCATATGTTGCTGTTTCTATTTACATCTGCTGATCTAGGGTGTAGCTTAATTACAGTATGTTGTGGCACAGCCATAGCAGCAGCTGACATGCCACAAGGGTAGCATGGACACCTCTATGACCATGTCCATCACCACCTGGGTGCAGGTCAACACACTCACAAATTAGAAAGATACATTATGCAATTTCTTCCCCTCTTCTGCACATTACTGACTCACAGTACCTCCAAACAACAGCATGGACATTTGCAATTAGCACAGGCTACATATCTCATTTTGTTGTACTAGCCCCATACACTTACCTCACGTGGGTAGTCGGCTTCTCTATTGAACCGTCTTTGTAGACGTTGCCAGGCCCTTAGGGCCTTGGAGCTGTCCCTGTGCCCGGTGGCCCCTGGGAATAGCTTGTGCTGGCGTGGTGCGATCAACCGGGACAGGTGCCTGAGCTCTCGGAGGTTGAAGGAGGGCTTCCTCAATCTGGGCGCCATTTTCAGATATTAGCATCTGATTGGACGCAGCGTACATCACGCACATGCGTAGGGCACCTGACGCCACCATTTACGTGCACCTGCGCCACGCATATGGCGCAGTTCAGACACGTATGGCGTCCATGTGCGCACCGAACGCAGTACGTGCATGTGGGCTATGCAGCTGGCGCATGTTTCCAATATTTCACGTGCAACTGCGTCATGCAAATGCGCAAAGAAAAGTTTATCGCTAGAACCTGCGCTACACACATTACATATACACTGTTGTGTGTCATTTATCTTAAGCAAATGAGCAACATTTTTGAATGTTAATGTGTATACACATTTGGGACTTGTACCTAGCAACACATACACAATGGTTCTTTGGCTTCTGTATGATGTGATGTGCTATGGCTTTCACATTGCAATGACTGCCAATAATAAGGGGGATGTTAATTTAACAAGGTTGCTGTGTGAGTTCCCGTTAGTGTAGTGGTGGCATATACGGAGTGGCCGTTTCAGGGCGGAAATAGAGAGACACAGGAGCAAACCTGTGCTTGTCGCACTCATGTGCGGGGCACACATTTGCACGTGGGAAGGCTAAGCGGGGTGCTGCTGCGTAACTACACAACGGTGATGACACTGACCCATGGTGCAAGGGCCATGGGTTCAAGACCCTATTGTGCTCAATAACAGAGGCCAGCTGAGGCATCACATGTAGTGGGAAAAAGTGGTGTTGGAGACATATTATTTTTTGGCGGCAGAAGACGGCGCACTGTTTTGTTACGGCATGAGGTGGCACACTGTTAATTAGTTACGGCATGAGGCGGCGCACCGTTCATTGGGAGCGGCAGAAGGCGGCGCACTGTTAAGTTTGGCCGGCAGAGGGCGACGCGCAGATAAATGTGGGCAACAAAAGGCGGCACGCCGGTGGACAGAGGGCGGCGCGCTGAGGTGTGAGGGGGCGGTCCGATAGTGGTCGGCATAAGTGGCGCACTGATGTGCACAGCAAACAGGAACAGAGCCATAGCACAAGCACAATGGTTAGGATACTGACCAATGGTGCAGAGGTCAGGGGTTCAACCCCTCATAGTGCCCAGTGAGCAAGGTTGGCTGAGGCAGTAGTAAGTATTATGGTGAGGTGTGCTGTAGGAGGCCTTATAGTTTTATTTTATTAACCACTACCAGTAAACCCGCTCTAACAGCGTGTTAATATATGGAGGCCCGTAAGGCACATGTTACAGTGCACAGTACGCAAAGGCACCCTAACAAGTCCACTATTGGGCACCATGTATGCTGCGCCACAGGATAATGTATAGTGCACGCAATATGGATGGCAATCATAAGGTGGCCTATAGGGCGCCCTATAACACACCCTCAGAGGCCCCCTTATGGGTACAGTATGCCAAGGGTGTGTTTGATGCCATAAACATATGTCCAGTATAAAATGACACTGCTCTGGACAGCCCTATCACAGCACCCCTCTGTGGACTTGAACCCATGACCTCCTGCTATAAAGGCAGTGACAGAACCATTGGGCTACAGCACTATAGCTCTGAGTAAGCGCCTGTTTGGCTGCAGAGAGCCTGCACGTCACCCCACAGACAGTCTGCTGCTGTAGACAGGACGGGGTAGGCCACCCGTACCCATGATGCACAGCACATGCAAATCAGTGGTCCACAGATGCACACAAGATGGGTACTGCACACCAAAAGCTACACGGCCTGGTAGGGGGAACTGTCCGTGAGCACCCACACAGCACCTCGGCCTGGTGGGGGGGCCTGAGCGGGAGGACTGACGGCGAAGGGTAGCTACACACCGTCACATTGTGCGGGTAATGTGCTCAGCCTGAGGGTGGGAGGTGGTGCCCAGGACCAGGTCCACAACACCTGCCATGGCTGACTGAGGCCATGCCAGAGCTCAAGAACAGGATTAACCTGTGTGATAAGACGGTGTTGCAAAACATCATGGTTAACCCTTCTGTATTTGTTGGGGGGTCCACCCCCATGGGGGCAACATACCCCCCCTTCCCCCCCCCCCCCCCCGGGTGACAAACAGGGTCTCCCATCAACAGATCCCCATCCCCCCCCCCCCGATGGCAGTAGAGTGGGCCATCAACCCCTGTCCTGCTGGGGGACAGACACCCTACAGGGCAGTCCAAGCAGCTCCACACACATCCATAACACACTCTCAGACAGACAGTAGGCCTGGATATTCAGGGGTGCACCCCAGCACTATCTGATATTCTCCTGCAGCAAGCCATCAGCTGCTGCACCCTGCAAGACGCTACATCAGGACACATACCAGCTGTGCAGAGTCTGCTGGATAGTCCTGATGTGATTGCATGCACCCCAAACTGGGGTGGCAGCACACACAGGAAAATAAGCCCATGATGAGGCCCCAACAGGAAACCCATATATATCACAGGAGAGAAACACTATACAGCACTATGGGGGTGCCTAGCCATGCTGTGATCACCGCACGCTCAGGGTGAGAGTGATCCCCCAGCAGCACATACAGAGGTCACCCTGTCTGTGTAGGTGGTGGCTGGGCATTACAATGTCCCAGCCAGTGCCCCATGCCCTGTGCAGATGCATCCTGGCCAGCACACCCTGTCTGAGCTATACCCATGGTACCTTGCTGCTCATTATGCACATTGTCAGGCCAATACTGGCAACAGTGCTGGCAGTGTGGGCTGTGGAGGGTGTTTGTAGCCAACACACACTGTATAGACAGACCCCCCCCACCCCCACCCCCCCACACCTATGCCAGCATTGTGCTACTATTGAGGGGGTCATTCGACGTGACCACCTCACCGGTCCTGGGAGGGGTACTGGCATGGATATGGTACACAGTACTGCTGGGGTCACTCCCCAGGGTGGTAAATACTGTCAGGGGCCAGACCTGGGGCACGCACCGCAGACAGCCGGCAGCTTGTTCTGCTGGAGCACAAGGAGCAAACAGTGCTGAGCGTAGGACTGTCTACCTGCCAGTACCCACATCACACGTTTGTGGGCTGTGTACCGTGTACCCAGGTATAGGGTGGCATTGCTAGAGTACGCAGGAGCTGGATCTGGGAAATGCCCCCCCAGGAGGCTTGGCCAATGTGGCCTGTGGGTGTGGATGCGTCTGGACCTGTTGCCTCTTGCTTTACGGCAGAGTGTCCCTACTCCAGTCCTGGTGTTCCAGACACTGTTCGGGCCTTCATGCTGTCCCTTATGAATATGCATGGGCTACAGTTGCATACCATGGGGGTGGTGCAGACATCTGCAGCACAGGCATCTGTCTTAGGGGAAGCATGGAACCTGAATGGTGTTTGGCCCTCCAGGACTGCATTTGGGAGACTCTGATGTAGATAATGTGCCTGTTTATGGTGTCTGTGTTTGGTGAGGTAAAAGATAGGCGTATTGACCATGCCTATGTTCTCAGCAATAAAGGTTTGTCCTTACTACCACGGTGTAGCTGTGGGGTGAATATGTGGACAGGGTTGGCGGTAGCTGCAGCTGGGCTCTGAACCTGTGACCCTCTGTTCTTGCACACACTGTCTGTGTGCACTGCACCACCGTGTAGCCACTGATTGGCTGCAATCCCTGGGTAGTCCATTACTGTACATCCGACAGGGCCTGTCTGTTGCAGTGGACGGTGCCAGCCTGCACATGGCCTGGCCACTGTCCTCTGTGGCTAGCATCCACTGCCCCCTCCACCATCTGAGCCCTTCCGACAAACATGCAGGCATGTCCTTATCCTTGCAAAGGTATATGACCTGATTGCGTGGTGGCACCCCAGGACTGTATTTGGCTTACATGGTATAGCGGTCTAGCTGTTGTTCTTTAGCAAGGGTTTTGGGGCACGTGGGGCACCCATTACATGATCATGGACCACGGACACAATTGGCCCTTGGCACATGGGCTGAGGGCATGTACAGGCACATCTGTCGTACATAAGCTCTACCTACTTAACCTCTACCTACGTGTCCTTAGCCCCTACATGACTGCATTTGCGGGACGCGGCTGTTGGTGATGCCCATTGTGCTGGTGTGTGTGTGGTGTAGGGTACAATATGGGTGTTTGCAACATGCTTTTGTTCTGTGCAATAAAGGGGTGTCTCTGCTATCTCTGTTTGGTGTTGGGTAAAATATTGGGATTGTGCTGGCATGTGCCACAGCTGGGATTTTAACCTGTGACCCTTTGGTCCTAGAGGTACCGGCTCTGTCCACTGCACCACACTGTGGCCATGTAGACAGTGCAGTCCCTGGAGATAGTAGACCTGGCAGGGTGGGGTCGCAAAACCTGCTCTGCACATTATTACTGTGAGCTCCTTCACCCTGTCTGGTGACAGACGTGCAAATATAACACGGGTATGATGTCGGGACAGAGGGGGATAGCATATTCCCAAGCTGCGCAACAGTGCTATTGATGGGCAACCATAGGGAACACTCCCAGGAAGGGTCCAATACACGGAGACGTTTTTGGAGGTGTCTCCGCTCCGTGCCCCTTTCCAAACTTATTTTATTTTATTATTTTGGTGCTCTGCTGGGTGTGTTTTTTACTTTTGCACATTACTATACCTGTTCCCAAGCTGATTTACTATTTTTAATGCTTTTGTTGTGGTCATTTCCTATTTTTCATTGCAGTTTTGTGCTGTGCACATGTATCACACTGCTGACGTTTTGCAGGTTTCCCCGGTTTTGCTGTACATTGCTGACGGGAATGGTTTCTCTTCCCTTTAAATGCTTTCTACCGCGAGTGTTTCACTTGCGGTAGTTTTTACATGGAAATTCGGCCACGATACTGTGCGGGGAGCCTCTCCCCTCCCACTCTCCACCCATTGACCCCGTCCCTCCGCCCCTCCGGAGCCTTCCTCCGCCCTTCTTTATCCGTTCCACGCCTCTATCGGACATTTGCGGCCCCGCACTTATTCGCGTTTCAGTGCCGCGTTTCCGTGCGCTATTTTGCGGCGCGCACATTTGCGGATTTTAGTAAACATGCCTCTATGTCCAAAGATATTAAGATTAATCCTTGCTTGATCTGTTTGAGCCCATGGAGCAGTGTGTTGAATAGTGATGTGAATGTTTCTACCCTGTGGTTGATTCTAAATCCATGCTTTTGTGAGTCCAGTGGAGCAGATGAGTCTATGAAGTCTTGTAGCAGTAATTGAACTGATTTTTTTTATTATCTTTGCAAGAAAGGGAATGCTGGATATTGGTCTATATGAGGTGGTCAGGTTAACATCTGAAGTGTAGCTTTTCAGGGTAGGTCTTATGGAAGCTATCTTAAGTTCTGTTGGCATGATTTCATGGGAGCGATAGTCCCTTTTATGTTTGTGAATTAGATTATTGTATTCATCTTGTTTTGATGAGTATTCAGTCTAATGCAATATTTTTTTTGTCTTCCTCCAGTGGCATTCCATCTGTCATAGTTCATGTTTGGCCTTTTTGATTTCACTGGAGTAACAAGGGGCTGATACACATGTAGTAGGTTTTTGTCTCTGTGGAGTGGCTGCATATGGACCAATGGTATTGTTCCATCTGTTAACTAGTGATGTGAGGTCCATTGTGTCTGAGTCTAGTTTTGGTATGATGTGATCTAAAAGCTCATGTTTGTTGAATTCCTTGAACCTTCGATGTGTTTGAGTTTGAGTGTGTTTTGAGGAGTTGCAGTTGAGCAGTGGTAGGTTGAAGGTGATTGTACACCACAATACTCTCATAAACCGACTCGCTTCCATAGGTATAACAGGGACTCCTCTAAAATGGTTCTCATCATACATATCAAATAGAATGCAACAAGTCCAATTCAACGATGAAAAAGCTGACGCCTTCCCCCAAACCCAAGGCATTCCTCAAGGATCAGCACTATCCTCCCTCCTATTCAATTTATACATAAAACCGGTTTGCGAAATCATTCAGAAGCACAAGATCAGTTATCACATTTATGCAGACAATCTAATGCTGTATACTCAACTTGACATAAACCAACCGAGCTACACCCAACTGGAAGAATGCCTCAACATGCTCCAGACCTGGTTGCAACTAAACAACATGTCAATAAACCACAAAAAAACAGAGGTGATGTTCATCTCCAAGAAAAAGGACTTCATCCCGCCCGCCACTGTTGCCCTTAACAACAACGTCTACCACACCAAGTCCGAAATAAAATATCTAGGGGTACTACTCGATAACCTGAGGATGGATAAACACCTCCGGACAACAAACCGAGCCATATTCCATAAATTAAAAGTTCTTCAACCACTCCGCAATATCATTGATCAATCCGACTTCAGAACGGTGGCAGAAGCTCTCATCATTCCCCACCTGGACTACTGCAACGCCATACTACAAGGCCTTCCAAAGAGCACCCTAAATATCTTGCAAATGGCCCAAAACGTTGCTGCCAGAATCATTATGAAAAAAGGCGTCACGGAACACATCACCCCAGTACTAATTGAGCTGAATTGGCTCCCCATTACTGCCCGCATCATATAAAAAATACTAGTAACCACCTTCAAGCTCATTCACAACATAACACCATCATACCTCACCAATCTGATCACCATCCAACCACCCAACAGATGCAGAAGAACCGTGAATCGAAACGCTCTCTGCGTCCCGAACAGCATAAGGACTGTCAAAGTGGAAACAAGCAAAAGATCCTTCTCATACGCAGCACCACTTCTCTGGAACCAGCTGCCTCAAGAGCTACGATTAATAAGTGACTTGAAAGACTTTAGAAAAAACCTCAAAACTCACCTCTTTCAGTCTCATTATAACCTGACCTAACCAGTAACCTCCTCTGCTATCTCTGCTCCAAAATGGTTCCAACACTATGACAAGAGCAACTACAATTTTTGATCTGCCATATTGTATATATGTATATACGTCACCATACCCACACTCACCCAACCAAATGTATATGTATATATGTAAGCACACCCGCACCCACTCAATCAAATGTAAATTCCAGTGACCTGTTTGCTGTGTTGTGTGCGAATCTTTAATCAATCAAAATGTATATCATGCAAATTACTGTACTGTACAGTTAATCCTGATCGGTAAAGTAAACCGCTGCTGATCGTAGGAAGCAGCGGTATACAAATGGGTACTAAATAAATAAATAAATAAATAAAATTGTGTGATAGTCTGACCATGGAACGAGTGCTACTTGACAAGTGATGTGGTGTGAGGCTGATTGGGTTTTGTTTGAAATGAAGAGCAAATCCAGGGTGTTTCATCTCCTATGAGTGGGAACATTGATGATCTGTGTGAAGTCCATAGCTTCCATGGCTTCGAGGAATGGATTGACTCGTGTTTTTTGATGTTGAGTTGAGATTGAAGTCACCCAGCATTATAAGGGGTTTGTCCGTCGCAGCATGGGCATATGCTATGTTGAGTAATGTTGATAGATCTTCTGTGTCTGTATTAGGAGATCTGTAAACTAGGCAAATGGTAAGGTGTTTGTTTTCTACAATTAGGGTGTTGGTTGTGTTGGTTGTGGTGGCTGTGGTAATCTTGGTCTCAAGGATTTTTTCTGCCAAGATGAAGACCCCTCCTTCTCTTCTTCCCTGTCTTGGGCAGCTGTGTAGGATTGACATAGGTGCGATGAGTTGGTTTGCTAGCACATTATCGGTGTCAATCAACCATGATTCAGTGACATGTTCTAAGTCGATGCTGTGCTCGTTTTTGTAATCCAAGAGAGTGTTGATTTTGTTGCGTGCTGATTGGGCATTAACAAGGGTGCATTTAATGGATGGGACTTAGGTGCCTGCAGCTTAGGATCAGTGGGGTGTGTCTGCTGGATTCTGATGAGATGGTGGTGTCTTCTGCTGTTTTGTGTGTGAATATACGGTATTAGTACTATGTCTTTCTGCCTGTAGATGATCGGGATTGACCCATTCGGTATGGTTGTGCATTGAAGGACAGTAAGCAGGAGTAGTAGGATTAGTCTAGTTGAAAGCTGAGACATTTTCTTTTCAAATTTATATTGACTTTGTTGTTTCCAGTGAGACCTGATTAGCTTTTGCAGTGGGAAGCAGGGGGGGCTGCCTTCTATTTAGGGTCCATGGGTGGAGCTTGCAATGTGCTGACATTTACAGTGTCAGTCTGAGTGCTTCAGGGGTCTGTGCTGTTTTCTGGATTGGCCAGTTTTGAAATTTAGGCACTGTATATGTTGTACCTTAAGGCTGTTCCAGTATGGGTGCTTGAATGGCCGTTGTTGCATTGTTGTTGGTTCTTCCATTGTTATGTCTTGCAGTTGCAGTAAGATTCCCGCCTAATGGCCTCCAAAGGGTCCTCTGGCAAGGCCCTCAGGCCGGGTCTTCCAGTTGCTGACATGACTGGGAGGTGCTTTAAATTTAAGAGTACCTACAGTGTTCCCAGTGGCCCGAATGGCCTTGAAGAGGTGATCGAGGAGGGGCTCTGCTTCCAGCTCTACTCCCCGACACTAATCGGGCTGTCTGTGGCTTTGTCGGCAGCTTCCCTGTGCCTGGGAGGCGCTTCAAATTTAAAAGTACCTCCGGTATTCCTAGTGGCCTGATTGGCCTTGAGGAGGTATTGCTTGTTGTTTGGATTGGTTATTTGTTGAGGGCATGTAGGGCAGGTTGTATTTGTATGAGTCTGTTGTAGTTTCTGTGCCAGGAGTTGTGTTGTGCGTTGTGGTATTGCTGGCATTGTGTCTTGATGATTATTGGGATATGATGAGTATGGCTATTAGAGCAGTAGAATGTTGTAATGTGATGATGAATATCAGAAGGAGGGTTGCAAATAAATGATAGCTGAGCATTATGGCTTGTGGTGTTGGTGTCCAGGCTGTTGTGAATTGAGAGATGTTGGACAAGTGTGGAGTATTATGGCTTGATTGAAGATTGGGGTTCTGAGTTGCTTGTCTTGAGGTGGATTTCCAGGTGAGAGGGTTTCTGTGGAGTGTGATGGTGAGCCTTAGGATCATAGCTGGTGGGACCTATGGGTTCGGTTGTGGTGGTTGTTTGCTCACTGTTTCATGCAGATATGAGCTGTAGTCTGGCTGGACATCTTTGTTGGGGTTCTAGCGTTCCTCTCGGTGTTGATCCCTGTGGGGGAAAGTCCTACGAGTGACATGACTTGATATCAAAGGCTTGCAGGCAGGGCTGTTTGTGCAGTAGTGTCTTCTCCAGTGATGGAGCAGTTGTGCTGTATGAGAGACAGTTTATAATGCTCTTACCCTTTGTTGAGGCTATCATTGGTGGTCTCATGGATTTTGCGCTTTTGGTCAGTGTGGGTCATTGGTTCTTTACTGGTGCATTGAATGTTTTTTGGTTTTATCTTCTATTGTTCTGGCATCATCCCCACCTAAGGGCCATGCCAAAAGGCCCTCTGACAAGGCCCTCAGGTATGGGCCCATCAGGAGCGGGCATGCCAGAGCATGCCAGTGATTTAAAGGTCCAGTTGCTGGGGGGATCTTCAGCCTGATTGTCCGTGTCAGAGGGGAGTAGACAGGAACTTACCTGCCTGCTCTCCCTCGAAGCCCCTGATCAGATGGAAGGAGGTAGGAAAATATCATCTCCATTACTTTTCATGCCACTGAGATAAGGTCTCCTAACCTAATGTTTGTCACATCTTCACTTTTATGAAGAGGTATTACATCAGCCCATCTGCAGTTCTGTGGAACCTCTCACATCTCCATGGACCCATTCAACAAATCCTTTAAAGGCCCAGCCAGAATCTCTCTGAGCTGTTTAAGTATCCCAGGATGTATCCCACCCAGTCCCATGGCCTTCTCTACTTTCAGTTATGCAAGATGTTCAAAAACATCATCTTCTGTGAATGGAATCTAATCCATTCCCATTTGTATATTTGTCAGTCATACATGGTTCTTCTCCAGGATTTTTTTTTTTTTTTTGTGAATACAGGGCAGAAGTATTTGTTTAGCATTTCCTCTTTTTCTATTTCACTTTCCACAAATCTGTCCTCAGTTCTTATAAGTCTTGCAGTTCCACCTCTGATCTCCCTTTTTGCCTGAATATATCTGAAAATTTTTTTGTCTCCACGGATCACATCTTTAGCCATCTTTTCTTCTGCCTATGCTTTTGCTTTCCTTATTTCTTTCTTTGTTTCTTCTAGATTTATTCTGTATTGTTTTCTGTGTTCCTCTTTTGGTGGTCTTCTGAATTTTGTGAAAGCTGTGTTTTTTGCTTTTATTTGTGCAGCTACTTCATATAGATTTCCAAAGAAGTGGTTGCAAAACTAAAGGCAAGAAACTGAGGAAGTAGACTAGGGTATAGCATTTGGTTTTAGAAGTGGGATCTGTGGATCATCGCTAGACAGGACCATCCAGAGAAGGTAACAAGGAACATGTGGCTCTTTTGGGAAGGGGCTCTCTCTAGGGAACCAGAGGTAAGAGTATCTCAGCCTTGGGAGAGATTGAGTACCCAGGGTGTCCAGCAGTGGGAGTTCCTGTGTAGAGCTTGAATTGATTAAGGGGGAGGTAAAGGTACCCTTTTAACTCCTGGTGTGGCCGGGCATATGGTGGAAGTTCAGCACTTGGTTTGTTTTACAGGAAAAGATAACTACCAACGAGTTCCTGAAACTGGCATGGAAACAGATGCAATCACACCAGGACTCAATGGAACATTTACTGACATGGACAGCTGAACTCCAGTTTCAACAGCAGGGACCCTTACTATAGCAGCTAACAGAGCAGACCCAAGAGATGAAGAAACTGACCACCTGTTGACAGCAGCAACAGACTCAGACATTATACTAAATATAACAAAACAGAGTAAAGACAAGAAAATGCAATAACTTATGTTGAGTATTATTGAAATGTGAGAGTTTAATTGTTAAAACAGTTTGTAAAACATAAAAAGAGAGAACCACCACTGTTGACGTTGATGAGAACAAAAAGGGGTGAACACTGTGATGTGTGATGCAAAAGAAAAATTTAGGAAAAATGTGGAAAAATGGAGATGAGGAGCCAGTCAAAAACAAAACCCTTTATGGCAATATCAACTGATTCATAATGGAAGACAGTGTGGCCATATTATAACGACAAGATACATATGTATCCGATTAAATATTGTAATTAATAGGACTGACCATCCAGAGGAACAATTCTACCGTGTCAAAATGAATGTAAACACATATAGGAGATATTGTTTTTGAAAACTGCAGTACATAAAAGGAAGAGAACAAATACAATGACACAATAAAATGATGCAATGCTAATTGAAGAGCAGAGCAATAAATTAATGGGATATATAATATATATCTACTATTTGGGCATAACTGATAGCTCATTACAGATTTTATTTGATTTTATGTTTCATTGTATTTATTTTATCTTTTGTATATATTTGTTTGTATAATTACTATATTTATGCACATACATATTATCATTTTTTATTATTAATTTTTTATTACTGTTGTTTTCTTTGAGGTTCCACCTGATGAAGGCACCTGAGAAAAATGGCCGTGTTGAGGTACAGTTAATAAAGGACTTTCTTACTATCTCACTTGTGTTGTCTGGTATTCAGTGAGTTGGTAAGTGTGGTTTGCTGTGGACTTTTCAGGAAGAGAGAAACCGGAGTTTAAGGGAAACCTGGGTAGCTACCAGAGCTAAGGATTATGCAGAGACCCCAGAGTCTCCCAATTTGGGAGAATTGTTTTCTTTTTCCAGAGTGGAGGTAGTAGAGCCACCCAGAAAGGGAAGAAAGAGTAGGGCTATTCGCCGGTCAGAGAAATTAAAAGGAACAGTCCCAAAAGTGCCCATAGAAATTGTAAGGAAGAAGGCCATTCAGAGATTCCCCCATTTCCAAGAGGAACAATGGGTAGATGAGTTTGAGGAAGTGTTAGGATAAGCTCCAGAATGTTGGGAGTAAAGATTTGATGGTCCTTATCCATACTGCACCTCGCAGGGTGGTTTGTGATATCACATTGCACAAAAGTAGTCGGAAATAGAGGTGCACCAACAGCTGCTGGTGCCAAAGTTGTTCTGAGAAGCCCTTTTAATCTTAGCCCATGTACATCCTCTGGCAGGCCACCTTGGAGAACACAGTACTGTATCCCGACTGTTACAGAAATTCTATTGGACACAGATATATCAAAATGTAAGATTTATGTAGGTCTTGCCCAAACTGTCAGAAGCTTTCCCAATGCTTACCCACAAGGAGCCCCTTAATTCCCCTTTCAGCAGTGGAGCAGCCCATGGACTGAGTAGCTGTAGATGTGGTGGGGCCATTGGACTGTAGCACTGCAGGCTACTAATACTTCCTGGTCATGGTAGAATATGTCACATGCTTCCCCTGGGCAGTCTCTTTGCACTCTACCTCAGCCAGATGATGGCTACTGAGTTGTTAAATTTTTTTGCCAAGTGAGGTTCCCTCGAGAAATACTTACTAATAAGGGAACTAACTTCATGTCTAAATTGCTAGAGGAGGTGTAGAAGCTGTTTGGAATTAGACATCTAGACTACTGTCTATCACCTACAGACTGATGGCCTAGTAGAGTATTTTAATCAGACTCTTAAGGGAATTCTCAGGAAATGCATTGTAGAAAATGTATCCATTTGAGATCAGTTGAATCCCTTTGTACTCTTTGCTGCACATGAAGTACTACAAGCTTCACTTGGGTTTTTCCCTTTTGAGCTCATGTATGGCCGGCAGTCTAGAGGTTTGCTGGAGGTAGTTCAGGAAGCAAGGGTGGAAACCAAGGAGGAACTCATAGGGGTAATTGAATACATACATTAAGTGAAGGAAAGGACCTATCTGATTCTGAAATTAGCCAAAGATCACCTAGAGGGGCCCAAAAATATCAGAAAGAGTATTATGAATAACAGGCCAGGGATCGGGAGTTTCAGGTTGGGGACAAGGTGTTGGTCCTACTACTCACCTCCACAAATAAATTAATGGCACGGTAGAAGGGACTGTTTGAGGTCTGTGATAGAGTCTATAGAATGTTACCCGTCTCTCTCCAAAAGGAGTATCAAAATATCCCTTTAAGATAGTCTGCAGCCCAGAGTTCAGGGCTGGGAGGGTGTAGCTCACAGGGAGAGGTTAAGAACCCACAGGGGCAGTTCTTCCATTAGGCCGTCTGAGGCGATCGCCTCAGGCGACACTCCGACGGGGGCTGCACTCCCGTCGCCGGTGGCACTCCGGATGTGTTTTAATTTTAGATTTTACAGCCTCTGGCCTGCCTCTGATTTCATACATGGGAAGGCAGAAGCAGGGCAGAGGCAGCAAAATCTAAAACTAAAACAGAGCCGGAGTGCCGCCGGCATTGGACAAATCAGCCTGATCGCTTGCAACTGCAAGCAATCAGGCTGATTTGTGCGGCAGTGGCACTCCGGCTGTTTTAATTTTAGATTTTGCCACCTCAGCCCTGCCTCTGCCTTCTCGCCACTTTTTTTTCTTGCTGCAAGCATTTCTTGAAGAAAATCAAAGCGGCAGGAAGGCAGAGGCAGGGCAGAGGTGGCAAAGTCTAAAATTAAAACAGCCAGAGTGCCCCTGCCACCACCAAATGAGAGGTGTAATTGGAGGGAATGGGCACAGGAGGAGGACAAAGGGGGAGACAGAGGACATGTTGGACAAATGGGGAGACAGGGGACATGATGCTGGACAGAGGGGGAGACAGAGGATATACTGGACATAGGGGGAGACAGAGGGACAAGTGCTGGACAAAGGGGAAGACAGGGGGACAAGTGCTTGACAAAGGGGGAGAAAAGGGACATGCTGGACAAAGGGGGAGATGGGGACATGCTGGACAAAGGGGGAGACAGGGGACATGATGCTGGACAGAGGGGGAGACAGAGGATATACTGGACATAAGGGGAGACAGAGGGACAAGTGCTGGACAAAGGGGGAGACCGGGGGACAAGTGTTGGACAAAGGGGGAGATGAGGACATGCTGGACATGCTGGACAAGTGCTGGACAAAGGGGTGAGACAGGGGGACAAGTAGTATACAAAGGGGAGAGATAGGGGGCAAATGCTGGACAAAGGGGAGAGACAGGGAGACTTACTGGACAGACAGGGGAGAAATGCTGGTCAGTGTGGGTTAGGATTATAATGGGCTGATGGAGGGGTTAGCACTGGTAATGGGCAGATCGGGGAGGGGCTAGGACTGGTAATGGATTGATTAGAGAATGCTAGGACTGGGAATGGACTGATCAGGGGGCTATCACTGGAAATGAGCTAATTAGGGGAGGCTAGCACTGGTAATGGGCTGATGGGGTGGGTAGGACTGGTAATGGGCTGATTAGTGGAGGCTAGGACTGGTAATGGGGTTGAGGGGGGGTAGGACTGGTGATGGGCTGATTAAGGGTGGCTAGCACTGGTAATGGGGTTGAGGGGGTATTAGCACTGGAAGTGAGCTGATTGGTGGGCTTCGACTGTGAATGGGCTGATGGTGGGAGGGGGGAGGATAGAGCTGCTGGCTCTGGAAGAAAACTAGGGGCTAAGGCTACAAATGGGCTGATGCGAGGGAATGGGAGAAAGGAACTGGAAGAGAGTGGATTAAAAGGGACTGGACAGTGGGAATGCTAGAATGCTAGGTAACATAAGGAAAGGAATGGAAAATAAAAAAGATATTATATTGCCTCTATATCATTCCATGGTGAGACCGCACCTTGAATATTTTGTGCAATTCTGGTTGCCGTATCTTAAAAAGGATATAGCGCTATTAGAAAAGGTTCAGAGAAGAGCCACCAAAATGGTAAAGGGGAGGGAAGGATACTCCTATGAAGAAAGGCTAAAAAGGTTAGGGCTCTTTAACCTGGAAAAGAGATGGAAGGGAATGGACACCAGTAGCAATTACGGGAATTCAAGTTGACATTGGAAGGTACTGGGAGGGAGGACTGGAAAGGGGCTGATATTGGGAAGGGTTACTGGGACTGGAAATAGGCTGATGGAAAGAAGTGAAGAAAACAAAAGAAGAGATAAGAAATGGCAGATGGACCATAGACCACAGAAAGAGAGCTCAGAGAAGACAGGAAAGCAGAAGCCTCAGATCAGGACTAGCATGATCAGAGAATAAAACGGTCAGACAACAAAATTAGAAAAAAAATTAATTGATTTTAGTGATTGGACTTTGTGTTATCTTTATATTTTTTTACTGTATAGGGGAACTGCATATCTTATTTATTTGATGTTGCACTGCTTGAAGAGTCTGGCTTCTTGGGGTTTCAGTTTAAGTTTTGTCTACATTTAGATCTATACTGTACTGTAGTAATTTGACATGTTCAGCTTTTCAAATAGGTGTATGGATGTTCCAGGACCCACTGAAGTATTTACAGTGACGCTTTTTTTGGTGGGCTCCTTATGTGAGTTTTGGAAGTTGGTGCTAATATGTTATGGTATGGTATGGTAAATTTGCTCTATAGATAGTGACTTTGTTGTAGGGTTTTGTATTAGTTCACAATATGCCTGGTACTGGAGAATGTTGGTTGTTGCTGTTAGTGAGATGATCAGAATCAGATTTTTTTTTAAGGTATTGAGTTCTGTGGGTGAATGTCCTAGTTCTGCTCTGCAACCACTGTTGAAGGTGGTTCTGTGGAATGCAAACTATATGTTGAAAAACAAATCAATAACCATAACGCAGTTTATAACAACAAAATAAAAATGAGTTATAATTTCGTTTTATAAACTGTGCTGTAGTTCTCGCTCTCTTTTAGTTCCTTGGTATGCAAACATCTTGCATTTCCTCCATATAATCTAAACAATTTTTTGGTTTGGTTTGGTCCCTGATTGGAGTTTTGAAATAGCCTCGCCCCCTCTACGGGGGGGGGGGGGGGGAGGCACCATCTCATCCTTCGCCTCAGGCAGAAGATTGCCTTGAGCTGCCCCTGGAACCCAACAAGCTGCAGGGAGAGAGGCCCATGGAGCCAGAAGTCCTTCCAAGGCAAGCCATGCAAAGGAGTTCTGAGGTAGGAACTTTAACTGGTGCTGGAGGAAGGGCAGGGAAAACCAGTTTGTGAAGGGTTTAACAAGCTGGGACAGAAGTAAAGCTGGTTTTGTTTTCCCTGAATTGCTGCCTGCTCTGGGTTTTGCTTTGTGTAGGTTTAACAAGCTGGGGCAGAATAAAACTGTTTTTATCTTCCCTGTACTGCTGTCTGGCTGTGTTTTAAAGAACACCCCTTCCTACCACACACACCACACTAACAAAGGGTCAAAAGGATGCTGGGTCCATTAGGTTACAGGGTATCACAGGGATGATACAGAACACAAAACTTTCATGTTAACACCTTGAAGCCTTGGGCTAACCAGGAGGGGTTAGCTGCAGATGTCCCTGAGGAGGTAGAGGACTTAGGATCAGAGTTACAAATCAGAGGCTCATCAGAGCAGGTAAAAATTGGAGACTCATTAGACCCTATGCAGAAGCACCAAATGGGAAGGATTTAGAGGAGTTTTCAGAGGTTTTTCTCCTACTCCTTACAGGTCATCTATAGGTGAACACTAAATTATTACCATCCTGGGAAAAGTCATGAGGCAGCAATCATATCACTTACCAAAGGGTTGAAGTTGAGAGAGAGGTTAAAGAAATGTTAGACCTAGGAGTAATTGAAGAATCCAATAGCAAGTGGGTCAGCCCAATTGTTCTTGTCCCGAAGCCTGATGGGTTCAGTCAATTTTGTATATATTTTTGGCAGGTCAATGCCATATCGCATTTTGACACTTACCTGAAGTGCAGAATTGAAGATATTATTGAACAGCTGGGAGGGGCTCAATATATAGCTGCATTAGATCTGACCAAGAGTTATTGGCAGATACCCTTGGAGACTGCATCAAAAGAAAAGATGGAACTGCTCAAGGGCTGCACCAATTTATAGTCTTGTCCTTTGGCCTTAATGGGGTGCCTGCCACATTTCAAAGGGTCATCAATTGAGTTCTACAGCTTCATCAGGCTTATGCAAGTGCATACCTGGATGATGTGGTAATCTTTTCCACAGATTGGGACAGTCACTTAAGGCATATGAAAGCTGTCTGTGCAACTCTATGACAGGCTGGGCTCATGGCCAACCTAATAAAGTGTGCCCTGGGACAAATGGAGGTATAGTATCTAGGGCATATTGTTGGGAGTGAGGAGGTGGAACCACTGTTGTCCAAAGCTGAGGCCATTAAAAATTGTATGGTTTCTCAAACCAAGAAACAAGTTTGTGCATTTCTTGGCCTTATCGGGTATTATAGGAAGTCTATGCCACGGTTTGTGAAGAAAAAGTCCCATTGACTGATCTGTTAATAAATTCCCAGCCCGACAAGGTTCAGTGGGGGAACTCCTGTGAACAGCCATTTCAATCCCTTGAGGAGACCCTTTGCAGGGAACCAGCGTTGCATAATGTTAGTTTTCAAAACTGGTTTATTTGACAGATGGATGCATCTGGGGTTGGGCTCAGGTCAATCTTGAGTCAGAAAGAGGGGAGGAAGAGCACCTGTATTATACCTTAATAGAAACCTTACCAATGCAGAAAGAAGGTATTCAACCACAGAAAAAGAGTATCTGGCAGTAAAGTGGGCCATCGACTCATTATGGTACTACTTGCTAGGAAAGTCCTTTATCCTAGTAACTGACCATGTGCCTTTAAAATGGATAGGGTTAATGAAAAACTCCAACCCTCAGCAGTGCTATATTTCCCTTCAAGCATACGACTTTGAGGTAGTCCATAGACAAGGGAAGGATCACATTAATGTGGATTTCCTCTCCCAAGAAGCAGGTAAAACAGAGGGGAAAGAAAGAGTTCCTGTCCTGGAAAACAAGAGGGAGGCATGTGATTGGGTATATAGCCTATCATTAGGTTTAAAGAAAAATAAGAGAGAGGAAAAGACATGGCAGTCCCAGGATCCAGCCCAGGTTTTCGCTACTGCCAGACCTAGGATAAAGGGTGGGCTGGCTTCTCGGCTAACCCATGAGGGTGAGAACATGAGGGTCAGAGCCACAACAGGGTATAAAAGCCAGGAAGCAGAGAGGAGCTCAGTCTGCTGGAGAGACTCTACCAATGAGGAGCTGCTGGAACTGCTGCTGACCTGAGGAGCATCTAAGACCTGTGTTTCCCTAAACTTTACTGGATGAAGTAAACCTCTGTTAGAATTTGAGAATTCTGATAGAACTTTGCTTGTTGCTTGGAGAAGTTATTTGTGGGAACTTAATAGTGGAGCTTGAAATGCAAACATAAAGCCTAGTCTGACAATGGGTGCTGGTGGCACTGGCTCAGAGGCCAGTCAAAAAGCCCTCTGACCTGGAGAAAGCCACGAGGGAAGTGTCAGTAATGCCAAATTGTGAGCCCTAGGTTCAACTGTTTGTGGAGAAGAATTGTTTAATGTCCCATTAGTGAGAAACTGACTATGAACTTGCCAGTTGGGAAAACTAAAAAGGTATTTTGTGGAACTTTCAAATATATGGATCTTGGATTATGTGCTCATCCCGGGGTTAGGATTACCAAGGCAGGGCGTTTGTTGTTGACCATCTTTATATCACCAATGCTTGGCTGATTCCTATGTATATGTGTCTTTGGACCTTCTTTTGAGGTGAAGGTTAAACTAATCTTGGGATTATACCCTACTGGAGGATGGTCTACTATACAAGGAACCCAGTGGAGCAGGCCAGGGCATTTCACTCAAATAGGGGGTCATTTTGGAAGCACTATTCATACTCTGGATGTCTGAAAACAGGCATAGAGAAGTTCAAAACATAGAGATGTCTCCAGTGCCATTTAGAAGCTGGGACAGTGGGCATCCAAATCTGAACAGGGACATATTGGAGACATGGCTAGAGCATTCCCAGGAACCTGATCTCAAAACATCCTGGGTGTCAGGAGTCACATCTAAGTTTAGACCTGCTCCAGGCAGGAACAAGCATCTAGAAAATGCTTGTTTGAGCTGAAAAGCATCCAGAGGGTATAGAGAAGAAAGAACTCCATCACCCCCGGTACTCAACACAATTTCAGTGATAGCTACAGGGAGATTTGAACCCAGTAATCCAACCATTAGGATATTCCTATTTGCTCAATTTCTGAAATACTATTCTGGGGATGTACTGTATATGTAGACACTCCCCACAGACATCCATATTGGACAAGTCTATGCTTGTGTAATCATGTCTAGACATGGACATGACTGCTTTTTATCAGACATTCTGGTTTAGACGTCCCAGATTGCACTTGGGCATCCCTTCTAAAGTTCCTCTCATACAGTACCACATTGCTCAATAGTGTGCCTTTTTGTTCAGTAATGCACACTATTTATCAATATTTGCACTACTGAAGAATAGTAGACTCTATTGAACAATAGCGAGCATTATTGATGACATTTCTCCCAGAACCAAAGCAAAAACAAATAAAATAAAAAAATCCTATAAATGACATGGAAAACCAAATTAAACGGAAAATGCTAACCTGCACACCCCAAGTATAGACTGCAGCGGCTGGGGTTGATTAGTTCACATTCAACCACTCTGCCACATATGGCTAGACTTGCAATTTCAATTGCACAGGGCGCTGAAGAGAGATACCCTACCAGCAGCTATTTGCTGATGGGTGAAGGAGATCATCAAGGGATGGTGGAGGGGAGGGATACATATGTCACAGAGATGATTGATAGGGAACATTTGTATAAGAAAATTGATTTAGGGTGCGAGATGTGGGAGTGGTATGCATGTTTGTATAAAGGGATTTACAGAAGTATTTATTTTATTTCATTTATTTATTTATTTAAAAGTATTTCTATACCACCTTCTCCTTCAATCAAGGTGGTCTCCACAGCAAACAATCAAAAGAGTGTTTCTAGTGTTTTCATGCAGTGATACAGATAGTGTGTTTGTGGTAGTGTATATTCGATTGTAGGTGAGCTATTTACATCATGCACTATTATACATTCTTATATACAAGGGTCAGGGGAGGGGGGTAGGTATTTTGTTCTTGCTTGGTGAGAGTATCAAGTGACATGTCCATAGTGTTCAATGAATAGTGTTGTCTTAAGCTGCTTCCGAAAGTCTTTGAGGTTTGTTGTTAGTCTGTTGTTAGTAGGAGCAGATGGTTGTATAAGAAGGAACTGTGCGGGCAAAAGAGGATTTCTGAGTGTGTCTTGGCAAGATTAAGGGAGGGAGGTGTTTTATGGGTGTGTTTGAAATAAAAGCAGCAGGAGGTGGCAGTGTAGGAGAAAGGATTGACATTGAAACAACCAAGTCTAACCTATCTGACATCACCCCCATACTATATAACCTCTACTGGCTCCCAATAGCATACAGAATAAAATATAAGCAAATCATCACTGCTTTTAAATTGCACAACAATATCTCCCCCTCCTACCTTTCCACCATAAGAAAATCTCAAACTGACCACAGACACAGGCGAGAGCGTGCACAAAACCTCCTGCAAATACCATCCCTAATACGCAAAACCAAACAGTATGCAAGCAATAGGGCATTCAGATATACAGCCCCTATACTCTGGAACGCTCTCCCTGACCAAATCAGGGCAATCAAAGACCTCCTAATATTCCGCAAGGAATTAAATACACACTTTTTCTCAGAAGATTATAATGCTCACCTCTCTAACAACACATCCAATAATTCTACTCTCCCTCCTTCCCCCCTAAACAGCCTAACACTTCCTATCCCCTTACCTTAACTCATTGTAAATAGCTAAGAGAATCTAGCCATCACTATGCCTTTGTAATAGTGTGCACTGATATTTAAATAGTTTTTGTACTAAGTTCCATGTTCAAATTGTGTAGTGGTTAAATATGTTCCATGTACCTTTGAGTTATAGTTCCATGTAAACCGCCCCTGATCGCTGGAAGGGGTGGTATAAAAAAACTGTTCAAGTAAATAAATAAATAAATAAATAAAGTGCTATTGTAATAGACAAGGATGACAGGGTGAGAGAAGTGACAAAGGCTTTAAGAAAGGTTTGACAATTTTCTGGAGGAAAAGTTCATTAAATATTATTAACTAGGTAGACATGGGGAAAGACACTGCCATCAGTGGGCACAAGCAGCCTTAAACCCATCTATTCTTTGGGATCCTTCCAAGTACTTGTGATCTGGATTGAACACTATTAGAAACAGAATATTGGGATTGATGGACCATTGATTTGATCCAGTTCTTATGTTATGTTCTTATGAAGACTTTCCAGGGGCATGGCTTAAACTTACAAGGTTGCAGTGATATTCAGCCACTATCCGGTTAGGTTTATTCATTTAAAGAGGAATAATAGAAAATAATTTATAGAGTTGTACCTTTAAAATAATTAATTCTTAAAGTTTAAGCTTAATATGGGGATCTAATACTCTTACAGGATCTGCTTCAGATGCAAATATATTAAACATGAAAGCAAAGTAATCTAAAATAGCCCACTCTTCTTTTCAGTAAGTAAATATTTAAATAATGGAAGTGAACTCATAAGTATGGAGCATGGAATGATGAACAATTTGCTCCATTCTTTTATCATCAATGCTCAAATCTCCATTTTCATTAATTAATTAATTAATTAATTTATTTCATTTTTTTGGACTGCACATGCAGAATCCTCTCCATGCAGTTCACAACAATCGAAATACCATCATACATTTACAAACATAAGCAGCAGCAGTAACCCACCTCCAACCCAATCAACCCTCATCCCATTTCATAACCATTGGTGCATCCCCCTCATAGGCCCTATAAAACAGATGTATTTTAAGCGATTTCTTAAACTATTCTCAAATCCCTTTCCTGACAAAGCCCAACAGGAAGTGCATTCCAAATTTGGGGGCTTGTTCTGAGAAGGCTCTGTTCCTATGAAAACGTTCTTGTATCACTGTCATATCTGTGACTACCAACAGTTATCCCGCCCCCTCCCATGATCTCGAAGAGTAACTCGAAGCATGTGGTGTCAGCCTAGAGGACAAATATCCACAGCCTTTGACACAGTCTCACATATAAAAATGATACAACGGCTTTATAAAATTGGTCTTCGCAGCAACACGTTGAAATGGTTTCAATCCTATCTTACCAATAGAACTCAACAGATAAAATGTGGTGATCAAAAATCATCATGCTTTAGCATGGCACAAGGAGTACCTCAAGGTTCGTCTTTGTCCTCTATTCTATTCAATCTTTACATTCAACCTATTTGCAACATTCTCAAAAAAATATAAAATACTATATCACATTTATTGAGATGATATTATGGTTTATACTCCAATAAATATTCAAGCACCTGACATCGCCACTATAACTAACTACTTGATTGAGATGATTGCATGGCTTAGTGATAACAATATGTCAATCAACTATAATAAAACAGAGGCCATGTTTATAACTAGAGGAAACAACTTTGACTTCCCTTCTACTATCTGCATCTGGGACAACTACATTAAAGTAAAAAAAGAGGTAAAATACCTTGGAATCACATTAGATATGAAGTTAAACCTACATTCTCATATTCACAAAACTACTGCTAAAGCATATTATAAATTGAAACTCATAAGGAGGCTCAGACCAATTTTAAATCAAGACCATTTTAGAACTGTATGTCAAGCAATTATCACGCCTATATTAGATTATGGAAATTTGATTTATCATGGTCTCCCTATTACATCTATTTACCCCCTTCAATTGTTGCAAAATATGGCAGCTAGAATCATTACTAATTCTGCAAAAAGTGATCATGTCACTCCAGAGGCTTCAGAGCCTCCACTGGCTGCCTATACAAGCTCATATAAAATTCAAGGCTACATTGAATATTTTTAAAATCTTCAATACTATCTCAGTTAATGTCCTTCAAAACCTAATAATTAAACATACTAGCTTGAGACCGCTTCAGTATGGACAACAGAATTGCTATTCCATTTGATTTCCATAAAACAAATCAGGCAACATCCAAAAGGGATCCGTGATTATATGTGCCCGAACTATGGCAGATGATGGGAATACGTGTCCCACAGTGGAGGCGGAGGTGGCAGGATAGTTACAATGATGGATGGACAGAGGAGTGGTGGTGCCATGCAGATGAGGCACAGGCAATTCAAGCACGAAGAGGCGCAATGCAGGAAAGGGTAGCAGTGCAGGACATGGGTTGGCAGCTTGCACAGGCCGACAGGACTCTACACAGCTGACAGACTCAGATAGATGGACCGAAGGAATGTCAGCAACTGTGGCAAGGGTATTATGGGCTGGCAGCACAAATCTGCAAAAATATGCCTTTTACAGGCATGCAAACTATTTGAGTAGGACAGGCATGAAAGGAAGGAGCAATGAGAAATTGAGCCCATGACCACTGCTGAGAATGGCATTGTACTAACCATTAGGCTATACCTCCATGGTATATCCCACAGCAATGGCTGGGTACAGAAGGACTGCAGGTCACCGCACAAACTCTCTGCTCTGCGTGCCAGGATAGGGTAACCCCACCAGTACCCATGATGCAATGCACATGCTAAAGAGCTGTCTACTTCTTTATGGTGACTGAAGCACTCCACTCTAACAATTAACCTCAGTGGTGAAATCTCTTCAACTAGATATTATTTTTGAACGGAATATTGTTCATAACAGTCTTCTATCAAACTTGTCTTCAAACAACATAGGAACGGGAAACCTGGGCACTAAGAAATAGTCAGAATTTTACCACAATACCAGGAGGTTTCAGACCATATACCGCGCCTAAGCAAATGCTCATTTGATAAAGCAACAGCGCTCTGGTTACATCAATAACCTTCCTGGATTTATTTTCATTTTTTTGTATTTTTATGTGGTTAATATTTGCACCTGATTTCCACCTCCACCAAACTTCTAGTGATAGAAAAGAATCGTAGCTTTATCTCTTGTATCTTCGCCTCAACGCTTCCCCCGGTACCACATTAGCGTTTCACTCCGAGTAGGAGTTTCTTCAGGAGGATCTATTAAAACAGACATAATGTGACAACATCCACTAAAAAACTCCCACTGTGGTTATCTAAAAAGTATAAAAACTCGTTTATGATTCATTCTTATACACAATGTCAGGAATAACGCTTTGCAAAAATCCCCTTGTACTCACTAAATAGTCGCTGCCCGCGTTTCACCCTTGTTTCCTGAAGTGACTAAAAAAAAACATGTAATGTTAATGATCGTTAGCGCGTCATAACGCGCGTTATGACACGCTAACGATCGTAATGCCCTGTGGCGCAGTAAAACACAGCAGAAGGTGGAGAGAGGGCGGAGAGAAGGGGTCAATGGGCAGAGAGTGGGCGGGGAGTGGGCGGGAAGAGGCTCCCTTCACACTAACGCGCTGATTTTCAGAGCTGAATTCCAACGCGAATGAAAACCTGCTGTTAAAGGCATATTAAAGGGGAGAGAAACCATTTAAGTGTCAGCAATGTACAGCCCAGGCAGGGAAACAAAAAAAAGATGATAAGTGTGATACATGTGCACAGAACAAAAGGGCACAGAAACACTGAAAATGACCCCAACAAACTGGAAAGAAACAATAACCAAGCTGGCCAATAGTGGTATCAATGAGAAACATCAACCCCTCCCCCCCCCCAAGTAAGCTCCATAGAACAGATATAAATCGTGGAAGGGTCTATACTCCGTCCCCATACAAGGTGAATGGGCCCACAGTGAAATAGCGCTGCTCAGGGCTTTCACCACCATCAGACAGGGTTTCTATGGTGTGCTCATGTCCCGCAATAGCAGGGAGGGCATGTCAGAACGGCAACTGGACAGATTCCGGAGAAGGGGATACAGAGGGCCGCAGGCGGCACATGCTGTGGTGGACCTGGGCCACAGAGCGGACTAGGGCGATGCCTAGGTGGCCCATACTAATGCTAAAACAGCAGAGCAGCCAGACAGCAACTTCTGAAGGTCCAACATGGGCATGAGTGGGTTTCCCAAAGTGTCACAGGGGATAGTACCCAACAGCTACCCCCAAGGGCACGGAACATTGGCAGGCGGGGCTGGGGGGGAGAGTGGACGTCTATGCAGGCACCCCTACCCCAGAGCTTGCACCATAGGCAGCTGCCTAACTGCACACTGGATGGCCTGAGACTGCGCACCACCAGCTCCACCAGCAGAAGGGCATGTCAGCATGGTGGCTGAGGGATACTGGTGGTGGAGGGGGCAGTGGCAGCTGCCCAGAGCAGACCGTGGCCTAGCCCTGTGTAGGTGGGTGCCATGCACTGCAACAGACAGGCCCTGTCTGACCAACAGTCATGGTATCACCAGGGAATACACCATCTCTGTGGTAACATGGTGGTGCAGTGCACAAAACCAGTGTATTCAGAAGCAGAAGGTCACAGGTTCAAGTCCCAGCTGTGGTTTCTGCCAACCCAGTCCTCATATTTTACCCACTACTATAACGTGCTAATACAGACAGAACCTTTCGTGCAGATGACGTGAACATGCCCAAAACACCTACATTTTACCCTACAGAGCACAGACACCATAAACATGCACATTACCTAGAGCAGAGCCTCCCAAATGCAGTCCTGGAGGGCCAAACACCATTCAGGTTCCATGCTGCCTCTGATAAAGATGCCTGTGCTGCATTTCTATGCGCCACCCCCATGGTATGCAGATGTATCTCATGCATATTCATAAGGGACAGCAGGAAAACCTGAACAGTGTTTGGCACCGCAGGACTGGAGTTGGGAACCTCTGCCGTAAAGCAGCAGCCAACAGGGGCAGACACACCCACACCCACAGGCCCCATTATCCAAAGCCTCCTGGAGAGGCAGGACTTTGGGCTCTGCGTGCATCTCCCAATACTAGCACTTTCATACCTTAGTAATGCCACCCTAAACCTGGGAATATGGTACACATCTATCAAAAGGTTGCTATGATTACTGGCAGATAGCAATTCCTAGGTTAAGTACAATTTCCTGAGTGAGCTGCATCATAGCAACCTTTCTGATGTCTGTGGAGTGTGCTACAGGTCTTGTGTCTGACAGTGTTTACCAACCTGGGGAGTGACTCCTACAGTATTGCGTACCATAGCCATGCCTGCACTGTGCCAAGGACTGGTGTGGTGGCCTGGGCTGCCCAACACCTCTATAGTTGCACAATGCTGGCATAGGTGTGGGGAGTGTGTGTCTGTCTATCCAGTGTGTGGTGGCTGACAACACCCTCCACAGCCCACACTGCTAGCACTGTTGCCAGTATTGGCCTGCCAATGTGCATAATGAGGAGCAAGGTACCGTGGGAATAGCCTGGATAGGGTGGCCTGGCCTGGCCGCATCTGCACAGGGCATAGGGCAATGCCCAGACATTGTAGTGCCCGGTACCACCTGCACGGACAGGGTGGCCATAGCATGTCCTGCTGGGAGGTCACTCTCACCCTGACTGAGCAGTGACCATGGCATGGCTAGGTTTCCCCATAGTGCTATATAGTATTTCTCATATTTATTTTATTTTATTTATTTATTTATCCATTCTTATATACTGCGCTATTCAAGGTCAGTGCGGTTTACATAAAACATAATGTTTGCATTACATCAGAACAGTGATATCAATGCTTACATTGTAACAGGGAAATAAACCTGGATTGAACGGGGAAGAAGAGACTAATAAGCTGTTAACAAGTTTAAATAGCAGAGTTAAAATATGAATATGAACTATTTACATATTTACTGGTTGGAATTAGTAGTGTAGGAATGTGGAGTCAGTGAGATGTACCCGATGAGATAGTTAGGTATATTCTTGGTTCTAAGGCAGGATGTTAGTGTGGAGGGGGGTTAATGAGGTGAGAGAAATGAAGGAGGAATAAATGATGCTTTAAAGCTTTTCTGATTTGGGGAAGGTCCCTAATTGCTCGGAGGTGTGGGGGGAGGCTGTTCCAGATTCTCGAGGCGTAGAATGCAAAGGCTCTGTTCCTGGTTAGTTGATTACACTTTATGGATTCGCGAGGGATAGTAAGGGAGTTGGCGGTTGCTGATCTTCTCAGTCTGATGTTAGGATTGATTGTAAGGAGTGCTGAGATGGATGACGGAGACAATTGGTTAATGGCCTTGAAGGTTATCAGTAGAGCTTTATAGGTGAGTCTACTGTGCAGCGGTAACCAATGGAGTTCCATCAATATGGGCGTAATGTGATCATTTCTGGCTGTGCCGCTTAAAATGCGTGCTGCTGCATTCATGGCCATTTGGAGCGGGTTAAGGGTGCTCTTGGGGAGCCCATGAAGGATTATGTTCGCGTAATCAAAATGAAGGATTACCAGTGCTTGGCAGATAGTTCTGAAGTCTTGTGGTGCTAATAAGGGTTTAAGGTGCCTTAAAGTTGAAATTTTGTTGCAGACGGATTTGGTCATGTTCTTTATATGCTCTTTAAAGTTAAATTGATTGTCGAGCGTGACTCCCAAATACCGTATGGCAGATCTGCATGGGAGTTCTGCATCGTGTACTTTCAAGGTGGCGGGGGGGGGGGGATAAGTTCTTGTTCCTGGAGATAAATAAGACCTCCGTCTTCTTGAAGTTTATCCTCAGATTCTGGGATAAGAGCCAGTCATTAATTGCGTTGAAGCAGTCGACTAGTTTGGAGGTGTCTGGATGCATAATTTTAACCGGGGTGAACAGTAGGACATCATCTGCGTAGATTAGGCTGAGGAAGCCAAATGAACGGATAATGTTGCAAATCGGCTGCATGTAGATGTTAAAAAGTAGGGCAGATAGGGAGGAACCTTGAGGGACTCCCTGCTGTTGCTGGAAAGGCTCCGATGTTGATGGTCCTACTCGGACGTATTGCAGATGATTGGATAGGTACGATTTGCACCATTCACATGCAAGTCCTTGAATTCCTTTTTCTTGAAGTCTGGAGAGGAGTAAATCATGGTTGACAGAGTCGAAAGCTGCGGCTATATGGCTGGGATGTCCGGCTGGAGGATCGACGACGGCACACTCCCTCCTGGGAGCTGTGGGGGTCCAGAGAGGGCCGGAGATGCTGGCACAGCTCTTTTATTGCAGGAGATCTGCCCTGATTGGGCAGCAGCGTGGCTGGGATGTCCGGCTGGAGGATCGGCGACGGCACACTCCCTCCTGGGAGCTGTGGGGGTCCAGAGAGGGCCGGAGATGCTGGCGCGGCTCTTTTATTGCAGGAGATCTGCCCCGATTGGGCAGCAGCGTGGCTGGGACGTCCTGCTGGAGTATGGGCGACGGCACACTCCCTCCTGGGGGCTGTGGGGGTCCAGAGAGGGCTGGAGATGCTATCATATGTGATATTTATGGGTTTGCTTTTGGGGCCCAATCACTGACTTATCTGCTTGGTGTGTATGCTGATATCCCTGTTCTGGATACATGCATCTCCTCCAGGACCATGCACTATGGACTAGCTGGCGGACTGTCTGCAGCTAGTATGTGTCTTGCTGGCGCAGCGGCTGGAGGCTTGCTGCTGGAGAATGTCAGATAATGGTGGGGGTGCAGCTGAGCATTTCCAGACCTGCCATCTGGCTGCTATTGCGTTATGGATGTGTACTGCTCTGCATTGCCTGCGCTGTAGGGTGTTTGATCTCTAGCAGGACTGGGGTGATGGTTCCCTCTACTGCCACCATTGGATCTGTTGGCGGGAGATCCTGTCCCCCACCCTGAGCCCCAGAGGTGCGTTGGGTGGTGGTATGTAATCTCCCTGGTAACCACAGCAGAATGTGGGTGTGGTGCCGTGCAGTCCTCCTGTAGCCAGACAGGTGTTTATTAGTAGCTCTAGCCCACTGGTTACTTCACTGCCCATGGAGCCAGCGGTCATGGGTTCACAACCCACAGTGGGGTTCATCGATAGGGCTGTCTTAGGCATTGTCTATTTTTATTGTGTATTAGTGCTGCTGGCAGGACCACCCTCAGGGTACTGTCACCTTAGGGTGGCTCGTAAGGCGCCTTATAGGGCGCCTTATACGGCACCCTATAAAGCGTCTTATCAGGTGCCTTATATGGTGTCCTATAGGGGATATTATAGGGTGCCTTGGCAGACAGCACACTTTATAATGTGCCCTATGGAGTGCCTTCTAGGGTGCCTTATGTGGCACCTTAGGTTACGCCAATGTGAGGGTGTGTTTGCTGGCAGCACTATTACAGTACACCTAAATTTCCTCACAGCCCAATACCTAACCCTTTCCAGGCCAAGCCCAACACTTTCGGGATCCACACTTCTGCCTAAATATTCCTATCAAATGGTATAATACATGACCATGGCAGAGGAAACGTCACTATTGGAACATATTGAATAAGACGGGTACAATTTTCCTGACATATGCAAACTTTAACCTGGCTGCAGACTGTGGATTAAAATATTATAGTAGGCCTTCAAAGGGTTACACATGACACCTCAGCCAGCCTTATTCATTAGGCACACTGGGGAATCGAATCCATGACCCTTGTACTATCAGTCTGTGTAGTAACCATTGTGCTACAGCTCTGTTTCTGTATTTGGGTGTCTGCGCGCCTTCTTACGCTTAACGAGCAGTAACGTGCCCTGTAATGATCGTTGCTGTGCGGCACGTTATAGCGTGCGTTATCACTAACGATGTACCGCCCATGTCCTTTTTTGGCATTTCTTCCACTAACGCGGCTCCTAACGCGAATGACACTAACGCAGTTTAGTAAACATACCGCTATATGTTTTCTAATTCTGCTATATCATTTTTAAGATATGGTGACCAGAATTGCACACAATATTCAAGGTGCGGTGGCACCATGGAACGATACAGAGGCATTATAATATCCTTGGTTTTATTCTCCATTCCTTTCCTTATGATTCCCAGCATTCTATTTGCTTTCTTGGTTACCGCTGCACACTGGTTGGAGGGTTTCAATGTGTTATCCATAATGACACTTAGGGGCTTGTTTACAAAGCCGCGGTAGCGGTTTGCGATCGTAATCGGAGCCGCGGCCCCATTGATTTCAATGGGGCCGCGGCTGCGATCGCGATCGCGAACCACTACCGCGGCTTTGTAAACAAGCCCCTTACATTTTTTCCTGAGTGGTAGGTCCTAATGTAGAACCTTATATCGTGTAACATAGTTTGGTTGTTCTTTCCTAGGTGCATAACTTTGCACTTTTCCACATTAAATTTCATCTGCCATTTGGATGTCCAGTCTTGCAGTTTTTCACAATTCTCTTGCATTTTAACAACTCTGAATAATTTTGTGTCATCTGTGAATTTGATCACCTCACTCATTATTCCTATTCCAATTAAAAAGCAGCAGCCCCAAAGCAGATCCATGGAGTACTCCATTGAGAAAATTGGCCATTTAGCCCTACTCTAGCTTTTTATCTTTTAACCAGTCCCTGATCCACAGTACTACACTGCCTCCAATCTCATTGTGCTTACAATTACATGCCAAGTCCAAAAAAATCACTCCACCAATACATACATAATCACATCAGGTGTCTATAGAAATATGCATATAAACATGGAAGGAGAAAAGAGCCTCAGAATCCAATGCAGCGAACTAGCATAAGCTTCACATGTTTGAATCCACCTCTCTACATTTATGGCTCTAAAAAACTCCTGCCACATCACAAAACAAATTGTTTTTCAATTGCATCAAATTGTAATTCAAAACACCCGCAATCTCTCAAAGCATGGATTAACTGAACATGATTTGACTGTGATGAGATTTCCTAAAACAGACATGTCATGTATGTAATGTGCTTGAAAGCTGTGAAACAAGCTCACCAAAATATAAAACCGAACTTATCTTTACATGCTGGCAAAAGGGGCATGTTTGATGTAGAAAATATTTTTAATGAATATGCATGAGATGGATTTGCATGCATACTATCTAACCTACTTCTAGCCATTAAGGATTGGAAGTAAGTGACACTGTTCTAGGTGCTCACTTTGAGATGTACCCCGTATGGGCCCGATATTCCAAAGCAATTACATGGTTTATAGACCTGTAAACCATGTAACTGCAACTAAGCAGTTGTACCGCTCCTCCTCTTAACTCCTGGGGCTCGGGCTACTGCTGTTACTACGGCACTCTGTGACAGCAAGAAGCATAACAGAACTATTGGACTAGCCAACAAGCAAAATTTAATTAAACCAATCAACACTATTGACAATTGTCATTACCTTTAGCAATATATAAAAATAGTTCTATTTACTGTGCATATCAAATTATTTTTATCTATTTATTTTGAGATACGCACGTCAAGAAACATGTCTTGAACAGAAATCACAGAATACAGGAGCTGAAAGTGGACACTTTAGAGTGGCTCCTCTTTGTCTACTTCCCTGGCCAAAAATGAATGAAATGAATGAGAATTTGTTTGGTTCTGTCATTTGACTGAAAACAAATGCACATCCCTATGAATCACTGTATACCAGCTCAGAACAAAGGGAGGACCTGCAGGACTTAACAATGGGGAGGTAAGCTCCTGCCATGCTCCTGACATCATCGTTGAGCCCCCCCCAGGCTTCTTTTTAATCAATGCACCACCAAGGTGTATTGGCACCTAAGGGCCCATGCCTAAGGGCCATGCCATAGGGCCCTTAGACATTGCCCTTGGAGTGGCAGAGGAGTCCCCACCCGAACTTTGCCCAATGCTGCTGCCAGTCCTAGGTAAACACTTTTTTGGTTTCCCAGTCTCAAACTTTGACCTGACTCACTACTTGGCTCCTCTGCAAAGATAGGCTTGTCTCCACAACTGCATGCACAGAACCGAGGACACAGGAACTCCCCATGTGGGCCTCTCATTACTTCCTCGTCACTCTGTTCCTATTAAACCTTCTCCACTACACAAATGCTCCAGCAGGGGGCCTCCCACTTTCATACAAGTAGAACCACAGGACGCTCACTCTGTATGAACAATACCCCAATCAGCTTTGAATTAATCAATGCTAGATTGATTTGAAACAAAACCAACACTCTAGCAGACCACCTTCAAACCCACAGACTGACATAATGTGCATTACAGGGGCCTGACTAACAAACACTGACCAAGTCATTCTGAACCAGATCACATCGCCCACACACACCGCATTCAACTGTCCAAACACACACAAGAGTGGTGGGGGCATACTTATCCTGGCAAGGAGCCATCTCAGGTTTAAAACCTCTGCAACTGCCAATACAGAGTATAGTAACATGATCATTACTGAGAATAAATACATCGCTATCTGCCTCATCTATAGAGCTCCAAATGTCAATGCTGACGAGCTCTCCACAACACTCGAACCAGTGTGCGCATCTAATTCTCCCCACAAGCCACTGATTTTACTTGGTGACTTCAACATCAACTCTACTTCCAACAAGGAGGCCTATAGTTTCCTGAGAGCTATGAACTTATTGCAATGTACACAACTCCTAACAGTACCCACATGCCATCTAGACTCTACCCCAGACCTCATCTTCACCGCTAAATCGCTTCTAGAATTTAAAGCCATAACACCACCTTCAATCACCCCAACACCATGGTCTTATCATCATATCATAAGATTCCAAATGCCCATCCTCACCTAACCATACAGGAGCAAGAACAACACCTGGGCAGAAGATTCAATAACTTCCATAAAGATAATTTCTTACAAGAAATCCTTCCTAATTTAAACCAAGATTGCATAGACCTTGACAATATAATTGAAAATTGGAATAACACTATTGTTACAGCTGAAAAAGCACCAGACAAAAATAATATCATAACTTGGGGAAGAAGAATGAGATCAGTACCCTGGTACTCCAATGAAATAAGAGAGGCAAAGGAAAATTGAAAGAAGCTGGAGGCGGAACAAAGCCCAAGACACCTTGCAGCAGTACAGCATAAAGCAACAGGAATACAACAAACTAATCAACTGACACAAGCAAGAACACTACACCAACCTCAATCTGAAATCTACTAACAAACTCAGGGAGTTATTTGATATAGTCCGAATCCTTACAAAATACCGGCTCCCAAACATGGTGACACAATACATCCACAAGCCATAGCAAACTTCCTAATGATGAAATATAAGACCCTGCACCAGAACAATTCACCTAACAAGACAGGAGACACTGAAACCACATCCATCAAGGACACCTGGGGCAAATTCCACATGCCTTCCACTGAACACGTAGCTCACACAGTCTCCAAGCTAAACACCAGTACTGCATCATCTGACCCATGCTCAGTACCATTGATCAAATCAGCCAAGGAAGAGCTCAGCCAATTTATCCAAAAAATAGTGCAATGTTCCCTAACCCAAGGCTGCATGCCTACGACCCTCAAACATGCAACCATCCATTCAATCCTCAAGCATGCTTCCTTAGACAAAGATGACCCATCAGTGTATCGACCTACCTCAAGCCTACCCTTCTTTACCAAAATCATAGAAAAAAACAATACAGCTACAGTTACAAGACCGTGTAGACTCATAAGCACCACTGGACCCTCACCAACATGGTTTTAGGTCAAACCACAGCATAGAAACCCTACTTACAATGCTTTTTGACAACTTAATCAGAGGCATTAACAGCATAAAAATAGGCTTCCTCCTCATCTTCATAGACACCTCATCAGCCTTTGATACAGTATCCCACAACATCCTCCTGCAACGGCTAAGGACATTGGCCTCCACCACATCACACTCAAGTAGTTTCACTCTTACCTAAGAAATGGACAATAGCAAGTCAAATGTGGTGCAACCAATTCCACTCCATTCCCCGTCCTCCAGGGTGTACCACAAAGGTCATCCATATCAGAGCTGCTCTTCAACCTTTGTCCACCCCCGAAACAAAAACATGGGGAGGGGTGACCTGCACAGAGCGTCAGGTACACCTACTCTTGCCGTATTGCTGAGCAGACTGGATGGACCATGCTGGTCTTTATCTGCCGTCATTTGCTATGTTACTATAGGTGGAAAATTGAAAGGCTATGTCAGGAAATATTTTTTCACTGAAAGGGTGGTGGGTGCTTGGAATGCTTTCCCGATGGAAGTGGTGGGGGCAAACACGGTGACGGAATTCAAAACAGCATGGGACAAGCATAGTGGATCCCTTTACAGTAACAGGATAAAAACAAAATAAACTGAACCATCTAACTTCTCAACAAATAGGGGTGTCCTACATGGAGTGATGGATCCACCCCTAAACAAAGACATGGGGAGAGGTGACCTGCACAGAGCGTCAGGTGCACCTACTCTTGCCGTATTGCTGGGCAGACTGGATGGACCATGTTGGGCTTTACCTGCTGTCATTTATTATGTTACAATGTTACCTACAACCAGTCTGCAAAGTCATCAGAAAACACAATTTCCAATGCATGTTATATGCCAACGATATCATGATTTACACCCCAATCAACCTAGATAATCTGGACTACTCAACCATAATAGGATGCCTGGAAGACATGACTAAGTGGTTTGCCAACAACAACTTACATATAAGCTACAATAAGATCAAATCCCTACTTATCACAAGAAGTTCATCATTTACACTCCCACACTCAAATTACTCAATATGAACATACTTGTAAAGGAAGAAGAAAGATACTTGAGAGTCACACTGGACCACAACCTGAACCTACAATCCCACATCAATAAGACCTCCAGCAACACATATCACAAGATGAGCAGAGTCAGGAGGCTAAAACCTCTCCTCAGCCAGGATCATTTCCATACAGTATGCCAATCTGTTATTACACCCATCTTAGACTACTGCAAATCCCTATAACATGGCCTCCCAAAACAGACTATCCACCCCTGCAGATGGATCAGAACACCACTACACACATCATCAACAGCTTGGCAAGACATGAACCTATTACTCCCCTTCTGAACCAGTTTACACTGGCTCCCATTTCATTCCCATACCAGTTTTAAAATGGTACTAAACATTTTCAAAATACTGCAGAATACATCTGCCAACATCCTGAAGAACCTAATCAATAAAGATCCAGACAACTGACCCAGAAGGCAAAACAAGTCAAACCTTATTGCCCAAGGTGCTTACACAAAGCCTAAACAGTCCACATCTGGGAAGGCATTTTCCCTTATTGCATCAGCCCTACGGAACTCCCTACCAGATGATCTAAGAGTCACCATAGGCACTAAGGACTTCCGGAAAAAATTGAAAACATTCAGAATATAGAAAGACTAGGGGGCATGCAATGAAACTCCAGGGAAAACTATTTAAGACAAATAAGAGAAGATGTATTTTCACTCAACATGTAAGCAAACTCTGGATTTTGTTACCGGAGGATGCAGTAAAAGCTGTTAGTGTAGCTGAGTTTAAAAAAGGTTTGGAGACGTTCCTGGAGGAAAGGTCCATAACCTATTATTAAAAGGGACCCGGGATACCATGCTTGTGGAACCTGTGTTTTGGGGGGAAACTGCTAGGTACTTATGGGCTAGATTGGCCACTGTTGGAAACAGGATACTGGGCTTGATGGACTTTGGTCTGACCCAGTATGGCATATCTTATGTTCTTTTTATACATGGAACACTTCAGTAGCATTACCTAGTGGGTAGTATAGCCCCTCCTTCTCAATGTTTCCCCTGGCTCTGCGATGTCCCAAGCCTCCCTTTTTAACACCCCCACACCTTTGTCACCTCACTGTATATATTGGGCCCGTTTCTGCAGTGTACATCCTGGCCCTCTGTGCATCCAGTTAGAACCGGATGCACAGAGGGAGTTGCGATTCTGATCCCGCGGGGCACATCTAGCCCCATGGGATCAGAATCATGAACAGGCCTGTACATTCAGGCTGGGTCCACAGTTCCATCTGGCCTGCATGTACAGACCTTGCCCAACTAACTCAGTCTGGGCTTTACAATGGAGCTGCGGCACTATGGCATCTAGTTGCCATGGTATCGTGGCTCCATTGTAAAGCAGCAATCCCCGGCCGCTGGCTGCAAAGGTGCTTTCCCCACAGCCCAACCCTTGATATGGCCTCCTAAGGCCAGGGTCGGGCTGCGGGGAAGCTTCTGTGCCTCTTCCCACACTTCCCAGCCTCAGGCCTGCCAGATGCACCCGACTAGGGAACGTAGTGGAATAAGTTCCCCATCCAAGCTGTCAGCCCCAGATGTACAGGGATGACATTGGAATCTGCTCTGTTTGTCTGGGGCCGATGACTGTCCACCACCTGCCCTAATGCCACCCCCGATCAGCCCTTCCCTGCCCTGTCTAATTTCCCTGTATAATGAGCAGTGAAGTTAGAAGGGGTCGGGAGGGGGAACGAATAGCGGGGATGGATTTCCCAACGGGACATCCATCTCCGCTGTCCGTGCCTTGGTATGACCCCCATTGTATATAGGTTATCTTGTATATAAGTTATCTTGCTCATTAATTCCCGCATGTTTCCCCTCCACTTTCACCTCGTTACCATGTAAACTGTTCAACTTGCCATGTAAACCACTTTGATTGTAGAATAAGGCGGTATAGAAAACATATTAAATAAATAAATAAGTGCGATACTCAACAGCACTAATACGATTAGTGTGCTACTGAATATTCCCGGATACCTCTGCCAAACACCTGATGCTACAAAGTTAGCATCGTGGCATTCCAAGGGGAGTACCTGGGGATAACTGGTCAGTGGTGATGTTCAACCACTGTCCAGTTATCCCTCAGTAGTGAAAGTCAATTGCAGAAAAAGCTATCCTAACTTTTGCCGTTGAAGCTAATCGGACAATGGCTGAATATTGCCACTGTCCCATTAGCTTCCACACCATGCAGTGCTGTGTGGCAGACCAAGATATTCAATGCCAGTGGATGGATATGGTCCCAGCATTGAATATCTGGGTTAACTCTTCAGTGATGATGGTTAAGCGCTGTACTCGTGCTAGCTGCCACTGAATATCAGACCCTATATATTTTTGTTACATAGAAACATAGAAACATGATGACAGAAAAAGACCATATGGCCTATCTAGTCTGTCCTTCCATATCAACCACTACAACAGACCCCTTTTTTCCTTTAGAGAATCTCTGTGTTTGTCCCAATGCTTCTTTGAATTCAGATACTGTCCTCATCTCTACCACCTCCACTGGGAGACTATTCCATGGATCCACCCTCTTTCCGTAAAGGAATATTTCCACATATCACTCCTGAATCTACTCCCTTTCTCCCTCATCCCATGTCCCCTAATAGCAGTACTTGCTTTCAATCAAACGAGTCTCTCCTGTGCATTTATGCCTCAGAGGTATTTAAATGTCTCAATCATATCACCTCTATCCCACCTTTCCTCTAAGGTGCTTTGTTCCCTCCTGAAAGCTTTTGAGAATCCTAGAATCACCATATGGGCATAATTTTATGAACCTTTTCCATACATAAAATGCTTATCTATGTGCAGAAAAGGCCTTATAAAATTAAGTCACACCTAAAAGTAGCACTTTCTTGTCGAGTAAGTTGGCTTATGTAATGAGTTGCAATTTATCTGTGCATTTTATCAAAATGTGTGTAGGTGCTTAAAGTACAGACTGACATTTATACCTGTCTAGGCACGATTTCTGCAAGATTTATGCTAACATTTTGTAAAGAAACAGAGGTACTTATGTGTCTATAAAATAGGCGCTTTCTCCATGCCCAAACCCAGATGCTGTATAATCTCTTGAAAAATTGTATTTGTGTCTATAGCTTCTCTAAAATTCAATCAGCAAACTGCATCTTTTTTCTTTTAGTATTTTGAACAGTTTATTTGCAAAGCTAAAACATGCAAATGAGAGATCATCTGTTTAATGCCTTCCATCTTTGAATTTGCAGGCTCGCAGTAGGTAAAAGTGCTTAGTGAGAATACTTTAAAGTAGATATACCTCAAAATATTGATGTCTGCTTATCAATAAATTGGATCACGTCATGAAACGTATATCTAAAAGTGAGCAAACAATTAGGGGTAGCTGTAAAACTAGAGGGCAAACAATGAAACTGCAAGGAGGTAAACTTAAAAGCAACATCAGGAAATAGTTTTTCACTGAAAGGGCGGTGGATGCTTGGAATGCCCTCCCAATGGAGGTGGTGGGGACAAATACAGTTATGGAATTCAAAATGGATCCTTTTATAGCAAGAGGATAAAATCAAAATAAACTTAACTATTTCTTATACCTCAACAAATAGAGGGGTGACCAGCATGGAGCTGCGAGTACATCTACTCTAGCCACTTTACTGGGCAGACTAGATGTACCATACTGGTCTTTATCTGCCATCATATACTGTTACTATGTTGCTATGTTACTGTAAATACATAATCTCTCTCTATACCTGTGCAATTGCAAATGCACATACTAGATAGTAAAAGGTCATTCAACAATTAAGTAGAAAACATAATGCAGCAGAGTAAAGTGTACTGTGCATGTTACTTGATAATAAATATTTAATGTTCCAGTCCTACATGTTATGTAACAATGAATATTTAATAAACCCGTTTAGAGTACCCTTTCTGTGTTTTATATAATTGCAGCGCCTTCAAAGTCCTTGTAATTTCCTGCTGGTATCTTTTATTCATCTTCATAAGACTCTTTCCTCAGGGATGTCTTCTATTTAAATGCAAGGTTTTTGTTCCACAAGTTTCATGCTTGCAGGAAGAATAAAGCTCAGAGAAAATAACCTATGTAATATAACAAAAATTGTTGCCACTAATCCAAGAAGTCTTTAAAAAAGTATTAAAAACGGAGAGTGAGTCCTACTTATGATCAAGAAATTTTTGTTTGACATACATATTGAAAATAAGATGAAATATGATGATATACATTAAAATAAGTAAGCCTTATAAAGATCATTTGACTTACATTGGATGCCTACTGTATGTTAATCCACAATATTCATGCCCTTCCAGCGGTATGCTGTATATTCGCTTTATAGAGAAAGTCAATCATATACAAACCTATTACAATATTCTCTACTAATTCAGAGGTTTAATATGTCTAATCATTGATCCATAAGCTTATTTTTATAACTTGCTTAACTTCCCTGAGTGTTGGGATAAGAATATAAAATATGCCATATTATGTCAGACCAAAGGTCTATCAACCTCGGTATCCTGTTTCCAACAGAGACCAATCTAGGTCACAAGTACCTGTCAGGTTCCCAACAGATAGACAGATTCCATGTTGCTTATCCCAAGAGTAAGCAGTAAATTTCCACAGTCCCCTTTAATAACTTTTTATGAACTTTTCCTTGTGGAATTTGTGCAAACCTATTTCAAACCCAACTACATTAACAGCTTTATATCCTCCAGCAAGGAATTCCAGAATTTGATTATGTGTTAAGTGAAAAAAATATTTTCTCAGATTAATCTTAAATGTGCTACTTTGTAGTTTCATTGCATGCCTCCTAGTCTTTCTACCTTTTGATTGAGTAGACAAATGATCTACGTTTACCCTTTTCACTTCATTCATTATTTCATAGACTTGTATTACATCTCCCCTTGTTGTTGTTAAGTGCTGTCGAGTCAGTGTCGACTCATGGTGACCCTTTGGATAGTTGTCCTAAATTATGTTTGGTCTTCAGTCAGGCAGCTCATTGTTGAGAGACTGGCACCTATAGCTGCTGATATTGTATGGATCTATCTCATTGCTGGCCTTCCTCTTTTGTGTTGACCTTCTACCTTGCTAAGCACGATGTGTTTCTTTCGCATGATGTGTCCAAAGTATGAAAGTCAAACTCTTGTCATCTGAATTTCTAAAGAAAGCTTAGGTTTGATTTCCTCTAGTATTGACTGGTTTGTTGTTTGGGCAGTCCCTGGTATACACAGTATTTGTCACCAGCACCATAATTCAAAGGCATCAATTTTCTTCCTAGAAACATACTGTAGAAACATAAACATGATGACAGAAAATGATCACATGGCCTATCTAGTCTGCCCTTCCATATCAACCACTACAACAGTCTCCTTTTTTTCCTTTAGAGATCCTCTGTGTTTGCCCCATGCTTCTTCGAATTCGGATAATGTCTTCATCTCTTCCACCTCCTCTGGGAGACTATTCCAAGGATCCACCACTCTTTCTGTAAAGAAATATTTCTGCATATTATTTCTGAATATATTCCCTTTCACCCTCATCACATGTTCCCTCGTAGCAGAGCTTGCTTTCAATCAAAAGAGGCTCTCCTCCTGTGCATTTATGCCAAGGATGTATTTTAAAGTCTGAATCATATCACCTCTATCCTGCCTTTCCTCTAAGGTGTACATATTAAGATCCATAAGTCCGTCCTCAAATGCTTTATAATGAAGACAACTAGCCATTTTAGTAACCACCCTCTGTACTGGCTCCAGCCTGTTTATATCCTTTTGAAGGTGCGGTCTCCAAAATTGCATGCAATACTCCAAATGAGGTTGCACCAAAGACTTATACAGAGGCACTATCACCTGTTTTCTTCTGCTGGCCATTCCTCTCCCTATGCACCCAAGCATCCTTCTAGCTTTTGCTGTCGCCTTTTCTACCTGTTTAGCTACTTTAAGGTCATCAGACGCAATCACGCCTAGGTTCTGCTCTTCTTTAGTGGGCAAAAGTACTTCACCCCCCTATACTATATTGCTCCCTTGGATTGCTGCAGCCCAAATGCATGACCTTGCATTTTTTAACATTAAGGGATATGTTTACTAAACCGTCTTAACGTGCGCTCTGTGATGTTATCGCGCGATAAGGTACCTTTTCACGCAATAATGGCGCTTTTCCAGGCGCACAGGTACCTTATCACGTGATAATGTGTGGAGCAGTGCAAACGAGCGCTGAAGGCGGGGAAAGGCTCCCAGAGGGCGGAGGAAGGCTCCCCAGGGGCGGAAAGAAGGGGTCAATGGGTGGAGAGTGGGAGAGGAGAGGCTCCCCACACACTAACGCTGTGAAATCCGAGGCTCACAACTAACGCCAGTGAAACCCTGGCGTTAGAGCTGATTTAAAGGGAAAAGAAACCATTTCCGTCAGCAATGAACAGCAAAACCAGGGAAACCTAAAAAACGTGATAAGTGTGATACATGTGTACGGAACAAAAGGGCAAATAAACAGTGAAAATGAACAGAAGAAAATGGAAAAAAAAAAAAAGCCAAGCTGGGCAATAGTGATCTCAATAGGAAACATCAAAAACCACTCCCAAGAAAGCACCAAAAAAAGGATATGAATTCTGGAAGTGTCCATGCTCCGTCCCCATACAAGGTGAATGAGCCCACAGTGAAATTGTGCTGTGCAGGGTTTTCCTCTCCATCGGACAGGTTTCCTATGGCATGCACATGTGCGTCAACAGCAAGGCAGGCATGTCGGAATGGCCAACTGGACAGATGCTTGAAAAAGGAATACGGAGGGCTGCAGGCGGCACATGCTGTGGTGCAGCTGGGGCACAGTGCGGACTAGGCAGATGCCTAGGTGGCACTTAGGAATGCTGAAACAGTACAGCAGCCAGATAGCAACTGATGAGGGCCCAACATGGGCACGAGTGTGTTTATCACAGTGTCACAGGGGATAATACCCAGCAGGTACCTCCAAGGGCAGAGAACATTGGCAGGCGGTGTTGAGGGGAAGCGTGGATGTCTATGCAGGCACTCCTACCACAGAACACGCACCATAGGCAGCCACCTACCTGCACACTGGATGGCCTGAGACTGTGCACCACCAGCACCACCAGCAGAAGGACATGTCAGCATGGTGGCAGAGGGGTACTGGTGGTGGAGGAGGGCAGTGGCAGCTGCCCAGAGCAGACCATGGCCTAGCCCTGTGTAGGTGGGTGCCATGCACTGCAACAGACAGGCCCTGCCGGACGAACAGTCATGGTATCACCAGGGAATGCATTGTCTCTGTGGCAATATGGTGGTGCAGTGCACACAGCCAGTGTGTTCAGAGGCAGAAGGTCACAGGTTCAAGTCCCAGCTGTGATTCCTGCCAACCCAGTCCAATTTTTTACCCACTACTAAAACGTGCTAATACAGACAGAACCTTTATTGCAGATGACGTAAACATGCCCAAAACACCTACATTTTACCCTATAGAGCACAGACTCCATAAACAGGCGCATTACCTAGAGCAGAATCTCCCAAATGCAGTCCTGGAGGGCCAAACACCATTCAGGTTCCATGCTGTCTCTAATAAAGATGCCTGTGCTGAATTTCTATGCACTGCCCCCATGGTATGCAGATGTATCTCATGCATATTCATGAGGGACAGCATGAAAACCCGAGCAGTGTTTGGCACACCAGGACTGGAGTTGGGAACCTCTGCCGTAAAGCAGCAGCCGACAGGGGCAGACACACCTGCACCCACAGGCTCCATTATCCATTGCCTCCTGGAGAGGCAGGACATTGGGCCCTGCGTGCATCTCCCAATACTAGCACTTGCATACCTTAGCAATGCCACCCTAACCTGGGAATACGGTACACAGCTATCAAAAGGTTGCTATGATTACTGGCAGATAGCAATTCCGAAGTTAAGTTCAATTTTCTGATTGAGCTGCATCATGGCAACCTTTCTGATGTCTGTGGAGTGTGCTACAGGTCTTGTGTCTGACAGTGTTTACCACCCTGGGGAGTGACCCCAACAGTATTGCGTACCATAGACATGCCTGCACTGTGCCCAGGACTGGAGCGGTGGCCAGGGCTGCCAAACACCTCTATAGTTGTACAATGCTGGCATAGGTGTGGGAGTGTGTGTCTGTCTATCCAGTGTGTGGTGGCTGCAAACACCCTCCACAGCCCACACTGCCAGCACTGTTGCCAGTATTGGCCTGCCAATGTGCATAATGAGGAGCAAGTTACCATGGGTATAGCCCGGACAGGGTGGCCTGGCCAGGATGCATCTTCACAGGGCATAGGGCAATGGCTGGGACATTGTAGTGCCCAGCCACCACCTGCACAGACAGGGTGGCCACAGCATGTCCTGCTGGGAGATCACTCTCACCCTGACTGAGCAGTGGCCACGGCATGGCTAGGTTCCCCCATAGTGCTATATAGCATTTCTCTCATGTGATGTTTATGGGTTCCCTTTTGGGGCCCAATCACTGACTTATCTGTTTGGAGTGTGTGCTGACATCCCAGTTCTGTGTGCATGCATCTCCCCCAGGAACATGCATTATGGACTAGCTAGCAGACTGTCTGCAGCTAGTATGTGTCTTGCTGGATCATCTTGCAGGGTGCAGTGGCTGGAGGCTTGCTGCAGGAAAATATCAGATAATGGTGGGGGTGCAGCTGAGCATTTCCAGGCTTTCTGTCTGCCTGCTATTGCTTTATGCATGTGTACAGAGCTGAAATTGACTGCTCTGTAGGGTGTCTGTTCCCCACCAGGTCTGTGGTTGATGGTCATCTCTACTGCCACCATTGCAGGGAGGTAGCATGTGGATCTGTTGGTGGGAGACCCTGTTTCCCACCCTCAGCCCCAGAGGGTAGGGTGGGTTGAGTGGTGGTGGTACACAATCCACCTATGGGTCCATAAGGGCTAAACCTGACTGAGAAATACAGATGTATCCAAAGTGTGTCTGCAGGAACTACCTATCTCACACACTAGCACTGCTGGGGACCTGCAGCATGGCTTATTTCTGCCATGGAAGGTGCTGTGGACCTGGTGCTGGGTGCCCAACTTCACTCTCAGGGTGAGCACAATACCCGCACAGTGTGACGGTGTGTAGCTACTCTGTGCCAGTAACAAACACAGTCAGTTCCCCCTACCAGGCCGAGGTGCTATGGGGGTGCATACCCCATCTTGTGATCATCTGTAGACTGCTGATTTGCATGTGCAGTGCATCATGGGTATGGGTGGGTTAACCCTATCCTGGTGATTACAGCAGACTGTTTGTAAGGTGACATGCAGTCCTTCTGCAGCCAACCAGGGGCTTGTTAGCAGCTGTAGCCCAGTGGTTACTTTACTGCCTGTGGAGCCCAAGATCATGGGTTCAAACCCACAGTGGGGTTGTTTGATAGGCCTGTTCAAAGTATTGTCTATTTTTAATGTACATTAGTGCTGCCAGCAAAAACACCCTCAGAGTACTGTAACCATAAGGTGCCTCAGAAGGCGCTTTATAGGGCGCCCTATAAAGCACCTTCTGAGGCACCTTATGGTTACAGTCCTTATAAGGTGTCCTATGGAGCGCCTTATAGGGTGCCCTATAGGGGACATTATAGGGTGCCGTGGCAGACAGTGAACTTTATAATGTGCCCTATGGAGTGCCTTATAGGGTGCCTTATGCTGCACCTTAGGTTATGGCACGTGAGGGTGTGTTTGCCGGCAGCAATAATTAAAATACATATAAAATGCCTCAAGAAACAATACCTACATGTCAAAGCTGATGCCTCAGCCAGCCTTATGCATTAGGCACACTGGGGGATCAAACTCATGACCCCTGTATCATCAGTCAGTGCTACACCTCTGTTTCTATGTTTGCATCTCTGGGCGCCTACTTAAGATTACCATGCGTTAACGCGCTTAGCGGTGCTTCGCCCGATAATGTGTGCAGCAGCGCGTGTTATCACGCAATAATCCCGTTTTCCTACTTTAAGACTGAAACGCCCACTCCTTTTATGGCAGCCTGCACACTATCGCCAGGCGCACGTTAAGACGGTTTAGTAAACATACCCCTAAATCTCAGCTGTGAAATTTTAGACCATTCTTCAAGCTTAGCTAGATTCCTCCTCATGTTATCTACACTTTCCTGAGTGTCTACTCTATTGCAGATTTTGGTATCATCCGCAAAAAGGCAAACCTTAACCGACAACCATTCCGCTATATCACTAACAATGATGTTAAAAAATATTAGACCAAGGACAAATCCCTGGGGCACACCACTGAACCTCCTTCTTCTAAGAGTGAGCTCCATTTACCTGTATCATTTGTTGCATCCCACTCAAACAATTTCTAACCCAAGCAGTAACTTTAGTGTGCATCCCTATGGTGCTCAGTTTGTTTATAAGTCACCTGTGAGTAACGATGTCAAAGGCTTTACTGAAATCCAAATACACCACATCTAGGGCTCTCCCTCGGTCCTACTCCCTGGTCACCCAGTCAGAGAAAACAATCAGATTTGTCTGACAAGACTGGAAGCCCGCGGGCAAGGTCCCGGCGAGGCGCCGGTAACCGGGTGTGCGGCCCGGTCCGACGTCCTGCTTCGGGGCTCTGGGGGCCCGGGCTGAGGGTGAGGAGAGCGGACGCGGCCGCATCATTCAAACTCATTGGCTCCGCAAGGCAACGAGCGTAGCCAATGAAACTCCCTGCTCGCCCGAGGCTTTAAAGGGAGGGAGTGTGGGCGGCCCCCTCCTTTCCAGCTTCGGGCGTGCAGCGGGACAGCTTCCCTCCCCCCCTCCCCTGGTTTAGCTATGGGAGTGGAGGGGTTTTTGGGGGTGTCGCAGTTGGGGGGGGTAAGGCGGGATCCCGGAGGTCTCCGGGGTCCGGAGCCTTTACGACATACTTGGGCGGGGGTGGGGTGCCCCCGACCCGGATAAGCCCTGCTGGCCTTTGCTAGTCACATGGCGAGGTCGGGGAAAGGGCGGTAGCAAGTTGGCCGGTGCCAGGACACGGCCGAAGCGGAGGCAAGGTCACTTTGCTAGTTATATGGCTGGTGAGGCATTGCTCCACTAGGGGGATTGTTAAGAAGTTTGTTAAGATTGGATTGTTAATTGTTTATAAATATAATAAAGCTGCGACCAGTTGGTTCTTCCACATTAAGAAGTCTTTGTGTGATTTGTAAGCGAGCCGGGAAAGAGGTGTGGGGGGGGGGGTCTGTGAAGGGGGTGGTGCAGGAAGGATAGGATACCGGGTCCGAACTACCACGGTTACTGTCTCTGGTGAATTCATGCTGACTCGGATCCTTTCTAGCTTTTTCACTATATAACTTTCACATCCATATGATATTATTGAAAATACCATGGCTTTAACAAGTCAAATCTTTGTATGGAGAGAGACATCTCTGCTCTTGAGAATCTTGTCTAGGTCCTTCATAGCCATTCTGCCAAGAGCAATGTGTCATCACCAAATTCAGGAAGGAGCTAAAAACTCACCTATTCCGATGTCATTACAATCAGCTATGACCAACAACTGCGAGAGAGTTTAAAACTGCTAATATGTATAAATATGTAAATATGTATATATAGACGTAAAAATGTATAATTCATCCCCTAAGACGCTAACCATGTGTGCTGTGACCTCAGTTCTATGTATATACCACCCCCCCTCCCCAAGTCTTGATTGACAATCCCCCAAAGATGAATCAAACCGCTGCTGATCGCTGGAAGTAGCGGTATATAAGTGTGTAGTAAATAAAATAAAAAATAAATAAATTTCTTGACTGCTTGTTTTTTCTTTATTGATAGCTGATCCAAATAGGTTAAAGTTTCCACTATTTCAATTTTTCATCCATCAACGATTTTGCCAGTTGTCATGATCAGTGTCTTCTTAACATTTAGGTGCAGGCCCATTTTAAGACTATGTTCCTTGATCTTAAGAAGCAAATGTTTCAGATCATCTTCACTTTCAGCCAGTAATGTCATATCATCAGCATAGCAAAGGTTCTGATGAGTCTTCCACCTATCTTCACACCTCTTCATATAATCCTGCTTCTCTGATGATGTGTTCTGCATATAAATTAAACTTTTGGATCTTAACTTGCCTGATATCATTGTTTTTTTACCATTCCCCCTTGTTTTATCTCTGTCTACACCTTCTGTGTTGTCTGTCTTGACATGATTGTAAGCTCTGAAGAGCAGGGACTGTCTCTTACATGTCTATGCAGTGCTGCTTATGTCTTGTAGCATTTTACAAATGTTCAGTAGTAGTAGCAGTAATAGTAGGAAAGTATGCAGCCTTGTCGTGCACCTTTGCTGATTTTAATCCATTCTCCTTGTTCCGTTCGAACTGATGCTTCTTGATCAATGTAAGGGTTGTGCAAGAGAGCAATCAGCTGTTCAGGTATACCCATGCTTCTTAATGTGGTCCGAAGTTTCTCATGGTTTACACAGTCAAAAGCCTTGCTGTAGTCATTAAAGCACAAATAGATATCCTTTTGGTATTCTTTTGTCTTTTCAAGGATCCATCTTACATCCACAATAATGTCTCTTGTTCCTTGCCCTTTCCTGAACCCTGTTTGCACTTCAGGTAGTTCTTGTTCCAGGTATGGTTGTAGTCTCTGTTGAATAATCCTCAGTAGAATTTTGCTGGTATGTGGGATCAGAGCAATTGTGCAATAATGTCCACAGTCAGTTGGATCACCTTTTTTTAGGTATTGGCATACATACAGATCTTTTCCAGTCAGTTGGCCATGATGTTGTCTTCCAAATTTCATGTCAGAGCCTTGTAAATATGGTAACAGCTGCATCAGATTGCTGTAATACTTCTATGGGAATTCCATCAATGCCTGGTGCTTTTTTCTTTGATAAGGTTTTCAAAGCTGCATCGACTTCTTTCATCACTAATGGTTCTGGATCATGAAGTACAGGTTTAAATGGCTGTTGGTCCACTTGATCTTTATCATATTAACAACTCTGTAAATTCTTTCCACCTTTTCTTGATCTTCTCAGCATCATTCAACATAGATCCTTGAGTATCTTGTAACATTCCAATTTGAGGCTGGAATGTTTTCTTTAACTCTCGCAGCTTTAGGAAAATCAATCTTGTTCTTCCTCTTAATACTTTTTGCTTCTGTTTCCTTGCATGTGTCATTGTAGTACTTCTCCTCATCTTGTCTTGCTGCACGTTGGAAATCTCTGTTGAGTTCTGAGATTGCCTCTCTTTCTCCTCAGGTTTTAGCTTCTCTGCATTTCTGGGAAATTTTCAGAGTTTCTTCGGTCATCCATTTTGGCTGTTTTTGCTTTTTCATCTTTTGAAGAGACTTCTCTCTTTCTTCCTTCTTGATGTCATCCCATAACTCTTCTGAAGCTCTGTCATTTGTATCTAAAGCAGCAAATCAATTTTGCAGGCAATCTTTAAATTCCAGCGGTATATTCTCAAGGTCATATTTTGCTACACTCATGAGTGGCTTGCTCTTTTTCAAATTTAGCTTGAGTTTGCAAACTAGTATTTGGTGATCTGTACCACAGTCAGCTCCAGGTTTTGTCTTTGTTGATGTTATAGAGCTTTTCCATCGTTGACTTCACAGATGTAGTCAATTTGATTTTTGTACAATCCACTGGGTGAAGTCCGTGTGTACCGTCGCTGCTTGTGTTGTTGGAAGAAAGTTTTTGAGATGAATAGATCATTGGTCTTGCAGAATTCTATCAGTCTTTCTCCAGCTTCTTTTCTGTTGCCAAGTCCATATTTCCCAACCATTTTGCCTTTTTCTTTGTTGCCAACGTTTGTGTTCCAGTCACCCATGACTATCAGGATATACTGTTTGCATGTTCTGTCGATTTCAGCTTGTACTTGTTCATACAACTCATCTTTTTCATCCTCTTCTGCAGCTATTATTGGGGCATATACTTAATTATAGTTGTGTTGATTGGTATTCCTCATAGATGAATATAAATTAAGCATTCACTGACTGCATTGTATTTCATTCCAGTTCTTGCAAGTTTCTTCTTAATTATAAATGCAACACCATTTCTTCTTTGTCTTTCATTTCCAGCATAATAGACCATGTGATCATCTGATGCCAGTCCATTTCAGTTCGCTGACACCCAACAGATCAAGTTGTACATGTTCTAATTCATTCTTAACCACCTCCAGCTTCCCTTGGTTCATGCTTGGTACGTTCCATGTCCCAATATTTAAGACATCTTTGCAGCTTTTGACTCTCATTTCATGCACAGCTACATCAGCAGTCAGACGTCCCAAGGGCTTTGATCCAAACACATCATGAATGCTGGCTTTACTCTGAAAAATCTTCAGCTCCTTCCCAGTAGCCAGTTGAGTGCCTTCCAACCTAGGGATCTCATCTTCCCACACTATAGTGCAATTTGTTTAGTTGTGACTATCCATTAGGTTTTTGTGGCAAGATACGGAAGTAGATTGTCAGGCCTTTCCTGTGCACCGTTTAAGTTTAGTGTTGTTGCTGTTGCCACAGAAATTTGATCCTCTGCCGCTAACACTTTCCCATTCTGCTGCTGCCCAGATGGGTGGTTTGTCTTGCTCTGGTACCTCAGCTGAGACCCGTCCATCTTGGGAGACCCTGCCAGTAGTTAAACTAATGATAGCTTAGCCCTCAGCATCACTGATGCACATAAGCCTTCACGGCATGACAAGCTGCAAACCTTAGCTATCTCTTTTACAAGCTGAACAGCCCTAACCATTTAAGCCTTTCCTTGAAGGTGGATACATCCATCCCCTTTATCATTTTGATTACTCTTTTATTTATTTAGCTGCATTTATATTCCGCTTTTCATCGGGTCAAAGCGGTACTCTTTTATTAACCTTTTCTAATTCTACTGTATCCATTTTTAGATATGGTGACCAGAACTGCACACAATATTTGAGGTATGGTCATACCATGGTGCGATATAGAGGCATTACAATAACTTTGGTTTTATTCTCTATTACTTTACTCGTGACTCCCAGCATACTATTTGCCTTCTTGGCCACCACTGCACACTGGACAGAGGGTTTCAACATATTATCCATAATGATGCCCAGATTCTTTTCCTGGGTGGTGATTCTTAATGTGGAACCTTGCATTGTGTAACCGTACTTTGGGTTTTTCTTCCCTAAGCGCATAACTTTGCACTTGTCCACATTAAATTTCATCTGCCATTTGGACACCCAGTCTCCCAATTTCTCAAGGTCCTCTTGTAATTTTTCAGAATCCTCTTGTGATTTAACCAGTCACACTGAGTGCTGGGCACTTGTCATCTGTGCTACTGGTTTGAAGTTAGATGACCCGCTGGTGACATTAATGACTCCTTTGTGTGTCTTGACTGCCCCTCATACATTTGACATTATCTATGGTTGATGAGGCCAGTGTCAAAAGGGAAGACCTGTAGGTGGTTATCACCTGGTGGGTCCCATCTAAAGGAGATGTCTTAAGGGTGTGTCCTTTAGGAGGTCCTTTGTAAAGCTATGGGACACCAACCAATTAATTTTGTGATTGTGGGTACCTGTTTATTTCTTATTTATTTCTTACAAGCAATTTTCTTGTGTTATGGGAAGATGCAGATATGACCTAAATATATAAAAAAGATTTAGGCCTCCTAGGATTAAACTTCTAAGGACACTACGTATATACAGTACATTCAACTTGTTAGGTTGCAGTACTCACTTCTAGTTATCATTTGAACTGCATACTGATAAATGCTATATTCATTATAAGTGGCCTATACTACAGGATTTAATTATTCATTAAAAAGATAATCTATTTTTTATCATGGAAATGCTGTTACCTCCTGAAGGGGGCGGGGGGGGGGGGGTCTTTCTGCACTCAGATGTTCCCAGAGTGATATTTGTTTTTCTGTCCAGGTATGGGAAGCAGAGTGGGAGCATAGCCTTAGATTATAATAATTAATTTGCACGTTCTCTGTCCAATTGGGAAGGTTGCAGGACTTTGAGGAGGTAATTTTATAAAGTCATTTCTACACAGATATGGGCTAGCATAAAGTGTTTATGTTTATGGTACATGGTGGTGTGTACTTTGCTGGTAGGCATGCAGAGGAGTATAGTCTGGGTGGTGCATGCATAGAGCATGCAAGTATGTGTGTAGATTATACATAGCTATAATTTACACACATATCCGAAAATTATAGGTGTGGACATTTACAACAGCTCCAGGGCTTTTGGACAGCTTGCATATTCTTTCTCTGTTCTGGATGATTTATTAGATTTGTTACAGTCAAACAACTACGAAATACCGGCAATAATAAAAAATATTAAAATTTTGCAGAAAATAGAAGTTTCACATAGTGTATGTTTTTCAAACACTTGTCCAATATAGTATATTGCCCGTCTTCAGAAAAGATAGGATTCAGTTCCAATATTCATTGACATAAACATACTGTATGATACTATTGAAACTGCAGTTTTCATTTAAACACTTTATTATGACATAATATAGTTTGTCAACAGTCCATTCTGATGGCGGAATATGATATACGTAAAAACACTTCTGATGCAGTGCGTTGATATTGCACCATTCAAACACCTAGAAAAGAATGCTTGACAGCAATTAATTTCGACAACATATTAGCCCAGCGTATGAAAAACATACAAGGCCAATATACGCACCAATAACTCTGACACTAAGGGGTATGTTTACTAAACCGTCTTAATGTGCACCCGGCGATAGTGTGCAGGCTGCCATAAAAGTAGCAAAACGGGATTATCGCACGATAACGCTCGCTGCTGCGCACATTAACGGGCTAAGCGCGTTAACGCGCGGTAATCTTAAGTAGGCACCCAGACATGCAAACACAGAAACAGAGGTGTAGTACAATGGTTAATACACTGACTGATAATACAGGGGTCATGAGTTTGATCCCACAGTGTGCCTAATGCATAAGGCTGGCTGAGGCATCAGCTTTGACATATAAGTATTGTTTCTTGAGGCATTTTATTTGTATTTTAATTATTGCTGCCAGCAAACACACCCTCACGTGCCATAACCTAAGGTGCCACATAAGGCACCCTATAAGGCACTCCATAGGGCACATTATAAAGTGCATTGTCTGCTACGGCACCCTATAATGTCCCCTATAAGGCACCCTATAAGGCGCTCCATAGGACAACTTATATGGACTGTAACCATAAGGTGCCTCAGAAGGTGCTTTATAGGGCACCTTATGGTTACAGTACTCTGAGGGTGTTTTTGCTGGCAGCACTAATGTACATTAAAAATTGACAATGCTCTGGATAGCCCTATCAAATAACCCCACTGTGGGTTTGAACCCATGACTTCTGGCTACACAGGCAGTGAAGTAACCAGTGGACTACAGCTACTAACAAGCCCCTGGCTGGCTACAGAAGGACTGCATGTCACCACACAAACAGTCTGCTGTGGTTACCAGGATAGGGTTAACCCACCCATACCCATGATGCACTGCACATGCAAATCAGCAGTCTACAGATGATCACAAGATGGGGTATGTACCCCCACAGCACCTCGGCCTAGGAGGGGGAACTGACCGTGTGCACCCCCACAGCACCTCAGCCTGGTAGGGGGTACTGGCCGTGTATGTTACTGGCACAGAGTAGCTACAGACCGTCACATTGTGTGGGTACTGTGCTCACCCTGAGGGTGAGGTGGGGCACCCAGCACCAGGTCCACAGCACCTTTCTTTGCTGAAATAGGCTTTATTGCAGATTCCCATCAGTGCTAGTGTGTGTGATAGGTAGTTTCTGCAGACACATCTGTATTTCTCAGTCATGTCTAGCTCTTATGGCATGGGTGGGGAACCCTGATCCTGGAGAGCCGCAGACCAGTCAGGTTTTTGGGATAACCCTAATGAATATGCATGAGATGTATATGAATTAGAAATATCCTGCCAACCTGACTGGTTTGTGGCCCTCCAGGGCTGGATTTGGAGACCCCTGCCTTATACCTCTGTCATTAAAGGTTGTGAGTGGGCAAGGTGTAGATGTCCAAGACATCAAAAAGGTTAGATAGAATGTGTCACATTCCTTCTCACTTCTCACCACCACCAAAATATTGTCTATTAGACAACTTTTTGGTGGTGGTGAGAATCGAGGAGAAATGTGACACATTCTATATACCCTTTCGATGTCTAGGACATCTGCACCTTGCCCACTCACAATCTTAAATGACAGAGGTGTAAGGCAGGGGTCTCCAAATCCAGCCCTGGAGGGCCACAAACCAGTCAGGTTGGTAGGATATCTCTAATGCATATATATCTCATGCATATTCATTAGGGATATCCCGAAAACCTGACTGGTCTGCGGCTCTCCAGGACCAGGGTTCCCCACCCCTGCCTTATGGGCTATGATGCACCCAAAATAGTGCATGTCCTGTGTTGTTACCATGGTCACATGATATAGGTGAAGGGGGGGTATTTGGACCCATAGGTGGATTATGTACCACCACCCAACCCACTCTCTGTGGCTCAGGGTGGGAAACAGGATCTCCCATCAACAAAGCCACACTCTCCCTCCCCGCAATTGTGGCAGGAGAGAGGACCATCAACCCCAGTCCTGCTGGGGAACAGACACCATACAGGGCAGGCAATGTTCCGTGCACATGTATCACACTTATCACTTTTTTGTAGGTTTCCCTGGTTTTGCTGTACATTGCTGACAGAAATGGTTTCTTTTCCCTTTAAATCAGCTCTAACACCAGGGTTTCAATGGCGTTAGTTTTCAGCCTCGGATTTCACAGCATTAGTGTGCAGGGAGCCTCTCCCCTCCCACTCTCTGCCCATTGACCCTCTCTCTCCGCCCCTGGGGAGCCTTCCTCCGCCCTCCGGGGGCCTTTCTCCGCCTTCAGCGCTCGTTTGCGCCTTAGTGCGCATTAACATGCGCTAAGGCGCCTTATCGCGTGATAAGGTGCCTTATCGTGTGATAACGTGGGAGAGCACACGTTAAGATGGTTTAGTAAACATACCCCTAAGCATTGTTCCCTCTAAGCTGTGCACGTGTGCGCGCGCACACACCTCGCCAAGCGAGCGCACATACTTTACAACAGAGCGCACAAAAATTACGGCTCTGATTCTGATAGAAAACAACACAGACGTCTTAAAATTTAAAAGGTATGATTGTAATTACTAGAAATGTCCTGCTTCATTTAGTAATAGTCTATTTTCATTTAATTTGATTAAAATCAATGTGGTGTACATACTGTCTTCTGACATGTAGTCAAATTTTAAAGTATATAACTCCGAGTGTCATTATGTGGCGCACAAAAATTTAATCTTCCTTCAAAAGCTGTACACAGCTGATATTTTATGCGCACACAGCCTACAGAAAATTAGAGGGAACATTGCCCCTAAGTAACTTACAGTTATCTAAACCTATTTTCTAAAGTCTACAAATACTTTTATTTGCAAAAGAGTAGCTATTACAGCATTATAAGCTACTTACTATTTTTTGTGATCTTTTTATGTTGAGCTGCCAGTACCGTCAAAATCAGCAAACTTCGAATACCTATTTAACTAGATCTCAGATAAAAAATCTGTATATAACGCTTTTTGACATAGCTAAACATAGTTCCATTGAATTTATAACCATTAATTAGTAAACAGTTGAGTAGTTAAGTATGGATACCTTATATATGTAAAACATACGCTGATCCAAAATGGGTCTGCACCTGCAATGTGGGTGTGAGATCTGCCATTTGCCTTTATCAAATTGTCTTAACATAGACACCTGAAAACACACTTAAACAAGGTACCCTCTGAATGTCTTTTAATGAAAATAAAAGGGTCTATAAAGGTGGATGCCTTATTAGTCTATTCCACCTCCTCGATAGGGTAGAGTAGCTGGACTCTTTAATGGAACTGATCTTAGCCACTAGCTTATGGGTTCATCCTGTTTCAATTTACAGTATGTGACTTTAATGAGCATGTGGATTAAATGGAAGATAATGAGCCTATTGCATTTTCAGATACATTACAGTTGGGAAGCCTTTCTCAATTCTTTATTTTCTTATGCATGAAGGTAGTTATTCTCTTTATCTTATTTTTGGGTCTAGTGGATTTGAGCCAGACAATTTATTAATAGATGACTAGAGGGCCATCACATAGTCAATCATTGCATAATCACATATTTGCTAGTAATATGGGGAAATGCATCTCCCCCCCCCCCCACCCATAATTCATAATACATAAAGAATGGGTCATAGTAAAATATGGGATGATGACCTAGCGGAAGGTACTCTAGAGGACATAGTGGATACATTATGGGGGCGATTTTGTAAGTGCTTTTTCAGACATAAAGGCTTTTTTATGAGTTTATAAGTGTTTTTTTTTATAAAATTACCACAGAGCTTTTTGTGTAAAGGAATACACGTAGTTTTACATGACCCACATGTAGGAATGTTCCGGAGCACTGTTTGGGCAGAGTACAGGCAGTTACACAATTTACACATTTTAAGTGGAATTTTAGAAGGGACGTTCAAATGCAATCTGGGACATCTAAGACAGAACATCTAAAAAAAATTCAGGCACATCCAGATGCAGATGTGTTTTCACAAACGTCACCCTGCCTGATATAGATATCTGCAGGGGGCATCTACATAGATATCCAGGACCACATCGACTCCCATGCCCCTCTTGACCCACAGCAGCATGGGGTTGAAACCCTAATAGTAACTCTACTAGACAGACTCTGAATCGGCTTAGATATGAAGAGGCAGGGATTCATCCTAATCTTCATAGACATTGCCTCTGCCTTTGATACAGTCAGTCATAATCTTCTTCTTGACCGCTTACAACAAAAGGGGATACGGAACACAGCCTGCAACTGGTTTAGATCATACTTGACGGGTCGCCAGCAATAGGTCTGCATGGGAACACAGTCTTCAAGCACTTTCCAGCAAACTCAAAGAGTCCCGCAAGGCTCGTTGCTCTCAGCCCTACTTTTCAACATCTACATACAGCCAATCTATAAAATAATTCAGTCCTTCAGCATCCTATATCACATCTATGCAGATGATGTTTTACTCTATACCTCATTCTCCATTGACAGCCCTGAATTTTCAGTCATTTCAGAATGCTTCAATGCTGTTTCAGATTGGCTCGCTACACATAATCTGTTAACTGCAGGAAGACGGAGGTCTTATTTATATCTAGAGACCAAACATTTACCCCGCCATCCTCCTTGCTGGTGAGAGATGTAGAGCTCCTGACCAAGCAAGAAGTACGCTATCTGGGAGTAATCTTGGACCAATGACTGACCATGATTGCACACATATATAATGTCATCAGAGCAGTCTACCAGAAGATAAGGGCCCTCCATCATATACACCCTTCCTTGACCCCTCAGATTTTCGTACAGTCTTCCAAGCTCTCATCCATCCCAAAACACATACTCCAACCACTCCAACTGGCTATGAACACACCTGCCCAATCACTCCAAGGTGTTTCCAGGTACGAGCACATCTCACCTATCTTGATGCAACTACACTGGTTCCCCATATCTAGCCGACTGACCTACAAAGCCATTCTACTCACGTTTAAGATTATTCATGACTCATCTGCAGCCTTCCTGTCAGCAATAATTCAACATGCCCCAGACAACAGAATGAGAAGATCAAACATGGTAAACACCCTGATCACACCTTCAGTAATAAGGACTTGCACTAAGGCCGTCAGGAATCACACCTTTTTTTATACGCACCAACTCTCTGGTATGCCCTTCCTGCTTCAGTCGGAGTCATTGTGGACCAGTCCACATTCAGAAAGGCATTAAAGTCTCACCTGTTTCAACTAGCTTATGACCACATAACTTAATGAAGGGGTCTCTTGGTGCTGGCGTCTTCACTAACATAGACTATACCTTGAGGCCTGGCTGCACAACATGTAATTAGTTCTCCCATCCCTCCCCTATTTTCCCTGCCTCTATTCCGCCCCTCACTCCCTTCCTAAGAACATAAGATATGCCATACTGTGTCAGACCAAGGTCCATCAAGCCCAGTATCCTCTATCCAACAGTGGCCAATCTAGGTCATACGTATCTAGTGTGACCCACTAGCTGGCCCAGAGGCTAAGGAGTGCTTGGACAGTTTGATGGGGCAGTATTTTACTGGCAGTTACGTCCCCGGGAAGGCAGTAGCAAAGCCTTCTGGTTCCCGTAGTTTGTACCTTGTACCAATAATTGTAGTTGAGGCAGAGGGTAAGGTTTAACTTGGGTTTTATTCCCCGTCCGGGGCGGATTCAAGGACCAGGGAACAAAAAGAAATATAGACCATACATCTGGTAACAATCAAAGGAAAATACTGGAACAAAAATAAGCTTCCTTCAGCATTAAATAAACAGCACAAAAGTAACAGAAACAGTTCTTTCCACTCACGTTCAAACTTGCAGCTGTTTCTTCAATCAGCACTTCTTGTTGCTTTAGCATAGAGAATTTATACAATCTGACAAAGTGTAAGTACAGACCATTTCTATACCCTCTGAAATATCTTCAGGAAATTCCACTTGCATTTCTCCTTCGTCAGACAGAACTTCTGGCTCCAAAATGCCCTTTAAATTAAACTGTCTCTGCCGAGGAGTGAACAGATTCTCTTCTTCCACTATCCTAGTGGCTTGTGGGAAATCACCGTAATGTTTGTATTTAGAGTCCTGAGCTCTACATAGCTCTTTGTATGTGCATAGGAAGTCTGGGTGTTTTAAATCCCTTCTACTAGGGAGAATACGTCTCTCTCTAGATCCTAATGCTTCCTGCTTTCTATGACGAGTATAGCTCTGTTCTGTTCCCCTTCTCTCATGGCGTTTTTCTAACTCCAGCCAATGTGCCTCAGGGTAAGAACTTTTCCCTTCTGCTTGCCTGGAGTTGAATTGTTTGTAGCTTGTAAGCTTAGCTGTAGGACTGCCCTTCCTTATTGCTTCACTGCAATACTCCGGAGGATACTGGGAGAATATGCATTGCTGTTCCCCACAGCTTCTTTGCAAGTCACCAACCTCTGACTCCTTGGAGCTTTTCCTTGGCTCTGTCCTCACAGCTCTCTCACAAGTTCCTTCCTGAGCTCACTCTCGTGTTCTCAGTCCCTCTCGTGTTCTCTCTCGTATTCTCTCTCCCTGCCGTGTTCTATCTGTTGGTGAGTGAGTCCTCAATATATTGCACTTGGTGTTAGCCTGGGCTCCGCCTCCCTGCAGGTGCTCCCTATTCTCTAATAGGCTCTGAGCTCCGTCTCTGCTCGGGCGTTCCCTAACACCTTGTGAGTGTGTTTTCCACCGTTGCTCTTGGCAACCCTTTCCCATTTGTGAAGCTGAGCTGTCATTTTCCCTGCTATTTTGCTCACTCTCCCTTACATTTATGGGCTCTGCTGGCGTTACCTCATGACAGATCCCCCCCTTAAAATATTACGGGCTGCTGGGACATTACCCGGACAGCACGTAATCAACTCATGGGTTCTGTCTCGTTGCTCTACATAGGCCAAACTGACCGTTGCCAATCTTTCCTTCCATGGCTTGAGAACGTTCAGGTGGTACACCTGCTGACGTCCCCTCTCATTTTCCACTTTGTACGTTACAGGACATACTTTCCCTATTACCGTGCACGGTCCCTTCCAGTGGGCCTCGAACTTGGGTCCCGGGTCTGCTACTTGCACAAGGACTTTATCCCCTATGTTCTGGTGCCTTTCTTTTGTGCTCCTGTCATAGTATCGTTTCTGTTTTTCTTTACTAGCCTGCAAATTTTCCCTTGAAGCTTTTGCCGTTTTCTCTAGGCGTTCCCTCAAGTTTTTAAGGAACTGCGGCACCCCAACTTCCTGTGAATCTGGCTCCACCCACTGCTCATGGAGAATGTCTAAAATTCCCCTAGGGGCCCTGCCAAACATCAGCTCATATGGGGATGCTTTTAATGATGTTTGTACACGTTCTCTACATGCGTAAAGTGCAAATGGGAGTAGGGTATCCCATTCACCCATCTCTCCCTTCTTTAAACCCCTCCGAAGCATTTGTTTCAAAGACTGATTCATCCTCTCAACAAGGCCATTTGTTTGAGGATGGTACGCTGCAGTCTTTATGTGCCTTATTCCAAAGGCTTCCCATACTGTTGCCAAGTGCTTAGATAAGAAATTGCTCCCCTGGTCAGTTAATACCTCTCTGGGAAAACCCACTTCACAGAAGAGTTTTACCAGCTCTTGGGCTATTACTCTGGCTGATGTAGTCCTTAAGGGAATGGCCCATGGGAACCTAGTTGCGTGGTCTACTACCACCAACAAATATTGGAAACCTCTGGGAGTACGGATCATGGTCCTACGATATCCATACCTATGCGTTCCATAGGTACTGCTATGGTGGGCATGGATATCATCGGTACAGCTTTTGGTCTCAAAGCTGTGACCCTTTGACACATCGGACAAGCCTCACAATATTGCTTTGTCTCTTTAAAAACCCCTAGCCAATAAAATCGAACCAATATTTGGTCCAGGGTGCCTTGGACTCCCTTATGGCTGCCTATGGGGTGGTCGTGTGCCAACCTTAATACTGTGGCCTTAAATGTTGTTGGTACGACCAATTGTTTTCTTATAGCTCCGGAGTATGGGTCTGTGCTTTCCCTGTATAAGATTTCCTTCTCTAAGAAAAACCTGGGTAGCGTAGGCCTAATTTCTTTGGCCCATTCAAAAGCTCTCTTAAGAGCCGGGTTGGCCCGCTGTTCTGCCGGAAACGAGGGGAACTTGTTTACCTCCTCGGCATGTACCCAAGGTAACCCTGCACCAGCCTCCAATTCGGCCCACCCCGGGTCCTTTGGTGCCTCTCTTGGCGTTTCTTTGCCTTCGCCTTTCTGCCTTCCTTAACTGGTTCATGTATTAGCTCATCATCGGTGGGCAGAATACCTAATACACCCACATCTACACCCTCCTCCTGGGGTTCGTCCTCCCCCTCAGACTCCCTAGGATCCTCAGATACTATCCTTCCTTCGCCTGAGGTCCCCGCCTGGGATCGGGTAGATACCAGGCCTGTCCGGGTATTTAATCCTACCTCTAGACCCTGGAGAAAGGGTGGCCAGTCCCTGCCTAAAATAATATCTCTAGGCAGGCTAGGGATTATAGCTACCTGCAATGTGTGTGCCCCACCTATTGCCTGTATGGATACAGTCTGTGAAGGATAACAAGAAAATGCCCCATATATGCACTTTAGGCGGACCTGGCTGCCTGCTTGCCTCGGGGCTGACCGACGTTGCCTCTCAATGGTTTCCCAGAGCTTAGATGTAATCATGCTCTGGTCAGCACCCGAGTCAAGCAGCGCCAGCGTTCCTACTCCTTCTACCTGTATGGGAATTAGGAACCCGTCCTGCGCTGGTTTCTCTCTCCCAGCCATGAGGATCATTCTCTCCGTGCAGTCTTTCTGGTAGTGGCCTGCTTGTCCACATATATAACATTTTCCTTTACACACAGAAAAAATGTCATCATTATTAGCATACTTAGACACATTAAACTTTTTGTTTTTAACATAACTCTCATTTTTATGCACTGCCATTCCTGCTGCCTTTCTTGGCCCTATTTCTGAGGCACCCACTATCTGAGCCTCGAAATAGCGCTCAGCTAAATTGGCTGCCTCATCGGTATTCTGGCAGTTCTGCAAGGTGAGATATTTCTGCACTTCAGTTGGGACAGCCTAGAGGAACTGCTCTAAGATAATTACATCAAGCAGTGATTCCATTGTCCTCTGTTCAGGGGTTAACCATTTATACGCTAAATTCTTTAACCTTTGCTGTAAGGCTTTTGGGGTTTCTTGATCCCTCATCCTGGACTCTCTGAATAATCTGCGATAATGCATACTGAACATACCTAACCGGTCCTTAACTGCCTTTTTTATTTCTTCATAATTGGTAGCAAGGATGGCAGGCATGGCCTTATACGCAGAGAGAGCTTCCCCTGTAAGAGAAACAGCAAAGCGTGTGGCCCACTGCTCAGGTGGCCATTTTAATGCCCCCCCTATCCGTTCGAAGGCATCGATAAAATCATCTATATTGTCTCTTGGACTTAATTCTCCCAAGGTAAAAGCCTGACTTGCATTAAGTCCTACCCCAGCAATGTAGGGGTTTCCAGTCCCAGAACCTGGTGACTTCTCAACGAACGCCTTCATGGTTTCCAGGAGTGGCCCCTGCTGCTCCATAATCATCTGGGCGGTTTGTTCCTGCATACGCCGTGCCAACTCCAACTGTTTGTCCCATTGGTGTTGCATCCAGCTCATAATGTCCTGGACCTCCATCTTCCGGCTGTGACCCTGCGTAAAAGGAAAGAAAAAGAACGACCACCAAGTGCGGTACTTTTTTTAAAAGCTCTTCCCCCTTTCCCACACCACAGGAGCGCTCCCTTCCTTGCACTGCTGTCCTCCTACGCGAGTGCCCCAGGTACCCTTTACCTTAGGTTCTGCGTAGACTCAGGCTTTGGCAAGAGAGGTTCTTGGTCAGCGTCTGACCTGTCCTGGGTGCTTGCTTCCTTATGGGTCTTGTTGTCCAGCAGTATTTTTCTCCTTTAAAAGTGTCCTTTTTTTCCACAGTAAAAAAAATCCTTAAGATGACGCCACTTTCATGTGACCCACTAGCTGGCCCAGAGGCTAAGGAGTGCTTGGACAGCTTGATGGGGCAGTATTTTACTGGCAGTTACGTCCCCGGGAAGGCAGTAGCAAAGCCTTCTGGTTCCCGTAGTTTGTACCTTGTACCAATAATTGTAGTTGAGGCAGAGGGTAAGGTTTAACTTGGGTTTTATTCTCCGTCCGGGGCGGATTCAAGGACCATGGAACAAAAAGAAATATAGACCATACGTCTGGTAACAATCAAAGGAAAATACTGGAACAAAAATAAGCTTCCTTCAGCATTAAATAAACAGCACAAAAGTAACAGAAACAGTTCTTTCCACTCACGTTCAAACTTGCAGCTGTTTCTTCAATCAGCACTTCTTGCTGCTTTAGCATAGAGAATTTATACAATCTGACAAAGTGTAAGTACAGACCATTTCTATACCCTCTGAAATATCTTCAGGAAATTCCACTTGCATTTCTCCTTCGTCAGACAGAACCTCTGGCTCCAAAATGCCCTTTAAATTAAACTGTCTCTGCCGAGGAGTGAACAGATTCTCTTCTTCCACTATCCTAGTGGCTTGTGGGAAATCACCGTAATGTTTGTATTTAGAGTCCTGAGCTCTACATAGCTCTTTGTATGTGCATAGGAAGTCTGGGTGTTTTAAATCCCTTCTACTAGGGAGAATACGTCTCTCTCTAGATCCTAATGCTTCCTGCTTTCTATGACGTGTATAGCTCTGTTCTGTTCCCCTTCTCTCACGGCGTTTTTCTAACTCCAGCCAATGTGCCTCAGGGTAAGAACTTTTCCCTTCTGCTTGCCTGGAGTTGAATTGTTTGTAGCTTGTAAGCTTAGCTGTAGGACTGCCCTTCCTTATTGCCTCACTGCAATACTCCGGAGGATACTGGGAGGATATGCATTGCTGTTCCCCACAGCTTCTTTGCAAGTCACCAACCTCTGACTCCTTGGAGCTTTTCCTTGGCTCTGTCCTCAAAGCTCTCTCACGAGTTCCTTCCTGAGCTCTCTCTCGTGTTCTCAGTCCCTCTCATGTTCTCTCTCGTATTCTCTCTCCCTGCCGTGTTCTATCTGTTGGTGAGTGAGTCCTCAATATATTGCACTTGGTGTTAGCCTGGGCTCCGCCTCCCTGCAGGTGCTCCCTATTCTCTAATAGGCTCTGAGCTCCGTCTCTGCTCGGGCGTTCCCTAACACCTAGTGAGTGTGTTTTCCACCATTGCTCTTGGCAACCCTTTCCCATTTGTGAAGCTGAGCTGTCATTTTCCCTGCTATTTTGCTCACTCTCCCTTACATTTATGGGCTCTGCTGGCGTTACCTCGTGACACTAGCGGTTTCCCCAAAAGACACAGGTTCCACAATTTTTGTACTGGGTCAAGCATTGATATCCTGGGTCCCTTCTTAATAATGGTTTATGGACCGTTCCTCCAGGAACTTGTCCAAATCTTTTTTAAACCCAGCTACACTAACAGCCTTTACTACATCCTCCGGTAACAAATTCCAGAGTTTGATTACACGTTGAGTTAAAAAATATTTTCTTTTATTAGTCTTAAATAGTTTACCCTGCAGCTTCATTGCATGTCCCCTAGTCTTTCTATATTCTGATAATGTAAACAATTGATCTACGTTTACCTGTTCCACTCTGTTCATTAATTTATAGACTTCTATCATATCCCCCCTCAGCCGCCTCTTTACAAATGTTCTTGAAAAAGTCTTTGTTTCACGTTTTTGCTTCAGCAGCAAGCTTCTTCTCAAATTCTCCCTTTGCCTGCCTTATCAATGCCTTGCATTTGACTTGCCAGTGCTTTTGTGCTGTTTACAGGTTTTGTCGTTTGGTTCTTTTTCCATTTCCTGAAAGATGCTTTTTTTGACAACAACAGCCTCTCTGACCTCACCTTTAAACCATGCTGGCAGTTTTTTGGACTTCCTTCCACTTTTCTTAAAGTGTGGAATACAGCTGGTCTGAGCTTCCAAGATAGTATTTTTAAACAACTCCCAAGCTTGATGTAAGTCTTTAACCTTTGCAACTGCTCCTTTTAGTTTTTTCTTAACTATTTTCCTCATTTTATTATAGTCTCCCTTTTGAAAGTTAAAAGGTAGTACTGTGGATTTCATTACTATCCCTCCTCCACTAATTAAATCAAACGCGATCATGCTATGATCACTATTGCCAAGTGGCCCCAACACCCTTATCTCTTGCACTAGATCTGATGTTCCACTAAGGACTAGGTCTAATATGGCTTCCCCTCTGGTCAGTTCATGAACCAGCTGCTCCAAGAAGCAGTCATTTATTTCATCTAGGTACTTTATTTCCCTAGCATGTCCTGCTGTGACACTGACCCAGTCGATACCGGGGTAATTGAAATCACCCATTATTATTATTGCGCTGTAACTTTTGTTAGCTTCCTTGATTTCTTTGAGCATGTCATCATCCATTTGTTCATTCTGGCCAGGCGGTCGATAGTACACCCCCACTGCCATCGCCTTCCCCTTCCCCTTTTTACATGGAATTTCAATCCATAGAGATTCTACAGCAAATTTTGTTTCCTGCAAAACTTTAATCCTTTCTCAATCAATGTCCTCTCTAACATAGAGTGCAACCCCTCCACCAATTTGATCAGCTCTAACATTACGATATAGTTTGTACCCAGGTATCGCAGTGTCCCACTGGTTGTCCTCCTTCCGCCATGTCTCTGATATTCCAATCATATCTAACCTCTCATTTAGTGCTATATATTCTAACTCTCCCATCTTATTTTTTAGACTTCTAGCATTTGCATACAAGCATTTTAGAGACTGTATTTTATTCATATTAATTTGGCTATTGGTAGACATGGGTAATTTGGGATCTTTAAGCTCTGTCTGCTCCATATGCAAGGGCATTTGGGCTACTTTACTCTTTTTTGGAACCTCTCTGATTTTGGTAGTATCCTTCAAGGATACATTGTTCCGAACCATGCACTCTTGGGCGACTGTCGGCTTTCCCCTATTATCTATTTTAAAAGCTGCTCTATCTCCTTTTTAAAGGTTAATGCTAGCAGCCTGGTTCCATCCTGGTTAAGGTGAAGCCCATCCCTTCGGAAGAGTACCTCCTTTCCCCAGAATGCTCCCCAGTTCCTAACAAATCCCAAACCCTTATCTCTGCAGCATTGTCTCATCCATGCATTGAGACTCTGGAGCTCTGCCTGCCTTTTGGGTCCTGCACGTGGAACGGGAAGCTACCCTGGAAGTTCTGGATTTCAACTTCCTACCTAAAAGCCTAAATTTAGCCTCCAGAACCTCCCTACCACATTTTCCTATGTCATTGATACTGACATGTACCAAGACAGCAGGCTCCTCCCCAGCACTATCTAAGACCTTATCTAGGTGGCACGTGAGGTCCGCTACCTTTGCACCAGGCAGGCATGTTACCAGGTGATCCTCACATCCACCAGCCACCCAGCTATCTACATGCCTAATGATTGAATCACCATCTATAATGGCTGTCCTAACCCTTCCCTCATGGGCACATGGCCCTGGAGAAACGTCTTTGGTGCGAGAGGGTTTTACATCACCTGGAGGACAGGTCCTTGTTACAGGATCACTTCCTGCCACACCAGGATGATGCTTTCCTGTCGCGTGACCTCTCTCCTCCATGGCAACATGGATGCTGCCAGACTGGAGGTGGGACTTCAGGACTATATCCTTGTAGGTCTCGTCTATGTACCTCTCTGTCTTTCTTATGTCTTCCAAGTCTGATACTCTAGCCTCTAGAGAACGGACTCATTCCCTGAGAGCAAAGAGCTCTTTGCACCTAGTGCACACGTAAGACCTCTCACTAACTTGGAGAAAATCATACATGTGACACTCAATGCAAAAGACTGAAAAGCCCCATCTTGCTGCTGGACTGCTGTCTGCATCTTAGTTTTAAGCTTGTGTTTAGATCTTTAAGTTCTTTACTTACTTAGGGTTGCTATAGATTTATTTATTTATTTATTTATTTATTTAACATCTCTTCTATACCGCGCTATTAAAATCAGCGCGGTGTACATCGAACAAATATACTGCAATGCAAACAGGTAACATTGAGTTTACAGAGAACACAGGAATATATAACATGGAGTAACAGGGATAACTATGTACAGTCAACATTATACTATATAAATGCTTTTACTATATAAATATGTAAATTCGAGTGGAAATTGTATGTGTATTCATGTAGGAGGCACAGATCAACAGAGGGGAAGTGAACTATCGTGGAGTTTAACCATTTTCTGGTTGTATTAAGGTATTAAGGTGTTTAGTGTAAGTTGGAGGTCTGTTGGTAGTGTGAGTGTCCGAGGTCACGTCTGGGTAGTATTTTGTGAATAAGTGATGCTTCACGGCTTTTCGGAATTGTAATAGGTTTTTGATGCAACGGATTTCGTGGGGAAGTAAATTCCAATTCAGGGGTGCAAATATTGAGAAAGCTCTGTTCGATGTAGCTTTAGTACATGATGTCATCATCTTGGGAACTATTAAGGTATTCATAGCAGTGGTCCTTCTGTTTCTATTTTCGAGGGAGTTATGGATTAGTTTGCTAATTGGTGTCGGTGGGTAGTTATTCATGGCCTTGAAGGTCAGGACTAATGACTTATATGAGAGTCTGGCTTGTAGAGGTAGCCAGTGTAGGTCTTTCATGATAGGCGTTATGTGAGCAGATCTTGGTGACCCAGAGAGGACTCTTGCAGCTGCATTCATAGCCAGACGAAGTGGATTTAAGGTTTATTTATTTATTTATTTATTTTATTTATTTAACATCTCTTATATACCGCGCTATTAAAATCAGTGCGGTGTACATTGAACAAAATATACTGCAATGTGTACAGGTAACATCGAGTTTACAGAGAACAAGGGAATATATAACATGGAATAACAGGGATAACTATGTACAATCAACATTATACTATGAATATGCTTTTATTATATACCATATTTAAACTCGAGTGGATATTGTACGTGTATTCATGGGTGGCATGGGTCAATAGTAGTAAAGTGAAATATCGTGGGAACTAACCATTTTCTGGTTGGATAAAGGTGCTAAGGTGTTTGGTATGAGTGGGAGGTCTGTTGGCTGTGTGAGTGTCCATGGTCACTTCTGGGTAGTATTTTGTGAATAAGTGATGCTTTACGGCTTTGCGGAATTGTAATAGGCTTTTGATGCCGCGGATTTCATGGGGAAGTATATTCCAGTTCCTGGGTGCGAATAATGAAAAAGCTCTGTTTGATGTAGCTTTAGTACATGATGTCATCATCTTGGGAACTATTAAGGTGTTCATAGTTATAGTCCTTCTGTTTCTATTTTCAGGGGTGTTATGGATTAGTTTTCTGATTGGTGTTGGTGGGTAGATATTCATGGCTTTGAAGGTCAAGACTAGTGACTTATATGAGAGTCTGGCTTGTAGAGGTAGCCAGTGTAGGTCTTTCATGATAGGCGTTATATGAGCAGACCTTGGTGATCCAGAGAGGACTCTTGCAGCTGTATTCATAGCCAGACGAAGTGGATTTAAGGTTGATTGAGAGAGCCCGTGGAGGATGATGTTTGCAAAATCTAGATGTGGGAGGACTAGTGCCTGGAAGGTTGATCGGTAATCAGTATAGTCCAGTAGTGGACGGAGGTGGCGTATTGTTCTGATCTTATGATATATGTTCTTTGTCACATTCTTCACATGCATTGTCATATCCAGGTGTTGATCTAATGTTATGCCGAGGTATCGGATCGTGGGTTTGGACGTCAGTTCTATGTTGTTGACCAGCAGCGACGGAGGAGGTACGAACTTAAGATTCCTTGTGACAAATAGGACATCAGTTTTGCTATGATTTATTCTTAGGTTTTGGGTCAGCAGCCATTCAGCTACTGCTCCGAAGCAGTTGATTATTGGAGTAAACACTGGTTGGTCAGTTTTGAACGGCATGTATATGAGGATGTCATCAGCGTATGCCAGGCATTGTACGTTGAAGGATCTGATCAATTCGCATATCGGCTGCATATAAATATTGAACATTAACGCAGATAGTGAAGATCCTTGTGGTACACCTTGAGACTGTAGGAATGGTTCTGAGGATTCCTGGCCTGTTTTAACTTGTTGCCACCTATTGGAAAGGTAGGATCTACACCATTCCAGTGCTGTGCTTCGAATCCCCTTCTCTCTCAGACGTTGCAGTAGTATATCATGGTTCACAGAATCGAATGCAGCGGAAATGTCTAAAAAGATGAGAATAAATCCTTGTTTGATGTTGTTTATTCCTGTGATCAGATCGTTGAATAGGGTTGTAAGGATTGTGTTGACTCCATGTGCTTCTCTGAATCCATGTTGTGATTTGTCTAGTGGTGCTTCTGTGTCAATGTGATGCTGGAGTTGTTGTTGGGCAGCTTTCTCGATGATTTTTGCAAGCTGGGGGATGCTTGAGATTGGCCTAAATGATTCAGCTTTGGATGAATCAAGCTTACTGTTTTTTAGTAGAGGCTTGATAGAGGTGTGTTTAAGACTCTGGGGGAATGAGCCTGTTAGAAAAGACTGGTTCAGTATTTTGCATAGGATTTGGCTTAGATCATGTCGCAGATCTTTGATCCAGTTGGCTGGGCAAGGGTCGTTAGGTGCCATGCTAGGATTGATGGAGGCGACAAATTTCTCAATTTCATTAGATGATATAGTATTGAAGTTGCAAAATGGAGTTATTTGAGATGCCTTAGGTGATATAATGGGGTTGATGGTATTTATGCTCGTGCTGGTCTTAATCATTTTTGATTGCAGGTAGTTTGCGTAGTCCTGTGGCCGAGGCATTGCAGGTTGGGCTGAAACTGGCTCTCTTGTTATGGATTTTACTAAGTTGAATAGAGCATGAGGTTTATTGATGGAGCGTTTCAGTAGGTTTGTGTGGTATAGCTTCTTACTCAGTGTTACCTTCTCACGGTGGGTAGCTAGGTGTGAATTATATGTTTCAAGGGCTTCTGGTGAGTGGGTTTGACGCCACTGTCTTTCAAGTTTGCGTAGGTGGATGAGAGATGTACGAAGGTCAGTAGAGAACCATGGTGCGTGTTCTCGTTTTCTTATTTTCTTATCCTTGTGCACTGGACATGAGGCGGCTCTGAGGTTCTCATCCCATTTGGATACCAGGTCATCTAAGTTGAGGGAGGTGTCGGTCAAGAGTGGTTGGAGGTTATCTAGGACCTTGTCACGGTTGAGAGGTTGAAAGCGGACTGTGTGGGTTCCGGGTGAGTTAGATGGTATTTGACTCACGTGTGAGGTATAGGTGGGTATATTGAATTGAATAAGGTTGTGATCAGACCATGGTACTGGTATAACCGATAGTTCAAGGGCTTGGTGTGTTAAGGTGTTGGAATGGGGTGCGAAGATGAGGTCTAGTTTACCTCCTTTAGTGTGGGTGGGAGAATCGACATATTGTTTGTAGCCTAGATCCCCTAGTGCGTCTAGAAATGCTTCAGAGTGGCTGTCATGGAGAGATGGGAGGTTGAAATCACCAACTACCCAATTTGGAGAGTGTGAGGTGGATGTTGCGCATGCAAGCTCAATTATTGTTGGAAGGTCATCCGGTGATGGGGAGGGTGCTCGATAAAGCAGGTTGATTGAGCAGAGTTCATTAGATATAGTGAGGGAGTCAAGGTGGGATGAGCTGGAGGAGTTGCATAGCTTGAAATTAAGATCTGTTTTGGCGAGGATGAGCGTTCCGCCTCCTTTTTGAGTGGATCTGTGGCATGTGTAGAGGTCAAATCCAGGAGGCAGCATCTGATTCAGGAGGATGTTGTCGCAATCAGATAGCCATGATTCCGTGACCATCAGGATGTCGAGCTTGTATTGAGGAATCAAGTCCATGACTGCAGGCCATTTTGATCGTATGGATCTGGCATTTATCAATGCACATTTTAGGAGGCGTTGTCGATGGGGTTTCTCAGATTGTGCTTTGTTGATGACTTGAAGGGGAATGCTAAGTAGATGGGAGTGGGATGTGTGGTTGCGTTTTGCAGTTGTGTGGTGGGGGAATTCAAACCATCTCCTTCCATATGTATTGTCACACCACCTCTGGCCAAGCGGTAGCCTCCTGTATTGCAAAGCCCCTGGAGGGTGGTAGTTGTGCCTTTATGAATATAAACGCAAACACTTCTTTCTTCAAATCAAAGGGTTTTTATTCCCCGTCCCATTGAGGGTATTTTATCTTCAAGGAACATGAATTATATGCTTTTCTTGGACATCTTATATACAATAACAAAGGGAAACATAACTTGCTTTCTTCAGCTTTTAAAGGATAAATCAACAAAAGAACAAAAAGCTTAGATATTGCTGTAAGGTTCTCTCCCCGGTAGCTGAGAGTAGAGCATACCTCTGTTCTGCCTCGAGAGAGAGAGTTACAGGTTTGTTGCTGTATTACTGAAGTTAAGACACCAAGTTACTTTCCTTATCTCAGGGAGAATTCAGGTTCAATTAATGATAAAGAACAATCCATTAATTCCTGTGTATCATTCTCCTCAGCATTCTGGTATTCCATCATCTCTGGTTGACTGGTATATTCATTCTGTACTTTAGGAGTACTATGAGAGACTTGCTGCCTAAGCACGTCAACCAGGAAGTTCTTTTCTTTCACCGGGCTAGAGCCTCTCTGGGTATTACCATATATACTGGAATAGAGATTTCCCAGGCACTGCCCCTGCTGGTACTTCTGAGTAGAGCTTAGCCCCTTACTTGCTCTGCTCGTGGGATAATTAAGGGAACTTTCCAACCTATCCAGGTTTCCCTTTTGTAACCCAGCTGAGCTGAATCGGAGTGCTCGTGACGGAGTTTCACACGGAGCTGTGGGCTTACAATTACAAAACTCTTCAGTTTTATCTGGTAAGTAAAACCTTTTATCATTGGGGTTTTTAAAACCAGGAAGAGGGATATTTTCAGCCTCTATATAATGAGACCTTGTATGCTTATTTCCATATGTCCAGGGTTGTCTTTTTCCACACGACAAATCTCTCTTGCACTCACTCTTTTCCCTGTAACCTGCAACTGCAGTCTTCTGGCGTTTCTCTTGCTCATACACACTATTTGGCTGTGGATATCTCTCTGATTTATTCAGGTCCTCGGATTCCCTCTGACCTTCATATGGGCACTCTAGTTGCTGCAGAGTTTCCTTATCACTCTCTCTTGCATTCTCATACCTGTGCCATGCTTCCCAGGGCTTTAGCTGCCCTCTCTGTATTTTCTCCAAGTGTGTCCTTGGCTGCCACGGCTTCTCTCTCTCTCTCTCTCTCAGCTCCGGCACCAGCTCCTGGCTTTGCCTTAATCCCGATCCTAATCCGAATCCTAAACTGTCTCTGAATGTCTGAGAGCTTGTTTTAAACCAGCGTTCGCTTACTCCACCCTTAGTTAGCTGAACCCTGTCAGGTGAAGTGAATTCCCTTCCTGTGCTAGCTGGGTGTGTCCTGATTGAGCTTTTGCACGTGTTCCTGCATTGCTCAGGGTAACTATCTGACACTTTCTTGTTTACCCTGTCACTTTTTCTGTTTTCACTTGTGCTGGCCTGCATTTCCTCTGTCTGTACAGGGTCTACCCTGTTACAGTATGTAGTATTGGTATGTAGCTAGTATCGTGGTTGAGGGCGTTTATGATGCAGGGGAGCCCAAAGGTAAGGAGGGTAGTGAGTGATAACAGGACCTTATACATTTTAGATTAAATAGAAATAGTGCAATGACTAGCAGCAGTGCAGTGACCCGCAATTGCTATCAACAGTACAATGACTAATTGTTATTGGCAACAGTTAAAGGACTATAGACAGTGGTAGTACAATGTGCTAATTTAGTATTGGCAATAGTATAAAGGTTATTGAGTTGCAAATAACAGTATAATAGCTTTTGAGAGGCTAATTAGTACTGACAACAGTATTGTAATGGCTGGTGATAAGTTCTTACTGACAACAGTATTGTAGTGGCTGGTGATAAGTTCTTACTGACAACAGTATTGTAATGGCTGGTGAAAAGTTCTTACTGACAACAGTATTGTAGTGGCTGGTGATAAGTTCTTACTGACAACAGTATTGTAGTGGCTGGTGATAAGTTCTTACTGACAACAGTATTGTACTGGCTGGTGATAAGTTCTTACTGACAACAGTATTGTAATGGCTGGTAATAAGTTCATGCAGTATGCTGGTTATTGGCGGTAGAGTGTAAAGGAGCAGGTTATTGTCAACAAAACAGTTATACTTGCTGTGTCCTTGGTCTTTTGACGTGTTGTTGCAGGGGGTGCTCTCAGTTCTCGAGGAGCTTAGGCTGATAGGTGCTTGAATATCGCTGTTGCTGCTTTGATGTTTGCGTCGATCGCGAGTTCAACCAGAAGGGAACTCAAGCTGCTTTGCAATTGAGAGGTAGGCTGGCGTTGTGTCCGTCGGATGTTGATCAGGCATTTTCGGTAAGGCCTCTGCCTAAGGGCCATGCCAAAGGGCCCTCTTGCGAGGCCCTCCGGCGCGGGCCTGCAAGGTGCGGGCACGCCTTAGCGTGCAGCCGCTTTTAAATGAGAAGACCAGGCCCCGATTGGTTAGGGGAGGTGCGGGAGGAGCACACGTGCTCTGCCCTCTGTGCCGCTGCTCCGGTGAAGAGAGGAAGTTGCAGAGGGACTCCCGGTGGCGTGCAGCCGCTTTTAAATGAGAAGACCAGGCCCCAATTGGTTAGGGGAGGTGCGGGAGGAGCACACGTGCTCTGCCCTCTGTGCCGCTGCTCCGGTGAAGAGAGGAAGTTGCAGAGGGACTCCCGGCGGCGTGCAGCTACTTTTAAATGATTGAGAGAGCCCGTGGAGGATGATATTCGCAAAATCTAGATGAGGGAGGACTAGTGCCTGGAAGGTTGATCGGTAATCAGTATAGTCAAGTAGTGGGTGGAGGTGGCGTAGCGTTCTGATCTTATGATATATCCTCTTTGTTACATTCTTCACATGCATTGTCATATCCAGGTGTTGATCCAATGTGATGCCGAGGTATCGGATTGTGGGTTTGGACGTCAGTTCTATGTTATTGACCAGTAGCGACGGAGGAGGTATGAACTTGCGATTCCTTGTGACAAATAGGACATCAGTTTTGCTATGATTTATTCTTAAGTTTTGTGTCAGCAGCCATTCAGCTATTGCACCGAAACAGTTGATTATTGGTGTAAACACTGGTTGGTCAGTTTTAAACAGCATGTATATGAGGATGTCATCTGCGTATGCCAGGCATTGCACATTGAAGGATCGGATCAATTCACATATCGGCTGCATATATATATTGAACATTAATGCCGATAGTGAAGATCCTTGAGGTACACCTTGAGACTGTAGGAATGGCTCTGATGATTCCTGGCCTGTTTTAACTTGTTGCCACCTATTGGAAAGGTAGGATCTACACCATTCCAGTGCTGTGCTTTGAATCCCCTTCTCTCTCAGACGTTGCAGCAGTATGTTGTGGTTCACAGAATCAAAGGCGGCGGAAATGTCTAAAAATATGAGTACAAATCCTTGTTTGATGCTGTTTATTCCTGTGATAAGATCATTGAATAAGGTTGTAAGGATTGTGTCAACTCCATGTGCTTCTGTGAATCCATGTTGTGATTTGTCCAGTGGTGCTTCCGTGTCAATATGATGCTGGAGCTGTTGTTGGGCAGCTTTCTCAATAATTTTTGCAAGCTGGGGGATGCTCGAGATTGGCCTAAATGATTCAACTTTGGATGGATCGAGCTTACTGTTTTTGAGTAGGGGCTTGATAGAGGTGCGTTTCAGACTTTGGGGGAATGAGCCTGTTAGGAAGCCTGTTAGTATAGATATTTATACTAATAAAACTGTACCTAATACGCCTAATATACCTTGTTCACCTTAAGCTTAATTAATCTCAGGTCCTTAGTGTATGACTGATTTGGATAATGAGCTTCACCTGAGAGTACCTCCTTTCCTTTAAGATGTGTAAGTATCTATAAAGCTACAATTATCCCAAGGGTGGGTGGGTGTTGGGGAGTGAGGGAGGGAAATAAGACTTATTAAAAGAGGGCTGCTACACAGTACCCTGTCCTGTGCTGCTGAGGTAAACTGTGACCAACTTCCTGGATAATTAACAGTCCTTGCTTGAATAGAAGGAGTCTTTCAAAATGGCCTTTTGACCTGCCACCTGGTGTTAACACCTATTGAAAAGTTTTCACAGGTCTCTTGCCCCCTAGGTAGAAGGCCTCTTTGTAAAGGTCTCTAGAAGACTTTATGTGTTGCTCAAAGAGTATTGACCCTGTTTTGACTTTTATGCTAAGTTATATTCTGATTTGATTTAAATTACAGCTCTTTGCTGCTGCTAGGCTCTGACTTATTATGAAATTTAAACTACAAGCTCTCTGCTGGGTTCTAAATTTAACCAGAAAGCTCTCTTCTGTGTTTTAAATTTAAACTAAAAGTACTTTGCTGAGACTAGGACCTGAGTGACTATTAAATTTAAACTACAAGCTCTCTGCTAGGTATGAAATGTAACCAGAACGTTCTCTTCTGTGTTTTAAATTTAAACTTAAACTGCTGCTACTAGGCCCTGAGTGATTTATCAAAAAACACTGGGTTCACAGATTAATTAGCTTTAATACAAAGAAGTCCTCTATCCCTCCCTTTCCCCTTCCAATCTAACCTTTATCCACTGAATGATGACATATTTGCTTGTTTCCATTTACCTGTTCTTTTTTATCTAGATTTGATGTTTATGCCTGTTCTACGTAAAGTTGCTTGACTGTTCACTTTATTGTAAACCGTTCTATGTAAAGTTGCTTGACTGTTCACGTTTCTTGTAAACCGCTCTGATACTAAATAGTGTGGTATATAAAAACTAATAAATAAATATCCACAGAACTGTACTTCAGAGCCAGTCATTGAGAACAGCCTAATGGTTAGAGTAGTGGGTTAGGAACAGGAAAGCTGAGGATTTGAATCCCACTGCTGCTATCACTGAAATTGTGCTGAGTATGGGAGATGATGGAGTGTTATATTCTCTACATCCTCTGGATGTTTTCCAGCGAACATGAGCACTTTCACATTGCTTATTCATGTCTGGAGCAGGTATAACCTTAAATGCAACTCCAGAGGTACTGGACGTTTCTGAGATCAGGCAATGATCCCCTACCATGCCTCCACCATGCTCCTGTTCAAACAATGGATGTACTCATGCCGGGAACATACTAAGAGCCATCTTCTAAAATGGGTCTGGAAACATCTCTGTGTTTTGGATGTCTCTATGCCTGTTTTCAGACATCCAAATCATGAATAGGGCTTCTAAAATCCCACTCTATGTCTGCATCTTTAATCTAGGTGTTATTTCTGTTACTTTGCTCCTAGGCACATATGTGTCCTTACAAGAGAGCTGCTTACTTGACTTTCACACATACACATAATATTACCCTCGACATGTACATTTTAAGGAGGTCCTTGATCAATTGCTCTGATTAAATCATTTTTAGGAAGTTAAACCGTTCAATGCTGTTTTTTGACTGTCTGAAGTCAATGAAGGGGAGGATAAAGCATCTTGATTGGCTTTTGGGGGTATTTAAAACTGCAATGTGAAGAAGTTAACTTGTCTGTTCTTTGTAGAGCAAAACAGACATTCTTCTTAGCTCAGAAAGGAGAAGCTGTGAATAGAACAAGAAAAATGTTTGAAGTCATTGCTGCTGGTCCTGAAAGTCACCATCTTCTCCTCTGATCACATTCCCACCTATCTATTAAATTCTATCTCTTCCACTGTCATCCCTTCTATCTGTCATATCCCCAACCTATCAATTTCCACTGCAACTGTTTCTGCAGCCTTCAAACATGCTGTGCTTACACCTTTCATAAAAAGAAAACTTCACTAGAATCTTCCTGTCCTTCTAATTATTGACCCATCTTCCTTATCCCCTTTGCTTCTAAACTACATGATTGAGCGGTTCACCACCATTATTTTGACTTTCTTTCCTCTCAAGCCCTTCTGAATCAACAATGATCTGGCTTTCATCCTCTACATTCTACAGAAACAGCTCTTGCCAATGTCTCCAATAACTTGTTCCTTGCCAAATCCAAAGACTTACTCAATTTGAACTACCACTGGAAAGGCATGAGCTAAATATAATTTTAGGCGATTATAACCTACCTGTTAATGTTCTCCTGTTACCTTTGGAAGTTGGTAACTTTCTTACTGCAATGCCATGCCTGGGATTTCAACAAATGATTAATTTCCTTTCTCATTGTCAAAGGCATACTCTTGCCTTAGTTTTTCTTCTTAAGAAGCTATTGTGATTTTTTGATGAATGCAATTTTTTGGCTACATTACACTCTGGACTAATCATTTTTGATTGATTTTAATTGGAAGGATCTTAGTATATTATGGGAGCAAGCTTGCCCTCACTGTAACCTAGTTTGGGGTAATTTTAAAAAATGAAGATTCTTGGCACGTAATACATTCTCCAGATTCTCATTCTGTCGAATGGAGCATTAGTGAATCTTGAGCTGAGGAGGCAGCAGCCCCCTGAAGGGTCATGAGTTGCAACTCCCCCTTTGCAACACACTTATCCATATCAAGTAATCTAGACTCATATCCCTTCAGTGTGACCACTGTATCCTTCATAAATTTAGACAATGTAAGTAACAATGACTGCAAAGAAAATTCAGTTCTAGACACTAGTTTCCAAATATTGTGCAAAGATACATCCTTCAGAGGCTGAATAGGATTAGGAATATAGAAAATTCAGAAGGTAAAGGCATACCAATTTGTCCCGATAATTCTAATCGGAAGAAGTCATCGGGGAGGAGGGCCAAACCAGAGGGGATCCCATCCTCTTCAATAGGAGTGGAATCCTTCTCTATTAAGCCAACTCCAAGATTGGAAGGAGATAAAAACTCTTGTATATCCTGAGTCGAAGGGTGAGATACAGAGCTTAAAGATGATGACAAGGCTTCCATACCGTCCATTCTTTTAGCTCCCAGCAAAGTGTCCAGGGACTTCAAGAGTATCCATGGGCATCATGACCTTCGCTGCTTTGATGTTACCAAGAGGCACGGATGAAGGTCTCTTCTCCCATTGAGAATACTCAGCACTCCACCACAATGCTCTGATGTGTTCTGAAGGGGTCCCAAAGGGGCAGAACCTGCCCTGTTGTCCACGCCCCTTCAGAGCACATCCCCACGGGCATGCATCCATGGTGCATATCCCATGGTGGGACTCAGTTCTGTCACGTGATGCACCTGGCACTACAACCTGGGTCTGAGGCTCCAACTAGCAACAGCAATTAAGGCAGGAAACAGGAACAGAATGTTCTCCCACTGTAAACTAGTTTAAATCAAGATTGATTTGGAGGAGTTTAAAGATTCTTGGAACAGAGTAGATCGCTCATTATTTGAGGTTGATGATGTTTTGGCTTTAGTAGAGTTATAGAAAAATGATTTAATACAGATCTGTCAGTCAGTTACAAACATTAAATTGATAGCATTTAAAAGTGATCTTGTTGCATCATGGACCATGGCTGAGATTATGAATTTCAAGCGCACCCATTTTTCTTTATATTATATTAGCATACGTAGTCAAATACGTACATTAATCTAAGACATGATTATTAATGCCAGGCCTAGAGCTGGTGTAAATGCCTGTGCCTGAATTTTTCAAGAACACGTGTGAATTATAGTATTTTATCATTTACAAACATAATTATCACAGTGCCCATTCTTTGTCCAAACTTCATCCATGTGCATGTCCACAATGAAAGTATTCATTATCAGCCCAACACGCCTGCTTTCAAAATAGCATCAGCCTCAGTTGCAAAGTGTAAATGGCCATTAATAAACATAACTCATTAAAAATCTATTATTTATGCATGCAAATGGTGTTCATAAGCTTACCCTCAGAGCAGTTTCTGTGGATAGGAGGCATGAAATTATTATTAGTGTCTCAAATACTATCTGTAGGCTGTACCACTGCTCTTTTTGGATTTCCAAGTCTTTGGAATCTGTTGATTGATCATTTAACTGTCATCAGGCTGGAGAAGTAGCCTAATAGAGCAGTGAACTAAAAACTAAGGAAGCCCAATGTTAATTCCACTGTCAATCCTTGTTCTTGCGCCTGAAAGTTTGTGAAACCATTCTAAGTGCACTGAGACATTTAACAAGCTTAATCCAGATCATGCTAATTGGACAACCAGGATCTAGATTAGGTTTGGTAAATGTCTCTGATAGCATATTTAGACAAGGTTTCACAGAATTTCTGGCATAAAAACATGACAAAAGGAAAATCTTTGGAATAAATCTCTACAACAGAGTCAACAGATTCATAAGCCAACAAATCCAGTTAACATTTTCATAAGATATGCCATACTGGGGCAGACCAAGAGTTCATCATGTCCACTATCCTGTTTCCAACAGTGACCAGCCCTGGACACAAGTACCCATGAGAATGGCAAAACAGTGTGACAAGGCGGTGGCAAAAGCCAGGAGGATATTGGGCTGCATACAAAGAGGAATTATCAGCAGAAAGGAAGCGGTACTAATGCCACTTTATAAGTCACTGGTGAGGCCTCACTTGGAATACTGTGTTCAGTTTTGGAGACCATATCTTTCAAAGCATGTAAAAAGACTGGAAACTGTTCAGAGGAAGGCGACCAAAATGATTTGGAGCCTGCGTCAGAAGCCTTATGAGAAGAGACTTGAAGACCTAAATATGTGCACTCTGGAGGAGAGGAGGGTTAGGGGAGATATGATTCAGACCTTTAAATACTTAAAGAGAAATAATGAACAAACAAGTCTCTTCCAAAGACGGGGAAGCTGTAAAACCAGAGGGCATAACATGAAACTGCAAGGGGGTAAATTGAAAGGCAATGTCAGGAAATACTTTTTCACTGAAAGGGTGGTGGATGCTTGGAATGCCCTCCCGATGGAAGTGGTGGGGTCAAACACAGTGACAGAATTCAAAATGGCATGGGACAGACACAGTGGATCTCTTTACAGCACCAGGACAAAATCAAAATAAACTGAACCATCTAATTTCTCAACAAACAGGGGTGTCCAAATAGAGCGGTGGGTTCACCCCTAAACAAAGACATGGGGAGGGGTGGCCTGCATAGAGTGGCAGGTGCACCTACTCCTGCCATCTTACTGGGCAGACTAGATGGACCATACTGGCCTGTATCTGCCGTCATTTACTATGTTACTCCCAAAAGCTATAGTGATTCCATGCTGCTTCTTCCAGGGGTAAGCAGTGGATTTCCCTGGTCCCTTTAATAATGGTTTATGGACTTTTCCTCCAGGAACTTGTCTAATCCTTGTTTAAACCCAGTTGGACTAACAGTTCTTACTACATCATCTGGTAACAAATTCCAGAGTTTGATTATGCATTCAGTGATTGCATTAATATCATAGTCCAGGCATGCTCAATGGTATCCCTGTCTTCTTACAAAAGGGAATGATACCACCAGAGCAGCTTTGAATGCCTACAAAGTGATAATGGCAGGGCATTCCTAGGCCCTCTGTCAGCCGGGGTGGGCACCCCCCATGCTGCCAGCACCTCCCCTCTCTAGGTGCTGCAATGCAACCCTCCAACCCTGACTAGCAGGCAGCGGTAGGAGGCGCCAGCATTGTGGCGGGTGCCCGCCCTTGGTGACAGGGGGCCTAAGAATGCCACTGTCATTATCCCTTTACAATCATGCAAAACTGCTCTGGTGGATCATCCCCCTTTTGTAAGAAGGCAGAGATGCCACACTGAGCATGCCTAAGAGTAGAAGGCAAACCTCCCCCCCCCCCTCGCTCCTTGGATTTCTTCACATATTCTACATTTTATATCCCTTGAAAACCCTTATTTGTCGCAATTCAGTAACAATGAATAGAGAAAAACAGCACTTATTAGCATTTATGTTCAAAATTGGTTGCTTTCTCTTTGCATCACATGGAATAGTGGATTTTAACAGCTATCACACTCCAAGGCAGTGCAGGTAGATGGTGAAGGTGTAGGAAGGTAGAACAGTACAAGTTATTGGGAGGGACAGGGAATGAGTGCAAAATGGCAGGAAGAGAATGCATAAGACAGATTTATTTATTTAGCTATTTTTCTATACCGTTGTATCTGAAAGTCATAACAGTTTACATGTACAACATAGCTCAATAGGGCTTTACAGAGAACTTGAATTAACAGTTGAAGAAAGTACAATGTGGATAGAACAGGGTTATTAACTTAACATGGCCAGGATATTAACTTGAACAAGGCATTAACTTGAGGGGTGGGGTAGAGGGGAGAGTGTTTAAGTTGAGGTGGGGGGAAGGGATGGCTTGGGGTGTTCATTGGGAGGAGATCAGGTATTGTCAGGAAAGCGTTCCAGGAATATGTGGAATGTCATTAGGTCATCTGTGGTACGCAAGTCATGTGGGAGGGAATTCCAGAGTGAAGGGGCATATAAGAAGAAGGCCCTTCTTGAAGTGGATAGAAGCCTATATATCCGCAGTCACACACAAAATCATATCTTGCCCCCAAAAAACACTGCCAACATGCATACCCTTACAACAGATGCTTCTATGTACACACACACTGACACATTGCCCCTGATACATTTTACTAACGTTCACATACCCCCAGTACAAACATATGCAACATACATCTATGAAACATACACACAGCCCCAACACACACTGCCAACAGGCACACACTCAAACTTACAACTTTACACTCATACAAACAACCATGATCCCCTCCCCCCATACAGTCATACAGGGTCTTCTAGCACATACTGCTAACACACTCACACACATCCCCAGTGACACACTTATAAATGTTAAACAGCAGATTCACCTCAATCTACAAATATATTTGAACTTCACACACAAGTTTGAAAATCTGTAAACTTTGTGGATATTCTATAATTCCAATTTTTATGGTTTCACAGATTTTTTCTTTTTGACAGGGTTGTTGCAATGTATAGAAGTGATTTGTCCTTAACTCAATTTAAGATCATTTGTCATGAAATATTGTGCATCATGTCACATTTAATTGTCATTAGACCTGCATCACTGCTCCATCTTGTTAGATAGGAGATTACCACTACCCCTGATCAGATTCCATAGCAGAAGTAGTCAGACATTCAGTGTGTATACATCGATTATGTTCTAAACACAGCATCACTAGTGATAGATATGTAAATAATAGCGCCCAGGAAAGTAGATTCTATTACCACATAATTGCCCATCAGTTGAATTAGGCAGATCAAGTCCAAGGCCATGGTGTTTAATGCAGAGGAAGGGCAATGGTTTTGGACATTACTGAAATAGTTTGTTTTAATAAATGTCAAAAACTCATTTCCATTTAGAATTTTATGCAAGATAATATCTGCCAGTGTAAAAACAGATTGGCTGGCAGAAATTCCATTTTCAAACAGAGTTTATATGGTATCATTTTTGTTTTGTTATTTGACAAGAAATTATTTTATTATCCTCACCAGTGCTTAATGCATGCTAACAGTTAATGCAACACTTTTGCAGTTAAAGTGCAGTAATTTCCATATCAAATGCTAATACAGAATGAGGTGGAGAAGAGGCAGCAAATGGGTGGAACTGAACCTTACAGTTAACTTGGAGTGTTTTGTAAGTGAACTGATAATATAGTAGATGACAAATAACAGTCAATGACATAGAAACATGATGGCAGAAAAAGACCACATGGTCTATCTAGTCTGCTCTTCCATATCAACTACAATAGTCCTCTTTTTACCTTTAGAGATCCTCTGTGTTTGTCCCATGCTTTTTTAAATTCAGATACTGTCCTCATCTCTACCACCTCCACTGGGAGACTATTCCCTGCATATACCACTCTTTCTGTAAAGACATATTTCTGCATATTACTCCTGAGACTATCCCCTTTCACTTCTATGCTATGTTCCCTCGAAGCACAGCTTGCCATCAATTGAAAGAGACCCTTCTGTGCACTTATGCCATAGAGGTGTTTAAATGTCTCTATCATATCTATCCTATCCAACCTTTCCTCTAAAGTATACATATTAAGATCTTTAAATCTGTCCTCTTATGCTTCATAACAAAGATCATTAACCATTTTAATAACCAACCTCTGTGTCGACTCCAACCTGTTTATATCCTTTTGAAGGTGCAGTCTCTAGAATTGCACATAATACTCCAAATGAGGTCACACTGGAGACTTAAACAGAGGCATTTTCACCTCCTTTTTTTCTGCTGGTCATTCCTGTCCCTATCACCCAAGCATCCTTCTGGCTTTCACAGTCACCTTTTCTAACTGTTTAGCTATTTTAAGATCATCAGACACAATTGCACCCAAGTCCCGCTCCTCTTTTGTGGAGAGAAGTACCTCACCCCCTACACTGTACTGCTCCTTTGGATTTTTGCAGCCCAAATGCATGACCCTGCATTTTTTAGCATTGACTTTCGGCTGCCAAATTCTAGACCATTTTTCAAGTTTAGCTATATCCCGCCTCATATTATCTACTTCTTCCTGGGTGTCTATTCTATTGCAGATTTTGGTATCATCTGCAAACAAGCAAACCTTACCCAACAGCCCTTTCGCAATATCACTAACAAAGATGTTAAAAAGAATCGGACAAAGGACAGATCCATGGGGCACACCACTGGCAACCTCCTTCTCCTCAGAGTGAGCTCCATTTACCTGAATCCTTTGTTGCCTCCCACTCAACCAATTTCCAATCCAATCAGTAAATTTAGGATCCATCCCTAGGGTGTTCAGTTTGTTTTTAAGTTGCCTGTGCAGAATGATGTCAAAGTCTTTAGTGAAATCTAAATACATCACATCTAGGGGTCTCCCTCGGTCCAACTGCCTGGTCACCCAGTCAATCAGATTTGTCTGACAAGACCTGCCTCTGGTGAATCCATGCTGCTTTGGATCCTGCAATCCATTGGACTCCAGAAACATCACTATTCTCTCTTTTAGTAGCCTTTTCAATAATTTACTAACCACAGAGGTTAGACTAACCAGCCTGTAGTTCTCATTGTTATCCTTACGTCCACCTTTGTGTAAAGGGACCACATGTGCCTTTCTCCAGTCCTCTGGCACCATTCCCAACTCCAAAGAGGCGTTGAAAGGGTCAGACAATGGAGCCGCTAGAACGTCTCCAAGTTCCCTCAGTATTCTTGGATGTATTCCATCTGAACCCATGGCTTTGTCTACTTAGGTTTAGCTAGTTCCTCACAAACAGTCTTCTGAAAATCGTTCAAGATCCACATCACTTCTGTTCCTGTTTGTGGGTGTTTTCTGAGGTCCTGCTCCTGGCCCTTCATCTGTGAACACAGAACAAAAATGTCTGTTAAGCATTGTTGCTTTATTCTGTTTTATCCTGCATATTCTTCCCCTGCACTCTTAAGTATAACAATACCACCTTTGCCCTTCTTCAACTCACTAACATCTGAAAAATGTCTTATCCCCAAATTTGTTTGCATTGGCTATTTCATGTTCTTTTTGTATCTTTGCATTCCTGACTACTTTGCTAGCTTTTCTAAGGGATATGTTTACTAAACGGTGGTAAAGGAGCAAGTGTGCCATTAGCGCATGCTAACTGTACTCGTGCAAAAAAGCAATTCAGCATGCGTTAACGGCACCAGCAGCATAGTGCATTCAAAAAGCCACTTTAGCACATGCTAACAGTACCAGCCACTTTAACACGTGCTAACAGTACCTGTGGGTGGAGAGAAGGTGTGCACAAGGCTGAGAGTGGAGGGTCAATGAGCAGGGAGTGGGTGGGAACAAGGCTTTCCCCCTTAACACAGCCATCTTAACAGCAGGAACTCTCACACATTTCAAAACCTGGCAGAAAGGGTGTTTTCTGAGGAGAGAGAGCCTTTCTTACGTCTGCAATGTGATGCACAGACAGGGGAGCCCAAGTGAGTGATAGTAGTTCTCCATTAGCAGCAACATCATAGTGCTCAAGTATGAAAGGGCACTATGTTGATGGTGTAAATGGGGGCAAAGGAGGTGGAACATGGGTCTTGCAGTGGGGGCCGCTGGTACACAGAGGGGACCAGACAGCTGCCTAGATGGCACATAGGAAAATAAAACTACAAAATATGACAAACTGTGTCAGACCAAGGTCCATCATGCTCGGTATCCTGTATCCAACAGTGCACTATATAGGTCACAAGTACCTAGCAGTTTCCCCAAAAGACACACAGGATCCCCAATAACTGTAATGGGGCAAGCAGTGCATAGTTCAGGTCCTCTGTAACAATAGTTTATGGACCGTTACCCAGGAACATGTCCAAACCTTTTCAAACCCAGCTACACTGACACCTTTTACCACCTTTTACCACATCCTCCAGTAATGGATTGCAGGGTCAGATTCTGCGTTGACTGAAAAAAATATTTTCACCTAGAAGACCCAAATGGGTTACACTGTAGCCACATTGCAAGTCCCCTAGTCCCTCCACAGTCTGATGGCATAACAAAGTGATCTACATTTATCTGTTCCACTCTGTCAATAATCTTTAGACCTCTATCATTTCCCTACTCAGCCATCTGTTCCCCAGGTTGATGAGCCCCAACCTTTTTAGCATCTCCACAGTTCCCCATCTGCAGAACTAATTGTGATGTTTGTCATGATCCCACAGTGACTGTACTACTGCTGTGGAAAGGCAATGTGTCACATAGAGCAGTCCAAGGGTCCTGGCACCCTAGGCAGAGATACAGGCTGCCTCCCCAACCCCCAGGTGGGGGGGGCTGCGTGGCCACCCATGTGTTCCCCTTCCCACCATCTGGCCCTTGTGCCCAAGGTGCCTGCCAAACCTGCATGTTCAACATGCTGGGACTGCGACCACCACCACTGATAATGCATGGGCATGTCTGCATGGTGGGGTGTTGATGGTGGCATGGGAAGTGGCACCAGCCTGTAGCAGACAGAAGCCTTGTCCTGGTCATGTGTGCCATGCACATTGTAGCATGTGCTAAAGGCTAGCTGAAGGGAAGCATGTCAGCAACAGGAGCTGTTATTTCCATAAGACAACACTGTGGTACAACACACACAATTGCTGTGTATATGATTAGAGGGTTACAGGTTCAGATCCCTGCCGGGGTATCTGCATCTTCCTGTGGACAAGGTTAACTTACAGTATAAATACAGCTCTAGCATGTGCAACCCACAAGGAGATGGCCAGCAAGGGTGGAGACACCCACCAGCAGCACTGACAGGCTACACTATACACAACAGATTGGAGGCTAATAGCACAATATAACAATGTGTGGTGAGGCCAAGGCACAGTAATAGCCTCTGCAAACAAAGCATAAGTTATCAGTCCTTGAGCTAACATTGAGACAGGAGTGTCAGGCAGGAATGCCAACCATCTCTGCTTTTGCACAGTGTGCCATTGAGAGAGAGAGAGAGAGTGCGTGTGTGTGTGTGTGTGTATGGCTCACCTTTGTCCTGTGACTTTCTGCACTGCACTTTGGCTCACATTGTTGGAGTTTTTCCCAGCCTGTTTGGAAAATGTGAATAAGGCAATACAGAGCATTGTGGGTATTGCCTGAAATAGCGCAGATTGGCCTGAATGTGTCTGTCACAATGGCAGGGTCACTGGCTGAGACACCATTGTACCCATCTGCCATGCGCATTGCTTGACTGGCCACTGTATGTCATGCTGAGATGGCACTGTCACTATGACCAAAAGGTGACTATGGCATGGCTATGTATCCACATAGAGCTGCTATTATGTTGGGCTCCAGTGGTGTGAATGCATTCTCTGTCCAGAGATGCTGATCACTGAGCACTTCTCTGGTACCTCAGTTTGGAAAGATGAACTGACATGTGCATGATACTAGCACAGAATAGCTCCAGACCATGCCATTGTGCAAGTTCTGTGTTCACCCTGAGGGATAGGATGGGTGCCCAGCACTCGGTCTGCAATACATGTGGTGCTAGAGATAGGTCCTGCTGTACATCCCCATCACTACCAGTGTGTGACAGGTGTTCCTTGCAGTTCAGCTGAAGGTAATTTGGTGTCCATCTGTATCCTGCAGTCACATGTGGCCCTGTGGGACCAGACACCAGCCAGATTGGTGTGTACCCTGTGTTAGGGTCTGGCTGACATGGACAGCTGTTATCAGGGCAGAGGGATTCCTAGAATTGCATGAGGTGTGTGCATCAGTGTCTTTATAGGTCACAGTTGTATACACTACATACCCCAAAGGGCCCACATCACCCTTTCTGTAGGTAAAGAACAGGTGCCCCCGCCCCGGGGAAGCAACCTCCATCCTGTTTGTATGAGACAGCCCTCCAGGTTTGGTGGGCCAGAGCCATACCTATGATGGGGGCAGTGGCAAACCAGCAGCAATGCTGAGGGCTAGGTCTGGAAAACCCCAAATACCTCCCACCACTGTCTGCCAGTCATCAGCAGAAAGCATAGTCAGACTGTACCTTATAGGTGTGCTGACCATGCACAGTCTAACTGCAGACAGCCCACCACCAGTTCATAGTGCATGCTCACAGAGAAACTATGTGCAGCAAGCAGGCATCTCAGTGATTGGGACCCCAGCACTAGGAAACACAAATATATCACTGGAGGCAGATACTGTAGAGCGCTATGTGGGAACCTAGACTTGCCATGGTCACTGCTCAGTCAGAGTGAGTGCCCTCCCAGCATGCCATGCTGTGGCCACCCTGTCAATGCAGGTGGTAGTCAGGCACTACAGTGTCCCAGCCATTGCCCCACACCCTGTGAAGATGCATCCTGGCCAATCTGCCCAGTCCGGGCCATACCCAAAATACCTTCCTCCTCATTATGCACCTATTCAGGCTAACGCTGGTAACAGAACAATGGATAGACATGCACACACGCCCACTCCTATTGCAGCATTGTACAAAGATAGGGGTGGTTGGTAACCCTGCCCGCCACACTGGTCCTGATCACAGTGCCGACATTGCTAAACTGTGCAGTGGGTAGTAGTAGTGCTCTGGTGATAACTTCAGCTCAATGCTGGGGCCAGCAGCCTGACTCTCCATGAATCTTTGGATTGTGGAACCTGTGTGGGTGGGTGTTTGTACCCCTGTTTGCCGCTGCTTTGGGCTTTGCACATGTTGGTGTTGTATCTGCATTGTAGGGTAAAACATAGGGGCATGCTCTACAGGAACCACAGCTGGGGCTTGAACCAGTGACCCTCTGCTTCTGGACACACTGGCTGGGTGTACTTCACCACACTGTTGCCACAGATGCACAATAGTCCCTGGGGATACCTGTACTTTTCCTCAGCCAGACTTTATATGTTGCACTGCACACCACATACTGATGCAGGGCATGGCCTATGTCAACTGCAGGGAGGTGGTGTGCAGTTTGGCACACACACCCCTGCCAAACTGACATGGCCATTTGCTGTCGGTGTTGGTAGTGCGCAGTCCCAGGCCATCCACTGTGTAGGTAGGCACCCGCCTAGGGAGTGGATCCCGGGGTGGGGGGGCATACATGGACATCCTCACATCCCCCCCATCACTGCCTACCAATATTATGTCCCTTCCACATGGGGGCGGGATGGCTGGGGGGATGTCAGGTCAGTGCCGTAGCAACTATTGGCTACGGTGAACCAAGTAGATATAGGTGGATTGTGTTTGGCCTTGGTCAGCTGCTGTCTTGCTGATTTCCGGTTTCTATGTTCCTATGTGCCACCTAGGTGCCCGCCTGGTCCACTCTGTGCACCAGCTGCCCATGCTACATGTCCCACCTGTGGGCCCCTATGCCCCATTTGCACCATCGCCATGGTGGTCATTCATATTTTGGCACTATGGTGTTGCTGAAAATGGAGCACAACTATCACACATGTGCTCCCTGCCTAGGCTGTACATTGCTGACACTGAAATGGTTTCTCTCTCCTGCAAATGTGCATCTAACGGTAGGTTTTCATTCGCGGTAGGATTCAGCCCTTCAGTTCAGCGCGTTAGTGTGAAAGGAGCCTCTCCCCGCCCACTCTCCGCCCATTGACCACTTCTCTCCACCCTCTCTCCACCTTCTGCGGTGTTTACCGCGGCCGGGGATGTTAACGATCGTTAAGTAATGTTAACGTGCTTTAACTTTACATACCGCGCGTTATGTAACGTTAACAATCGTTAACGTTACATAACGTGTGGTATGTAATGTTACCGCAGTTTAGTAAACATATCCCTTATTGTTTTTATAGTTAGTTTAATATAGATCCTAGTTTGATTATAAAGTTTGGTACCCCCATTTGAAGTGTATTAAAAAAATTTTGAAGCTATCACTGGTCTTAGTGCCGAGGTAGACTATCATTATGTTTTTAAACATTCATTGTTTTCTCCCTCATCACAGTATTTTACTTTCCTTTTACTGGTTCAATCATAGTCCGGTTATACTTTGACACATTTTTTTATATGACCTGAGGGAGATCAGCATATTTTTTAAATTTTCCCATGTACGATTCAGTTTATTTATTGAGGTCCTATACGAATTCTTATTCACAAAGCCATCAGTTTTTTTGCATTACAGATTCCTGCAGTTTGATGAGACTCCGCCCCTTCGTCCCTCCCCCCACCCCCTTTTTTTAGTGTGCAGGTACAGGTGTCCTTTGGCTATTGTGTTTTTACATTCAACAATGAGGCAAGTGATGCTGCTGTTGAGAAGATAATCTGCTTTTGCAACAAGTTCTAATAATTTTCACATATTGTTTCTAAAGTTGACATAGTACTTAACATGTTCAATCGTGACATTTTTTGAGTGGTGTCTGCATGATTAAGTCTACTCCCCCTTTTTATGCCTCTTTTGAAGGTATTCCTGTTTTTAGGATTCACGTCTTTTTGATTCATTAGACAATGGAGTTGTTTTAGAGTGAGGCTCCGCTCCTTGTTCATGGTTTTTTTTTTTTAATTGGGGATCAAATATCACCGTAGATTGAACACATGTGTAGATATACTTATCGTTTGTTTTATCAATTCACGATCACCCCTTTTTTAAAATCGAAGATCAAATATCACCGTAGATTTGAACGCATGCATATACTTTTAGTTTGTTTTATCAATTCACGATCTTTCAGTACAGCCCCCCCCCTTTTTTAGTGCATTCCCTTTTCTTAAAATATAACATTGTATCCAGATGATATTGTTTGTTCACATGACATACAAGTTGTTTGCATGGGAGGTTTTTGGCCATTGACATTTTCAGCCTTTCACGTCAGATACACCTCCTGCTTTCGTTAAGATACATCCACTGCTTTTTCATATTGATTTTATGGAAATGTGTAAGATAGAACTTTGCCCCTTTGTTTATATATCTCATGGTTTGGTAAGCTTATTAGACCCATTTGCAATTTTTGGCATACCTTTTTGGTACATGTTGTTGTTAAGTGCCGTCGAGTCGGAGTCGACTCATGGGCGACCCTCTGGATAGCTATCCTAAATTGTGTTCGGTCTTCAGTCAGGCGGCTCATTGTTGACAGACTGGTACCCGTAGCTAATGTTATTGTATCGATCCATCTCATTGCTGGCCTTCCTCTTTTTCCTTGACCTTCTATCTTGCCAAGCATGATGTCTTTCTCTAATGATCTCTCTCTTCGCATGATGTGTCCAAAGTATGAAAGTCAAAGTCTTGTCATCTGAACTTAGGTTTCATCTCCTCTAGTACCGACTGGTTTGTTCTTCGGGCAGTCCATGGTATACACAGTATTCGCCGCCAGCACCATAATTCAAAGGCATCAATTTTCTTCCTGTCTGTCTTTTTCACTGTCCAGCTTTCACATCCATATGATGTTATTGAAAATGCCATGGCTTGAACAAGTCGAATCTTTGTATGGAGAGGGGAGAGGAGGGGGAGGGGGGAGGAGGGGGAAGGGGGAGGGGAGAGGGAAGTGGGGAGGGAGAGGGGGAAGGGGGAGGGAGGGAGGGAGGGGTGTGTGCATGGACCCATAAGCAGATTATGTACCACCACACAACCCACCCTCTGGGGTTCAGGGTGGGAAACAGGATCACCCACCAATAGATCCACAGTCTACCTCCCTGCAATGGCAGCAGTAGAGGGGACCAGCAACCCCAGTCCTGCTGGGGAACAGACAGAGCGGTACACATCCATAACGCAATAGCAGACAGACGGCAGGCCTGGAAATACTCAGCTGCCCCCCCCACTATCTGACATTCTCCAGCCGCTGCACCCTGCAAGGTGTTCCAGCAAGACACATACTAGCTGCAGACAGTCCGCCAGCTAGTCCATAGTGCATGGTCCTGGAGGAGATGCATGTACCCAGAACGGAGATGTCAGCATACACACCAAGCAGATAAGTCAGTGATTGGGCCCCAAAAGGAAACCATAAATATCACATGAGAAAAAGGCTGTATAAGCACTATGGGGGAATGCCATGACATGGTCACTGCTCAGTCAGGGTGAGAGTGACCTCCCAGCAGGACAAGCTATGGCCACCCTGTCCGTGCAGGTGGTGGCCAGGCACTACAATGTCCGAGCCATTGCCCTATGCCGTGTGCAGATGCATCCAGGCCAGGCCACCCTATCCAGGCTATTCCCACGGTACCTTGCTCCTCATTATGCACATTAGCAGGCCAATACTGGCAACAGTGCTAGCAGTGTGGGCTGTGGAGGGTGTTGGCAGCCACCACACACTGGATAGACAGACACACACTCCCCACACCTATGCCAGTATTGTGCAACTATAGAGGTGTTGGGCAGCCCAGGCCACCACACAAGTCCTGGGCACAGTGCAGGCATGGCTATGGTACGCAATACTGTAGGAGTCACTCCCCAGGTTGGTAAACACTGTCAGACACAAGACCTGTAGCACACTCCACAGACATCAGGAAGGTTTCTATGATGCAGCTCACTCAGAAAAGTGTACGTAACCTAGGAATCGCTATCTGCCAGTACTCATAGCAACCTTTTGATAGATGTGTACCATATTCCCCAGTTTAGGGTGGCATTACTAAGGTATGCAAGTGCTAGTTTTGGGAGATGCATGCAGAGCCCAATGTCCTGCCTCCCCAGGAGGCTTTGGATAATGGGGCCTGTGGGTGCGGGTGTGTCTGCCCCTGTTGGCTGCTGCTTTACGGCAGAGGTTCCCAACTCCAGACCTGCGGTGCAAAACACTGTTCGGGTTTTCGTGCTGTCCCTCATGAATATGCATGAGATACATCTGCATACCATGGGGGTGGCGCATAGAAATGCAGCAAAGACATCTTTATCAGAGGCAGCATGTAACCGGAATGGTTTTTGGCCCTCCAGGACTGCATTTGGGAGGCTCTGCTCTAGGTAATGTGCATGTTTATGGTGTCTGTGCTCTGTAGGGTAAAATGTAGGTGTCTTGGGCATGTTTACGTCATCTGCAATAAAGGTGCTGTCTGTATTAGCATGTTGTAGTAGTGGGTAAAATATGGGGACTGGGTTGGCAGGAACCACAGCTGGGACTTGAACCTGTGACCCTCTGCTTCTGAATACACTGGTTTTGTGCACTGCATCACCTTGTTGTCACAGAGTCAGTACATTCCTTGGGGATACCATGACTGTTCATCAGACAGGGCCCATATGTTGCAGTACACGGCACCCACCTACACAGGGCTAGGCCACGGTCTGCTCTGGGCAGCTGCCACTGCCCCCTCCACCACCAGTATCCCTCAGCCACCATGCTGATATGCCCTTCTGCTGGTGGTGCTGGTGGTGCGCAGTCTCAGGCCATCCAGTGTGCAGGTAGGTGGCTGCCTATGGTGCGGGTTCTGGGGTATGGGTGCCTGCATAGGTGTCCACGCTTACCCGCAGCACTGCCTGCCAATGTTCCGTGCCCTTGGGGGTAGCTGCTGGGTACTATGCCCTGTGACACTGTGGGAAACACAGTCGTGCCCATGTTGGGCCTTCAGCAGTTGCTGTCTGGCTGCTCTGCTGCTTCAGCATTCGTATGGGCCACCTAGGCATCGCCCTAGTCTGCACTGTGGTCCAGCTGCACCACAGCATGTGCCGCCTGCGGCCCTCTGTATCCCCTTCTCCGGCATCTGTCCAGTTGCCATTCCGACATGCCCGCCCTGATGTTGCGGGACATGTGCATGCCATAGGAACCCTGTCCGATGGTGGGGGAAACCCTGAGCAGCGTTATTTCACTGTGGGCTCATTCACCTTGTATGGGGACGGAGTATAGACCCTTCCACAATTTATATCTGTTCTATGGAGCTTACTCGGGGGGGAAGAGGTTGATGTTTCTCATTGATACCACTATTGGCCAGCTTGGTTATGTTTTTTTTCCAGTTTGTTGGGGTCATTTTCAGTGTTTATGTGCCCTTTTGTTCTGTGCACATGTATCACACTTATCACTTTTTTTTTGTTTCCTTGCCTGGGCTATACATTGCTGACACTGAAATGGTTTCTCTCCCCGGTAATGTGCATTTAACGGCAGGTTTTCATTCGTGTTGGAATTGAGCTCTTCAGATCAGCGCGTTAGTGTGAAGGGAGCCTCTCCCCGCCCACTCTCTGCCCATTGACCCCTTCTCTCCGCCCTCTCTCCACCTTCTGCTGTGTTTTACCGCGCCACGGGAGTTTACGATCGTTAACTACGATTAATGCACGTTATGTAACGTTAACAATCGTAAGCACGTCATAACACGCGTTATGATGCGCTTACGATCGTTAACTTTACATAACGCGCGTTATGTACGATTACCGCAGTTTAGTAAACATACCCCATAGTCTCAAAATGGGCCTGTACCTTAATGTAAAGAAGACATAGATCATGACAACTGGCAAAATCATCAGGTTCATCGTTGAAGGAGAAGAAATTGAAATCGTGAACAACTTTAACCTACTTGGATCAACTATCAATAAAGAAGCAACAAGCAGTCAAGAAATCAGACAATGCATTGCTCTTGGCAGAATGGCAATGAAAGACCTAGATAACATTCTCAAGAGCAGAGATGTCTCTCTCCATACAAAGATTCGAGTTCTTCAAGCCATGGTATTTTCAATAACATCATATGGATGTGAAAGCTGGACAGTGAAAAAGATAGACAGGAAGAAAATTGATGCCTTTGAATTATGGTGCTGGCGGCGATAACTGTGTATACCATGGACTGCCCGAAGAACAAACCAGTCGGTATTAGAGGAGATCAAACCTAAGCTTTCTTTAGAAGCTCAGATGACAAGACTTTGACTTTCATACTTTGGACACATCATGCGAAGAGAGAGATCATTAGAGAAAGACATCATGCTTGGCAAGATAGAAGGTCAAGGCAAAAGAGGAAGGCCAGCAATGAGATGGATCGATACAATAACATTAGCTTCGGGTACCAGTCTGTCAACAATGAGCCGCCTGACTCAAGACCAAACACAATTTAGGATAGTTATCCAGAGGGTCGCCATGAGTCGACTCCGACTCAACGGCACTTAACAACATCAACAACAACATATGCATACTTTAGAAGAAAGGCAGGAGAAGGGAGATATGATACAAACAATGAAATATGTTCATGGTGGAAGGAAGGCCAAAAAACTGCCAGCATGACTTAAAGGTAGGGTCAGAGAGGCTGTTGTAGCCAAAAAAGCATCCTTCAGGAAATGGAAAAAAGGGCCAAATGACGAAAACTGGAAACAACGTAAACACTGGCAAGTTATATGCAAGGCCCTGATAAGGAAGGCAAAGAGAAAATCCGAAAAAAATCTTGCCATGAAAGCAAAAGTGCATAATAAAAACTTTTTCAAATACATTTATAGCAAAAGACCTGTGAGAGTCAGTTGGAGCATTAGATGATAAAGGGGTAAAAGGGGCATTAAGAGAGGATAGGGCAATAGTGGAAAGACTGAAAGAATTCTTTGCTTCAGTCTTTACTGAAGAAGACGTGGGAAGTTACCCATGCCTGAAATGATATTTAAAGGTGATACATCAGAAGAATTGAAAGAAATATCGATAAACCTGGAAGATATATTACAATTATTTGATTGACTAAAATATAGCAAACCACCTGGACCAGATGATATACATCTGAGGGTATTGAAAGAACTGAAATATTAGATTGCAGACCTGCTAATAGTAATTTGTGAACTATCATTAAAATCATCTGTAGTATCTGAAGACTCGTGAATGGCCAATGTAACGCCAATTTTTAAAAAGGATTCCAGGGATTATCTGGGAAATTACACACCAGCAAGCCTGACATTACTGCGCAAAATGGTAGAAACAGTTATAAAGAACAAAATTAGTGAACCTGCAGATAGTCATGGTTTAAGATACAGCGACCAGAATTGCACACAATATTCAAGGTGCAGTCACATCAAGGAACGATACAGAGGCATTATAATATCCTTTGTTTTATTCTCCATTCCTTTCCTTTTGATACCTAACATTATATTTGTTCTCTTGCTGTCCATGATTATGCCTAAATCTTTTTCCTGGATAGTGGTTCCTTATGTGGAACATTGCATCGTGTAACCATAATTTGGGTTGTTCTTTCCACGGTGCATAACATAGAAACATAGAAACATAGAAATATGATGACAGAAAAAGACCACATGGCCTATCTAGTCTGTCCTTCCATATCAACAACTACAACAGTCCCCTTTTTACCTTTAGAGATCCTCTGTGTTTGTCACATGCTTTTTTGAATTCAGTTACTGTCCTCATCACTACCACCTCCACCGGGAGACTATTCCATGGATCACTAATCTTTCCGTAAATAAATATTTCTGAATATAACTGCTGAATATATCTCCCTTCACCCTCATCCCATGTCCCCTCGTAGCAGAACTTGCTTTCAATTGAAAGAGGCTCTCTCCCTGAACATTTATGCCACGGAGGTATTTAAACATCTCAATCATATCACCTCTATCCCGCCTTTCCTCTAAGGTGTACATATTAAGATCCTTCAGTCTGTCCTCATATGCTTTATAATGAAGACCACTAATCATTTTAGTAGCCACCCTCTGCACCGACTCCATCCTGTTCACATCCTTTTGAAGGTGCAGTCTACAGAATTGCACACTATACTCCAAATGAGGTCGCACCAAAGACTTATACAGAGGCATTATCACCTCCTTTTTTCTGCTAGCCATTCCTCTCCGTATGCACCCAAGCATCCTTTTAGCTTCTGTTGTCACCTTTTCTACCTGTTTAGCTACTTTAAGATCATCAGATACAACCATGCCTAGGTCCCGCTCTTCTTTAATGGACAAAAGTACTTCACCCCCTATACTACATTGCTCCCTTGGATTGCTGCAGTGCAAATGCATGACCTTACATTTTTTAACCTTAAATCCCAGCTGCCAAATTCTAGACCATTCTTCAAGCTTAGCTATATCCCTCCTCATGTTATCTATACCTTCCTGGGTGTCTACTCTATTGCAGATTTTGGTATCATCCGCAAAGAGGCAAACCTTACCCGACAGCCCTTCCGCTATATCACTGACAAAGATGTTAAAAAGAATCGGACCAAGGACAGATCCCTGGGGCACACCACTGGTAACATCCTTCTCCTCAGAGTGAGCTCCATTTACTTGTACTCTTTATCACCTCCCACCCAACCAATTTCTAACCCAAGTAGTAACTTTAGGGTCCATCCCTAGGGTGCTCAGTTTGTTTATAAGTCGCCTGTGAGGAACAGTGTCAAAGGCTTTACTGAAATCTAAGTACACCACATCTAGAGCTCTCCCTCGGTCCAACTCCCTGGTCACCCATTCAAAGAAATCAATCAGATTTGTCTGACAAGACCTGCCTCTGGTGAATCCATGCTGCCTCGGATCCTGTAATCCGCTGGACTCCAGAAACCTCACTATTTTCTCTTTCAGCAGCGTTTCCAATAATTTACTCACCACCAAATTTAAACTAACCAGCCTGTAGTTTTCAACCACATCCTTACTTCGCTTTTGTGTAAAGGCACCACATAAGCCTCTCTCCAGTCCTTTGGCACCACTCCCGACTCCAACAAGGCATTGAAAAGGTCAGTCAGTGGAGCTGCTAGAACGTCCCCAAGTTCCCTCAGTATTCTAGGGTGTATCCCATCCGGTCCCATCGCTTTGTCTACTTTAAGTTGAGCTAGTTTTTCACGAACACAGTCTTCTGAAAATTGTTCAAGATGTCCCTCGCATCTGTTCCTATTTGTGGGTGTTTTCTGAGGTCCTGCTCCTGTTTTTTCATCTGTGAACACAGAACAAAAATATTTGTTAAGCAATTCCACTTTATCCTTATCAGCTTCTACATATTTCTCCCCTGCACCCCTGAGTCTGACAATACCACTTTTGCCCTTCCTCTTCTCACTAATATATCTGAAATTGTCTTATCCCCCCATTTTATTGCATTGGCTATTTCCTCCTCCTTTTGAATCTTTGCCTTCTTGACTACTTTGCTAGGTTCTCTAAGTTTTTCGAAATACAGATGCCTGTCTTCCTCTCTGTGATCTCTTGTATTTCATGAAGGCCTCCCTCTTTTTCTTCACTTTTTCAGCTACTTCTTTCAAAAACCATAGCGGTCTCCTTTTCCTTTTACCTTTATTTACCATTTTAACAAAAAGGTTGGTTGCCCTTAAAATATTCCCTTTCAGTTTTGCCCACTGTTTTTCTACATCCCCCAGCTGTTCCCATCCCACTAACGACTCCCTGAGGTATTGGCCCATCTTCGCAAAGTTAGTCTTCCTAAAGTCTAAGATCCTCACCTTTGAATGGATTCTAACAGCACCAGTCCTAATACTGAACCACACCATCTGGTGATCACTGGATGCAAAATGATTTCCCACTACAACATCAGAAACACTTTCACCATTGGTAAGCACCAAGTCCAGTATGGCCCCTGGAAATTTAATGTGCACAACTTTGCACTTGTGCAATTAAATTTCATCTGCTATTTGGATGCCAAGTGTCCCAGTTTATCAAGCTCCTTTTGCAATTTTTCACAATCCTCATAGCTTTTAACAACTTTGAATAATTTTGTTTCATCTGCAAATTTGATTACCTCACTTGTTATTCCAATTTTCAGGTCTTTTACGAAGATGTTAAAAAGCAGTGGACCCAGTACAGATCCCTGGGGTACTCCATTATTTACCTTTCTCCATTGGAAAAACTGGCCATTTAGCCCTACCTTCTGCTTTCTAAATTTTAACCAGTTCCTGATCCACAGTTGTACACTGGCTCCTATACCATAACTTTTTAATTTCACCAAGAATCTCTCATAAGGGACCTTGTCAAAGGCTTTCTGAAAATCCAGATACAATATATCAACTGACTTACTTTTGTCTACCTGTTTATTTACACCCTTAAAAAATATTACAGATTAGAAAGACAAGACCTTCCTTGGCTAAAGCCATGTTGGCTTTCTCCCATTAAATCATGACTATCTGCATGTTTAGAAATTTTCTTCTTTATAATAGTTTCTACCATTTTTTATGGTACTGACATCAGGCCACCACTCTGTAGTTTCCCATATCACCCCTGGAATCCTTTTTAAAAATTAACATGCCTTCACCCCCCCCCCCCCCTTGGCCATGGAATAACAATAGCATTAACAGTGCATACAACACTCCAGTGTCAGATGATTTGACCACTTTATCTGACATTGATGATTTTCCAAATCTACCCAATGCAATGCTTGGCAGCATCAAGCATTTCAACACTGCTTCTTCAGGAGGTTCTTTTAATCAGGTCCCATCAGTTCACAAGCCAAAATAATAGTTCTCCAAAGACCATCACAAACTGTTGTTAGTCGTTTTCCACTGGCGCCTGGCCAGAATGACCAAATGGATGATGAAATGCTCAAAGAAATCAAGGAAGCTAACAAACGTTACAGCGCAGTAATAATAATGGGTGATTTCAACTACCCTGATATCGACTGGGTCAGTGTCACGTCAGGACATGCTAGGGAGATAAAAATCCTAGATGAAATAAATGACTGCTTCTTGGAGCAGCTGGTTCATGAACTGACCAGAGGGGAAGACATATTAAACCTTGTCCTTAGTGGAAAACCAGATCTAGTGCAAGAGATAAGGTTGTTGGGGCCACTTGGCAATAGTGATCATAGCATGATCGCCTTTGATTTAATTAGTGGAGGAGGGATAGTAAGGAAATCCACAGTACTACCTTTTAACTTTCGAAAGGGAGACTGTGATAAAATGAGGAAAACAGTTAAGAAAAAAATAAAAGGAGCAGTTGCAAAGGTTAAAGACGCACATCAGGCTTGGCTGTTGTTGAAAAATACTATCTTGGAAGCCCAGACCAGCTGTATTGCACACTTTAAGAAAAGTGGAAGGAAGTCCAAAAAACCTCCAACATGGTTTAAAGGTGAGGTCAGAGAGGCTGTTGTTGCCAAAAAAGCATCTTTCAGGAAATGGAAAAAAGAGCCAAACGACGAAACCTGGAAACAGCACAAGCACTGGCAAGTCAAATGCAAGGCATTAATAAGGCGGAGAATTTGAGAAGAAGCTTGCTGCAGAAGCAAAAACGCAAAGTAAAGACCTTTTCAAGTACATTCGTAGCAAAAAACCTGTGAGAGAGTCAGTTGGTCCATTAGATGATGAAGGGGTTAAAGGAGCACTAAGAGGCGACAAGGCGATAGCGGAGAGACTGAACAAATTCTTTACTTCAGTCTTTACTGAGGAAGATGTAGGGATGTTACCCATGACTGAAGTGGTATTTAAAGGTGCGGAAGAATTAAAGGAAATATTGATACATCGGGAAGATGTATTACAACTATTAGATAAACTGAAGAGTAGCAAATCACCTGGGCCGGATAGGATACATCCAAGGGTGTTGAAAGAACTGAAATATGAGATAGCAGACCTGCTATTAGTAATCTGTGAACTATCATTAAAATCATCTCTAATACCTGAGGATTGGAGGATCGCCAATGTAACACCAATTTTTAAAAAGGGTTCCAGGGGTGATCCGGGAAACTACAGACCGGTGAGCCTGACGTCAGTACCGGGAAAAATGGTAGAAACCATCATAAAGAATAAAATTATTCAGCATGTAGATAGTCATGACCTAATGGGAGACAGCCAACATGGCTTTAGACAAGGAAGATCTTGTCTTACTAATCTGTTATGTTTTTTTGAAGGAGTGAATAATCAGGTGGACAAAGGTGAGTTGGTTGATATTGTGTATCTGGACTTTCAGAAAGCCTTTGACAAGGTCCCTCATGAGAGACATTTGGCAAAACTAAAGAGTCATGGGATAGGAGGCAGTGTTCTTCTGTGGATCAGGAACTAGTTAAAAGATAGAAAGCAGAGGGTAGGGCTAAATGGCCAATTTTCCCAATGGAGAAAGGTGAATAGTGGTGTAACCCAGGGATCTGTGCTGGGTCCGCTGCTTTTTGACATATTCATAAATGACCTGGAAAGTGGAATAACAAGTGAGGTTATCAAATTTGCAGATGACACAAAACTATTTAAAGTTGTTAAAACCCAAGAGGATTGTGGAAAATTGCAAGAGGATCTTGATAAATTGGAAGACTGGGCATCAAAATGTCAGATGAAATTTAATGTGGACAAGTGCAAGGTTATGCACCTAGGGAAGAACAACCCAAACTATGGTTACACGATGCAAGGTTCCGCATTAGGAACCACCACCCAGGAAATAGATTTAGGCGTCATTGTGGATACCATGTTAAATCCCTCGGTCCAGTGTGCAGCAGCGGCCAAGAGAGCAAATAGAATGCTAGGTATGATAAGGAAAGGAATGGAAAATAAAACAAAATATATTATAATGCCTCTATATCGTTCCATGGTGAGACCGCACCTTGAATATTGTGTGCAATTCTGGTCGCCGTATCTTAAAAAGGATATAGCGATTTTAGAAAAGGTTCAGAGAAGAGCCACCAAAATGGTAAAGGGGATGGAAGGATACTCCTATGAAGAAAGGCTAGAAAGGTTAGGGCTCTTTAACCTGGAAAAGAGACGGCTGAGGGGAGATATGATAGAAGTCTATAAATTAATGAACGGAGTGGAACGGGTAAACGTAGATCGATTGTTTACCTTATCAGAATATAGAAAGAATAGGGGACATGCAATGAAGCTACAGGGTAAACTATTTAAGACTAATAAAAGAAAATACTTTTTTCACTCAACGTGTAATCAAACTCTGGAATTTGTTACCGGAGGATATAGTAAAGGCTGTTAGTGTAGCTGGGTTTAAAAAAGGTTTGGACAAGTTCCTGGAGAAAAGTTCCATAAACCATTATTAAGAAGGGACCCAGGATATCAATGCTTGAACCAATACAAGCATTGTGGAACCTGTGTCCCTTGGGGAAACTGCTAGGTACTTATGACCTAGATTGGCCAAGGTTGGAAACAGAATACTGGGCTTGATGGACCTTGGTCTGACCCAGTATGGCATATCTTATGTTCTTATGTTCTTACTGTCAGTTAACCGGCACCCTTATAAACAATTAAAATCAGTTTTACAGAAGAACCACATTCCCATTGCAGTAAAATTAGACACACCTGTGATCAATTGCCAGTACTCACATGGCTTGAATGAACTAATGAAAGATGTCTCTAATGTTTAAGATTGCCACATTCAGTCCCTGTTACATTTTCACAATGTTGACGATGAGGGAGTTGCCTAAGACTGTCAGAAAAGCCATTAACACCAAACATCAAACTTTAAAGAGGTACAAGAAAACCTCCAAATACCTTGGTATTCCTGTGTCTTCAGTTCACAATATTAAGAAGTTTTCTGCTCATGGAACTGTCAAGAAATTCCCAGGATGTGGTGGGAAGAGGAAAATTAATCCAAAGAACTTAAGGCTGACCTGGAGCAATCGTGCATTGGTGGTTTCAGCCTGCACCATAAGCCCTGCACTAAACAAAGAAGGACTTCATTGTCAAAGGCCAAGGTGGATCCCACAGCTCAAAGACAGACATAAAAAGGCACCCCTGATCTTTGCCCAAACCCACTTTGAGAAACCACAATCCTTCTGGGAAAATGTTCTATGGACAGATGAAACCAAACTTGAGCTCTTTGGCAATGCAGACCAGTGATATATTTACAGGCAAAGAAATGAAGCTTATAAAGAAAAAAAACACCCTTCCTACAGTTAAATATGGTGGAGGTTGCATAATGCTGCGAGGCTATTTTGCTATCTCAGGAATTGGAGGCCTGGAAAATATTAAAGGAGTCATGAAAGAGGACTACCAAGGTATTTTGAAGCAAAATGTGCTACCTAGTATTAGAAAGCTAGGTCTAGGTTGAAGGTCATGGGCCCTCCAGTAAGACAGTGACCCAAAACATACATCCAAAAGTGCAAAAGAATGATTTAAAAAGAACATATGAATTGCTTTAAACTGGCCAGCAATGAGTCCTGATCTCAAACCAATAGAGAACCTTTGGAAAGAGCTGAAATATTCCATTGGTGAAAGGAATCCTGGAAACATTCATGAGCTGGAACAAATCATACTTGAAGAATGGGAGAAACTACCAGCAGACAGGTTTAGTAAGCTTATAGATGGCTAGAAGAAACATTTGAAGGCTGTCATCACTGCCAAGTGTTGTGCAACCAAATATTAGTGAAGGGTGCCATTAATCCATCTAGGACATATGTTGTTTCTTTCTCAGAAATTAGTACATCTAAGTTGCACGGACATCTTTTTTTATTATATACATTTGAAATACTATTAAAATATTATGATGACATACAGATGGAATATTTCCAATTCTTTCTCAAAATATTGTACACAAAATGCAAGGGTGCCAATAATGTTGACCACAACTGTATATGAAGTTACATGTTTTACAGTTGGAACTTTGTCCTATGGGTATGGGCCACCTTACTATATGGGGCTTTGCGCTACATGTAAGGGGGCGGGCGCATCTGTCCCGCTGCATTTTCTATACTGCACTGTGGGAAAATGGGCACAGGGGCAACTAATACCTTCCACTGAAGTGGTATTAGTTGCACCTGTGATACTTCTCTCAGTGCAGGTTGTGTGGGCTATAAATAGCTGTGCCACCAGTGCCGTGGCAGGAAAACCCCTGTCCTGCCCATCCTCTATGCCAATGTGTACTGCTCGGCCAGCACAGAGTTTTTAGTGAGGGAGACCCTGCTCTACTTTTAAGCATGGCGCCAATACTGTGCATTGACCACACACTTCCGTATTAGCGCACGTTAGTAAATATGCCCCTTAATGAGTGAGACAATCTTTTCACAGCTGGTTGAATAAGAATTTCAGTATCTATATAATCACACAGTAGAGACAGAATAAATACTGATGCAATACCTGTATATTTCTGTGGGAGAAATTACTTTCATTGTTTCAGGAAACAGGATGTTTATTGTTAGAACCCTCAGGATGCTCATCTTCATGCTAAGAGAAGGCTTTCTCTTATATAGTCCTTGAAATCTGGAACACCATTCCCAAGAACGTAGGACAGATGAAGAGCTATATAACTTTCAGAGAGCACTTATCTAGATAGCGGAAGGCCCTGGCCATCAACTGTCAGTGGCACTATCCGAAAAGTGTCACGGCAGAGCAAGGATGGAGCATGAGCCTTCCACCAAACTATACAGATAGCAACAATATTCAGGTTGCTAACTGTATAGCTATCTGCATCAATTTAAGGCATCAAAAAGGCTGCCCTACAATTTTCCTGATAACTATTTGGATAGCAGCCTGAATATCACCACCATTGATACTGTGGCAGCGCCTACTGCCCTTTACATATATGCAGTGTTGCTGCCTCTATGGATAGTGGTGCTGAATCTACAAAAAATATTTAAGCTTCACAGCTGGCATTTAAAAAATGCTGAGCACAGTGTTTCAGTATTGACCCAATGACTTTTAATTAAAAACACCTGAATGATGTTCTTGTTTGTGTTGAATTCCATAGCAGACATTATTTTGTCACCATTAAGTTATCATATATAGGAGGTTATTTTAAAAGCCTTATTCAGAATTTCCATATGGGAAATCTGGTATTTGCATGTGTAAATGGCATCCATAGTAATACAGTAACATAGTAAATGCCAGCAGATAAATACCAGCATAGTCCATCTAGTCTGCCTAGTAAGGTAGTAACCGGGGAGCCGCACCAAGCACTCCCCTGTCATTACCCCCCCGCCCCCCCCCCATACCCACACCTTACTCCGGCCCCACCCCTCTCCAACAAACTTAGACCACACATGAGTTGGTATAACAACAGGTCGCAGCTTTATTTGCCCCATAACATATTAACATGTTAACAGGAATACCCAACACCCAATCCCGGTGCGAAGTGTTACCTCACCAGCCATATGAATAGCAAGGTGACAACACTACCGCACCTAGGCCGGTCAACCACCGGACAAGTTAGTACCACCCCTGCCCGACCTCGCCATGTCACTAGCAAAAGTCTGCTAGGGGTTCACCGGGCCGCGGGCACCCTGCCCCGCCCCAATCAGCTATGACTCCGGACCCCGGAAACCTCCGGGATCCCGCAACCCAACCCCAACCCCCTCCAGCTGCAACACCCCCAAATCCCACAACACCCAACCATCATAATCGGGTGGGAGGGCGGGAAACCGGCCAGCCGCCCTTCCCAAAACCATGTGCTAGCGTGCGCTCGGGCAGCCGCTGCACATGGCTCTTCCCCCTTGCTGATTGGTTCCAGCCGCGCGCATCTCGCGGCGGAACCAATCAGTTCAAATGATGCGCTCCTGCGTCAGCACGCAGGCGCGCTTCCGTGCTCTTCCTCCCCCTTCTATTTCCTGCCTCCTCCTCCGCCTTGCTGCCACGGCCAGGGACGCGTTGACGCTCGCCCCCGGTTATCTTCGGGCACCAGGACTTCGCCCGTGCCCTTTTCCGTAACCGGGGAGCCGCACCAAGCACTCCCCTGTCATTACCCCCCCGCCCCCCCCCCCCCCCCCCATAACCCACCCCTTACTCCGGCCCCACCCCTCTCCAACAAACTTAGACCACACATGAGTTGGTATAACAACAGGTCGCAGCTTTATTTGCCCCATAACATATTAACATTTTAACAGGAATACCCAACACCCAATCCCGGTGCGAAGTGTTACCTCACCAGCCATATGAATAGCAAGGTGACAACACTACCGCACCTAGGCCGGTCAACCACCGGACAAGTTAGTACCACCCCTGCCCGACCTCGCCATATCACTAGCAAAAGTCTGCTAGGGGTTCACCGGGCCGCGGGCACCCTGCCCCGCCCCAATCAGCTATGACTCCGGACCCCGGAAACCTCCGGGATCCCGCCACCGGCACAGGCACCCATGCCTTTGCCGCCCCCCCCCCACTACCGGAGCACAAGCTGCGACCTGTTCTGCACAACCCGTACCACTCTCTCCAAGACCTCCTGCCAGTCGTTCAGGAGCAGGTCAACGCCCACAGGAGACAAATGCACTTCATCCCCCCGATACAAGCCCTTACAAGCTACATCCACCCAATCATGCTGCACATGATAACCCCCATGCGCACATAACCATTTCCCAATCTGCCTATTGATCTTCGTCAATCCCCGAGACCACCGCCGCTGACCCCAGCACGCTGGCCTTGGGATGACATCCGACCAAATAAGCATAACACCTGGAAACATTTTTAATATCAGATACATGTCTTTTTTTGCAGCATTAATGAGTTGTTTACAAGTCCATGTTGCGAGATCATTGCCTCCCAGGTGCAGTAGGATAATTCCCGGAGAAATCCGAATTCGGGCGTGATGTCGCAGCAAAGGCAACAGCTGCATCCAACGCAGCCCACGCTCACCCAGCCATAACACCGACACCACATCAGGCTCCAGTCCCAGGTTAGGCCCGATAGGCCGGAACGCTGCCCGTTGACCAGCCCAATAAACGAAAGAATGCCCCAGCATCCACGAACCCAGCACACCGCCACCCTTACCTGAAACCAAAAAACAGCAGTTAATAACGCAGGCGCCACCTGGTTGGATTAGTTCAAGTTGTCTTTAGTGTTATATATTTAGGCTTCTCTAATCCTTTTTATTTTTGTTTGTTTTTTTTTGTTTTGTTTTTTTTTTTTAAGTTACAGACGGACATAACCTCGAAAAACCTTGGACCTCCAACGGCCAATGAGGCATATATGCCAACCCGACAGGCCAGCACCCGCCGCACTAGACGCCGCCCCAATGCGAAAAGAGTGCGCTGCATAGCGGGCAGAGTCCTCGCCCAAGCGCTGCAGCCCCAAACGCAAAACTGCTGTAACCTGGTAGCGCGTGACCAACCCCGCGTCCTTGTGCAGAAGTGACCAACCCCGCGTCCTTGTGCAGAAATAACCCGCCCGCCACATCCGGGCGGCAAGCTAAATACTCCCGCATGGCTGTCACCGGACACGTGGGCCCCCCTATGGCCTGTAACACCACCCAGAGGCCCCGCCCTTGCTGATCCGTCTTCGACTTTTTTAACAGGACCTGCAAGCGGGAGCCCTCCAACCGCACATGTTGGCGCTGCATACTGTGCCCCGCCACAGCCAACTTGGAATCAGCTACCAATTCACCTACCCTGAACGCCCCAAAAAAGGCCAAGGAAAAAACAGCCCTGAAAAGCATGGCCTCATACTCAGACCTCGCAACGACCGGCAAGACCGCACACAATCTCTGTAAAAGGTCATGTGTTACCGGCCGCCGTTGATCCGCCTGAGGAGGGTGTTCACGCCCCCACCCTTGTAACAATTTCTTCACCAAAAACCCTCCACTGGCCGGGCCCCACCCAACAGCCTTCGCAAAAAAATGCAAAGCCTGCCAAGTGGGCCCTAACTCCGGCCCTAGTATGACCCATCCTCCTAGCCCCCATGATGTACTGGGCCAGTAAACCATCCGACACCGCTCCGGACCTCCATCCCTGAGCCCGCAAAAATGCCACCACCGTACTACAACCACGACAGTAGTCGTCCCAAGTCTTCTTCGCTACGGAGCTCTTCAACATCTCCTTCATATCAGCAGGCCACTGCTCCACAACTGCCAAGGGACCGATAACCCGATCTCGTCTGCCTCTGGCGCCAGTTGCCGAAACCGATCCAACTGCAAATGGGAAAGAGCATCAGCTATTCCATTGTGCAACCCCGGAATGTGTCTTGCAGTCAAACCCACATTAAGCCGCAGACAGGCCAACACTACCCTTCTCATAAGATCCGCTACCAATCTACAGTGCGGGGTATAATGATTAACCACGCTAACTACAGCTTCGTTGTCGCACCACCAGATCAACTTCTTGTTCCGCAATTTGTCCGGCCACAACTCCAACGTCACAAAAATCGGGAACAACTCCAAAAATGTGATATTCCGGAGAAGCCCTCGTTCATGCCACAACGGAGGCCACCGCTCCGCACACCATTCTCCACCAAAGTAAATACCCAATCCGACAGCCCCCGCCGCATCAGTATATAACTGTAAATCGTGCGTAGAACAGGCCAACTCCATGAGTACAGGCGCCCCGTTAAACTCCCTTAGGAACACATCCCACACCCGCAAATCCTCCTTAATGCTCCTGGAGATACGAATTCTGTGATGAGGCTTACGGACACCTGACGTGGCTGCTGCCAAACGTCGAATAAATATCCGCCCCATTGGCATGACCCGCGACGCAAAATTCAGGGACCCGATCAACGACTGAAACTCTCTCAGCGTAAACTTCGCCGCTGCCAACGCATTCGAAATCAAGGCTCTCAACGTGTCCACCTTTGCTGTCGGCAATCGCGCCACCATCTCCTCCGAGTCTAATTTGATGCCCAAAAAGGTAAGCTTAGTCGTCGGCCCCTCCGTTTTACCCTCGGCTAAAGGTACACCCAAGTCCCTCGCGACACCCAGAAAAACATCCAACAATTCCCCACACCGCAAAGTCTGCGCTGGTCCCACAAACAAAAAATCATCCAGGTAATGGACAACACTCCTGGCACCGGCCCGGATCGTAACCATCCATTGCAGAAACGTACTAAATTTCTCAAAACAGGCACATGACACGGAGCAACCCATGGGCATACATTTGTCAAAATAAAATTCCCCCCCGAATCGGAAACCCAAAAGATGAAAAGAAGATGGATGAACAGGCAACAAACGAAATGCGGATTCAACGTCCACCTTCGCCATCAGCGCCCCTTTCCCCGCCCGTCGGACCAACTGCACCGCCCTGTCGAAAGAAGCATAACGGACCGTGCAGTACTCCCTCGGAATGTGATCATTCACCGACATTCCTGACGGGAATGAAAGATTGTGAATAAGCCTATATTTCCCCGGCTCCTTCTTAGGGACAATCCCCAAAGGGGACACAACAAAGTCCTTGAAAGGTGGTTCCGGAAACGGTCCGGCTACCCGACCCAGACTCAACTCCACCGCCAATTTCTGCCGAACAACCACTTCAAACCGCCGCACCGATGGGGAGTTCCTTGCTGCTTGCGCAGCGACCGCGCCACAAACCGGGATAACAAACCCCCCTCAAACCCTTTTTGTAAAAAATTCCCTATCCCTTGCATTCGGGTATCCGCAAAGCCAGTCGCGCAATGTCTCAACCTTAATGGGCGACGGGGCTCTGCCGAAGTGAAAACCATCACTTAGAAGTGGCTGGGGTAACACCCCCAACCCCTCTCTTGATGCACTTTGCCGCTGAATGACTGCCACCGCAAGCAGAGCAGGCGTGCCGGAACTTACAGTCCGAAAATGGGCATGAGGCCTTATTAAATCGCCAACAGACATCGCTGCCTCCTCCTGCCCCGGACTTACTCGGGATTCCCCCCCCCCCAACTCGAAAGGACCGGCTCCCCAAGGAATTCGTCCCTCCACCAAACTTATTGCCGGACCCTGACAAACCCCCTACGGAATGCGGACGAGCAGACATCTGGGTGAGCCACAAGTTGATGTCTTGAGTACCCCACGATAGAAACCGGTTTTCCTCCATTTTGTCACGAAACTTCTCGTCATAGTTAAGCCAAGACCAGCCCTCATGGGCCTGCGAGGCTTCCAAAATAGAGTCAGCATAGGACAGTAACATCCCGTACTGCCCCGGGTAAGACTGCCCCCACACACTAGCCAAACGCAAAAAAGCCCTGACCCAATTTACCACTGATCTAGTCACCTTACGAACCCTCCCAGCCTTCTCATCCTCTTTACGTTTTTTCCGACTTTCCCCCGACCTCTTACGACCTTCCAATAAACGGAAAATGTCAATATACCTTCTTTTCCTAATTTTATTTCTCAACTTCTTAGGCACCCCCTCCCACAATTCTGACAATGGTGTCAGCGCCGAAGCACCCCCAACAGCAGGGCTCCCCGATGAAACCCCCTCCCCCAACGCCCCTGTCTCACCGTCCACACTTGCAGCACTAGTGGAAGCACTAGAGGAAGAAGAAGTGGAGGAATCCGAGTGCCGTCATCGCCTAGAAGAACGCTTCCTTTTTTTACTCGCTTTTCCCGACCGCACGGGTCGGTCGCTAATCCCTGGCCCGACCCCCCCTTGAGGTAACTCACCTTCCGTAGCCGTAACAGACGTCTGCTCATCTGCCAGCTGGATCCCCTCCGAAGGTTGCTGTGCCCCCGACTCCGTCACCAAACCGCTAGCTGACCCCAAATGGCGACCATCTTCCCGTGGAAGGCTACCTTGCTGCGATCCACTCCGCGTTGCTCCAGGTGAAGCCGTCATTGGATTCTGTGAAGAGAAAAAAGGCAAAAAAGGAGAGGGGGAAACACCCGACCACGCAGGTTGCCAAGCCCCTAACCAAGTAGCTCCTGATGAGCCTAACCCTCCACGCTGCCATTGATCCCAAGCCTGTTGCCCCGTAACACCCATTCTCCCCGCACCACCCAAACCCCCCACAGAGTAAGGCCCTGATCCAAGCTCCCCACCCGGCGTCCCCCACCCAGTTCCAGGCCAAAACATGCCGCTCTCACCCCCAGTTGAACCAAGAGCCATTCCTTGTGAGGGATCCACGCTTTCTTCTCCCGCTCCCCCCCCAACTGCACCCACTACCTCCTGCTGATAGTCATGTGCACCCCGAACTTCATCCCTCCCTGCGGACAGGGCCGTGCCGCGACCCCCACTCCTGTTCCGGAGTCCAGGCTGAGGTCTAGTGGAAGACCGACCACGTGACCCCACACCCCTGGCCCTACGGCCACCAGCCACAATAGCTAAGCGGCCCCTTGATGAATCAACAGACCTGCCATTCCTGCCCCTTTCTTCTCCCCTACCTCTCAGAGCCACTCTGGAAACCCTTTTGCCCAGGCCTTGTCCTCCTTTCGCCCCTCCCTGACCCCCTTTTGCCCCACTCCGTCCCCCTTTTCCCCCGGCCATCCCAGTCCCCAAAAAGGCAACAAAAGTAGCTGACTGGCTGCAATAAGGGCAATGAAAATAAGGGCAATGATACTCCACAGGCACCTAATTGCACTCAAATACACTCGCAGTGCCCTTTTCTTTCTTTTTTTTTTTTTTACAATAGAATTGAAAACTGCCCGGAGCCAAGCAAATCTGCCCTAGCCCTCACGCCGCACACAGCACACTCTCTCTCCCCCCCCCCCCCCCGAATCAACAAGCCAGTGTCCTTAATTTTATAAGGAAACCCCAAAGCCCCCCCACTCGCCTGAGGAGCCTCCGCTCTCACCGCTGACCAGCCACCACAGCACCGAACTCCTAGGCCGACCCGGAGTGCTCTCACAAACCGGAGTGCTGAAATGCCGCTGGAATCTCCCCAAGCCCGAAACAAACCAAACCGGCCAGCCGCCCTTCCCAAAACCATGTGCTAGCGTGCGCTCGGGCAGCAGCCGCTGCACATGGCTCTTCCCCCTTGCTGATTGGTTCCAGCCGCGCGCATCTCGCGGCGGAACCAATCAGTTCAAATGATGCGCTCCTGCGTCAGCACGCAGGCGCGCTTCCGTGCTCTTCCTCCCCCTTCTATTTCCTGCCTCCTCCTCCGCCTTGCTGCCACGGCCAGGGACGCGTTGACGCTCGCCCCCGGTTATCTTCGGGCCCCAGGACTTCGCCCGTGCCCTTTTCCGATAGGGTGGTAGGATTGTATCTGCTGCTCTATATAGGTTACCCCCCTTTATGCCTTTGTTTAGAGTGTTACCTGTCTGCTCCATGCAGATTATTCCCCTCTATTTTTGAAGTTATTTAAGTTTGCTTTGATATTATCCTCTTAGCATATAAGGGTCCTCTTTGTCCAATGCCTTTTTGAATTCCATTACTGTAGTTGCCCCCAGGACCTCCATCAGGAGAGAATTCCAGGCATCCACCACCCTTTCATAAAAAAGTATTTCCTGACATTGCTTTTAAGTTTATCTTCTAGCAGCTTCATTCCATGTCATCTAGCTCTACAGTATAGCTTCCCTGTGTTTGAAAAAGTTTAATTTGTTCATTAATACCTTTTAAGTATTTAAATGTTGTATCATAACCCTCTCCCATCCTCTTCACTCGGATATAAATATTTAGGTCTTCTCATACATTTTCTGGAGCAGGTCCCATATCATTTTTGATTGCCTTTTTCCTGCTGGTTATTCCTTGCTGTATGCAGTCTAGCATCCTTCTAGCTTTGCCCACCACATTGGCACATTTTGTTGCCACCTTGAGATCTTCAAACTCAATCACTCTGAAGCCCCTCTCTTTGTCCATGTATACCAGTCTCTCAAATTAGAGCATCCAAATTAGAGCACTTGCATTTTGGAAAGGATGTTTATTTATTGGTATTTAGCTCACACCTTTCCAGTAGCACATTATATTCAGGTACAGTAGTTATTATCCTGACTCTAGAGGGCTTGGAATCTAAGTTTGTAAATGAGACAATGGTGGGTTAAGTTGTTTGCCCAAGGCCAAGGAGTGTCAGTGGGATTTGAACCCTGACCTTTCCAGTTTCATGGTGCTGTTCTAACCACTAGGCTACTCCTCCAATCCTCCATGCCACTGTTCACATGCAATCAGGGATATTAAGGGCAGAACATGCAGTGAAACACCAGGGACATCTATGTTTCAGCTCAGTTTTAGAAACATAGATGCCTCTGACATGGCCGCCCACACTGGCATCCACATGGATGTCCCACTATGAAACTGTGGGGTGGGGATGTACATCTCATGCAAGACTGTATGCGGGGACATCCCTTGACATGGCAAAATGGAAACATGAGCCTGTATTCCCTGGCAGGGTTCATTGTCAACATGGACATTATAGGTGTGATGAATATATCATATTTTTCACATCCTCCACTTGTTTGGCTGACAAATCAAGCACTTTTCTGATGCCTATGCATACCTAGAGCCGGTATAAATTGTGATGCAGCTCAGGAAGTCTAGGGCATTACTGAAATTTGGCAATAATGGCCACGTTCATGGGAATGCACCAGACATGCCTACACCATGCCCCTGTCCTTCCTTTACATCCTAATGCCAGAGACGTGTACAAATCCAACTTCAAAATGGCTCTAGGGATTTCCTCATGCTTTGAGAATCTCTTTACCCCTTTTCAAAAATCCAAAGTATGAATAAATCTTAACTGCCAAGCATCAGACCATTCTTCTACATGGAACTGGAGTGGAGGAGTGGCCTAGTGGTTCAGGCAAGGTACTTAAGGCCAGAAGGTTAGGGGTTCAAATCCCACTAGAGGATAGCAACCTTGGGCCAGAAGGACTGGAGTTTCTAGTCCCACAGGTTCTCCTTGTGGTCTTGGGCAAGCCACTTAACCCTCCATAGCCCATGTTCCCTGTAAAATAGTTATCTCCAAGTTATAATGCCCTGTTCATTGTAAACTGCACTGATGCAGAATAGTGTGGTATATAAGAGAATGTAAATAAATGAATATTTTAGAAAGGATTATATTTTCACATGAATGTCCATAATATGAGTAGGGATACCATGAGGAGGGTTTAGAGAAGCTTGAAGAATGATCAAGAACTTGGCAGCTGAGATTTAAAACTAAAATGCATTTTGGCACAAAAAAAACAAGGGAGCAGTACAATATAGGAGGTGACATGCTTCTGTCCATGAAAAAAGAGCAGGACCTTGGGATGACTATAGGTTTCATACATCTGTCTGCTGGTAGTTTCTCCAACCCTTCAACTGCAAACCCACTTTGAGAAACTACCGTTCTTCTGGGAAAATGTTTTGTGGATAGATGAAACCAAATTTGAGCTCTTTAGCAATGCAGACCAGCAATAAATTTACAGGCGAAGAAATGAAGCTTAGAAGGAAAAAAAAAAACAGACACAGGAATCCCAAGGTCTTTGGAGATGGTCTTGTATTCCTTTGAAGTTTGATGTTTGGTGATAATGGCTTTTCTGATAGTCTCAGGTAGCTCTCTCATCTTCACCATTATGAAAATAGAACAGGGCGTGAATGTGGCCATTTTAAACATTAGAGACATCTTTCATTGGTTGATTCATGCCATGAGAGTACTGACGATCACAAGTGCATCTAATTTTACTGTAATGGGAATGTGGTTCTTCTGTTCAGATTGATTTGAATTGTTTATAACAGTGCCAATAATCATGTCCTAAATTAAAAAGGTGAGACTTTCCTACCAAAAAACAGAGTTCTTAACCCAATATTTCATTTGTCGGAATATTTTCTTGAGGGAAAAGTCCTCCTTTAACAAACTTTCCTTTTAATCATTTTAGAAATAGTATACCTACACCACTATAGTGTACCCTACACCACTATAGTGTTTCCAAATACAAACATATCCATGTGAAACACATATAAAGACACCTGAAATATATTCTTTATTTAACTTGCAATTCAGTTCTGCTGATATCCAATCTCATGACAAAGACAAGGACCGTGTAACTTCAACTTCTGATGGGAGAATTGTAGCTTCCCGTTCTGTGAAGAGTTGTGAGTAGAGTACTACCATGGGATGTCACAGTACTTTACACTTCACAGATCGGGAAGCTAAATTCTCCTCTCAGAAGTTGAAGTTACATGAGCCTTCTTATTGTCATGTGATCAGATATCAACAGAATTGAATTGCAAGTTGAATAACAAATATATTTCAGGTGTTTTTATATGTGTTTCACACAGATAAGTTTGTGTTTGGATACACTCTAGTTTGGTTTGGTACACTACTTCTAAAACGATTAAAAGGAAAGTTTGTTACAGGAAGACTTTGTCCTCAAGACAAATGTTCCGACAAATGAAATATAGGTTTAGGGGTTTTGTTTTTTTGAAGGAAAGTCTTACCTTTTTTATTTGGGAGTTTTTCATTGGTGAACTTTATTGGGTCTATTTTTGTTTTGTAATAATCATGTCCTGGCAATGTCCCAGTTTTTATACTATTTCCTACTATTTCTTCTTTTTTTAATTAGTCTTGTTTTATTTGGTTCTTTTATGTGTCAAATATGCGTGCATATATAGTCCAAAACTATTTCACTGGCCACTTTTTTTAGGAGATATTGGACATTAAGGGGTTGAACTGCAAGAGTGCCAATAATTTTGACCACAACTGTAAGTCTTTGCTGAGACCTCATTTGGTCTATTGATTTAAATTTTACAAACCACATCTTTAAACAGATGGAGTCAGTACAGAGGGTGGCTACCAAATTGGTCAGTGGGCTTCATCATAAAGCATACGGAAACAGATTTAAAGATCTCAATATGCATACTTTGGAAGAAAGGTGGGAAAGGAGAGATGTAATAGAGAGATTTAAATACCTCTGTAGCATAATGAACAGGAAGAGAACCTCTGTCAATTGAGGCAAAGAAGGGGTATAGGATGATGATGAAAGAAGAATCAGGAGTAATTTGCAGAAATATTTCTTAATAGAAAGAGTGGTACATGCATGGAGTAATCTCCCAGTAGATTTAGTATAGATGAAGACTGTATCTGAACTCAAGAAAGCATGGGACAAACACAGAAGATCTCTAAAGGCAAAAAAAGGACTGTAGTAGTTAGTATGGAAGGGCAAACTGGATAGTCATGTTTCTATGTAGAAATTTCAAGGGGATAAAGAATGAAGCTAGGGTATTGTCTTGGTGAGTCAAAAATTTATATGCACATTTCCTATTTCATATGGAGAGTGCATGTGTATGACCAAAATTGTCCACATCAGGATTTACAACTGCTCCTTGGAATTTATATATTTTTAAAATTGCATGTTTCAGCCAGCTCTTTACAAGAGAGATTAAAGAGGTTGCCTTCTTTATCTCCAATTGTTTATTTTCACCTCCAATTAGAAATGATTTAACGACAGCAGCCTCTGTAGTTAATTGGTGGTATTTACGAAAATTGCTAGATGGCTCCAGGAACATAAAATGGTACTCAATCTCAAGAAAACCAAAGTTCTCTGGTTATCCCACAACCAGAATCCAGTTCCTTTTCAGCCTTGTATCTCCTTTAGTTCTGTTCTAGTGCGCGATCCTATCTGCTCTTTGTGTATAATCTTTGATAGCTTTCATTTGCACCACACATTTTAAAGACTGTAAAGAGCTGCTTTTTTCCACATAAGAGGACTAAGGGGTATGTTTACTAAACCGTCTTAATGTTACCGGTGCTAGTTACAGCGTTAATGTGAAGAATGCCATATAAGGTAGTGGGCGTTCCAGCGGCAAGTTAGCAAGAATCTGTATTGCGCGATAGTAAGTGCTGTGGCACGTTAACGCGCTTTAACCCTAAGTTTATGCCAGCGCAGTGTTAGAAGCTATAAAGATGTAGCCCACTGGTTACGTCAATGACTGTGGAGGCAGAGGTCATGGGTTTGATCCTGCAGTAGTGTTATGTAAGAAGGCTGTCTGAGACATTTCCTTTTAATTTAAATTAGTGCTGCCAGCAAAAACACTCTCACAGTGCCGTAGCCTAAGATGCCGCATAAGGCGCCCTATAAGGCACTCTATAAGGCACATTATAAAGTGCCCTGTCCGCCCACGCACCTTATAATGTGCCCTATAGGGTGCCTTATGTGGCACCTTAGGCTACAGCACTGTGAGGCTGTTTTTGCTGGCAGCACTGATTTAAATTAAAAGGAAAAGCCTCAGAGAGCCTTATTAGATAACACCATTGTGGGATCAAACCCATGACCTCAGCCTCCACAGTCATTGACGTAACCAGTGGGCTACATCTCTACAGCGCTGAATACACTGCTGGCTGGCTACAGAAAGACTGCAGGTCACCACACACACTGTCTGCTGTGGTTACCAGGATAGGGTAGACCCACCCGTACCCATGATGCACTGCACATGCAGATCAGCAGCCTACATCTGATCACAAGATGGGGTATGTGCCTCTATAGCACCCCGGCCTGGTAGGGAACTGACCGTGTGTGTTACTGGTACAGAGTAGCTACAGACCATGACATTGTGTGGTTCCTGTGCTCACCCTGAGGGTGAGGTGGGCGTCCAGCACCAGGTCCCCAGCACCTGGCTTGGCTGAGATAGGCTGTGCTGCAGGTCCTCATCAGTGCCAGTGTGTGATAGGTAGCTATTGCAGGTCACGCCTAGAGTAAACCTGTGTCCATCTGTATTTCCCAGTCAAGCCTAGCCCTTGTGGACTTTGATGAACCCAGAATAATGCATGTCCTGTGTGGTTGCCATGGCCCCATGCTATAAGAGAAGGGTGGTGTTTGGACCCAAAAGCGTATTATGTAGCACCACCCACCTTGCCCTCAGTGGGTCAGAGTGGTGGACAGGATCTCCCACCAACAGATCCACAGTCTACATCTCTGCAGTGGTGGCAGTAGAGGGGACCATCAACCCCAGTCCTGCTGGGGAATAAGCACCCTAAAAGGCAGTCAATGTAGATCTGTACGCATCACATAGGGCACTGGCAGACATGCAGTAGGCCTGGAAATGCTCAGCTGCCCTCCACCACTATCTGAAATTCACCAGCAGAGGGCACAGCCAGTCTCCACCCTGCAAGGTACTCGAGCCATACACATGCTAACTGCATACAGTCTGCTAGCTAGTACATGTTCCTGGAGGAACTGTGTGCACCCAAAAGTGGGATGTGAACACACGCACCAAACAGATATATCAGTGACTGGGCCCCAGAAAAGGGAACCTATAGATATCACTTTAAAAAAATGCTGTATAGCACTATGGGGGAACCTAGCCATGCCATGGTCACTGCTCAGTCAGGGTGAGAGTGACCTCCCAAGCATGACATGCTGTGGCCACCCTGTCCGTGAGGGTGGTGGTCGGGCACTACAATGTCCCTGCCACTGCTCTATGCCCTGTGCAGATGCATCCTGCCCAGGCCGCCCTGTCCGGGCCAAACCCACAGTACCTTGCTCCTCATTATGCACATTGGCAGGCTAACACTGGAAACAGTGCAAACACTGTGGGCTCAGTAAGGTGTAGGCAGCCACAAAACACTGGATAGACATACACACACTCCCACACCTATTTCAGCATTGTGCAAAGATAGAGGTGGTTGGCAGCCCTGGCCGCCACACCAGTCCTGGGCACAGTGCAGGCATTGCTATGGTACTCAGTACTGTTAGGGTCACTCCCCGGGCTGGTAAACACTGTCAGAAATGAACACTTTAACACACTCCACAGATATCAGAAAGGTTGCTATGATGAATCTCTGTCAACAAATTGTGTTTAACTTAGGATTTGTTATCTGACATTAATCATAGCAACCTTTTGATATATGTGGAACGTGTTTCCAAGTTTAAGACGGCATTGCTAAGGTATGCAGGTACTAGTATTGGTAGATGATACTCCGCGCAGGGCCCAACAGCCTGACTCTCCATGAGCCGTTGGATAGTGGAGCCTATGGGTGTCGGTGTTTGTGCCCCTGTTGGCCACTGCTCTAGGGCAGAGGTTCCCAACTCCGGTCCTGGTGGGCCAAACACGGTTCGGATTTTCATGCTGTCCCTAATGAATATGCATGGATACATTTGCATACAATGGGGATGGTGCATACAAATGCAGCACAGGCATATTTATTAGGGACAGCATAAAACCTGAATGGTGTTTGGCCCTCCAGGACTGCAGTTGGAAAACACTGCTCTAGGGATTGCACATGTTTATGGTGTATGTGCTCTGTAGGGTAAAATATAGGCATTTATGGCGTGTTTATTTTATCTGCAATATAGGCTCCGTCTTTGTTACCACGGTTTAGTACTGGGTAAAATATAGGGACATGGTCTGCAGGAGCCACAGCTGGGACTTGAACCTGTGACCTTTTGACTCTGAACATACTGGCTGTGTGTACTGCACCAAACTGTTGTCACAGAGACAGATCATTCCCTATGGATACTGTAACCTAAGGGTTAATATAAATTGCTTTTACTTAAGGGGGGGTCATCCGCAAGTATCAGGGGCTGATGGAGTTTGAGACTGATTAGAGAGGTTGTGGGTGACTGGTTTGAAGTTTGTTGATTGTGCTTGAAGGTTGAGTGTTCTAGGCAGGTGTGAATATGCTTGATGTATGTATTGGACGGGGTTTGTGTGATTTTGGGGAAAAAGTGTGCAGCGCCTGTGGAGGTATGTGGATTTGAATTTGGAAATAGTGAAATGTTTGGGTTTGGTGTGCTGGAGGGGATTGTGGATTTAGAGCTATTTTGGAGAATCGATGGTGTGTGGGGTTTCCAAACTAAGGTTTTATCATTCACTTGAAGAGAAACATACAGTTGAAAAGAAAACTGATAATTGCAGGATTCAAAATAGATTTTAATACCTTATTTGCATATTATTTGGAATTCTTGTACATCCCCAATCATGATGTCTCATTTCTGATTGCCACATGCTAACTAATATTTGCCTTCACATTTAATTTATATTTTATTTTTATATGGGCCTCATTCTAAGAGGCAGATAACAGAGCAGCCTCACTATCTGCCTTGCTGGTATTCTGCCTCCATCCTCCACTGCACGCACAGAGCTGCTGTTCATGCTGTGCGGGACGGGGGCATGATGGAGCAGAGGGTGGGAGGGGCTGGGTGGGACCGATCCCTGGACGTAAAGGACCAATTCCAGTGACGGCCCTGAATGTCTGAGGATTGCCGGGGGGACAGCCAGCTTATACCACCTCAGACATGGAATAAGCGCTGGCTGCCCCCTCCCCCCCCCCCCAAGATCGACCATCCATCTCCACAGGACAATGGCAGAGAACTGGGGAAATCACTGCCAGACGATCTGGGTCCAAGCTGTGCCCTTCGGGGTCAGGCTGTGGGGAAACGGGAGGTCCAAGCAGCAAGCAGATTAAGCCATGGGGAGGATGTTCCTGCAGCAATGCAGGGCCATCTCCCAGGACCCAATCCTGAACCCATGGGGCCATCTTGCTCCTGCAATGCAGAATCAGGTTCTAATGGGCCCATTCTGGTTGAGGCTGACCAGACGGCCCAGACATGTCCCTTCTAGGATCGGGCTCCACATATTTCTAATTGTATTTATAGGCTGCCATTGTTCTATTCTTATTCTAATGATTATTATGGGCCAGATATTCATTTGGGCAGGCTATGCGCCATGTTGGAGCATAGCCCTGCCTGCCAACCCCTAACCCTGGATATTTAATGACGTGGCAGTGGCATTGAATATCTGAGGTCACCACAGAAGCTCTGGAGTCACTGAGGCTAACCAGGTAGCAGTGATATTGCACCGCTTTCTGGTTAGCCTCCACGGCTAAAACTAGGTGAGTCAAAAGCTCACCTAGTTTTAGCCATGAATCGCTAACCAGGTAGCGGTGCAATATTGCCACTCTCCAGTTATCAGTACTCCCTGCCTCCATTCCACCCCATAATGCCCCGACACACCCCGATGCTAATCGGATGGCATCGGGGCATATAGACGACATAGATGGGGATATTCAGTGGCACTAACCATGTAGGAACCATTGAATATTCTCATTTGAAGCATTTACATTCTTTACTGGACTGTAAACCATATAAATGCCTTTCAAATATCGAGCACTATATTCTTATATTGACCACATACTCTGTTAAGAACCTGTTTGGTTTCAGATACATATGCCTTTCCAAAGTCAACATCAAGATTGGATAATGTTCTAAAGTATATTTTATACAACTATACATGAGATCATCTATGACAAATGTGTAGAAAATTGTCATCTTGATCAAAAACAAACACACCTCAGGGAGCCAAAAAATATCCAAATCAAAACAAATCTATCCGGACCCTCAATAAATATTACACAATTTTATTAATCTCATAACTAGAAGCACAAAAATTTTTATAAGCTCAAAAATAGTTATTTCCCACTCTTATTCACTTAAAAAATGTGAAATCTCTTCATGTTGAATCTTGAAGCTCAAATTCTGGGTCATGCCCCCACATAACATCCAGGACAAATGCAGTTTAATACTTAAATGGGATAATTAGTAGATAATCCAATCACTTACAACATAAAAATCTTCTTTGGCACAAAATCATTCACATGAACCTGCTTGCAGTCTTGCTTCCCAACTTGCTTATTCACTTGCATATGCACTTTAATTCAAAAGCTCAACTCTGCTCAGCTCAGCGGTTCACTGAACCTGACCTCGGCCGGCAGTTTTGCCGTCTTCACAACGACTTTGTCAAAGGGCTTAATCGCCGCTGACTTAGAACTACAAAAAAGAACAAAAAGAAGGAATTTTGCAAGTTACAACACTAAGGGGTATGTTTACTAAACTGCGGTAAACGTGAATAACGCGCATTGTACGACGTTAACGATCGTTAGCGCGCTATAGTGCATTAACGATCGTTAACGCGCTATAGCACACGTTATCACGCGCTAACGAGCGTAATGCTCTGCGACGCGGTAAAACACCGCAGAAGGTGGAGAGAGGGCGGAGAGAAGGGGTCAATGGGCGGAGAGTGGGTGGGGAGAGGCTAACGCGCTGATTTCCAGAGCTGAATTCCAACGCAAATGAAAACCTACCGGTAAAAGCACTTTAAAGGGGAGAGAAACCATTTACGTGTCAGCAATGTACAGCCTAGGCAGGGAAACCAAAAAAAAGGTGATGAGTGTGATACATGTGCACAGAACAAAAGGGCACAGAAACACCGAAAATGACCCCAACAAACTGGAAAAAAACAACAACCAAGCTGGCCAATAGTGGTAGCAATGAGAAACATCAACCCCCCCCCCCCCCGAGTAAGCTCCATAGAACATAGATAATTCGTGGAAGGGTCCATACTCCGTCCCCATACAAGGTGCATGGGCCCACAGTGAAATAGCGCTGCTCAGGGATCTCCCCACCATCGGACAGGGTTCCTATGGCGTGCACATGTCCCGCAACATCAGGGCAGGCATGTCAGAACGGGCAACCGGGCAGATGCTGGAAAAGGGGATACAGAGGGCTGCAGGCGGCACATGCAGTGGCGTAGCTGGGCCACAGTAGGGACTAGGGTGATGCTCAGTTGACCCATAGGAATTCGTAAACAGTAGAGCCAGACAGCAACTGATGAGGGCCCAACATGGGCACGAGTGTGTCTCCCAAAGTGTCACAGGGGAGAGTACCCAACAGCAACCCCCAAGGGCATGGAACACTGGCAGGCAGGGCTGGAGGGGAGCGTGGACGTCTATGCAGGCACCCCTACCCCAGAACACGCACCATAGGCAGCCGCCTGCCTGCACACTGGATGGCCTGAGACCACGCACCACCAGCTCCACCAGCAGAAGGGCATGTCAGCATGGTGGCTGAGGGATACTGGTGGTGGAGGGGGCAGTGGCAGCTGCCCGGAGCAGACCGTGGCCTAACACTGTGTAGGTGGGTGGCATGCACTGCAACAGACAGGCCCTGTCTGACCAACAGTCATGGTATCACCAGGGAATGCACCTTCTCTGTGAGAACATGGTGGTGCAGTGCACAGAACCACTGTATTCAGAAGGTCACAGGTTCAAGTCCCAGCTGTGGTTTCTGCCAACCCAGTCCTCATATTTTACCCACTACTATAACGTGCTAATACAGGCAGAACCGTTCTTGCAGATGACGTTAACATGCCCAAAACACCAACATTTTACCCTACAGAGAACAGACACCATAAACATGTACATTACCTAGAGCAGAGCCTCCCAAATGCAGTCCTGGAGGGCCAAACACCATTCAGGTTCCATGCTGCCTCTGATAAAGATGCCTGTGCTGCATTTCTATGCGCCACCCCCATGGTATGCAGATGTATCTCATGCATATTCATGAGGGACAGCATGAAAACCCGAACAGTGTTTGGCACCGCAGGACTGGAGTTGGGAACCTCTGCCGTAAAGCAGCAGCCAACAGGGGCAGACACACCCGCACCCACAGGCCCCATTATCCCAAGCCTCCTGGAGAGGCAGGACTTTGGGCTCTGCATGCATCTCCCAATACTAGCACTTGCATACCTTAGTAATGCCACCCTAAACCTGGGAATATGGTACACAGCTATCAAAAGGTTGCTATGAGTACTGGCAGATAGCAATTCCTAGGTTAAGTACAATGTTCGGAGTGAGCTGCATCATAGCAACCCTTCTGATGTCTGTGGTGTGTGCTTCAGGTCTGGTCTCTGACAGTGTTTACCACCCTCGGGAGTGACCCCCACCAGTATTGCATACCATATCCATGCCTGCACTGTGCCCAGGACTGGTGTGGTGGCCAGGGCTGCTAAACACCTCTATAGTAGCACAATGCTGGCCTAGGTGTGGGAGTGTGTGTCTGTCTATCCAGTGTGTGGTGGCTGCAAACACCCTCCACAGCCCACACTGCTAGCACTGTTGCCAGTATTGGCCTGCCAATGTGCATAATGAAGAGCAAGGTACTGTGGGAATAGCCTGGATAGGGTGGCCTGGCCTGGCCGCATCTGCACAGGGCATAGGGCAATGGCCGGACATTGTAGTGCCCGGTACCACCTGCATGGACAGGGTGGCCATAGCATGTCCTGCTGGGAGGTCACTCTCACCCTGACTGAGCAGTGACCATGACATGGCTAGGTTCCCCCATAGTGCTATATAGTATTTCTCTTATGTGATATTTATGGGTTTCCTTTTGGGGCCCAATCACTGACTTATCTGCTTGGTGTGTATGCTGATATCCCCGTTCTGGGTACCTGCATCTCCTCCGGGACCATGCACTATGGACTAGCTGGTGGACTGTCTGCAGCTAGTATGTGTCTTGCTGGAACACCGTGCAGGGTGCAGCGGCTGGAGGATTGCTGCTGGAGAATGTCACATAATGGTGGGGGGCAGCTGCGCATTTCCAGACCTGCTGTCTGTCTGCTGTTGCCTTATGGATGTGTAGTGCTCTGCATTGCCTGCCCTGTAGGATGTTTGAGCTCAAGTAGGACTGGAGTGATGGTCCCCTCTACTGCCACCATTGCAGGGGGTGGAAAGTGGATCTGTGGGTGGGAGATCCTGTCCCCCACCCTGAGCCCTAGAGGGTGCGTTGGGTGGTGGTATGTAATCTCCCTGGTAACCACAGCAGAATGTGGGTGTGGTGCCGTGCAGTCCTCCTGTAGCCAGCCATGTGTTTATTAGCAGCTCTAGCCCACTGGCTACTTCACTGCCCATGGAGCCAGAGGTCATAGGTTCACAACCCATAGTGGGGTTTATTGATAGGACTGTCTTAGGCATTGTCTATTTTTACTGTATATTAGTGCTGCCAGCAGAACCACCCTCAGGGTACTGTCACCTTAGGGTAGCTCAAAAGGCACCCTATAGGGCACCTTTTATGGTGCCCTATAGGGCATGCCTTACACAGCGCCCTATAGGGAGCGCGTTATGCGGCGCCCTATTGGGCGTGTCTTATGCGGTGCCCTATAGGGCACGCCTTATGCGGTGCCCTATAGGGCGCGCCTTACGCGGCACCCTATAGGGCGCACCTTACAAGTCGCCCTATACGGTGCGCCTTCCACTTCGCCCTATAGGGAGCGCCTAAATATTCCTATCAAATGGTATATAATACATGACCATGTCAGAGAGAACATCACTATTGGAACATATTGCATAAGACGGGTACAATTTTCCTGACATATGCAAGCTGTAACCCGCCTGCAGACTGTGGATTAAAATATTATAGTCGGTTTTCAAAGGGTTACACAGGACGCCTCAGCCAGCCTTTTTCATTAGGCACACTGGGGAATCGAACCCATGACTTTTGTACCATCAGTCTGTGTAGTAACCATTGTGCTACAGCTCTGCTTCTGTCTTTGGCTGTCTGCGCGCTGTCTTAGGCATGCGCGCAGTGGCGCGCGCTGTAGCGATCGTTGCGTGGCACGTAATAACGCGCGCAACTGCGCATTATCGGTTACAATGTCCCGCCCATGTCCTTTTTTGGCTTTCCTTCCACTAACGCGGCTCCTAACGTGAATTGCACTAACGCAGTTTAGTAAACATACCCCTAAGTCACTCCTCAATGGACATGTAAAACAAGTCTTTTAAAATTTCTACTTCCTCCGTAGACTTTCACTGCTCATTCACATACTCCTGTTGCAAATTTTGAATCCTTTGTTTAAAAGGATTGTCCAGTCCTATCCCAGAGAACCATGTTATTATCAAGACCCTCTACCCAAACTGAAAACCTACTCCTACCAAACCAATCATCTAACAAGTATATGTTTATGTTTATTTTTATTTATTTATTTATTTAACAGTATTTCTAAACCGCCTTATCTTAATAATCAAGGTGGTATCACAGCAAGCAATCAGGTAAAGTGTGTGTGTTGTACATGCAGTGAGGATGAAACTTAGTTGTGTGAGGGCTGTGTTGGGTGCTTGATTTGTTTGAGCTATGTACAAGGTGGGCTATTTACAGTGGTGCTAAAAACACATTTTATATACATACAGTTGTATAGGAGGATTGGAGTGCTGTTATCCATTCTCTTAGGTTATGTGATGTGACCATAGTGCTCTATGAACAGCATGGTTTTCAGTTGTTTTCTGAAGTCTTTGAGGTCTGGAGTTGCCCTTAGATCGTCCGGTAGATTGTTCCATATTGTTGGAGCAGCCATGGAGAGAGCTCTGTTTGTTGTGTCCTTGCGTGTGTGCTTGTATTCATTTGGGGTACTGACTCGGTTGCGTGTTTGACTTATGTTTATTTAAATTTGATATACCGCTCAGGCCAAAAAGGCATTAGAGCGGTTTACAATACTATATCACTCAAGGAAATAAGAAAAGAACGCCATTTATTTGATAGGACAGAATAGGGGACAGAGACAGTCAAACAGATAAGAGAGAGAAGAACACCTCATTCATCTTCGTTCAACCTAACAGGTTCTGCTCCTGATGTCATTGGGTGTCCCCAGGAAGCCCCTGTCATCTCTCTGAAAACACGAGTTACAAGATCTCCTACAAGATTGTACCCTGAAGCACTTAAAGTAAATAAAGCTCTTAAAGTTAATAAGCCACTGCCATTCCACCTCAGCATTAAGACCCTTGGGCACCATTGTTCCCATTGAATTACAGTGTGAACAGAAATGTATTAATTTGAAGTTGGGAAGCAAGTTTGCAAGCAGGTTCAGAGAACAGCTATGCTGGGCTGTCAAGTAAATGATTTTGTGCCAATGAAGATTTTTATTTATTTATTTTTTATTTATTTATATTCTCTTATATACCGCGCTATTCTGCATCAGTGCGGTTTACATTGAACAAACTGAAATTACATTGAACAGGGCATTATAACTTGGAGATAACTATTTTACAGGGAACATGGGCTATGGAGGGTTAAGTGGCTTGCCCAAGACCACAAGGAGCACCTGTGGGTCTAGAAACCCCAGTCCTTCCGGCCCAAGGTTGCTGTCCCCTAGTGGGATTTGAACCCCCGACCTTCCGGCCTGTTATAAAAGAGTGGATTCTCTACTAATCGTCTTGCTGAAGTATTAAACTGTATTTGTCCTGGATGTTATGAGGGGACATGACTCAGAATCTGAGTTTCAATATCCAACATTTTTTAAGTGAGTTGAGTTGTAGCTGTAGTTGTGAGATTAATAAAATTGTGCAATATTTACTGAGGGTCCCAATAGATTTTGTTTTGATTTGAAAATTGTCATCTTTCCATTCTATGAGTGAACAATGCTTTTTTATTTCAACTTCAGTTAAAATTAGGAACATTTTTTGTAGGATATCCATAATATACCCTAAAGGCACAAACTCATTCATTAAGAAGGTGATTTTATGGAGAACAAAAGATGGCAGGGGCAGCTGGATGCTAAAAGAGCTCACACATTTTGTTAAGTTTTTCCTTCTATTTTGGGCTATTTGGACTTCTACCTGTTTCTTTCATGATGGGACACTGGCTATCAAAGCGCAAAGCATTGCTACAGGTTTTTCTACCAGTGCCAATGCCCAGCTTTGGGAAAACTCATTCTATTGGGTCCTTATTTTGGCACCTGGCACAGGAGCTGGAGTTAGGGTGCAGCTTGAAGTTGTTAATACTGTTGAGAACATTTCCATCAGCCCTGAGCAGTGCACCCCTCTGGAGCAACCCGGAACCACTTTGCAGAGCAGCTGGGTAGCATTATGGAAGGAGACCTGCAGGTTGATCTGCTGGCAAAGGAAGTAAATAGAGCTGGGATAGCCCTAATGATTAAGCCCTATATGGTGACTATAGATTCTATCTGACGTGAAGCAATTTCAATGGAGTGGTCTATACCCTCTTGGATTGACCTATTATTATTGGAGGTAATTTTCAACTAATTTCAACTGGAACAGGAATATTTGAACTGTAAATTTCAAATGCTTTATCAAAGTGCATATAAGTTATATCCTAAACTAAAAATGCTTTATGTAAGTGTGCATAAGTTATTTCATACTTAACCTGTCTAAAGTAAATAATACATTTGCATGGATACCGTAATATAAAAGAAGCACCCATCTGAATCACACCAGGTCGAAGAAGCAAAAAGGCTCTCCGCCTCTTTTGCGTCTCCCTGGATACATCTGGAAAAACGGTAATCTTTTTACCCATAAATAAGGCAGACCGCCTCTTAAAATATAGTTTCAGGATCCAATCCCTATCCGAAGGAATAGCAAACAAAACTAACATAGTAGATAATTTTAAATTATCTTCCTTCGGTGTTTGTAACAAGGCAGAAACATCTAGAACTTCCATTTCTAAAGAACCCACTACTCTTTGGTCTACCTTTTTCCCCACAGGCAAAAAATATGCTTTAACAATTGGGGGGGTCAAATCTGGGGGCACAAGAAGGGTCTCATACATATACTTCTTAAACAATTCTACCGGGGAGATTTCAGGTACAACGGGAAAATTCAATAGGCGCAAATTTGACGCCCGCACAACATTTTCAATATTATCCACTTTCACCCTAAGTGCCATATTATCCTTCACAATTGAGTCAGTAAGTGCAGAAACCTGCCCAACTTTCTGGTCTCCGGTAGCCAACTTTTCTCGTATATCAGTCAGTTCTCCTTGAAATCCAGCTGATATATTCTCAAGATGTTCCAAACACGAAGCCGTCAATTCCACCTGTTGAGACACCACGGTTGATAACTGAAAAATAGCTTCCCAGATAGAGTCCAGGGAGATTACTTTCGGGCGCTTCAAAGCAAAGCCCTTAATTACAGAAGACAGCAAAGAAGATTCCTGCAAAGTTTCTCCTTCCCCTCGGTGAGTAGGTAATGCAGACTCCTGACCCGAATCCGTAACCACAGGGAGAACCCCAGGTTCCAACAGCTGACCTCCAGGCTTCTCCACCAGCGAGACCCGCTCCTGAGACGTCACTCTCTCACGGGGAAGCCTCGTCTCTTCTCGTGGGAGAGAGCTCCGGACCCCTGACCCGGGGCGGGAGACGCCGCTCGTCGGGGGAGAGAGATACTTCAAGGGTAGGCAGCTCCAAGCTCACCTCAACCTGGGCTGCAGCACCCGCTCGAATCTCCCCAATTTGCTGCTCAAACAGTTGGACGAAACGGTCCATCAGACCCGAGGTAATAGCAAGCTTGGGCTCCGCGGGAGGAGCCTTTTGCTTGCCCTTCCACTTCGGCATCTCAAACACTAGGAAAACGCTGCCGCCGCCATCTTAGTTACAGTATATATTTTTTCAACCAGAGGAGCTGTCTTTGTTTGTTTCCTCCCATATACTGATATCTTCTTCCCCTCTTGAGTAAGGTTCTCATCTTTAGAATGGGTTTATGGCTCAGCCTTCGCTGCTGTATTTGTTTCTTCTCACTTTTTTCATTGTTTGGGATCGGGGTTTTGCACCTTACCCTAGCTCTTTATTGGAATGTTATTCCCCCCTTTATAATTGTGGGCTAACTATACTACTGTGGAAGTTTTACTTAATTGCCTATTGATTTGATTCTTTGTAAACATTTGGGCTTTATAGTAGTAGCTTTTCTGTACGAGCATTGCTTGATTGTTTTGGTAAAATTGCATAAATATAAAATAAATAAGTTATTTCATACAAACCCTCTCTTAATGATCCCATTAACCCCTTGATGTTCTGTTCTGTTATAATGTTCAACAGACTGCATAATTTCGCTCTTTTCAAGTTACGAGTTACCTGTAAATTGCTTTGAATTGTAGAAAAGCAGTATACAAATAAATTTAAATTTATTTATTTATGTGTTTTTTATACCACTCTCTTGTGTAATCAGGGTGGTTTACAATAAAAACAACATTATTACGTTATAACATCATTAACAGAAGTAGCAACAGGTAAAGTGTCAGCTGGAATCATTAATACATACAGAATTAGATTATAACTCAATTTATAGCAATAAATAAACTAAAGTCACAAATCCAAGACCATAATCAGAGAATGGTGTTCTAGGAAGTTAAGAGCCCTGTTTACTAACACTTAGATCACACTTTCTTCCATATAACATATAGGAATAATGTGAACCATGCAGCAGATAGCTTAAGCCAAGTGGCAGTAAATGGGCCATAAGTATGAAGTAATTGAGAAGGAGATGGGAACTATGCAGAATCGCTTAGACTTGGTGGTTGAAGATCAGTTTATCCTCCAGATGAAGGATAACCATAGGAAAAGATGTAACCTCAGGTTTTTGAACTTCCCCAGAAAGTCTTTGTTCTTCCCTGAAGTTTTGCTAAGCAGGTATTTTAAAGAAATACTAAAAATAACCTACAACAATATTCTACCAATTGTGTGAGCATTTTATTTGGCTTTTGAGAACTCAGGTGAATTTGTGGAGGAGGAGAACTAAAGAAAAGATGGAAGCGGAACAGCAACTTTTATCTGAGGATAGTTTGAACCTCACAAAATATCAGGCAAACTCCTGGGATGAGATCAATGAGTGCTCTATTCCTACTGCAGTGTTTGCATTTGAATTTAACAAAAATGTGATAACCGAGGCAGGCGGACCCGGCGCTTCGGGCCCTACCATTCCCCCCCACACCCCCCCCCCGAAACAAGACATGACACCATACTTCATGGAACACAACTGGTCGCAGCTTTATTAACCAGTAACAATTGGAACAAAACAACATCAATTTTCAAAAACCCCCATTAGCGGAACCCGGCTGCACCAGCCATACCTTAGCAAGGTGCCTGCCACCGCTAATGCCATAACTTGCCTCCCGGCAAGTTGCCATGCCCCTCTCCCCGACTTTGCCATGCCCATAGCAAAAGTCGGCAGGGGTTCAACCGGGTCAGGGGCACCCCGCCCCCGCCCAAATGAAGCCTGCTGCTCCGGACCCCGGAAACCTCCGGGATTCCGCCACCGGCACAGAACCCTGTTCATGTGCCGCCCCCCCCCCCCCAACCCGAAGCTGCGACCAGCGAAAATCATGGACAGACATATACTCCAAGGCCTCCCGCCAGTCATGAATGAATAGGTCCTACCAACTGGCAACAAATGAACCCCATCCGCCCGATACAGCCCAGAACACGTAGCATCCACCCAATCATGCAAAAGCTGATAACCCCCCCTCTGCCAGACCCATCGACCAAGTTGTCGATAATCTTAGTCAAGCCCCGAGACCACCGCCGCTGGTCCCAGCAAGCCGGCCTTGGAATAATGTCAGACCACAGCAAGACAATACCAGGAAACAACCGAAGCACCACCTCCAGATCGTCCGGTACTGCCCGGATCAGCTGCCGGCAGGGCTAGGACACCAAGCATCGTCCCCAAGATGCACAAGCAGGGCTCTCGGCCACCGGAATGTCCTCCCATAGGGCTGCAGCAAAGGTAGAAATTGAGATCAGCGAAGTCCTCACACCCAGCCATGTCACAGCCACTACCGAAGGGTCCAGTCCCCCATTATCTCTGATAGGTCGAGCAGCCGCACGCCGTCCCGCCCAGTGGACAAAAGAGTGGCCAGCAACCCAACAGCCGCCAGGCCCGGCACCCCCATCTGCAACAGAAATAAACAGTTAAAGCCCCCTGCCCCACAACCCGAATCCCAACAGCCGAACATAACCTTTCAAGCCCGGGAGCGCCACCCCCGATACCCTGAATAACCTGCTCGGGAAACCCCACCACCGCCACACTAGTGGCAGCCCCAATTCAAAAGAAGTGGGGCGCAAACTGCATAGGGTCCGCACCCACCGCCCGCAATGCCAGGTGCAGCACCGCCGTCACCTGAAAGACGGGTTAGGACCCGGGCTTCCGTGTGCACGAAAACCCCCCAGCCGGCCTCAGGCACACCAACACATACCACCGCCCGCCCGAACCGGGCAAGCCCGCAGGTCACCAATCGCAACCAACCACCTGCAAACCTCTCTCCATCGGATCCGTCTTGGATTTTCCAACCGCATCCGCAACCGCCCCCCCACCCGCCACACGCACCTGCTGTGCCTGCAGCCCCATACCACCCCCCCAACCAGAGCCCGCAACCAACTCCACGACTCGAAAAGCCCCAAAAGGCAATGCCAAACACCGCCTGAAACAAAGCGGCCGTGTACGCCGACGCCACCACCTGCGTGACGGCCCCGCAAACCTTTACCAATAGCCCAGGTGTAATTGGCAGCCGGGAGTCCAGCGGTGTAGGCCGAACCCTCTCCCATCCTTGCAACAAACCGCCGCGGCAAAACCCCTCCAGCAGGAGAGCCCCAACCAACCGCACTCGCAAAAGTTCAAACCCAGCCAGGTGCCCCCCGCCGATCACGAGAAACCGGCGTGCTTAGCCTCCACAATATAACGACCAATCAATCCCGGCGGAACCCCATCCTGAACCACCAAAAGGCAACCACCCGGTCACATCCCCGCTGCTACGCTAACCAAGTCCCTGCATATCTAGCATCTCCGGAGGACAATGCTCCACAAACTCTCTGGGACCACAGCACCGTCCTCGTCCGCTCCGGAGGCGAGAGCCTGTAACCTATCCCACTGAAAATGAGAAAGAGCATCAGCGACCTCATTAGTGCACCCCGGGATATGCCGCGCCTGGACAGACACATGCCGCCGGAGGCAGGATAACACCACCTCCCGCATCAAGCCCGCCACCCTTAAGCACCTAGGAGAGTAGCAATTGACCACACTGACCACTACCTCATTATCTCACCACCACAGAACCTTACAGATCCGAAGCCGTTCCGGCCAAAGCCCCAAAACCACATGAACCGGAAAGAGCTCCAAAAAGGTGATGTTCTAGGTCAAACCCTCGACGTGCCACGACTCCGGCCAGCGATCCGCACACCAGGCCCCACTGAATTAAACACCCAACCCCCCCCCCCCCGCCACATCAGTGTATAACTGCAAGGCAGCCCTGGACACTTCAGACTCCCTCAAAATAGCAGACCCCATTGAAGTCCTCCAGAAAAACGACTCCACACCATCATATCTGCCCGCATGGCCCCCGTGACCCGAATGCGATGGTGAGGCTTCCTTACCCCGGCCGTGGCACAAGCCAGCCGGCATGAGAACACCCTCCCCATTGGGATCACTCTACACGCAAAGTCTAACGACCCGCACAGCGCCTGCGGCTCCCTCAAGGAAGGCGTGCGAGACGACAACACGGTAGCCATCTAAACCCGCAAGCGGGTCACCTTATCCTGCGGCAAACGCGCCACCAACTCCTCAGAATCCAACTCCACCCCCAAAAGGTCAATCATGCTGTCGGACCTTCCGTCTTGTCTGCCACCAACGGTACACTGAACTCCCGTGCCAGCCGACAAATGCAGACAACAGCTCCTGGCATTCCCCCAACTGCGCCATACCCACAAACAAAATTCGTCCAGATAAAGCACCACAGTCGACAAACCGGACGACTGAACCAACACCCACTGCAAGAAGGTGCTGAACATCTCAAAATAAGCGCCAGAGATGGAACAGCCCCTCGGCATGCACGTGCCAAAATAATACCCCCCTTGAAAACAAAACCTAAGAAAGGAAAAGCAGACGGGTGCACAGGTAATAGGTGAAACGCAGATTCAATGTCAACCTTTGTCATCAGGGCAGCCCGACCGGCCCCCCTAACCATCAGAGCCGCCTCGTCAAAGGACGCATACCGTACCGTACAGAACTCACACGGAATGTGATCGTTAACGGAAGCACCAATGAGACAAGACAAATTATGAATCCACCAGAACTTCCCCGACTCTTCCCTGGGTACGATACCCAAGGGGGCTCCGGGAAAGGACCCGCCACTCTCCCCAACCGCAATTCCCCCGCTAACTTGTCATGACCAACTGCAGCCCATCGCCGTACTGACGGGGAGTTCCGCGCACTCGAGGCCGACACCACGCTGCGCACCGAGATAATGAAACCAAACCGACAACCAAACAACAAAACCACCGCAACCCGCATCCTAGGGTATCGCCTCAGCCACCCCAAACGGCCTCGACCCATATCGGCGAGGGCGCACGCCCCCCCACCACTCACTGCCCTACCACCGAGGGTCCGGCAACCCCAGCGGCACCTTTTTAATGCACCTGGTGGCCGAGTGAGGACCTCCGCACCAGGAACAAACGTGCTGGAATGTGCAGTCTGGAAAAGGGGCAAGCGGACCGGTTGAAGCGCCAGCACCCATCTCCGCCCGCACTGCCCCCACCACCGCCCCGCCACTACCCTTACCCCCACCCCCCCCACCGGCACTAGACCTAGCCGACATCTACGTCAGCCAAAGGTTACTATCCTACACACCCCAGTAAAGCGCTCGGTTCGCTTCCATTCTATCCCTGAACTGCTCATCTTAGTTCAGCCAAGCCCACCCGTCCGGCATCGGAGACGCCTCCAGGATGGAATCCGCGTACGCTAACAACATACCATACCGGCCCGGATCGTGGTGGCCCTATACACTAGCCAACCGCAGAATAGGCGCACGTCCAGTTCACCACATTACGCGCCACCTTCCTAACCCTACCCCCTTCCATTCACCTTCCTCTTCTTCCGACTCTCCCCGGAGCGCTTCTTCCCCTCAAGCAAGCGGAAGATATCGAATATAACGCCACTTCCCAATCTTGCGCCGCAGCTTACGCAGCACTCCCTCCCACAATGCTGGAAAATCACCGCCGAAGCGGCACCGCCACCTGAACTAGAGCCAATCGTCCCCCCGCCTTTCCCGCCCCGCCGCCAAGGCAGTCCTCCGGACCCACCAGACGAACCGCTCGAAGAAGAAGAGAAGGACGAGGCAGAGCTCCGGCGCCGCCGATGCGAGCGCCTGCGCTTATCCGCGTACCACCCCCCACCTTCGCCGCCAGCGACCACCCACCCAAATTTCCCATACCCCCAAGCAACTCACCAGTCTCACCATCCGCAGGCACCAACACTGCAGTGGCCCCGTCCGCTGCTGGACCATCTGCACCTTCGGCACCCCCGCTATCCTCAGGCCGTCCCTGTGCCAACTCAGCTCCAAACTGCATCGACGCTCCCGCTGCCGAAGACGACCAGCCCTGGCATCCCGCGGCACTTGACTGCCATGCGGGCTGTGCCAAAATCGGTCCCTGTGGAGACATAAAAGGAAAAGACAGCGGGGGGGAACTACCCTTGACCACGCCGAAGGCCAAAGCCCCCCCAATCCAACCGAGATGGACCCTGCCCCCCACTCACCCACAGTGCCCATGGAGATGGTCCCCCTGATGCCCCATAGCCACTGACCAACTGGGACCCCTCAGGCCGCACGCCTCCTGCAGGCCACTGAACCCACAACACTCCCCCTGCTACCCCCAGACCCCCCACTGGACAGGCAGTACCTCCCTCCCCCCCCACATGCACCCCCCCTGCCTCTCCAGCAGTACCCCGAAGCCCCTCGAGCACTCCCAGGGTGCCACTGGGAGGTGCCACACCCTCGTCGTCCCCCGCACCCCCCCCAGGACGCCGAGCCATTGTTGCCCCCTTTTGACCCCGCGCAGCTCCCACAAAAGAAGCCCCATGACCCCCCTGCCAGGGCTGAGTGGCCCCTTACCCATCCCCACAGACCCTGGAGTCCGAGATTGCCCCCACCCCCACCCCCGCGCACCCGACCCCTCAGCACCTCCCAGGGCCGAACCCCGCGCACCGGCCCGACCGCGTGGTGCAGGCATCCCCAAGGGCAGATAATCCCCAACAGCTAGCCGGGCTATAAAACAGCGGTGGCTGCCTGACTTGATCTTTAGATATGCAGTTATTTTTTAAACTGCCCCCTTTTATTTCCCACCCTTTTTTTTTTACAATGGAGGAGCTATGTGTCCCTTAAATTTCCTCCCCCACACATCAGCAACACCCGGCCCCACCAAAGAACACAAGGCCCGCACTTGCCAGCACCTCCGGAAGACAGTGTTGCCCCGAAGCTCCGTTACGTTCCGCGGTAAAGGTACAGATGCCCATATAAAGGCATGGGTGGTACATCGTTACAGTAAGCCATATCACCTAACGCACGTTGCAAGGCGCCTTAGACTAACGCGCATTACAAGGCACCTTATAAGGCGCCTTGTAAGGTGCCTTGTAAGATGCCTTATAAGGTGCCCTGTAAGGTGCCTCATAAAGCACCCTATAGGGCTCCTTAGGATAAGCACCATATTAGGCACCCCTGGACAAGGCACCATAGAAGGCACCCTGGGCATAGGTTAAGGTGGCCTAACAAGGTTACGGTGCCCTAGGTTAGTGTTCCCTAAGGGCTGCAAGGTATCTCACGATGACATGCATGACCTGTGAGGAACAGAGACAGATGTAGCCCTAACACTAGACAGAACACTCAGGAAAGGCAATGAACAGGTGAGTGAAGGAGGGAGAGCTGGGAGCCGTTGGACCTGCCATATCTGAGTGCAGCCCATGTGGCTACCAGTACTGATGACAAACATGGTGGGGGCAACTGTACCACAGCACAGGGTGTTAGCAATGTAAAATACTGGAAAGACAGTTGGTGGCAGGCGATGGGAATACATGTCCCCCAGTGGAGGCGGAGATGGCAGGATAGTTACAATGATGGGTGGACAGAGGAGTGGTGGTGCCATGCAGATCAGGCACAGGTGAAAAAAGCATGAAGAGGCGCAATGTAGGAAAAGGTAGCAGTGCAGGACATGGGGTGGCAGCCTGCACAGGCAGACAGGATTCTACACAGCTGACAGACGCGGATAGACAGACCGAGGAAATGTTGGCAATTGTGACGAGGGTATTATGAGCTGGCAGCATAAATCTGCAAAAATATGACTGTTACAGGCATGCACACCATTTGAGTAGGACAGGCATGAGAGAAGGGAACAATGAGGAATTGAACCCATGAACACTGCTGAAAACAGCATTGTATTAACCAGTAGGCTATACCTCCGTGGTGTATATCACAGCAATGGCTGGGTACAGAAGGACTGCAGATCACCACACAAACTGTCTGCTCTGAGAGCCAGGATAGGGTAACCCCACCAGTACCCATGATGCAATGCACATGCTGAATAGCTGTTTACAGATGATCAGCAAATGGGGTCTTCACCTCTCCGTTACTTCAGCTTGGAAAGACAAACTGACAGTGCATGATACTGGCACAGAGTAGCTACAGGCCATGCCATTGTGCAGGGTCTGTGTTCCCTCTGAGGGATAGGATGGGTGCCCGGCACTAGGTCCGCAGTACATGTGGTGCTAGAGATAGGCCCCATCACTACCAGTGTGTGACAGGTGTTCCTTGCAGTGCAGCTGAAGGTAATTTGGTGTCCATCTGTATCCTGCAGTCACATGTGACCCTCTGGGACCAGACACCACCCAGATTATTGTGTACCCCGTGTTAGGGGTCTGGCTGACATGGGCACCTGTTATCAGGGCAGAGGGGTTTCCAGACTTGCATGAGGTTTGTGTAGCAGTGCCTTTATAGGTCAAAGTGGTATACACTACTTACCCCAAAGGGCTCATATCACCTTTTTTGTAGGTAAGGGACAGGTGTTCCAGTACCCATGAAGCAACCTCCATCCTGCTGGTATTAGGCAACCCTCCAGGGTTGGTGGGCCAGAGCCATACCTGTGGCTTGGGCAGTGGCAGACCAGCAGCAATGCTGGAGTTAGCTCTAGAAACCCCCCACTGCCTTACACCACTGTCTGCCAGTCACCAGCAGACAGCACAGTCAGACTGCACCTTCTAAATGTCCCAACCATGCACAGTCTAACTGCAGACAGTCCACTAGCCAGTCCATAGTGCATGCTCATAGAAGAACTATGTGCATCAAGTAGCCATCTCAATGATTAGTGCCCCAGCACTGGGGTCACAAAAGTATCACTAGAGACAGATAGCGTGGAGTGCTATAGGGGAACCTAGACGTGCCATGGTCACTGTTTGTTTAGAGTGAGTGCCCTCCCAGCATGATATGCTGCGGCCACCCTGTCCATGCAGGCGGTGGTTGGGACTACAGTGTCCAAGCCATTGCCCCACACCCTAGGAAGATGCATCCTGGTTAATCCGCCCTTTCTGGGCCATACCCACAACACCTTGCTCCTCATTATGCACATATTCAGGCTAACGCTGGTAACAGTGGGACATTTTGGGCCCAGAGAAGGGTGGGCAGCCACAGAACAATGGATAGACATACATACATACACATACACGCACACACACACACACACACTCCTATTGCAGCATTGTGCAAAGATAGGAGTGGTTGGCAACCCTGCCCGCCACACTGGTTCAGATCACAGTGCCGACATTGCTTAATTGTGCAGGAGGTCGTAGTGGTGCTCTGGTGATAACTGCAGCTCAATGCTGGGGCCTACAGCCTGACTCTCCATGCATCTTTGGATTGTGGAACCTGTGTGAGTGGGTGTTTGTACCCCTATTCGCTGTTGCTGTTGTATCTGCATTGTAGGGTAAAATATAGAGACATACTTTGCAGGAACCACAGCTGGGACTTGAACCTCTGACCCTCTGCTTCTGGACACACTGGCTGGGTGTACTACACCATACTGTTGCCACAGATGCATGGTAGTCCCTGGGGCTACCTGTACTTTTCCTCAGCTAGACCTTTTATGTTGCACTGCACTCCACGTGCTGATACAGGGCATGGCCTAGGTCCACTGCAGGCAGGTGCCACTGCCCCTTCCAGCATGGGCACCCCCCCCTGCCATGCTGGCATGACCATATGCTGTCGGTGCTGGTAGTGCGCAGTCCCAGACCATCCACTGTGTGGGTAGGTGGTTGCCTAGGGAGCGGGGTCTGGGCAGGGGGCATACATGAGCATCCTCACATCCCCCCCATCACCGCCTACCAATAGTATGTCCCTTCTGCTTGGGGGAGGGTTGGCTGGGGAGATGTCAGGTCAGTGCCCTGGCAACTGTTAAATCAGATGGACCAGGTAGATGTAGGTGGATTGTGTTTGGCCTTTGTCAGCTGCTGTCCTGCTGATTTCTGGTTTCTATGTTCCTATGTGCCACCTAGGCGCCCACCTATTCTACCCTGTGCCCCAGCTGCCCCCGCTACATGTCCCGCCTGCAGCCCCCTATGCCCAATTTGCACCATCACCATAGTGGTTTTTCATACTTGGGCACTATGCTGTTGCTGCAAATGGAGCACTACTATCATGTTTCTTATGCTCCCTGCCTATGCTGTACATTGCTGACACTGAAATGGTTTCTCTCTCCTGCAAATGTGTATCTAACGGCAGGTTTTCATTCGCAGTAGGATTCAGCCCTTCAGTTCAGCGCGTTAGTTTGCAGGGAGCCTCTCCCCGCCCACTCCCCGCCCATTGACCCCTTCTCTCTACCCTCTCTGCACCCTCTGCAGTGTTTACCGCGGCCGGGAACGTTAACGATTGCTAGGTAACATTAACACGCATTAACGTTACATACCGCTCGTTAACATTACCTAACGATCGTTAACGTTACCTAATGCATGGTCTGTAACGTTACCGCAGTTTAGTAAACATACCCCATAGTGTACTTTTAATGTACTGTTCTATTATGAGGAACCTTGATTTTCGTAATAGCAGATGATGAAAAATAACACATATTTCTACTTTTTGTTGTGCTTTAACTAAAACTCTTAATATTAATGAAAGATGCACTCAGGAATATTAGACTAGATTTACAAAAATAGATATGGTCATTAGGTAACAACCATGCATTGATTGACACATTAGAATGGCTTTCGAAGATTCACATATTTCAATGCAAGTGTTGTGCGGAGCATAGAGGGCACACTTTTCCAAGTCTGTTTCAAAATGGGTCAAAAGAAAGGTTTCATTTACAAAACACTTTCAGTATCCAGCTCTACCATCATGACTAAATTAGTAGCAGTGCTATTTTAATTCTTATTCAGATTCACAAAGCATTAATATTAACAATTAGCAGAAAATATGAAAGGGAGTGAGAGTTAATTGTATAGAAACTTTACATTAAAATAAATGGGCATCATTCAATGAAGTTCATTCTAATTTACATAATTTAAAAAATAATGAAGTAAATAATGATTGTGTCCTTGATAACTTTATAAGTGCCCTGATTGATAACGGAATTTTTGATCAGTAAATACAAAGATGCATCTGAGCAGTACAGGTCTTAAAATTTTGTTGTTTACTTAGGGTTTTCATGCACTCCTATACAGTAAGTTTCTTTTAAAATTAGGAACTTCCATTGACATCACTTACTACTATGTGTAATGGTATCCAATTTTAAGGAGATAACACGATAACGAAATATAACTAGCCAAATGAGATGATTTTCCAAGAGCGGCCGAGCAGAGATGGCATCCACCTATCCAAGAAGGGTCAAAGTGTCTTCCGCAGCAGACTGGCTAACCTACTGAAGAGGGCTTTCAACTAGATTTGTTAGGAATGGGTGAAAAAAGCCACCAGGTAAGTAAAAGCCCTTAAGTAAATAAAACATTAAAAACCTCTGTTGAAATGGGTAAAAGGGGCTAAATCTGGAAAGTGGTGTGCATAAAATGCCCGTAGTATGGGACATATGATCCCAGATGTTGAGGCTTTAATGGAAGATGCTGATTTGGATTTAGTGGTGGTTATGGAGACAAGGTTCATGGACAACCATGACTGGAATATAATTATACCAGACTATACTTTATTCAGGAATAACAGGATAGGAAAAAGGGGAGAAGGATTGGCACTCTATGTAAAATATAATAATAAAGCTACATAGAATTACAGGGCATAAAAGGGAGCGAGGGGGCACTGTGGGTTAAACTCGAAGGAGGGAACAAGAAATCCATTTGCATTGGTGTGATATGCAGATCTCCTTCACAGGGAGAAGTGGACAGAGATTTAATAGAAGACATACCCGTATTGCCATGAGAGGAGAAGAAATACCGATAGGTGATTTCAATCTTCTGGATGTTGATTGGCAAATCTCTACTGTGATGTCATTTAGAAGTAAGGAGATCCTGGATTCTCTATAGGGAGAATTATTACAGCAATTGGTAACAGAACCCACACGTGAAGGGCCATAATGGTCAGTGGTCGTTGTTACAAACAGACTTAAAGCTCTCAATATGCATACTTTAGAGGAAAGGTGGGATAGAGGAGATATAATAGAGATGTTTAAAAACCTTCTTGGCATAAATGCACAAGCGGAGAAACTCTTTCTTTTTTTGTGTATAAGATTTTTATTGAAAGTCAAGCACATAACAAAGTACAGATATCCGTAAGGAATAAACTCAGTACAATTATCAGTGCACATACACATCCTGACAATATTTGTTCTACAGCAAAATTAGAGCAATGCTATCTTAGGAAACAGTATTTTGCCCTATTTAAGCAAACACTAGAAATAGAACATTAAGAATAAAGGTTGGCTAACTTCCATACTTGCAGTAGTAGCCACTTGTAATGCCAAAGAAGTACAATATGGAACAAAAATATCATACAGGGGGCAAATAACTAGCCCATGGTACACTTAACCCAGCCCGGTCAATGACTTTCTTTATCTAACCCTTCCCTGCTCTCCCTCCCACCCTCCCTCCCAAACTCCCACCCTCCCTCCCTCCCTTATTATTGTGAACATAGTGCCAGTGAAGAAGAATGGAAAAGGGCAGTCAAGTTTGACAGAAGAATCAAGATCAAGAGATATAAGAAAACTCATCAGTTTGTGGGATACATGGAGGATCACTCAGTGTCTGGAGGGGTATGAATCTTGGGAGTTAGAACCATGGGCGTTAAGGCACTATTGAGCGTCCTGTCCACTATCATTCAGATTTGCAGAAACTCTCCCCATAGACAATTCAGCTTGTTCACTTTACCACGCAGCTCAGCGGTCATCTTTTCCATGCAGTAGAGATCCCAGACCTTTACCATCCATTCATCCAGTACCGGCTAACCACCAAGCGTGCAGCCAAAAATAAGCATTGAGTGATTCTCATTTGATCTCATGTCAGGGAATCGGAACGGAAATAGCCTAAAATGCAGTGTTCAGCGTCAAACGGGAAGGAAGCCTCTAATTTTTGATTATCCTATTATATATGAACAGCCAGTAAGATTTAATTTTTGGCAGTCCCACCACATGTGAAAGAATGTTCCCAATTCCCCACATGATCTCCAGCATAATGGGTCATCGGCACGCTCCCATCAATAGAGAGAAGTCGGAACAATAGACATCCGCAGAGCAATTCATAACTGTGTATTAACTAGCGACAAAGCTATGGAACAGGTGTGTGCATAATGAAAAATGTCAACCCAGAAATCATCCGATTTATTCTGAATATCGTCTTCCCAGCGAACACGAGATATTGGGATAGGAGATGCCAGCGATACATCCCCAGATATTGATCGGTATAGTCGCGCCAATAGTGCCTTATCAGTCTTAGGGGCTTGTTTACAAAGCCGCGGTAGCGGTTTGCGATCGTAATCGGAGCCGCGGCCCCATTGATTTCAATGGGGCCGCGGTTGCGATCGCGATCGCGAACCACTACCGCGGCTTTGTAAACAAGCCCCTTAGAATCAAATATGATCCTTTCCCATACAGTGGGTATCCTTGTAGCTGCCTCTAAAATGGGCTGAGAAGAGAAGCAGTGGCAAAATTGAAAGTATTGAAATGGGGTGAGAGAGAATTGCAGCAGCGACTCTAATCGAGGCAGTGACAAAAGGTTGGAATGGTGCTGGAGAGAGGCCAGGTGTAAATTCTCCAGGGTTTGTTGAAGATGCAATGTAAAGGCCCTAACAAAGGAGAATACTCCTAGGCATGTGTACGGGGACCATAAGGAAGGCCAAGCAGTCTGGACACAGACCTTGCGCCATGCTGTCCAAATGGGGCCCAAAAAGATATGCAAGCGGATAGTATGCACTAGCGATTTCTCCGTAATGAAGGGGATGGCATTTAGAATAATTGGAGAGATCCAGTTTGCTTCCAATTTGGCCCATGCAGAAGAATCCATTAACCACCTCAAGGGAATGGCTCGCAAGCAGGAGCTAAGATAATAGAGCTCAAAATTGGGGAGACCGATACCACCCAAAACCTTAACATGAGTCATTGTGTGCCAGCTTAACCGAGGAAGGCGGCCGTGCCACACAAACTGCATGAGAACTCGGCGTAACTGGAGAAAGAAAGAACGAGGTACCTGAATAGGGAGTTGTTGAAATAAGAAGAAACGTTTCGGTAGTAGGAGCAGTTTAATCACGTTCACTCTACCTTGCCAGGATACAGATAGGGATTGCCATGCTGTAATCTCTTTAGAAATGGTAGACAGCAATGGAGTGTAATCTTCTCATAAAGATCTTCTATTCTCTGGGTAACCAGTATTCCAAGATATTTGAAAATGGAGACCATCGGGAAACTGCTATCCCTTCTCAAAGGGCACACTCCGCGAGCTGTCAAACAGGGCATCAGGGCAGATTTCTGGAAGTTTATTGTGTATCCTGATAGATGAGAGAAATATGTTAGTAATGAGGTCAGGATCAGCATGCTAGTGTCTGGATCCCGAAGAAATATTAAGGTGTCGTCCGCATAAAGCAATACGATATGATGTTTGTTTGCTAGGAGGATCCCTAACTTTGTTTCAAGAGAACATAGTTTTACAGCTAATGGTTCAAGGGCCAGTGCAAACAATAGAGGGGAGAGTGGGCACCCTTGTCTGGTACCCCATTCTAAAGAGAACGGTGTAGAGAGGAATCCATTAATTTGAACTATTCCTGTGGGGGATTTGTATAGGGCTGAAACCCAGGAGAAGAAAGAGGGTCCAAACCCAAAATTCTGTAATATGCTCAAAAGGTACTGCCATTCCACCTTGTCAAATGCTTTTTCTGCATCTAAAGAAAGAATCGCGTAACAGCCCTCTAAACATCAGACCCCCACCATAATATTAAGAAGACGGCAAATGTTCTCAAGTCCCTGGCGACCTTTAATAAAGCCAGTTTGATCAGGATGAACTACTTCCTGTACCTTTGAGTTTAAATGGGAGTCGAGAATCTTTGTATAGATGGGCCGCTTTGATCCAGTGAAAAGTGGGATATAAATACAGTTAAATAAATAAATAAAATAAATAAATAAATTTTGTAATCAACTTTATGCAGGGAAATTGGTCTGTAACTACTACCCTGCAAGGGGTCTTTCCCTTCTTTAAGGATTACGGTAATTATGGCCTGATGCATAGATTCAGGGAAGCTTCAGTGATGTAAAATAGCATTAAAGACTTTAGTTAAAATTGGTGCTACAAGATCGGAAAGAGTTTTATAGAATTCTGACGGGAGCATATCAGGACCTGAAGCTTTAGCAGTTTTTAGCTGTTTTATGGGTGATTTCCCTGTCTAATGCCTCTCGTGCATCTTCAGACAATTGTGGGAGGTGCAAGTCTGATAAATATTGCTGCATGTCTGTAGTGTCCGCTGTGAGCCGAGAAGAGTAAAGATCTTTGTAAAAGCGTGCAAAATACTGTGCAATTTCTTTGGATCTTTGGAGCTTCCGCTTTTGTTCATCCAAAACAATAGACACCCGACGAGCTAACCTCTGTCTTTTCAATTGCCATAAGAGCAATTTGTTCACTTTGTTCCCGTGCTCAAAAAAATGCCGGCGAGTTCTTAGTAAGCGGAACACAATTTCCTCTGTCTCTAATGCTGCTAATTTAACTCGTAAAGCAGTGAGTTGGTGCCAAATCTTGAGCGCTGACCAATGCATGTGCTGCTGCTCGAGAGCAGTTATTTGGGCTCTGAGATCGTTCTGGGTGATTTATTCTGATGATTATAGGCTCCAGATAGGGACATGACAAGCCCTCTCAGAACTGCCTTACCCGCTTCCCATAGTAAGAACTGTGATTTCTCTTCTCCTTCATTATGAGATAAGTATTCCTCCCAACCCTCTTGAAATTGTTTCACAAAGTTTATATTTTTCAACAGGTTTCTAGGGAAAGCCCAAGAACGTGGGCGAGTTTCAGTGTTTCCAAGATCACACTCTAGGGAAATTACATAGGGGTATGTTTACTAAACTGCAGTAACGTAGCAGCGGCTACGTTAACACTCGTTAGGTAATGTTAATGCTCGTTCGGTAACATTAACACATGCTATGTAACGTTAACGCGTGTTAATGTTACCTAACGAGCATTAGCGTTCCCGGACGTGGTAAACACCGCAGAGGGTAGAGCGAGGGCATAGAGAATTGGTCAATGGGCAGGGAGTGGGCAGGGAGAGGCTCCCTGCACACTAACGCACTGAACTGAAGGGCTGAATCCTACCACAAATGAAAACCTGCCGTTAGAGGCACATTTGCAGGAGAGAGAAACCATTTCAGTGTCAGCAATGTACAGCATAGGCAGGGAGCACAAGAAACGTGATAGTAGTGCTCCATTTGCAGAAACAGCATAGTGTCCAAGTATGAAAGGCCACTATGGCGATGGTGCAAATGGGGCATAGGGGGCTGCAGGCAGGACATGTAGCAGGGGCAGGTGGGGCACAGGGTGGACTAGGCAGGCACCTAGGTGGCACATAGGAACATAGAAACCGGAAATCAGCAAGACAGCAGCTGACAAAGGCCAAACACAATCCACCTACATCTACCTGGTCCACCTGAGCTAACAGTTGCCAGGGCACTGACATGACATCCCCCCAGCCAACCCTCCCCCAAGCGGAAGGGACATACTATTGGTAGGCGGTGATGGGGGGATGTGAGGATGCTCATGTATGCCCCCTGCCCCAGACCCCGCTCACTGGTCATGTCAACATGGCAGGGGGGTGTGCCCATGCTGGAGGGGGCAGTGGCACCTGCCTGCAGTGGACCTAGGGCATGCCCTGTACGAGTACATGGTGTGAAGTACAACATAAAAGGTCTGGCTGAGGAAAAGTACAGGTAGCTCCAGGAACTACCATGCATGTGTGGCAACAGTGTGGTGCAGTACACCCAGCCAGTGTGTCCAGAAGCAGAGGGTCACAGGTTCAAGTCTCAGCTGTGGTGCCTGCAGAGCATGTCCCTATATTTTACCCTACAATACAGATACAACAGCAACATGTGCAAAGCCCAATGCAGCGGCGAACAAGGGTACAAACACCCACTCACACAGGTGCCACAATCCAAAGCTGCATGGAGAGTCAGGCTGTTGGCCCCAGCATTGAGCTGCAGTTATCACCAGAGCACCACTACTACCTCCTGCACAGTTTAGCAATGTCGGCACTGTGATCAGGACCAGTGTGGAGGGCAGGGTTGCCAACCACCCCTATCTTTGCACAATGCTGCAATAGGAGTGTATGTGTGTGTGTGTCTATCCATTGTTCTGTGGCTGCCCACCCCTCACTGGGCCCAAATTGTCCCACTGTTACCAGCATTAGCCTGAATATGTGCATAATGAGGAACAAGGTATTGTGGGTATGGCCGGAAAGGGCAGATTGGCCAGGATGCAACTTCACAGGGTGTGGGGCAATGACTGGGACACTTTAGTGCCCGACCATTGCCTGCATGGAGAGGGTAGCCACAACATGGCATGCTGGGAGGGCACTAACTCTTACCGAGCAGTGACCATGGCATGTCTAGGTTCCCACATAGCGCACTACACCATCTGCCTCCAGTGCTACTTTTGTGTTACCAGTGCTGGGGCCCCAATCACTGAAATGACTGTTTGGTGCACATAGGTCCACTGTGAGCATGCACTATGGACTGGCTAGTGGACTGTCTATTGTTAGACTGTGCATGGTTGGAACATCTATAGGGTGGTGACTGGCAGACAGTGGTGTGAGGCAGTTGGGGTTTTCCAGACCTAACCCAAGCATTGCTGCTGGTCTGCCCCAGTCACAGGTATATCTCTGGCCCAAAAACCATGTAGGGCTGTCTTATACCAGCAGGATGGAGATTGTTTCACTGGGGCTGGAGCACCTGTTCCTTACCTACAAAAAGGGTGATGTGGGTCCTTTGGGGTATGTAGTATATACCACTGTAACCTATAAAGGCACTGCTACACAAACCTCATACAAGTCTAGAAACTCTCTGCCCTGAAACAAGGTGCCCATGTCAGCCAGACCCTAATACAGGGTACACACTAATCTGGGTGACATCTGGTCCCAAAGGACCACATGTGACTGCAGGATACAGATGGACACCCAACTACCTTTGGCTGCACTGCAAAGAACATCTGTCACACACTGGTAGCAATGGGGACATATAGCAAGACCTATCTCTAGCACCACATGTACTGCGGACCTAGTGCTGGGCACCCATCCTATCCCTCAGGGTGAACACAGAATCTGCACAATGGCATGGTCTGTAGCTACTCTGTGCCAGTATCACACACTGTCGGTTTGTCTTTCCAAGCTGAGGTACCGGAGAGGTGCAGACCTCATTTGGTGATCAGCTGTTGACTGCTATTCAGAATGTGCATTGCATCATGGGTACTGGTGGGGTTACCCTATTCTGGCACTCAGAGCAGACAGTTTGTGCGGTGACCTGCAGTCCTTCTGTACCCAGCCCATTGCTGTGACATACACCACGGAGGTATAGCCTACTGGTTAATACAATGCCATTTTTGGCAGTGTTCATGGGTTCAATTCCTCATTGTTCCCTTCTCTCATGCCTGCCCTACTCAAATAGTATGCATGCCTGTAACAGTCATATTTTTGCAGATCTGTGCTGCCAGCCCATAATACCTTCACCACAATTGCCAACATTCCCTCGGTCCGTCTATCTGAGTCTGTCAGCTGTGTAGAGTCCTGTCTGCCTGTGCAGGCTGCCACCCCATGTCCTGCACTGCTACCCTTTCCTGCATTGCGTCTCTTCCTGCTTGCCTCGCCTTTGACTGATCTGCATGGCACCATCACTCCTCTGTCCACCCATCATTTTAACCATCCTGCCACCTCCGCCTTCCCTGGGGGACACATATTCCCATCGTCTGCCACCCACTGTCTTTCAAGTACTTTACATTGCTAACACCCTGTGCTGTGGTACAGTTTCCCTCACCATGTTTGTCATCAGTACTGGCAGCCACATGGGCTGCACGCAGTTATGGCAGGTCCAACGGCTCCCAGCTCTCCCTCCTTCACTCACCTGTTCATTGCCTTTCCTGAGTGCTCTATCTAGTATTAGGGCTACATCTGTCTCTGTTCCTCACAGGTCATGCATGTCATCCTGAGGCACCTACACAAACCGCTGGTCAGTTACCGAACGAGACACTTACAGTCCAAACTATCAAAAAATCGTTCATGTATCAATGGATGTTTATAAAATTTTCAAACTTTTATCAGCAAAATTTAATACTAAAGACAATGTCATTAACATCAGAGGTCTCAGACTAATTTGGCTCTGCCATCTGGACTATCGTCCGTTATCACGGCAGTATGCCCATTTGCATCAGCGACCTCACAAGTATGAGCAGGTTGAAAAAACACAGTCACAAAATCCAACTGGATAATGAAACTATCTGGAAGCTCTATTCTTATCTGTGTTGTAGAAACAGCCTGCTCTAATGGATTGAGCGATGCGCGGCGTTCTGAGGCATAATTGACAAACTAAAAGGTGATCTCTGGCGGAACGTGGGCAGCTTTACATGATTAATAAGGGCATTCGATGTTGGATGGGAGTATTGGAGTGATCCCCTGATGAAAGTTAGCGTCGTGAAACGCATGACTGGTACCTGTGGGAGGCGTCGGGATCAGTTCAATTCCCAATAGCACTCCTTGTAGCCTTGGGCAAATCACTTAATCCTCCATTGCTTCAGAAAAGTCCAAGTTATCAATGTCCCTGTTTAATGTAAATTACCAAGTTGAAGTTACAACGTAAGCTGTTTTAACTGAAACAATAAAGCAGTATAAAAAAGCTGTTAATTAAATAAACCCCCATTCTGAAGACTCTTTCATTCTCATATCTTTTTAGATGTGTGTCTGTATTTGAAAAATATCCTTTTTTTGTGAGGGAGGTCAAACCACAGGCAGGCAGTCCAGGTAACTTCCCCTCCCCATTCAATGCAAATATTTCTCATGTATATTCATTAGGAATATCCTGAAAATCTAGCCTATTTGTGGCCCTTGAGAACAGAACTTGGACAAGCCTATATTAGATGTTTATTTCCCTGCTGCTCTTCCCACTCCCTCCAGTATCGTACTCTATGGTACTATCAGTTTATGCTAACCAAGGATACATTTAATGAAAAATGATTGATCACAATTGTGGAATGCTGAGAACAGCTGTTTCTGAAAGGGATGTGATATGTGCACAAAACACACTATTCCAACCCAGAAGGCAAGAAACAATGAAATCATCTGCAACCGAGCTTTCTTATTCTATGCAAACCACATTCTGGAACACACTCCCACAAGACTTAAGAACCACCACAGAAATAACAGATTTTTGCAGGAGACTCAAAACCCAACTATTCACCGAACACTTTGGAAGTGAAACATAAACACAGTAACACTCATACAAATCCAAGCAAGATTATTGTGTTCTCCTTTTAACTCTATCCCCCAACCATGCTGAAAGCTCTCCTTCACCTCAAGTCACAACTCTGTTACATACTTTCCAAAAGTTGAATGTAATGTGTTCTTTGTAAGCTTGTAAGTTAAAGTTATCTGTAAACTGCTTTTACTCTAAGAAAAGTGGTCTTTAAAAACGGTTATATAAATAAATCTGGTAATTATGGCTAGCCAAATGTAAAATGAAATTTAAAATGGAGTTAGTTTTTCTTTTCACATTTACAGTTTGTGAGTCTTCCTTAACGTCCGCATAGACTAATCTATTTAATTGTATTCCACTTATTATGATTTATTTCCAAAAATGAAATGCTATATTTATCTGTCTCCTGCATTTTCACTTATATTTCACTGATAGCTATAGAGTTTGTCTATGGTTTAGAGCCTATGGGGTATGTTTACTAAAACCCTGGTAATGTGCGGGCCGCGCTAGTGTGCGGGTACCATATAAGGAGTGGGCGTTTCTGGCTGAAAAAAGCAAAACCGGGATTATTCATGCGCTAATGTGTGCGGTGCCCATGTGCGCCCCGCACATTAGCGCATGAGAAAGCTGCATGGGAGGCATAAGTGGTGCGCTGGTGTGCAAGCAGAGGAGCAGTGCCACATCACAATGGTTAAGACACTGACCAATTGTGCAGGGATCAGGGGTTCAATCCCCCACAGTGCCCAATGAAGAAGGCTGGCTAAGGCATTATCTGTTATGGGGAATATTGCTATAGGAGGCTATTATTTTTTTTATTAATTAGTGGTGCCAGCAAACACCCTCAAAGTATGGTAACATAAGGTGCTGCATAAGGCGCCTCCTAAGGTACCCCAGAGGCCACATTTTAAGGTGCACTGTCCGCCATGCCACCCTAAAATGTTGCCCATAGGAAGCCGTAGAAGGTGCTGTATGGTGCGCCCTATGAGGCACTGATAGGTGACAGTACTGCTTGTGCTAGCAGCACTGCGCATGTGAACACATGGAAACCTGAAGTAGGTGCGCAGACCTGCAAACATTTCAACAGAGGTGTAGCACAATGGTTTATACATGGATTGGTCAACCAGTGGTCATGAGTTCAATCCCCTAGTGGGGTCAATTATTACCTGTCTTAGGCATTACATATTATTATACAGCATTGCTGAGTGAAGCATAATGCTTTTAATGTACATCAGTACTGCGTGAGTCATATGTCTTCTTACGTTATAGCAGTGTTACCTGAGGCATTTTCCTTACTACGTTACAGCAGTGATCCCAGGAGAAACACCCTCACAGTGCTGTAATCTTCCGGTGCCCCAGAAGGCACCTTAACGTCACAGCACTGTGAGGGTGTTTCTGCTGCCTGTACCACTTGAAAGTACAAACAAACTGCCCCAGACAGCCCCCCATGTACCCTGTAAAATACCTATCCCCAAGTTATAATGCCCTGTTAATTGTATGTCCAGTTTGTGCAATGTAAACTGCAATGGTGTAGAATAGCGCAGTATATGGGGGAATGAAAATAGGTAAGGTAAATAAAATACATCAACCCACTGTGGATTCAAACCACCAACCTCTGGCGCCACAAGCAGTGCAGTCACCAGTGGGCTACAGCTCTACAACTGTAAAGAGATGTCTGGCTGGCTACAAAATAACGTCTGCACACTGTGTGCTGCAGTTACCAGCATAGGGTTAGTCCTCTCGCACCCATGATGCACTGCACATGCAAAGCAGCAGTCTACAGGGTGATCTGCAGATGGGGTATGCACCCCCAAAGCACCTAGGCCTGGTAGGGGAAACTGACCGTGTGTGGTACTGGCACAGAGTAGCTACACACTGTCACATTGTGCAGGTACTGTGCTCGCTCTGAAGGTGCGGTCGGGCGGCCAGCACCTGGTCCACAGCACATCCCATGGCAGAACTAGGCCATGCTGCAGGTCCCCAGCAGTGCTAGTGTGTGAGATAGGTAGTTCCTGCAGACACACCTTGGATACATCTGTATTTCCCAGTCAGGTTTAGGCCTTATGGACCCATAGGCGGATTATGTACCACCACCCTACCCACCCCCTGGGGCTAAGGGTGGGAAACAGGGTCTCCCACCAACAGATCCACATTATACCTGCCTGGAACGTTGGCAGTAGAAGAGACCATCAACCCCGGTCCTGCTGGGGATCAGACACTCTACAGAGCAGGCAATATGTATCTGTACCCACCCATAAAGCAATAGCAGACAGAAGGCCTTGAAATGCCCAACTGCCCCCCACCACTATCTGACATTCACCAGTAGCAGGCCACCAGCCGCTGCACTCTGCAAGGTGTTCCAGCAAAACACATACTAGCTGCAGACAGTCTGCAAGCTAGTCCTTAGTGCATGTTTCTGGAGATGATGCATGCACCCAGAACTGAGCTGCCAGCATACACACCAAGTAGAGAAATCAGTGATTGGGCCCCATAAGGGAACCCATAAATATCACCCAAGAGAAGTACTATATAGCCCTATGGGGGAACCTAGACATGCCGTGATCACTGCTCAGTCAGGGTGAGAGTGATCTCCCAACACAAAATGCTGTGGCCACCCTGTCTGTGCAGGTGGTGGCCGGGCACTACAATGCCCCAGCCATTGCCCTATGCTCTGTGCAGATGCATCCATGCCAGGGCACCCTGTCAGGGCTATACCCATGGTACCTTGCTCCTCATTATGCACATTGGCAGGCCAATACTGGCAACAGTGCTGGCAGTGTGGGCTGTGGAGGGTGTTTGCAGCCACCACACACTGGATAGACAGACACACACTCCCACACTTATGCCAGCATTGTGCTACTATAGAGAAGTCTAGAAGCCCTGGCCACCACACCAGTCCTGGGCACAGTACAGGCATGGATATGGTATGCAATACTGTTGGAGGTCACTCCCCAGGGTGGTAAACACTGTCAGAGACCAGACCTGAAGCACACACCGCAGACATCAGAAAGAGTGTTATGATGGAGCTCAATGAGCAAACTGTGCTTAACGTAGGACTTGCTATCTGCCAGTAATCACAGGAAACGTTTGATAGGTGTGTACCGTATACCCAGTTGTAGGGTGGCATTGCTAAGGTATGCAAGTGCTAGTATTGGGAGATGCACACAGGGCCCAATGTCCTGCCTCTCCAGGAGGCATTAGCCAATGGGGCCTGTGGGTGTGGGTGTGTCTGCCCCTGTTGGCTGCTGCTTTACGGCAGAGGTTCCCAACTCCGGTCCTGGTGTGCCAAACACTGTTCGGGTTTTCATGCTGTCCCTCATGAATATGCATGAGATACATCTGCATACCATGGGGGTGGTGCATATATATGCAGCACAGGCATCTTTATGAGAGGCAGCATGGCATCTGAATGGTGTTTGGCCCTCCAGGACTACATTTGGGAGACTCTGCTCCAGGTAATGCGCGTGTTTATGGTGTCTGTGCTTGGTGGGGTAAAATATAGGCGTATTAACCATGCGTATGTTCTCTGCAGTAAAGGTTTGGCCTTGCTATCACGTTTTAGTTGTGGGAAAAATATGGGGACTGGATTGGCAGAAGCCCCAGCTTGGCTTTGAACCTGTGACCTTGTGTTCTTGCAAACACTGTCTGCGTGCATTGCACCACTGTGTTGCCACAGATGTGCTGCATTCCCTGGGGAGTCCATGACTGTACATCCGACAGGGCCTGTTTGTTGCAGTGCACGGCACCCACCTGGACAGGGCTAGGCCATGGTCTGCTGTGGCCACCAGCTGCTGCCACCTCCACCACCAGTACCGCTCCATCCTTAGATTGGAGACAGCATAAACCCTGAAGGTTTTGTGGCCCTCCAGGACTGCATTTGGGGGAATCTGCTCTAGGTAATGTGCATGTTTCTGGTGTCTGTGCTCTGTAGGGTAAAATAGAGGTGTTTGAGCCATGCTTATGTTCTCTGCAGCAAAGGTTCGTATTTACTATCACTAGTTAGTTGTGGGTAAAATATAGGTACTGGATTGGCAGTAGACCCAGCTGGGACTTGAATTTGTGACCTTCTGCTTCTGAACACACTGGCTGTGTTCACTGCACCACACTGTGCTCACAGAGACAGTGCAGTCCCTGGAGATACCATGGCTGTTTGTCAGACAGAGCCTGTCTGTTGCAGTGCATGGCACCCACCTACACAGGGCTAGGCGATGGTCTGCTCTGGGCAGCTGCCACTGCCCCCCTCCGCCTCCAGTACCCCTGCGCCACCCTGCTTACATGCCCTTCTGCTGGTGGTGCTGGTGGTACGCAGTCTCAGGCTATCCTGTGTATGGGTAGGCGGCTGCCTATGGTGCGGGTTCTGGGGTAGGGGTGCCTGCAAAGTTGTCCGCACGTCCGCCAATCACCACCTGCCAATGTTCTGTGCCCTTGGGGGTACCTGCTGGGTACTATCCCCTGTGACACTGTGATAAACACTCTCATGCCCATGTTGGGCCCTCATCAGTTGCTGTCTGGCTGCTGTGTAGTTTCAGCATACCTAGGTGCCATCTAGGCATCTGCCTAGTCCGCACTGTGCCCCAGCTGCACAACAGCATATTCCGCCTGCAGCCCTCTGTATCCCCTTTCCCAGCATCTGTCCAGTTGCCCAGTCCGACCTGGCCACCCTGATGTTGTGGAAATGTGAATGCCATAAGTAACCTGTCCAATGGAGAGGGAAACCCTGATCATTGCTATTTCACTGTGGGATCATTTACCTTGTATGGGGACGGAGCGTAGACCCTTCTAAAATTCATATTGTTTTTTTTAGGCTTTCTTGGGAGTGAGTTTTGATGTTTTCCAGTAATATCACTGTTGCCCATCTGGATTTTAATTTTTTAGGATTTTGTTGGGGTCATTTTCAATTTTTATTTGCTATTTTGTTCTGTGCACAAGTATCACACTGCTCACGTTTTGTAGGTTTCCCTGGTTTTGCTGTACATTGCTGACAGAAATGGTTTCTCTTCCCTTTAAATCGGCTCTAACGCGAGGTTTTCACTCGCGGTATTTTTTTAGTTGAATTTCATCCCCGCTCGTGTGCAGGGAGCCTCTCCCCTCCCACTCTCCACCCATTGACCCCGTCTCTCCGCCCCTGGGGAGCCTTCCTCCGCCCTCCGAAAGCCTTTCCAAGCCTCTTTCGCACATCAGCGCACCGCGCACTTCTGCGGGCCCATTAGTGCGGCGCGCACCTGTGCGGGGCACAAAAACGCATCTTTAGCGTGCGCTAAGGTACCTTAGCGCACGCTCAAGTGCGCCCCGCACAGTTGCACGGTTTAGTAAACGTACCCTTATGTGCATTGTAGAAATTATCACGCAATAACATCACATTATCACGCTATAACATCGCGCAATAACGCAGCAGCGGTGTTAAGGCACATTAACGCTGTGAAATCCTGGCCTGAAGGGTGGAGTAAGGCTTCCCAGAGGGCAGAGAGAAGGTGTCAATGGGCGGAGAGTGGGCGGGGAGAGGCTCCATGCACACTAATGCCGTGAAATCAGGGTCTGAAAATTAACACCAGTGAAAACCTCGCGCTAGAGGCACATTTGCAGGAGAGAGAAACCATTTCAGTCAGCAATGTAAAGCAAAGGCAGGGAAATCCAGAAAAGTGATAGTTGTGATACATATGCAGGGACCAAAAAGGCAAATAAACATATAAAAGGACCAGAACCACATCTAAAATCCCAATAATTGAGCTGGCCAATAGTGATATTAATGATAAACATAAAAAAACACTACTGACAAAGCGTATAAATGAAGATATCATGTTTGGAAGGGTCTATGCTCTGTCCCCCTACAAAGTGAATGATCCCACATTGAAATAGCGCTGATCAGGGTTTCTGTCGTTTAGATTGGGCAGGTTTGTTATGGCGTGCACATGTGCAGCAACAGCAGAGTGGGCACGTAGGAAAGGGCAACTGTACTGATGCTGTAAATGGGATACAGGGGGCTGCAGGCGGCACATGCTGTGGTCCAGCTGGGGCACAGTGCGGGCTAGGCAGATGCCTAGGTGGCACATAGGAATGCCAAAACTGTAAAGCAGCAAGACAGCAACTGACGAGGGTCCAACATGGGCACGAGTGTGTCTCCCACAGTGTCACAGGGGAATAACATTGTCAGGCGGTGCGGTGGGGGGGGGAGCGCGCATGTCCATGTAGGCACCCCTACCTGAGAACCCACACCATAGGCAGCTGCCTACCGGCATACTGGATGGCCTTGGACTGCGCACCACCAGCACCACTGGCATAATGGCATGGCAGCATGGTGGCGGAGGGGTGCTGGTGGCGGAAGGGGCAGTGGCATCTGCCCACAGCAGACCATAGCCTAGCCCCGTTTAGGTGGGTGCCGTGCACTGCAACAGACAGAGTCTATCTGACAAACAGTCATGGTATCCCCAGGGAATGAGCTGTCTCTGAAGAACAGTGTGGTGCAGTACACACAGCCAGTGTGTTCATGAGCAGACAGTCACAAGTTCAAGTCCCAGCTGTGGCTCCTGTCAACCCTGTTCCCATATTTTACCCAGTACTAAACTGTGGTAACAAAGACCAAACCTTTATTGCAGATAAAATAAACATGCCTGAAACGCCTATATTTTACCCTACAGAGCACAGAAACCATAAACATGTTTAATACCTAGAGCAGAGTTTCCCAACTGCAGTCCTGGAGGGCCAAACACCATTCAGGTTTCATGTTGTCCCTAATAAATATACCTGTGCTACATTTGTATGCGCCGCCCCCATGGTATGCAAATGTATCTCATGCATATTCATTAGGGACAACATGAAAACCTGAACAGTGTTTGGCCCACCAGGACTGGAGTTGGGAACCTCTGCCCTAGAGCAGTGGCCAACAGGGGCATAAACACCCACACCCACAGGCTCGACTATCCAAAGCCTCATGGAGAGTCAGGCTGTTGGGCCCTGCGTGCAGCAGCATCTCCCAGTACTAGTATTTGCATACCTTAGCAATGCCGCCCTAAACTTGGGGATACGTGACACATATATCGAAAGGTTGCTATGATTAATGGCTGATAACAAATCCTAAGTTAATCAGAATTTGCTGATAGAGCTGCATCATAGCAACCTTTCTGATATCTGTGGAGTGTGTTTCAGTTTTGGTTTCTGACAGTGTTTACCACCCTGAGGAGTGACCCCCAACAGTATTGCGTACCATAGCCATGCCTGCACTGTGCCCAGGACTGGTGTGGTGGCCAGGGCTGCCAAAAGCCTCTATATTTGTACAATGCTGGCATAGGTGTGGGAGTGTGTGTCTGTCTATCCCAGGGGTGTCCAACCCTGTCCTGGAGGGCTGAAACCCTGGCAGGTTTTTGGGATTGCACTAATGAATATGCATGAGATATACATGCATTAGAGATATCCTGCCAACCTGACTGGTTTGTGGCCCTCCAGGACTGGATTTGGAGACCCCTGCCTTACACCTCTGTCATTTAAGATTGTAAGTGGGCAAGGTACAGTTGTCCTAGACATCAAAAGGGTAGATAGGAGATCCAAGATGGCGGTTTGAATGTGAGCTTCCAGTGGCGGCGTTTTTTTACCTCTGCTATTATGGGCAAAAGGAAGGCTAAAGGGCCTAAGAAATCTTTCTCTAGCCCGGCACCTCCTTCTGCTTCTTCCTCTCAGGTGGTTGGACCACTGGATTCTTTTGTTACACCGCTACAGCGGTCGAGAGTTTCGATGGAGTTGAGTCCCATTGTTTCCCTGCCGGGGCTGGGTGGCTCGACGGGAGACTCGGGACCTGAGATCTCTCTGCCGGAGCAGTGACAGCCTCCCAAGGATCCTTTGCTGAGGCGGAGCCCAGCGCAGCATGAGGACAAGCTCTCTTCTGATGAGGTAGAGGGCTTTGGCTTTGGAGGATCGGCTGTGCATTGGAGAAGTGGAGGTTCTGGATCCGCCTTGTCAACTAGTGCAGAGGATCCGGTTTTGAGGGGGTCTGCAGGCAGGTCGGTGGACTCCTTCTCTGTGGCTGGGGATTTGGAGATGGAGCGCCGGTCAACTGAAGACTCCACGGGGCAGCACAAGCTTTTTCCTTTGAGCGACCAGCCGTCTTTACTTTGGAATCGATTTGGTCAGCCATAGTCAAGCTTGGTGAACTTTTCCCTCCCCAGGTGGCGGCTTTAGGCGCCCAGGTCCAGGTCCATACCAGCTTGCTCCAGCAGTATACTCTTGAAGTTTCTGCATTACAATCATTGCTAACAGAACTTCAACAGAAAGTTTCCAACTCTGAGGATGGTGTTTCATCTTATCAGAAGGATATGTTGGCTTTAAAATCACGGATTGAAATGTTGGAAAATACTTCTAGATATTGTAATCTTCATTGTATAAATGTTCCTAGGTTATCCACTATTTCTGCTAAAGAAATGTTTAGGAAATATCTTCTGGAAGTTTTAGGTGTCCCAACTGAATCTCACCCTCCTATGCTTAATGTATATTATCTCCCTTCGGGGAAAAAAGTATTTGGTGGGGGAACAATCGGAATAGAGGGTCAAGCAGATTTATTACATATCTCTGCTATATTGGAATCATCGGTTACTGAGATAGCTTCGCCGTCTACTTTGATAGCCACGTTTGCGTTAGCCTCTGATAGAAATTGGTTTCTACGTATGTATTTTAATAAGCGTATTGTGCAGTTTTATGGTCTAACTGTTCTAGTGTGTTTCCTGATTTAGCTAAGGAAACTCAAAAATGTAGGAAAGAATTTATGTTACTTCGTCTTGGAGTATTGCTGTTGGGGGGGTTATACTTCTTAAAATTTCCCTGCAAATGTATGGTTACGTTGAATAATGAGTCATATATTTTCTTTGAACCTTTCCAGTTGTTGGGCTTTTTGAGTGCTCGATGCCCTCCCGATGTGTCCCCAGATTCACTGCTAATAAGTTAGTCACGACCGTTTGTTCTCACAGCTTTATCCTCTCATTTTTGTGTTTTGATAAGTTTTCCTTGTTTGGATCTTCTCTCTGTGGGGGGCTATAGTAAGGGCAGGAATTGTTTTTTTTTATATTTTCTTTAGTACAATATTGATTGTTCAATGTTGTTATTTCCTTCCTGCTTTCTAATTTCCTTTGAAGTTTGTATATGCTTTATTGTATGTAAAACTGATAAACTTTAAAAAAAAAAAGGGTAGATAGAATTTGTCACATCCCTCTTTGATTCTCACCACCACCAAAAAGTTGTCTAATAGACAACATTTTGGTGGCAGTGAGAAGCGAGGAGGAATCTGACAAACTCTATCTACCCTTTTTGATGTCTAGGACGTCTGCACCTTGCCCACTCACAATCTTAAATGACAGAGGTGTGAAGCAGGGGTCCCCAAATCCAGTCCTGGAGGGCCACACACCAGTCAGATTGGCAGGATATCTCTAATGCATATATATCTCATGCATATTCATTAGGGCAATCCCAAAAACCTGCCAGGATTGCGGCCCTCCAGGACAGGGTTGGACAACCCTGCCTTACATGAACTGAGGGAACACTCAGATATCTGATTTAAGGGCTACGCAAGGAATGTAGGCAGTCAGAATATTCCCAAAAATGAATGTATATCCAACAGTTAAATTCTATATTAGCAAACAAAACAGGCAACAGATAGAAGGCTGAAAGCTTAGCTGTGTGGAGGCTCTGGAAGCTGTGAAGACTAGAGTGATCAGGTAATTGTGGACAGGCTGTAAGATAATTTAATTAGTCTTGCCCTATGAGCAGGCTTGCAACAGACAATTCCAACAATGGAAGCAGAAATAGTCAAACTGAATGTTTCACTTCTATGTATCTGCCTAATGAGTAAAGGTCCCTATAACTTTAAATGATACCTTTGCTACTAAAGTAAGTGGAGACTCAGGTAAAAAAACAGGTCCCTGCAGATTTAAGTATTTCTATTCCAAGTAGCTTTATATCACAAGTGTCCCTGGCCAGTAGACCATACATGAACTGAGAGCACACTCAGATATCAGTCTCATGACATTCCTGGGGGGCTTCCATTTGTTAATGGTCTGTGCAGTGAGAATCTCATGACATTCAGCTAACAATCCTTACTAGTTATTCTTGTATGAAATGGTGCAGGTAGGCAGCTAAAGGAGCACAGTCTGAGGAAACATGTATGCACAATGTGATATGTGTATGCATGAGGCTCCTAACAAACTCTGGAATCACAGATCTTGTCTCCACAGATGTACACTCTGACAGGGGTGGCCCAAGTGTGATGTGGGGTCTTGTGCGGAGGCTCATTGTGGGGCCTCATTTCCATATCCACTAGAGCTCATTTTTATAAATTTAATTTATTTTATTTGAAAATATATATGTTGCCCATCTAAAATTTTAGGCGGCTTTCAAAGGTGCCTTTCAGAAGCTCTTTTGTCTTCTGGCAATGACTTGGGGGCATATTTACTAAATATTAATGTTCATTAAGTACCACTGCACCAATAGAGATAAATGGGTGTTCATGCACTTAACTCACATTAACAATTGTGAATGGGCATTAACTTTTAGTAAACACGCCTATTAATGAGTGCCCATTTGCATGGGCAGTGAGGTAAAGAAAGACAAGCAGATTTCTATATTACTATACTCTAGTGTCAACTGCCAGGCACATCAAGAAGTACTATAAAACCCGCCCATTTAGAACCCATAGCAAACCTGCCGTATCATTACTGCACTACCAGGATTCACCAAACCCAACCTGTCAAAAAGCAACACTGCAAATATTAAACCAATGCATCTCTGAGAATGCCAATACATCTCCTGCTGGAGAAAGAGAACAAGTGAGACTGTCACATAGAAACTATATGAAACAGGGGTGTCCAACATATGACCCGCGGGCCACAGTCCAGACTGCCAGGCATTTTTATCCGGCCCGATCCAGCCAACCTCCCTACCCATCGGCGAAAATGCCCCCAAAAGAGCCGCCTCACGTTTAAAAAAAAAAAAAAAAAAAGCTCCATTCTGCTCCCTCTCCTGCAGCCTGTATCAGCTCCATTATTCACTTTCCCCTCCCCAAGCAGCTGTCATAGCGATAATTTAAATGAAAAATAAAGCAAAGCGGACCCTTCCGGCACTTTGTAACCCCTGAAACTGTGTCCCGCCCTCAAAACGGAAGAGACACTAGAGCGCGGAACGCAGTTTCAGGGGCTCCAAATGGCCGGTAGTGTCCACATCGCTTTCTTTTAAATTACGGCCATGGCAGCTGCTTGGGAAGGGAAAGGAGCATAACAGAGCCGATACGGGCAGTAAGAGGGGGAGCGGAACGGAGGCGGCAGGAAGGAGTGATGAACAGAGGCAAGGAGAGAGGAATGGAGCTTCGGGGGCTGCAGGAAGGGGAATGGAGTGGAGCTGCACAGGGGGAAAGAGGACGGAAACTGGAAAGGAGCTGATAGAGGGGGCTTTTAAGGGTCTGACAGAGAAAAAGAGGACTGAAAACTGGAAAGGAGCTGACACAGGGGGCAAAATATGGCTGGAAAGGGGCTGACAGAAAAAGAGGGCTGGAAACTGGAATGGAGCTGACAGAGGGGGCAAAATAGGGCTGAAAACTGGAACGGAGCTGATGGGGGGGAAGGCTGGAAAGGAGCTGATGGGGGGGGGAAGGCTGGAAAGCAGCTGATGGGGAGGGGAGGAGGCTGGAAAGGAGCTGACCCGGGGGGGGGGGTGTGGCTGCTCTGGCCCGTGACCTTTTTAAAAATTGCCCATGTGGCCCTGCAAACTAAAAGGTTGGACACCCCTGATATGAACAGACTACCGCAGCTCGGTTACACAGGCAAAACATAGACCATCACCAAACATAAAACAAGGGATCAAAATTTAGAAATAAGAAGATAATGATTAAACTGATAATCTCAAAAGCCAAACTTGGAATGTACAACACTGGAGAAAAAACTATAAATTAATTTCTTCTTGTACTAAACAAAATGCAAAGACTTTAGCGATGCACATTTCCCACAGCTGACATATTCCAGTTAATCAATTCAAAATAAAAAAGTATTTTTCTACCTTTGGGCATTTTATTTTTCAGTCACAATTGCTCCAATTGCTTTCTTCTGGTTTCTTTGTGTCTTCTGCTAACTCTCCATTGCCTGCAGTCCATTTGTCCTTTCTTCTCTCGTCTAGCTTTTTCCATTCTCTCTCTACATCTGCTCTAACATACTGATCTTTCCCCTTTTGCTCTTTCCTCCATTTTTTTCTTTATTCCAAGTGAGACAGGAAATACCCTTGTTTACTCTCCCAATACTTAGCACACCCGGCGGGCTCAACTTTAGCAGAGCCACAGGAAAGAAGGAAAACACTGTTCTTTCTTGTGACTTTGCAGAGATGAGCTGGGGTGCCAGGCTTTGGGCTTCCCCGGCTCCCTCTGAATCTGGTCAGGCAAGCGCAGGGCCTCCCAAGGCACGGACCTTGTGTGGGCAACATTCCCGCACAATGGACGGTCAGGCCCTGCACTCTGGTATGCTCTGTATGTGCTATTTACAGACCAGTCTCTGTGTGTAATCAGAAAGTACTGTGGAAGTGTTTGGCAATCACCCATATGTGACACAGGATATAAGATATTGCCTGAGACAGCAATGGGTTATGCAAGGATAGCCCTGTAACAACATTTACCTGTTGTCCCTTCTCATCACCCCTGTGTGAAATTGGCTGCAAGGCAAATGTGCTGCCTCATGACTGGGAAAGAGGAGGATGGTGGGTAGTAAGTGGACTCTGGGCCTTTCACACTCACAGGAGCCTGTGGGAACATCTTTCCAACCATGTTATGGCACAGAGTGCACATTAGTGAAACTCACGGCTAACACAATGGGGGAGGGGCACAATGTTACAGAGCAGATAAAGAAGAAAGGGCAGCTGTGTCACTGTGTTAAAAGGCAGCATACCACTATCACAATATAATGCACAGCAAGCTTCTCCTGATAAACCAACTACACTGTGAGCCACATTAGAGGAGCATGATGGCATGTGTGCACCCCCCTCACTGCTAGGATGACAGTGTGATCCATTATATGGCCACAAATGAGACAGTGAGAAGATGTGCATCAAAGAAGTGTTTCATGTCCTCACCACTGGTTACACATATACAGAGAAGCATGGTCAAGAACTTACCAGCTGAGATTAATGCTAAACAATGCAGGGTCATGCATTTAGGCTCAAACATCCAAGGATGTGGTACAGTGTAGAGGGTGAAGTACTTCTGTCCATGAAAGATGAGTGGGACCTGGCCATGATTTTTTCTGATAATCTTAAAGTGGCGAAAAGGCAACGGCAAAAGCCTGAAGGATGCTGGGAGCATAGTGAGAGGAATGGTCCGCAGAAAAAAAGGAGGTGATAGTGCCTCTGTATAAGTCTCTGGTGCTACTTCATTTGGAGTTCTGTGTGCAATTCTGGAGATCACACCTTCAAAAGGATATAAATATTATGGAGTCAGTGCAAAGGGTGGCTAGTAAAATGGTTAGTGGTCTTTGTTATAAAGCCTTTGGGATCATTTTGATGTTGGAATAGTGGGGATGTACATTTGGTTTGGACGTACAGCCCCCACTGTTTGCTTGGGGCAGATTCCATGTCCAAAGCTCTCCACGTGTACAGAGAAGATATGCAGGGAGCTCTGGATGGGGTGGTTAGAAGATTGCCAGAGGAGGAACATCCAATTCTTGTCGTGGCCCTTTATGTCTGAGGTGGAGGAGATAGTTGGGGACTTATTCCACCTCAAAGCCTAGCCCCGTTTAAGGTGGAATAAGGCCGCCCGACTGTGGCACAGACCTCATCCTGAAGGTGAGAGACAGCAAAGAGTTCCAGGTTGCCCAATCCCGGTCTTGGCAGGCCCTTCTGGGGGTCAAATGACAGGGAGCAGCACATTTGGGGCTGTGCAGCGGATTGGGGTCCTGCATGGAATCCTGGTGCCATGGCCTTTTGTCCCAATTCTGCTCCTGCAGGAATGTCTAGCTCCCACGGGAGCAGAATCAGGTGCAAATCCAGCCGTTCAGATTTTAGGCATCTGGAGGGAAGATGTGCCCTGATCAGAATGGCGCCCTATGGGGACAGACATAAAAATCTAAATATGTATATGTCAGAGGAAAGGGGGAATAGAGGAGATATGATAGAGATGTTTAAATACCTCTGTGGTATCAGTGCGGAAGAGGAGAGTCTCTTTTGATTGAAAGCATACTCTGCTATGAGGGGACATAGGATGAGGATGAAAGGAGGTAGACTCAGGAGTGATATTCAGAAATATATTTTCTATGGAAAGAGTGGTAGATGTGTGGAATAGTCTCCCAGTGGAGGTAGTAGAAATGAGGACAGTATGGGGATTATTCCAAGGCGTGAATAGCAGGGAAGGACGTCCTGTTAAGATGTCCATCCCCGCTATTTGTGACTTTTCCCGGTCCCGTCTACCTTCCAGCTGGGAAAGGGGTGGATTGGGGGTGGCATTAGGGTGGGCAGTGGGTGGTCGTCAAGCCCGGACATACAAGGCCAATTCCAATGTTGGCCCTGTATGTCCATGGCTGATGGCTTGGACGGGGAACTTATTCCACCTCTGAGGTGGAATAAGCTCCCCGATGCGGGAGGTATGGCAAGCCTGGGGTTGGGAAGGGGCAGCATGGGGCAGAGAGCATTCCCCACAGCCCTACCCTGGCCCTGGGAGGCCAGATTGGGGGTCGGGCTGCGGGGAAAGCACTTCGGAAGCTGGCAGCCAGTGTTCACGGCTTTTCAATAGAACTGTGGTGCCATGGCAACTGGACGCTGTGGTACCATGGCTCCATTGAAAAGCCCTGACTGAGTTAGTGCCGGCTGGACAGAAACGAGGTCCCGGCGAGCGCATACAAGCCTGTTTGTGATTCTGATCCTGCGGGGCTATATGTGTCCCGCAGGATCAGAATCATGATTCCCTCTGTGCATCCTGTTCTGATCGGGCACACAGAGGGTCTGAACATCAGCGATGGAATCGGGCTCTATCTGAATTCAAGAAAGCATGGGACAAACACTGGAGATCTCTAAAGAAAAAAAGGGGACCATAGTAGTTGCTATGGATTGACCATTACTTAATCAACCCTACGACTACATATAAATTTCATTTTTTCACTCCCAATAATAGAACAAAAACACATCAACTATTTAAGAAATTTGACAAGGATGCATTTTTAAAGAATATCCTTTCTCAGGTCATTTCAGCCTCAAAGGACCTAAATGATATCCTGGAAAATTGAAACACAACCATATGTAAGACAGCTACTGCACCTGTTTCCCAAGATAACTGAAGACACAAATGATCTGAAATATGGAACTCTCAGGAGATTAGGATCATAAAAAGATGCTTAAGGAAGTTGGAGCATATTTGGAGAATATTCAAATCAGCAGAAGATAGGAAGCTAAATATGAACACATTCCAGGATTACAGAGAAACCATCAACAATACGAAGGAGTACCATAAAAAAAATCCATTTGAACTCTATTAATCGCCCCAGGGAACTTTTTGAAATAGTAAAATCCTTAACTCGCTCCCCCAGTGCTGAATTAAACAATTTCAGCATCAATCAGCAAGTCTTAACAAACCATTATGGCTCCAATTCTGAGATGTGACCAGCGGGACTTACAGCCCCACAAGCCACCCTGCACATATTCCCCCCACAGACTCTCCCTGCACGACCAAAGCAGCAATACGGGGAGAGCCAGCGGGGGGGAGCGGGAGAGAGCAGAGTCAGGGCGGAGCGGGGCGGGCCGAGGTGACAGGACATACAGGGCCGATTCAGGTCACAGCCCTGTATGTTCTGTAGGTCAGGGGTGCATATGCTGCTTATTCCACCTTGGAGTGGAATAAGCAGCCCGTAGAGCAACGATCAGGGCTGGAACACAACATCCCCCTCCAGGCCAGAACAGGTACCAGGTGAGTCACTGCCGCCCGATCCAGGCCCTGGCTGCCCAGACTAGGGTTGGGAAATGGTAGGCACTGTGGGAGTCAGCAGGGAATGCGAGGAGGACATTTGCGCTTGTATGTAGGGGCACGCTGGGCTGTCTCAGGGCCTGATCCTGCACCGTTTGAATCCCACGGTGCAGAATCAGGTCCTAACTTCAGATGGCTCAAAACACTGCTGCATGTATTATTCTTAAGGCCCAAATCACTGATCACATCACTCCTAGTTTACACCATCTGCACTGGTTGCCTATTCAAAGTAGAATTAAATATAAATATCTTATGATCACATTCAAACTACTACGTATCATAATTCCATACTACCTAAGCTCCCTGGTTAACAAAACTTCAAATGAAAGACTAAAAAGAGGTCGCACACAGAACACACTGCTCATTCCTTGAAACTTTCTAAAATCTAGTAGATCAATCAGCAATAGAGCATTTACATTCTTTGCACCAATCATTTGGAATTCTCTCCCAGATAAGCTAAGATGTATAGAGGACCTCTCCACCTTTAGAACACAAATCAAAACACACCTATTTATGGAGCACTTTGGAAGTCAGCTGTACACATAGTAACATATTAACATAGAATATGACAGCAAATAAAGACCAGCATGGTCCATCTAGTCTGCCCAGCAAGATGGCAAGAGTAGGTGCGCGCACTGCTCCGTGCAGGTCACCCCTCCCCATGTCTTTGTTTAGGGGTGTGTGTACCCACCGCTCCATGCAGGTCATCTCAACTTGTTAAGGTATCAGAGCCAGTTAAGTTTTTTTTTTTTAAATTTTATCTTGTTTCAATAAAGGAATCCACCATGTCTGTCCCATGCCATTTTGAATTCTGCCACTTTATTTGCCCCCACCACTTCCATCGGGAGGGCATTCCAAGCATTTACCACCCTTTCAGTGAAAAAGCATTTCCTGACATTGCCTTTCAGTTTACCCCTTTTTAGCTTCATGTTATGCCCTCTAGTATTACAGCTTCCTCAAAATCTACCCAACTTAAACACCCTCTCTGGACAAACTTCACTCTAGGACACTAATATGCGCATGCATCCACAATTCTGTATATGATTCTGCAGCTTTGGTAATTTCTCTGTAAATATGTTATAATTTTGAATATTATTCTGATTGCTTCTACCTTGTACTTTAATCTAATATGTTATACTGACGAATATGTTCCATGTATAAGTTACACTCATACACTGGTATCCATGTTCAATGTAAATGTTTAAGTTCTTTGTAAACCTTTTTATGTGAAAAGGCAGTATAACAAAAATCTTAAATAAATAAATAGGCTATTTGGTCTTTTTTTTGCCACCATATTCCTGTGTGTCAATGTTTCTCAGAAGGGAGTGAGCTCAAACCATATGTGATGCCCATAGAGCTCACTGCCAGATTGTTAAAGGGCATGCTCTTTGGGGATGGTCTGAAATATCTTGGTGCTGAACTCATCACCTGTGTGTGAACTGTGTCCTGCTAGAGATGGTGTGGAAAAGATGACACATTACAGGCAGTGGACAGGGCTATACACAGACAACATACAGTGTGAACATATGTGCTATGTGTACTGGCTCACAAATGCATAATGAAGCTCTTGCCCACAGTGGAAAGCCACACTCATTGCACTGACCAACATGTGCCATGCGCAGCATGGCATAGCTGCATGCATGATCCTTGCAACATCCCCCTGGGCAAAGTAGCCATACGTTACAGCTGGATAAAGATATGCCCAATGGCAAACTTTGAAAAGGCGATTGCTGGGAACTTATGCACTGATGAATGTGGTATGTGTGTGTTTAGAGATGAGATTTATATCGACTCACCTTCCTGCTGGAGCCACAACTCCTCCAGCACCTCAGCTACGAATGCTAGCTGCTTCCGGCGCAGCCCCTGTTCCTTCTTCCTCAAATCCTCAAGCTTGTCGAGTGTAGATTTGAGTTACATGTTCCTCACATAGATGGCACCTTTGACACACCTGCTGAAACAGCTAATACAGTATGCTCGGAAGCTGGATTACTGCAGACATGTTATGCATATTTGACTATAGGCACATTGATCCCTTAATGCTTGCCAACACATCACAATGCTACCATGTGTCACTATATACCCTTCCTGCATCTCTGATGTGATCCACATGTCAGCACCTGCATCCTGTAGCAGTGTGTTGGCCAAACATTATCCTAAGGGTAAAGCTGGTCCAGAATGTTAATGTGGCCCTAAGGTGCAAGACTAGGAACTGTGGTCTGGCTGAATCTAGCTGGAACAAAGTCCAGAGGGCTGTCTGCCATCAGACCTGTGTTGTGCCCACCATGTGACAAGCACATGACACTGGATGAGGCCGCAAAAAATCATCTCTGTATATTTGGCTGTGTGTGATCACATATTTGCGTGAGTGACATCTCAGGCCAGATATAGGGGTGAATGTGCTTGCAGAGACTTTCTCTTATGTGTTCTTCAAGCAAAGGTAAGAGTTTGTGGCTTTTTAAATTATTAGCTTTCTCCTTGGGAGCTCTTAAAAGAGTTTTGGTACCTTTTTAAAACAAAGTTACATTCTTTTTTGTGCTTTAGTTTAAAAGGGGAAATATTTTCTTTAGTGGGATAGGTTTAAAACTCTGCTTTAGTATGTTTCTCAGCTCTTTGAAACTACTGACACCTCATCAGGTGTTAGTACCCTCCCTACCCCCCCCTCAACTGCCACCCACCCCTATTGAGTAGTCTTGCTTTATAGGGCACGTCCCCAATTAACTACACACAGGGACTTGGAACAACACATATCTCCAGGAACAAGCAGGAATGAGTCTTCACATATGGGTACGTCGGTACCGACGGAGCCTGCACGGGAATGCTGCCCAGCTTTCAATTAGAAAGCTTTTGGCAGCATCCCTCGCGCCTGCGCAGTGACTTCCCGCCTTCTTCACAGCCTCTCTTCAGTTTTCGTTTTTCCGCGGAGCCGGCAGGACGTCCTCCTGTCACCGCAGAAATTTTTCCTTTTAATTGCTTTAATTATTTTAATTTTTTTGTTTTCTTGTGGTCGCGGCTGTTTTTCCCGTTACCACCGGTACCGCCGGTGGTTTTTAGGCTAACGTCTGTAAAACGTTTCTTCAGTTTTTTTGCCTTAACTTCTTAGGCCTACTAGGCCTTTTTCATTATGGAGCCTTCTTTTCCTAAGAAGTGCATCCGCTGTGGAAACACCTGTTTCTTTTTAGACACCCATAGTTGGTGTCTCAACTGTGTGGGTCCTGACCCTTTTTCCCCTGACTTGTCAGGAGATAATTTTGTGAGAAAACCTTCAGTATTTAGAGTTTCCCTCGATACCGTTTTTTCTTCGGCAGTGAGGGTACCCGGTTTCTCTACTTCACAAGATCAGGTAACCCAAAAACAGTCTGTTAAGACTAGTCCAATGCTTGAGTGGTATGTCCCATGCTCAGCATGGTGACGGTTCCGGCCTTACCCTCAAGAATCCATTGGCATTACCCCTGCGGGAGTCTTTGGGCTCCAAAGCGTTAAAGGGGTTTCAGGATGTTCCTGGGGCTCACCCCTCACAGAACATACCTGAGCCATGCGCGGGGGTGGTATCCGCTTTGAGCGGTACCGAGCCTCCGGCATCGGCACCGGTGTCGAGTACTCCACTCTTCACCAGGGATCGTCATCGGGCATCCTCGGTACCTTTGGGACCAATCGATACGCACCGCATTGACTTCCCTCAATCTCAGCCATGCTCCGGGACGGTACCGACGTCGTTCGGTTCCGATACCCTAGCATCGGCATCGTGGATGGGTGCTCATCAGGTATCCTCGGTACTGTCGGTATCGATCGATGTCACCCAGGCTGCCTTAGTGGTATCGGCATCGCCGATACTACCACTGGCGTCGGAACTGTCGAGACATACATCGCTAGTCTCGTTCTCTTCGATGCCGAGTCTTGAGTCGATATCGAGTCTCGAAGACTGCGTACCGACGCGTCCCGGAACCGACTCCTGTCGTTTCCCAATAGGTAGTTCCGAAGACCATAACTCCCTCATGATCTCGGTACCACTACCGCAGTTCCCAATGACTACTTCACCTGGTAGTCCCTTATCAGTAGCGAGGTTGATGCCTGTTCTTGCACCGCTGCCTAGTTTAGAACCGATACCTGGCAATGGTGCAGTACCTTATACGTCCTCTGATACTCAGGCTCTTTCTTTAGCCTCACCAGGAATAGTTCCCATAGGAGATCAGTCTTTTCAGACTTTTCTCCTGGATATGGCAACCTTTCTTAATGTTTCTATCCCTGGTTGTGATCCTACCCATGGCTCACCGGCACAAATGCAACATATACAGTTTCCTTTACATCCTGCTCTGCAGGATCTCCTTCTTAGGGTATGGAAATCACCCTTACGACTTCCTCAAGTTTCTACTGACATTGAGGTTAGGTACCGTGTGCCACCCTCTCCAGGGTTCCAAAAACCTCAACTTTCTCATCGTTCCCTTGTAGTGGAATCAGCACTGAGGAAGGTTAAGAGCAAGAAGAAGCATTCTTCTTTTCCGCCAGGTCGTTCTTCAAGAACACTTGATGCTTTTGGCCGTCAGGCCTTCCAAATTCTATGCTGGCTTCCAGAGTTCTCTCATATATTTTTCACATGAGTCTAACACTCCAGGAAGTCACAGAGAAATTGTCTCTTTTGACCCCTTTTTTACCAGAGCCCAAGGCTACTGATTATACCTTGCTCATCAATCACAGCCGGAATATATCCTGGTTTCTGTCTCGTGCTTCTATAGATTCTTTTGAGTCCATTAGCAGATCCTCTGCTATTGCCATTGCAGCACGTCGCAGAGCCTGGCTTGAGGTTTCAGACTTGAGCAAATGGGCACAAACTATACTAGCTCATTCTCCTTGTACAGGGGAAGGTCTTTTTAATAAGGAGGCTTTACGTCAGGTTGCTCAATGCTCCCCTGACTCTTCTTCCACTAGAAACCATTCTAAGCCACCTCCTTCTTCAAATAGTAGGAAATGTCCTACCAAACCTTCTTTTCCTAAGAAAAGAAAGTTTCATTCCTCTCCTGCCCATCATTCGGCTGTCCCTAAACAAGAGACGCCTCAGCCTAGTCTGAAGTCCTCCAGTTCTGGCCAGTCTCAACATTCCCAGCAACCATAGGGGCCGGAAATTGTAACTTACATATTTAAAGATTATTCACTGTGCTTTTCTTTTTCAGTGTACTAACCTGTCAAAAAAATTATTTTGTTCAGGTACTACACACTTCTCCTCTTCTTACTCTCCAGAAGAGCAGTTGCAACTATCACCTGATAGTTTCTTTCCCAACTGAACATTTTTCCTTCAGTTGACTTACCCCATGGGTACGTCACCCTCCAACTGCTTGAGGGCTCCCATACTGAACTACTTCTCTGGTCGTTCCCCAGACAGTGAGAAGAGATATCCCCTCTCTTTTCTTGTCTGTTTTTCTTTATTCAGCACAAGACAATCTCTCTGCTGTTTCTGTCAGCAGCTCTGCCTGCAGGAGTTATAGTAATTGTATTACTGGGACTTTTCCAAGTTCCAGTCCCTTGTTCAAAATTTTTGTCTAGCCTCAGTAGTGATTCCAAACTATCTTGGATCTTCCTACTCGTTAGGCTTTCTCACATTACTCTAACCATCTCCTTTTCTAGGATATGGCAACATAACTGATTTTCAGTCAGTTTATCTCATAGCTCTCCTGCACAATGCTCTTTGCAGTCTTCAGAGAAGCTTTCTACTATGAGGGCTTTGCTATAGAGCATTGTCCTTGTCTCTGAAGTTCCTCTATTATTAGAGAGAAACTTATCAACCCTTCCTATACCTGTGAGGGTTCTCCACACCCCCTCTAGCCTGGGGTGTTAACACGAGATAGCAGTTCTTCTGCGTGAAAATCCAAGGCATCTACCATGCCAGTGTTCTGTAGAACTCCCTGCCTTGTTCCCTACAGATTCATATCTTCATCTGTTCTCACGCGAACATCACGGTTATCTCACTGGATTGCTTTCCTGCATCCCTCAACCCACGAAAATAGATTCTCTATGCATATCCCAAGTGGGCTCACCCTCTTGTAGAACGCAGAATCTTTTTCTTTTATATTCCCCATGTACAGTTATGGGGCTGGGTGGTAGACATGTATCTCAATCTGTTGTCTTGTATGTAGCATCTCCAAATATGTCTACATACTTATATCATTACTCTGGTGGTGCTAAACCATGCCCCACAATTTTCCATATATCTAGGTATATCATCTCTATATATATCTCTATATATATTTGATATATTTCACCACCCATATCCTAATATACAAATCTGGACATATGTATATATATATATATATATATTTATATATATATATATATATATATATATATATGAATATATACATATCTATTCCAGCCACATATATATATATCTCCCCATATGTATGTGTTTGATGGGGGGCTTCTTAAGGGTTGGTCAATCTTATTCACTATCACCCTTACTGTCTACACTACATGATTTACCTCTTAGAGGTTTTAGACAGATTGTTGCCCTATGTCCCATACCAAATTATGATACAGGACCTGTTCAGCACCAACAACCACTTTGGTGCTAACATCTTCCATTTTTTCTTTATGTCCTTGAAGCATCCAGCTTCAATATTTTTCCTATCTCTCGCCAGCTAGGAAAAACAGTGTACATCTTTATCTTCGAGTACACAACAGTTTTCCGTAGGAATAGGGGTTTTCCATTCCCCCTTTCCTGCCAGGACTGGGCTAGTTCTTCAACTCCGTCAGTCTTCTTCCTTTAGTCCTCACTGTTCATGATGCCTAAAGGACTTTTCAGCTTTTCCCATAAAGCTTTCCATTGAAGACCAGACGTCTACTCCTACCCAGTTGACACCTGGCTCATCTACTACCTCCAAGTCTGGACCTTCCTCCTCACTACTGAGAGGTCACCTTGAAGATTCCGCCACTGCTTATCCAGTAGACTCCATCATGCTTTCTACTTCCTACAATACAGTAGGTAAGCTGCATATTTTAAGTGTACATTAAATGTGTTTTAATGCTACTCATCTTATCCACCAAGGACTCCTGTAGTCTGTAGAACACTTAGTCCTTGGCTATGCTGTTTCTTTCCTCACAGCTCCTTTATTCTCAACTCCTACCCTCCATCCCACATTGGATGCCAGGGATTCCTGGAGACAAAATGCACCCCTGACCCGGGCACTTGCATTTTTATGGGATCTCCCCCTGGCATCTCCAGCTAGGGAGTCCCCATATGTGAAGACTCATTCCTGCTTGTTCCTGGAGATAGCACAGTTACTTACCTGTAACAGGTGATCTCTGGGAACAGCAGGAATTAGTCTTCACAACCCTCCCACCTCCCCTAGGAGTTGCATCTTTTTTATTTTTTTCCCTTTTCTCTCCTCGCCTTTGTCTCAGCTCTGAAACTCAACTGAAGAGAGGCTGTGGAGAAGGCGGGAAGTCACTGCGCAGGCGCGAGGGATGCTGCCAAAAGCTTTCTAATTGAAAGCTGGGCAGCATTCCCGTGCAGGCTCCGTCGGTACCGATGTACCCATATGTGAAGACTAATTCCTGCTGTTCCCAGAGATCACCTGTTACAGGTAAGTAACTGTGCTTTCCACACACTTAAAAAAAAATTAACTGCTTTTTCTCTGAAAGAACAGCTGGGAAACTGGCTGGTACCTTGGTAGGTCTTTCTCTCTTTTGCTTTAACAGATACCTAAGCTCCACCAATTGAACAATGTCTGGGAAGAATCATATCACCAAAGCTGTTGCCCCTGTTACAGCTTCTGCCTCTGTCCAGACAGAGGTCCCAATGCCAGTTGAAGGACCGGTTCCATGTGCAGGATGCCTGCATGCTGAAGCTTTCAGAAAACAAGTGGGGGAACTCAGAGAGGAGGTGGCGAGGCTGAGGAGCATTCAAGACAGTGAGAAGTACATTGATAAGATGCTTCTTGCAACATCCAAGCTCTCCAGCAGGGGAGAAGATGGGAGCCTACAGAATGATGAAGTTTGGGCGCAAGTCTCCAGGGCCTGCAGAATCACCAATATAACTTCTCCAGTCCTTGAACTGAAAAATCATTATGCAGCCCTGGAAGTGGAGGAGGTGAAAGCATCCCTGGAAAGGAAAGAACCAGAGCTCGAGCACCCCAAAGTTGCAGGATCAGTGACCACAAGGAAGCGAAGGATAGTAGTAGTTGCTGATTCTCTTCTGAGGGGTACTGAGGCATCCATCTGCTGACCAAACTTGATGTTCAGAGAGGTATGCTGTCTGCCAAGTGTCAAAATCCAATTTGTTATGAAGAGTTTGCCGAGACTCATCAAGCCCACTGGCTATTACTCATACCCAACGTTGCTAATCCATATCGGCACAAATGATACTGCCAGGTATCCCTCTGAGCATATCAAAAGTGACTTCATGTTTCTGGGACAGAGGGTGAAGCAGATAGGGGTGTAGGCACTGTTCCCTCTAAGCTGTGCGCGTGTGCGCGCGCACACACCTCGCCGAGCGAGCGCACACAACTTTTAAAGGAGCGCACAAAAATTACCGATTTCATAATGAGTTTTTAAACCTTGGGTTTTTTGCCACAGATGCACCACCGATCTACTGCCATTTCGTCACTTCCGATTCCGAATCTCTCCTCTGTCTGCACTGAGTCCCCTGCCCTCACTCCTCTCACATGTGACGACGATTGACGAATCATGACAGGCTAGAGGGAAATAAAAGGGAGGGGCAGCCAGCAAGCCAGCCTCTTTCTGCTCTTGTGCCTGCCTGCCTGCCAGCCACGCACCTCCTTTAATCCCTCCCTCAGCCAGCCTTCAGTGCCACGTGCGAGAGGAACACACCGCTCCGGGACTGCTGCCTGCTTTGCTGGTGAGTGCATATCTATGCTTTTTCCACAACTAGTGTACAGGAGGAAGAGGAGGCGGCGGGCCTGGGCAAGGAAGAGCAAGCAGCGGCAGCTCCTCGATTTGCAGTCCTTCGCCGTCCCTCTTTATCTCTCCTGCTTGTGGGCTGCCTGCATGTCTGTACTGCGCCCAGCCGCGCCGCAGCCGCCTCCGCCTCCCACACCGTCACCCCGCCACCAGCAGCAGTTCCCCATCGCCGCTGCGCTGGATGCAGGTGGTTTCCCCATAGGGCTGGCGAGTACAGGCATTATGAGTATATGATACTAGAACAGACTGGGCTCCAAGCAACAATTTAAAAGATAAGACTGTGTTAGTCACATGATCGTAACCTTTCCTTTAAAGCACAGCAAAAGTTAGATTTGATTCCTGAGGGGAATTTTTCTTTTTTTTTTTTGGATGGGGGAGGGAATGTAACTTTTATTACTGGAGGAGACGTTTAACAAGTCCATTGCTTATGCTTTGATAGTTTTTGGTTGAAAATCTGCTTTGTTTCTTTATCTGCACACCTTTATTCAGATTGTGTAGCTCGAGAGTGTTGATGAATGCTGACCAAGTAGCTCCTGGAACATTAAGACATTGTTGTCCAGGTGTGTTTTGTTTTATAGCCCAAAGCACTGTGTGATTTGTAGTTCCTGTGGGGGCAGAACCATCTAGAAATGCCAGAAGAATTGGAAGATAAAACACCAAATGCTGGGAGAGGCAGAGGGGCATATATGAGGGTCGTTTTCAAAGGCAGCAGGGCTGCAGCAATGGGCGTTTGTTGACTAGTCACAGAATCTGAGCCAGGGATTCTCTAAAATGCCAGATAAGAGAATGCAAATAAATAAAAAAAGATAAAAATGAGAGCTAGGGGGATGCTATAGATTACCAGAAAGGGGCTCTCTTCTGCTGTGTGCAGCTTAAAACCCTGTGAAAGAGGATACAAATTAAACAGTCAGAGGACAATTGGTGGGCTGGGGAGGGGGAGAGTTGTCATCTTGGAAGACCAGCATAGAAAGTGTAGATGTGGGGTGCTGGAAACTAACAGGAAAAAAAAAGCAAACTTTGGTTCTTGGGAGACTTTCTGCCTTCATGATGTTGAGTTATGCGTAAAGGATTTTAATTGCTTATAGATCAGTGATCGAGGGCCTTAGAAAAAAGGGTTGTGCTGCTGTTTAGGTATAGCCTTTAAAAATTAGATGTTTATGAAAAGCAGTTAGTTAAAAGGTATGCAGAAATGGATTTACCTATTCACAATTCATTGGAGGTTTTATTTTAGTTTTTTACATTATCTCTTTTTGGTGACTCCTGTGAAAATATTTACTAGTGTTTGTCAGGGTGTACATAACTTTCTGGGGTGGTGATTTTCTCTTATTTTGTTTATATTTATGCAATTAAAAAAATACAAAGAGTATGTATGAGTCTCAAGGTTTTGCTGTACCTTAACTTTACAACTAAACCCCTTTGTCCCAGAACCCTAAGCAAAAACCTTTAACAATTTTTGTCAGAACTCTTGCCATGAGGTAACCCTCTGGAAGCAACTGTGTCTTTTGGGGAAAATGCTAGGTACGTATGACCTAGATTGGCCACTGTTGGAAACAGGATACTGGGCTTGATGGACCTTGGTCTGACCCAGTATGGCATATCTTATGTTCTTATTCGCTGGTCATTTATGTTTTTAAATTTATGACGTTTTTATCTGATCACATCTTCTCTGTTTTGGACAGATCGCCTATGTTTTACTTTCACATAAAATCTTGGTGTATGTTGTTTTTATACATGTACATACCTTATAGATGTGTTTTATGTGTTAATCTTGGCTATATCCATAGTTTTAAAATTAAGTCACTTTTCTGGATTTGTGTTAAACTGTTAATCCATTTAAGTAATACTGTGTGTCCATCTAGTCTGCCCAGCAAGATGGCAAGAGTAGGTGCACCTTTTGCTCTGTGCAGGCCACCTCTCCCCATGTCTTTGTTTAGGGGTGAACCCACCACTCCATGTAGGACACCGAACTCTTCTTCCATACATGTATTATTTACATGGAATAACAATGGCTTTCAATAAAAAATAACTGAAATACCACATTTGTGATTGTAATTACTAGAAATTTTCCGCTTCATTTAGTAATCGTCTATTTTCATTTAATTTGATTAACATCAATGTGGTGTACATACTGTATTCTAATGTGTAGTCAAATTTTAAAGTATATAATTCCAAGTGTCGTTATGTAGCGCACAAAAAATTTAACCTTCCTTCAAAAGCCGCACAGCTGATATTTTATGCGCACACAGCTTACAGAAAATTAGAGGGAACATTGGGTGTAGGTGATGCTCTCTTCAATCCTCCCTGTTGAGGGTAAAGGCTAAGGCAGAGAAGCTCGCATCCTGGAGATGAATGCATGGCTGTGTGGATAGTATCATCGAGAGTGCTTTGGTTTCCTGGACCATGGGATTCTGTTCAAAGGGTTGCAGAGCAGAGATGACGTCCATCTGTCCAAGAACGGTCAATGTGTCTTCAGTAGCAGACTGGCCAATCTACTGAAGAGGGCTTTAAACTAGATTCATTGGTGATGGGGGAAGAAAGCCCCCAGGTAAGTAAAACATTAAATATCTTTATGGAAATGGGTAAAAGGGGCAACATATGGAAAGCAGTGTGTATAAATGCCCGTAGCATAGGACATAAGATCCCAGATTTTGAAGCTTTAATCAGAGAGGCTGACTTGGATTTAGTGGCAGTTATAAAAACATGGCTCACAGAAAACCATGACTGGGATGTACTATACCAGGCTATACTTTATTCAGAAAGGACAGGATCGGAAGAAGGGGAAGGAGAGTGGCACTATATGTAAATAATATTAATGCTTGGGGACTAAAGAGCTTAAAAGGGAGAGAAGAGACACTGTAGGTTAATCTAGAAAGAGGAAAAGAGAAATCTATTTACATTGGCGTGATATACAGACCTCCTTCACAGGAGGAAGAGGTGGACGGAGAGTTAATTGAAGACATATTCAGCATTGCTAGGAATGGGGAAGTGCTACTGATAGGGGATGTTGACTGGCACATTCCTGCTGCAGTATCATCTAGAAGTAAGGAGATCCTGGATTCTCTACAGGGAGAACTATTCAGGCAACTGGTAACAGAACCCATACGTGAAGGGGCCATACTGAACTCGGTGCTTACCAATGATGAAAGTGTTTCTGATGTTATAGAGGGAGATCATTTTGCGTCCAGTGATCACCAGATGGTGTGATTCAGTATTAGAACTAGGACTATTAAAAACCATTCAAAAGTGAGGGTCTTAGACTTTAGGAAAACGAACTGCCAAGATGGACCAATACATCAGGGAGTCGTTAGTGGGATGGGAACAGCTGGGGAATGTAGAAAAACAGTGAGCAAACCCCTTAGTGTTTTTTAGTAAATCTAGCCCTGTGTTTCTAAAATTCTGAAGAATATGAAATTTTAGACAGCTAAGGTGAAGATTAATATTTTTTTATATGAACACAATTGTATACTATAAATGAATAGGGCACAATTCTAGGTCAAGGGTCACAAACAAATCAAGTTTTAAGAATACCTAGAATGAATATTTAGTAAATGTATTCGCATACATATGGTCAAAGACCCATAATTAATTAGCATTCTGATTATTCTCAAAATAAGACTTGATTATGGCCTTCAGAGATTGAAGTTGTATTTATCTGGCTATAGATTTTTCCTGTATTTAATTGGAAATACATTTCTTCCAGTAGATGTATCCCAGATGATAATTAACCTAATCGTCATCTTCTTGAATAAAACAATACATGAAAATCAGTTGTAACATTTTTTGCAGATAGAAACTGCTGAAGGTCCAGCTTTGAATTATTTTATAGGAATGAAAAAATACAAATATTGCTAGCATAACATAATGCAAATGAATTATTAATATTTAGTCATGTTTTTTTTTAATCTTGATGATTTACTTGCTCTATTTAACAATGCAGAAACTTATATAAGATGTAATGCAAATATTCTACAATTAATTCATCATATTGCCATGTGAACAGTATGGATGTTTGTTAAATTGAGTGAAAAATGCAAGTCATTTAAAAATAAGCTTTTATGCTGGGTTTGTACAAATGTTAAGTATCATTAAATAAAAAGATAAATATACTTTGCCTTTCTAATCCTACATGATCATATTTGGACTCTGTTTTAATTAATTTAAAATCCACTGTGCAAATTCTAATTAGTAATGCATTAGATTCCTGGGAGCAATGCTTTCTATATTAGTATACTATAGTCCTCTCAAGCAAAATAAAGGGACAAAGATTCATTTTGGATATTCCATGCTCCTAGAAGCAAAGGGGGTCATTTTAAAAGTCTTAGTTGCGATTTGGATGTCTGAAGACATACATGTGCACATCTAAATCATGGAGATATCTTCGGAGCCATTTTGCAAATGGATTTTAAAGAAGTCACTAGTGTGGGGATGTCCAAGTAGGCATAGGGTATGACTAAGGCATGTCTGGGGAGGTGCAATGTGCTTACACGTCCCCATACAATTTCAGAAATGTTGTGGACATCTTCAGCATGTCTACATTTAGACCTCCTCCAGGCATGACTAGGCATCAGGAAAGTGCTTGTTTTTGCCTTGAAACATTAACATTCAGAGAGCATAGAAAAATGAAGTTAAGAGACTAGCCTAAGGTTACACTAGGATGTGAACCCTGGTTATTCTGCTCTTAACCCACTACTCTTATCATTATGCTATTAGACATACCCGTTCTAAAATGCTATTCTGGGGACATCTATGTAGACATCTCCATAGATGTCCATAAAGGGCATGTCCACATTTGTGAAATCATGCCTGAAGTTTCACGTGCCTGCTTTTTTTTCAGATGTTCTAGCTTTGATGTCCCAGATCACACTTAGATGTCTTTTGTAAAATGTGCCTTAAAAATGAAATTGTTTTTTTTCTAAATAGCTTTGCAACATTATGTGTGTGCCTTTGAGTCAATGCTGACTCCTGGTGATGCAGCAGCCACTGGGTTTGCCTGGCAGTGTGACCAGAAGCAGACTGTCAGGCCTTTCTTCTGAGGCTATGGAGGGTTCAGTAACTTGCCCAAGGCCACAAAATTATGTGCTATTCCTTATGTAATTGGCATAAGGCTAGGTCCTGTATATTGTTTTTGTAACTGTGTGCATGCCTCTTTCAGTCAGCCAGGATGGTGAGATCCATCCTAATACTGTCTCTTCAAGTAGCAGAGTTTTTAACATTGAAAGTCAGCTGAGTACTGACATAAGATTAAGGATACTCCTTTGACCTGGATATCGGACAGCAAACTACCCCAGAGCAGTGAGTACCTGCAAACAACTTCCCTTCTGGATGTGGATCATTTCCCAACTGGGTCCGGATTAGCCCACCAGATTTTCATCATTCCAGGTGTTACGCTATTGCTTGCATGGAGTTATAGTTTCCCATTACCTATGGGGGATGTAGAAAAACTGTGGGCAAAACTGAAAGGGGATATTTTAAGGGCAACCAACCTTTTTGTTAAAATGGTAAATAAATGTAAAAGGAAAAGGAGACCGCTATGGCTTTTGAAAGAAGTAGCTGAAAAGGTGAAGAAAAAGAGGGAGGCCTTCATGAAATACAAGAGATCACAGAGAGAGGAAGACAGACATCTATATTTTTTGAAAAACTTAGAGAAGCTAGCAAAGTAGTCAGGAAAGCAAAGATTCAATGCAATAAAATGGAGGGATAAGACATTTTTCAGATATGTTAGTGAGAAGAGGAAGGGCAAAAGTGGTATTGTTAGACTCAAGGGTGAAGGGGAGGAATATGTAGAAGCTGATGAGGATAAAGCGGAATTGCTTGACAAATATTTCTGTTCTGTGTTCACAGATGAAGAACCAGGAGCAGGACCTCAGAAAACACCCATAAACAGGAGCAGAAGTGAGGGACATCTTGAACAATTTTCAGAAGACTGTGTTTGTGAGAAACTAGCTCAACTTAATGTAGACAAAGCGATGGGACCGGATGGGATACACCCTAGAATACTGAGGGAACTTGGGGACGTTCTAGCAGCTCCACTGACTGACCTTTTCAATGCTTCGTTGGAGTCGGGAGTGGTGACAAAGAACTGGAGAGAGGCTCATGTGGTGCCTTTACACAAAAGTGGAAGTAAGTATGTGGTTGAAAACTACAGGCTGGTTAGTTTAACTTCGGTGGTGAGTAAATTATTGGAAACACTGCTGAAAGAGAAAATAGTGAGGTTTCTGGAGTCCAGCGGATTACAGGATCCGAGGCAGCATGGATTCACCAGAGGCAGGTCTTGTCAGACAAATCTGATTATTTCTTTGACTGGGTAACCAGGGAGTTGGACCGAGGGAGAGCCCTAGATGTGGTGTATTTAGATTTCAGTAAAGCCTTTGACAGTGTTCCTCACAGGCAACTTATAAACAAACTGAGCACCCTAGGGAACCACCCTAAAGTTACTGCTTGGGTTAGAAATTGGTTGGGTGGGAGGCGACAAAGAGTACAGGTAAATGGAGCTCACTCTGAGGAGAAGGATGCTACCAGTGGTGTGCCCCAGGGATCTGTCCTTGGTCAGATTCTTTTTAACATCTTTGTTAGTGATATAGCGGAAGGGCTGTCGGGTAAGGTTTGTCTCTTTGCGGATGATACCAAAATCTGCAATAGAGTAGACACCCAGGAAGGTGTAGATAACATGATGAGGGATCTAGCTAAGCTTGAAGAACGGTCTAGAATTTGGCAACTGGGATGTAATGTTAAAAAGGTAAGGTCATGCATTTGGGCTGCAGCAATCCAAGGGAGAAATATAGTATGGGGGTGAAGTACTTTTGTCCACTAAAGAAGAGCGGGACCTAGGCATGGTTGTGTCTGATGATCTTAAAGTAGCTAAACAGGTAGAAAAGGCAATGGCAAAAGCTAGAAGGATGCCTGGGTGCATACAGAGAGAAATGGCTAGCAGAAAAAAGGAGGTGATAGTGCCTCTGTATAAGTCTTTGGTGTGACCTCATTTGGAGTATAGCTTGCAATTCTGGAGACCACACCTTCAAAAGGATATAAACAGGATGGAGTCAGTACAGAGTGTGGCTACTAAAATGGTTAGTGGTCTTCATTATAAAGCATATGAGGACAGACTTAAGGATCTTAATATGTACACCTTAGAGGAAAGGCGGGATAGAGGTGATATCATTAAGATGTTTAAATACCTCCGTGACATAAATGTACAGGGGGAGAGCCTCTTTCAATTGAAAACAAGTTCTTCTACGAGGGGACATGGGATGAGGGTGAAGGGGGATAGATTCAGGAGTGATATGCAGAAATATTTCTTTATGGAAAGAGTAGTGGATCCATGGAATAGTCTCCCAGTGAAGATGGTAGAGATGAGGACAGTATCTGAATTCAAAAAAGCATGGGACAAACACAGAGGATCTCTAAAGGAAAAAAGGGGACTGTTGTAGTTGTTGATATGGAAGGACAGGCTAGATGGGCCATTTGGTCTTTTTCTGTCGTCATGTTTCTATGTTTCTATGGAGAGCAATGGGAAGATCAGAACTACATGTCCCTCCATGCCTTGAGATAAAGCCAGGACTGCATCAAGGATGACGGGTGCATCTTGAGCTATTTGGCAAACCTTCTGAGTAGCCCAGGTCCCAAAATCCACCATGGGATTTTATTGCCACTATCTTGCTCCTATTTACATTGTAATGTTGTATGGCATATGTGCTCCCTTATGTGAACCATTTGCCATCACTGCTGTCTGTAGGCTTTGCACCTAGCTGCTTTGATCCATTCTAGAGTTTACTGCAGCACATCTAGGGATTGGTTGTTCTGATTCCTCCATGACACTCCATAAACAAAGTTAACTTACATGTCCTTGAATGCTATGGGGTCATGCACAGACTACATCAAGCCTATCAGGCACATCTTCAGACAGTTGTGTAACCCAGCTGCATGTCCCCCATTTCATCAGGATAGTCCTATCACAATTATGGCCATGGATTACACATGCGTTCTAGGAAATTGGTGAGTGCACACATCAGGGTAGTTGCTGCAAGATTTAAATGATGCACACATCTTGCTGCAACATGGCTCCTCCAGGCCTATGAGACAGTTTTCATGTTAGGCACCTCGATGATAGTCAGATGTGACCACTCCTGCATTTCCAACAATCTCATCCGGATGCATCATCATACCTGCAGCACTGATTCACAAGAGTATGACCAGTGTCACTTGCCACCTGCTATAGTCACAAATATCTAACTGATGCACTGCATGCCTTAGCAACCTGGACAAGTTCAGCTGCTAACAGTCGAGCAACATACCCAGCGTGCCTGATCCTGTCATGCCTCTCCCCCAGCACAGATTGACAATATACCTAATGTATTCCAAAGACTGTCACCTATGTCCCTAATCAGAGTTGACAGTGAAGATGTTTCAATATCGTTCACAAAGTTCATCCTGTGTTCCTCAATACTCAATGGTCTTTCACATTATCTTATTGATATACCACCACATCATACATATGGCAAGTCACAACGTCAACAGTACCTAACCTATGTGCCAAAGGACAAACGCAGCGGCGGCGTTAAAGCACTCTAATGCTGTGAAATCCGGGTCTGAAGGGTGGAGTAAGGCTTCCCAGAGGGCGGAGAGAAGGGGTCAATGAGCGGAGAGTGGGCGGGGAGAGGCTCGAGGCACACTAATGCTGTGCAATCTGGGTTTGAACACTAACGCCAGTGAAACCCTCGCGTTAGGCACATTTGCAGGAAAGAGAAACCATTTAAGTCAGCAATGTGCAGCAAAGGCAGGGAAACCCAGAAAAGTGATAGTTGTGATACATGTTCAGGAACCAAAAAGGCAAATAAACATATAAAATGACCAGAACCACATTTAAAATCCCAATAACCAAGATGGCCAATAGTGATATTAATGATAAACATAAAGCAACACAACACTACTGACAAAGCGTGAAAATTAAGATATCATGTTTGGAAGGGTCTATGCTCTGTCCCCCTACAAAGTGAATGATCCCACATTGAAATAGCGCTGATCAGGGTTTCTGTCGTTTAGATTGGGCAGGTTTGTTATGGCATGCACATGTACAGCAACAGCAGAGTGGGCGCGTAGGAAAGGGCAACTGTACTGATGCTGTAAATGGGATACAGGGGGCTGCAGGTGGCATATGCTGTGGTCCAGCTGGGGCACAGTGCGGACTAGGCAGATGCCTAGGTGGCACATAGGAATGCTGAAACTGTAAAGCAGCAAGACAGCAACTGACGAGGGTCCAACATGGGCACGAGTGTGTGTGTCCCACAGTGTCATAGGGGATATTACCCAGCAGGTACCCCCAAGGGCACATAACATTGGCAGGCGGTTCCGGGGGAAACGTTCATGTCCATGTAGGCACCCCTACCTGAGAACCCATACCATAGGCAGCTGCCCACCGGCACACTGGAAGGCCTGGGACTGCACACCACCAGCACCACCGGCATAATGGCATGGCAGCATGGTGGCGGAGGGGTGATGGTGGCGGAGGGGGCAGTGGCATCTGCCCACAGCAGACCATGGCCAAGCCCCGTTTAGGTGGGTGCTATGCACTGCAACAGACAGGGTCTGTCTGACGAACATTCATGGTATCCCCAGGGAATGATCTATCCCTGTGGCAACAGTGTGGTGCAGTACACACAGCCAGTGTGTTCAGGAACAGAAGGTCACAAGTTAAAGTCCCAGCTGTGGCTCCTGCCAACCCTTTTCCCATATTTTACCCAGTTCTAAACCGTTACCTATGGATCCTTTGCTTATCACTTTGATATTTTGATAAGGTGGTATAAACTGGATTTATTGTTTGATCTGTATAGTCTGATGTTTGTATGTTTGTATTTTATGCTAACCTGATGTAGTCTTGTAACCGCTTTGATTGTAAGAAAGGCGGTATAAAAAACCTGTTAAATAAATAAATAAATAAATAAATAAACTGTCCATATGCTGAACTTACTGTACAACCTTTGAGATCTGAGCCTGCAGTGACAAATCCTCATCCAACATCATCACCAGGTCACGAATAACACTCTTGCGACTTAATCTCTGCCTTTCAATAAACATGAGTCAAGGTAAGAACTAAGCAACAAGTTTTGGGAACAATTTGTGATTTTCACGGACTATGATCTGGAAATTAAACATGTTTTTCAAATGTGAGTATTTTAGCTTTTGTTTTGGAAGCATTAAATGATCCAATGATCAGTCTGAGTTAGGCAGTAGAAGATTTTGGTAAAAGGAATGTCTCAGAAATGTCAAATGGGACATATATCATAATATCATCAGCATACACTCAGAAATTTATATCACAAATGCAGAGGCAGAGTCCATCATCAGGCAGAGTCCACCTGCCATATAAAAGGCAAAACAGGCTGTTATATGGCAGACTGACACCTGGGATGCACAGCACAGGGTCAGGCACTGCCATTTTCCAAGATGATGGTGCAGGGGCAAGAGCATGTGGGCATTTCTCCTGCCCCTCAGTGATTAAGGTACCAGGAGAGGATGAGACCAGGAGTTGGAAATAGGGGCCAACAGGTCACCGTGTAGCTTCTATTTTTGAGGCTTGGGGAGTAGGGGAGAAGAGGCAACTGGGCCACCAGGGAGCCCTCTTTGGAGGTTTGGGGAGGGGGGTGGTAAGGGGTAGGGGACACAGGCCACAAATGACATTTAGGTGGTGTAAGGGGGTTGGGGTTGGGAACACAGGACTGGGGAGTCTGCCTTGCAGTGGTCATTTGAGTTGAAGTACCAGTACTCAGATGATCCTTTCACTCTCCCTTGCATCTTTATGCCTGCCTTAAGCTGATGTAAAGATCCAGCATTAAGCGAGGAGTAAAACACTACTAAATTTCAGCACAGTTTTATACATCAGGAGCAATTAAAAATTAATTCTTTTGTATGTGATTTGCAAGTCAGCTGTGCTGTGCTTTAGTGCAGTGGTTTTACTCATGGTTTTCCATCACTAGCTTGCTTTCTGCATCAAGGAGATAGATTAGCAAGTGAAAATTGCTAGCACACAAACATAGTGTAACTGAGGTACGATGGACCTGGTGCTCGTTCCCTTATCACCACCTCCTTCTTAATCCCCTTCCATTTTCTACCGTTATACTCATCCCCATGTACAATAAATACACAATACTGTTGGGAATTCAAAACTGGTCGCAGCTTTATTTAACATTTTAAGCACAATAACATTCAATTCAACCATAAACATCAATCTAGTGCAGTGGTTCTCAACCTTTTTTGTACTGTGACCCTTTTTACCATTGGTCAACTTGTGGTGACCCCCAATGATAAAATCAAATGCATCTCTCTTCCTTTACAGTTAACGCATTGTCACTGTAATCATTTGTTGAATTATTAATATATTATAGGCCTTTGCAATATGTTTTTATTTATAAAATTTACTTATTTAAACCCCAATAATTAATCACAATAACAAGTAACAATATTTGATTTCAAAATTATGATGATTTTGTAGTCAAATCACTAACATGAAATAAAATTATTTTTCTACCTTTGTTGTCTGACCAATTTATTTTCTGATCATGCTGGTCCCCATCTGAGGTTTCTGCTTTCCTGTCTTCTCTTAGCTCTCTTTCTGTGGTTTATGGTCCATCTGCCATTTCTTATCTTTTCTTTCATTTTCTTCACTTCTTTCCATCAGCCTATTTCCAGTCCCAGTAACCCTCCCCAGTATCAGCCCCTTTCCAGTCCTCACTCTCAGTACCTTCCAATGTCAACTTGCATTCCCATGACTGCCACTGGTGTCCATTCCCTTCCAGCCCCCCTCCTTCCCCACTGACCAGTCCCTTCTAGTACAAATACCATGGCAGCCCCTCTCAGATCCACTCCCTTCCAGTTCCATTCTCCCATCCCCTCGTATCAGCCCATTGGTAGCCTTAGCCCCCAATTTTCTTCCAGGGCCAGCAGCTCTATCCTCCCCTCCCCACAATCAGCCCATTCCCAGTCGAAGCCCCCAATCAGCTCACTTCCAGTGCTAGTCCCCCCTTAACCCCATTACCAATGCTAGCCCCCCCTAATCAGCCCAATACCAGTCCTACCCCCCCCCCCCCCCATCAGCTCATTACCAGTCATAGCCTCCCCTAATCAGCTCATTTTGTGCTAGTCCCTACTCAACCCCATTACCAGTGCTAGGCTCCCCTAATCAGCCCCATTACAAGTCCTACCTCCCATCAGCCCATTATCAGTCCTAGCCTCCTCTAATCAGCCCATTTCCAGTCCTAACCTCCCCGATCAGCTCATTTCGAATGATAGCCCCCCATCAGTCCATTACCAGTCCTACCCCCCTATCAGCACATTACCAGTCCCAACCCCCCCTTGATCAATCCATTCCCAGTCCTAGCCTTCCCTAATCAAACCATTACCAGTCCTAGCCCCCCCATCTGCCCATTATAATCCTAACCTGCACTGTCTTTCCCCTCTGTCCAGCATTTATCCTCCATCTATCCAGTATGTCCCCCTGTCTCTTCCCTTTGTCCATGTCAGCCCCCTCCCTCCCTCCATGTCAGCCCCCCTCTGTCCATGTCAGCCACCTCCCTCCCTTCATCCATCCATCCATGTCAGCCCCCTCCCTTCATGTCAGCCCCCCTGTCCATGTCAGCCCCCCTCCCTCCCTCCATCCATCCCTCCATGTCAGTCCCCCCTCTGTCCATGTCATCCCTCCCTCCCTCCATGTCAGCTCCCCTCTTTTCATGTCAGCCCCCTCCCTCCCTCCCTCCCTCCATCCATCCATCAATGCCAGCCCCCCTCCCTTCCTCCCACCCTCCATGTCAACCCTCCCTCCCTCTCTCCATCCATGTCAGCCCCCCCTCTCTCCATGTCAGCCCCGTGTCCATGTCAGCCCCCTCCCTCCCTCCATGTCAGCCCCACTTGTCCATGTCAGCCCCCCTCCCTTCCTCCCTCCATGTCAGCCCCCTCTGTCCATGTCAGCCCCCCTCCCTCCCTCCATCCATGTCAGCCCCCTCTCTCCATGTCAGCCCCCCTCCCGCCATCCATCCATCCATATCAGCCCCCCCCCTCTGTCCATGTCAACCCCCTTCCTCCATCCATCCATATCAGCCCCCCTCCCTCCATGTCAGCCCCCTCTGTCCATGTCAGCCCCCCTCCATCCATGTCAGCCCCCCCTCTGTCCATGTCAGCCCCATTGCAGGTTCCCTGCTCCCCTCTCCCCATGTCTGCCTCCTTCTTCTGCAACCGCGGCTCCCTGTCTCTTAGGGAACCGCGGCTATGCCTGTAAAACCATTGCAGAGCCTTTCTGTCTCTAAACGGGCTCCGTGCAGCATTGTCCTGCCTCCAAAGGAAGTTGTTTACCACTTCCTTTGGAGGCATGACAATGCTGCATGGAGCCCGTCAAGAGGCAGGAAGGCTCCGCAACAGTTTTACAGGCATAGCCGCGGTTCCCTAAGAGGCAGGGAGCTGCAGCTACATTAGAAGGGAGGCGGTGAGTTGCCGCTGCCGAGAAGCAGACTCGGCAGCGGCAACAACTTATGTTTTTTTTTTTTATTTATTTTTTATTTTATCTTTATTAACTTTACTCATATACACTAAGAATAAACCAAGCATACAATGAATAAAGCAATACATCCAAAGGCAATAAAAAACCCAAAGAAATCAATAAACTTGGTATAGACCACAACATGTAACCTCAATAAGATTCCAAGAAAAAAAAGATTTTTTTTTAAAGTAATAACCAATTTTTTTAACGGTGGAGTGAGGCGACCCCTGCTAAATCCTGTAGTGACCCCTGTGGGGGTCGCGACCCACAGGTTGAGAACCGCTGATCTAGTGGATCCCTGCCTCACCAGCCATGTGATTAGCAAGGTGAGCATCAACTCTGCAACCGCCGCGGACAGGCCCACGGCTAGCCCCACACCCCCGCCCAAGTATGGCCTCCAGCTCCGGACCCTGGACACCTCCGGGATCCCGCTGCCCCCCCCCCCCAGCTGCAACAACCCATGCTTAAACCTAAACCTGAACTCCAAGAAGGGTGGGATGGTGGGGCGCCAATAGTGATCCAGCTCCCCGGACCGTTGGCTGCAGACTGCCACCACTTGATACCGATCCAGACATCCTTTATCCCACCCTCCACTTACTTGCACCTCATTAGCTCCCGCAACGTTCATTCACGCTGTGGGGCCAATCCCTTCAAAAGATGCCACATTGCCTCTCATGGTGTGCACGTGACCCCCCCCCGCCACCCTCCTTCAGGCCGGGGACCCGCACCGGCCGCTCCCCGGTCACTTCAGCCAGCGGGGACCTTGCCCCGCGGCCTTCTTTCTATCTCTAGAACTAAAAAATAGCACAATTTGCTGCACTGAGCTGTCAGTTTGCACAAATTCACATTTATGAAAAAATAAAATGTTTGTTCCTACTCAGAAAGTAAAATTTCAAATATATCTCACTACACATTAAATTGTACTTAAAGAAGCCCTTTTGACCAAGGGGTAAAGTTAAAGTGCAATAAGTTTAAACCCTGTGTAGTAAATGCAGGGGATATGTCCAGCATGTACTCTGCATTTACCATGCCGGGCAGACACTTATCACGCAGGGAACCTAGACCTGACATCACAGAAATGTGCAAAGCAAGAGCAGCAGCAGTTGTGATGTCCTGGCTACCCCCAGACTCAAACCCACCCCCTCACACTGAGTGCCCATCAGTATCACCTCTTAAGAATTATCTCTCCACTGGATAGTCAGAAAAAGGGCTGGCAAAACTTTAGCTGGCTAGTAATGGGGTCTATTCTGAGACGCGAATAGCAAGTCTGGACGTCCAATCCAGACGTCCAGACCTGATAAATGCCTGGCCTGCATCCGGGAAACAGAGCTCCTCACACATAAATCTGAGTTGTGCGAGAGCTCTGTTTGTGGACAGGAGGGGGAGGGCTGCAGGTGGAACGAGGGCGGGCTGTGGGCAGCACCATAACCCCAGATACACAGGGCCAATCCCGAGGTCAGCCCTGTACGCCTGGGTCAGCCATTTAAACGGGGGACTTATTCCATCTTGGAGGTGGAACAAATCTCCCTGGACACCAGGGGCTGCTGGAACAGGGGTGTGGCGAACAGGTGAGGCGGTGCAGGAGGTGCCCTGCAGCCTGATCCTGGCCATGGAAGGTCCAATTGGGGGTCGGCGCTATGGGGAATGCAGAGTGCGCTGTTGCCACCAGAAATGCAGCTCCTGCATGGAGCCAAGGTGCCATAGCAACATAACGCCATGGCACTTCGACTCCATGTAGAGGCCAGGCTGAGCTAGCCGGGGATGTGGCTGAATGTCCAGGATGTCTGAATAGGAGCACTTTCTGGACGTCCAGGCACTACGCTATGATTCTATTCCTGCAGGGCTCTCTAGCCCCGGTGAGAGCAGAATTCGGTACATCCCCAGGCCGTCCAGATGTCTGGACGTCCAGACAACCTGGGGACACACAACTCAGGATTGGCCTCAAAATGTACAAATCTATATGTTGTTTACTTTAGCTTTTCTCTGTCATTGCTATTAATGCATGGGGATCCAGCTATTTTAAACAAAGTTACTTTCCAAAAACACAAAGCTTTATGCTGCTGCAGGAAACATGTCTTAAACAGTCATTTGCTGAGAAACTGTTTATGGTTTGCAGACAATAAGATTTATTGTGCTAATAAACTGATCACTTGATTTTTAAAAGCTCAAATGATCTGGATGTTTCTCAATGAACTTCTGAGCAGACGTTCCCATCACTTGTTTAAAAAGCTGAAGTGTATTCTATGCAGCAAATATGAGTCATGCACTCTTCCCAGTAAAACTCTGTGCTGCTGTGATTTAGTTTTTCATTGAATAGATGTACTTGGAAAGCTTCCCTGTAAGCTCAAACAAGAAACACAATGAAAAATTCAAAGTACTGTAAGTGAAGAGTTTACAGGATTAATAAAAAGGTTGAAAGCTCTCTAAGCATACTTGATCACATCTACGTTTCTTTTATTCTCTATAACATCTGCAAAATTTGCCCCTTCCTTTCTAAACACACTAAGGCACTTATCCCTTCTTTAGTCACCTCCTGTCTAGACTATTGCAACCTCCTCCTTGCTGATTTGTCTGTGAATCATCTATCTCCCCTTCAATCTGTTCAAAACTTGGCTGTGTGACTAATCTTCCTCCAGTCTCGATATGCTTGTATAACCCCTATTTTCAAATTGCTTCATTGGCTCCCTGTTTCCCTATCCAGTTCAAAGTTTTCCTACTGACCTATAAGTGTACTCCTGCTGCTGCTCTTCACTACCCTTCCCCTCTTATCTCTCCCTACACCCCTCCTCGAGAACTCCAGTCTTCTGGCAGATTGCTTCTATCTGTGCCCTTCTCTTTGACTGCCAACTCCAGACTTCAGTCTTTTCACCTTGTTGCTCCTTATGTTTGGAACAAACTACCTGAGTCTCTGTACGATAGGCTTTATCTCTGGCCCTTTTCACCTCTTCGAGGCTGCTTTTGGATCCTGATCCACTTAGTCTTCTATATGTTTCCTTACCATTCCCCTAGATGTATCCTTGTCCTTAGCTGTTGTGTGTCTGTCTTGACTAGATTGTAAGCTCTGATGAGCAGGGACCATCTTTTGCATGTGTCTGTACAGTGCTACGTACACCTTGCAATGCTATACAAATGATCAGTAGTAGAGGTAAGGGACAAAGAGAGGCTGTATCACACAGCTGATTTTACCTCCCAACCTGGTGTAACTAAGAATATTTTAGATATATAGGCAGCTTGGTTAGAGAAAATGCCTAGTACCCAGACGATCAAGGGTTTAATTCACACTAGCACTTTTCATGACCTTGGGGAAGTCACTTTACCCTCCATTGCCTCGAAAGAAAAGACCTGGCAATCTACTTCCGGTGATACATTGCCAAGAAAACCCAGAGGCAGCTGGGTCACCAGGAGTTACCACTGACTTGATGGCACTAAAAAAAAAAAAAGGCAGCTTGGGCAATAGATGGAACAAGCAGCTATATTACAGTGGAGGCCAATTCTGCTCGGGGCACATCGGGCCTGTGCAGATGTCCAAAATCTGGGTGGGCCGGCTGTGCACCTGATTCTGCACCCTCTGGAGCTACACACTCCTTTGGGAGCAGAATTGGGTGCAACTGGCCTAGATGGGTAGGATGTGCTCTGATTCTGGCCCACTGTATGTCCATGCCTCTCCCTGTACAAAAACTCAAGGCTCCTGCATGGAGCCCAGTGCAGTGACATCCCGTCACCATGACACCGGGACGCCATGCACAAGCCCCGATTGCTGGCAAGTCTTTAAACATAGAAACATAGAAATATGATGACAGAAAAAGACAAAATGGCCTATCTAGTCTGCCCTTCCATGTCAACCACTACACAGTCCCCTTTTTTCATAGAAACATAGAAATATGATGACAGAAAAAGACCACATGGCCTATCTAGTCTGTCCTTCCATATCAACAACTACAACAGTCCCCTTTTTTCCTTTAGAGATCCTCTGTGTTTGTCCCATGCTTCTTTGAATTCAGATACTATCCTCATCTCTACCACCTCCACTGGGAGACTATTCCATGAATCCACCACTCTTTCCATAAAGAAATATTTCCGCATAAAACTCCTGAATCTATCACCTTTCATCTTCATCCCATGTCCCCTCATAGCAGAGCTTGCTTTCAATCAAAAGAGGCTCTCCTCCTGTGCATTTATGCCATGGAGATATTTAAACGTCTCAATCATATCACCTCTAAGCTTCTCTTTCCTCGCTGCCCAGCCCCTTATCGGGCCTGCCAAGGCCAGGATCGGGCCAAGAGCTACCTCATACCTGTTTTGTCATCCCTCTGTGGCTGTCTGGCAATGTCTGGAGAATAAGTACCTGTGATACCGCAAGCCCTCTGATGCAAGAAAGGAAACTTTTAAATCTTGAAAAAAACAGGATTTGCCTGCAATTACGAGAAGGGACACATAGAGGGAGCAGGAGAACAAACCTGAAAGTGGAAGAACCACACCTCTATGGGCAGGACTCAGAAGCAGCTGCTCTGGATTTAAGTAGGAACAGAGCACTGCAAGAGGAGGAGCCAAAAGAGAGAGAGCCAAGAGAGAGAGAGCCGAGAGAGCCAAGAGAGGCAAAGGTGCCAGGAAGGCAGTCAAGAGAGCCAGAAAGGCAACAGAGAAACTCCGAAGGGAAGAACCCAGAGGAGAAGCACAGGAGGAGGCAAGGAGCTTGGCAGAGACCTTCATGTGGAGAACAGGAGGCAGTGCCAAGGGAAGCTCCAGAGGCCAGACTCAGAGACCGAGGTGAGGTCACTGACAAACCCAGCAGAGCTAAAGGAAAGGAAGCTACTGGGAGAGCAGGCCTAGAGAAAGGCCATACACAAATTCAAGGGGCAGTATCACGGACTGCAGCCAAGGAAGGAAGTGCTTATCCCTCCGGTTGGAGAAGAAACCTTCAAGAGAAAAAAGGTACTTTTAAAAGCTTTTACAAAAGTAACGTGAAAGATAAAGGAAAAGTTCATAGCCTTGAGAGAAAGGATATACCTGGAGCACAAAACTCTCAAACTAGGCCTCAAGCCTTTTTCAAGAAGCCTAGAGAGGAACAAAGGGCTAGTTTTTATCTGGACAATAAGGACTGTTTTAAACCAGATATAACTGATAAGTTTTACAGGAAAAAGTTTAATGTTGCCAGAGAATGGAAGGAGCAAACTTTTAGTCCTGAAACGACAGCAAGCCCAGGGAGATCTACTAGACCTAAAAGCCGACGCCCCAAACTACCAAGCCAGCACTGGGATACAGTATGGCATGCTTTTAGGAAACCAGGTTTTAATATCCAAGAGATCTCAGAGACCTCAGTTTCAGATCCCATAGACATGGAATGGCTGCCAGGGGAATCTGAGAGCACTGAAGATATAGAATCAATGGAATGTGACTTTTGCACAAGAAGATATCTTTGAGTAAAAGGCAAACAAATCTAATGTGTGCAAACTGTACTGGAAAGTTTATGCTTTAAGTTGGTGAAGGAACCATATTATTTTGAGTGTTTTGCTGACTCACGTTTTGATGCAACTGAATTTATGTTCTGTTACTCATTACCTCATATTTTGAATTTCTTCATGCGAAAAGGGGAAATAAAAGCCTTTTTGTACCCTACACTTGGCAAGAGTTACTTTTTTAGGTTGTTGACCCTGAGGCTGACAATGTGACCTGCTATCCCATTGACCCTCACAACAGATCAACCCTGAACCTTTTAATTCTTATGCGCTCCCCAGCCCCTGTGGAACCACTACGCCGCCACTAGAGGGGGCTGCGGGGGACATACCCCATCTAACTCGTCTCCCCCGGACATAGAGGGCCGTGACCAGAATCGGCCCTGTAGGTCCTGGGTCAGGGTCATGCCTCCCGCCCACCCTCACTCCTCCTCTGGCCTGGCCCCTCCTGCTCCCATCCAGAGCTCCACACACATCTCCCCTGTAAATGCGGGGAGCTTTGGAGCAGGAATCCAAACTGGACATATATCCCTGCTAAACGCGATGCAGAATGACCCCATAATGAATTTCATCTTTTTGTGGTATGAACAAAATAAACTCATATTAAGTCCTGTTATTAGTGGGCAGCCAATTGCACTTAAAATGGTGCTTAGGATCTTGGGTGTCCAATCCAATTCATTTTTATCTTTTAGCGATCACATTTCTCTGCTATGTTCTTGTTTTGTATCTTTGAGGAAATTTTGCTTCCTGAGAAATGTGTTAGATCAGAGAGATTTACAAGCATTAGTCCATACTTTAGTGCTTAGGGGTATGTTTACTAAGGTGTGGTAATGTTACCGGCAGTAAGTGCAGTGCTAATGTTACGGATGCCATATAAGGAAGTGGGCGTTAAGGTAAGCCTGGTCTGGTAACGCGCGGTACAGGGCGCCCTGGCCATTTAATGTGCGGTATAGGACGCCCTGGACAATTATCGTGCGTTAACGTCAGCAGACGGGAAGCAGCAGCGCGTCCAAAGGGGTTGCAATCAAAGGCGCGCAAACAGTAGAAAACATGCTGAGAGATGTGCAGACATGGTGCCACATGAGAAATGGAGCCGTAGGTGTAAGGCCGTAGACCACAGGCAGCTGTTATCACAGTCATAAGTGGGATGTGAGCCACAGATAAACACATGCACACATACCATCAAATGGTATGCAGTGAAAACAGCATGCAGAAGAGTAAACAAATTAAACTGAAAGGGCGTCAGGGGCCGGTCTGAAGGGCCAGCTATGTGGATGGTGCGTGTACAAGGGCAAAATGGGGAGGAGATCCAAAAAGGAGCATGTGAAAATTGAGCCGGTACACTGAAGAGGCCAAACACAGCTCACCAACATCAATACCAAACCAGTGAGCCAACTGCCAACCCAGACAGCCAAAGAAAGGGACCATATGTAACAGCTAATATGTGATGGATAGGCTGCATGGAGGGCACACTGTAGTGCACAGTGAAGAGAAGGAAGGGTGTGTGGAGAAGTGACGAAGCTGTAGCCATTGTATGGTACGGTTAACAGAACACAAGAAAAGAAAAGCAAAGGAACATGTGGGAATCAAACCTACAACCTATGGTGACTCAACACACATCTGTAACCACTATCCCAAACAACCACAATGCAAATATGTTCCACCAAAGGGAATGTGTGTATGGAAACCCGCAGCTCCCTGTGAGATGGCAGACGACTGGCACACAGACAGCTGCCACCGTTCAAGGATGTGAGCTCAGGCGGGCCATGTACATCAGCAGTATACCACTAAATACTACATACTAAATATACTCTGCTAGTGTGAACAGTGGTTTTCGTGACCGCGCCACCATTTTGTCTGCTGTGTTTAGAGCGGTGCCTCATGACGCAGAACAGTCGCGTATGCGCAGTAATGCATGTTACATCACGACACGCCCGCAGCATGCAGAATAACTTGGGTTTTCAGCTGTTGGCACGCTGCAGTGCCACAGACACGTAGTGCACACAATAATGTGTGTGACGTTCTGTTCACATGTGTTATTGCGTATGCTGCGCGTCTGTGGCACTGCAATGGGCGTAGAGCCACAGGACTGCATCTTGACGTAACATGCACACTACAATAGACAGGATGAGGTACCTTACTACCTGCTCATTGTCTTTCCTTTTTGCTCTCTCCAGTTTTAGGGTTACATCTGGTGTTCTGCCTTTTAGCTCATGCCTGTCAACCTGATGCATCTTACAGTCATTACGGTACCTTAACCAAAGGTGCCTTAGATTGTGGATGTCATCAGTGGGGTTATCTAGATCTGGACCTATTTCTAGGGCACTGGCAGACCAACAGTAGTACTGGGAGCCTCTAACCATGGTCTGCCATTCACCAGCAGCAGGCACAGTCAGACTGTACCTGCTACACTCCACCAGATGTTCCAGCCATGCACAAACTAACTGCAGACAGTCTGCTAGCCAAGCTACATTGCATGTTCACAGAGGAACTATGCGCACCCAGACCTGGGTTGTATGGCACAGACACCCAGCAGGTGCCTCAGTGATTGGGCCTCCAGAAAAAGGGACACACACATATCACTTGAAACAAATACTATGTAGCACTATGTGGGAATATAGCCGTGTCATGGTCACTGCTCGGTCAGAGTGAGAGTGTCCTCCCAGCAAGATGTGCTGTGGCCACCTTGTCCATGCAGGTGGTGGTTGGGCACTACAATGTCCCAGCTATTTCTCTACCACCACTACAGTTGCATCCTGCCTGATCCGCCCTCCCTGGGCCATACCCACAATACCTTCCTCCTCAGTATGCAGATTTGCAGGCTGGCGCTGGCAACAATGTACGTTTTGTGGGTCCACTGTAGAGTAGGACGCCACACCACAATGGATGGACATGCACTCACCCACTCCTATTGCAGCATTGTACAAAGATAGGGGTGCTTGGCAAACCTGACTGCCACACTGGTCCTGATCACAGTGCAGGCATTGCTATGGGGGTGCAAGAGCTAGTTGTGAGCTCCGCTGATAACTGTTGCTCCAAGCCAGTGCAAACAGCCTGTTTCTCCATGGAGCTTTTGATAGTGGGGCCTGTGTGTGTGGATGTTTGTACTCCTGTTGGCTGATGCTTTTGGGATTGCACATGTTGATGTTGTATCTGCAATGTAGGGACATGCATTGCAGCATCTACAGCTGGGACATGAACCTGTGATCCTCTGCTCCAAGGCACACTGGCTATGTATACTGCACCATACTGTTGCCACAGAAGCAGTACAGTCCCTGGGGCTTCATTTGTTATTTCTTAGACAGACCTTGTTTATTGCCTGCACACGGCACACTGGGGCAGGTCATGACCTTGATCCGCTGCAGGCAGGTGCCTCCACCACCAGCACCCCCCCCCCTGCCATGCTGACATGCCCATATACTGTTGGTGATGGTTGTGTGCATTCCCAGGCCATCCACTGTGCAGGTACACAGGTGCCTAGGTTCAGGGTCTGGGGTGCGGTGGCATACATGGACATCCACACATCCCCCCCATCACCACCTGCCACTGTTCTGTCACTTCCAGATGGGGCTGAGATGGCTGTGGGGTGTGCGGTGTGTGATCTGGCAATAATTGGCTAGGGTGGACCTGGTTGATTGATTGTGTTCTGCCGGCAGACTGTGGTCATGCTGGGGCATGCAATGCAGGTCTGGTGTCTCCATTATGGACTACTGGGTGTTTACATATTTCACCCAACGTGTGGTCACACCCTGTACTGCCTTACCAGGGGCTGTGATAATGGGTGCTCATTTTGCTGGGTTTACGGACAGTTTGTGACTTATTCTGGGGAAGGTCCATAGACCCTTGTTAGAGTGGTCCCCAGATGTGCACTGCTTACCCCATTATGGGCATTGTGGTTCCTGTGTGATGTTTGGGGTACCTGCTGAGTACATGTCCCCTGGATGGGACACTGTGATACACAGAGTACTTGGCATTTTGGAGCTCACTCTGAGGAGAAGGATGTTACCAGTGGTGTGCCCCAGGGATCTGTCCTTGGTCCGATTCTTTTTAACATCTTTGTTAGTGATATAGCGGAAGGGCTGTCGGGTAAGGTTTGCCTCTTTGTGGATGATACCAAAATCTGCAATAGAGTAGACACCCAGGAAGGGGTAGATAACATGAGGAGGGATCTAGCTAAGCTTGAAGAATGGTCTAGAATTTGGCAGCTGGGATTTAATGTTAAAAAATGTAAGGTCATGCATTTGGGCTGCAGCAATCCAAGGGAGCAATACAGTATAGGAGGTGAAGTACTTTTGTCCACTAAAGAAGAGCGGGACCTAGGCGTGGTTGTGTCTGATGATCTTAAAGTAGCTAAACAGGTGGAAAAGGCGACAGCAAAAGCTAGAAGGATGCTTGGGTGCATACGGAGAGGAATGGCTAGCAGAAAAAAGGAGGTGATAATGCCTCTGTATAAGTCTTTGGTGCGACCTCATTTGGAGTATGGTGTGCAATTCTGGAGACCGCACCTTCAAAAGGATGTGAACAGGATGGAGCCGGTGCAGAGGGTTGCTACCAAAATGATTAATGGGCTTCATTATAAAGCATATGAGGACAGACTTAAGGATCTTAATATGTACACCTTAGAGGAAAGGCGGGATAGAGGTGATATGATTGAGATGTTTAAATACCTCCGTGGCATAAATGTTCAGGGAGAGAGCCTCTTTCAATTGAAAGCAAGTTCTGCTACGAGGGGACATGGGATGAGGGTGAAGGGAGATAGATTCAGGAGTGATATGCAGAAATATTTCTTTACGGAAAGAGTAGTGGATCCGTGGAATAGTCTCCCAGTGGAGGTGGTAGAGATGAGGACAGTAACTGAATTCAAGAAAGCATGGGACCAACACAGAGGATCTCTAAAGGCAAAAAGTGGACTGTTGTAGTTGTTATGGAAGGACAGACTAGATAGGCCATGTGGTCTTTTTCTGTTGTCATATTTCTATGTTTCTATTTCTATCTTGATCAGACACTGTAATGCTGATTTCCGGTTTCTGTGTTCCTACGTGCCACCTAGGCGACAGCCTAGTCCACCCTGTGCCCCAGTTGCCACCATTGCATGTCCCGCCTTCAGCCCCCTTTACCCCATTTGCACCATCACCATGGTGCCCTTTCATACTTGGGCACTATGCTGTTGCTGCAAATGGTCAATACTATCACTGTTTCTGGGCTCCCTGTCTGTGCTCTACATTGCTGACATTGAAATTGTTTCTCTCTCCTGCAAATGTGCATCTGCCGACAGGTTTTCACTCGCAGTAATGTTCGGGCCTTCATATTCCTATGTTAGTGTAGCAGGAGCCTCTCCCCGCTCACTCCCCGCCCATTGACCCCTTCTCTCTGCCCTCTCTCCACCCTCTGAGACAGTTACCACTGCCGGAGACGTTACTGCGCATTAACATTGCCACTGCTGCATTACCATGCTTTATTAAACATACCCCTTAGTCATTTAGACTATTGCAACTCTATTTTCATTTGGTAAAATTTACATGAATTAGGAGATTACAGGTTATACAGAACACAGCCATCTATATTCTTTATAATTGCTCGCAGATATGATCATGTATTACCTCTTTTAATGCACTATCATTGGCTTCCTATACTTTAAAGCATAAGGTACAAAGGTCATTGGATGGATGCTTTTTTCAGATGGAGATTTGTGGGGTCAGGATCAGCGAGGTGGGAGGGATTCTGCCAGTTTTTGTACTTGCACCTTGATTTATAGCTCAGGTCTAAACTGGGAGCTGGTGCTTCTGTATGCCTCAGGCCAAGTGCAGAGCCAACATGGAACTTATTTCCCATTTTACAGTGGAAATACATATTGTACAGTATTTTGGAGAAAGCCCAAAATCATGCACAAGCTATACTCCCACCAAGTCCTAGAATGCTATGCATCATGAGGATCTACTCACATAGAGGCTTTCTAAAATCAGCATTTGCATGCAGATGCAGTCTATACATGTCAGTATTGTTATTTACTCATGTAGATGCTTCTAAAATAAAGGCCATAATCTTGGAATGTATTGGAATGCCATCATCCAATCCAAAAGAAGGAGCACCATAGAACTGATGGTTGAATTTTGGCTTCTTAAGAATTCTTTTCAAAATGGTAGCAACTAGTTACTTTGTCTGCAGGGATGCATCAGTATGGATCAACCAAGATAAGACAATATGAATTCTACAGACATGAAATCTGGAGGCTGCTAAAACTAGGCAATACTAAATAAGTATTGTACCAGGACCCACTGGTTTATTAGCTGCTGAAGAAATTTCCAACTCAAAAGTTACCCACACAAAGGTGGCCACCAAATGCTGACAAATACCAGAAACTGCCAGACCTACAAATACAAACTTATCCAAATAATGAATGATACTTCCAGCGCTCAGTTTTTGCTCACAACCCAATAAATGAATGTATCAAATATTGCAAATCTGGAACAGCAACCAAATATCCCATCAGCATACATTTGTCAAAATAGAATCAGTCTTACATGCCAGCAAATAGTAGGTATCAGGATGCACTGACAACAGCCAAAACGTTGATTCAACATTAACTTTTACTATCAAGGCTGCCAGTCCAAAGAACTTAAGCAAGCTAATCCTAGTCTAAAACAGCAGAACAAATAGAAAAACATTCATAATCAATAAAAGAATTTGCATTCCTGTCCAGAGGAAAAGACAGATTGAGGGTCATTCTGAATTGCGAATAGCAAGAATGGATGTCCCATTTGCATGGGGAGGCCTAGACTGGGGCAGGAAGGGGGCCTTTCTGAAGCAGAGCAATGGCGGGCTGCGACCCCGGACATGCAGGGCTGATTCAGAAGTCGGTCCTGTACGTCCGGCACCCTGAACATAGACAGGGGACTTATTCCACAGCAGAGGTAGAATAAGTCCCCCTGGAAACTGGGGGATCATGCTGTTAGGCCCGATCAAAAAGGTAGGGGGATGAAGTAAGTTCCTCACAACTGGACCCTGGCTATGGGGCGCTGAATAGAGGGTCAGGCTGCGGGTAAAGAAGGAACTCGGTGGCAGTTGTCATTCACAGTTCCTGAATGGAGCCATGGTGTCATAGCAACAGGATGTCATGGCACTGCGGCTCCATTCAGGAGCCTGAATGAGGTAGCTGGGCATGCACGTCCAGGCCAAGACCCAATTCTGATTCCGTGGGCACATCTTGCCCCTGTGGGATCAGAATCGGGTCTACCTCTGGCCATCCCGATTCTGATCGGCCACACAGGGGGCTGGACGGGCAGATTAGAATGTGCCTCCACATGAACAAGGTGATATTTACTTCATTCTTTCTTAGGCACAAGACCTAAAGGAGAAATGATCAGATTCTCAAATGGAGGAAACAGAAAACGACTAGGACCCTCCCACTTTAATTCCTTAGCTAACATTTCATCTACAACATCTTTCCTGAAAAAGACAATACAGGACTGACAAAAGGAATATGGAAATCCAAGTGAAAACGTTCTCTCATAAGTCAGCAGTGTAAGTCTTGTGGTAAACTTCAGCCATTTCAATAACTATTGATTTGTAATAGGACCTTGTGAAGTATGAGAGACTGGAAGAGGTTGAGATACAACACCTCTGGAAGCCCCAACCAACTGGCAATGACCAATTAAGGCAGGGGGATTCCCTCCACATATGGAATGCCTATGCTTAAACCTGCATACCTGTCACACACATTGTCTAGAACTGAAATGAAAATAGGCTTGCCCACCAAATCCACTTTTTCCTGAATAACTCAAATAACCCAAATAACTCAAGTTCCAGGACCAGACATTTTTGACAGGGAAGAAACAGCATGCACTAAAACCAATTCAAGAAAATATAAATGTTCTACATAAACACCAGTAACTAATAACCTAGACTCAGGAACAGGAACTAATATAGGAGGGCCCTGCAACATGGGTTTAGCATGCAATGATTGCAAGTGCTGTTTTTTGCCTACTTTTCTAGTGGGTTTCCTGTAGTCTGAAAGATCTAGCCCAGTAACTTGTAGGAGTATGCAAGCCAAAAAAAAAATCTTTTCATATCATTTCGTTCCACATTTTCATGTTTTTGGTCAATTGTACAACAGTGCATAATATCTCACAATTGAACCCAATAGTATGCAATAGCATGCACTATTTAAGCATGTGTGAATAGTGTACACTTTTCTACTAGTCAAAACTGTGTACATTCAGGCAGGGGCGGCCCAAGGGGGGTGCGGGGCCATGTGCGGAGACTCGGTGCGGGGCCTCATTTGCATAAGTGGCCTTATTTGCATAAATATTTGCATAATGTTACCATACACTAACTTTTAGTAAACATGTCTCTTAATGAGTGTATGGATAAAGAAAGACTAAAAGATTTCTACATTACTATAATCCAGTGCCAACCGCCAGGCACATTAGGAACTACTACAAACGCTGCCCATTTAGAACCCATAGCAAACCCGCTGTATCCTGACAGCATTACCAGGACTCACAAAGCACCAGACCCTACCTATCAAAAGGAAACACTGCAAATATTAAACCAGTACATTTCAAAGAATACTGGGGAAAGAGAACAAGTGGCAATGTCAAATAGGAATTACATAAACAGAATACCTCAGCTCAGTTACACATGCAGAACATAGACCATCACCAAACAAGGAATCACAATTTAGAAACAGGAAGGCAATAATTAAACTGGGAACCCCAAAAGCCAAACTTGGAATGTACAACAACACTGTAGAAATAAAACTATAAATCAATTTCCTCTTGTACCAAACAAAGCGCAGACGTTAATGATGCACATTTCCCAGAGCTTTCATATTCCAGTTAATAAATTCAAAATAAAGAGATATATTTCTACCTTTTGTGCATTTTTTTTCAGTTGCAATTGCTCCAGCCACTTTCTTCTGGTTTCTTCATGTTTTCTGCTAACTCTCCATCGTCTGCTGTCCATTTGTCCTTTCTTCTCTCTTCTAGTTTTCTTTCCATCCTCTCTCTCTACATCTGTTTTAACATACTAATCTTTATCCTTTTGCTCTTTCCTCATTCTTATTTCATCCACACAAATTTTACCCCTCCATCCTCAATCCCCACTTACTCTCCCAATACCCGGCCAATTGTAGATTTTTCATCCCTCCCACACAAAATATTTTTCCCCTCTCCATTTTACTCTCCCAGCCCCATCCCATTCTAATCCTCCCCCAACATCAGCTCCCTTCTAGTTCCAGTCTCACCCAGCATCCATTCCCTTCTAGTCCCTGCATCAGCCCATTTCCAGTCCTAGCCCCCCATCAACCCATTTCCAGTCCTAGCTCCCCCATCCATTTTCAGTCTGAGTCCCTTCATCAGCTCATTTCCAATCCTAGCCCCCCATCAGCCCATTTCTAGTCATTTCCTAGCCCCACCATCAGCCCATGTCAAATCCTAGCTCCCCTCCACTCAGCCCAATGCCAGTCCAAGCCCCCCATGAGCCTACTTCCAGTTCTAGCCCCTCCATGAGTCCATTTCAATTCAAGCCCCCACCACAGCCCATTTCCAATCTTAGCTCCCCCCAACAGCCCATTTCCAGTCCTATCCTAGCTGCTCCATCAGCCCATTTTCAGTTCTAGCTCCCTTCCCTCACAGCCCATTTCCATTTCAAGCTCCCTCCCCATCAGCTATTTGCAGTTCAAGCCTCCCCGTCCACTCAGTCCATTTCCAGTCATAGCAATCCCCCAACCCATTACCAGTCCTAGCCCCCCATCAACCCATTTTTAGTTTAAGCCCCCCCTATAACCCATTACCAGTCCTAACCCCCCATCAGCCCACTTCCAGTCTTAACCCCATCAGCCCATTTCCAGTCAGCCCCCCATAGCCCATTGCCAGTCCTAACCCCCCCCCCATCAGCCCACAGCCCATTACTAGTCCTAACCACATCAGCCCACCTCAAGTCCTAACCCCTCCCCATCAGCCCTTTTCCTGTCCTAGCGCCCCCATAGCCCATTAGCAGTCCTAACCCCACCCCATAGCCCATTAGCAATCCTAACACCCATCACCCTATTTTCAGACAGCCCCCATCAGCCCACAGCCCATTACCAGTCTTAACCCCCCCCAGCCCATTTCCAGTCCTAACCCCCCATCACCCCATTTCCAGTCAGCCTCCATCAACCCCCAGCCCATTACCAGTCTTAACCCCCCCCAGCCCATTTCCAGTCCTAACCCCCCATCACCCCATTTCCAGACAGCCTCCATCAGCCCCCAGCCCATTACCAGTCTTAACCCCCCCAGCCCATTTCCAGTCCTTATCCCCCATCACACCATTTCCAGTCAGCCTACATCAACCCCCAGCCCATTACCTGTCTTAACCCCCCCAGCCCATTTCCAGTCCTTACCCCCCATCACCCCATTTCCAGTCCTAACCCCCCATCACCCCATTTCCAGACAGCCTCCATCAGCCCCCCAGCCCATTACCAGTCTTAACCCCCCCAGCCCATTTCCAGTCTTAACCCCCCCAGCCCATTTCCAGTCCTAAACCCCCCCCAGCCCATTTCCAGTCAGCCTGTATCAGCCCCAGCCCTTTAGCAGTCTTAACCCCCCCAGCCCATTTCCAGTCCTAACCCCCCCTCACCCCATTTCCAGTCAGCCTCCATCAGCCCCAGCCCATTAGCAGTCTTAACCCCCCCCTTGCACATTTCCAGTACTAACCCCCCCTTGCACATTTCCAGTCCTAACCCCCCATCACCCCATTTCCAGACAGCCTCCATCAGCCCCCCCCCCCTTCCCTTCCCTTCCCTTCCCTTCCGGCAAATTAAAAAACAAAAACAAAAACCTGGCTCTAGCTGCTGCCGCTGCCGTGTCCGTCGCAGCAGCGGCAGAATGGCGTGTCCCGCGGGGCCCCCTCTCCTCGTCGAGCCCTCTGCAAGGGCTTTCAGATTTGCGAAGGGAGAGTGCTCCCTCGCGTCTCTGTAAAGCCCGCAGGGGCTAATGGGAAATTTCCCATCAGCCCCTCGCGTCTAAAGGGGCAGATGGGAAATTTCCCATTAGCCCCTGCGGGCTTTACAGAGACGCGAGGGAGCACTCTCCCTTCGCGAATCTGAAAGCCCTTGCAGAGGGCTCGACGAGGAGAAGGGGCCCCGCGGGACACGCCATTCTGCCGCTGCTGCGACGGACGCGGCAGCGGCAGCAGCCAGAGACAGGGTTTTTTTTTAAATGTAATTTAAAAAAAAAAGCAGAATGTTCTTTGCGCGGGGCCCCCTGAAACGCGGGGCCCTGTGCAAAAAACATTCTTGCTCAATGGACGGGCCGGCCCTGCATTCAGGTACTGTATATATATTTTTCCCTTGTCCTGAAGAGCTCACAATCTGTTTCTTGTACCTGAGGTTGAGTGGCTTGCCCAAGGCCTTAAGGAGCACCTGTGGGACTAGAAACCCCAGTCCTTCCAGCCCTAGCTTACTGTCCTGATTTAAACCCCTGGCCCTCTGAGGTAACTTGCCCCAACCACTAGGCCCCACCTCCCTATTATGCAATAGTACACACTATTGATGTGAACCAGGAAATGTAGTAAATTTTGTCATTTCTCACTTCATTCGCATTGACCCTTTTGTTCCAAATGAAAGCATATACCTAATAATTTGAATTCTCCAAATTTCTGGGCTAGACCTTCTAAACTGCATTTTTTTAAATTTATTTTATTGAACATTTTTATACCACGCTTTCCAAGGGATCAAGCACGGTTTACAGTAACACAACAGTTTGAATAGTACTGTACATAGTGGGGTAAACAGAGAACATCGAACAGTAACAACTGTTTACAATCAAGGTGAGGGGTAAAGCTTATATTAACAAGGCGGGAAGCTTGAATTGCTGCAGACTGTTAACTGCTTAATTAGCGCTCTAGTGGGAATCAAGAGGTTTGTCGTCCGGCGGTTTGTCTTCAGGATGTATGCCAGGGTCTGGGAGTGTACTATAGTGGAGTGTGAAAAGGTAAGTTTTTAATTTTTTGCGGAATGTCTCATTAAGGTCATTAAGATTTTGGAGGTTTTCAGGGAGATCATTCCATAAAGTGGGGGCAATGTGGGAGAATGCTTTATTGTTTGTTGATTTTTCGATTTTCTAAAGTCTGATGGGATTGCAAGCTTGTTTTTGTTTTTATTCCTTTGATTTCTATTGGAAGATTCCTTAGCAACTAGTGTTGATAGAAACGACGGGGCTATATTATTGATTGCCTTGAAAAAAATAGATAAAATACACTCGAGAAGCTAGACCAACACAATCTTGTTTAAAATGGATAATGCCAAGCCAATTTTATAAAAGTCATCTAGGTCAGAAGAGACATCCATCTTAGGGCATTCAGAGTATTTTACATAAAGCATGCCAAACATGGAACCTTTTGTAAAATATGTATGAGGCTATGGGAAATAAATAAGCAGTTGGCAGCATGTGCAGCGAATAAAGCTGTTTTACAAAAATAATTTAAAAAAGAAGAGCACCACTCAGGGCACAGGTGCAAGTACTGCATTTTGCAAAATTGCACATCCAGGGGGAACTAATTAAGGAGCAAAGCTCCAAAACGCTGGATTTTTTTTTTTGCTACTGTTTGAAGTGGATTGAAACTCCAGAGAGATAAGCACAGCTCCCTCCTCAATAACCTCTTCAAACTGCAGGTCCTAATAAGCACTTAGCTCACACTTATGCATGCCTCAGAGCAGTTGTAGATGTAGACAGGAATATTTCTGAAGTATGCACGTATTCCACTGAAAAATAGGAATTACACATATACATGTAAGGTCTGCCCAACACCCCCACCCTCAAATATCTGTGTGCCATAAATGTAGGAATAAAGCCTGTTCTAAAATTGCTACTTATAATGTATGGCAATTTGCACATGTAATTGCATTTTTCTCCAAGTTTAAACGTTCTAAAATTGCTTCCATAGTCTCCATTGAATTATAGTTTATTATATTTGAAAAACTTCCTATAAAATTTATCTATTCAGGGTATAACTGTCACATTCTTCAGCAACTCAAATCCATAAGAGGTTTAAAGAAAGCTTCAGATATAACGTTCTACAATAATTGGATAGTCCAAAATTCATGATCTTTGAGCCAGGAACCCCAAGACTTTGTGATCAGATGCATTTTCATTTTTGCAACCTGATCCTGTGACTGCAATGAATTTATGGTTTGTAGACTGCTGATCAATTGAGGAACTAAATACCTGACATTATTTTTAGAATTAACACTTATTTTTCAAGCCAAACAAGTAAACTTATTCATACAGAGGACATAAAATGAAAATACTAGTATCATCCCCCTCAACCTCCCAATCAAGCATTCATTTACAACAAAATATGTTTTGAAAAAGAGATTCCCTGCTTAAAGAAATTGACATTGGTTTTCTTCATAGTTTACTTCTAGTACACTATGAGGAAGACTTACACAGGATTTCTTTTCTATTCTCTGCTTCAGAGAGTTTGTATGGGCAAACTAAGTAGTGTTTTATAAATATAAAAAATAATTAGCAAAAAACAATATAAGGTAGGTTTATTAGATTAACTTATCACAAGTGATGCTCATATTAACATAACTTGCCAAGGATGGAAAATTGCATTCAGACCAGGACATCCACAGTTAACAAGGCATTTTCTGAAAGATTCGCTGAATGCAGAACGTTTTGTAAAATATGTATAAAGCCATGGAATAACTATGTGTATTTGGAAGCACAGACAGCTGAAGCAGCCATTTTACATTAAAACATGTTAAAAAGAGTGGCATTAGCTAGGGATCTTGCTCATGTAAGAGCCAGTACTTGAGCATATATGCAGCCGATTTTACTACCTACTCTTCTAAGTATTGGCACTTACATGTGCAAATACCAGACTTTGCTAAATTATACATTCAAGGGGAACCAGTTAAGGGTTTAGTCCAAAACAGAATGTTCAAAGGCAGCCAATTAAAGACCCAACATTTGTATTTATTTTTCAGGAGCTTTTAAAACACAAGAAAGGCACAATTGCTACCATGATCACTCCTGCATAGTCCAAGTCCAAACTAGCAGTTATTCAACACTACAGGACCTTTTTACTAAAGGTTTTAACACAGTTAATGAAGTTAATGCCCTTTTAGTTCTATGGATACAGTGGCACGTAATGCACGTTAATTTAATTAATGTGCATTAACCTTTAGTAAAGGATCCCTTTTATGTTGACTCAGAGCAGATCTAAATGCCACTCATGGAAATTTGTTGAGTATAAGTGTACCTCTGTTGTAAAATACACGTGGAGCCCAATCCCAGTAGGAGCACGTCCGGGCCGTCTGGATGGCCTCGAGCAAGATGGGCCTGTTAGGACCCGATTCTGCAACTTGGGAGCCAGATGTTCCCACTGTTGCAGGATTGAGCCCTGAGATGGCCTGGTATGCCCCATACAGGTGGGGATGTCCTCCCCGCATGCTGCTCCAGCCCCTGAAGCGTTGACCCCTTGTTATCCTGCCACCCAATCCTGGTCTGGGCAGCTGGGGATTGGATCGGGCAACAGGGTCCTACCTGACTCCTGTCCCGTCCCTGTGTGCCATTCCCGGGCCCGATCGCCATCCTCTTCACTGCTTATCCTACCTCCATGGTGGAATAAGCGGCACGTCTAGTCCGCCCCCACAGGATGAACAGGGCTGTGACCTGAATCGGCCCTGTACACCCTGCCATCTTGACCCGTCCTTACTCCGCCCACTCTCCACCCATCCCGCCCCTGCCGGCTCTGTCTATACTGTGGCTGTGGACATGCGAGACGGGAGTGATGGGAAATCTGGGAAGGATGGTTAGTGGGGCTGCATGTCCCACTGGGATCTGCAGCCTCACTAGGGGCTTGCAGAATCAGGCCCCTATTCTTTTATAGGGTAATTTTATAATAGGGTGCCTATTTTATATAGGCACACAGGCATCTATTTATTTTTATAAAATGCTAACTTAAGTGGTAGAGACTATGCCTTAAAAATGGGCATGAACACTACGGAGCCTTCCCTGTAGCAGGAATAGATGAATGTGCATAACAGACACAAGTACATGTATACATTAAGGTATCACATAATCAGTGTATATACTTGTGATGACCACCCATGATCCACCGAGACTACACCTTGGTGACGCCTACTGGCAAAGTATTACATTCATGCTAACATGCATTATTTTTACACCCATCGGTATTTTGTAAGAAGCCACTAATGCATGTATGTGGTTATATGTACATAAAAATAACTTTATTAAATTACCCCCTTAAAGTCTACCCAAACCACCTGAAATCCATGCATGCCTCTGGAATACATGTGTAAATACAGTAGTGTCTTTTCTGACATCATTTCTTACATAGGTATGTCCATATTTGGGTAAACCGGCTTTTTACATGTGTAACTGGCATCTAAGCTTTCTAGAATTGTCTTCCATTTGACCAATGCTTGGGAGCTGATGCTCCATTCTTGTAAAAAAGTGGCAATCTGAGAAAGGGAGTATGAGCCCCTGAGACTAATGCAAGAAATGTATGAAATCAGTCAAAAAAATCACAATCACCTTATGTTAATTTTTTTTAGTGTTTGTTAACATGTACTTTATGCTTTCAATGAGACTAACAGGGCAATCCTCTACTTTATCATAGTAGAGGGTTGCCCCGTTGGTTGACTTAGACACTGATTTTCTAACATTGTTTTGTAAATCTCTTCACACACACACACACACACACACACAATGCCATTCTGTTGTAACATGATTGCTATGAGATCTTGAACGACCTTATGTGAGAAAGATATATTTTTTTTGCCTCAGGTACCAAAGCTGCAGCAGACTCAGGTCAGAACTGAGCACAAAATCTCCTTAATAGAGAATGAGTTTTAGTCAAGTGCTGCAGTCATTCAGAGGTGCCAACGTGAAAGTACTGTTCAGCATAAATCTAGTCTAGTTCTTTAGTTAAAAGCCTGTCCCCATGCAGTCTATATCTGTTCACCAAAGCAATTTAAACTAACCCTTCTAAGGCTTCGGTGCTTATGGCAAGTGCAGAAGTCATCAATGCCTCTACAAAGTTGATAAAGCAGAAAAGAATATAGCTTTCTCACTATGTTGCTTTACCAGTATATTTAAACCCCATTCTTGGAGAACCTCTTAAGAATGAGAAAGTATTTTATTTTATTTAGTCATCCTCTCTAATGATACTGCCAATTAGTGGTATTAATGATCCTTGCATCTATTGAATGGAATTGAAGACAATAAGGACTTTTTACACATACCTTCAAATGGCTTTCCTCTTATTTACAAATAATATGAGCTGAACTTGACTCCCTGATATATTTATTTATTTAACAGGATTTATATAGTGCCTTTTCCTTAAATCAAGGCGTTTACATTTCAACCCACCTGTTTGCATTATAACCATGTGGCTTACACTCAACTCAAACCATTACATTTAACATTGTATAAAGGATGGGGTTGTACAGAGTACAGGCAGTTTAATAAGATCAAATCTTAACAGTAAAATTAGCATAACTTATTTATAAGTTGGGGTTGTGTCTCGTGTTCATTTGGTGTTGTTCATTTCTCATGGTCCATTAGTGTGTGGATGGACATTCAGTGATGTCTTATGTGATAGCGCCAAAATACTCTATGAACAAGAATGTCTTCAACGTTTTTCTGAAGTCCTTGGTGTCACTCATATTTTTAAAATTCCCCAGGAGGGATTTCCATAAGTTTGATGCATATAATGATAGTGTTCTGTCGGAAGTGGTCCATTTGGTTTTGGAGTATTCATTAGGCGTGACTAATATGTTCTTGTACTTTGTTCTCGTCGGCCAGCTTTTGGAATGTTTTTTTAGCAGATCTTGGAGACACTCAGCTGAAGCTTTATGTATTATTTTAAATATATTGAGTGTGGCCTTGAACCTGGCATGACTCCTCATCAGTAGCCAGTGTAATTGGACCAATGTCAGCATTATGTGTTCTCATTTTGCTGTTCCAGTGATAGTACAGGCAGCCGTGTTCTGGACCATCTGCAGTGGGTGAATAGTATGTGCTGGCAGGCCTTGGTAGAGTGAGTTGCAGTAGCCTAAAACTGATGTGCCTATGGCTTGTAGAAACATTTGGAAATCATTCTGGCGTACGAGGGACTTCAATTTCTGGATAGTTTTTAGTTTGTGGTATGCATGCTGTGGTATTCTATTTATTTGGGATTGTAGGTTTAGGTGCTGGTCCAGGATGACACCTAGGTATTTAATTTCATTTTTGGTGGCTATGTTTCTGTCCCTTATGGCAATCGTGCTAGGAAAAGTGAAGATCTTGTTATTATGACAGGGTTTTTTTTTCATAATTTATGCTGAGGTTATTTGTGCTGAGTCCTGTGGAAACTTCTGTGAGACATTCTATGATGCTTCTGTCGTCTAGAGATTCAACATTGAAAGACATGTGCAACATGATGCTGCCAGCGTATATTTTATAGTGAATCTATTTTTTCTTAATGATGTCGCAAATTGGTTGAATATAGTGTCACCCACCTACTCACTCTTATAGGCGGAAGCCTAGGGAGCTTCAGTGGGGCCTCTTCTTAATGTAGCCGGGACTTTACAATGCCCCCTAGGATCTGTAGTCCCACTAGCTAATCAAAAAGGTAGTTGTGAACGAGTAGCCAGGCTTTTCAAAAGAGGTATTTTATTTCCCTTCCGGGTGAACCTTTGCACATAAGAATCAAAAGAAATAAACCATATTTTTCTGGTACAAATGAAAATGAACTACTGTTAACAAAAAGGTGCTTATCTTCAGCCAATCCAAAAAGGTAAAACAGTCCTTGTACTTTACACAAGTGAGTTCTTCACAATCCGTTTCCCTCAACGGATTTCTGTTTTAAACAAATCAGCATAGAGAGGAAATGTTATCTGAAAACATTAGTGCACACTCCATTTGGAACTCCTCAGGACTTTCCCCACAAAAGTCACATTCCATGTCCTCATAGTTTTCCCTGTAGCTATCTTCAGAATGATTGTAACTCACATCATTGTTGCAAAAACCCTCCTCTCCTTTCCAAAGGCTTCTCTCCCCCTCTCTATCAGGGTGAATTGGAAGGTTACCGTATATAGTGGAGTTTTCCTCCAGAGGGCCACACACTCCTAGCTGTGTGTATGGGAAACTCTCCCTTTCAAAGTTCCCTCTATTACAAGGAATTAGCCTATCCTTTGGCTTGGTTCCCTCGGAGCTTTCTGAGCACGGAAAATTATTGTGGCTTTTTCCCCAGGCAAGCCTTCTACTCCCTTTTACAGTATGCTTCTCTTTGGGCAGGTAAGTATCCCTTTGATAATAGTTACTGCCCTCCCGGTACCTGTTCTCAGGGAGACTTCCTCTCACAGGTTCCTTCCGTCTGCCTGCATGAATACCTCCGTGGCACCAACCACCTGGTTCTTGTTCAGTGCTGCCCAGCACCCTGTAACCAGCCTCTGGTATTCTCTCAGCTATCTCCTGTGGCACACTGCTTGAACTTCCGTGGGAAGATTTTCCTTTAGTTTCCAAAACAGCTCTGCCAAGCTCCTGCTTAGCTCCTCTAAGCTCCTGGTTAGCTCTCTTCCTGGAATCCTGGTTAGCCCTCCTAGGATCCTGGTTAGCTCTCCTACTGACACACTCTGAGTGAGTTTTATCTGCGTCACTCCTAGTGTTCCAGTGAGCCTGCCCTGCCCTCAGCTGCCTCTCATCAGCTAATATGCTATGATGTAATCCCCTACTAGGGCGTGCTCCTACACCTGGTGCTTTTGTTTTTGCTGGTTGCTCATAGCAACCCTGATCCATGTGCTCTGAGCTGTCACTTTTAGACCTGCTCAGCTCTGTTTTTCCTATTTCCATAGGCAGATTCTGACCTCTACTCCATGACAGATCCCCCCCCCCTTAAAATATTACGGGCTGCTGAGCCTCTCAGACAGCACGTAATTTCCTTGCAGGACCTATCTCGCTGCTCTATGGTGACCAGACTGGCAGTGGCTGACCTGTCCTTCCACAGCTTCAGTACATTCAGGTGATAAACCTGTTGGCGCCCTCTATCGTTTTCTACCCGATAAGACACAGGGCCAACCTTCCCTACCACTGTACCAGGGCCCTTCCACCTGGACTCGAACTTGGGTCCCGGGTCTGATACCTGAATGAGTACCTTATCTCCTATGTTCAGCTGCCTAGGTCTCGTGCCCCTTTCATAATAATATTTTTGTCTTTGCTTACTGGCCTGTAAGTTTTCTATAGAGGCTTTGGATGTCCTCTCCAGGCGTTGCCTTAAATCTCTTAAAAACTGAGGTATCCCAACCTCTTGCACGTCCGGCTCGACCCACTGCTCCTGTAGGATGTCCAACACTCCTCTTGGAGCGCGGCCGAACAGCATTTCATAGGGGGATGCCCCCAAGGATGCCTGTAGGCGTTCCCTGCACGCATATAAAGTGAATGGGAGCAGCGTGTCCCATTCAGACATTTCTCCCTTTTTCAAACCCCTCCGTAGCAACTGTTTAATGGACTGGTTCATTCGCTCCACGAGTCCATTAGACTGCGGATGGTATGCCGATGTCCGTACGTGTCTGATGCCAAAGGCTTCCCAGACCATGGCCAAATGCTTGGACAGGAAATTGCTACCCTGGTCTGTTAAAACTTCTCTAGGGAAACCTATTTCACAGAAACGTTTTATAAGTTCTAGGCCTATTATTCTGGCAGACATGTTCCTCAATGGGATAGCCCAAGGGAAACACGTCGCATGGTCGACTATGACCAGGATATATTTAAAACCCCTCGGTGTTTTCACTAAAGGTCCTATAATATCAACCCCTATTCGGCTTATGGGGGCCGCTATAGTGGGTGTAGGCACCATGGGCACTGCCTTGGGTTTTATAGCCGTCACTCTCTGGCAATCAGGACATGACTCACAATATTGCCGTGTCTCTTTAAAAACCCCGGGCCAATAAAACCTAGCTAAAATCTGGTCAAGCATACCCTGTATCCCCTTGTGGCTACCTACTGGATGGTCATGTGCCAATCGCAATACTGTAGCCTTAAAAGTCGTTGGCACAACGAACGGTGCTTCTCAATGGCTTCCCAGAGCTCTCGTGAAACTAGGCTCTGGTCAGCCCCCGAGTCAAGTAGTGCCAGTGTATCCATACCTTCTACCTTGACTGGTAGGAAAAACCCATCCTGGTTTAGTTCTTCAGCTCCTGATACCAGAACCATTCTTTCCGGGCAGCTTCTCTGAAAATGTCCGGCCTTCCCACAGGTGAAACATTTCCCTTTGGGTACATGCAAAACATTAACATTTTCAGAGTTATTAACAGAAGACATTTTAGCATTTAACCTGTTACCTTTTCCACTAAAATTTTTCATCCCAGCTGCTCGCCACAGACCTACCCCCGAGGTGTCAGTCATCTCTGCTGCGAAAAACCTCTCAGCGAGAGTGGCTGCCTCATCGGTGGTTTGGCAATGCTGGAGCGTCAGAAATGTTTTTACCTCACTGGGAACAGCTTGCATATACTGCTCTAAAACAATTTTGTCTATAATTGTTTCCAGTGTGCTTCCTTCCGGACTTAACCATTTTCCGGCCAAACTTTTCAGCCTTTGAGACAGGGCCTTAGGGGTCTCCTGAGGCTTTATCCTAGCCTCCCTAAACATTCTATGGTAATGCATAGGAGTCAGCCCTAGTCTGTCTTTGACTGCTTTTTTGATTTCTGCATAATCAGATGCCAGGCTAGCCGGCATGGCTTTATATGCAGAAAGAGCCTCGCCAGATAGTGATATGGCAAACCTAGTTGCCCATTGCTCCTCTGGCCATTTCAAAACTGCGGCTATCCGCTCAAAAGCGTCTATATAATCATCCAGATTATCATGTGGCTTTAACTGTCCTAACGACAAAGCAACATGAGGGCTCAGTCCTGCTCCCTGGAATATGGAGGGGATGTCTGCTCTGGCATCCACTGGCTTCTTCTAAAGCGCCTCCATGGTGTCCATCAGCGGCTTTTGCTGCTCCCTCATAGACACGGTGGTCTGCTCCTGCAGATACCGGACCAGCTCAATTTGTTTGTCCCACTGTGCCTGCATCCAGCGCATAACGTCCTGCGGCTCCATCTTCGGCGTCGACGTCCCTGTGGAGAGAAAAGACAGAAAAAAAAAACTCCAAGTGCGGTACTGCGACTTTTCTCTTCCCTCCGTCTATTTCTCCGCTTGCCCACCAGCGCCACCTTTCTCACACTTGTCCTGCCCCAGTTATGCCCAGGTACCCTTTACCTGAGGCTTCATGCATGATTCAGCCTGTGAGAAAGTCAGCTGCGTCATCAGCACTTGGCAACGAGAAATCTTCCTCGACGGCTCTCCTCAGTCTGGATACAGTCCCCACCAGTAGGAAAGTAGTTCTTGTAGCTGTCTTTTTAATCCTTAGGCAAAAATGCAAAGAACTACGCCATTTGTCACCCACCTATTCACTCTTATAGGCGGAAGCCTTGGGAGCTTCAGTGAGGCCTCTTCTTAATGTAGCCGGGACTTTACAATGCCCCCTAGGATCTGTAGTCCCACTAGCTAATCAAAAAGGTAGTTGTGAATGAGTAGCCAGGCTTTTCAAAAGAGGTATTTTATTTCCCTTCCGGGTGAACTTTTGCACATAAGAATCAAAAGAAATAAACCATATTTTTCTGGTACAAATGAAAATGAACTACTGTTAACAAAGAGGTGTTTATCTTCAGCCAATCCAAAAAGGTAAAACAGTCCTTGTACTTTACACAAGTGAGTTCTTCACAATCCGTTTCCCTCAACGGATTTCTGTTTTAAACAAATCAGCATAGAGAGGAAATGTTATCTGAGAACATTAGTGTACACTCCATTTGGAACTCCTCAGGACTTTCCCCACAAAAGTCACATTCCATGTCCTCATAGTTTTCCCCGTAGCTATCTTCATAATGATTGTAACTCACATCATTGTTGCAAAAACCCTCCTCTCCTTTCCAAAGGCTTCTCTCCCCCTCTCTATCAGGGTGAATTGGAAGGTTACCGTATATAGTGGAGTTTTCCTCCAGAGGGCCACACACTCCTAGCTGTGTGTATGGGAAACTCTCCCTTTCAAAGTTCCCTCTATTACAAGAAATTAGCCTATCCTTTGGCTTGGTTCCCTCGGAGCTTTCTGAGCACGGAAACTTATCATGGCTTTTTCCCCAGGCAAGCCTTCTACTCCCTTTTACAGTATGCTTCTCTTTGGGCAGGTAAGTATCCCTTTGATAATAGTTACTGCCCTCCCGGTACCTGTTCTCAGGGAGACTTCCTCTCACAGGTTCCTTCCGTCTACCTGCATGAATACCTCCGTGGCACCAACCACCTGATTCTTGTTCAGTGTTGCCCAGCAACCTGTAACCAGCCTCTGGTATTCTCTCAGCTATCTCCTGTGGCACACTGCTTGAACTTCCGTGGGAAGATTTTCCTTTAGTTTCCAAAACAGCTCTGCCAAACTCCTGCTTAGCTCCTCTAAGCTCCTGGTTAGCTCTCTTCCTGGAATCCTGGTTAGCCCTCCTAGGATCCTGGTTAGCTCTCCTACTGACAAACTCTGTGTGAGTTTTATCTGCGTCACTCCTAGTGTTACGGTGAGCCTGCCCTGCCCTCAGCTGCCTCTCATCAGCTAATATGCTATGATGTAATCCCCTACTAGGGCATGCTCCTACACCTGGTGCTTTTGTTTTTGCTGGTTGCTCATAGCAACCCTGATCCATGTGCTCTGAGCTGTCACTTTTAGACCTGCTCAGCTCTGTTTTTCCTATTTCCATAGGCAGATTCTGACCTACCCCATGACAATAGAGAGTGAAAAGTAGAGTTGATAATGGTGACCCCTGTGGGACGCCCTGGTTTATTGCAAAAGGAAAGGATGTGTTTTCCCCGCATCTGACATATATAGAGGTATATTTTATATATTACTGTGACCCTCTTGCAGATCCCCATCTGGGTGCATGGCTCCACCAGTAACAGATTGCTATTGTTGACTCCCTTAGGATCAATCTGACCCCCTTCCCTTCTCAGGTGGGGAGAGAAAAATGGAAAAGAGGAAGTCTTTTTTGCCTAGCCAGCATCTTCATGGATTGAAGGGGAAGATGGAGTCAGGAGCTGGATGGATGGAAGGGATAGGAGGAGCATGACATATTCTGTCACCCCCTTTCTGAAGAACATATGGATATTTGTCCTATGGATGCATGGTGACTGCTGGGTCCCAGTTAGCATACCACACAGCCTGTAACATGTAAGTGCTATTTGATTGGTCCATGAGTCAGCACTAGCTGGCCACCTGTAACCACAGGCAGGATTGGGAAGTGGAGTTAAAAGCATAAGGATCCCACATTCCTCCTATTTCCATTCCCTGCTTTCTCTGCAAGCTATCCATGTCCCTCCTGCCTATCTCTCTCATTATCTGCCTTGGGGAAGGAGGCAATCTGTTATGCTAACATAGTATAAGGATAAGCATAAAAGGAAGGAAATGTGCTTGATATACAATGCATGAACAATTTAAAGTGATTGTATTGCTATCTTAGTGGACATTCAAACCTCTGAAGTAAAGCGAAGAGATACAATAGACTGGCATATAATGGGCTGTCACTTGGATGGCAGATTTAACGAGATAGGGTCCTGAAAAAGCTGCTTGAATAACCAGAGTAGGGCATATTGTTGCCTATGGTCCTGAAAATGAATTTCAGAAATCAGTGTTCTAGCCCTAAAATGCCTACCCACCTGGTAGAGAAGGGGAGAGCAGACAGAGACTTGGGGCCTGATATTGAGTAGGACGGCTAGGTTCAAGTACAGCATCTAGCTGTTGTCGTCATCCTCTAACCCCATATATTCAATGCCAGGGTCATATGCGGCCCCGACATTGAATATCTGGGGTCGCTGTACATGCCCGGAACGCTCGGAGGCTAACCAGGTAGCGGTGATATTGTACCGCTGCCTGGTTAGCTTCTACGCGTGAAGATAGGCCAGCTTTTACCCATAGAAGCTAACCAGGTAGTGGTGCAATATCGCTGCTACCTGGTAATCCTCTATCACCAACCATGACATGCCCCGGAATGCCCTCGACACTTCCACGATTCTAAGCAATTAGCATCGGGGCATGTAGGGGAGAGGATCGGGGATATTCAGCTGCACTAACTGTGTTAGTGCCATTGACTATCCCACTGAGCAGCATTCACACTGTTTTCAAATACTGGGTCCTTAGATATCAACATACCTGTATTAGATTCCATGCTAATCATCTATTAAAGCTGTGGCCAATTATCCAACTCAAATATGGTCATACAGTTGTCCCTTTTATGATGGGGAGGGGGAGAGGATGGAGAAACCCAGGTCATCTTCAGTTAATGATGTTTGTTAATTCATTAAAAATAACATTTTAGGTTGGACTCCTGGCTCCCAAGAATTGTTTTTTTTTTGTTTTGTTTTTTTTTTTGTTTAAAAAAATTATTTATTGAGAAAATCTCAGGCAATACAAGAAAATTCACAACCACATCAAAAAAAAAACAATCAGAGATATATATCATCCCCCAAAAAACTAGCCCACAAAATGAAGCGTGATCAATAGCGAAACAACAAATAAGTAATCCTGAACGGGAGTGGAGAAAGTCCATGTAACCCCTTTTAACTTTAGCGAGAACCAAGCAATTAATATAAGAAAAATAACACCATCATCCTGACTTATACAATTACTTATGCAGAAAAGTCTCTAGCTGTGAGGATTCAAAAAAAACATACGAATTATTCTGATAAGAAACAAGACATTTATAGGGGTACTTAAGCATAAAGGATGCTCCCATTGCAAGTACCCGAGGGCGTAATGCAAGGAAAGCCTTCCTCCGTAATTGAGTGGGACGAGAGACATCAGGAAATATTTGTACCTCCTGACCAAAGAATTTATCCCGTCGATGTTTAAAATAAGCTTGAAAAACCTTATCTTTATCTTTCTCTAAGGAAAAAGAGACTAAAAGTGTGGCACGAACAGGAATCTCCTCTAAGGAGGTTTCCAAATAAGTAGATAAATCCAAACTTTGAACGGAAAGTTGATCCATTTCCCCCGCCTCAGTATTAGGAGCCCCAGATTCGAGAGCCGGACTCACTTTAATTCCAGAAGGTAAATAATAAATTTTTGACAAAGAAAAAGAGTCCGGTTCGGGAATCTTGAGGACTTCTCTCACATATTTAGAAAACAAAATGGTTGGAGAAAGAAAATGGGTGCGGGGAAAATTCAATAAACGAAGATTCCTTGTACGTAAGACATTCTCTAACATTTCATCTCGACGATGAAGAAGCAGAGAGTCCTGAACTGAAGATGTCAGGGCCCGCTGCAACGATGAAATTTGGCCGGCCAGTTTAGTATCCTGAGATTCAAGAACCGAAAGTTCATCACGATGCTCGGTCAGCATGGTAACTGTCTCAGAAGTAAACTTAGACAACTGTGACAAGGAGGATTTCAATGACAGCTCAGTTCGTGACACAATCTGCCATATATCTAAAAGAGATATTTCCTTAGGAGGGTTAAGCTCATCAGGTGTATACGTATATTCAAAAGGATGAGGCATAATAGTAGTGGAAGCAGGCAAACACAAAAAAGAATCAAGAAGTTCAACCGATGAAGGAAGGGCCTCACCTACAATTTGAGGGAAGGCCCTACCTAATACCTTAGGTCCATCGCTGGGTGGGGTACAAACCCTACGCGGAAGAGGAGTACCTTCCAGAGAGCTGGGACTAACGGTGGCAGAAGAGTCAGTCAATATCAGCGGAAGGGAGAGGCGCCCCGGACTTAAAATGAGAGTCCAAGGGACCCACCACCTTCACCGCTTTACCTGTAGGTGTAGTAGAAGAAGAAAATAACTTCTTTTTCCTTTTCCCCATCGAGTTGTTATTAGTCGACTGCTTCTCAGCTCCTCAGCGCTCCGAAGGGGCTCAAAAGGGGCGTGCCCCTTTAGACACGCCCCTTCGGAGCACGCTCCCACGGGCACGCGCCCGCGGTGCGCTTCCCGCGGTGGGGGAGAGTTCTTATACCCCTCACTGGTCACGTGGTCGGCAGTACACACCGGCACGGCTCAGGAGCTCCACTCACGATACAGGTAATCCAGGACAAATTCAAAGAACACGCTCAAGGGAACTCCGCGGTGGGGGAGAGTTCTTATACCCCTCACTGGTCACGTGGTCGGCAGTACACACCGGCACGGCTCAGGAGCTCCACTCACAATACAGGTAATCCAGGACAAATTCAAAGAACATGCTCAAGGGAACTCCGCGGTGGGGGAGAGTTCTTATACCCCTCACTGGTCACGTGGTCGGCAGTACACACCGGCACGGCTCAGGAGCTCCACTCACGATACAGGTAATCCAGGACAAATTCAAAGAACACGCTCAAGGGAACTCCGCGGTGGGGGAGAGTTCTTATACCCCTCACTGGTCACGTGGTCGGCAGTACACACCGGCACGGCTCAGGAGCTCCACTCACAATACAGGTAATCCAGGACAAATTCAAAGAACACGCTCAAGGGAACTCCGCGGTGGGGGAGAGTTCTTATACCCCTCACTGGTCACGTGGTCGGCAGTACACACCGGCACGGCTCAGGAGCTCCACTCACGATACAGGTAATCCAGGACAAATTCAAAGAACACGCTCGGCTCCCAAGAATTGTGATGAATCACTGTGCATAGCTCTGGAGAAGGAGGAAGGGAAGTTGACTTCCATGCAGTGGTGGCCTCTGTTAGCTGACCAGTGACACTGAGGGCTTCTCTCAGAGCAGTTACCTTTCCAGTCCTAGGGCTGGGAAAGGTTATTGGAGATGACCAAGAAGTCTACCTCATGAGAAGTAGGGCTAATAGAGACCACTAAGAGACTAATTGTTCAACAAGTTGTCTAGGTAGAAAAAACAAATAGGTGCATATGTTGCACTTATTTTATAATATATTTTACATTTTACATATGTGCCTATATGAATTTCCTCCAGTGCAGTAGGAGCTTTGCTAGAACATTTGTCTATAGGAATCAGGGCCCATGTGTATATTTTATAAAATACATTCAAGTGCCAGTTCCACTTCCTCTTCATACATTCTCCACTTCCCAGGATTGCCTGTATGTACAGCACATACAGCAAAAGTAGCACTATAGGAGTCTTTTATTAAGGGCATCTACAATGCTCAAAGACATGGCTCATTAGGTGCAACACAACAACGTTAACTGTCAGGGTCATGGAAGCATGTTCCTGGCATTTAAATACTCGTACTACTACTTATCATTTGCACAGCAAATGGACAGAGATGAATAATGCTCAGTCACCCCCATTGCAGAATACTTTTCCTATCAGAGTTTAGAATTTAATCAAGACAGACAACACAACAGCTGGAGACTAGAATATGTCTAGGGGAATGGTAAGGGAACACATAGTAGAGAGCAGGAGATTATGTAGTTCAGGATCCAAAAGCAGCCTCAAAGGAATGAAAGTGGTAGAAGGGGAGAGCAAGAGAGGAGCACAAGCCAAGCAAGAGCTGCAAATCATTTTGGCATGTGTGACCTGTGAAAAAATGAGAAGAGAAATGGTGACTTTGCTCACAGCAGACAGTGAATTGCCAGCTTTCTTTCACTTTACACAAGGCATTTGCACACTTGAAGTCCACTCAGTAGCAAAAGAAACTAGAGAGCAGATTTAAGAAACTTTCAAAGTGCACTGCTTGGTGGTGCACTCTGCCATAACACAGCCTAAAATCATTGTGGGTGGCAGTAAGTGTACCTACGCTAATGGCATGCCTTACAATAAATGCAGGGCACTGACTTCAAGGCGCTCACCCCACCCACTTTCCACCTCAATCCACCCACCTGCCACCCTAACATTCACAGCACAGTTACCACAGAAATCAGGACACGCTAACGGTGCTAGCCATGCCCTAATATTTCCCATGGGTCACTGCATGGGGTTAGAGTGTACTGTAACCCATGCTGAATAGTGCCCTTCGATAAAAGGCTCAGGGCAGTTTTTTCCAATTGGGTTTGTTTTGTACATACCATGATAGTCATGGTATATTTAGGTTAGGTCAACTATCCAGAGAGTTGCCAGGAGTCAACATCGACTCAACAGCACTTAACAACAACAACAACAATAACATGATAGTCATAAACCTCACTTCTAAGTCAAGGTATGTGGCATATGATCTGTCTTTCAAATTTACTGCTAATGCTCGGCGTAGTACTTGCATCATGCCAAAAAGAGCCTCCTTCTGGAGTTCGGAAGATGTAGCATTTATGGGTAATTTATCAAAGTGCAATTGGAAAGTCTTCTTAATCAAGCCTGTGGCACCCAACACTATGGGAAATATTTCTATATCTTTCTGCCACATCAACGTGGCTTCTCTGACTGCATTTCTTAGTATTTCAGGATCTTTGCCCTCTCCACACGATTCACAGAATAATCACTTGGAACCAACATCTCTATTACCAATACCATCCTGGTGATTTTCTCCTTTACCACTATGTTGGGTTTCCTTGCATCCAGTTTCTTATCCATCTTCATTCTCTGCAATTCTCTTAGGGTCATGATTCCAGTGTTTTTCAGGCACAGTGATGTTGTAGTGTTTACAGAGTTTCCAATGGATGGACTTTGTTATGTCTTTCTATATAGAAATTTTCCACCAACAGAACTTCACAGCTAGCTATGGGGTGAGTCACTATTTCCAGGCCTTTCTTGCAGAATCGATACGTTTGTTTTGCCAGTTGTTTCAAAGTTTTCTGTAAACCATCTCATCTGTAATCTGATATCCTGGGCTACACAGAGTTTCTCTGCTAATTGTTGGTCACTGGAACTGTAAAGCTTCAGGTCATTTACACTCTGATTTTCACCTTCTTTAAGATTCAGTCTAAATCTGTATCCCAAAGAGTTAATTAGAGTACTCATTGGATTAATCGCCATACAAAACATAAGTGGCGACAGGGAATCTCCCTGAAATATTCCTCACTGGATCTTAATGTTAGGAATGATGTACTGACCATTTTCATACTTCAAAAAGAGTATGGTTTGTCACATTTTCATGGTAAACTTAATACATTCTATCAAATCAGGATTTATTTTATACATTTCAAGGCAATTTATTATCTAAGAGCAAGGGACACTGTCCAAAGGTTTCTTATAATCAATCCATGCTATACTGACATTTCTGCTTTTCTTAGTACTGGCCATGAAGGCCTTATTTAACATTAACTGGTCTTTGGTTCCATATACTCCCCTTATATTGCCCCTTTGCTCTATTGCCATGATGGACTCGATATGATCATATATTCCATCTATATCTATTGCAGTGAACAGTTTATAGACTGTAGGTAGACAAGTAATTGGTCTGTAATTATTGGGAATGTTGCCTGGGTCCCCCTTTGGAAGGACAAATGTTTTTCCTGTTATAAACCACTGTGGTGTTGCTTGATCAATTCTTTTTTACAGTTTGCTAGGTCTTGATGGAGTGATGTTAACTGTTTGAGCCTGAGGTTGGTCACCTATTTTTTCTCAGCATTTACTTTTATGTGCACATACTCCCAGAGAAATTTTATAACAGCCTACTTGACTACATTAAATGATGTTGTAAACACTTGAATCATTTATACAATCACTTCCTTATTGTCTAATAAATGCTACCTATTAAGGGAAGCAATATTTTATAACTGATGATAAGCTACTATGGAATCATTAGAAACTGAAACAGATTCATTACTTTAATCATAAACTCCTCGAAAGCCATTCAATATGGTTTGTTTCTATGGTACAGGATGTTTACCAAACTGTCCCTCAGTATTCCATCTAATCAGAATAGTTATAGATCAACTAATAATTCTCTTTAACTTATGATGCACAAAACATATTCATTATATCAAACAGAAATGTTAGTCTCTGAAAGGCTATTGGGTCAAATGAATAACTTGTCTTTTTTTCTTTTTCTTTTTTTTTGTGATACCAAAGTCTGTTTTGTACTTGTTTTTCCAGCATCTTGTTGATGCATGCCTTTGTGGCTTTTGATGTACTTGGTTTTCTGCGGTTCAGATTTGTTAAAATACTCCTATCAACAGTTCAGAGGGCTGAAGGAAGCAAAGTGTTAGTTCATAGTGTGAAAGTCTGGTGTGCTGTCAGAAAAGGGCAAGCTATTAACTTGTGAAATTCTGTCTCTAATATCCTGAAGTTCTTGAGCTGCCAGAACAAAGCTATCTAATGAGTTATAATTTCAAATGGCAGACAAATGTAGCAAGCATATTTAAGTGCAGATCATTCCTTCCTAGGTAGCTACAGTAAGTTGGTAAAACTAGCTCAAGATGATGAGTTTATATGTTTAAATTGATAAAATGAACTATGTACTTGATTCATGCAAAACTGAAAGATTTCCAGCAAATAAATGCAAGCACAGATAGTCTGCCATTTTCCGTACTTACTGTAGCATAATAAACTGTACCAAAACTCATCTATCACATTCATTTTCCCACAGCTATGCAATATATGTGCCTATCCTATGTTCTCTTAAATTCTATTACTGTTTTGGTCTCTAACAAAGATTTTACCCACATAAATTATCTGAATATTGACCCCATTCTGCATATCTATAGTTTCCTTTTTTAAATTTATTTTCATGTAATATCAAGGTTATAAACTAACAATCTATACAACAGAAAATAAGTAAGGGATTATGCTAATGTAGTCCAACCAGAGATGTACATTTCACCAAGCAGCCCCTGCAATATAGGGTGGCCCAGGGAAAGAGGGGGCACACATATAGCTGCTCCAACATTTTATGAGGTGGATTCACCCTGCTCTGGGGGCCCCTTCCAATATTGTGTTTGAAGGCCCTTATTTGGAATGTTCGCTACTGAGTCCAACATACATTTGTAAAAAGTGTTTACTCCTACTACTACTACTGATCATTTGCATAGCACTACTAGGCATACACAGCACTGTTCAGAGACATGTAAGAGAGAGTCCCTGCTCATCAGAGTTTATAATCTAGTCAAAATTGACAATACAATAGCTGGGGACTAGGATATGTCTAGGGGAATGGTAAGGAAACACATAGTTGGACATCAGGAATCTATGTGGATCAGGATCCAAAAGCAGCCTATCCTATGTGCCAAAGAGGTGAGTTTTTAGCTGGATTTGAAAAGGGCCAGAGATGAAGCCCCTTCCTCCCTTTTCTATTTCTGTGGATGTTGGATGACATGACACTCCTCCTCGTTTCCCCAGCTCGCTTCCTTGGGGTCATATTAGACTCTACACTCTCTCTCTTTTTCTGCGCACATCCAACAGATAGCTAAAACCTATTATTTCTTTCTGTATAACATCAGCAAAATTCCTTCCTTCCTTTCTACTCACACTACTAAGACCCTTATCCATGCACTAGTCCCTTTCCACCTGCTCCTCGCTGGTCTCCCTCTGAATCATCTCTATCCTTGGGAACTCCGCTTCTCTGGCAGATCCCTTTTATCTATGCCCTGCCATTTCCAGACTCCGTTCTTTCCACCTTGCTGCTCCATATGCCTGGAACAAACTACCTGAGTCTGTGCGTCAGGCTCCTTCTCTAGTTCTATTCAAATCCAGGCTAAAACCACACCTCTTTGAAGGCACTTTTGGATCTTGTTGTTCCTCACTGTCGTGTCTACTACTTATGTGTATCTTACCATACTGTAGTCCCCATTTCACTGTGTTTTGTCTTGATTAGATTGTATGCTCTGATGAGCAGGGACTGTGTCTTAAATCTATATGTGCAGCATTGCATACGCCTTGTAGTGCTATACAAATGATTATTATTAGTAGTACTCTGTCCAATAAGCTACCATATCACCAGAGGCCTCCCAGTGAATCATTGAAATCAAATGCTTGAGTCGGTATCCAAACTTACAATGCCACACCCCTGTGTACCCATGTAAAAAATGTTCATATGTATAAAAAAACAACTAAATTCAAGAAAATGCTAGATTCCTGTGATATTCCCAGACAAAGGACCAGACGTTATTGGGTCAGGTTTTAAAATACTGAAAAATAATGCTTACCTTTTGTTTGGCGACAAGAGCATTCTGCATTACCAATTCCCTAGAGAAGCCACTTATGAAATGTCTTATATGAAAAACAAAAAGCAGAGGGAAGCAGGCAACACTACAGGAGAGTAGACTGCTCAGACTTGTGCTCTGTATCCTAAGTCTGAGAAGGGAGGAAACACAAATATATAACATATACAGGAGAGGAGACAGCTCAGAGTTTGTGCTCTGTGTCGGAGAGTGAGATGGAGAGAGCAGAGATAACAGATATAGGAGAAGAGAGGAGACAGCTGACATCATCTGCTCCGTGTCCTGAGAGAAAGAGAGGAGAGCACACACAGGAGAAGAGACAACTCACAGCATGTGCTCTGTGTCCTGAGAGTGAAGAGATGACTTACAGCATGTGCTCTGCTTCATGAGAGCATGAGATAGTGAGGCCATACCTATGTAACTGGAATCTTTGGTAGGGGATAGGATGAGTAAGAGAAAGCAGACGGGAAGGGCAGACTCAAGAGAGGGCATAGGTTTTTCTCTCTGATATTTGAATTGCTTGTCTCATATATAAGCACCACCTCATGTGCTCCTGGTGGTGAACAAGTAGGGTCGAGCTGTCATTAATTATAACATATTGATCTGTTAATGCTTCTCATTGCCCCCAGAGTTACATGAATCAGTCAATATGTAGAGGCGCCCTGATGGATTGCTCATTAATGTGACTTCATCGATAACTCTAGTTGCTGCTTATTGTTCCAATCCTTCCCCCCATATGGAAGCTTATTTTAGAATATCTTCTTTAGATTTTGGGGGGGAAGATTTAATTTGGATGGAGTCTTCACAAAATTGATTACAGTTGGCACCTGCCCAAAAGGTACATTGTCTGAATGCACATTTTGCATTTAATCAAACATGGGGAAACTGCTAGGTACGTATGACCTAGATTGGCCACTGTTGGAAACAGAATACTGGGCTTGATGGACCTTGGTCTGACCCAGTATGGCATATCTTATGTTCTTATGTTCTTATACTATTGTCAGATAAATCTCTAAGTATCTTGTGATTTCCTGACTGGATCCATTAAGAGAGATTTCATGAAGCTGTATAGCAACCCCAAGTTTCCCTTGTTAAAGAATATCACCCCCAAGTTGATCCTATTGGATCTGTAACTTCTGGAGTTCATTGTGGATAACACGTTAAAACCCTCGACCCAGTGTGCAGCGGCGGCCAAGAGAGCAAATAAAATGCTAGGTATCATAAGGAAAGGAATGGGAAATAAAACAAAAGATATTATAATGCTTCTATATCGTTCTATGGTGAGACCGCACCTTGAATATCGTGTGCAATTCTGGTCACCGTATCTTAAAAAGGATATAGCGTTATTAGAAAAGGTTCAGAGAAGAGCCATCAAAATGGTAAGGGGGATGGAAGGATACTCCTATGAAGAAAGGCTAAAAAGGTTAGGGCTCTTTAACCTGGAAAAGAAACGGCTGAGGGGAGATATGATAGAAGTCTATAAATTAATGAACGGAGTGGAACGGGTAAACGTAGATCGATTGTTTACATTATCAGAATATAAAAAGACTAGGGGACATGCAATGAAGCTACAGGGTAAACTATTTAAGACTAATAAAAGAAAATATTTTTTCACTCAACGTGTAATCAAACTCTGGAATTTGTTACCGGAGGATGTAGTAAAGGCTGTTAGTGTAGCTGGGTTTAAAAAAGGTTTGGACAAGTTCCTGGAGGAAAGGTCCATAAACCATTATTAAGAAGGGACCTAGCATATCAGTGCTTGACCCAGTGCAAGCATTGTGGAACCTGTGTCTTTTGGGGAAACTGCTAGGTACATAAGACCTGGATTGGCCACTTTTGAAAACAGGATACTGGGCTTGATGGACCTTGGTCTGACCCAGTATGGAATATCGTATGTTCTTATGTTATATAGGCTCAAGTAATTTGTTCCAGGCATAAGGAGCAGCAAGGTGGAAAGATCAAAATCTGGAGTTGGGAGTGGAAGAGAAGGGCACAGATCGAAGGGATCTGCCAGAAGAGCGGAAAACCTGAGGAGGGGTACAGGGAGAGACAAGAGAGGAAATGTAGTGAGAAGCAGCAGAATGAATGCACTTATAGGTTAGTAGGAGAAGTTTGAACTGGATATGGAAATGGAGATAGAGCAAAAAGGGGTTACATTAGCATATTGAGGCTGGTGAAAGATTAGCCTTGCAGCTGAATTTTGAACAGATTGAAAGGGAGATTATTCACAGGGAGACCAGCAAGGGAGAGGCTTCCATAGTCTAGATGGGAGGTGACTTAAAAATGGATAAGGTTCTTAGTAGTGTGTTCAGAAAGGAAGGGAAAAATTTTGTTGATGCTGTAGAGAAAGAAACAGGTTTTAGCTAGCAGTTGGATGTGTCTGGAGAAGGAGAGGGAGGAGTCAAAGATGACCCCAAGGTTGCAAGCCGAGGAAACATGAAGGAACAGAACATTAGCTCCAGAAATAAAGAAAGGAGGAAGGGGGTAACTGAGTTTAGGAGGAAAGATAGGAAGCTTGGTTTTGGCTATGTTCAATTCCAAATGGTGATGAAACATCCAGGTAGCAATGTCAGATAGGCAGACAGAGATATGGGCCTGGATTCCCAGAAAGATTTCGGGTGTAGAGAGGTAGCTCTGGGAGTCATCAGCGCAAAGATGGTATTGAAAACCATGGGAGCAGAGCAGTGCACCAAGAGACTGGGTATAGAGACAGAAAGGTAGTGGTCTGAAGACACGACTTTGGAGTACACCAACTGAGAGTGGGCTAGCAGTAGAGGAGGATCCACCAGAACATACACTAAAAGTGTGGTGAGAGCGATAAGAGGAGAACCAGAATAGAACAGAGTCCTTAAAATCAAGTGAGGACAAGGGTTTTGGGAAGGCTATATTTAGAGGAAATGGGGTGGGTGAGGGTGAGAGGGTGTTTAGAAGCATGAGATGCATGTGCATATTATAGCATGTGTAAGTGTGGGGGAACATGGGGGATGGATGTTTAGAGTATGTGTATTGTTAGGTGGATTGTGGGGTGATAGTTATGTGGGGTATTATGTGTGCAGGGGTGAAATGTTCATTTTTGGGGATTAACATTGTGTGCATGTGTGATCACCAAAGCATTTAGTTGTAAGAATGTACTCTATGTGTTGGGGTAGTTGTGTACATGTGGGATGTGTAAGGGATTTTGCATAGGGGGAGGCATTTGGAGGTGTGAGGTGGATAAGTTGTGTGGGGGATGAATGTGCATGGGGGGTTTCAGTTGGTAGGAGTTATGTCTGAGGAGGTTTGTGTAAGAGCAGGGTGGAGCAGGCTTTTATGTAGAGGAGTTATGGGGGGGGGGGTGTTTTAGGAGGTACAGTACATGTGTGTAGGTAAGGATATAGTTGTGGGAGATATGAAGGACCATGTGAATAACTTGGCTGGTGGGTATGCATGTGGGATGTATGAACATAAGAACAAAGAAATGCCTTACTGTGTCAGTCCAAGGTTCATCAAGCCCAGTATCCTGTTTCCTGGCAGGTTACCAAAGAGGCACACAGGTTCCACAATGCTTGTCCTGGGGCAAGTAATGGATTTCCCGGGTCCTCTTTAATAATAGATATGGAGCTTTCCTCCAGGAACCTGTCCAAACATTTTTTAAATACACTACACTAATAGCTTTTACTGCATCATCCAGTAATGATTTCCAGAGTTTGATTACACATTCAGTAAAAAAATATTTTCTCTTATTAGTCTTAAATGAGTTGTATTGTAGCTTCATTGTGTCCCCTCTAGTCTTTCTACATTTTAATGGTGTAAACAACCAAACTATGTTTACCCATTCCACTCCATTAATTAATTTATAGAACTCTATCATATCCCCCCTCAGTCATCTCTTTTCCAAGTTGAAGAGCCCTAGCCTTTTAGGCCTCTCCTCATAGGGGTATCCGATGAATATAAGTACATATGCAGGTAAATTTAAAAATGTTTGGAGATAGCACCAACTTTCAGCAACTTCATCAGTTATTTTCCCTGTTTCTTTCTTTGTTGGTGGTTGTAAATCTAGGTTTTCTGGGGCTATGTGTGTGTGTGTATGTATGTGTGGGTGTGAGACAACCATGTATAGTGGTTGACAGTACATGTGTGAGATGCAATTGGTGAATGAGAGATCATGCATTTGTGACAGGGTAGACAGTTGTTCATGGAGGGGAGTATCTGTGGATATGCCTGCAGGGTAATATGTGGGAGGACTGATTTGTGTACATGTTTGGGCAGATAGATGGCTAGTGGGTAGAAATTTGCAGGAATGTATGCAGGGCACCTCTGGGTATTTTTTTTGGGGGGGTGGCAATGTTTGTGGTTATGAATATATGTTAGGGTGTGTGAGGGTAAGGGGGAGTGATGAATGTGGAAAGTATTGAGATTTCTGTGCATGGGAGGTATGTGTGTTGTTTTTTTTTTACGTGGGGGAGCTTATATTATGGAAAGCGTGTTTGGGGTTATGCATGTGCATAGGGGTGTGGTTGAGTATTGGGAATGAATGTGTGTATGCATGTATGTGCACATCAGTGAGTAAGAAAATTGGTGCTAGTGGATTTTATGTTGAGTTGCATTTAGGGGTTACAAGTATGAGTTCTGAGGAACATGGCTATGTGTTTATAAGTGAGTGCGTGGTTATGGGGATCTGTGAGGGGGTATGGATGTGGGTGAATGGTTAGGGTAGCTAAGAGTGCATGTAGGATGTGTTTATGGGAGGGTCAATGTGGGAAAAGAATGTGCAAATTAAGAAACATGGGGGGGGGGCGGAGCCTGATGTCCAGCGGGTTAGACGCTTTGCGCTGAAGCTCCCGAGGGGCCTACTCAGAATCCTGACTTAATACCTACATTAACCTAATATTTTGCTCAGAACTTACCGGGGTGCCTCGGGGGAGACGGCGGCCCATAAACCAGCGCGCTTAGACTTCGGATCTCCCTCTTCTTCACACGGAAAACGTTCCAAGACAGAGCTGCCTTCCCCACAAAAGATGGTGCCATTTCGGGATAACCCCGAAATGCAACAGGAGATCTTGGAGGAAATACGTGGTGTGAAGGAACTGGTGCAGTCCAACGGAGAAGCGCTCCGAGCCATGAGAGAAGATTTTGGTGTGCTTCAGGATCGTTTTGAAGGTCTTTCATTACGGCAGGACAATATGGCGGGGGTCCTCGACTCGCACGTGGTGCGCTTGGTGAAACTGGATGAGGCTGAGCGTCAGATACAGAATCTACAAAAAGAGTTAGAGGATAGCAATAATGGAGCCCGTCGCAACAATGTAAGGCTCATCGGTGTACCGGAGGGCGCGGAAGCAGGAGATATGAGAGAATTCCTGGTCAAAACTCTTCCCTCCTTGCTGAAGATTACTTTTCACAGAGATCTGGAAATTGACCGAGCACATCGTGTTCCTACCAGCATGGCGCTCAATCGGACGACCCCCCGGCCCATCATTTTCGTCTACTGAGATATCAGCAAGTTGAGCAAATTCTAAATGCTGCCCGGGCGAATCGTCATTTGGAGTTTGAAAATCATAAAGTCTCCTTCTTCCCTGACTTGGCTAAGCCCACAGCTGACCGTCGGAAGAGACTCCTTGCTTTTCGACCTAGACTTCAACAGTTACAGGCTCGCTTCGGCATCTTATATCCTGCGAAGCTCAGAGTGACTCTCCATAACCAAACTCGTACCTTCGAAGATCCTGATTTGCTAGCAACATTTCTAGCTTCTAAAGAAGCAGACCAGATGCGCTAATCCAACAGCTTGGATGGAATCCGCTGGAACTGTCCGCCATTTTGAATGGCCCGATGCGGTGATCGCTGCCTGAAACGGAGACTGCTTGGACTTTTCTTTCTCTTTATATATACCTTATTGGTCTCCTTTCTTTCCACGATGAGATCCTTGGTTAGTTTCGGAGCCTGTATAGCATTGTAGGATTTATGTTTCAATTCAGGCCTTCTCTGGGGTTTCTCCCCGCAGACATCAGGCCGCCAGTAATTTCTGGGGTTTTGCTTCTTCTCTAAGGCACTCCGGTGCTTATTTTGTTATAAGGGGCGCTTCATGGTTTTCCTTAGTTTAATTCCTATCATGTTGTTTCTGCAGTCATTTACTGGTACTATGAGCGACATTGTGTACCTCTGTGCGCTATTATGTTTCTTTTTCAGATTGTTTAACTATTTGGCATGGCTTTATGTACGTTATCATTACTGACTGTAAAAGGCATCAATAGTCCATTCCAAAGAAGGACAATCCCTAGCTCTCTTAATCATGATTATTCTGAGTTAGTGTTTTTTCAGGAGGCCCATTTACTGGGCATAGCTATTTCCTATCTCCTTCATTACGACCATACTGGAAATTGGCTCCCATCTGAACCTCAATGATTGGTGGAATTATGTCCATTTTACTGTAATTATGAGCAACTACCTCGTATGTCAATCTCTTCCACTCAAGCCCTTCACTGCTTGTTTAAAAGGAAGGTGTTCCATGATTATGTTCTAACTGCTAACTGCTCTCATTTGGCTGTTTACTTTTGTATACATTTCTGCCACAGGATCAGCCTGTATCATCAATACCATTTCTGCTTGTTTGCTGTACAATAACTGATGTGTGTAAGCGCTTATGTGATGACTCTTATTAGCTTAGAGAAGAAGCATAGGGGTGGGGGGTAATTGGGGTTGTTTTCCTTATTGTATGTGTGTATTTGTATCTTTTGGTGTGTTGTTACTTTTGTTTGTTGTAAAATGAAAATAAATGTCTTAAAAAAAAAAAAAGAAACATGGGGGGGGGGAGGTGAATCTTCCATTAGTTAGTTTCATTGTTTCTCTAGGGTGGGTGTAAGTATGAGTCTGTGTGTGCTGGGGCAACTCCTGTGCGTGTGAGCTGGGGAACTTGTGGGAGTGGGAGGGTCATTAATAAAAGAGGTTCAGAACTGAGGGTGTGGCCCCCCTTAGAGCTGAATGAGATGCTGAGATGGAAAGACAAAGGGGATTATGGTATTTCAGTTTTGTTAGATTTGTCATCTGTTTTTGATACAGTTTGCCATAAATGGTTACTGGCCAGCCTTCAATGAAGGGTATTGATTGTGATCTTTCAATGTATAATTAAATGGACAAAGATCTAAAAATTACAAGTGCAGGATAGGCGTGCCACAGGGATCTCTGTTATCCCATTTTTGTTCCATATCTATTTCAGCTTTTTAGTTAGTTATATTAGAAAATTAGGATTCTCTCCCTATACTGTATTTATGATGATGATGTTCAATTTTTTTATTCCCATGAAGAAATCCTTTAAGGAGTTGTTGGAACAATTGAATCAGGGTCTATGTACCCTGGGGAATTGGTTGAGGGATAATAAATTGAAAATGAATGTAGAGAAAACTGAAATGTTATGGAGATGATTTTAAATCAATTCAAATTTTGGGACAGAGGATGGATATTTCCTCTGAGGTGCATAGTTTGGGTGGTCATTTTTGGTTCAAATTTTATTTTTTAATCACATGTGCAAAATGTCCAAAAAAAGGCATGGTATAAGTTACAGTTAGACAACTGAGATCAGTTTTGAGATCGTATGATTTTCATTTGATGGTCTTACATCATTTGGACTATTGTAATTAATTATTTATTAGAATGTCTAAGAAGTTAGTATATAAACAGCAACATATTCAAAATACTGCAGCAAAAAAATGATTAGCCACAGTACTTATAGGGAGAGAGTAGCCCAATTGTTATTCAACCTTCATTGGTTGCCACTCGAAGAAAGAGTATTGTTCAAAATGCCTTGTCTTGCGTTTAAAGAAATTCACAAGATTGGTCCTACATACCTATGAGATGAATTGATTGCTTTTTCGTCATTGAGATCTTCATGATCTGCAACTCATTGTAGACTGATACTATTGTCTGTCTCTTCTTTTTATCAAATGAGAATTAAGGAAAAATGTTTTACTGGGACGGTTCCTAAATTATGGAACAGTTTATCAGTAGAGATTAAGAATTCTGTAGATTATCAACAATTTCAAAAATTATTGAAGACCTCGGTGTTTCAGAAATATTTCTCAAAGTTTGTTTGATGTACCAATGATTTTATAATGTAATTTTATAAGGTTTGAACTCTGCATTGTATGTTTTTGACTGTAAAATAGGATTATAAGTGATGTAATTGAATTACTCCAATGTTCTAGTAGGAAGCAGAAGCATCCATGGATACCTGTTCCCTACAGTAGTAGTATTCTCGCCAAATTCTCTACATTGAAAAACTGTCCAGCCTACTACTACTACTACTACTTCTTATCATTTATTTAGTGCTACAAGGCATACGCAGAACTGTACATATAAATGCAAGAGATAGACCCTGCTCATCAGAGTTTACAATCTAATCAATACGAATAACATCACAAAACTGGGGACTAGAGTATGGTGACATACACATAAGTGGTGAACAAGAGAATGAGGGGCATCAGGATCCAAAGGCAGCACTGAAGAGATAGGTTTTTTCTCCTGGATTTGAATAGGGCTAGGGAAGGATTCTGACATATTGACTCAGGTAATTTGTTCCAGGCATATGAAACGGCAAGGTGGCATGAACAGTCAGGAGTTGGTAATGGCAGAGAAAGACACACATAAAAAATGATCTTCCAGAGAAGTGGAATTCCCGAGCAATGGTGTAGGGTGAGAAAAGAGAAGAAAGGTAGTGAGGAGTCACAGAATGAATGGGCTTATAGGTCAGTCGAAATTTGAACTGGATGTGGAAATAGATAAGGAGCTAATGAAGTGACCTGAGTACAAGGGTTACGTGAGCATAAGATCTGTGAGAAGCAGCTTGCAATAGTCAAGACAGAAGGCAACTAAAGAGTGGATAAGAGTCTTAGTAACATATCTGGAAAGGAAGGGACACATTTTGCTGATGTCATAGAGGAAGAAATAATAGGTTTTAGCTATCTGTTGGATGTGTGCAGAGAGAGAGCGTAGAGTCAAAGATTACCCCAAGAATGGGAGCTGAGAAAACAGGGAGCAGTTTAGTGTTATCCACAGAAACAGAGAAAGGAGGGAAGGGGGAGGAAGGTTTAGGGGAAAAGATAAGGTGTCAGTTTCAGATGACAGTGAGACATCCAACTAGACCCAGCTTCCTCACGATGATAGGAGTCTCCCAAGTTAGTGGTATGGATCAACATGCTATGGTTCTTCCCCAAAGCTGCTCCTGCAATACAGTCTCCAGCAGCTGCTGACTGTAGCTTCTGAATTCCTTCTTATGGTTGGGGCAAAGGAACGGATACAAAGGATCATCAGCTCATCCTTTTAGAATCTGGTAATGGCCAATGCTTTGAAAAAAAAGCCAAGCAATGGGAACTGGTATCATCGCAACACAAGTCTCTTCAAGAAGTCTAGTGCCAAAACCGCTGCTTCCACCTTCACCACTAAGATTACAAATCAGTTCATAGGCTAAAATCAACGAATTTTAAGCACTGTCCAATGTCCCATGTAGTGCATGATTTTAATGCTAAATATTTGCCACCTTGATTGAAGGATAAGGCGGGATATAAATACTTTTAAACAAATAAATAAATGAATATTTAAATCAAGGTACTGGGCAATGTCAGAGCTGCAAGACATCTTTCAGCTTTTTATAAATCCTGTGCTTATCTGAGCTCTTTTTAAATTAGCACCACTTATTAAATTACTAAAAAAAAAAAAAAATCACTACCTCTAAACCCTTAGCACCAGTGTTAACCTTTGATAAATGAGCCCTCTAGAGTCATTATAATTCTTAATAATCTTACATACTCATGCATCATTAATTCAACTCATGGAAAACTCTCTATGACTGGAGATCTCAAAAGCATGGCTTATAATTACTGGAACATAAGCACACTGTAATATGTCTCTGCTGGAGAAAATGCCTGCCTCAATGATTTTATCAAAATGATCTGCCTTTAGAATTACAGGATTATTTACACTAAGAAAACAAAAATGAATGTGCATCTTGTATTTCTGTCCCAGCATTATTCTAAACAACTATGAAACTGCATAAATCTGTGCAATTTGCATGCCAACAGAGTTAAGAAAAAAGCAGGAACAATGCAACATGTTGCCTTTTGAACAGAAGTCTTTTATTAGTTTTTCAACTATAGTGTTTCAAGTGATATGCCTGCTAAGGTAGTTAAGGGCTAGCAAGCATATAGGTTGCTGCTGATGACAGGCAAGATTGAAAATTACAGTTTATTTGTAACAATTCACAATGAAATAGTACAAAGGCCATTCTTTGAAGTGTTAGCCTACTGGAGAGTAAATTCCAGCTTGGTGCATTGATCATGCACTTTAAAGCAACACTTCTACCTACAGCAACTGACGTCCGAGACAATATGACACATAATAGTGCAGAACTACTTAGAAACAGCCAAATCCACAATTTCTAATTCACCATTCTGGATTGGGGATCCTTTTTTTTTTAAAATTATGCACTTTAATCATGAATTGCTTTAGAAAATAGACTTCATACACTTTTGAGAATGAAAAAGGAACAGAGTTTAACAGGAAGATGTAACTAAATTGTTGAACTGAAAATGATATGTGGTAAAGAAGCAAAAAAAGAGAAAAGATACTCCTCATTCCTTGAAATAGCTCAGTGATGAAATGCAGTGGGAAAGATTTACTTAAAGATGCTACTGCAACATCATGGGACATGTTTATTAAAGGTTAACATGTGTTACTGACATTAAAGTACGTTAATGTCCATTTAAACCTTTAGTAAACATGCCCCTATGCGTAAGCCTGTACTAATGTGCGTTGTTTACTACAACTCCTATTTTATGCAATGGGATCTATTTACTAATAAAACAACTGCTTAACAACTTTAAAACCGCCGCTCCGGGGAAGATCAGTAAAACTGAGGGATCAGCGGAGGCAGCAGCCATGATCGTGGACTTTGGGCGGGAGTTTCCCCTCACCTCAAACAACTGCCAATCAGCCCTGCTTAACAACTTTAAAACTGCCGCTCCGGAGGCACGCCCGTGCCTTGCGGGCCCGCGCCTGAGGGCCTCGCAAGAGGGCCCTTTGGCGTGGCCCTTAGGCGTTGGACTATGCGGGACCAGAGAAACGGCTGTATTTATGAATGGTTACTTTGCTGGTATGCATGTTTTAGGTTAAATGTTATATGGTGTGTATATTCTTTCCCCTTTGTTATGTGCCACCAGTGCGTACTGCTTGATGTAATGTAAAACCGGTGTTTGTTTCCCTTCCTTTGTATATCCTTTGTCTTGTATTGTACCACTTTGATTGAAGGAAAAGGTGGAATACAAAACTTGTCAAATAAATAAATAAATAAATAAATAAAACAATAAAACACATTCCCAGGGAGGAGCTGATTTGGAGCATTGCACACCTGGCCTGGAACTGGTCTGAGCCAGTTTTTGCAGAAGCTGAGAAGCTCCATTACGCTAAGAACAAATCTTTCTATCTTTTCTGCTGGCTTAAATCTATAAATTCTAACTGTTTATTTTTTTGGGGGGGTTACTATTATAGCTTTCAACTGTGGTTTTAGACTAAGCTTGGGGGCATTTGGACTACTCTCCTTGTATAGACTTACATCAGATATCAGTGTGTGTGGCAGATGGAGAGTTAACTAGGTTTTTACCCTTGCTGCACTGGTTGGTGAAACCCTTTTCCCAGGGAGGAGCTGATCTGGAGCATTGCACACCTGGCCTGGCACTGGTCTGAGCCAGTTTTTGCAGAAGCTGAGAAGCCTCCATTAAGCTAAAAACAAATCTTTCTATCTTCTCTGCTGGCTTAAATCTATAAATTCTAAGTGTTGATTTTTGGGGGGACTACTATTATAGCTTTCAACTGTGGTTTTAGACTAAGCTTGGGGTCATTTGGACTGCTTTCCTTGTATAGACTTACATCAGATATCTGTGTGTGCCCATGGTTCAGGAACAGCCTACTCGCCAGAGACACTTAGGTTCCCGCCCACCCTACCCCTTACCTTACCCACCCCAGGGGCTACATTGCCTTTATAGGGGTCACATACGTGCCATCTATCCTTTCTTACTTGGGTTAAAAGTCCACATCTTCTTCATCCTTTCTTCTTCTTCTTCCTCTCCTGGGACTGCTTAACTAACATGTCGAGTATTCAGTGCAATAACTGCGGTACTTTCATTTCAAGACGAATCATTTGGAGCCTAAGAGCTTGTCCTATGTGCCTCAGGTCAGCTGCCATGCATGACGAACTGACTCTACTAAGGAAAGACCTAGCTGCCATGCATAAAGAAGTGACTCTACTGAGGGAGGAAATAGCTGCAATGAAACACAACTCTTCTAGGATAGAAACTGAACAAAGTCTAACACCGCTCCCACAAAGAACCAAACACCCCAGGAACAAATGGATCACGGTGGGTTCTAGAAGATTGTGACCTGTAACGCAGAGACATCCTATACATCAAGAGATATCCCTGCATAATGCCTTCTCTGCCTTGGCTAATGAGGATGCTCAATCCAAAGAAACCTAAGGGCCCGTAAATGAGTCAGACAATGCCCAATTTCCTGCTAAAGCACTAAATATAAAGAAAACCTCACCAAACAGAAAACTACTACTACTTGGAGATTCCTTCATCAGAGGCACCAACTTGGGAACACAGTTCAAAGGAGAGAAGATAGTCATGTGCCTACCATGCTCGACAGCCAGCAGAAATACAAACCAAATTGTTGAAGTACTTAGCGCAAAAGGTGAACACTTCAAACTTGATGTTGTTATCCACTTGGGCACAAATGACCTGGCTAGAAACAGTGCCTCTATAGTCCAAAAGGACTTCCAATCTCTGGGAGAGAAACTCAAGCCCATTGTTAACACTGTTGCATTCTCAGAGGTTCTGCCTGTTCTTGGTAAGGGGACAAAAAGGCTGCATCACATTAACAGCTTTAATACATGACTCCAGACCTGGTGCAAACAAGAAGGATTCAGATTTATTGGCGACTGGGGAAACAGATGGACCAACAAGAGACTATACTGTGCTGATGGACTACATCTTTCTGTCACAGGAAAAATAATCTTAAGTTTAAAATTCAGGCAGTATGTGCATATGCATTTAAACTAGGAAAAGGGGTTGACGGATGTGGAAGGTGAAGACCAGCATGCCACCCCCTGCAAAAGCAGAATAATATAAAAAACAGCCACACTTTTACATCACACATTAAAAACAAGTGGGGAGATGTGGGCAGAACAAAATCAATTCAAAATACACAGAAGCCAGATAAATGCTAGAAAGCAATGAGCACAAATGCTCGAAGCTTAGCCAACAAAGTTCCGGACCTGGAAGCCCTAATGGTGGAAATGGATTTGGATATTGTGGCCATTACAGAAACATGGTTTAATGAATTGCATGATTGGGATATAGCCATAGCTGGCTATAATCTATTCAGAAGAGACAGAGAAAATGGAAAAGGAGGAAGAGTAGCCTTGTATGTCAAAAGCAATATTAATCTGACTACAAACTTTGCTCCATTCACTCACTATACCAAAAAACGCTGTTGTATTCAAGGAACAGGTCTCAGACTAATACGGGGAGGAATCTTATGAGGCAAAGCCCCTGAACACCAATCCCCTTCTTTGCATCAAGGACCTGTGTTTTCCCTCTTTTCTTTTAATTCAAAAAATCATTTTGCCAATGTCTTTTAATATTGCAAAATCCAGCTTCTGTATCCCTCTAATTGCATTCTACTGCAAAATCAAATTTTTATGTTGCAAAGTGTTTCTAATTAATAAAAAGTCCAATGTCTTTCAAACTCTACTCGTTCATAACCCTTGCAGTAATAAAAATGATAGCTGGAAATGCTTATCTGAAACTCAGAACTTGAATCCCAACGCAAATCAATAGCGCTTGTGCGTTTCACCGTGCAAACGGCTTCTTCGGGGGAATCCAATTCGATGGCGACATGCAGCTTCTTCTCAATGCTCTTCTCTCATTCTCTCAGAATTGCCGTTCTCAAAAAAACGCTGCGCATGCCATATTAAAGCATGCCATATTAAAGCAATATTAAAGCTACTGAAATGCAGGGGACATGGGGAAAAGAAGAAGCGCTCTGGATTGTGTTGGAAAGAGGAGATGGCACTGTCATCCATACTGCTGTAGTCTACAGACCTCCGACTCAAATTGAAGAAATAGATAACGATTTGATTATAGATATTGCCAAGATAGCCACAAAGGAGGAAACAATCATTTTGGGTGACTTTAATCTACCTGATGTGGATTGGATTACTCCTTCTGCACATCTGGAAAGAAGCAAAAAAATTGTAGATGCTCTCCAATATGCATCACTTAGACAAATGGTGATAGAACCAACCAGGAAAAGCTCAACACTGGATTTAAGAGCTCTCCAACGGTGATAGCATGTTGAATGTCTGCGTGAGTGCCCCTGTGAGCAACAATGATCATCACACGGTGTGGTTTGAGATAAAAGCCAAGGTACAGGCCAAACATAGCAAGCTCAAAGTCCTAAACTTCAAAAACACTGACTTCAATAAAATGGCCGAGTACCTAAAGGAGGAGATGACGGGGTGGAAGGAGAAAAAGGAAGTGGAATTGCAATGGGCTAAACTGAAGGTGGCAATAAAAGAGGCAACAGACAAATATGTAAAAGTAAACAAAAACAAGAGGAGAAGGAAACTTATTTGGTTTTCCAAAGAAGTGGCTGCTCAAATAAAGGCAAAAAACACATCTTTCACAAAATTCAAAAACTTGCAAACAGAAGAACACAGAAATGAATACAGTATCAAACTCAAAGAGTCAAAAAGAGGAATAAGGATAGAAAAATCAAAGGCAGAGGAAAAGATGGCTAAAGATGTTAAGGGTGGCGACAAAACTTTCTTCAGGTATATTCGGGAAAGGAAGAAGATCAGAGTTTTAATTGCAGGACTCAGAAGTGCTGGGAAAGGACTCGTGGAAAGTGATAGAGAGAAAGCGAAATTGCTAAACAAATACTTCTGCTCTGTTTTTACTAAAGAAAATCCTGGAGATGAACCAGCTGTGACTCCCAAATATAAAAATGGGAATGTAGTAGATGCCACACCATTCAAGAAGATGTGGTGTTGGAACAACTTGCTAAACTGAAAGTGGAAAACACCATGGGACCGGATAGGATACATCCCAGGATACTGAAAGAGCTCAGAGAGGTTCTTGCAGGACCGTTAAAGGATGTATTCAACAGATCCTTGGAAACAGGAGAGGTTCCTCCGGACTGGAGAATGGCTGATGTCGTACCTCTACACAAAAGTGATGACAGGGAAGAAGTGTCAAACTACAGACCCGTGAGCCTTACCTCGGTGGCGGGAAAAGTAATGGAGGCGCTCCTGAAAGAGCGAATAGTGAACTTTCTCAAAACCAACAGGTTGCAAGATCCGAGGCAACATGGTTTTACTGAATGATGGTCTTGCAAACAAATCTGATTGAGTTCTTTGACTGGGTGGCCAAGGAACTAGATCAGGGGCATGCGATGGATGTCATCTACCTGGATTTCAGCAAAGCCTTTGATACTGTTCCTCATAGGAGGCTTGTCAAACTCAGTAGCTTGGGGATGGGTACCAAGATGGTAAACTGGATTAGAAATTGGTTGACTGACAGACGACAGAAGGTTATGGTACATGGAGTTCACTTGGATGAAAGGAAGGTGATTAGCGGGGTGCCCCAGGGTTCAGCCCTGGGCCCGGCACTGTTCAATGTATTTTTGAGTGATATTGCTGAAGGACTGAATGGAAAAGTCTGTCTTTTTGCAGATGACACAAAAATTTGTAACAGAGTGGACGCCCCCGAGGGAGTGGATAACATGAGGAATGATCTACAAAAGCTGGAAGAATGGTCTAATGCTTGGCAATTACGATTTAATGTGAAAAAGTGCAGTGTCATGAACTTAGGTAGCAGAAATCCAAGGGAAATGTACGCAATGGGGGCGAGAGGTTGGTGTGCATGGTTCAGGAGAAAGACCTTGGTGTGATTATCTCTGATGATCTCAAGGTGGCAAAACAGTGCGACAAGGTGGTGGCAAAAGTCAGGAGGATGATGGGCTGCATACAAAGAGGGATTATCAGCAGAAAGGAAGAGGTACTTATGCCACTGTACAGGTCACTGATGAGGCCTCAGCTGGAATACTGTGTTTAGTTTTGGAGACCATATCTTGCAAAAGATGTAAAAAGACTGGAAACTGTTCAGAGGAAGGTGACCAAAATGATTTGGATCCTGCATAAGAAACCTTATGAGAAGAGACTTGAGAACCTAAATATGTACACTTTGGAGGAGAGGAGGGGAGGAGATATGGTTCAGACCTTTAAATACTTAAAGAGGAACAATGAACAAACAAACCTCTTCCAAAGACAGGGAAGCTGCAAAACTAGAGGGCATAACATGAAGGTGCAAGGTGGAAAATTGAAGGGCAAATGTCAGGAAATATTTTTTTCACTGAAAGGGTGGTGGATGCTTGGAATGCTCTCCTGATGGAAGTGGTGGGGGAAAACATGGTGACGGAATTCAAAACAGCATGGGACAAGCACAGCGGATCCCTTTACAGCAATAGGATAAACATAAAGTAAACTGAGCCATCTAACTTCTCAACAAATAGGGGTGTCCTACATGGAGTGGTGGGTCCACCCCTAAACAAAGACATGAGGAGGGGTGGCCTGCACAGAGCGACAGGTGCACCTACTCTTGCCGTATCTTGCTGGGCAGACTGGATGGACCATGCTGGTCTTTATCTGCCGTCATTTACTATATTACTATGTTACTATGTTACATTAACAGCATTAATGATGTTTTAAAGGATTAACTGACTTTTTCTTTTTGCCTCTCTTTTTAGATAATATTGATTATTGCTGCTGTTGAGAACTGGTTTTATTTCCTACATTCCTACCTGGAGAAGCTTGATTGGGCGGTTGGCCTTAAGACACCGCATCTCATGTCAATTAGGGCAGAAACACCTTCTCCCTATACAAGCTTTGCCTTCCACGGCATCATCAAACTTCCCAAGAGGACTTGTGGAGGGTAATTTTATAACAGAGTGGCCAAGTTAATAAGACAGAAAAGCACCAATTTTAAGTTTATTTTATAAAGACCCATAGGGGTATGTTTATTTTTTATTTATTTTTATTTAACAGTCACTTATATACCGCTACCTTCCACAGATCAGGTGCGGTTTACATAAAACAGGTAAAGAAACAGTGTAACATATCTGTTTTTACATTAAACATCATTTGAGTTATGTACATCTTAACTTTAACAATTAAAGATCATGTTTACTTAGGGGTGGTAAGGGGTGGTAAGGGAGCAAAGGTGCCGTTAATGGGCGTTATCAGCTCATGTGAGCGGTTAACACCGCAGAATGCACTGATAATGCTCGATTAACGTGTGGAACCCGGGCTCACAGCATTAAGGTAAAAGGAGGTGGATAGTGGGCATTAATGGGGCAGGGAGTGGGCGAGGATAGGCTGTGCTCCCTTAATGCTGGGTTGTGTTACCGTGCGATAGACCTCCCTGTACTGGAAACCCTAATGCCATCTGAAAGCTCATGGTAAGGGCAATATCTGAGAGGAGAGAGCCTGTTTAAATGAATGCAATGTTCTCCAGCCACTGGGGATCCCAAACTAATGATAGTAGTGCTCCACTGGCAGCAACAGCATGATGCCCATTAAGAAAGAGCACAATGTTGCTGGTGCCAAATTTCCCCAGGAGGTGCCATGTGTGTGAAGCAGTGGGGCTGGCTGGTCCACTGAGAAGACAAGTCTGCTGCCTAGGGTGTACATCAGGGATGTCTGGTAGAACTCCACTGTGATAGTGTCAGCACACAGACATGCTGCTGCAGTCATAAAGATGTCGCAGCACTCCCACAGCCACCATGCTGCCTTGTCAACCTTGTGTGAGGGTGTTGGTGCCGGTTGCAATGGCTGTGGCCTGCTGCGGATGAAATCTGCTGTGGACGAAATCTATGTCAGATGATTATGAAGTGATTCTGATCTGGTGGATCATAGCGCGATGTCAGTGCTTTGAAGTAAGTTCTAGCAACCTCTGAGGTTGTTGGTGTAAGTATATTTTAGGTTTGGCTTAGTTTGATTTGTCAGTGCAGTTTTTTGGTGAGCTAACTAATCATGGTACTTTGCTGTAATCTACAAAGATTACCTCCTGATGCAGCTTACATTGTGAAATGGAAATTACACTAACCTGGTAATTGTAGTTCCTGGAGGGTCCAGTTTAGTCCTCCACAATCGGGTAGTGCACCTCCTCCTGCAGCCTGGAGACTGGACCAATCAAATCTTCTGTAGTATATATGCAGACGGAGCTCCCAGAAGCCCCCAGTGTACTAGTAACAAAGCAAACTTAACGAAGCAACACATTAGAGTAATAGAAAAAAATGCAGATTTAAAGAATAAACTCGCTCCCCTTAATAAATATCAACCCCCTCCCCAAACGAGAAAGCCAGAACACTGCACCGCGCCTCCAACGACGCCCCGGTATCAAAAAGATAGCCCACAGCCAAAATCCCCAAAGAGCTGACTGAAATCGACGAAAAGGAATAGCACTTGCAAAGAGCGCGGCCGCAAGGAAGGCAGAACGGAAAGGAGAAAACTGTCTTATGACCAAACCGTTCGGAAAAGCGCGCCGCACTAAATTATCTGATAGTCGGGAGGGAAGGAGGACTAAACTGGACCCTCCAGGAACTACAATTACCAGGTTAGTGTAATTTCCATTTCCTGATCGGTCCTCCAGTTTAGTCCTCCACAATCGGGATGTAACAGAGCAGTCAACACTGGGCGGGACCTTGCCATCCGGCGCGCAGAACCGCCGAACCAAAACAGGAATCCCGAGCGGCTGACACATCCAACCGATAGTGTTTACTGAAAGCATGTAATGACGACCAAGTGGCCGCCTTACAGATGTACGCTGGCGGAACTAGGCTATACTCCGCCCAAGAGGTCGCTTGAGCCCTTGTGGAATGGGCTCGGATCCCCTCCGGAACTGGCCGCCTCTGCAACAGATACGCGGACGCGATTGCTTCTTTGAGCCATCTGGCAATGGAGGCTTTAGCCGCCGCCTCCCCCTTTCGTGCACCACCAAAGAGCATGAACAATCGGTCGGTCTTTCGAAAAGATTCGGTAGCCTTCAAATAACGACGAAGCACACGACCCACATCGAGACGGTGAAGACCCTTGTCCACAGTCCCAATGGAGTCCGAAGGCAGCACCGGAAGGAACACTGTCTGATTTACGTGAAAAGGAGAAACCACCTTTGGCAAAAAGGAAGGGACCGGACGGAGAACCACCCGATCCTGGGAAAAAGACAAAAAAGGTGCCCGGCAGGACAGCGCCTGTAGATCAGAAATACGGCGTGCCGAGCAGATGGCCACGAGAAAAAACGTCTTCAGCGTGAGATCTTTTAGAGACGCCCTACTCAGGGGCTCAAAAGGTTTGCGAACCAGGGCCCGCAGCACGAGATTCAAGTCCCACGGAGGAACGAAGATCCTGCGGGAAGGCCGCAAATGAAATACCGCCATAAGAAAATGCCGCACGTCCGGATGAGACCCGAGGGGACGGCCCAAAACTTTGCCGCGATAACAGGAGATAGCCGCCAGCTGGACTTTCAGGGAGCTAGCAGCAAGGCCCTTATCAAAACCATCCTGAAGAAAACTTAAAACGACGGGCACGGAAACCGTCGCTGCACGGACTCCACGGCGGGAGCACCAGTCTTCAAAGATTCTCCATATCCGAATGTAAGTAAGAGAGGTGGACGTTTTCCTCGCCCGCAGGAGGGTGGCAATCACCGCGGGGGAGTAACCCTTCTTTTTCAACTGAGCCCTCTCAATGGCCAAACCGTAAGCGAGAATCGACCCACTTGGGGCATTTGCAAGGGTCCCTGAAGAAGAAGATCCGACAACGCGGGCAAGAGCCAAGGAATACCGTCTCGCAGCCTGACCAGGTTGGCATACCAGGGCCTCCTGGGCCAATCCGGAGCTACCAGCAACACTCGACCCCGGTGACTCTCGATGCGTTGAACGACCCGTCCGATCAGAGCCCACGGAGGAAAGACATAAAGAAGACCGGACGTGGGCCACGGTTGAATGAGAGCGTCGAGCCCCTCGGACATGCGTTCTCTTCGCCTGCTGAAGAAGCGCCCCGTCTTGGCCGACTGAAACGTCGCCATGAGGTCCATGATAGGCGGCCCCCACCGATGAACTATTTGCGCGTAAACCTGCGGGTTGAGCTCCCACTCTCCGGGGTCTACCCGCACTCTGCTGAGAAAATCGGCCTGAACATTTTCTGTGCCTGCAATATGCGCTGCCGAGATAGCCGGAAGACGAGTCTGCACCCAATTGAATAAAGTCGTCGCCTCCGATTCCAGGGCTACGCTGCCGGTGCCCCCTTGGCGATTGATGTAAGCTACTGTGGTCGCATTGTCCGAGAGGACTCGCACCGGACGGCCAAGGACTAGGGCTTCGAGGGCTAATAGGGCTAGTCGCACCGCCCGCAACTCGAGCCAGTTGATCGACCAAGAGGCCTCCAGGGGAGACCATACTCCCTGAGCGAAGCGGGTCTCGCAGTGAGCACCCCAGCCAGATAAGCTGGCATCCGTCGTGAACGGGACCCAAAGCGGAGGCTCCAAGGGAACCCCCCGCGTCAGGTTCTCGGAGGAGAGCCACCACCGGAGCGATCGGCGAACCGTCTTCGGGCAAGGCAATCTCCTGCTCAACGAGTCGAACTGGTTGGACCAACAATGCAGCAGGGCACTCTGGAGCGGACGCATATGGAAGCGTGCCCAAGGCACCACCTCCAAGGTCGCCGCCATCGTACCGAGGAGCCGCAGGTACCACCACGCGGACGGAGCGGGCATCCCCCTGAAGAAGCGGACAAGAGTCCGCAAAGCCAGAACACGGCGCTCCGGCAAGCACACCAAGCCCCGCGCCGTGTCGAAGCGTACTCCCAGGTACTCGAGTTCCTGAGTCGGGCACAGACAACTCTTGCATTCGTTCACCACCCAGCCGAGGGATCGCAACAGAGCCACCACCCTGTCGGTGACCTGCACACACTCTCGACTGGACTTTGCCCGAATCAACCAGTCGTCGAGATACGGGTGGACTAGGATGCCCTCTTTGCGCAAGGCCGCCGCGACCACTACCATCACCTTTGTGAAGGTTCGGGGAGCTGTAGCGAGACCAAACGGCATGGCCCGAAATTGGAAGTGGCCCCATGGAAATGCGAAGTGGAGAAACCGTTGATGAGACGTCCGGATGGGAATGTGTAGATAGGCCTCGGAGAGATCGAGGGACGTTAGAAACTCTCCTTGACGTACCGCGACAATGACTGACCGCAGGGTCTCCATCCGGAAGTGCGGTACCTTGAGAGCGCGATTCACGCCTTTGAGATCTAATATTGGCCGAAGAGAACCGCCCTTTTTGGGAACCACAAAATAGATGGAGTAGCAACCGGCGCCTCTTTCCAAAGGAGGGACTGGAACTACGGCACCCAGTGAGAGTAGCCGATCCAGAGTCACGCGGATGTCCCGCGTCTTTTGCGCTCCCTTGCTGGGTGACATCACAAAGGAATCTTGAAGCGGGCAGGCAAACTCCAGCGCGTAACCCTCTTTGATAATCTGCAACACCCACTGATCTGACGTAATCTGGGCCCAAGAAGGAAGAAAATCGCGCAAACGACCCCTGATAACCGGGCTTCCCTCTAGAGCCCGCCTCGCTTCATTGTGGCTTGCGATTAAAGGAAGAGGACGAGGAAGAGGCGGCTCCGGAGAAGCCTCGTCCTGCTCCTCTGAAACCACGAAACCCTTGATAACGGGCTCCAAAGCGACCGCGCTGCGAAGCCCACAGTCGGGAAGAACGAAACCTGCGAAAATCCCTAAACTGACAGCGCGTCGAGGGCGACGATCTATTGAGCTTAGGCTTATCTTCCGGCAGCCTACCACCCTTAGACTCACCGAGATCCTTTACCAACTTGTCTAGAGCCTCACCAAATAACAATCTGCCCTTAAAGGGCAGCTTACTGAGGCGAGACTTGGAAGAACCGTCGGCCGCCCAGTTGCGTAACCAGATGGACCGACGCGCCGCCACCACGGAGGCCATACTATTAGCTAAGGATCGGATTAAATCATAAAGCAGATCTGCCAAGTAAGCTGATCCGGACTCCATGCGGGTAACTTCCAGCAACCCCTGCTGGTCCAGTCCGGAACCTGAGCGCAGATGCTGTGACCAACGTAAACAAGCCCGAGCAACCCACGCCCCACAAATGGAGGCTTGCAGGGACACGGCGTTTGTATCGAAGGCTTGCTTTAACAAATTATCAACCTTCTTATCCTGGGCATCCTTTAAGGCCGCAGCGCCCTCAACCGGGATGGTGGTTTTCTTAGTCACCGCCGATACTGCAGCATCAATCCGCGGAGACTTAAACAAGTCCTTGTCCTTGTCGGCCAGGGGGTAAAGACGATTCATGGTCCGAACTCCCTTCAAACCGGATTCCGGTTGATCCCACTCAGAATGGATCATTTGCTCAACAACCCGGTGTACAGGGAACACCACCTGGGCGTCCCTGACCGCCTGAATGAGAGGGTCTTCCAAACCCTCCTCCTCCAGAGGCCGAACCACGGCTAGGTTAAGAGTTTGAAGGGACTCCGTGATCAAAGGGACCAGCTCGTCCCTACGAAACACGCGAATAATCCGAGCCTGATCTTCCGGCTCCGGGATCTCCCCGTCCTCCAACTCATCAGCCTCCGTCTCAGGATCACCCTCCGCCTCAGCATCAGGAAAACAAGGGGTGTCCTGATCCTGGTCCACCAACCTGAGCCTCTTGACGGCTGGCTGAGAAGGCCGCTGACCCTCCCCTAAGGAACAAGAGGGGAGAGAAGCGGGCCAAGCCTCCGTCAACTGACCGGACCGGCTCAAGCGGAAAGCCTGATGCATGAGGAGAACGAAGTCTGGGGAAAAATCTACAGGTGGCGCTACCAGAGCCGCCTGCTGCAACTCAGGGACAGACCCATTGGACGGCGGCAGCGAACCAGACGGGTGGACGCCCGCCGAAGGGACACTCTCCCCCGTTAGAGAGGTGTCACCAGGGACAGGCAGTTCCTTCAGTTCAAGAGAATGTTCCAGGTCTGAGGAAGCTGAGGCACAGCCCCTGCAGATGCCCGAGTCAGACACCGCACCCCTTTGGGACCCACAGATCACGCACTGCGGTTTGGCAGCCATCTGTGGACAACCTTCCGCCAATCGGGAGAGAAGGGAGCAGAAATAGGGAAAACCCACACCAAAGGGACCAACCCTATGTAAATCAGTACTGTCTTTAAACCCTTTTTTTTTTTTGAAGAAAATAAAATACTCCCTAGAATCCCAGGAGTGCCCTGAGCAAAATCGTCAGCATAAGAAACCCCAAAAAGGCCAGGGGAACCCGTGCACAAGTGTTAAAAAGTGCCACTGAAAAGTTCCCTTTAGAGATTCAAAATGGCCGCCGCACTTGTTCACCCGCGGTAAAAAACGGCGCGAAAATACAAAGGCAACCCAAGAAAAGTGAAAATAAAAGAAACGGACCCAAATGAAGGGCAAAGTGGAAAAAAAAACACGAAAAACAGGAAATCGGGAGGCTGGGGAGCTGACAGACCCGCTGAAAATAGGAACGGGAGGGAGCTGCAGTACCCGCTAAAGGTAAGGAAATGAAAAATCCTACCAGCTCAGGAAATCAGCACAGGATATCAGCCAGCTGCTCAGAATGACAGACAATGCTGGACCAGGTATGGCTCTTCCCCGTACAGCCTAGGGGAGAGCTCAACCGAGGCTACACAAATACACCGGAGGGAAGGCAGGAGCCCAATGCAGGACTGGCTTCTCACCCCGGGAGGTCCCCTGTGTCTATGTCTTTTTTTCTTATTTTTTTAAAGAAACAGCTACCTAGGAAATAAATGGTAATGAAAGAAGGAGATAAAACAAACCCCAAAAAGAACTAACTAACTAGTGTTGCTCCCTCAAGTGTCACTAAGTGTGCCCAGAAAGAGCACACACGTCCTCAAGCTGCAAGGAGACTGGACACACTGGGGGCTTCTGGGAGCTCCGTCTGCATATATACTACAGAAGATTTGATTGGTCCAGTCTCCAGGCTGCAGGAGGAGGTGCACTACCCGATTGTGGAGGACTAAACTGGAGGACCGATCAGGAAATGCTGTCAGCGTTGGGGTACTTGCATGATGTTATGAAGCTGTATTGAGGCTCTGAAGCCATATATGTTTTTGAAGATAAGTGTGCTTTGTATATTTTAAGTTGAAGGTGTAGGCACTTGATGTTTTACATGGTTCAGTTGACAGTGGTTCTTTCATGACCTGTATTGAATTTGCATACCATTTTTTTACTGATGCCTATCACCTTCATTTGTTGTTCTATTTTTGGAATCTAGATTAGTAGTCATTTTTTGATAGCATTATTTGATTTAATGGACTGTCAGTGTGATGAAAAGCATGTCAGCTGTAGCTACAGCAGAGCACATGGCGACCCTCCCTCCCAAGGTCTAAGGCAGCAGCATGCATGCCCACATCCTCCCATGGGCGGGGGCAGGAGTGGCACAGGCTGCCTAGCTGCATGTGTGCAACCCCAATAAGGCTGCCTGCAGCACTGAAGTGGCATCTGTGTCACAATGGCAGGGAGGGAGGGATTGGCCTGCATGCTCTCCACCCTGAGCATTGGACCCTGGCACCCAGCTATTTATCCAAGTGAAAGGGCTGGCCCTGGGATCAGGGTGCCCCCACCTGCACATTTTGAGTGGATGTATGCATGTAGGTGGGAAAAGATGTCACTGTGGCAAGAATCTCATGTAATATGATAACAGTCCATGTCAGAGGAAAAATGCCCACACTGCTCCTTCACCAGATGACCATAATCTGTGCGTGAACCAGTGACCCCTCCATAAGTAAGTAGTCAATTACAACAATCTGAGCCACATGTGATTCAAAGTAGTTATGGTGGTCTGGAAAATATGACAATAGTCCATGACTGCCCCACAAGCACACAACAGGAAATGGTTGAATTGGTCGGTCAGCTAAGACAGCCATGGTTTGGAATGTGTGTGGTCATGTATCATGGTCTGCCCCTGTGACTGCACAGATGCCATATGGAAAACATAAATGTCAGTGGCACGAGCAGCATAGCAAGAACTGTATCAGCATGTGCAATCTTCAGCAGTTTCTGCAGCAAGAGTTCACACACGCAGCTGGTACCCTGAGAAGCAGCACCACCCATGCCTGCATGGAAGAGCATGCTAATACAACAGGCACACTGAGCAGGCATTGACAGCACCCGAGCATTGCAGATCATGATAATACCACCTGCACACTGAGCAGGAGTTGACAGCACCCGAGCACTGCAGATCATGGTAATATCGCCTTCACACTGAGCAGGAGTTAACAGCACCCGAGCACTGCAGATCATCGTAATACCACCTGCACACTGAGCAGGAGTTAACAGCACCCGAGCACTGCAGATCATGGTAATATCACCTTCACACTGAGCAGGAGTTAACAGCACCCGAGCACTGCAGATCATGGTGATATCGCCTTCACACTGAGCAGGAGTTGACAGTGCCCAAGCATTGCAGATCATGGTAATATCACCTTCACAATGAGCAGGAGTTGACAGCACCCGAGCATTGCAGATCATGGTAATACTGCCTGCACACTGAGCAGGAGTTAACAGCACCCAAGCACTGCAGATCATGGTAATATCACCTTCACACTGAGCAGGCATTGAAAGTGCCCGAGCATTGCAGGTCATGGTAATATCACCTTCACACTGAGCAGGCGTTGACAGTGCCCGAGCACTGCACATCATGGTAATATCACCTTCACACTGAGCAGGAGTTAACAGCACCCGAGCATTGCAGATCATGGTAATATCACCTTCACACTGAGCAGGCGTTGACAGTGCCCGAGCATTGCAGATCATGGTAATACTGCCTGCACACTGAGCAGGCGTTGACAGTGCCTGAGCATTGCAGATCATGGTAATATCACCTTCACACTGAGCAGGCATTGACAGTGCCCGAGCATTGCAGATCATGGTAATATCACCTTCACACTGAGCAGGCGTTGACAGTGCCCGAGCATTGCAGATCATGGTAATATCACCTTCACACTGAGCAGGCGTTGACAGTGCCCGAGCATTGCAGATCATGGTAATATCACCTTCACACTGAGCAGGCGTTGACAGTGCCCGAGCATTGCAGATCATGGTAATATCGCCTGTACACTGAGCAGGCATTGACAATGATGGTGCCTCAAAGGAGGCCTAAGAGGAAGATAAGGATGTCAATCTGCTCTACTTTTGAATCGCGGGGTAATGTGTGTGTGTGTGTGTGTGTGTGTGTGTGTGTGTCCAGAGTAGTGTGAGCTTCAGCAATGAACTGTGCATGCAAGTGGTATGCAGGCATCATGGCTATGCATTCAGCATTCTGCAGCTCAGTTACACAGCAACCCCACATGCTGTGTGAGACATTATTGACAAGCATATGGCTAGTTTACAGTAAGTAGATGCAATCTGTGGCTGTGAAGCTGTAATGCATTCCCAGTTTATTTATTTATTGGAAAATGTTCTATTGCATTTTCCAATAGATCAAACGTGGTTTACAGAGAACACAACTTTAAATTGTACAAAGACAGTACATATTCATTTACATTAAACAGGTAACTATATACAGTTGAATGAGAACAGGTAACTACATACAATTAAATGAAAACAATTTGATAATTAACTATGTACATGTTGTTCCTGTAGATGTTGTGTTATGTTTGATAAAATAAAGCTATTCTGGATGATTTTTGTTAGGCGAGTGATTGTGTTAGGTTGATTGTAGGAGTCGTCAAGGCCCATCACTATAACATTCCCATGCACTTACCTCCCAACATGACACTATTGTGCAGCTACCAAATCACCTGCTGGTTTGACTGGAGCGAGCAGGGGGGGTCACATGTGTGTGATGCCACACTCACCTTTGAATGAGCCTCCAGGCCTCAGGAGAAAATGCACAGGAAAAAGCCAGATTAATGCCAACTGCCATAAACATATGTAGCCATGGCAACAGTGTCAGCCCACATGGTGCAGCTGAAGCCAACAGGGAACTAGACTCAGGGGGAGGATTGCCTCTGTGAATGTCCAAATTATTTACTGTCGGAGCTCCCCCGTGTGGCCAGGCAGTTGCCTAGTAGTGTGAGAGGGCTCCGATCATCCTTTGTATAGAAAGTTAGCCCAATAGCATGTAGTTGTGTCTTAAATAGATTAGAGCCAAGATCAAAGGTCGCAGGAAATTTCTTTTATTCAAGAAATAAGATTTTCCCAACCAAATTAAAATTTTTGGCAAGAATGTTGAAGACTACAAAACATAAAGTTCAGGATACTTCTCCAGTCATAAACGTAAGCCTGGTTAAACAGTCTTTGGCTTGGCTTAGTTTAAACACACCTTTTTCACAAGTAAAAATCCTTTACAACAGCAGTCTGTTCTCCGGTCCCCAGGAGGCAGTACAATACTTCACTGTTTCACAGCTGGTAAAGCATAACATTCCCTGGTCCACCAACAGGCTTTAAAATTCAATAATATTTCTTCAAGATACAAGTTATACTTTTAGCTCCTTTCTGGCTTCGTTAACCATGCAGCTTTATCAGCCAAGCAGTCATTGATCAGCCTAGCTAAAAGTTATGGGCTTTTGCATAGAATGTCCTTATTAAGAACTCCTGGGTTTTTTCTCCAGTTACTAAAACCCTGTTCAGTTCCTTATTCTTCTTTGGCACAGATAGCACATTCAATTTCCATATCTGAAACCCCACTTCCATAAAAAGTGTCTCCTAGCTCCATTTCTTCCTCACTGGGCTCGTTCCGATATTTGTTCTCCTCAGCGTCTGCCTGAGGAGCCTTTACACGCTGTAAAGTTTTCAACACTTGTTCCCATTTATGCTTCTCAGTACGTGAGCTAGTGGGGGAAGGGCAGGAAAAGGTTTCCCTATTTAAAAGCTTCTTTAAGGTTTGTAAAGGGCTCACCTTGCCAGTAGTGTGTTGTCCACCTGTAGGCCCCTTATACTGAGAAGGGCCAGACCAGGAGCTTCTGGAAAATATCTCCTCCTCAGACGAATCTTCCCCCGAGCTCTCCTCTGGCCTTCTCACCTCTCTGTTCCTGTCCTTGGTCAGCTTCCTTTGTCCCAGTGGCGCTGCCACAACTCTGCTTGTCTCAGTGCCTCTGGGTCTGCCTTCAATCTCATCCTCCTTCTCAGCTCATGTCTGTTTCTCCTTCCATGCCCATCTCTGTGCATTCCCTTCCTGTGTCTCCTTCCGCTTCTGTGCAATCCCTTCCTGTGCAATCTGTTTGTGAGTGAAACTTCCCTGCCTAAATGTTTGGGGCTGTCCTATGGCTCTTGACTCCGCCCCCAAACCACTCCCATATCCTCCCTCGGTCTCCATGGGAACTGGGTGTGTCTCTGGCCCTGCACTCCTCTGCAGGAGATCTTTGGCTTTACTTTGGGTGTTAACCCTTCCTGTGCCTGCAGTTTCTTTGGGTTTAGAAAAAAAAGACAGTTTCCCCTTTCTTTCCCTGCACTCTGAGCCTGCTTCTCCACCACATTACTCAGTTGGTGACACAGGAAGGATTCTGTGATCTACCTGCATGCACCTTGCTCTTGTCCTATGCTGGCAGTGCAAAATCCAGGGGATCCTTTCCTCCATGCAGTATTTGCGCATACAGGCAGGTCCATACCATGTAAACTGGCATACAATAAACACCATCTCAACACTGCCTACCAATCTCTTTCCAAAGCAAACAGCAGTACATTACTCATTGCCCCAAACGAGAGTCCAAATGCACCTGTGTGCTTGATTGTGATTGTGGGACACAAATCTCTGAATGGTGCATGCACAATTCCATCTGCCGGAATGTGGCACAGGATGTCATATTTTGTCTCTGCATCGCCTGCCACCATATGGGAAGGTGGTGCTTGGAAGTGAATGTTGTGGTGGTGGTAGGGGTGGGGAGAACTATACATACATGTTTCAACTGTGCCCATTGTAGGTGGCATTGCAGACCAAGGCCTATGTTCACATGTCCAGAAGCTATGCGGGCCCACTCATTGTCTGCATGTGTTACATCAAAGGGCCTGAATGGCAGCCTCACTGGCTCCCCATGGGCACCGAGTCTGAGAGCCACAAGGATGTTGTTAGGGTACAAAGAGGCAAGGAATGGTGGAGTATGTATCAATAGCAACTATTCAAACATCCAACTCCATGTCCAACCAGCCATGCTATCATGTACTCTTGGGGGGGGGGAAGGGGGAGGAAATGCATCTGCAGTATGGGATAGTGCAAGTGCTGCAATGGCCAGTTTTGCCATGTCCATGCTATGGCTAGGGACATGACCTTTTATGGGAGTGCAAGCATGGCATTATGTTCAATCCTCACTGGCAAAAGCTGTTTGGGGGGACATTGTATTGCGGTATATGAAGGAAGTAAGCCAATGTGGGCCAGCATGCACTCACAGCCTGTCTCAGGCCCACTTTCCACTGTGCCTCACATTGCATAAGCTGTCCCCAGTTCAGATTGAAAGGGTACATGATGAGAAGCAGAGGATTGTGGGTATTGCCTAAAAACAGAGCAATTTGCACGGGATGCACATGAGTTGGAGGTAGGATCAATGGCTGAGCTATCTTAGCATGGGTCTGCCAAGGCCATGGCCTGAGTGTACATTTCTGAGAGGCCACTCCCACTCTGTGCTGTGACCATGTCATGGCTATGTATCTATATGGTGCTATATAGTGTCAAGTTGCAGTAATATGGGTGTTGTTTCTTTTATGGCAGTCCAATCACTAGATAGGCTGCTGGTATCTATGCTGCTTGTGCCAAGCCAATGTAGTCATGATTGCTGTGTGAACATGCAGTGTGTGGTGACTAGCAGACTGAGCACAAATCGTATGTGAGTGGCTGACATAGTACAGTATTGCCCGACACATGCAGACTGCCTGTGATTGCTCTAGTTGATTGGAATATCCAACTATGGTTTTGGCAGGTCCACCTTCTTAGTGTCAGCACCCCCTTTCCTGCCTAGAAAACACTCACTGCATTCAGGGTTTTTTCTTATTTTTGGAAACAGCATCTATAATCTTTGTTACTGACATGAGATGTTATAAGGAGAGTCCCCAGGCAACAGGAACAGGACACATGGCCCAGTTAAGACAGGCCATTCCAGCACATGGCTATAATGCAGTATACCAAATGACTGGAATCACACACTGCAGACAATGCCTGAAGGATACTGACAGAGATTTAGATCTGCTCCATAACCTAGAGAATACATTTATTGCAGTGCTAGTTCTGGCAACCAGGTATTGCGTGCTCCCTCTCACATTCAGGGTGACCGCTTAAACAGGTCATTAGCACATTTTGCATGTGTTATATGCATGAAGCACACAATGTCCCTGCGTATTACGGAGCTGCTGTGCTGCATCGCTGCATTCTCCATATGGTGATCAGTTGCATAAAGCTGCACAGAATATGTGCTGCATTAGGGGTAATGGAGGGACTAGCCAGTACCGGCACCCAGAGCACCATTTGCAGCCATAGTGGCGCTGTGATCACTGGGGCATTGCCCAGTTCCTGCTTGTCATCTACGATGGTGGGAGACATGTGCAAGGCCCCATGGAGAGGCCAAGAGAGTCTGTGATGGATCGCATGGGTCATGAATGTGGTTTGCATTTGGTGTATGTGCAGGTGTACCTATTTTGCAGTGTACAGTAGATCGCAAGGGACTGCACACCCTGAACATTTGCTGCCTCTGAGGTTAGTGCCACATTGCGCTGCTGTGGACCCTTGCATGCAACTGTTGTTTGCCATTGGAGATACAGTGGGGAGACAGGCATCATGACCTCACATGTGGCTTGGCCCTTGGATAAGAGATGCATTCTGCAGTTATGTGTCTGTTATGCAGCAACAATACTGCATGTCCAGTGCATTACGTACTGCATGTGCGCCACTCTGGCAAGCCCTAGGTTTAGTGTACTACTGTCTCAGAATGTGCCAGCCATGTTGTTTCATGTCCTGGGTTTCACCATTTGCAGGCAGGGACCTGCAGTCTCTTTGATTCTAACATTAGTGTGCAGAGAAGTGTGGTGGTGTAGCCTAATGGTTGACACACTGGTTTGGTAAGTGACATACAAGGGTTTGAGTCATACTTGTTCTCTTTGTGGCTATGGGAAACTCACCTCATTTTACTGCCAGAAACAGTCTGAGGTCTGCATTGACTGGAGGACTCACATTCTTGTGCTTTTTATTGTGTTCCAATAGCACATCGGGTCTGCAAACATGCACATTGCAATCATGCCAATCTGACAGCATGACTTTATTGGCTCTGCTGTAGCCCATTGCAATTGGTGAGACATGTTCACCCTGCAGATGTATGACACCTGAGTTGCACATGATTGGACTATTTCATCATAACTTTGAACATCTTTGGCTCCCTCACATATATGCAGAACATACATGTATATCCCACTCCTGGGATGGCCACCTGCAGGGATCCTCATACTTCTGTACTTGCTCTATATGGCCAGTGTGAGAGTCTCTTGTCCAGTTGTATGCACATGTGTCAGGAGGATTGTATGGCAGTTAGAAAGCTAGGACAGCTCTTATGTCCACAGAGCTAGTATTGGGGCTTCCCCATGGCACAGCTACAATTTTTTCATACCCACTACAACTGCATTTCTGCTGTCATATCTGGTACATAGGAGCAGCAAGGTTATACCACACTCTCTTCTACTGCCATCCATCCTTCAGTCGATCCATCAGCATATGCCCATTATATACAGTCATGTATCCTCCTGCCAGCTGCTACACCATGGCCCACACAGGAACATTCTCATGATTAGGATTATCACTCACACCTCTCCTGTGCATGATCTGCATATTACCACTTCTGCTCAGTCATCCTTTTGCTGCCCACAACATGGCAATGCTGGCTCTGCCAGGGGATACTTCTTCTAAATCCTATGCCACAAACTAACATTACAGCACCCCTCACTGATACTGTATAGATGCCTCCCACATGCTCATCCCACTTACTGATTGACAGGTAAGATACATATGGATCTGACAAGTCCTTCAGCTCCTACCTCTCCTTCCATCCATCACCTAAAATGTGAGTTTCACAAGGATTCCCTTATGCTGCATTAAGATGCCTACCATTTTCGGGCTTTAAGGTGCATACTTGGCACCTTAATGCCCGATATCCTGTTAGTGCCCGATAAATGGAGACAGGTACCCTTAACGCCGGAACGCCTACTCCCCGCCCCAGCATTCACCACACAAAAACACCCTTACCGCTGTAGTTACTGCTGGCTAGCCAGTGTACCCTTAATGCTTTCTACTAAACATACCCCATAGATGTATATGTCTTTATATAATACTTGCACAAATCCTTAAGAAATCACATCTAGATTGAAGACATGGAAATTATACCTTTTTGAGAAAAGGCCTAAATGATAGTACATACTTTAGATGTATACACTTGCATTTTATAAAATATGGGGCATATCTTAGGAGCCCTACTCTTGAATTTGGTGTCTGAAAATGGGAACTTAGATGTGCAAAGCAGGGAGATGTCCCTGGAGCCATTTTAGAAAGCTGGGTATATAAACATCCTCAACGTGAAAACAGTCTATGTAGCAAGGGGGCATGGTAGAGGTATGCCCTGGGTGAAGCAAGGGAGTTGCAAGTCCTGGTGTGATTTCAGAATAGCACAAGCATGTCAGACTCTGGTTGTTGAGGTTTCTATCCCTATACTTGCTCCTGAATGTGAATAAGGTGCAAAGAAGTTCTCATTTCATGACTGATATGCTTCCAGGGAGAAGATCAAAATGTGTCTACACTGGCACAGTTAATATTTCCTGGGCAAAGAAACCTGCCCGTAAATACATACTCCAAACATATTACTGGCCTGCCATTGCACATCTGAGTATATGAAATGTCAGGGTAGGACATGCTAGTCTTATAACATAGATGCCCCCCTTCTGACCTACCAAGGCCAGCGCATCCAAGTAATCAGTTCTGTGGGAATGCACTTCAGGGAAGTCCACATTTGTAAAATGGCCTTTACCCGTATACATACCTATCCTGTCCAAGTACACACCTGTTTGCATTGTTATGGTAATTGTTATGTTCAATATTCAATGTAAAACAATTACCATGTAATTGTCATGTTGTTAGATGTAAACCACCTTGGATAAAGGCGGTATAGAAAAACGTTAAATAAATAAATAACAATTGTGCTTACTTTTAAGAATAACAAAATTTAATAAGATGTCTTATGCATGTAAATCATCATTTTACATGCTGAAAAGTTTTATAGTTACTCCCTAAGAGTCTGCAACTCTAAACAAATCACCTTCAAAGGGAACCATCCAAAAGCCCCTTTGTGCCCTTCCATGCAGTAGAGTGCACTATTCCGTTAATAAAACAGCTGCTAAGGTGATAATTTATGCACTGCTGTTTATGCATGCATTGGTTGCTTATTAAAGCCAGGCGTCCATTCTACATTTTATCTCTGACTTTGGGGGTTCTTTGCTTTGTGGCTATTTAGGAGAAAAAAATAATTGGAATCAGGCCATGGAGAGTTCTCTGATCTACTCAAGGTGCACAGTTAAATGTGTCTTCATTTAAATTGGTTAGATCAGTATATTTCTGAAAAAGAATGCTTTCCATGGCAGCTCCCTGTGGAAGTGTCTCACAATTTCCATGCAACAGGAGGAGAAGTATTGGGCTTTTCGAAAGGAGATTAAAACTTAAAACTTCCCTTTTTCCTACCTGACAATGGGGGAGGAGTGGGAATATTCAGTGATGGCAGCTAACGTGATTTCAGCAGCTAGTTGCCGCCACTGAAACTTAAACCTGGATATTTAATGCCTGGGTCATATCCGGCCCCAGCATTGAGTATCTGGGTTGTCCAGATTGGCAGGAAACTAACCAGGCAGCAGCTCAATATTGCTACTACTGTACCTAGTTATAGCAGGGTGCCACACCTAGCATACCCCGATGTTCACCGGTTAACATTGGGGCATGCAGTGGCAGCCCCAGGGGATATTCAGCAGATGTGAATATCCCAAATAGAGGGATTAAAACAATTAGCATGTCTGCTAGCCATGTTAATGCCTTTGAATATCAAGCCCAATGACCTTATATTTATTTTTGTCTTGCAAGTTGTCTTGCAAGTTATTGTTAATTTTATGTATTAAATATTTCATATTTAAATTGGTATACCTCTTTGGATGATCCTGGGATATTGGTAAGGCAGTTTATGTAATATTTAAATAAATAAATAGGTGGCCGTGAATTGTACATGTTTCTTTATACCATGTTAGATGTAAGATGATTCCTCACATAAATCTGGAGGAAGATTGTTCCATAAAATGGGGACCTTGAAGAAGAACATAGCTGCTTGATGGTCTCAAGTTTGGTACAAGATACTGGAAGGATAAGCAAGTGATTTGCATGAATTGGGCACAGCACTCAAGATGGCATGTAGGGTGTTATGTGAGCAAACATAGGTAGAGATACCAATTTAAAGCAACTTGTGGATCAGGGTTGCAACTTAAATTTAATGTAATAGCATACCGGAAGATAGTGCTGTATTTGGACTGTTTGAAGACATTTCAGTTCATAAACATATAGAATGGTCTAGATAGCAGTGCAGTAATGAAGCCTAGAAATAATAAGACTGAGAATCAAGATCTTTTGAGCTAGGATGTCTAAAAAAAAGTGAATTGCACGGAACTGAGGTAGTACCAAAAAGGAGCTCTTTATTATGAAACAGATGTATCTATCAAAGGAAAGTTTGCTGTTAAGAACGGTATGCAAGTATTTGAATGAGTTAGTAAGGCTGTTTGGAAAATAATCAAGATATGATAATCGTAGCATCAGAATCAAGTGGGGGGGGGGGGGACGACAATGATGCTGTGGCAATGAAGCCATATTGATGTGGAAGGCTGGGGCTCTTAGCAGTATTTGGCCACAAAACGTTTAAGGGGCCATAGCCAAGTTTAATGTTTAAATGAGCCAGGCAGCTCAAGATTTCTTAATATTTAGTGTAAGAAGGTTGGTTTTGAGCCAGGTAACAATCTCAGATATGCAACTGAGGGTACTTGTATGCCATGAGTAAGACATCACATGCATAATAATATGCACTGATACCTAGATTATTGTTGCCAGGGGGTGATAAGAGAAATGTTGAAGAAGGGAGAGGGGCTAGCACTGAGCTCTGAGGTACTCTACATACTAGTGAGTGTGAAATAGAAGATGAGGAGTGTTCAAATCCCACTAGAGGACAACAACCTTGGGCTGGAAGAACTGGGGTTTCTAGTCCCACAGGTGCTCCTTGTGGTCTTGGGCAAGCCACTTAATCCTCCATTGCCCATGTTCCCTGTAAGTATTAGTGTATGTGTCTCATATCCCATCGTGTTAAAAAAAATGTATCCCCCAATTGTGTTGTGACCACTTTGATTGAAGGATAAGGTGGTATACAAAACTGTCTAACTAACTAACTAAATAAATAAAACTTCTGAGAAGGAGAAATCAGACAAAAAGGAGATAAAACAACACAGCAGTATCATGGAGGACAATGTCACACAGATGGGGCTCTACAGGTCAAAACAACGGTAAGGATTTGACGGTTTATTTTTATTAAATTGCTAGTTCTCTGACTTTGAGCTCTTGAAAGGGTTTTGGTATATTTTTAAAGCAAAGTTACATTCTTTTTGATGCTTTAGTAGAAATATTTTCTGTAGTGGAGTAGGTTTTAAACTATGGTAACCTTCTCAGCTTTTGAGAACTGCTGACACATAATCAGGAGTTAGTGGGCCTGATTAGCCTGTGAATGAACTGAGAGCAGCTGAGGCCTGCATAAAAGGCTTCAGAGCCCTGCCCTGTTGAGGCATTCCTAACAGGGGCTCTACAGGTCAAAACAATGGTAAGAATTTGAAGGTTTATTTTTATTAAATTGCTAGCTCTCTTACTGGAAGCTCTTAGAAGGGTTTTGGTATATTTTTAAAGCAAAGTTACATTCTTTTTGGTGCTTTAGTAGAAATCTTTTATGTAGTGGAGTAGGTTTTAAACTCTGGTAACCTTCTCAGCTTTTGAGAACTGCTGACACATAATCAGGAGTTAGTGGGGATGGGTGAAGAAAGCACCCAAGTAAGTGAAAGCCCCCAGGTAAGTGATACATTAAATACCTTTATGGAAATGGGTAACAGAAGTTACATGGAAAGCAGTGTGAATAAATGCCCGTAGCATGAGAAATAAGATCCCTGATGTTGAAGCTTTGGTGGGAGTGGCCGACTTGGATTTAGTGGCAGTTACAGAAACATGGTTCACAGAAAACCATGACTGAAATGTAACTTTACCTGGCTATACTTTATTCAGAAAGGACAGGGTAGGAAGAAGGGGAGGAGAAGTGGCACTATATTGTGATACCGCAGGCCCTCTGACGCAAGGAAAGAAAGTTTTAAATCTTGAAAAAAACAAGATTTACCTGCAATTACGAGAAGGGACACATAGAGGGAGCAGGAGAGCAAGCCTGGAAGTGGAAGAACCACACCTCTATGGGCAGGACTCAGAAGCAGCCGCTCTGGATTTAAACAGGGACAGAGCATTGAAAGAGAGGAAGCCAAGGCAGTCAAGGAGCAACCCAGAGGGGAAGCACAGGAGGAGGCAAGGAGCTTGGCAGAGACCTTCACAGAAAGCGCAGGAAGCAGTGCCAAGGGAAGCTCCAGAAGCCGGAGTCAGAGACTGAGGTGAAGTCACTGACAAACCCAGAAGCGCTCAAGGAGTGAAAGCTACTGGGAGAGCAGGCCGAGCTGAAGGCCCAAGAGCAGGCCTAGAGGAAGGCCATACACAACTGCAAGAGGCAGTCATACAGAGGACAGCCAAAGAAGGAGAGGCTTATCCTTCTAACTGGAGAAGAAACCTTCAAGAGGAAAAAGGTACTTTTAAAAGTTTTTACAAAAGTAACTTGAAGGATGAAAGAAAGGTTCATAGCCTTAAGAGAGAGGATATAGCTGAGAGGGCGCGGCCCCTAACCAACTGCCACAGGGGTGGAGGTGGAAGACAGGCCCCTCAGCAGCAGCCTTACCTCAAAAGAATTATACCTCATTCTAAAACAGGAAAGATATCCTGGGATCGTTGGAAATTACCTGAAGCAAAAGACTTTCAGACTAGGCCTCAAGCCTTTCACAAGAAGCCTAGAGAGAAACAAAGGGCTAGCTTTTATCTGGATAATAAGGACTGTTTTAAACCAGAAATACCAGATAAGTTTTACAGGAAAAAGTTTAGTGCTACCAGAGACTGGAAGAAGCAAACCTTTAATCCTGAAACAGCAGTAAGCCCAGGGAGTTATAATATACCTAAAGGCCGACGCCCCAAACTCCCAAGCCAGCACTGGGATACGGTATGGCATGCTTTTAGAAAACCAGGTTTTAACATCCCAGAGATCTCAGAGACCTCAGATTCGGACCCCGTAGAAATGGAATGGCTGCCAGGGGAATCTGAGGGTATTGAAGACATAGAACCAATGGAATGTGATTATTGCACAAGGAGATGTGTTTAAGTAAAAGGCAAACAAATCCCATGTATGCAAAGAATACTGGAAACCTTATGTTTTAAGTTGGTGACGGATAACCATGTTATTTTGAGTGTTTTTGATGATTCACATTTTGATGCAACCAAAGTTTGTGTTCTGTTACTCATTACCTCATATTTTGAACTTCTTTATGCGCAAAGGTGAAATAAAAGCCTTTTCTTTACCCTACACTTGGCAAGAGTTACTTTTTAGGAAGTTGACCTTGAGGCTGACAATGAGGCCTGCTACCTCATTGACCCTCACAACAGGTCAACCCTGAAACCCTTTATTTCTTATGCGCTCTCCAGCCCCTGTGGAACCACTACGCCGCCACCAGAGGGGGCTGAGGGGGACAATATGTAAAAAATACTATTAAAGCTTTGGAATTACAGAGCTTAAAAGGGAGAGAGGAGGCATTGTGGGTTAAGCTAGAAATAGGGAAAGAGAAATCTATTTGCATTGGCGTGAAATACAGAGCTCCCTCACAAGAGGAAGAGGTGGACAGAGAGCTAATTGAAGACATACACAGCATTGCAAGGAAAGGGGAAGTGCTACTGATAGCGGATTTCAATATGCCAGATGTTGATTGTCACATTCCTGCTGCAGTATCATCTAGAAGTAAAGAGATCCTGGATTCTCTACAGGGAGAACTATTTAAGCAATTGGTAAAAGACCCCACACGTGAAGGGGCCATACTGGACTTGGTGCTTACCAATGGTGAAAGTGATTCTGATGTTATAGTGGGAGATCATTTTGCATCCAGTGATCATCAGATGGTGTGGTTCAGTATTAGGACTAGGGCTATTAGAATCCATTCAAAGGTGAAGGTCTTAGACTTTAGGAAGACTAACTTTGCCAAGATGGGCCAATACCTCAGGGAGTTATTAGCGGGATGGGAACAGAAGGGGGATGTAGAAAAACAATGGGCAAAACTGAAAGGGGATATTTTAAGGGCAACCAAACTTTTTGTTAAAATGGTAAATAAAAGGAAAAGGAGACCGCTATGGCTTTCAAAAGAAGTAGCTGAAAAAGTGAAGAAAAAAGAGGGAGGCCTTCATGAAATACAAGAGATCACAGAGAGAGGAAGACAGGCATCAGGGAAGGGAAACCAGGAGAGTGGGTCCAGGGGATGGGGACCAGGGGAGGGGGTCCTGGGGAGGGGAACCAGGGGAAGAGTCCAGGGGAGGGATCCAGGGGAGAGGAACCAGGAGAGGGGGTCAAGGAGAGGGGTCCAGGGGAGGGGAGGGGGTCCAAGGAAGGGGAGGGGGTCCAGGGAAGGTTACCCAGGGGTGGACCAGGAGAGGTGTCTAGGGGAGGGGAAGGGGTCCATGGTAGGGGAACCAGTAGGGGGGATCCAAGGGAGGGGGTCCAGGGAGGGGACAGGGAAGGAGAACCAGAGGAAGGGTCCAGGAGAGGAGAACCAGGGGAGGGTATCCATGGGAGAAGTCCATGGGAGGGCAGGGGGTCCAGGGTAGGGGAACTAGATGAGGGGATCCAGGGGAGGGGGACCTGGGGTCCATGGACAGGGTGAAAAAGAGGCTTCAGTAGTTGAAGTGGCAGGGCAGACCAGAATGGCCATCCTGCGCAGGTATGGCAAAGTGCCCCTACCTGGGCAGTTGGCACAACACAGTGGCACAGCACATGCAGGTTGCCTCCTGGCCTGTGAAAGCACACCTTTGGCGTGGCATGCACCATGTTCAACATGTCCGCCTATAATGCTATGCGTCTTACCCGGGTATTGCTGTATGAGTATCCCTGCATACCTATCAGAATTGTGTGGGTATGGTGTCCTATGTCAGCGAGCCGTCTTGCAGCTATTTGAAGCATCGGCACCCAGGTGCCTAGGCATGTACCAGATATGCCTTTGGACGGGGTATAGCCCTGCTCTGCACTCTACCCGTGTATGCATAAGAGGACCTAAGCAGGTAAGTGAATACCACCTTATTGTGTTGTTGCTTCACGATGGCTGACAAGGCACCGGCAATGGCAAAGTGCACGAAGAAGGCAAACTTCACTCTATCTAAGACACCCATGGCCCTGGGGCTCATCCTGCAGCAGCACACTGCCCTCTTCATGGCTGAGGATGCCAGCACCCAGCAGGCAGCATGGCAGGACATTGCAAACAGGATCAATGCGGTACACCACCACAACCACGACATGGAGGACCTCAAGAAAAAGTGGCACATGGTCCGTTAGGCGGCGAAGGAGTAGAGGGCTAGCAACAGTAGGCTGCTGTCTGTGCAGCAGCACAGTCTCACCCCACTTGAGGAGAAGGTTCAGCAGTATGTGGAGGAGGTTGTCACTGCAGGGGTTACGGGCTTCGACAGCTCTACCACAGGCATTCAGGGGAATGAGTAGGGGTGCTGCATAGCACAGATGTGGCTGCAAAAGCCATGTCTGTGTCCCCACCATGCCTCCGTTCTCCCAGCCCATGCTTGTCCATCTGTCAGACCGCAGGTGCTGTGTGGGGTGGGTACGTGTGGGCCATGCACCAGCTGCCAGAGTGCAACATGGCCCTTGATGCTGGTACGCCTGCCAGCGATGCAGATCAGCCCACTGCAATGGCCAGTGCGGTGGGGATATTGTGTTCGACAACCAGGGTGGAGGGGCAGGCCAGTATGACTGCCAGTGTTGTGGAAGCAGCTGCAGATGATGCACCACTTGTCAAGATTCAGTTCGCCATCCTGGAGGAGCCAGTGTGTGCAGGGAGCGATGACCTGGACCAGGAGCTATGCCAGGAGGATGCACGCCTGGTAGCAGGCACTGAGGGCATACTGTCTGAGCTTCAGGGAATCCAGCAGGACCTGAAGACTGCAGAACAGGCTAGGGAGGCTGAGTACGAGGGATGGAGGGACCACAGACAGCGAGTTGAGCACCACATGGTGGGGCACCTGCATATGATGCAGGAGATGGCAGCATACCAGGCATCTATAGCTGGTTCCCTGCAAAGTTTGGTGGGCCTTATGGAGGCACAGGGGGTGGGTGCTGGGGCTGCCAGCTCAGCTGCACAGTTACTTTCTAGCCCGGCGCCATGTCTGTCGAACCACCCTGCTGGGGATGGTGGTGACACCACTGGCACATCCTTGACATCACTCCACTGTGTCGCAGTGCATGTGTGGGCAAGCACCCATGGCCACTCTGACACAATAGATGGTAATGGGCACTTTATTGAGTCCTTCAGTGCACATTACATGGTACTAGGCACATAATTGGTGTTTGTGTATGTAAAACCCTGGTGCTGGTGCAGGGCAGTCATCTCATAAGCTTTCCCATATCATCCGCGAATGGTGGGCCAGTGTCCTGGCCTGCTGCTGTCTCCTGGACTCAGCCCCATCACCATATGCTGCCTCTGTGGCCTCCCACTCCACCACATCTGCTGGCTCTGGGTCTGGCACTCCGCACATTCGTGCCAGGTTGTGGAATATGCATCATGCAGCAAATACCTGGCATACCCGCTCTGGACTATAGATGAGTTGACCACTGCTCCTGTCGAGGCACCAGAAGCGGCTCTTCAGCACCCCAATTTAATGTTCCACAACCGCCCATGTCTGCTGGTGGGTGCTGTTGTACTGCTCCTCCTGCCAACTTCTAGGGTGGCGTACAGGGGTCAGCAGCCAGGTTCTCATGGTCACCTTGCCTCCACAGCTCACATTGCCTCCACAGGTACTCATGGTCACCTGTGGAGGCAATGTGAGCTGTGGGCATGTGCATTAGGTGTGATCTATGGGCTGCTATGGATGGTGTGCAGTTGTGCTCATGTGGTGTGATACATACCGTATACATCTATCATCACCTGTTTGCAGTACCTATAGCATCAGACTGCAGCAGGTATCCATTCTGGGCCTGTCCTGGGGCTCACACATGTGCACACTTACCAGCAGCCACGCATCTCCTAGTGACCCCCGGCTGCTGCCTGTCCCAGGCCAGACTGTGCAAGGACAAATGCATCATGATAGGACTCTGGGTAGTGGGCACACACATCTGTGAAAGCCATGTTGGCATCCACAATGTTCTGCATGTTCACTGATGTAAAATAGTTACATCAATGAACATGCAGATTGTTGTGGAATGCCAACTTGACCTTCACATGTGTACCTATGCCTGTTCCAGTATGCCATCTGCTCCAGCCGTGTGATGTGGGTGCAGTCTATAGATCCAAGCACCAATGGGAAACCAGCAACACTGTAGAATAACTGCATGGTCTCCTGATGCCTCTGCTGTGTCTGGGGGATGACTATGAGGTGGAACATCCTGGCAGCAGGGCCCTGGTGAATGTTCTGATACAGTGGCTGGCAGTGGGCTGTGTGATTCCAACAGTCACCCCTATCACATGCTGGAAGCTGCCAGTTGCAAGGAATCCCAGGGCAGTGGTTACCATCATGGCCACTGGCAGGGCCTGGCTTCTGGATGTGGTGGTCTCAAGGTCCACACTGAGTATGCTGCACAACTCAGTTATGGCTGCCCCATCCAGTCTGTATCTCTGGTAAACCTCCTCTTCTGTCAGTTGTAGGTAACTCACACTGTGTCTGTGTACACGTGGGGCACTGTACCTGCGTCTTGGGTGCTGAGCAACTGCCTGCTGCTGGGTATGCACTGCCTGTCAGATCCTCCACTGTGCCTGGGCATGGCATGTGCATCTCCACCTCTGTATCACCAAGTGCATGGCCCACATACAATCTTTGCCTGTCCAGCGGCACTTTACGTCTGCTCGGTTTGGATGCAGGTCTGCTCACACACCCCGCGCTCTACTGTGCCATGTTCCGCCACTACATGGGTTCATGGCTCACTATCAGTGGTTGTATGCACCAGGTTCTGTCGCTTAAGGCTACGCGGTTAGCGACGTCCAATGTGGGCATATACGGGTTTCATAAATCCGCTTTACATGGGTTTCACCATGACATGCCCCTGTTCCACCCCCGAGCTTCGGTGCTTGGCACTGTGCAGGTATTTGGGCCTCAACGATCCAAGCTGACTTGATGAATATGTGGTTTACACGGTTATGGTGGCTTTCCATGGGTAAGGCTGGTACTTTCCCATATAGCATGCACCTAGGCCTTTGAATATGCGGCCCTCAGTCTTAAGCCATGCATTTTCACTTTATGCACCAAAGATCTGGAATGCACTCCCTGATAGCCTCCGGTCCATTCCTGACCTTGAAAACTCATGCAGAAGTCTAAAAACACACCTCTTCATTGAACACTTTCATGGACCCATCACCTAACTGTAACACGCAGTGACACTATCACTCTGTTCAGTCCCCCTCCCCACCCTTTAGTCAAGCATAGCAAATGTAAATAGTTTACATTATGTTAACCATTGTTCGCACACATTCTTTGTAAATCGCCTTGACATAGTGAAAGGCGGTTTGGGGGCAAAAGGTTGGTGTGCACGGACTAGGAGAAGGACCTCAGAGTGATTGTTTCTGAGATTCTCAAGGTAGCGAAACAGTGTGACAGGCAGTGGCAAAAGCCAGAAGGATGCTGGGCTACATACAAAGAGGAATTACCAGCAGAAAGGAAGAGGTGCTAATGCCGCTGTACAAGTCACTGGTGAGGCCTCATATGGAACACTGTGTTCAGTTTTGGAGACCACATCTCGCAAAGGACAAAAAAAGGCTGGAAAAAGTTCAGAGGAAGGCAACCAAAATGACTTGGAGCCTGCATCAGAAGCCTTATGAGAAGAAACTTGAAGACCTTAATATGGATACTCTGGAGGAGAGGAGGTACATGGGAGATATTATTCAGACCTTTAAATACTTAAAGAGTATTAATGAACAAACACATCTCTCCAAAGATGGGGAAGCTGTAAAACTAGAGGGCATAACATGAAGCTGAAAGGGGGTAAACTGAAAGACAATGTCAGGAAATACTTTCACTGCAAGGGTGGTGGATGCTAGGAATGCCCTCCCAATGGAAGTGGTGGGGGCAAATATAGTGACAGAATTCAAAATGGCATATCTTGTAGCTCAGTAAATAGGGGTGACCTACACTGAGTGGTGGGTACACCTCTAAACAAAGGCATGGGGAGGGGTGACTTGCATGGATTGGCAGATGCACCTACAGTACTCTTGCCGCATACCTGGGCAGACTAGATGGACCATGCTGGACTTTATTTGCCATCAAATACTATGTTACTATGTATATAAAAACAGTTAAATATATAATAAGTGCATAACTTTGCACTTGTTCACATTAAATTTCATCTGCCATTTCAACGCCCAGTCTTCCAGTTTATCAAGGTCCTCTTGCAATTTTTTCACAATCCTCTTGTGTTTTAACAACTTTGAATAATGTGTCATCTGAAAATGTGATCGCCTTAATCTTTATTCCCATTTCAAGTTCATTTATTAATTTGTTAAAAAGCAGCAGGTTCAGCACAGATCCCTGGGGCACTCCACTAACTATTCACTTTTCTCAATTGAGAAAATTGGGCATTAAGTCCAACTCTATGCTTTCTATCTTTCTATGTAATCCACAAGAGTACACTGCCTCCTATCCCATGACTTCTTAATTTCACCAAGAGTCTCTCATGAGGGACCTTGTCAGAGGCTTTCTGAAAATCCAGATACACTATATTAACTGGCTTACTTTTATCTACCTGTTTCTTCACACCTTCAAAAACATTTAACAGATTAGTAAAACAAGACTTTTCTTGGCTAAATCCATGTTGGCTTTCTCCCATTAAACCATGATGATCTACATTTTCAGTAATTTTGTTCTTTATAATGGTTTCTACCATTTTGCCTGGTACCAATGTCAGGCTCACTAGTCTGTAGTTTCCTGGATCACCCCTGCCTGGATCACCCCTGGAACCCTTTTTTAAAACTGGCGTTACATTGGCAATTCTCCAATCTTCAGGTACTACAGATGATTTTAATGATAGTTCACAGATTACTAATAGTAGGTCTGCACTGTCATATTTCAGTTCTTTCAACAGCCTTGGATATATGCCATCCGGCCCAGTTGATTTGCTACTCTTCAATTTATTAAATAGTTGTAATACATCTTCTTGGTTTATCGCTATTTCTTTCAATTCCTCTAATACATCACCCTTAAATACCATTGCAGGCTTGGGTAACTTTCCTACATCTTTTTTAGAAAAGAGAAAAACAAAGAATTCATTCAGTCTCTCTGCTATAGCCTTGTCTTCTCTTTGTACTACTTTTACCCCTCTATCATCTGATGGTCCAACTGACTCTCTCACAGGGTTTTTTGCGATGAATGTACTTGAAAAAAATTTTGTGCATTTTTGCTTCCACAGCAAGCTTTTTTTAAAATTCTCTCTTTGTCTGCCTTATCAGTGCTTTGCATCTAACTTGTCAGTGCTTATGTTGTTTCCCATTTTGATTGTTTGGCCCCTTTTTCCATTTCCAGAAAGATGTTTTTTTTGGCTACAACAGCCTATCTGACCTCACCTTTAAACCATGCTGGAGAGTTTTTTGTTCTTCCTTCCACTTTTCTTAAAGCATAGAATACTTCTGGTCTGCACTTTCAAGATAGTATTTTTAAATAACCTCCATGTTTGATGTAAACCTGTAGAGGCCTATTCACAAATGGATGTCCAACCTCTTGTATAGCAGGGCAGAATCGGGTATACCGGACTGGACATGCAAGCCGGCCCCAATTCCGATCGGCCACTTGTCCAGCTACATAGCTGGCTAACTTAGCCTGGCTCCATAATGGAGCCGCAGTGTTATGCCATCTCGTTGCCATGGCACCACAGCTCCATTACAGAGCCACCAACGCCACCTGCCACAAAGTTTGCCCTTTCCCCTCAGCCAGACCCCCGATCCAGCCTCCCATGGCCAGGGTCCAGCTGTGGGGAACCTCTTGCATGCTTTCCCGCTTGGTCCCCGCTGGCTGCCACATGTCCAGGCGGACTTTCCTTTGAGGTGAAATAAGTCCCCTGTCTAACCAGCATACCTTGGATGTACAGGGCCAACCTCAGAATCAGCCCTGTATGTCCAGGGTGATAGCCTGCTCACACACTGCCCTTGCTCCGCCTTTTGCCCGCCCTCTCTCACCCCTGTCTAAGGATCCCCTTACAACTCTGCTGTTCATACAGGGAGCCTTGTATGGGGATGGCAGGGGAGATGAATAGCAGAGATGTACATCCAGGGTGGGCATATATCCCTGCTATTCGTGGCTCGGAATAAACCCCTTAACCTTTGTAGCTGCTCCTTTCAATTTTTTCTTAACTATTTTCCTCATTTTCTTATAATCTCCTTTTTAAAAAGTTAAAAGATAGTACTGTGGATTTCGTTGCAGTTCTCCCTCCATTTATTAAATCAAATGTGATCATGCTATGATCACTATTGCCAACTCGCCCCAAACAACGTTATCTCTTGCATCAGATCCAGTGTTCAACTAAAGATTAGGTCCAAGATAGCGTCTCCATGTGTTGGTTCATGAATCAGCTGCTTCAAGAAGCAGTCATTTATTTCATCTAGAAACTATCTCTCTAGCATATTCTGCTGTGACGCTGACCCCATCAATATTGGGGTAATTGAAATCACCCATTATTACTGTTTTAACTTTGTTAGCTTCTCAGAAGAGAAACCACAAAGCTGTATTACAGTGGGCACCAAGGTGTTTTCAATACGGGTTACCACTTTCCAAATATCTGCCAGGGTGACCCGATCATCCGGGACCACCCTGGCTTCATATGGAACGGGCGCCCATATCACTGGTTTCAGCTTTTCCCCGACATCTATCGGGGTACTCTGCTGGAACTGAGTGCCCGGAAGGGGAGACAAAGGTGGAGATACATATACTGGAGGAGATGGTGGTGGTGACCGGTCCGGGGAGCTAAGAGATACCGGGGACGAACGTAGAACAAGAAAGTCAGGGTCAAGTGATATATTGGTGTTAGTCACTACCTTAACATGTTTGTCCATGGGTCCAACAGCAACCTCCGTTTGCTCCGCTGGCAAGATCTTCTTTTTTCTTTTACCCATCTATCCAGCAGCTACAAGAACGCAGCACTTGAGCCAGGAAAGTTTGTATGTGCACAATAAGATGGAACAGTATGACAATATGTTTCGAGCAAAAAATGTTAGATTGTTGAATTTCCCCTTTTCTCATTTGCTTTCTGCTGAAATTTTGCTGAGAAAGTATTTTAAAGAGGTCTTGGGGTTGGCTTCGGCTGACTCCATTGCTCTCTCTAAGTTATATTACCTTACTGGTAAGAGGTTGGCTACGGATTCTCTGGTTGGGTTTGATGAGGTTAAGGGCATGGATGCCGTGGACCTTACCAAATTCCTAGAGGACTCAAGGGATAATATTTCCTCTAGAGCCACCTTGGTGGTATCTTTTCTTTCAGACCAGGATAGAATGCTTGTTTTTCGTAGCTATTTCAAAAATATGTCAGCTCTGTTCTGCGGTGCCAGGGTTCAAATGTTCCCAGGGGTTGCTCTCTATGTTAGAGAGGGCATTGAGTCAGAAAGGATTAAAGTTTTGCAGGAAACAAACTCTGCTGTAGAATCTATATGGATTGAAATTCCATGTAAAAGGGGGAAGGCAATGGCAGTGGGGGTGTACTATCGAGCGCCTGGCCAGAATGACCAAATGGATGATGAAATGCTCAAAGAAATCAAGGAAGCTAACAAAAGTTACAGCACAGTAATAATAATGGGTGATTTCAACTACCCCGGTATCGACTGGGTCAGTGTCACGTCAGGACATGCTAGGGAGATAAAGTTCCTAGATGAAATAAATGACTGCTTCTTGGAGCAGCTGGTTCATGAACCGACCAGAGGGGAAGCCATATTAGACCTAATCCTTAGTGGAACACCAGATCTAGTGCAAGAGATAAGGTTGTTGGGGCCACTTGGCAATAGTGATCATAGCATGATCGCCTTTGATTTAATTAGTGGAGGAGGGATAGTAAGGAAATCCACAGTACTACCTTTTAACTTTCGAAAGGGAGACTATGATAAAATGAGGAAAACTGTCAAGAAAAAAACTAAAAGGAGCAGTTGCAAAGGTTAAAGACGTACATCAGGCTTGGCTGTTGTTGAAAAATACTATCTTGGAAGCCCAGACCAGCTGTATTCCACGCTTTAAGAAAAGTGGAAAGAAGTCCAAAAAACTGCCAGCATGGTTTAAAGTCGAGGTCAGAGAGGCTGTTGTTGCCAAAAAAGCATCTTTCAGGAAATGGAAAAAAAGAGCCAAACGATGAAACCTGGAAACAGCACAAGCACTGGCAAGTCAAATGCAAGGCATTGATAAGGCAGGCAAAGGGAGAATTTGAGAAGAAGCTTGCTGCAGAAGCAAAAACGCAAAGTAAAGACCTTTTCAAGTACATTTGTAGCAAAAAACCTGTGAGAGAGTCAGTTGGTCCATTAGATGATAAAGGGATTAAAGGAGCACTAAGAGGCGACAAGGCGATAGCGGAGAGACTGAACGAATTCTTTGCTTCAGTCTTTACTGAGGAAGATGTAGGGATGTTACCCATGACTGAAGTGGTATTTAAAGGTGCAGAAGAATTGAAGGAAATATCGATACATCGAGAAGATGTATTACAACTATTAGATAAGCTGAAGAGTAGCAAATCACCTGGGCCGGATGGTATACATCCAAGGGTATTGAAAGAACTGAAATATGAGATTGCAGACCTGCTATTAGTAATCTGTGAACTATCATTAAAATCATCTCTAATACCTGAAGATTGGAGGATCGCCAATGTAACACCAATTTTTAAAAAGGGTTCCAGGGGTGATCCGGGAAACTACAGACCGGTGAGCCTGACGTCAATACCGGGAAAATGATAGAAACCATCATAAAGAATAAAATTACTCAGCATGTAGATAGTCATGAACTAATGAGAGACAGCCAACATGGCTTTAGACAAGGAAGATCTTGTCTTACTAATCTGTTATGTTTTTTTGAAGGAGTGAATAATCAGGTGGGCAGAGGTGAGTCGGTTGATATTGTGTATCTGGACTTTCAGAAAGCCTTTGACAAGGTCCCTCATGAGAGACGTTTGGCAAAACTAAAGAGTCATGGGATAGGAGGCAGTGTACTATTGTGGATCAGGAACTGGTTAAAAGATAGAAAGCAGAGGGTAGGGCTAAATGGCCAATTTTCCCAATGGAGAAAGGTGAATAGTGGTGTACCCCAGGGATCTGTGCTGGGTCCACTGCTTTTTGACATATTCATAAATGACCTGGAAAGTGGAATAACGAGTGAGGTTATCAAATTTGCAGATGACAAAAAACTATTTAAAGTTGTTAAAACCCAAGAGGATTGTGGAAAATTGCAAGAGGATCTTGATAAATTGGAAGACTGGTCATCAAAATGGCAGATGAAATTTAATGTGGACAAGTGCAAGGTTATGCACCTAGGGAAGAACAACCCAAACTATGGTTACACGATGCAAGGTTCCACATTAGGAACCACCACCCAGGAAAAAGATTTAGGCGTCATTGTGGATACCATGTTAAAACCCTCGGCCCAGTGTGCAGCGGCGGCCAAGAGAGCAAATAGAATGCTAGGTATGATAAGGAAAGGAATGGAAAATAAAACAAAGGATATTATAATGCCTCTATATCGTTCCATGGTGAGACCGCACCTTGAATATTGTGTGCAATTCTGGTCGCCGTATCTTAAAAAGGATATAGAGTTATTAGAAAAGGTTCAGAGAAGAGCCACCAAAATGGTAAAGGGGATGGAAGGCTACTCCTATGAAGAGAGGCTAAAAAGGTTAGGGCTCTTTAACCTGGAAAAGAGACGGCTGAGGGGAGATATGATAGAAGTCTATAAATTAATGAGCGGAGTGGAACGGGTAAACGTAGATCGATTGTTTACCTTATCAGAATATAGAAAGACTAGGGGACATGCAATGAAGCTACAGGGTAAACTATTTAAGACTAATAAAAGAAAATATTTTTTCACTCAACGTGTAATCAAACTCTGGAATTTGTTACCGGAGGATGTAGTAAAGGCTGTTAGTGTAGCTGGGTTTAAAAAAGGTTTGGGCAAGTTCCTGGAGGAAAGGTCCATAAGCCATTATTAAGAAGGGACCCAGGATATCAATGCTTGAACCAATACAAGCATTGTGGAATCTGTGTCCCCTGGGGAAACTGCTAGGTACATATGACCTAGATTGGCCACTGTTGGAAACAGAATACTGGGCTTGATGGACCTTGGTCTGACCCAGTATGGCATATCTTATGTTCTTATGTTCTTATGATATTAGTAGAGCGACTCAGACTAGGAGACAGGCCTTTTTGGCCCTTAAACCTTGACTGCTCGCTATCTCTGCTACTTTCTTTCTTAGATATCCTTGCAAATGTTTGGTTTTGTATCAAGGTTCAAAGTTTGTTTTTCTTGATCCCTCTCAGCTTGAGGTTTTTCTTGCTGACAAGGAACGACAGGGTAATTAGTAACTGGAGGTGGGTGGGTTAAGTTAGTAAGCTGCCTGATAACTTAGAGTTCGCTCTATTTGTTCTTTGTGGTGATTTGTTTTCTTTTTAAGTATCTCCCCGGATTGTGGGCTATGATGATGTATTGCTATCAATTGTGTGTTCTGGTTAACATCGGTTTTATTTTGTCTTTATGAAACATCTGTGGTTTCTTTATGCTTGCTTTGTAAGTTTGTTGAAATTCCAATAAAAAAAAAAATTGTTAGCTTCCCTGATTTCTTTTAGCATTTCATCATTTATCTATTCATTCTGACAAAGCAAACAGTAGTACACCCCCACTGTCATCGCTTTCCCCTTTTTACATGAACTTTCTATCCATAGAGATTCTGCAGTGTATTTTCTTTCCTGCAACACTTTAATCCTGGGTGACTCAATGCCCTCTCTAACATAGAGTGCAACCCCTCCACCAATTTTATCTCCCCCTATCATTGTGATATAATTTGTACCCAGGTATCTTAATGTCCCATTGGTTGTCCTCCTTCCACCAGATTTCTGAGCTGCCAATTATATTAATTTATATTATGTTGTCTTAATTAATCTATTCCTGATGAAGATAACCCGCTGAACCTGAAAGTGAATTTGATCACCTTTTTCCCTTTAATAGGTTTAATAGCCTATAAAGCTAAAATTATGCCTGAGGAGAGTGTGGGGTCGGTGTTGATGGAAGGGAAAGTAAACAGTAAAAACTCACTGTGCTTCAAAGGTAATCTCTTAACAGATTCCTGGGTGATTCACACAGCTCTTGGTTTAACAGAGGGAGCCTCTCAAATTTCCCTATTGATATGTCATTTGGCATTAACACCTATTTAAAACAATTTCACAGGTCTATTGCCTCATAACTGGAAGGCCATTTTGTAAACTTCTCTAGAAACAATTTTTTTCTTTCTGTTCAAAGAATATTTACCCTATTCTACCTTCTATGCTAAGCTATGCTCTGATTTGGTTTAAATGAAAAGCTCTCTGGTGATACTAAGCCCTGACTAACTAACAAAACACTGAGTTATAAAATATACAGATTTATCAGCTTTAACCCAAAGAATTCCCTTTTCCCAAAAATTTAGAGAATTTTCCAGAAGATAAATACTTACAAGTTCAGATTTCTTTCCAGCAGAAGCAGTCCCTTTTGGTAGTCCTTGGATGTATTCACCTTGAAGTACTGTATTTCACTGTGCACAACTACAACAGATTAATAATCTTAAGAGTAATGTAAGGCTTCATCATGGAGGAAGAGGTTAGCGGTTAGATTATGCTTTCCTAATCATCAGCCTGAGACAATTTTATAACAAGTATCTTTTATAGGAAAATTACATAGATAATATCATACCACTGACAAGAATCTTGAGGAGACATCCATCAGCAAACCACAACCCATGAGTAAATGCATACAAAGAGAATTTTTCTTGAAAATTAAATGACCTAATTCCTTTCCTAGCTTTAAAAACAGAAACAAAAAACTTAATTTATGCTTAATATACTATTGAGTACCACTTATAATGAGGTCTCAAATCATACTTGAACAGGTGAAAAAACAACTTTACTAACTAATTTTCAAATGTCGGAAACTACCAAAAGGGGGATGATAATAGCTTATCCCCCTTGCTGTAAAGACTCCTTTTACTTTTTTATTTAAATTTTATTTAAAGAATCAACTTATTTTTTATAATCATAGCGCCAAAGCATTGGGGAATCCTCCCAGAGAAGTGATACATTTTGTACCCTTAGATTAAGGTCCTGCTTCAGACCTTAATCTAAGGGTGAGTTCCAACAAAGCCATCAGTGTGGGTTCCAACAAAGCCATCAGTGGGTTCCAACAAAGCCATCAGTGTGGGTTCCAATAAAACCATCAGTGTGGGTTCCAACAAAGCCATCTTCTTTCCGCATTGAAACCATTAGGTGCATCCCGTGAGCATTTAAAATGTATGGCGTCTGACATCAGTCATATATCAGAGGCAGACCTGGCCAATACCATTAAGGAAAGATCCACTGAAAAGGAAATTCCTTTAACGTTACTATTGATCTCTGTATCTGAACCATCAGAGGGGGGCCAATGAGTCCTGATTCACAGAAAGCTAGACCATTCTAATTCCGCATTAAGTCCTAAAGGTGACACAGTCTATAGTTTAAAAATCCATCGTTGCTTATTTTTCTGAAGTTTATATAATCGGTCACACCTCCCCCTGTGGGTCAATAGGGATATGATCAAGTACCCACTACCTCAGTTGATCAAATGAATGTCCAAGAGATATGCAGTGTTCCACTACTGGAGCTGAAGTGATGGAGATGGGCGCGTGTTCACCCAGTCATCTTTTAATCTGCCATGTTGTGCAACCAATATAATATAGTTGACAAGGGCAGAGCATACGATACACCACATATGAGATTAAACATGTGGTATGCCACCAAGAGAATAGTTCACAGTTGCCTCGTGCATCAAACCACGATGATCCTTGGATTGTGAGGGAACAATAAGGACATTGGCCACATGCAAAATGGTTTGGACTAGTATAATATTTTATTAGGAACAATACAGATCATGCGGAATCAGGGTTATCCTACTGTATATGAAAGCATGCATCTTTTACTACTTGTGCTGTAGAGTGATAGCAGCAATAGCTGTTTCCATAGACAAATCAGCATCTAACATATTTTTTTCACTCAATGTGTAATCAAACTTTTGTTACCGGAAGATGTAGTAAAAGCTGTTAGTGTAGCTGGGTTTAAAAAAGGTTTGGACAAATTCCTGGAGGAAAGGTCCATAAACCATTAATAAAGAGGAACCAGGTAATCCACTGCTTGCCCCAATACAAGCATTATTGGACCTATGTGTCTTTTTGGGAAACTGCTAGGTAGTTGTAACCTGGATTGGCCACTGTTAGAAACAGGATATTGGGCTTGATGGACCTTAGTCTGACCCAGTATGGCATTTCTTATGTTCTTATGTACACCTAACTTACAGATTTGAGAACTAAAAGATAAGGTATTGTTATGGGCCATTGAATCAATGCTGATTCCTGGCAATCCAGCCCCTGGGTTTTATTGGCAAGGTACAACCAGAAGTAAATTGCCAGGCCTTTCTTCTGCACAGTAAGCCTACAACACCTGGGGGTATGTTTACTAAACCCTCTTAACGTGCGTGCCGCGTTAGTCTGCAAGATGCCATATAAGGAGTGGGCGTTTCAGTTTAAAGTAACAAAACGGGATTAGCGCGCGCGCTCTTGTGCGCCGCGCACGAGTAATGCGTGTGTGAAGCATAAGCAGGCGCGCTGATGTCCAAACAGAGGAACAGGGCTGCAGTGCAATGGTGAAGACACTGATAGATGGTGCAGGTGTCATGGGTTGAATCCCCCACTGTGCCCAATAATTAAGGCTGGCTGAGGCACTACCATTTATGTGTAATATTGCATTATGAGGCATTTTAATTTTATTTTAATTACTGCTGCTAGCAAATGCACTCTCAAAGCGCTGTAACATAAGGAGCTGCATAAGGCACCCCATAAGGTACCCCAGAGGGCACATTTTAAAGTGCACTGTCCGCCACGGCACCCTACAATGTTGCATAAAGGGTGGCCTATAGGGCGCCATATAGGGTGCCCTATGAGGCACGGCAAGGTCATAGCACTGTTTTTGATGGCAGCACTGTGCATGTAAATGCATGGAAATCTTAAGTAGGTGCGCTGACATGCAAAGAGGGACAGCAGTGTAGCACAATGGTTAAGGCACTGAGTGATGATACAGGGGTCATGAGTTTGATCCCCAGTGTGTCTAATATGTAAGGCTGGCTGAGGCATTAGCTTTGACTTGTAAGTATTATTTCCTACTGCACTTTATTTGTATTTTATTAATTGCTGCCAGCAAACACACCCTCAAGTGCCGTAACATAAGGTGCCGCATAAGGCACCCTATAAGGCACTCCATAGGGCACATTATAAAGTGCACTGTCTGCCATGGCACCCTATAATGTCCCCTATAGGACACCATATAAGTCACTCCATAGGATACCATATAGTGCACCTTATATGGACGGTAACCATAAGGTGCCCTATAGGGTGCCCTATAAAGCGCCCTCTGAGGCACCTTATGGGTACAGTACGCTGAGGGTGTTTTTGCTGGCAGCACTAATGTACATTAAAAATAGATACTGCTTTGGACAGCCCTATCAAAAAACCCCACTGTGGGTTTGAACCCATGACCTCTGGCTCCACAAGCAGGGAAGTAACCAGTGGGCTACAGTTCTATAGCTGCTAGCAAGCCCCTGGCTGGCTGCAGAAGGACTGCACATCACCACACAAACATTCTGCTGTGGTCACAGGATAGGGTTAGCCCACCCGTACCCATGATGCACTGTCCTTTAGTTGGGCCAGAATGATATCCCATTTTTTATAGATAACCTTTTCCTAGATCATGGTTTCTTTTAAATTTTAAATTTTAGAATCTCCCATACGTAGTTTTTTTTTTTTTAAAGTATCAGCGGTTTGTGTTTAAATCTACCTTTTTGTTTCTTTAGGTCCCTTCTCATAACTGAGAAAAAGTGATCAACAGGGCGTTGTTTTTTTCCCTTGTGGGTTATGACATTACGATATACGCCCAGTCGTTAGACTCTTTCATGATAATGTAAGTCTTATATTTCACTAATGTGCACACAGTCTCATAACTCCGTTTAAGTACTTTTTATTTCAATTTGTCCTTGAGGGTCAAGATATAACGATATGTACCTAGTCGGTAGATTCTTTCATAATTGTGAAAGTCCCATATCTCACTAATGTGCACACAGCTTTTCAACTCCGTTTGTGAATGGTGCTCATACGTGCCCTTATAGTGAGGTGCCCCAGATATAGGATTGGTCTACATTGATTTAAGCAATCCCCTCATTAGGATGGATTTTGATGTGGTTTTAGGTTCAAAAAACAGATTACATACATAATGGCCGTTTCAGTAATTAATCATAGTTATTTTATTTATTTCAACGTAGTCAATGCTAGGTATAGTTATTTTTAGCATATATAATACTTATGGTTTATACACAAATTTCTTGGGTTGTCTATTGATCTCACAATGTGATATACATATAATGTTGTTTTTTCTACATTCTGGGTTAGATTATCTGGATATCCATCAAGACATCACAAATAGGTTCCCAGAACAGGCATGTATTAATACTGGTTCCTTTTCTTCTTCTCTTTTTTTGTTTTTGGTTTTTATTTATTATTTTTTATGGTTATATTGTTTTAAGCATAATTTCATATAAACTTTTATTGTTATTTATTATTTATTATTATTTATAAAAAAATTTACAATTTTTAAGTATGCCTTCTACGATTGCACTATTACTCTTCCTTTGTCCCTCTCCCCTTTGAGGTTCTCCGAATAGTCCTCCTGGTTGTTGTCACACTCCGGCAGTTCTTTCTTTTTTTGAGTTTTCAGGTTATTATTATTTTAATATTTTTTTAAGATGTGTTATTAGTCAGCAACATGATATCATTTATTTATGTACATTTTTAGAATTGTTATTAATTATTTATTGTTTGTTTTATAAGTGTATGCACTTTTCATTATCTTTAGTGGTTCATGATGTATCCAGTGGTATGTATGTTTATAGTGCTCCACCCTTAGTTTAATTGCTTGGTTTTACGTATTTTTTAAGTAATTCATAATTTGGTTTTATAGTTTTATGGTTTACCACACAGACAGTCTGCTGTGGTCACCAGGATAGGGTTAGCCCACCCATACCCATGATGCACTGCACATGCAAATCAGCTGTCCACAGATAAACACAAGATGGGGTAAGCACCCCCACAGCACCTCGGCCTGGTAGGGGGAACTATGTAGACCCTTCCAAAAATCGTTTCTTTTTTTTGGAGCTTTCCTGGGAGTGTTTTTTATTGTTGCCCATTGATATCAATGTTGCCCAGCTGGATTATAATTTTTTAGAATTTTGTTGTGGTCATTTTCACTTTTTATTTGCTGTTTTGTTCTGTGCACATGTATCACACTGCTCACGTTTTGTAGGTTTCCCAAGTTTTGCTGTACATTGCTGACGGAACTGGTTTCTCTTCCCTTTAAATCGGCTCTAACGCGAGGTTTTCACTCGCGGTATTTTTTTGATCGAATTTCAGCCCCGCTCCTGTGCGGGGAGCCTCTCCCCTCCCACTCTCCACCCATTGACCCCATCCCTCCGCCCCTCGGGAGCCTTCCTCCGCCCTCGGAATACCTTTCCACGCCTCTATTGCACATCAGCGCGCCGCGCATTTGTGCGTGTGGTGCACACGTGTGCGGAGCACACAAAATGCATCTTTAGCATGCACTAAGGTACATTAGCGCACGCTCAAGTGCGCCCCGCACAATTGCGCGGTTTAGTAAACATACCCCTTAGACAAAATTTTGTTCTTATATCATTTGGATTCTTTAACTCCTGATCTTTCCTAGGTTAGTCACTCTCTTGAACTTATTGCCTCTTGGTTCTATTCTAATAGACTAAACTTAATACAAATAAGTAAACGGGTAGCCAGACTCGGCGCTCCCCCTTTTACCCTCTATAGCCCCCCTTTCTTCCCCCCTCTCTTCCCCCAATTCCCACAAATACCACTGACAGCCAAACTTTGTAACAACTGGTTGCAGCTTTATTTAAGAACAACAACTTGAACATTAAACAGTAATAATGAACAACCCAAAAAACCCCAGTGGAGCCATGTGTCACCAGCCATGCCATTAGCAAAGCGATCCCGCCTCCGATTCAGCCATGGTCAAACCACCGGCCAAGTTCCTACCCCCCCTATCCGACTTTGCCATATTACTAGCAAAAGTCTTCCAGGGGTTGTCTGGGTCGAGGGCACCCTGCCCCCGTCCCAAATCGCCTAATGCTCCGGACTCTGTAAACCTCTGGGATCCCTCTCCCACACCCCTCCCCCTGCTGCGACACCCCAATACCTTCCCCCCCCAGCCACCACCTCACTGGGTGGGAGGGTAGGCTGCTCGCCCTCCAGCCTTCTCACATGTGCTCGGCCACGCTCAAGAACGCCGAAGCACATGTTCTCCTTTCACCCGATTGGCTCCGCTCGCCCCTCTCTTCCCAGCAGAGCCAATCATTTTAAATAATGCGACGAGCGCACCCCCGCCGACACGCTGTCACCCCCCGTCCACAGGCCGTGTGCAGGGTCCCGCGCCGGGCCGAGCACCTGGTTACGTGCGGGCGCCGGGACCCTGCCTGCGCCCTTATACACGTCTGCTATCTGGTTCACAGATAGTCTGAGTCCCCCAGCCTTTACACTCTCCATTTAAATATCACCAATACAAGTCGTGACTACTTTGCCGTATCTTGGTGTCATGCTAAACTCTGATCTGTCCTTCACACAATGTTGATTCCATTGTGAAAAAGTCTACTACTGTAACACTATTTATGCTAGCCTTCTTCCTTTCACTTTGAAGCAGCTTCAAGCAGTCTAAAACACAGTTGTCCATATCTTCTCTTCTGCAGGTCAATATGATCATGTCACCCCACTTCTGAAACTTTATCACTGGTTGCCTGTCTCAGATTGCATTCAATTCAAGCTTCTAACCCTTCCTCATAAAGTTCCCTTTACCGGCTATCCCTCTTATTTGACTTCCTATCTTATTTTTCACACTCCACCTTGGACATTGCATTCTCTGCACTACAACAGACTCTACATTCCTCCTCCCTCAAAGGCTAGATTAGAGTTTATCCATTGATGGGCATTTTTTTTTTCTGTGTCCCCATCCTTTGGAATTCCTTGCCACAGTCACTCCATCTCAAATCGTCTTACCCTGTCTTTAAACCCAGCTCAAAATCCATTTATTCACCCCGTCTTTTGGGGCCTAGGTTGACTGTAGATTCCACTTTCTACTGCTGAACTATTTTCTCTGCTTTTCTTTTGCTTTATGTCATTACTTGGCATTCTTTTCACCACTTTTATTGGTTTTTAGTTTTGTAAACCACCTTGCCTGTATTAGAAAGGTGGTATATGACGTTTTTAATAAAGATAAACAACATTAACATAAACACTTCTTCTGATTCCATATTTGCTACTGAAGCTCATTCAAAACTGCCTTACAGCTGTTTTTCCGAAATATGGGATATCGACTGGTAGACATTTGAGACATCTTGATCTAAAGTACACTTTTTAGAACAGGTTGAACAACTGTTCTTTTAATGTGGTAGGGATATAACCCTCTAAGAATAAGCATGTTTTATTTGCCTTGGGCAGAGAAGCAAATTAGTCCTACCTGATTTTATGAGTTAAGCTGGACATGGACCTGTCAATATCCTCCTGCTCCCTGGAACAAAGGAGTATGAGAGTTTATCTATATCTGGCTGTGGTACTGGAATAAATGAATGTTTTTTATTTATAGCTTCTGCAATACCAATTCATTGAACTCACTCTCAAAGCTTACAGCCTAGTTCCTTATGAGTATTAACTATTTTCTCTAACAAAAAGCTGGCAAATCGATTACACTGTGGTTTTGTTGCTATGCTACCAGCTGCTGAAACATTTGTCTCCAAATGCTTATCACTCATGAAATGGCTCCCTAGGCTGATATGTGCATGTGCTGCCCACTTACACATTTAGACAGATGGACAAACCCCTCCTGCTCTTACATATATATATATATATAGAGAGAGAGAGAGTAAAACCAAAATCCTTACTTTACAGATACCCTAAATATTCTAACTCCTACACTCAAAAATGTATATGTTTTTTGCTATTTTTATTGTCAGACTGTTTGCCATGAAAGAGAAACCCTCTCTCACGGCAAACCTTCCTTTTTCTCTTTATTAAGAGCCATACTTCTCCAGGGAGGACCCTGACGGGTATAACTGAGAGCTCCGCAGCTATTCTACGGATTCGGTGTGGCTGTGTGGGAGGAACTCGGGGTCTGCTACTGAGATCCGGAGACTGCTACCACTGGGGGCCGGCTGCTGGACGCGCTCCCTTCCCTCCGCCATTGGGCAGGCAGCGCTGGGACAACTTTAGCAAGGACCTTTCCTTTTTTCCTCTATATATTGCAGAGCTCTCTGTGACCGCAGAGCGTGTCCGCGGGGTGTGCTCCGAAGGAGCGTGTCCAAAGGGGCGAGACACACCCCTTTGGCGCCCCTTCGGCGACAGTTCGGCATTGAGAGTTCAGTCTGTTGTGATTTTGTTTATGTCCTGTATACTATGGGGAAACAGAAAGCTAAGGCAGGGGGGAAATCAACTGATGCCGCAGCGGATAAGACGCCTAGTGGTCCTATGGACAAACATCTTGTCCCGCTTCCGGTTGCGAAGTCCTTCCCTGAAGGAGCCTCCCTCAGTTCTGGAGGGCGGTCTCCTCTTCCTCCTCTGCCTCCTGTCGGGGTTTCCTTTGTCTCTGTGGTGTCTCCTGACAAGGTGAGTCCAAGTATTGTAGAAGTTTTTTTTACCTAAACCGGTTCAGTTAGTCGGGGTTGGAGGTTCCTCCGGACTTCCTAACCTTTCTCCTGACTCTGAGGTAACTTTGAAAGATCTTTGGGGAGCCCTCAAATTTATAGATGACAAAATGACCTCCACTTTAAGTTCCCTATGTGTTTTTTCGAATGAAACAGTTGCTTCTTTAAAGCAGCTTGATGATAAAGTATCTTCTGTGGACGCAGTGTGTACTAAGTTAGAATCCCAGGTCAGCCCGTTGCATTCTGCACATGTGGCTGGTATAAAGGATTCTTTGATTTTACATAGTAAAATGGAGGCATTAGAAAATTCTTTTTGTCTTTATAATTTACGTTTTTTAAACTTTCCACAAACGTCTCTCTTAGCTCCCAGAATTCTTCTGGATAAGTGTTTGAGAGAAGTTTTATATTTGACTGATTCCATTGAGTTCTCACAAATGTATTATATTTCCTCTGCGGTAAAAAAATTTGCCCCAGATGAAGGAGACTTAGACATAATTGAACCTTCTATTTCAAATTTGACAGCCTTTTTAGAGGATTCCACAGATACAATCCGTACTCGGGCTACTCTTCTAGTGACCTTGAACACTTTGGATGTTAACAACAGATTCTTAAGGCTTTTTTAAAATATAAAGCGTCCAAGTTTTGTGGCCATCGGATAAATATTTTTCCGGATGTTGCGCGTAGCACCCAGCTTCGGCGTCGGCTTTTGTTAGCTCTTAAGCCACGGGTCCTTCAGCTGGGTGCTACTTTTTTCCTAAGATTTCCCTGCAAATGTGTTGTGAATTATGATGGTGCTTCATATATTTTTACTGATGTATCCCATTTGGAAAAATTTATTGCAGACAGAAGTACAGCGTGAGGATTATAGGGGAGTATGACCGTAGGTTTTTGTTATCCTCCTGATATGTGGGCTAGATAGCCTTATTTTCTTATGATGTATTGTGGTTCTATTGTAAATCCACAGCCGAATCCCAATTATGTGGTCTATATCAGTTCTGTTGCCTTATATTTTTGGATTTGTAAGATGATAATTTCCTTTCTGATTGTCTTTATTTGTTAGTTGGTGTAAAACTGATTAAAATCCAATTTAAAAAAAGAGCAATACTTGCTCAACTCCTAGAGTTAAAAAACAAGGGACAATGCACTGAGTGAACCCCCAGTACCACTTATCTTTCGTAATCAGTTTCTATTGTCAAGGGATAATCTTTTCTGAGGATGATGTTTATTGAAACACTGCTACAATTGTTTCTTCTCCCATAACATGCAGAGGGCCTCACCGGCCACAGTTGGCTAGTTGCTGGTTAGTACAACTTAACAGTCCCAACATTGCATCCCCTTTGTCAGTCCAGGCATATTCATATCCACAAAAGCATTGAAAACCAACATAAATGCTAAACGCAACGATTTTTGAGTCTAGGAATTAGAATATTTAGGGTAACTGTAAAGGAAGGATTTTGGTTGTACTTGTTTTGAGAATATTTTTGCAGTGAACCATAGTAGTCTTTTTGTAATAAATAATAGAAGATTATTTTTTTTAATTAAAGATCTAAAACTAACACGATGTTAAAAATTAGATATGATGAACTTGTTTAATACTGCATGAATTAATATTAGAGTAGAAGGGCTGAGGGATTGCTAAGATCCACTCATTCTTCCCTAACTTCCTATATTTATAAAAATAGTAAGAGGAGTAACAACCTCTACCTGAAATGATTGGGTTGCCAACTAAATTTGGCCATTCTATGTTTTTATCCTGTGTTACTCCACTCTTTTTAGCAGTTTTAAGACGGCCATTATGGCACAGCTCGGCTGCTGGTGATATCTTAATGACACCCATGCGATTGATTGCATATGTGTGTGTATGGTATGCCACAATTGCAAGAGTTATCATTCACTTAAGGTTCAGGTGGTTCGTGACACTAATGTGCTCATTCTGAATATGCTGGTCAAGTACTTGGGGACCTGCTATGACTCCTATATTCTACATCACTTTGCTCTCTAACGTTTGAAAGGATCACTATAGGGATGGATGGCTTGTAGGTGAGTATATTTTTGTTCTCACATTGGCTTAATGACATCCATGCAGTTTTCTGCATGGCCCATGGTGTCCTTGCACTACCACACATCTCAAAAATCCTCAGGAAAACCTGTCCATCCTATTATCTATTCTTGCTCTCAGAATTGACCCAGACAATATGTTAAATAAAATTATGTAATCCTCCCAGATGCAGGTGCAAGGAAATAAGATATATTTTTGCAGACATGCTTAAAGCAAGCCATACTGACAAGATTCTACAGGAATTTGAACCCTGCAGTGCAGTTTTCCTTTATTACCCAAGCAAAATAATGTTCAGTCTTAGTGAAGTGATGGAAAAACACTTTTCATACTCACATAAACCACCTAAGTAAGGACAAAATTCATGGCTTTAGTGAAGCTACCCTAAAGACATACCACATAATTGGTCAGATATATAAAGGGTTATCTATCTTTGTCTGTGTTCAAATCTTTGATAAGTCAGAACTAAAAATATTCACAGAAGGAACAGAGATGATATATATAAACTGCAGAGTTAGCAATCAATATCAACATTACAAAGAAGACAAATTAAACAAAGATGGGAGGAATGGTGTTGGAATCCATAGGATGCCACTTCCTTATCTGCAAGCATGTCAGAGTCAAGAGAAGCATCATGATCCATAGTTGTCATTGTCCACTTTATCATCGGTTGTTATTACTTCTTTCCCCCTATTCACTGAAACCAGAGGCTCATTATCACTGGAATGTAAGCAATTTTCCTGAACTGCCCCAGAGTATCATTCAAGGCTCTATTTACAGTTGTGTTCAACATGATTGGCACCCTTGAATTTTAGGTATGTTGTGTACAATATCTTGAGAAATAATTGAAAATATTCCAACTGTATTATTATTGTTATTATTGAACATTTATAAAATGCTAACAGTCGTACACAGCGCTGTACAGACTTATAAAGTGACAGCCCCTGCTCATCAGAGCTTACAATCTAATTGAGATGAAACACAGACAGAGCAACGATCAAGTTAGGAGAAACACAGAGGTGTAGGTAGGGGTGGGTAGGGAAAAAGGAGATTAGGTGGGTCAGTGGGTTACATTACAGCAGCATTCACTGCACACACAATATAATTAATCATAAACACATTTCAAGCAGGCTGGGCATCATGGGTGGCATTACATACCAGCAGGGTAACATTACAGGCAGGCTCGGCATCATGGGGTACATTACACATTCAGAAGATGTTTACATGTTGAAGTTACACATGGTTCCGTTGCCACTGGTCTGGTCTTTGGTGGAGTTGCTGGAGTGGGGAGGAGGAGGACGCGAATATTCCAGAGTGCCGCGCCTAAGGGCCACATCAAAGGGCCTTTTGGCGTGGCCCTTAGGTGCGGGCCCGCCAGACATGGGCAAAGCCTTGGAGCGCTTCAAATTTAAAGTCTGTTGCAGGTGATACTTAGGCCTGATTGGCCATGCGGTGGGCAGCAGGGAGGAGCGCACCTGCCTGCTTCCTTCCTCGTCGATGATCGGGCCGGGACTGTATGTCATCATAATAATTGAATAGTTTGTTCAAAGGTATACAACAAAAAAAGATGTCTGTGCAACTTACACGTAGTAATGTCTGAGAAAAAAAATAAATCTGGATGGGATTAATGGCACCCTTCACTAATATTTGGCTGTTCAACACTTAGCAGTGATGACAGCCTCCATACGTTTCTTGTAGCCATCTAGAGGTTTGGTACATCTGTCTGGTGGTAGTTTCGCCAACTCTTCAACTGTGATTTGTTCCAGCTCATAAATGCTTCCAGGATTCCTTTTACCAATGGCTGATTTCAGTTCTTTCCAAAGGTTCTCGATTGGATCGAGATCAGGACTCATTGCTAGCCAGTTTAAAACAGGCTATATATTCCTTTTTAACCATTCTTTTGTACTTTTAGATGTATATTTTGGGTCATTGTCCTGCTGGAAGACCCATAACTTTGAGCACAGAGCTAGCTTTCAGACACTAGGTAGCACATTTTGCTCCAAAATACCTTGGTAATCCTCTGACTTCATGATTCCTTCAATATGTTCCAGGCCTCCAGTTCCTGAGGCAACAAAACAGCCCCACAACATTATGGATCCTCAACCATATTTAACTGTAGGATGGGTGTTTTTTTTTCCTTATAAGCTTAATTTATTCTCCTGTAAATGTATCGCTGGTCTGTATTGCCAAAGAACTCAAGTTTGGTTTCATCTGTCCAGAGTACATTTTCCCATTAGAATTGTGGTTTTTCAAGATGGATTTGGGCAAAGATCAAGGTGCCTTTTTATGTCTGTCTTTGAGCTGTGGCGTCCTCCTTGACCTTCGCACATGAAGTACTTCTGTTTAGTACATGCCATATAGTGTGGGTTGCAATCACCATTCCAGATTGTTCCAGGTCAACCTTAAGCTCAGTGGAAGCTATATGTGGTATTTTTCCAACAGTTCACACTAACCTTCAAATACTTTTTGGATTAACTTTCCTATCCTCACCATGTTCTGGGAAGTTCTTGACAGTTTCTTGAGCAGAAAATGTCTTAATATCATTTCAAACTGTAGACACAGGAATCCCAAGGTCTTTGAAGATGGTCTTGTACCCCCTTTGAAATATGTTTGGTGATAATGGCTTTTCTCAGGCAACTCTCTTTTCTTCACCATTGTGAAAATGGAACAGGGAGTGAATGTGGCCATTTTAAAACATTAGAGCCAACATTCATTGGTGATTCAAGTCATGTGAACACTGGCAATTATCACAGGTGCCTCTAATTTTACTGCAATGGGAATGTGGTTCTTCTGTTCAAACTGATTTGAATTGTTTATAAGGATGCCAATAATTGTGTCCTAAAAATAAACAAACAAATGCATAAATAAATAAATACATGATTTCTAAGTGCACTAATCATAAATCATTGCATTCAATTTAATCATGCCTTCTCTGATTTGAAGTGGCGAGTATTGGATTGGGTTCCTCCAGATCCTAGAGGGAGTGATCGAGGGCAGAAGTTGCAAGTGCTTGAACAATCATGGATTTTCAAACTAGCCATGGTTACACCTGTTGGCCTGAATCAAGAGCTTGATTGGTGGAAGATAATAAAAAAGAGAAGTTTTCAATGGTTCTAGTAGACATTGCCATTTCAGATGTGAATTTACTGGTGCTTTTTAAACCAGCTGAGTGGATGTTCAGTTTATTCGCTATGAGGTTGCTACCACTAAGGACACTTTACATGTGAGTCAATTCAGGTTGAGCAGTGAGACAGAACTCTGAAAGGAGGCCGGGCTCTAAACACAGTGTTGTGTTCATTGGATAAACTACACATTGGAGAAATTACAAGCTGTCGCTGGATATAGTGAATATTGAATAATGAATATTCATGAGATCTATTTGCATCCACTGCCTTCCATTGTATGGAAATAGGTCCATGAATATTCATTAGGGACATCATGAAAACTTGACTGGTCTGCGGCCCTCCAGGACCAGAATTGCCCACCTATGGTCTAGCCTAAGCACCATGTAACTTCACAAAATGCTTGGCAGTAGTAGCAGCTTATCTTCAGATGCTGGCAATGTTTGCCTTCCCCTATTTGGACAATTGATTGATCAAGAGTACCACTCTGGAAGGAGTTTGAGAATCAACACGGTTGACCATTCAGGTGCTGGATCTACTAGGGTTCATCATAAATTACCCCAAATCCCATCTACAGCCCACCCAACAAATGAAATTCATTGACATGACTCAGGAGAGAACCTTCCTTTCACACTTTAGACTCCACAGATTGACAGCACTAGTACAGGAGACTCAATTGAGCCAGCATGTCACAGCTCAATTGAGTCAGCATGTCACAGCTCACAGTTCCCTGATCCAGCCCCCTCCTGCCCCCTGCTGGCTTTCCCCATCCTGGTGCTCAGGATGTATGGGGAGAGCTGGAGGGGGAATTGGGCCCAGATGGCTTGGGGGGCTGCACGTCCCACTGAGATGTGTAGCCCTGCAACCCGCATCCCAGAATCAGGGCCCATAGTGAATGCTCTAAAGGCTTTCAGAGTTCAATTGGCCAATCAAATTGTTCTGATTCAGACCGATAATCAAGTAACAATGTTCTACATCTCTAAGCAGGAAGCAACTGGCTTGTACCTCCTGTGTAAGGAAGCCATCATGTTGTAGAAGTTTTCCATCACTCAGGGATGGATTTGAGAGCCACACACCTATCAGATGAACAAGATTCCTTGGCAGACTGAATTGAGTCCTCCAACCGCACGAATGAACACTGAGCAGGGAGGTTGCAACTCACAACTTTTGTGTGTGAGGCACACCCTTGATAGTGATTCCTCTGAATGCCCAAGTGCATCAGTTCTGTTCCACAGTAAGATCACACAGTAGACTAGCCTTGGATGTTTTCCTCCTACATTGGGGAAAGGGTCTTTTATATGCATATCCTCCAATACTCTCATTGGAAAGACCCTAATAATGCTCAAAATAGACAGAAGCACAATGATTCTTATTGCTCCTTACTGGTTCAGACAGCCTTGGTTTCCTCTTCTGCTGCAGATCTCCAATCAAGAGCCATTCCAACTGGACCAGGCACTGGACCTATTTTCACAGGAGAACAGAATGATGTTGCACCCCAACATCAAGTCCTTGACACTCAAGACATAGATATTGAGAGGCTAGTGTTATCCGAGCACAACCTGCTGGCTGGCATGGCTGATGTCCTTTTGGCCTCCAGGAGGGCCTCAGTGAGAAAATCCTATTCATGCAAGTGGAGGAGGTTTCTGTCTGGTATAAGGACCATGCCCTAGATCCCTTTGCCTGTCCCACACAAAAACAACTGGAGTATATTCTACACCTCTCTGAGTCTGGATTTAAGTCCAACTCCATCAGGGTTCATCTCAGTGCAATTGAACCTTATCATCAAGGTATAGAAGGGATGTCCATCTCTGCACAGTCTTTAGTTATTCACTTTATGTAAGGGCTCCTTACTTGAAACCTCCCAACAAACCTCACACAGTGTCCTGGGACCTCAATGTGGTTCTTGCACAGCTGATGAAAACTCCTTTTGAGCCACTCAATTTCTCTCACCTGAAGATTTGGACCTGGAAGGTTTTATTTTTGTTGGCAGTCACTTCAGCAAGCTTAAGGCTCTCGTAGTTCATCTACCTTATACCAAATTCCATCATAAAAGAGTGGTCCCCCATACTCATCTTGACTCACCTGGTTTTCTTTGTGTTTCCTTACCATTCCCCCTAGATGAATCCATGTTGACAGCTACTGTGTTGTCTAGATTGTAGCTCTGATGGCAGGGACTATCTTTTATTTGTGTCTGTGCAGTGCAGCGTACATCTTATAGTGCTATACCAATGCTCAGTAGTAGTAGTAGCCATCTTAAATTCCTTCCAAAAGTGGTATCAGATTACCATTTTGATCAGTCAATTGTTCTATCAATGTTTTTCCCCAAACCTCATGCCTACAAAAGGGAAACTGTGTTGCACATGTTGGACTGCAAATGAGTCTTGGCCTTCTACTTGGAGCAGACAAAGCCCATAGGAAGTCCATCCAGCTTTTTGTTTCCTTTGACCCCAGTAAGCTAGGGGCTACTGTCCCCAAATGTTCTCTTTCAATTTGGCTAGCAGACTTCATTTAGTTTGCTTATGCCCAGGTAGACCTGAGTATTGATGGCTATGTCACAGCTCACAATCTCAGAGCCATAGCTGTGTCAGTGACCAAATTGAGCTTGGTCTCCATGGAAGCCACAATGTGGTCTTCCACACATTCACATCTCACTACTGTCTGGAAGGGGATTCCTGATGCAACAGCATATTTCTCCAATCAGTACTATGAAATCTCTTTAGGAAATAGAATCCAACTCCATCCCCCTAAGCCCATTATTTTCTGCTTGGGCTACGTTAAAATAAAAGAAAAGGAAAACAACTTTTATTGTGCATAATTATGTGTTTGAAAATACAAAGGCCTGTTGCCAGTAAGCAGACAGACTTAGTTGCCCCTATTGGGCTCATCGGCACTCTCATTTGCTTTCTGTAGCCTGTAGCTAGGGAGTACCATAAACGAGGACTTATTTCCTGCTTGTCAATGGAGAACATCTGTAGCAGGTGTTCTCCATGGACAACAGGAATAAGTCCTCACAGCCCTCCCACCTCCCATGGGAGTTGTACTGTACTTTAGCTATAGTTTCAGACTGTTCTAAAATGGTGCCTCGGCGGCAGGCAGGAAGATGGCATGCATGCACAGTGGAAACTCCCAAAAGCTTCAATTAGTAGCTGGGGAACATTCTTGCATGGGTTCCCTCGGTTGACATCATGCATACGTGAGGACTTATTCCAGCTGTCCATGGAGAACACCTGCTACAAGGTGAGTAAGTACCTTTCTGGAGTTCATAAAATGCTATATGTATGGGCAATTTATCAAGGTGTACTTGGAAATTCCTCTTGATCAAGGTTGTGGTACCCAGCATGATGTAAACTCTTTCTGTATATTTCTGCACATTTTTTTTTGGTCTCTGACTGCATTTCTTGCAGCTCTCCAACTTGGTCTTGCTGACTGAATACATCATTCTGAGGAGTGCAGTATGAATGTTTTTCTTCAGCTGGATGTTTCTAGTGCTTTTAATACAGTTAATCACCATTTATTGCTGGAGTGCTTGGAGGGAATAGGTTTTGGTGAAGTGGTGCTGGGAGGGAGTATGAGGCTAGGTTTCATCAATGATTGTCCACTCCTTGGGGTCAAGGAAATGGTGTGCCTCAAAGTTCTATGCTGTCTCCTTAATTGTTTAATATCTATGTTGCTGATTTGTTGGAGGTTGAATGTTATGGGTTTGAGATTTTATGTATATGCTGCTGATGAGCACATTTTTTTTTTTTGGGGGGGGGGGGGTTTGCACAGGAGACTGTGCTGTCAGGGACCAACATCGGTCATTGATGGATTCATTGCAGGCTGAGTTTGGATATATGATTTTGCATTTTAATTTGCAGAAGGCATTTTTGGGGTTATCTAATATGTGTACCCTCACTTGGTATGCAGCTTGTCGTGCTTTGAGAGCTTGTGTGCATGAGTGATGCTGAGAGTTAAGCTATTGGTAGCTTAACTACTGCAGGGTCTCTCATGATGGACAGTTCTCAACTGAAGCGTGATAATAGGACAAACCACCCATCTGGGCAGCAGCAGAATGGGACAGTGTTGGTGGCAGATGATCACATTTCTGTGACAACGGCAACAGCACTAGCATTACCTGCATGCAAATCTACTTCCATATCATGCCAAGGAAACCCAGTGGATAGTCACAACAAAACAAATTGCACTATAGTGCTGGAAGATGAGACCCCCAGGTCAGAAGGCACTCAACTGGCTACTGGAGATGAGCTGAAGACCTTTCAGAGTAAAGGCATCACTTATGATGTGGTTGGATCAAAGTCCTTGGAACGTCTGACTGCTGATATAGCTGCACATGAAATGAGAGTCAGAAGCCGAAAAGATGTCTTATATGTTGGGACATAGAACATACAAAGCATGAACCAAGGGAAGTTGGAGGTGGTCAAGAATGAAATGGAACATGTACAACTCAATCTGTTGGGTGTCAGCAAACTAAAATGGATTGGTATTGGGCACTGCATCTGATGATCACATGGTATACTATGCTGGAAATGAAAAACAAAGAAGAAATGGTGTTGCATTTATAATTAAGAAGAAACTTTCAAGAAGTCTAATTAAATACAATGCAGTCAGTGAAAGCTTAATTTATATTTGTCTATGAGGAATGCCCATCAATGCAACTATTATTCAGATATATGCCCCAGAATAGCTGCAGAAGATAATGAAGTTAATGAGTTCTATGAAGAAGTATAAGCTGAAATTAAAATGGTTGGAAAACATGGACTTGGCAAAAGGAATTAAGCTGGAGAAAGAATGATAGAATTCTGCAAGACCAACATTCTATTCATCTTGAGCACCTTCTTCCAGCAACACAAGCAGCATCTGTACATGTGGACTTCAGCCATGTGTATAGTCAAATTGACTACATCTGGCGAAGTCAAGGATGGAAAAACTCAATAACATCAACAAAGAAAAATCCTGGAGCTGACTGTGGTACAGATCACCAATTATCAACATGCAAACTCAAGCTAAAGATGAAAAAGAGCAAGCCACTTATGAATGTAACAAAATATCCTTGAGAATATACCACCAGAATTTAAAGACTACCTGCAAAATCGATTTGCTGCTTTGGATATAAATGACAGAGCTCTATTAGAGTAATGGGATGGCATCAAGAAAGTTGTGCTTGAAGAAAGTGAGAAGTCTCTATGAAAGGAGAAAAAGCAAAAACTTATTTATTTATTTATTGAACAGTTTTATATACTGCCTTTCAGGGTAATCAAAGCGGTTTACATCCAACAATGTAAGAACATTACATTAAAACTTATCTTAACAGGTAACATAGCATTTATATATGTAACAGCATAGAAAGATATTTAGCATATTTACAGGTAAATTAATATTTACAAACTTTTACTGATATCACATACATACATTTATGGTTATGTGATATTTAAAGATGGCTGCCTTGGATTTACCTATAAGGCCATATTAGTTTGGCCATGGGAGTAAGTGTCTCCTTTGCATATTATTGTATGAGTGGTCGATGTAGTCATGGTCTGAGTTTAGGATGAGTGTTCGTGATGTCTTGTGCAGAATATTTACAGGTGGGTGAATATCTTCAGGTAGCCATAGTGTATCTGTTTATTTCTTTTATCTTGTAGGTTTATTCATGATATGGGATCTTGCTTGGTAATGTTATTTTGTGGATGATGAGTATAATTAATGAATATGGCACTGCTGTCTAGGGGGAGCTGTTATACTGTGGGGCCGAAGTAGGTGACAGAATCTAAGTGGGAAATAGTTTTTTGGTTGGCACTGAAGTGCCAAAGTGTTGAATGAAGACGTGCGGTTTTAGTTTTTTTCTAAATGTTGCTAGGTTAGTGGCGGCTCTCAGCCTATCTGGCTGGGATTGGTCAGAAAGCTAAGATTGGAACCATGAAAATGTGGTACCATGTATCCCCACTTGCTTAAGTCTTTCCATGAGAATTGAATAATTGATGGAGTCAAAAGCAGCTTAATATCTAGGAATATTAGCAGAACTGCTTGTTTTGGGCTATCAATGTACTTTAATAAGTTATCAAAGAGTCCTGTGAGAAGGGTTTCCACACTGTGGTATGGCCTGAAGCCATATTAGTGTGTGTCAAGGGGCGCATGTGACTCAATGTGATCTTGTAGTTGTGAGTGCATGATTTTTTTGATGATTTTTGCCAAGAATAGCAGGCTAAATATAAGTCTATATAATGACGGGCATAGGCTAAGTTGATGTTTTTTAGTACTGGCCTAATTGAGGCCCTTTTAAGGAGTCTGGGCATGATTCCCTTTGTGAGAGAGAAGTTGACTATGTCGAGGATGTGTGGGGCTAGATTGGATCGGGTTATTTTGATCCAGCTAATTGGGCATGGGTCAAGGCTTGAAGTGGTAGTATTGATGTTGGATATCACTTTGGCTAGCTCCTTGAGGGTTACTATGTGAAAGTTAGACCATTTAGGGCTCATTCCATCCCTGATGTCCAGCCCCTCTGTAAGTCCGGTCTGAGCTGGACGTACAGAGGGGCTCGCGATTCTGATCCCACGGGGAGAACGTCTAGCCACGCAGGATCAGAATCATGAACAGGCCTGTACGTGCAGGCCGGGACTGAAGTTCAGCCTGGCCTACATGTACAGGCCTGATCCTGGCTAACTCAGTCAGAGCTCTACAATGGAGCTGTGGTGCCATGGCGTCCGGTTGCCATGGCACCATGGCTCCATTGTAAAGCCGCGATCCAGGCCGCCGGACTTCAAAGGTGATTTCCCCACAGCCTGACCGCTGATCTGGCCTCCTAAGGTTGAAGGAGTTTCTGAGGATTTTTGTATGATAAGCTTTCTTTTATGTGTTTATTGTATTTCTATAGGATTTTAGTTTCTCATTGTATTGGTGTCTGTCAGTTATGGATTTTTATCTTTGCCATTTTTTCTCAAGTTTCCTTAATTTTCTTTTTAGTTGCCTTATTTTCTGGGTGTGCCCACTTTTGGCTTTCAAAAGAAGTAGCTGAAAAAGTGAAGAAAAAGAGGGAGGTCTTCATGAAATACAAGAGATCACAGAGAGAGGAAGACAGGCATCTATATTTGGAAAAACTTAGAGAAGCTAGTAAAGTAGTCAGGAAGGCAAAGATTCAAAAGGAGGAGGAAATAGCCAATGCAATAAAATGGAGGGATAAGACATTTTTCATATATGTTAGTGAGAAGAGGAAGGGCAAAAGTGGTATTGTCAGACTCAAGGGTGCATGGGAGGAATATGTAGAAGCTGATAAGGATAAAGCGGAATTGCTTAACAAATATTTCTGTTCTGTGTTCACAGATGAAGAACCAGGAGCAGGACCTCAGAAAACACCCACAAACAGGAACAGAAGTGAGGGACATGTTGAACAATTTTCAGAAGACTGTGTTCGTGAGAAACTAGCTCAACTTAAAGTAGACAAAGCGAAGGGACCAGATGAGATACACCCTAGAATAATGAGAGAACTTGGGGACGTTCTAGCAGCTCCACTGACTGACCTTTTCAATGCCTCATTGGAGTCGGGAGTGGTGCTAAAGGACTGGAAAGAGGCTCATGTGGTGCCTTTACACAAAAGTGGAAGTAAGGATGTAGTTGAAAACTACAGGCCGGTTATTTTAACTTCGGTGGTGAATAAATTATTGGAAACGCTGCTGAAAGAGAAAATAGTGAGGTTTCTGAAGTCCAGCGGATTACAGGATCCGAGGCAGCATGGATTCACCAGAGGCAGGTCTTGTCAGACAAATCTAATTGATTTCTTTGACTGGGTGACCAGGGAGTTGGACTGAGGGAGAGCCCTAGATGTGGTTTATTTAGATTTCAGTAAAGCCTTTGACACTGTTCCTCACAGACGACTTATAAACAAACTGAGCACCCTAGGGATGGACCCTAAAGTTACTGCTTGGGTTAGAAATTGGTTGGGTGGGAGGCGACAAAGAGTACAGGTAAATGGAGCTCACTCTGAGGAGAAGGATGTTACCAGTGGTGTTCCCCAGGGATCTGTCCTTGGTCCGTTTCTTTTTAACATCTTTGCTAGTGATATAGCAGAAGGGCCGTCGGGTAAGGTTTGCCTCTTTGCGGATGATACCAAAATCTGCAATAGAGTAGACACCCAGGAAGGTGTAGATAACATGAGGAAGGAGCTCGCTAAGCTTGAAGAATGGTCTAGAACTTGGCAGCTTGGATTTAATGTCAAAAAATGTAAGGTCATGCATTTGTACTGCAGCAATCCAAGGGAGCAATATAGTATATTGGGTGAAGTACTTTTGTCCACTAAAGAAGAGCAGGACCTAGGCGTGGTTGTGTCTAATGATCTTAAAGTAGCTAAACAGATAGGAAAGGTAATGGCAAAAGCAGGAAGAATGCTTGGGTGCATACGGAGAGGAATGGCTAGCAGAAAAAAGGAGGTGATAATGCCTCTGTATAAGTCTTTGGTGTGAACTCATTTGAAGTATAGTGTGCCATTCTGGAGACCGCACCTTCAAAAGGATGTGAACAGGATGGAGTCGGTGCAGAGGGTGGCTACTAAAATGATTAGTGGTCTTCATTAGAAAGCATATGAGGACAGACTTAAGGATCTTAATATGTACACCTTAGAGGAAAGGAGGGATAGAGGTGATATGATTGAGATGTTTAAATACCCCCTTGGCATAAATGTTCAGGGAGAGAGCCTCTTTCAATTGAAAGCAAGTTCTGCCACGAGGGGACATGGGATGAGGGTGAAAGGAGATAGATTCAGGAGTGATATGCGGAAATATTTCTTTACGGAAAGAGTAGTGGATTCATGGAATAGTCTCCCAGTGGAAGTGGTAGAGATGAGGACAGTAACTGAATTCAAAAAAGCATGGGACAAACACAGAGGATCTTTAAAAGTAAAAAGGGGACTGTTGTAGTTTTTGATATGGAAGGACAGACTAGATAGGCCATGTGGTCTTTTTCTGTCGTCATATTTCTATGTTTCTATGTTTCTGTCTTGGTTATTCGGGGGGACAGCTGCATTCATAATAGCTAAAAATGGATGACTGAAGAAACTCTGAAAAGCAGAGAAGGGAAAGCCACAGGAGAAAGAGAGGCAATCACAGAACTCAATGGAGATTTCCAATGTGCAGCAAGATGAGACAAGGAAAAGTACTACAATGGTGCATGCTGGGAAATAAAATCAGAAACAGAGGAAGAAAAAGATTGGCTTTCCGAAACTATGAGAGTTAAAGAAAAAATTCCAACTCAAATTGGAATGTTATAAGATGCTCTAGGATCCATGTTGAATGATGCTGAGAAGATAAAGAAAAGGTGGAAAGAATATACAGAATCATTATGACATAAAGATCAAGTGGACCAACAATTATTTCAGCCTGTACTTTATGATCAGGAACCATTGGTGATAAAGAAGCAGCATTGAAAGCATTATCAAAGAACAATGCACTGGGCATTGATGACATTCCCATTGAGATATTACAGCAATCAAATGCAGCTGTTACTGTACCTACATGGCTCTGACAGGAAATTTGGAAGACAACATCATGGCCAACTGACTGGAAAAACATCTGTGTTTGTACCAATACTGAAGAAAGGTGATCCGACTGTGGAAATATATAGCCACTCTGATCCCACACGCCAGCAAGATTCTACTCAAGATCATTCAGCAGAGACTACATCTATACCTGGAATGAGAGCTGCCTGAAGTACTAGCAGGGTTCAGGAAAAGGTGAAGAAAGAGAGACATCATCATTTATTTATTTATTTATTTATTTACATTCTCTTATATACCGCACTATTCGGCATCAGCGCGGTTTACATGGGACAAAATGCTCAGTACAATAACATGTATGAGTTTACAGATAACAGGGAACAAGAAACTTGGATAACAGGGGTAACTATTTACAAAACTTGATCATTGATGTGAGATGGATCCCTGAAAGGACAGAAGAATACCAAAAGGATGTCCATATGTGTTTTATTGACCAGAGCAAGGCTTTTGACTGTTTAAACAAAGAGAAACTTTACGCCACATTAAGAAGCATGGCTATACCAGAACATCTGATTGTTCTCTTGCACAACCTTTACACTGATTAAGAAGCAACAGTTTGGATGGAACAAGGAGAAACAAAATAGTTTAAAATCAGCAAAGGTATATGGCAAGGCTACATACTTTCCCCCTACCTGTTTAATTTACATGCAGAACAAATCATCAGAGAAACAGGACTGTATGAAGACAACAGTGGTGTGAACATTAGCGGAAGACTCATCATCAACATTCGCTATGCTGATGATATCACATTATTGTCTGAAAGTAAAGAAGATTTGAAACATTTGCTTCTCAAGATCGAGAAACATATTCTTAAAATGGGCTTGCACCTTGACGTAAAAAAGACAAAGAGCCTGACAATTGGCAAAATCAATAAGTTTATCATAAAGAAACAACAAGCAGTAAAGAAATCTGATGATGCATTGCTCCTGTTAGAATGGTTATGAAGGACTAGACAAGATTCTCAAGAACAGAGATTTCTCTTGCCATACAAATATTCTACTTGTCCAAGACCCAAGTGGCTACTGCACTGTGCAGTGCAGAGTACTTGTGCATTGTATATGGGATGATAGCCGCACAATTACTTTTGATCTTGAGATTCATGCGATGTTGATTATAAACTGTATTCTACATACTATAGGCATCAAGTGTTATTCCTGCAGACTCTGCTCAGATTCTGCTTCTCCAACTTCTTGCATGGTCCTGACCCACAGCATGCAAGAAGTTGGGGAAGCAGAATCTGAGCAGAGTCCTTGAGCCAGCATTGCAGCCATAAGCACAGACTCTGGCAATGAGGTTTCTTTATGTGGTAAATCCCTATTCCCATATTACGCCAGTCTGCAGGAACAACACTTGTTGCCTATAGTATATAGACTACAGTTTATAATCTATTTTTTTAACCCCACAATATCTGGCTTCCCTACTCACCCCACATACATCTTCCCATCCTGTTCAATCTTTGCAACTCTCACCTTTGTGCCTACCAACCCCAGGAGCAATACAAAGAGAGATCACTTGTAGGTCCTCTTTTCTTATCCCTATGGGGTCATAACCCAATGTAACTATCAAAATTTCAAAAAACTGTTAAAGATTTATTTATTTGTGCAGACTTCCTCTGATTAATTCTCCAGGAAACTCACCTGAATTTTGTTTGGCGGCTAAATCAGTCTGACCTTCATCCTGTTCCCCTTTATGTCTTTTAGATAAGGGTAGGGTAGTCCTTTTTAACTTTCCTTGTTTAGATTTGTCTCACATACTGTTTTTTTAATGTATTTCCCTTTTATAGATTGTAAATTGTCTTGCTGCTTATATGAAAGGCAATTCATGTTACCCATGACTGAAGTGGTAGTTAAAGGTGTGGAAGAATTGAAGGAAATATCGATACATCGGGAAGATGTATTACAACTATTAGATAAACTGAAGAGTAGCAAATCACCTGGGCCGGATGGTATACATCCAAGGGTGTTGAAAGAACTGAAATATGAGATTGCAGACCTGCTATTAGTAATCTGTGAACTATCATTAAAATCATCTCTAATACCTGAAGATTGGAGAGTGGCGAATATAACACCAATTTTTAAAAAGGGTTCGAGGGGTGATCTGGGAAACTACAGACCGGTGAGCCTCACGTCAGTACCGGGAAAAATGGTAGAAACCATCATAAAGAATAAAATTACTCAGCATGTAGATAGTCATGGCCTAATGGGAGACAGCCAACATGGCTTTAGACAAGGAAGATCTTATCTTACTAATCTGTTATGTTTTTTTGAAAGTGTGAATAAACAGGTGGACAAAGGTGAGTCGGTTGATATAGTGTATCTGGACTTTCAGAAAGCCTTTGACAAGGTCCCTCATCAGAGACTATTGGCAAAACTAGAGTCATGGGATAGGAGGCAGTGTACTACTATGGATCAGGAACTGGTTAAAAGAATGAATGAATGGATTCTTCTACAGAATGAAGTAGTAGACCATACATGCATTTTAAAAGAGTGGAGGAACATTCCATAGGGTGCACCCATGTCTCTGTGCATCTGGTCAGAATGGGGGTCTAGGGTCTGTACCCTTAGACGTGCCCCACAGGATCAGAATCGGGTCTAGGGTCTGTACATGCAGGCTGGTGCCTATTCCGGTCAGCCCGCACATACTGAACCAAGCCCAGCTAACTCAGTCAGGCTCCTGAATGGAGCTGAGATCCCCAGCTGTCAACCACTTGTCCTTTCCCTGCAACCCGACTCCCGATTTGGCATCCCATTGGGGCACGTCTAGGGGTACAGACCCTAGGCCCCCATTCTGACCAGATGCACAGAGACATGGGTGCACCCTATGAAATGTTCCTCCACTCTTTTAAAATGCATGTATGGTCTACTACTTCAGTCTGTAGAAGAATCCAATAAAATATTCATAAAATTAATGACATAAAATATCACAAAACAGTACAATAAAATTAATGCAAATGCAAAACATAGTTATATGCAGTGTAAGCACTCATCCTATTTGGAATCCGTCAGGATTATCAAGTAAAAGCTTTTTCAGAAAGGAAAGCTTTCCATTATTTTCTAAACTCCAATGAATCAGACAATCCCCACAGTACAGCTAGGAAAGCATTTCAGACCATTCCAATTGTTTGGCCACATAAAAGATAATGTACCAATGTGAGCCACAGAATTCCAGACCCACTTTAATTTCAGAATTTTTAAATACCTTTGATCTTATGAACATAATTGTTATACATGGTGATATGATGTCAATGCAAACTTTATCTCCAGTGGAGTGTCCAAATGAATAGCCTTAAACACTGTCCATACTGCCTTAACTTTGACCCACCATTCAACCAGTAATTGGTGCAGCAAAAATAACACAGGGGAAATGTACTACTGCAGTTTAGTTCAGGTCAAAAGATTAGTAGCTCTACTCTGAACACACTGCAGAGCTTTTAAAAAGGATGAAGAAAACCTAAACACAAGATGTTCACAATAAGTCAAGGCAGCTTGTTGCAGGAGTCATGATAACCTTTTGCAACCCTGTACTAAAATCATCTGCCTCAAGAAAAGGTTTTCATCTTCTGAGCATATGCAGTTTTAAAAAATAGTTTCAAACTACTTATTTTATATGAGGTCTGAAAGATAAATTAGCTTATATGCTGAGTTGTTCTGGCATATCTACAATTCGCCATTTATGAATAATCATTAATTCCATTTTTTTCAAATTCAAAATAGTGCCATTTGCTGTCAGTTGTGAAGAAATCTTCATAATTCTATTTGTAATTATGACAAGAGGGCTAAACAAATCCTTTCCTGCAGTTCGTTTAATTTTTGGGCTGGGAAAATAGGAACATACACCTAGTTATTTTCAGGAATTGCATTGGTCCAATATCATAGTAAATATAAATGTTTTGATCTGGTGCATGTACTAAGGCAAGAGCTTGATAATGAACTAGCTGACTTGGTAAAAATACAAGATTTATTCTATATTCACTCACTCCAGGATGGATGGTTATCTTGCACAAGAAATAGGGCATTTTCTATCATGCTCCAAGAAATTGGAATGCATTATCCCTTTCGTTACATCAAGAGCTAGATCTGTTGTCCTTTTGTATGAATTTGAAAAGTCATCTTTTATTAATGCCATACATAATGTAACATTATAAATGGTTTGTGTGGTATAGTAATGTGCATGTATTTGATTTGAGTAATTAAATGTGGTGGGTTTTATAAGATTATTTGGCTGTCTTATTTAATTGTATTGTCCTTATTTGTTTTACAATATTGTGGATATTAAAGTATAACGTGTAAAGTGCATAGATGTATTATGTAATACAGTATACGAGCCGAGTAAATGAATGAAAATATATGATCTGCATATTCTCAATATTCAAGGTCCCACTCTCTCTATATATATATATCACATAATGGAAAATGTGCAAATTAAGCAGCATTGACAACAGTCAGAGCTCTATGGGACTACACATAGCATAGCAAATGGAGTTGATGTTTGCATTCCCAAGTTCATCTACTATATTACATTCTACTGGATAGGCGATATGCAAACTACCACAGGACCAAAGAACCCAGGCTATAGCTCACCAACCACTGAAGCAACAAAGAATAACCCACAGTATTAAAAGCAGCTAAAACTGTGAAGACTGTGGGTCCCATGGATCATCATCTCCAGATGGTTGCGCCAGAAATATTATCAAAAGATAGATGCGCAGATAATATTTCTGTGGTTGTGCAGATAATAGTTCTGTGGTTTCCATGAGTATTGTTTCTGATTCCTCCTCTTCAAGTATTTTGGAAGCATTAAGACTGGAACCTCTTCTGGTGATGTGGACCAGGATGAGGAAGGGTTAATGACTCCTGGATAGATTCCCCATTGATGAATGTGAATGTGACTTCAGGTGGGACTAAGATGTTGCTTATATTGAATTTGCCTGGTTCCATGTCAAAATTAGACCCTCTGCGGAGGTTTCTTTGCAAGATGTTTGGGAGGTAGTGGCTCACATGAAAGGTTCCCTGTGGTCATCTTTATCCCAAATATCTCAATTTTCTATGGAAGTAGTTAAAAAATTTTCAGATCAGGATGTTTGTTTATCTAATTGCAGCCCATCATCGAATAAATTGGAGGGACAGATTTTTATTGCCCAAGCTGCTCTTTCTTCATCTCTTCAGGATTGTGTTATACATCACCAATTAGAGAATATAGCAAGGGTTAAAAATCTCAGGTTTATTAATTTTCCACAAGCCCATTACCTGTCTCCTACAATTTATCCCACGTTAAGGCAACCGACCTTAGTGGGTGTTAATATGCACACTGGGCACTCTTACTGCCCACTAACCGGATGCTAGCACCCTTAATGCTGGAACGCCTCCACACCTTCCTTTACTGCCCGTTAGGACCTTAATGATGATGTTCACCACTTGCAAATGCTACACCTTTAGAGTTGTTTAGCAATTATGAGTAGTGGAGAGGGGAAGGGGTGAGTTTCAGTCATGTCCATGTTTATGAAATCATGTCTGAAATATGGACATACCTGAAACTCACCCACTCCCCTCCAAGACTATGTAACTCCTTTCCTGTCTTACCAGTACTTCTAGATCTAATGTATATTTAGTTAAGTTCTACCCTCCAAGTTTAATCCCATTGTTCCATGCAAAACTGAAGTTTATTTATCTGTTAACTGCTTTGATTTTGAGACAAAGTGGCATATAAAAATAGCTAAATACATAAATAAATAATAAATAAATAAATAAACATGGACATGCCCATTTTGTTTTGTTTTTTTCAGACATTCTGCTTGGACATCATTTGTAAAATGTGCCTTCACAATTATCAAACTTGCCCCAAAAAGAAAATGTATAAAAAACAAAATGAGACAAAATAAAAATGTATTACAACAAAACAAAATAAAATAACCCTTCAAACATCACAGGAAACTTAACAAAACAATTTTTTATCTGCACATTCTTACTGGAAATGGTTGCTCAATTTGTGGCAGGTTATGAAGTTCTGATGGCAGAAAATTTCTGAACAGAAAGGCAAAACAATGTAGCACATCTCATCCACTGGAAACTTTGTAAAAACGACATCACTGTATGGGAAAAGCACTAGGATCATGACCAAAGAAAATGTCAGAAAATGAAGAAGTTATGATAATTTAGGACAGTCCAATTCTGATGAATAAGAGGCTAGATGTGAGGAAACCCAAAAGAGAAAAACACCAGAACAGCACTTGATAATAGAAGAGTCGATTTCAAGCATCACATGGAGAGAGAGAAGATCCTTAAGTACCAAGAAATGCAGTCAGAGACCAAGAAAATATGGCAAAAAGATACAGAAATATTTCCCTTCGTATTGGGAGTCACAGGCCTAAATAAGAGGAATTTCCAATCATACCTCAACAAGTTGCCAAAACATGTTAAAGTTATAAATTCTAGAAGGAAGTACTACACAGTAAATTTGAGAGACTGAGACCATACTCAACATCAAAATACTCTGGCTTAGGAGTGAGGTTGATTGCTAACATGGTATGTGCAAAACTGGAGACATTTCCCCATAAAGAAACAGAGATATGACATCTTCCATGATGTCTACACAAGATTTATCATTTCACAGTATAAAAACACATTACATAAACATTTAAGATAAGGATGAATTTAAGACATTAGTGCCCATAGGCAAGACTGAAGAGTGGTGGATATGGGAGGTTTCTCCATGACAAATCATAGAGTGTGGTCCTAAAGCAAGCAGAATCAGGTTCCTTTTTAGCTCAGGTATTTGCAGGTTGATGCAGAAAGCTAGTGCAGGCTTTGCGAGCCCATAATGCCACGTTTAAACACATTTTTATGATCTTTCCCATGCAGGAAATAGATGTAAACGTCAGCAGAAAAACTAGCGCCCAATTAATGCCACACGTATGTAAATGAATACTAATTATTTAAATGTAATTAAATGTATTTTAATCTACCGGGCTGGTATGCAAATCATGGCTACACCTGATGCAGAGACAGGCATAGAAGATTTCGCAACCAGCCATAGTGCCAAACCTTTTACTGCAGATGATCCCCAGATGATCGGGCAAAGCCCCTGATGCCATCAAAACACTATTCCTGCTCCCTATAGCCAGCAATAGGCCCTTATGAGCATTTTTGTAGCGGAACTTCTGTTTTCATATTAATCTAATTTTGGCAGTACAGTAAAAAAAAATGCAAATTAGCCACCAATGCTTGGAGAGCAAGCCAAACTAGCGCAGACTTCATGTGCACATGTGTTTGGCTTGCCCTCCCAGTTTAATGCTGCAGTGGCTCATTTGCATGCGCAGGGTTACCACGGTGGGCATTTGTAAACCCTATCCTTCCTGCATCGCATGTTACAATGTGTGTGGTATCAGGAATGTTTAAAAATTGATCCAGCACGGGTCTAGCGCTGGCTTTCTGCATCGGCCTGTTGGTGTCTTAAAAATCTGGCACTTTAGTCAATTGTTTAGGGGTGCTCATGGCCCAAAAAATTCACTTCATGGTAATTTCAAATGATTGCTTTCCAATTTTTAGGAACATTACTGTGTTTGTTTCATCTATGTGCACACTATCATTTTTTAGGCACCCATATGAACTGAATCATTGGTGACAAGTGCAGTTGTTTATGTTGACTATGCCTAAATCCGGCCCTGCTTAATTAAGATGGGAGACTTTGGGGAAACTTTAATAGAGCTTTTCTCTCATTCCCTGTCTATGGCAAACAAGCCTAATGAACCAAGCCCTTTGTACGAATGCCCTGCTTGGCTCATGCCCTTACATTGATTGACTATTCTTTTCAGTGAAATAAAAGGACAAGATGTTCCATGTTTGTTACTGAAAATTTGTGAGTCTCTTACAGATACTTTGCTGAAATGTACTGAAAACTGTTAAGAGCTGAAAAAAGAAGAATGGTCTGCCCCTGCTTCAAATAAAGCAATCCATTGTATCCACCTAAATGCTACAAAGATATCAGGAGCAAAAAAAAAAAAATACCCTGCAAGGTTCAGGTATATCACAGTCAATGACTCTATCAGTAAAGGGTCAGATTGCCTCATTCTGGCTAACTGGAAACTGATGTTCTACCCACGCAAATTCCTGCAACCTTTTCAAAAAGCTATATAAGAGGTGAGGGCTGAAAGTACCAATCTGAACCAAATCACGTCTTTCATAAGGCAGATAAACAGCAAAACTGAAAAATAAGAATGAAAAGTTTTGTGTCAAGTTCCCAGGAGTATTTGCCTTTTCTACAGATTGAAGAAAATTAGAGCAAAAAAAAAGTACAAAAAGGCTGTAATTAATTTGCTGGTAGTATCTTGAAATTGCACATCTTTTTTGCCCAAGGCTTTGATTTTCTGCAGTTTCTGGAAGGGGAAAAAATTCTTGACCAAGTGATGCTATAGAACTTTTCCCAATCTTTAAATGTATCCCAATGGGGCACATGCTCTGCTGCATCATGTTTCTTATAGATTATAGGGAATTAAGGGGCCTATTTACTAAAGTGTGATAAAGTTTTGAAGTTACCATGTGTTAGATGCAAAAATTAATGAATAGTAACTGCAAAACATCTATGATAAGTGTTGGGGGTTTGACCAGCATCTGTCCTTGCAGTTGCTGCAAAGGACAGACATTGACTGTGCCTTAAGTACATTGTCAATAGCATGGTTGCATCTGTACCTTTGTCAATGCATCAATGAGCTGCTGTGCTAAAAAGACCCCCCCCCCCCTCTGAGATCCATAATATATCCCTTAACATTCCTGCCCTTTGACAATGTCCCCTGCCACTCTCCCAATAGCACCTTCAGCAGACTCTAGCAGTCCCCCTCTCCTCTGGATCCTCCAACCCTTACCAGGGTTCCCTTAGAGGCAAATAGGGGTCAGGAACGAGTCCCAGATGTTCCTGCTATATCTGTAGCCTGGGTTGAGTTTCACAGTAGTATTGCTAAGGGTCAAGCTATCACATAAGGAGATATACATTTGTAATTTTTTTGTGAGTACGTAAGCTAAATATTTAGCATACATGCTAAATTGTCATGTGGAGAGTAATTTTATAATAGGTGCTTGGGCAAGAAAGCACATAGGTGCATAAAGTGCACCTATTTTTCAAAGGCACTATTTGCACCTAAATACCTTTATAAAATCACCTCAGGAAAATGGGTGTACACATTTATAACTACTCTGAGGTAGACGGAATTGTGTCATATGCCACTAAGAATACTGTATGTACATAAGTAGCAATCCTGCCCTAGTCCAGCTAGTCTCTGGCCTGGGGAAAGTAGGGACTGATATTCAAAGGCCTGCTAAAGTGAGGCTGAGCCTAATAATCAGTGACACAATGATAGTGCTGCTGAATATTATCTCTGACTCCATCAGCACGATCCAGATAGTGCCAGGGGGCGTGTGGATGCAGAGATGAGGCAGAGATGGAATATATCTGGATAGCAACATTCTTTAGCACTGCAATCTGGATAACAATCTGTTTTACAGAGGACAGCAAAGAAGCTGTCCTAAGCAGTATATAAATTGGCTATCTGAATAGCACTTGAATATTGCCTCTATCCAGATGCTGCCGGCGCTGACCGCTGTATTTATTTATTTATCTATTTATTTATTTAACAGTTTTTATATACCGTCTTTCTACAATTCAAGACGGTTTCCATATAACGCAACAGGCAGTGAATTACAACTGAATTGCAACTGCATACATAGAACATAACTTGAGATGGTATATATGATTAACAGGAACAGGTCAGAAAACTATTTACAAAGAGATTTGTAGAAGGAGTAAGAGAGGGCTATGTGAGTAGGGAGAAATGTTCCTGGAAGAGATGTGTTTTTAATTTCTTCCGCAAAACAAGGTGATTGGGACAGTTCCTTAGGTCATGTGGTAAGGCATTCCAGATAGGAGGGGCATAAAGGGAGAATCTCCGATTACAGGTGGTTTGGCTACATTTTCTTTTGGAGGAAGGGATAGATAGGAGGTTTTTGGTGATGGTGCGGCGTGTTCTGTTGTTGCTGGTATCAGATAGGAGTGAGGAAAGGCATGGAGCTGACTCGTTAGAAATTATTTTATGAATGAGAGTGAGTACTTTGAATTTGACTCTGGAGTGGATGGGGAGCCAGTGTAAGTCAAAGAGGATTGGTGTTATGTGTGAGCGTCTAGGGTTATTTGTGATGAGGCGAGCTATTGTATTCTGTGCCATTTGGATAGGGTGTAAGCTATTCTTGGGAAGGCCATGATAGATGAGATTGCAGTAGTCGAGGGAAGGGATAGTGAGAGCCTGGCAGACAGTGCGAAAGGAGTCTGGGTTTAGAAGAGGTTGGAGGTTTCGAAGAGTACGTAATTTCGCATATATTGTATTAGTGGTCTTTTTGATCTGTTCATGGAATGTAAGGTTTTGATCAAGAATAAGACCGAGGTATTTCACTTGACTTTTGATAGTAAGGGTGAAATCATCAAGCGTGAGGGTTGCAGGTGGAATGTAGGAGGCATTGGTGAATACTTGGAGGGCTTCAGTTTTAGATTGGTTGATTGTGAGGTTATGATTTGAAAGCCAAGTCTTCAAGTCAGAGATGCATTTACTTAATCTTGAGAAGTTGGGGTTTATTAGATTGAATGGTGTGAAACACATAATGCGTCTGCATATAACTGATAATGAATTCCATGCTTTTGAAAGATCTTGCAGACTGGTAAAAAAACAGTCCAGATGTTCGGTAGCAGCTACTATCTGGATACTGCCATTGAATATCAAGATTTTTTTTCACCCATGGTTGACAGCATTTAAAATAAATAGGTAGGTAGTAAGGAGATCTTTGTGTCAATGCTATTCATGGCCTTGTTTTTTAACCAAAACCAGTCCAAGGCGTGATAAGTGGAAAGACAGAGTCCTTTATTGAGCCTTTGACCGCCCGACACAGGCTGTGTTTCGTCACCCTTCGTCAGGGGCTAGCCAGGCAAAAACTAAAAACATAAATGCACAAACATTAAAAGTATAAAAGAACAGACAAGCAAACCATTAAATAAGTACAATAAATACAATTTAAAACAGAATCATAGAGCAATAAACAAATTGTAATAAAAATATAAAACAAAATAAAGTTAATATGCTCAGGACCACAGACAAATATAAAAACATGTGAATGTGTAGATGCTTATAAATAACTGCATATAAATACCAATCTCTGTTGTAGGAAGTGAGAAAAATCTTACTTCATGCTGTTATAAGAATATCTAGGTAAGCATATACACTAAAAAACATAAATAATCTGATTAAAAACATATTATAAGAACATGTGGCATCAATATACATATAAATGGATAAATAAAACAATCAAAAAAGTGGAAGAAAGGAGGGAAGAGAGAGAGGAGGCAGGATGTGGGGTAAACATGAAATGTACAACTGAATATGACAACAAGCAGTGCAAGAAATATAATCACTAGGACTAGCAGGAGTGAGTCAGTAAACAATATAGCTGAGAAAGGGGGGGAAGGAAACGGATTCTGAACTCCAGTTAAAATACATAGCACAGCAACCGGATAGGTCATTACACGACTTATTGCTACAAAAATAATACAAAAAAGCTGCTACAAATGGATTCCATACATAAGGGGGACAAATAAATGAATCTAGGACACACAGAAATCATGTATTAAAAGGCGATAAGGGGGGGGGCGAAGCAATTATAAACAAAAATATGTTAAAAAAAAGAGAATGTTGCCAGCAACATAATGCTTAGAGTTTAAATTATAAGGGATGTGTCATTGCACTGGTAATTATGAATGTGCACATAAGGTCATTAAAAAAATTGAAACCAGGATCTAAAAATATCGCAAAGTTTAAAGAGGACCGATTGAAGAACCCGATCGGTAGCAATTGTGTAAACTACAGACATGAGGGATGATTCCGGGTTCAAATTTCTTCATCTAACGTTAAGAAACTTACAAGTTAAGGATATACATTAAAGATAAAATTGATGATAACCTAACAAATACCATGACCATGGAGGAAAAATACATTTTAGAGCTGCCGTCTGAGCTTTGTAGAACTGCAACAGGCTAAAAAAACTCCGAGACATGCGCTTAAAAGGCAAAGGGAAAAGGGGTGGAGTCAAGATGTCTGGTGAGATGAATGAAAGTACCCTTGTGAAAAAGAATAAAAATAAACATCCAACCGGGATCATAAGAGGACTAAAAATGGGATTGTGTTATGATTGCAATCGTTTATACTTATCTAAAAGGTTTGTTGTAGTATATAAGCTGTAGTTTCACATGTTTTTTAATTTCCCCTCTTCCTCCCCCCCCCCTCTTCCATTCTAGTTTACACGATCCCGTTTTTATTCTTTTTTATAAGAGCTCCCTCGAATGTGTTTATTCCGTTCACTTTCATTTCTTGTTATTTTAAAGGCTTGTTGTTTGCACATTCTAGTTTCCACATATTTTTATACATTTTTGCAAGTCCTCATATGATCCCGGTTGGATGTTTATTTTTATTCTTTTTCACAAGGGTACTTTCATTCGTCTTGCCAGACGTTTTGACTCCGCCCCTTTTCCCTTTGCCTTTTAAGTGGCCATACTTGCATCTTCGGGAAGGGACGTCCAGGCAAGAAGACAGTATATCTTCCAAGATAGAGCCAACCTCCTCATCCATCCCCAGGACCAAGTGGTCTCCCTCCATAGGCTGAGCTCAGGGGCTACAAGAGAGCTGTATGAGCATTTGAGGCCTGACTGTGACCCTCTGACTGCCAAGTCACATGTCATACCAGGGCTGGTCAAGCTCCTGAGCACTCTACATTTCTTTGTCTCAGGCTGTTTCCAAACAACAGTGGCTGCAGTAGGATGAATGGGCCATTCCAACTTTGCGAGCTGCCTCCATCAGGTACTGCAAGCCATGACCAGCTGGGTTAGGAATGATATAGCATTTCCTAATGAAAGGTAACAGCGACTGACCCTGAACCAGCAGTGTGAGAGAATTGGTGGGCTACCAAAATTGATGGCAGCTATAAACTTCAAACTGACAACTATCCTGTGCTCTGCCCATAAAACCACCTGTTCCCTAGATCCTGTCCCCTCCTCCTGGTTCCTTGAACCTTCCCTTGCCCTCCTTCCACCTCTTTTAACTAAGCTCAACACTAGTCTTTCCTTTGGTTCTTTCCCTGCCCCTTGGAAGCACATGGTAGTTTGCCCCATCCTTAAGAAGCCCATCCTTGATCACCCTGTCCTGGCTAATTGGCGCCTGGTGTCTAACCTTTGTTTTCTTTCCAAAGTACTTGAACGCTTTGTCTTTGCCCAGCTTTCCTCCCATCTCCTCTTGACAAATGCTATTCACCATGTCAATCTGGGCTCCATGAGGTCACAGTACAGAATCTATTCTTCTTTCTCTTCTGAATGAGCTTCACACTGCACATGATAATGGTGATCTTGCTGTCATAGTTTCCCTTGATTATTATCAGCATTTGATCTTGTAGATCATCTCACCGTTCTTTCTCACTTCTCGGACATTGGTGTTTCCGGCACTCCTTTAGCTTGCTTAGGTCCTTCCTCACTGCATGATCTTTTTCTGTCCTTTCCACTGCTTCTGCCTCCTCCTCTACTACTTTGCCCTATGGTGTCCCACAGGGCTCAGTATTGTCCCACTCTTATTCAATGTTTTCTTAGCCTCCATGTGTTTACTTGTACAGCATTTAGTATTTCTGCTTACTATTATGAGGACGATATTCTTCTCCTGCATTGCACTAATTCCCTTGCCCCTGATCTTTCGGTGCTAAACTCTTGCCCGGTTAGTATTTACTCCTGATTGATCTCCAGCTTTCTACATCTGAACCCGTCAAAATCATCTGCCACTTGTATCATCTTTGGCATCACTACTCCCTCTTTGGCCCCCTTTCATGTCTCCACCCCCATTCCCCTGGTGTCCTCTTTTAGATACCTTGGGGTCATTTTAGATTTTTCCCTCTCCTTCACTCTTCTGTTTCTTTTCGTTCCTTCTTTCATCTTTGGCAGATTGGCTCTGTCTGTCCATTACTCTCCCCTGCCACCCAATCTACACTCCTTCTGTCCCTAGTGCTTTCCAGAATTGATTATTGCAATGTTGTTGTCGCTGGCCTCCCCCACTACCAATTGCACTGCTTACAACTGCTCGAAAACACAGCAGCTTGCATCTTTATTCACGCCTCACATTTTGACCATGTCTCACCTCTTCTAGCCCGTCTCCACTAGTTACCTGTCCGTTTTAGGGTCCATTACAAAATCCTAACCTTTGTACACAAGGTTCTCCACACCTCCCTCCCAATACCTGGCTGATCTACTCCACTTTCATCTTCCTCATCTACTTCTCCATTCTGTCCACACCCATCACCTGCAGTTTCCCAGGCACACCTTGAGCACACAAGAGATGCTGCTTTCTTTTGCTTGGGCCCTGATTTGTGGAACTCTCTTCCCTTGTCCCTCCGTTCTGAGTCCTCCTTCCAAAGGTTTAAGGCTGCATTGAAAAAACATTTTTCCACCTTGCTTTTGATATACCCCCACAACCTCTCCTCAGTGACCAGTCCGGCATGATTGATTTCGTGGTTTGTTTTTTTCTGCCTAGTGTGTCTTTGATTTCTTTCCTCTAGACTTTTCTACTCCTATCTTTTTTTTTGTTGTCTCTTTTCTTTCCTGTCTAAAAATTTGGCGTTCCGCTCTTTTTCCAACTGTTGGCAACCCATTATATTTTTGTAAACCACTTTTATGCTCTGGCCCTAGCGGTATATCCAAAATCAGGTAAATAAATAAACGTGTGGCACCTATCGCACCCAGACACTGGGAAGTGGTGTAATCTTAACCGCAAGTACATTCATGCCCCGAATGTGCAGGTTGTGTGTGATACCAACATTAACATTCCAAACATGGTGGCCAGGTTTGCTAGGTCCACCCACGACCCATACATCCTGCAGCAATCAGCACTGTCTGAGCAGTTTGAAGAGGGGAAGTTTGGATCTGGATGGCGGCTGGATAAATAATATCTGTTTTACTGGATACGTGCATGTGACAGGTAAAATACGCCAGTCAGGAGTGAAGAATAAGCAAGATGATAACAGCCCATGCCATAGGAAAAAGACCCACACATTTCTCTCAGTTTCCTAATTATGACTAGGGGCTGTGTGTGCACTGGTGACCTGTGTATTAATTAGCCGTCATTTATCTGTCACACCCACTAGAGCTATATGTGAAGGGAAATTAGCATGTTCTTCCAGCTGTGAAATGACTCTGGAACTGGCTTACAATCTCACAACAGGAAATGGGTATGTTGGTAGCTTTGCTGGGTGACCCTGGTTCTGAATGTATGTATTACTATATCCTGCCCTGCCTCTTTAGAAGGACAGATCTGATATGTAAGACATGAACTGCAGTAGAACCAGAAGCATATCAACAAAACAAAATGCCTCTCTGTTTCACCTGCCTAACATACCTTGTGAGTCAAATGTGCCACAGAGCCTACAGAGAGTTAAACAGGCATATACATACCCCAGCTCATGCTCTCGTGCATCCTGACAATGACCACATATATGCTTATGGAGTGATGGCCCTACATTTCCCAAGGGCAGCTCTGTGGTACCAAACACATGGTCGGTGTGTGTGACATGGAAAAGTCATGTGTTCAAGAACAGCCTATAGATCAGGAATGATATTTCCAGGTATACATCCTTTACAATAGGTCCTTCTGCATGTTCAACTTTCCAAGGCTGTCCCCTCTGCCATCTTTTCCAGAAGCTTCTCCTCTCCTTGCCCTCACTCTCATATGCCCCTGTAAAGTTCTTGCACTATCCAGCCTTGGGACAGTGAAAGGCTGCAGCAACAGTTGCTTTACATCATGGCTCAATGCCATAGCACACACACTGAGTGGATGCCACCACCAGGTTCAAGCATTAAAGGGCCTGTCTACTAAGCATTTTCCCCATAGGCTCAAAATGGGAAAATATCTTCAGTAGACAGGCCTCTAAAGGAGGCATAGGATTTTCCTGGCTTCCTCTTCCCTGGAGAGCACATCAAGGATGCTAGACGGACGGGCTGAACGTCATTGTGCAGCTGATAGAAGGTATGTGGGCTCACTGTTTTTTGGACAGTGGGGGTCATGTCTGTGTGTGTGAATAGGAAGAGGAGCTGCAGCAATTCACTGTGTGTGCATGTGATATCCAGACAGTCTGCAACTCCACATACTGTGTGAGACACCATTTGGGGGTCGAAGGTTGGTTTTCTGTAAGTAGTTGTAACCTGTTTAAGTCACTGGGTGACTAACTGTGGCAGCACCCATGTTTTCCCAAAAGCTGTGAGCTTGGAGTGCATTTTCACATACACTAATTGGTGAATCCCACCCCCAGAGCATGCTCCTCAATTTATATTCCAACATGATACTGGTGTACAGCCCTCAAATCACCTGTTAGTCTTACTGCAGTTCGATTCCCACTAACACTCCTTGTGGCCTTGGGCAAGTCACTTAACCCTCCATTGCCTCAGAAAAATCCAAGTTATCAATGTCCCTGTTTAATGTACCAAGTTTAAGTTTCAATGTAAACCGCTTTGATTGAAATGATGAAGCGGTATATAAAACCAGTTAAATAAATAAATAAACTCGGGGGACATGGTCTCACCAGGAAGAGTCTCATCAGGTGTATATGCAGCAAGCTTAAACTCTGACTGATCATCCAGCCATCAGGACACACCTGTCTTTACAGGTGACATGCATGATTTTGGCCAACTGTTGCAATAGCTGCATCTGGGGCAATACTGTGACACCCCGTCCCCCGCCCTTGGTGGAGCCGCAACGTATGGAGAGCTAGGCTTACATGGAGCCCTGGGCTCTGTGAATGTCCGATATTGTCACTTACTTGGTGAGACAGGCAAGAATATGGTATATACCTGCACACAATTTGCTGTAGCCCTGGGCTGCAATCGCAGAGTGCAATCTGTGAGTTCCTCAGCTCATTCACACTATGCACATACATGCATATGCGTCTCCTGCAAGACATCTGCATACAAAATATACCACCTCAACACAGTCCTATGATATTTTACTACTGCAGTCAGCTGTACATTAGATATTACTCCAAAACAACAAGCACTGTTATGTTTACAGAGAAGACATGTAGTTGTTTGCCTGATTCTGATCACAAGACACTGACTTCTGAATGATATGCGCACAATTCCAGCAGGGCAAATGTGCCACAGGATGTCATGTGTCGCTCAGAATCGCCTGCCACCATGTGTGAATGCAGTCCTGGAGGTGAATTTTGGGTTTGGGGTGGAGGAACATTTCCATAGATGTAGGGGAAATGCTCCGGTTAGGTGGGGTGGCTGACCATAGGCTATGTTCTGATGCACAGAGGCTGTGAGGACCTAGTCAGTCTCTGTGCACAGTAAATACAGTAGTTTAAAATCTGTCCTTGCAACTATTGGAAGCCAATGCAGATTAATCAAACATGCTTTTGCTGTTTCCCATTAATGCCCATACAGAATTACTTTTGTTGCAGTATTTTGCAGTATTGGTGCTTTTTCAACAAACCCAAATAAACAATATGCAATAATCAAACTGCGACGTTACTCACAGTTTTTAAATGTTCAGTAGACAAGTATGCACTAATGTATCCAATATGGTGTAGCTTATAAAACTCTTTCTTTGTTATTAGAGTAATCTGCTCATCCATCGATAGCACTGAATCTCATGCTGTCCCTAATATCCTAACTAAATGACATAAAGGAATCTTTACTCCTGATAACAGTGGAGCTGACTTTGGAAATCTTGTGAAATCTTGACCAACTCACAGTAGATTCATTTTCTCAGGAATGATTTTCATTACATGAGAATAGCAAGGCCGCGGAGCCATGTGCCCGGGGCCGGCACTAACCGGGGGGGCGGCCATGCGTTGCCCCGTCAGAGCGTGCCGTAGCGGGGGGGGGGGTCAAGAAGCACTCCCATTGGCCCCGCGAGTTGTTATGGCGCGGGAGCCAATGGGAGGGAGAGCGGGCAGTCGCGGGGGGGGTTAAGGGTGGAGGTGCGGCGTGGCTCCGGCCTCTTTCGCCGGATTCCGGGACGCCGGACGGACGGGTGCACGAGAGCTGCGGACCGCGTGTAGGCCGGAGAGGAATCTGCAACGTGGTGGCGAGCAGCGGCATCGGGTGAGGAGCGCAAAACAAATAAAAAATAAAATTAAATTAAAAAAAAAAAAAAAAAGTACGGGTGGCCGGTTGGAGTCTGCCGCGCTGATTAGGGTGCGAGCAGTGCGGTACCGTTGTGGGGGAGGGCTAGAAGGTCCGCGGAGATTACAAGGGGCCGGGTGTGTGGTCTCCTCCGGTGCTGCAAAGGAGAAGGGAGAGCAAAGTAATTTAATTTTTGGCTGCATTTTACTCGCGGTTCTCCTTGCCTTCTTCCCCCTCATACTTGATACTCAGGGGTGGAGCTGGGGCATATCTAGGCAGTGCTTAAAAAGTACGATACCGCCCTACCAGCTGTGGCCTTTCAATGGGAGGCTCACGGCGGGGTGCTGCCCGTAAGAGGGGTTCCCTTAATCAGAAAAAGAATGGGGCTGGGGGGAACGGTGAGCGGCTGGGAACTGATCCTGTAGTGGAGCAGGGCAGTGGCGTTGCCCGGGTGTCTGGGGTTAGTGCTCAGGGCTCTCCAGCACGTGGGGGGAGGGGACGTGCTAGGGCCTCCGCACGTGGCTCGGTGAGGCGGGGGAGGGGGAGTGGTGGGCCCCAGGCGGGCATAGGGGAGCAGAGGGCCGGAGGGGTGGGGGGAGAGCAGACCCAGGAGCCTCGGGAAGACCCTCGGGAAGACCCTCGGCCGGTGCCGGCTGCGGACCTGCAGAGCGGCGGTCTGTCCCCACTGGCTGCCCCGGGGGGTCGGGAAAGGGGCGGGGTGGATTCCCGAAATGAACGGCTGGCTGTCGCTGAGAGCTTGGGCCCTATGACAATTCCCGGGGGAGGGCAAGGGGTTTGGTTCGGACGGGGGGAGGGTGGGGGATTACCTAGCCCATATGGGTGGCAGGGGGCCATGGGCACGGGGTCGCCGGCCATGTGGGAGCATTGGCAAGGCGGGGGACAGGGCTCCTCCCGTGCGGATTGGCTAGGGGCGTGGCATGCTCCTGGGGCGCTGGCTGGTGTCCCTTCTCCTTTTTCTTTCTTCTCCCCACAGGGTCACCAAGCTTGGCAGTGTGCGGGGGGTCCGTGGATGGGTGCAGCTCAGCAAGTGGATGGCCCGGAGGCAAGTCGAGGTCTGCGGCGACCAGCTGGAGCGGGAGCGCCAGCGGCACAGTCCGCGATGGAGCGACCGGTGGATTCTGGCGAGATCGAGGGCACACCAGGTGAGTTGGAGGTAGCTCAGACTGCGGGGGTGGTGGAGGGTACGGGTGTTGGTGGCAAAAGCAAGAAAAAACGCAGCCGGAAGCGGCGGCATTCGTGTCGTGGGCGTCGTCGATCGGAATCATCGTCTTCGGCGTCTTCCCTATCGTCCACCAGTTCGGACTCAGAGAGGGGCGGTACCTCGGCACTCCGCGGAGCAGTGGCGGTAGGGCCCCCCATAAGTGTAGCACAACCCACTGTAGTGGCATTCTCGGAGTTGTGGGAGGGCGTGCCTCGGAGGTTGAGACGGAAGATTCATAAACGGAGATATATAGACATTTTCAGGTTATTGGAGGGACGGAAGAGGTCGGGGGATAGCAGGAAGAAGAGGAAGGCGGATGAGAAGGCAGGGCGTGTGCGGAGAGTGGGACGGAATGTGGTGAATTGGACGCGCGCCTTCCTTCGGTTAGCTAGTGTGTGGGGGCAGATGCACCCAGAGCAGTACGGAATGTTGTTGGCTTATGCGGACTACATTTTGGAAGCGTCGCAGACGCACGCCGGTTGGGCTTCGCTCAACTATGATGAGCGATTTCGCGATAAGATGGAAGAGAATCTGGGGTTGTCCTGGGGGACTCAGGACATCAATCTGTGGCTGACACAGATGGCGGTTCGGCAGAATGTTGGGGGGGTTGGTGGGTCGAAAGGGGGGCCGGTTGCGGCGTCAGCGGTCGTGGGGAAGCCCTTTCGTGGGAGCGTGCCTGCGGCAGGACAGAGAGTCGTTGGGGGGGGAGGCTTTGGGGATGTCTGTTGGCGATTCAATAAGTCCTCATGCCCCTTTCCGGATTGTAAATTCCGGCACGCTTGTTCTGTCTGTGGCGGAGGACATTTGGCCCTTAAGTGCGTGCGGAAGGGGCGCGACCAGCACCACTCCCTCCCTGTCCAAGCAATAGGGATGTGGAGGGCATAGCCCCCACCCCTATCAGGTTACTTGCGTTGCTGCCTTGGTTGCGTCGTTATCCCAAGAAGCACGACAGTTTAGTGTTGGAAAAGGGGTTCAGATGCGGGTTTCACATACCGGTGGTGGGCAAGGTAGAGAAGGGGAAGGCTCGAAATTCGTCCTCGCTGAGACGGCTAGCGGATATTGTGCGGACTAAATTAGCCGGGGAGCTGCGATTGGGGCGGGTCGCTGGACCCTTCCTGGAGCCGCCGTTTGCGGGCTTTGTGGTCTCCCCTTTGGGTATAATTCCGAAGAAGAAGAAAGAGCCGGGTAAGTATCGCCTGATCCATAATCTGTCCTCCCCAGTGGGCGCGTCTGTTAACGACCATATTCTGCGGGACTTGTGTGCTGTGCGGTACGCATCCTTTGATGAGGCCGTGGCATTAGTCAAAATATGTGGCGCGGGGTGCTATATGGCGAAGGCTGATATAGAGTCTGCTTTCCGGTTATTACCGGTGCACCCAACGGCGTTTCCATTGCTGGGATTTCACTTTGAAGGGCGTTTTTATTTTGATAAGTGTATGCCCATGGGTTGCGCGATATCCTGTGCTTATTTCAAGAGGTTTAGTTCCTTCTTGCACTGGGCTATCGTGGAGCGGATGGGTTGTAGCCAGCTTGTCCACTATTTGGACGATTTCTTTTTCGTGGGGACGGCTGAGTCGGCACAGTGTCGCGTTTTGTTGGAAGGTTTCAGTCAGCTGGCGCGAGAGTTGGGTGTGCCGTTGGCGGCTGGAAAGACGGAAGGGCCTGCGACGCGTATTACCTTTCTAGGGATTGAGCTCGATTCTGAGTTAATGGTGGCCCGTCTGCCCGACAATAAGGTGACTCAACTGCGCATACTGGTAGCTAACGTGTTGGCCTCCTCGAAGATGACGTTGCGCGAGATGCAGTCCCTTATTGGGTCCCTGAATTTTGCTTGTAGGGTGATTCCCATGGGCAGGGTCTTCTTGTGGCGGTTGGCATCGGCGACGGCGGGGGTGCGCAAGCCGCATCATCGGATCAGGGTGTCTCATAGCATGCGGGAGGACTTGGGAGTCTGGGATGAGTTTTTGAGCGGTTTCAACGGCGTCACGGTGCTGCGGGAAGCTGCGATCTCCAGTGCGGCTTTGCAGTTATATACGGATGCAGCGGGTGGGTCAGGTTTGGGGGTATACTTTGGGGGCGCCTGGTGTGCTGCAGAATGGCCGCAGACGTGGCGAGAGGCCGGTCTCACCACGAATATCACCTTTCTCGAGTTATTCCCGATTATGGTGGTGTTGGCTTTGTGGCCGGATCGGGTACAGAATCGCCAGGTCCTCTGGTGGTGTGACAATGCAGCAGTGGTCAGTGTGCTTAATAATTATGCCCCCAGGTGTAGACCGGTAGCTGATTTGCTGCGACAGGTTGTGTTAGCTTGTTTGCGCCTGAATGTGGTACTCAGAGCGCGTCACATTCCAGGGCATACTAACGTAATTGCTGATGCTCTTTCCCGTTTTAAGTGGGAGCGTTTTCGGGCATTGGCGCCAGAAGCAGAGGAGGACGGGGCTGTGATCCCAGAGCACCTATGGCGGATTGGCCTGGGGGCATCATCAACTTGCTGAGGAAGTCCGTATCGGCAGCAACCTGGGAGACGTATCAGAGGGGCTGCAGCAGCGTGGTAACCTTCTTGCAGGAACAGGGATGGAGTCCGGGGCCCGTTTCAGAATTCCTTCTTGGTCAGTATGTTTGGGCTGCGAAAGAGGCGGGTCTCGCGAGGTCCACCGTGCGGCGCAACTTAGCGGGTTTTTCGTTTTTTATGCAGGCGGTAGGCTGGGGAGTCCCGGGGGGGGGGGGGGCTTTTTGACTCGCAGGCTTTTACAGGGATGGGAGCGGTCCTGTCCCTCTGCGGGGGATGCCCGGCAGCCGATAACTCATGACCTGTTAGGTCGGTTATGCGGCGTGTTGTCTCAGGTGGTCACGTCTGGGTATGAAGGCCTGCTTTTCCGGGCGGTGTTTTCCGTGGCCTTTTTTGGTGCCTTCAGGGTGGGGGAATTGGTGGCGGACTCGGGTCGCCGCGGCAAGGGCGGCGGATTGCAAGTGCAGCATGTTTCAATGGGGGAGGGATGGGTTCGCATACGGTTGGCGCGATCCAAGACGGATCAGAGGGGAAAGGGGGCCTGCGTAGTACTACGAGCGGTGCCGGGCTCTCCCACATGTCCATTTACCTTATTATCGCAGTACTTGCGAGTGAGGCCGGTTGGGGAAGGGGGTCTCTTTGTGCATGAGGATGCACGGGTACTTACCCGTTTTCAGTTTACGGCGGTGTTGCGGAGCTCGCTTCGGCGGGTAGGGGTGGACCCGCGTCGGTACGCCCCTCACTCCTTCCGGATTGGTGCAGCCACCAGTGCGGCAGCGGAAGGGTTATCCGAAGCTGCTATCCAGCGGATCGGCCGGTGGAGGTCCCAGGCCTTCCGCGGGTATGTGCGGCTGTAAGATGGGGGGGGGGACTAACTCTCTTTATTTCTTTTGCAGGTAGAGCAGCAGGAGGGTGTCGCTGTTGGGTGATCGGCCACTCATTTGTGTACTGGGCTGGTCGGCGAGCAGCAACACGACCGGTGGGCGTGAATCTTGGAGTGGATGTTTCTCGGGTGACCGTTTCATGGCTGGGTGAAGGCGGGTTGCGGTGGTTTCAGCTCTTACCCTTGCTACGGCACAATGAAGGCCTGCTTCGGATGCCACCGGATATATTGTTAATTCATCTTGGAGGCAATGACCTGAGTTCCTGGACTTGCCGGCAGTTGATCCGGGCTGTTATCAAGGACTTGGGGGTGGTGGGGGCCATGTTCCCGGGTATTGTTGTGGTTTGGTCAGACATTATTTCCAGGCCTGCTTGCCGAGCACAGCGGCGTTGGTCCAGGGGGTTAGCCAAGATTAATCGGCAAATTGGCCGATGGGTGGAAGAGCATGGGGGGCGACAAGTTTTGCATCCTTGGGTGGATGTGGACTGTGCTGGCCTATTTCGTGCGGACGGAGTACATCTATCCCCGGTTGGGATGGATTTGCTCCTCAACGATTGGCAGGAGGCCCTGGAAGGTATGTTGAGTGGGGGGGGAACTGGTCGCAGCTTTTCCTCTTGGGGGCGGCTCAGATCCAAGGCGGTCTGAGCCGGTGGCGGGATCCCGGAGGTTTCCGGGGTCCGGAGCCGGATGCAAGCAGTAGGGCGGGGGTGGGGTACCCCCGACCCGGACAATCCCTCAGGCTTTTGCTAATAACATGGCGAAGCCGGATGAGGGAGGGAGAAGCAAATTAGTCGGGACTTGTACCCGAGGGAGGCAGCCGTGACGTCACCTTGCTAATAATACGGCAGGTGATGGCTCGGGCTGCTGGGGGGGGGGGGTAAGTTCTGTTGTTGTATTTCTAATTGGTTAATTGTTCAAGAATAAAGCTGCGACCAGTTTTGATCCAAGAATGTGTGATGGTCTGTTTTGTGGGAGGTGGTGTATTGGGGAGCTGGGGGGGGGAAAGGGGCAAGGACTCGGGCAAGGCATCGGTCCGCCTTACCCGGTTATAGCAAGGCCGCGGAGCCATGTGCCCGGGGCCGGCACTAACCGGGGGGCGGCCATGCGTTGCCCCGTCAGAGCGTGCCGTAGCGGGGGGGGGGTCAAGAAGCACTCCCATTGGCCCCGCGAGTTGTTATGGCGCGGGAGCCAATGGGACGGAGAGCGGGCAGTCGCGGGGGGGTTAAGGGTGGAGGTGCGGCGTGGCTCCGGCCTCTTTCGCCGGATTCCGGGACGCCGGACGCCCACCCTCCCTCCCTCGCGGACTGGGGATTGCTTTTCCGGTAGTGGGGTGTTGCAGCTGGAGGGGGTGGCGGGATCCCGGAGGTTTCCGGGGTCCGGAGCCGGATGCAAGCAGTAGGGCGGGGGTGGGGTACCCCCGACCCGGACAATCCCTCAGGCTTTTGCTAATAACATGGCGAAGCCGGATGAGGGAGGGAGAAGCAAATTAGTCGGGACTTGTACCCGAGGGAGGCAGCCATGACGTCACCTTGCTAATAATACGGCAGGTGATGGCTCGGGCTGCTGGGGGGGGGGGTAAGTTCTGTTGTTGTATTTCTAATTGGTTAATTGTTCAAGAATAAAGCTGCGACCAGTTTTGATCCAAGAATGTGTGATGGTCTGTTTTGTGGGAGGTGGTGTATTGGGGAGCTGGGGGGGGGGGAAAGGGGCAAGGACTCGGGCGAGGCATCGGTCCGCCTTACCCGGTTATTGATCCAAAACTCAATTTGTTTAAACAATCTGATAATTTCTTATAGCATGTTGGAGCAATGAGAGATTGTTTTACGTAAGTCATATTATCCCATTAAGAGGCTCACATTTATTGATGTTTTTTTAAATAATTGCCTTTCTGGTTTTCTGAGGTTTTAATCATGAATTCTTGTTTGTTTTATTGATTATTAAGAGATTTTTGTTAATGATTTATTTATGTCATCCATTTTTTAAGTGTTGAAAATAGATTGCTAGACTTTTCCTTTCACAGGCAATGGAGAGTAAGGTGACTTATCCAAGGTCACAAGGAGTACCAGTGGGAATCAAATCCTGATCTTTTGGGTTGGAAGCTATGGTGTTAACCAATAGGCTGTTTATATATCCCTGTAAAAGATTGTGTTGAAACATGGCTATATAGAGTTATACTTTGCTCATCAACTTTGCATTGTTATAGTATAGATATATCATTATATATCTGTGTTTGTGCCCTTGCTTCTTTTTGCTCTTGGGACTAGCCTATGCCATCTTTTACTATGTTTTACTACTACATGAACAAACAGAGAGTCTCTGCAAAAATGTTTGGAATAGTTATACTAAAGTGAGAGTGAGAATGCTGTTGCAAACTAATTCATTGTGCTTTGTTTAAGACTGCTGACCCTGTAGAAATGCAGATATCTGGATCTCTCCAGCTGTGGCAACCATGAAGAAACTATGGGGGTTATTTTAAAAATGCTATTCACACAATGCTATTCATACAGATGTCTGATCACATTTTAGAAACTGGACTCTGGAGATGTCCTTGGTGCAAAGATGTCCAAGGCATGAAGAAGGCATGTCAGGGATATTCCCAAGAACTTGGACATCCTCGCCTGATTTCAAAAATGCCCTGCAAGACATGTCAAAAGTTATACCTGCTCCAGGCATGAATAGGCATCAGAAAAGTGCTCATTTTGCCAGTCAAACAAGCGGAGAGTGTGGAAAAGGAGGTATATTCATATACCTTATACTTTCTATGTTGACAACAGACACTGACTGATTTTGCCACACTGACTGATGTCATATTGCTGATATCAAAAAATGCACCTTCAATATTTCTAAAATTTACACCTTTATGGTAGTACCTAAAATTTAAAATCATAACAACCAATTTGACTTGTCCAAGCCATGGCATTTTCAATAACATCATATGGATGGAAAATTGGACAGTGAAAAAGATAGACAGAAAGAACATCAATGCCTTTGAATTATGATGGACGTCCCCATCCCAAGTTTTTGTAGCAGGAACGTCTATGTGGACACTGGAGGGAACGTCTATGTTTCTATAATCAGGCCAAAACATAGAGATCCCTGGCATTTTTTACCATGTTTTGCTCTCGATGTCTCAGATTGCACTTGGATGCTCTTCGTAAAATGCCACTTCATGTTTCTACCAAGAAAGATCAAACTGGTAAATGGGTTATCTCACCAGCATATATGTCTCATCAGCTGCTCTGCTGTACACCTTTTTGGACAATAAACGATGTCTTCTGGTTTGCCCATCTACTACCAGGAAGCTCTAGATTAGCCAAGCGAAGCAATCACTTCCAGAATCTGGACATTCGCGACTGATAAGACTGATAAGGCCAGAGGAATGTCTTAAAAAAATATCACAAGAAACAATTATGGGCTGTGGTTTCTGTCTTTGGCTTTTAAGCCATCACCCTACATATATTGCCACTGACATACTGTCTGAGCCTTTGGTTCATGTAAATCTCTCCTGTACTGTATTTTCATAGGATTTTGACTATTTATGGATAAATTTTAGCTTACAGTCCAATAGGCAGAAATTATTTGTTGAAAGGGAAAATAATATATAATTCGTGTCTCAAATTAATGAAATGGGAAGTGTTTATTCAGATCCTATAATATAATATTCATACACCTTCCTTCATAAAAATATGAATCCAAAGAGGTTTACAGCAAAACAAAAAAATTCAATACAAAATGCATTGACTGATTGTGATTGAGCACGTCCGGACATCCAAAAACTGGACAACCCGAAAGTGTACCCGATTCTGTATCTGCAGGAGATAGACATTCCCGTGGGTGCAGACTTGAGCACTTAGACAGGCCAGATAAGCTCCAATTCTGCCACAGGAAGCTTCCAACCACCTGCTCGCCAGCCCTCCCTATGCTCCTGCAGGAGCATGGGTGCCATGGCGTCCCATGGCCATGCTGCTGGGACACCCAACAGGAGCACAGTCAGACTGACACCAGTCCCATTCTTCTTTCCCTGCCACCCGGCCCTTGGTGAGGGCAGCCAGGGCCGGGATCAGGCGGTGGGGCCTTACCTTTGGCTGCCCTGAGACTTTAGGGAGTCTGCATGCTCCAATCTCTGCTGGGCATGGGACTTATTGCACTTCAGAGGTGGAATAAGTCCCACATCCATCTTGCAAGTGCCAGACGTACAGGGCTGTCACCTGTATAGATCCTGTACATCTGGGTTGTGCAGCCTGCTCTGCCCCCTCTCCACCCTGTTGCTGCTCCCTTCCACCCCTGTCTGGAGCTCCCTGCGCAAAGGTCCCGTGTGTGCGGGGAGTTCCTGGGTCAGAATTTAGCACCGGCAAATAGCAGGAGCTGTACGTCCAAATTGGACATACATCCCCACTATTCGCTGTTTGGAATGACCCCCTAAGCAGTATAAAACATTTCCTTATATATGGTCCATGCCTACCTTTTACTCTCACTAGGAAAAATACAGACTTGTATACCACTAATGCAATAAAGCAATTATTACATCATAATGTACTCTCCAGTTTACAACAATATCAGGAATATCCCCAAGAGGCTTCCTCCCCAATCCCTCCGCAATCCTTTTGCCTTCCAAAAGAATAAAGATACACTAAGCCCATTCCTCTCATATCACTAAACCAATACTTACATACTGCATGGAAGAGCTAAAGCAGTAGACCCAACAGAAGGGTAGTATAATATCTCCAGTAAATAAAACCTCAAGCTCTCAACAAGCTAGATGAGGGACCATAAAATGGAAACAAGCCCCTGAACATCTCTGCTGGGAATAAAAAGAAAGAAAGAAAAGAAAAACAAAAGTAGTACATACTGCAAGATTGGAGAAATGAATCAATTCCTCACTCTGAGGCTGGCATGATTATATCACTGGTAGGTGAGCCCTCAGTATGAAAATCCCAAGGAGATGGTGAAGGGACCTTAAGATGAAAGCAGACTCTTCTGCTCATCTGTTACACCTCTTTATCAGAAAATAGTCTATTTAAATGTTAATTGATTTTGAAGGGCAATGACACGGCCTCACTGGCAGAACCTCACCCTGCTTTTAAAAGACACTCAGATGAGACACTCCAAGGGGCAAATTCTTTTCGTTTCACCCTTTTCAGATTTGACTGCCAGCAGTAAACTGCCTATTTTGGTGTTTCCTCACTGATGTCACAATGGGAGGGACAGACCTACAATGTCAGTTTTCGAAGATAGAGTGAGGAGATGGGATGGCAATGGAGCGGGCTGAACAGCAGAAAGCCAAAAAGGAAAGCAGCTGTTTCTTTTTCATCCCTCCTGTATACAGTGGTGGTCTTTCTGCAGGTGTCAGATGCTTATTTGGCAAATATGAGGACAAAATTGTATCCAAAATTATTTCTGTGTCCTGGAGGTAGGATGGTTTGATGCCTATCATCTTTCTCTTCTGGGGGGCAATTTCTCCAAAGGGGTTAGTTTTACGTATAGGCTGACAGTCATGAACCTCACTCCTAAACCAGGGTATGTGGAATATAATCTCAGTCTCTGAGATTTACTACAGTGTGCCAAAGAGAGCTTTCTTCTGGACTGCCTAAAATGTAGCATGTATAGGCAATCTGTAAAGATATGACTGGAAATTCCTCTTGATCAAGCCTGTGGCTCTCAGTATTTTGGAAATAGGTCTGGGTTTTTTTCTGCCATGTGTATTTGGTCTTTCACTGCATTTATTCTTCTCTTCTGTAATGTGGATTATGTGTATGTAAAGCCAGGTGCTCCTTCAACAGAGAGAGGAAATGAGCCTTTCAGAGAAAAATCAGCTCATAACACAGGTACACTAAAAAAAATTTTTTTTAAACTGCCTCTAATGTTTCGATTGATTTTTACGTTTTTTGGTGCGCTGAATCCAAATCTGGTAACCAATTTGCTCCATCACGTACAGATTTTTTGCTACATTGGGTTAGCAGTTTGAGGTGAACGTTTCAGATTGAGTGCGATCGAGATAAAAGTTTCTTGGATGAATTCTTTATACTAATTGTTTAGTAGTTATTCAAATAAGAATAAAGAAAATTGTAACAAGGCAGCACATAAGAATAGAGTAATGTCAACAAAACACACTGTGATGGTAGCAAAATTGTCTGCACTTAAAACAGCCACATACATGTGCACAAACATTGAGCATATAAGAGCGAGGTTAGACACAAAGCAAAGCAAAGAAATGTGCAAAAAATGTTGTACAGGTATGTATGTAAGAATAGAAAACGCAAACCGCACCATTGCAATACATGAAGACAAACACCCGATGGTGTGAAAATAAAATTCTAATAAATGAGATCCGACACTGTGGTAATAACTAGCAAATTTGTATTTCAAAGTTTAGTAAAAACACGATATTTGTCAACACAGTTTAGATTTTAAAGTCATTCTTGGGTCAATCAATCTCCTGGTGGGCCCGTTTCTTCTTCCCCCGAATGCTTCTCTTGGTGCGCTGCTTGGCGTATTTTTCATCTGGGGTTTCCCGCAGCAGCAACCAGCAGAAATCAGCCATCAGAGTGGTGTTCCATCTTCCTTGGTACCTTCTCTCTGCGTCCTTGATGTCCTGGTGAAACCTTTCACCTTGTTCTTCACTGTACGCCCCCAAGTTTTCGGGAAAGTAGTTCACATGGGAGTGCAAGAAATGGACTTTCAGGCTCATGTTACAGCCTTGTTCTTTGAAGGCATTGAGCATCCTGGCAACAATATCCTTATAGTTCTCATCCCGCCTGTTCCCCAAGAATTTGAGAACAACATCCTTGAAGGAATCCCAGGCTTCTTTTTCCTTCTCAGACATCGTTTCAGCGAATGCTCCATCTGAAATGAGTTTCCTTATATCAGGGCCAACAAACACTCCTTCCTTTAGCTTTGCTTCAGAAAGTCGGGGGAACTTTGAGCAAAGGTACCGAAAGCACTCACCATCTTTTGGAAGGGACTTGATGAATTGCTTAATGAGACCCAACTTAATGTGGAGAGGTGGTAATAGAATTTTATCACGAGGTACCAAGCTCTCATGAAGAACATTTTTCTCACCGGGTCTCAAATACTCCCAAATTGGCCAGTCTTTTTTCCCCCAGTGTAGGTCGCGGGCCCGGCTATCCCACAAGCAAAGGAAGCAGGGATATTTGGTGAAACCGGATTGCTGCCCTAATAGCATGGATAGAATTTTAAAGTCTCCACAAATCATCCACTTATGCTCATCATAACGAATCTTCTGAAGAATCAGGGCCAAATTCTCGTATTTTTCTTGGAGAATAACAGAGTGAGCAATAGGAACTGAAGCGAATGTGTTGCCATTATGAAGAAGAACACCCTTTATGCTGTCTTTTGACGAATCAATGAACAGCCGCCATTCAGCAGGATCATACTTGAGTTTAAACTTTTCCATCACTCCGTATATATCGTTGCAAAATACCAAATCTTCCTCTTTGCTGAAATACTTCAAAAATTGTGTCTCGCGGTTGCGGTACCAATAAAACATTGTTCCTGGTGACAATAGATTTTTCTGTTTAAGCCGAGAACCTAGCAGTTGGGCAGCATCTTTTGGGAGTCCTAAATCCCGGACTAAATCATTCAATTCAGCTTGAGAGAAAAGTTCAGGTTTCGGATCTGGTTCAGTTTCAAACTCGGAAGTACTGGACTCATCGGGAAAAGCCATCTGATGAGTCTCATCAAGATCAGAACCGTCCACACAAATATGATCCAAAGATTTTGGTGGTTCAGGCACAGGTACTTCGTTGCTATGAGGCATAGGCCTAATTGCTGAGGGAAGGTTGGGGTAACTTATTACGTTCTTATTTTTTAAGTTGTATCCCTTCACAATTCAAGAGCAAAAATAGCAGTCACTGCTGTGGTCTCTTTGTTCACACCACATCATAGGTATTCCGAAACGAAATGCTTGTTTTTTACCTTTCATCCATAAGCGTAGATCTTCCTCACATGTCTTGCACACTTTGTGAGGAGTCCACGGTTTGTCTTGATCGCCTAACTTCAAACCGAAATAGGCGAAATATACTTTTTTAATAAATGCAGAAATGTTCCTCTGCCGCTTTTTCACGGTATATTCCCCACAAATAAAACAAAAACTGTCCGGAGAGTTGACGCAACCTCTGGCTCTGTGAGCCATGACAAATACACAGCACTGCAAACTACAACTGTAGTGAACCACTTCGGAATAAAGCTGGATTACGACTGAGCAAACAAAAGGTAATAATGAACTTGCAAGAAACTGAAATTTGACAGGAACGTTCATGTCGCAACCACCGTGTTTGAGCGAGCGAACGAGGCGAGGCGAATAGGAAAGAACATGCGCCAGCGCGAGTACTGGATTTAGCCCCCCGCCTCCCACTTGTCCTGTTAATGTATAAAATGAATACAAAACACTCTAAAATATCATGAGGGAGTGTTTCTAGTTAGTTAACCATTACAACCTCTATTTTGGGCCAAGAAAATAAACTGCAGTCGGCTAAAAAGAAATTATGTGAACATTCCTTATATGGGTAAGAAATCTAATTTTGCAAGAAAACGTGACGTGATGGAACATTTTGGCTATTTTTCCTGGATTCAGCACCCCAAAATCTATAGGAATCAGTTGCAAAACTGGAGGCAGTTTTTTGGTAGTGTACCTGTGTAATTCGGCACTAAGGATTTTTGTTTTTTTAAATAAAGCAGTTCAGTGGGTAAAACAGCATTTTACCCACAGAAATAGGTGCATACTTATATGTAGAAGGAGCATAGGTTTCCAGGGTCAGAACTGGGGCAGAGTCCAAGATATGCACGGGTGTTTTAAAATACACAGACATCCATAAGACCATTTGTGCCTACCTCAGGGCAGTTATAAATGACTGCACCTGTTTTCCAGGCAACTACCCTCTAAAATTCCCAGATCTGCCATTCATAGTCTCTCATCTTAAAAAGGAGCTAAAGGAAATTTTTTAGCCAGAGGAGAAATCTTCACTAAGGTACTTACATCTAGCTTGAGATGGGATAAAAGGCTTTTTGTTTTGTTTTTTCATTTGCTTTAACTCTTTCAAGAAGATTTAGTTGTCCTGGAAAGAAGCAAGCATCCGTATAACGGGAGACTAGAGTTGACACATCCTTTTCTCTAACATCTCGACCCAAGAGATCTGCTGGGTTATGCCAATTACGGAGTCTCTTTCCCTGCAAATGCTATTTTCTAGGATGTCATGCTTGGCTTTTCCCCAGAGAGCTCATGCAGCAATGGATATCTTACATGTTTTCTGTCTCTAAAAATAAATCCCAATTTTTCTGATGTAATACAAAGATAATAGACAAGATACTGATTTTAATGTAGAAACTCATTGTGCCTACTTCTTATAATCAGATTTCCCTCTTTACTCTGGAAAAATAAATACACTCCTTTTTTCAAGAACCATGACCCTTGTGTCATGTACGGATTACTTGGTAATGGGACTACAGCCAACTTCCATTAGTTTGTTGACTGAAAGTCTCAGAAAAAGAACTTCCCCTCTACTTGTAATCCAAACCACCAGCTTTCCAAGCAATGTCTATTTGCATTGGTCTTCCTCTTGTCACAAAAAGGATGTTCCATAAGGAGACTTGGGGGCTTGTTTACAAAGCCCCTTGCATTTCTTTATTTTTTCAGTGTTGATTTGTCTATGATGCTTTAGATCTATACTGTACATTCAGTGTTATAAGTTACAGTGAGGGACCCCCAAGCAAAACTTTTCTTAGGGCCCCCTATTGTTCCAGTAGTGAACTCCCCCATATTGGCCACCCTTCAATTGGCAGCCCCCTCCCCATGCAGCCCACCGTGCGGTGGTGGCAAACATCACTTCATCATGTTTGCTGCACTGCCTCTGCTCCTATAAGTTTGCTGTGAACCCAACGGTTGTTCCCCGCCGTGCTGAAGTCTGAGGGGGTATGGCTGCTATCGCGAGACCTTGGCTCGGTGAGGAACAGCTGCCGTGCTCCCTGCAAAATTACAAGAGTGGAGGCAGCAGGCAAACATGATAAAGTAAATTTGCCACACTGTCTTACTGCCATTCTGTGGGCCCCCTTTCTGCTCGAGCCTCCCTCTCCCTCCCCCCCCCCCACTTGCGAGGGCTGCTTGGGCACATTTGTAACAAAAAGTGTTAGTGTTTTGCATAGATATCGTTGGGGATGGGTGAAGAAAGCCCCCAGGTAAGTGAAAGCCCCCAGGTAGGTGATACATTAAATACCTTTATGGAAATGGGTAACAGGGGTAACATATGGAAAGCAGTGTATATTAATGCCCGTAGCATGGGAAATAAGATCCCTGAAGTTGAAGCTTTGGTGGGAGTGGCTGACTTGGATTTAGTGGCAGTTACAGAAACATGGTTCACAGAAAACCATGACTGGGATGTAACTATACCTGGCTATACTTTATTCAGAAAGGACAGGGTAGGAAGAAGGGGAGGAGGAGTGGCACTATATGTAAAAACTACTATTAAAGCTTTGGAATTACAGAGCTTAAAAGGGAGAGAGGAGGCATTGTGGGTTAAACTAGAAAGAGGGAAAGAGAAATCTATTTGCATTGGTGTGATATACAGACCTCCCTCACAAGAGGAAGAGGTGGACAGAGAGTTAATTGAAGACATACGCAGCATTGCTAGGAAAGGGGAAGTGCTACTGCTAGGAGATTTCAATATGCCAGATGTTGATTGGCACATTCCTGCTGCCGTATCATCTAGAAGTAAGGAGATCCTGGATTCTCTACAGGGAGAACTATTCAGGCAATTGGTAACAGACCCCACACGTGAAGGGGCCATACTGGACTTGGTGCTTACCAATGGTGAAAGTGTTTCTGATGTTGTAGTGGGAGATCATTTTGCATCCAGTGATCACCAGATGGTGTGGTTCAGTAATAGGACTAGAGCTGTTAGAATCCATTCCAAGGTGAAGATCTTAGACTTTAGGAAGACTAACTTTGTGAAGATGGGCCAATACCTCAGGGAGTCGTTAGTGGGATGGGAACAGCTGGGGGATGTAGAAAAACAGTGGGCAAAACTGAAAGGGGGTATTTTAAAGGCAACCAACCTTTTTGTTAAAATGGTAAATAAAGGCAAAAGGAACAGGAGACCGCTATGGTTTTCGAAGGAAGTAGCTGAAAAAGTGAAGAAAAAGAGGGAGGCCTTCATGAAATACAAGAGATCACAGAGAGAGGAAGACAGGCATCTGTATTTGGAAAAACTTAGAGAAGCTACCAAAGTAGTCAAGAAGGCAAAGATTCAAAAGGAGGAGGAAATAGCCAATGCAATAAAATTGGGGGATAAGACATTTTTCAGATATATTAGTGAGAAGAGGAAGGGCAAAAGTGGTATTGTCAGACTCAAGGGTGCAGGGGGGGAATATGTAGAAGCTGATAAGGATAAAGCGGAATTGCTTAACAAATATTTTTGCTCTGTGTTCACAGATGAAAAACCAGGAGCAGGACCTCAGAAAACACCCACAAATAAGAACAGAAGCGAGGGACATCTTGAACAATTTTCAGAAGACTGTGTTCGTGAGAAACTAGCTCAACTTAAAGTAGACAAAGCGATGGGACCGGATGGGATACACCCTAGAATACTGAGGGAACTTGGGGATGTTCTAGCAACTCCACTGACTGACCTTTTCAATGCCTCGTTGGAGTCGGGAGTGGTGGCAAAGGACTGGAGAGAGGCTCATGTGGTGCCTTTACACAAAAGCGGAAGTAAGGATGTGGTTGAAAACTACAGGCCGGTTAGTTTAACTTCAGTGGTGAGTAAATTATTGGAAACGCTGCTGAAAGAGAAAATAGTGAGGTTTCTGGAGTCCGGCGGATTACAGGATCCGAGGCAGCATGTATTCACCAGAGGCAGGTCTTGTCAGACAAATCTGATTGATTTCTTTGACTGGGTGACCAGGGAATTGGACCGAGGGAGAGCTCTAGATGTGGTGTATTTAGATTTCAGTAAAGCCTTTGACACTGTTCCTCACAGGCGACTTATAAACAAACTGAGCACCCTAGGGATGAACCCTAAAGTTACTGCTTGGGTTTGAAATTGGTTGGGTGGGAGGCGACAAAGAGTACAAGTAAATGGAGCTCACTCGGAGGAGAAGGATGTTACCAGTGGTGTGCCCCAGGGATCTGTCCTTGGTCCGATTCTTTTTAACATCTTTGTTAGTGATATAGCGGAAGGGCTGTCGGGTAAGGTTTGCCTCTTTGCGGATGATACCAAAATCTGCAATAGAGTAGACACCCAGGAAGGTGTAGATAACATGAGGAGGGATCTAGCTAAACTTGAAGAATGGTCTAGAATTTGGCAGCTGGGATTTAATGTTAAAAAATGTAAGGTCATGCATTTGGGCTGCAGCAATCCAAGGGAGCAATACAGTATAGGAGGTGAAGTACTTTTGTCCACTAAAGAAGAGTAGGACCTAGGCGTGGTTGTGTCTGATGATCTTAAAGTAACTAAACAGGTAGAAAAGGCGACGGCAAAAGCTAGAAGGATGCTTGGGTGCACACGGAGAGGAATGGCTAGCAGAAAAAAGGAGGTGATAATGCCTCTGTATAAGTCTTTGGTGCGACCTCATTTGGAGTATGGTGTGCAATTCTCGAGACCGCACCTTCAAAAGGATGTGAACAGGATGGAGTCGGTGCAGAGGGTTGCTACTAAAATGATTAATGGGCTTCATTATAAAGCATATGAGGACAGACTTAAGGATCTTAATATGTACACCTTAGAGGAAAGGCGGGATAGAGGTGATATGATTGAGATGTTTAAATACCTCCGTGGCATAAATGTTCAGGGAGAGAGCCTCTTTCAATTGAAAGCAAGTTCTGCTACGAGGGGACATGGGATGAGGGTGAAGGGAGATAGATTCAGGAGTGATATGCGGAAATATTTCTTTACGGAAAGAGTAGTGGATCTGTGGAATAGTCTCCCAGTGGAGGTGGTAGAGATGAGGACAGTAACAGAATTCAAAAAAGCATGGGACCAACACAGAGGATCTCTAAAGGTAAAAAGTGGACTGTTATAGTTGTTGTTATGGAAGGACAGACTAGATGGGCCTTGTGGTCTTTTTCTGTCATCATGTTTCTATGTTTCTATGTTTCTTTGGTGATCAAGCAGCATGGATCTCTCTTAGGGAATATAGTGCCTATGATGAGCATCTACCAAAAGAGGACTGAGAAATTTGCAACTGCAATGAACATTGAATGGAATGAACCAGAATTTTATGAGTCCATATTCAAAGATTTATGTGGTCAAAACTAGCTTTTAAAAGCATTGATCTAACCAATTCAAATTCTTCCCTACTCCATTCAAATAAAATCTGTCCATAAAAAATTGTGTTAAGCACATATGTAACTAGACAAAAAAGAGTTGGATCAGGGTGTGTTTGGGTTGTGTTTTGCAGATTTAGCTGGTTAGTGTGAAATTCAGTGCTATCTTTCTTAAATTGTATAGACAGCCCAATCCACAAGAATGACAATCCTAAATCTGATCACATGAATTTTGTGTGATTAAATTTAACTGAATGTTTATGTTTATGTTTATTTAAAACTTGGTATACCGCCCAACACCATGGGCACCTGAGCGGTTTACAATAAATTAAAATAATTTAAAAATATTCGAAAATATTTAAAAATGTTTAAAAATAGGGCTGCAGGAAAAAGAAAAGGAATGCCAATTTAAATGATAGAAAAGAAAGGAAAGGAAAGAGAGAGAAAAAATAGAAGCCAATAACAATTACAAATACAAATAACATCATGAAGCAGAAGGGGAAGGGGGGTTAGGGAGGGAGATTGAATGCTACTTGAAAAAGATGGGTCTTGAGTTGGGTCTTGAAGGATTGGTAGGACTCCTCTGCACGGAGCGAGGGAGGGAGAGAGTTCCATAGGCTTGGGGCCAGAAAGTAGAAGGCTGTAACTTTAGCTGGCTAACTTTGTCAATCAGCAGCACTTTGAATATCTACCTTATGGAGGGTAGATACCAATCTACCTATGTTTGAAAGTCAAGTTGGTGCCTGTTTTGAGGCTATTGTATAAAGACACATAGGAGCTTATATGTCTTTATAAAATAACAGGAGCAAAGAGGCAAAAATATGCCTAGATAGGTGCAAGCATAAATGTTCTCACATAAAATACAGGCAAACACACATAGGTGGTTATTTTATTTATTTATTTTATTTTATTTATTTGGTTACTTTTGTATACCGCTTCTTCCAGCGATCAGTAGCGGTTTACATTACATTACATTTTGGCACAGCAAACAATTTTTAGAAGCATCCCTACATATAAACAACGTCATTTACATATATAGATTGGCATACACATGTAAATGCTATTTTAGAAAGGGGCTATTTACACGTGTTGATGCACACCATGTAGTTTTCCAAGAGGCAAGGTAAGAGTATTGAGAGGGAGTGGTTTAAACACCCCTACAATATCGATGTAGATTTCTCATCTTATAAGTTGAATCCACGCTATAAAAATAATCTGGATGTCAACATTTACAGCTGCCCCAAGGCACGAATAAGGTAGGTATAATGGCTGAGGTCAGCCCCACTGATCACCCTCATGGCATCAGAACTTCCCTTAAACCCCCTTGATATCCAGTCCCCCCACATCAAGAACCCCTACTCTACCCCCTTGATGGCCCCCTGCAAACCCTCCCCCCTCATCCCATCCTCAGCCTTACCTGGTGTCTAATGGAATAGGAACAATCTCCAGATGCTCCTGCTTCTGTATCTCTGGGTTCCAAAATGGTACTTATGGCCCCTAGTGGTAATCTCATGTACTACCTCTAAGGGTCAGACTTCCAAATAAGGGCAAAACTTATTTGGTAGAGCCCCTTGTAAAATATAGTGACAATTTCCTACATCTCATCAACATCTAAAATCCCCTCTCCATTTCCTACCTAAAATCAGCCTTACGATTTATAAAATATGCATGTAAATTGTGCACTAATACAGCATTCCCAAAACACCTACACATAGGTCACGTAATATAAAGCACCCTTCTTGAATATAGCATTAGTTGGTGATTCCGACAGGGAGTATGAGGTGTTTTTCCTCCGCATAAAAAAAAATGTTTGATATAATTTTGAAAGATCAATTAAATTGGTGCAAGATGTTGTGCTCATGCTTATAAGACCTAGAGGTGTGCATGATTTTTCTTGATTGTTTCTACAAATCCTGGGTTTCCCTGCTAGGTACGTATGACCTAGATTGGCTACTGTTGGAAACAGGATACTGGGCTTGATGGACCTTGGTCTGACCCAGTATGGCATGTCTTATGTTATTATGTACTTATTCCGCACAATCTGGATAATGCCAGGGAATTACATAAGGGTAGCATGGGTGGCCCAGGAAGTTATCTGGAGAGTTTTGATATTCAGAATGCTCTCTAGACAACTTTAGAATAGCAAAAGGGTGTCTTAGAGTTATCTGGCTAGCTAATCATATATAGGCCTCACTGTTACCACTATCCAGATAATGGTAGCACTCGTTATCTTATCTAGATATTCAGCAATGGCAATGATCCAAATACTACTGTAGTGCTGAATATCTGGATTATATTTAAATGCTGCTAATGGCATGATCAGCCCCCAGTCAGCTGCAGCTGAAAGGAGCAGGCAGATCAGCTCCTCCCCACTCCCCACTGCAGGGACCCATCGGAGGCTCAACCGCCTTTAAAAAGAAGTGGTGTGCTGAGACGTTCCTGCAGCTGAGGGCCTCATCAGAAGGCCCTTTGGTGTGGCCCTTAGGCATGGATGAAGCACAAGCAACCTAGGACAAAAGTAAGCACCCTCCAATGCACTGTCAGAAATCAAATGAGTCAGAACCTCGCCGCTCAACTGTGCTACATCTATAAGACCACTGCCACTCTCTTCAACATGGGGTAAAAGCCTACTAAACAATCTCTCATACTACAAATCTTCTCCATTGCTGAGTGAGACACTGCCTTAGAAACAGGCTATACAAATAGCCCTGCCTGCAAACCAAGGACAAGAGACTAAATGGCAACCTCTTCTTACCAATTAAAACCTCCAGGAACACAAGACCTTCAACAGAGACAACCAGCCAGACCACAACTCATGTCACCACAAACAAAAGTAATAAAACACCCCCGCAAACCAATTCATAGATTGCAGCAGCAACAACCCCAACGATCACCACCACAACCCACATAAACTACCAAATCTGTGAATTCACCACCACAAGGTAATCAACAATTAACTTCAATCCTCAATCAAACTATAATATTCTATACTTATCCAGCACTTCCCAACTCACAACAACCATTGACACATCCACTAGAAGTCATAATGCTCAACTACCATTCATTCACAATCCTCCTATTAGTACTCATCATTACAATACACTACTCCACTGCTCTAACAGCCACTACTCGATATATCCCAGTAATCGTCAGGATGCAATGCCAAAGCACCACAATGCACAACACAACTCTTGGTTCAGAAACTACAACAGGCTCATATAGATACAACCTGCCCTACACACCCTGAACAAACAAAGAACCGCTCCAAACATCAAGCAATACCTAAAATGCTCCCTTATCAAAGAACGCTCAGTGCACAACAAAATTCCAATTATCACTGACATCCTCAGGAAAGATGGAAAGATCTACTGTGTATAATCAAAACTTGACTAACAGCAACAGACACTGTAATCCTCAAACAACTTACAACAACCGAATACACAACTCTAAACTGTCCACATATAAACAAAAGAGGAGTCCTAATCATCGCCAAAACTAGCCTACAATTCCGAATCACAGAGTCCACATCCATAGATGATCTAGACAGCTTGTCAATAACAAACAACCACATCACGATATGCCTACTTTACCGAGCACCCTCAGCTAACACCAACAATTTAAACAGGGACCGCTAGCAAAAACAACACTCCAAGCAGACCCCTTCTACTATTAGGAGATTTTCAACTTAACTACGCTCCCCAAAAATCACGCAAATGCATTCCTTGAGGCGATGGATGCTCTGGACTATCAAGAAATAGCAAACACTCCCACCCACTCAAAAGAAAATATACTAGACCTGATAATCATAGCAAAATACTTGACATCAGATAACAACGTCTCTATGACACAAACATTCCCAGTCCCATGGTCTGACCATGTTATGATTAACTTCTCCACCCCCTCTACTCAACACCCCCACAAAAACTCTGCTCTCATCATGAAATGCAGATTCCGCACCTTCGAGAAAAAAGCTTTCCTGGAGGAAGTTACACCCCACCTCCAATCCAGCTCATCTAACATAGAAACTATGATCACAAATTGGAATCAGACTGCAATGCAGCTTCTTCCATGCCTCCGACCAGATCTTCACCAAAAAACAAACCAAATGCTACCAAAGATCTCAGAAACTTAACACAGGAGCTAAGCAGAACTGAAAGAAAATGGTGAGCATCTAAGCAACCTGAAATACAAACAAGATTCATGCAAACACTAAAACAATACCACAACATAGTAAACAATGCAAAAAAGGATTATCACACAAAAATCTTAATGAACTCTCTGAACCGCCCAAGAAAGCTATTTAGCATTGTGAAATCCCTAACCACAGTACCTAATCATGAGAAACCTGAAAACTCCCCCACCCACAATTTCTGGCAGACTTCATCCAAAACAGGATGGGACCCACTAACAATGCACAATACACTCCAATAGACAACAAACCCACCAGAAATCAATGGACAACCTTCAACTCCATCTGTAATGAGAACATAGAACATATCAGTAGCAGCCTCAACACCACTACTTCACCGCTGGATCCATGTCCTGTCAGCTGGTTTAAAATAGCCAAAACCTAACTATCCCCATTCATTGGCTAATTGGCACAGATTTCTCTTGAACGAGGTCTCTTTCCAAATAACCTAAAAATGCCATCCATATGACCAATCCTAAAGAAACCACAGCCAACAAAAGGGACCCTGCCTTATACAGGCCCATCAGCAGCCCACCCTTCATCTCCAAAATAATTGAAAAAATAGTACTCCAGTAACCAGAGAAACATGTAGGCAAACACATCCCACTAGATCAACATCAACATGGCTTCAGACCACACCACGGGGTTGAAACTCTTCTCACGTCACTAATAGATACAATAACAAAAGGCATCAACAAGATTAACCATGGATACATTCTAATCTTCCTTTACAATCCTGAGCGTTCGGCTCCATTCCACATAATCTCCAACTTGCCAGACTGCAATCCATTGGAATTGGCAGCACCCCACTCAAATGGATGCAATCATACCTATCAGACCATCACCAAGTACACATAGGAACAATCAATCAGCTCCATACAGACAACACAAAGGAATTCCACAAGGCTCTGCACTATCCTCTCTACTCTTCAACATATTCATGCAACCCATATGCACCATATTCCACAGACACAAAATTCAGTACAGGATCTACACAGATGACATCATGATGTTTACACTCTACGACATCTGTAATCCAAACCTAAACAAAATAGCTACATGTTTCCAAGATATCTCATAATGGCTACACAAACACGGACTACAGATCAATTAGAAAAAAACAGATGCACTCCATAACTCCAGAAACAAATCACTCTCACCCCCCAAAACTATCAAAATACAAAACAAGGAACTAGAAACCAAGCAGGAAGTAAAATGCCTGGGCAAAGCAATTGACCAACAGTTCGCCTTCTCCCCTCACATCACCAGAACCACAAAAGTGATATATCAAAATCTAAAAATACTCCACAACCTTCATCCTCTACTAGCAATCTCCGATTTATGCTCTGCACTCCAAGCACTCATCTTCCCCCTACTGAACGTCTGGGATAGTATATACCAAGGACTCCCTAAATATGTTCTTCACCAACTACAAATGGCACAAAACGCCGCAGCATGCACTCTAGCATATGCAAAAAAGAGTGACCACATTACACCAATACTAAAAAAATCTACAATGGGTACCTGTATACAGCAAAGTCAAATATAAATCATTAGAACATAAGAACATAAGATATGCCATACTGGGTCAGACCAAGGTCCATCAAGCCCAGTATGCTGTTTCCAACAGTGGCCAATCCAGGTCATACGTACCTAGCAGTTTCCCCAAAAGACACAGGTTCCGCAATGCTTGTACTGGGTCAAGCATTGATATCCTGGGTCCCTTCTTAATAATGGTTTATGGACCTTTCCTCCAGGAACTTGTCCAAACCTTTTTTAAACCCAGCTACACTAACAGCCTTTACCACATCCCCCGGTAACAAATTCCAGAGTTTGATTACACATTGAGTGAAGTGAAAAAATATTTTCTTTTATTAGTCTTAAATAGTTTGCCCTGTAGCTTCATTGCATGTCCCCTAGTCTTTCTGTATTCTGATAATGTAAACAATCGATCTACGTTTACCCGTTCCTCTCCGTTCATTAATTTATAGACTTCTATCATATCTCCCCTCAGCCATCTCTTTTCCAGGTTAAAGAGCACTAACCTTTTTAGCCTTTCTTCATAGGAGTATCCTTCCATCCCGTTTACCATTTTGGTGACTCTTCTCTGAACCTTTTCTAATAACGCTATATCCTTTTTAAGATACGGCGACCAGAACTGCACACAATATTCAAGGTGTGGTCTCACCATGGAATGATATAGAGGCATTATAATATCTTTTGTTTTATTTTCCATTCCTTTCCTTATGATACATAGCATTCTATTTGCTCTCTTGGCTGACGCTGCACATTGGGCTGAGGGTTTTAACATGTTATCCACAATGACACTTAAATCTTTTTCCTGGGTGGTGGTTCCTAATGTGGAACCTTGCTTCGTGTAACCATAGTTTGGGTTGTTCTTCCCTAGGTGCATAACTTTGCACTTGTCCACATTAAATTTCATCTGCCATTTTGATGCCCAATCTTCCAGTTTATCAAGATCCTCTTGCAATTTTCCACAATCCTCTTCGGTTTTAACAACTTTAAATAGTTTTGTGTCATCTGCAAATTTGATAACCTCACTCATTATTCCACTTTCCAGGTCATTTATGAATATGTCAAAAAGCAGCGGACCCAGCACAGATCCATGGGGTACACCACTATTCACCTTTCTCCATTGGGAAAAGTGGTCATTTAGCCCAACCCTCTGCTTTCTATCTTTTAACCAGTTCCTGATCCACAGTAATACACTGCCTCCTATCCAATGACTCTTTAGTTTTGCCAAAAGTCTCTGATGAGGGACCTTGTCAAATGCTTTCTGAAAGTCCAGATACACTATACAAACTGACTCACCTTTGTCTACCTGTTTATTCACACTTTCAAAAAAACATAACAGATTAGTAAGACAAGATCTTCCTTGCTAAAGCCATGTTGGCTGTCTCCTATTAGGCCATGACACTTATTAAAAGAGGGCTGCTACACAGTACACTGTCTGTGCTGCTGAGTTAAGCTATATTCTTATTTGATTTAAATTATAGCTCTTTGCTGCTACTAGGCTCTAACTTATTATGAAATTTAAACTACAAGCTCTCTGCTGGGTTCTAAATTTAACCCGAAAGCTCTCTTCTGTGTTTTTAATTTAAACTAAAAGTACTTTGCTGATACTACGCCCTGAGTGACTATTAAATTAAAACTACAAGCTCTCTGCTGGGTATGAAATGTAACCAGGAAGTTCTCTTCTGTATTTTAAATTTAAACTTAAACTGCTGCTACTAGGCCCTGACTGATTTAACAAAAAATAGTGGGTTCACAGATTAAATAGCTTTAATAGAAAGAATTCCTTTCAGAAAATTCCCAGAAGTCTATACTCACAATTGCAGATCTCTCTCCAGAAGTAACAGTCCCCTTTTCTAGTCCTTTAAGACTCAACCATGAACATATTCAAAACTTTACAAGATCAATCATCAACATACCTAGAATCCCTCATCTGCACATCTCGACCTATCGGCAGAAATAACACAGATTAACCAAAACACTTGCAGCAGGCCTTCTCCACCTACAGACCCAGCCTTTGGAATGAACTTCCCAGCAATCTCAGAGTAACACACAAACTAACAAAATTCCGCAAAGACCTCAAAACACTACTATTCAAGGAATACTTCAACACCAAAGCAATGTTACCACATGCAAGAACCTCTGGACACACATGCTACAAGTTACTGCCCTTCCACACCTAGTCCTGCACCCCCCTGTATATATAGATAGATAGATAGATAGATAGATAGATAGATATGGATTTTTAGTGCTGGTTCCTGGCAACCCAGTTGCCTCTGGAGGTTTTTGGCAATGCATCACTGGAAGCAGATAGCCAAGCCTTTGCTTCTGAGGCAATGGAGAGTACAGAGACTTGCTCAAGATCACAAGGAGTGCCACTGGGAATCAAACCTTTGATCATCTAGGTGCTAGGCAGTTGTTCTAACCACTAGGCTACTCCTACACTCAAGCACACCTCTATAAGTTTCTTTTTATAAGTTCTGACTGTAAATAGATTAAAAAACACAAACTGTGGTAATACTGTTTAATGATGTTAAGTATCTAAAAGTTCTATGTAAACTTGTTAAGTTCCTGTTCTCTCTAAACCGCCTTGATTCCCAGATAAGGTGATATTAAAAAAAAACCAACAGATAAATAAATAAATAAACATGGGGGTAGCATGGGTGGCCCAAGAAGTTATTTGGAGAGTGTTGATATTCAGACTGCTCTCTAGACAACTTTAGAACAGCAAAAGGGTGTCCTAGAGTTATCTGGATGGCTAACCATGCATAGGTCTCACTGTTACCACTATCCAGATAATGGCAGCACTCATTACTGTATCTGGATATTCAGCACTGGCAATGATCCAGATAATAGCACTGAATATCTGGATTATATTTTAATGCTGCTATTGGCATGGTAAAGAAAAACACCACCAACTGTGGTGTTTCTTTAAACATCAGCCCAAGTGTGAGGTGTAAATATATGGTAAATCCCACCCTTGAGCACATTACATAGAAAACATAGAAACATAAAAAAAATAGAAACATGATGGCAGAAAAATTCCACATGGCCTATCTAGTCTGCCCTCCCATATCCCCCTCTACAAGAGTCCCCTTTTTCCCTTTAGAGATCCTCTGTGTTTATTCCATGCTTTTTTGAATTTAGATACGATCCTCACCTCTACCATCTCCACTGGGAGACTATTCCACACATCTACCACTCTTTCTGTTATGAAATATTTTTGCATATTACTCCTGAGTCTATCACCTTTCACCCACATCCTATGTCCCCTTGTAGACGAGCTTGCTTTCAATTGAAAGAGGCTCTCCTCCTGTTCATTTATGTCATGGAGGTATTTAAACGTCTCAATCAGACCATCTTTGTCCCGCCTTTCCTCTAAAGTATACTTATTAAGGTTCTTAAGTCTGTCCTCATATGCTTTATAACAAAGACCATTAACCATTTTAATAGCCATTCTCTGCACTGACTCCAACCTGTTTATATACTTTTGAAGGTGAGGTCCCCAAAATTGCACACAATGCTCCAAATGAGATCGCAACAAAGACTTATACAGAGTCACTATCACCTCCTTTCTTCTGCTGGCCATTCCTCTCCATATGCACCCAAGCATCCTTCTAGCTTTCGCCATTGCCTTTTCTACCTGTTAAGCTACTTTGAGATTGTGAGACACAATCACACCTAGGTCCCGTTCTTCTTTCGTGGACATAAGTACATCACCCCATATACCCCTATACTGTACCACTCCCTTGGATTGTTGCAGCCCAAATGCATGACCCTACATTTTTTAGCATTAAATCTCAGCTGCCAAATTCTAGACCATTATTCAAGCTTAGCTAGATCCCTTCTCGTGTTATCTTCACCTTCCTGGGTGTATACTCTGTTGCAGATTTTGGTAACATTCGCAAAGAGGCAAACCTTACCCAACAGCCCTTCCTCAATATCACTAACAATGATGTTAAAAAGAATCGGACCAATGACAGATTCCTGTGACACTCCATTAGTAACCTCATTTTCCTCAAAGTAAACTCCATTTAACTGTACCCTTTGTCGCCTCCCATTCAACCAATTTCTAACCCAATCAGTAACTTTAGGGTCCATCCCAAGGGGGCTTAGTTTGTTTATAAGTCACCGGTGCAGAACAGTGTCAAAGGTTTTAGTGAAATCTAAATACACCACATCTAGGGCTCTCCCTTAGTCCAACTCCATGGTCACCCAGTCAAAGAAATCAATTAGATTTGTCTGACAAGACCTGCCCCTGGTGAATCCATGCTGCCTCGGATCCAGTAATCCATTGGACTCCAGAAACCTCACTATTTTCTCTTTCAGCAGTGTTTCCAATAATTTATTCACCACTGAGGTTAAACCAACTGGCCTCTAGTTTTCAACCACATCCTTACTTCCACTTTTGTGTAGAGGGACCACATGTGCCTCTCTCCAGTCCTCTGGCACCATCCTTGACTCTACAGAGGCATTGAAAAGGTCAGTCAGTGGAGCTGCTAGAGCGTCCCCAACTTCCTTCAGTATTCTTGGATATTTCCAATCTGGTCCCATCGCTTTGTTCACTTTTCATTTAGCTAGTTCCTCATGAACACAGTCCTCTGAAAATCATTTGAGATTCCCCTCACTTTTGTTCCTGTTTATGGGTGTTGTCTGAGGTCCTGCTCCCGGCCCTTCATCTGTGAACACAGAATAGAAGCAATTCTGCTTTTTCCTCATCAGCATTTACATATTCTTCCCCTTCACCCTTGAGTCTGACATTACCACTTTTGCCCTTCCTCCTCTCACTAACGTATCTGAAAAATGTCTTATCCCCCCCATTTGATTACATTGGCTTTTTCTTCTTTTTATATCTTTGCTTGTTCATGTAAAAAGCAAGGAGTCCTTGAGCTTTATTCATAGATAGTCAAATGGAGAGTAAATGTGTAGAAAGAAAAAGAAAAAAAGGAAGTATGTGTTTCTCAGAGTCGGAGAGAGTATGTGCACGATTCTCAGAGAGAAAAAGAGAGAATCTTAGGGCCCCTTTTACTAAACTCCACTAAAGGATTTGCCATTAACATGCCGATCATACGTCTATTTATTGCAAAGCCTCCATGTTAGCTGTTGGGGTTGTATCCAGAATGTCCCCAGCAATTAATGTGCACCAGGCAACTATGGCAGGTTCAATTGGCAACTACTATACATGAGTTGTTAGGTTTGTCCACGTTACATGATGCATTGCTGTTGAGCACATGGCAATAGCCTGGGCTCTTGCTCTAATATGCTTACCACTCCCACACTCCATCCATCCCCTGCCCCATCCTGCATTGGCCAATTAATAAACATATTAGTGTGCAGTTATGGACCAGCTCATGCGTTAGCCATATATTAAAATGCCTGTTAACCAGCTAATGGACTTTAATAAAAGGAGCCCTTAGTCTGAGGCTTTTATCTCAGAAAAGACTAGTCATTTGTTGGTTGAAAAATAGTCCGTGACCTTCCTCTAGAAGTAAAAGCATTCCTTGACAAGTTTGGCTGTATTTACTCAAATAGTAACCAGATGTATAACGAACAAACACACAAACATTTAACGATATATAGAGAGAGATTCAATGGCAATTAACTGCAGAGGGTACAATATAGTCAGAGCTAAGCATTTGCTAGTTCAACAAAAATGTGTTTATTTGAAGTATAGACCTTTGTGTGACCTTTCTGAGAACAACACATTTTATAAAATAGCCAAAAGTGGATTCACTTGCATAGAGACATTCTATTTATATTCAGTAATGAATAGCCTTGTAGCTGCACATTTCAGCTGTTCAATATAATCCTAGGGAAAAATGCAACATCATTCTGTTTCTCTAATGTCATACCTGAGAGTCAGCTTTCTCTCTAATGTAAAGACGAACATGAATAGGCTGCTGAATGGGTGGACTATCTAAAAACGTACAATAAAAAAGGTAATTCTCATTTTAACTACATAATTGAATGCCATACATATTTTATTTACAGTTGCACTGTACATAAGACACATTGCTGCATGTCTAATTATGCATTGTAAAATCTTTTAATATTCTGTACTAGCTTCCAGTGTTAAAGAGCTCTTAAAGAAGATCAATCCAATATCTTAGTGCTTGTCCCATGAACTGACATGCAGTAGACCCGGGGATAATTCTTCGGGCCAGCATGGCTCAGGGATATCTTAGAGATGCCACTCAGAGGAGTCAGTCATTGCTTAACAGCAGCTCCTAATAAACTGGACATTCCAAGCTCTTAAGTCACAAGTGTAAATATGCAGTGGGCAAATGGCAATATACCACTTTCTTTTAGAAAACATACTAGAGTAAATATTCAGAAGCACTAATACACATAGCAGCTTCTGCTATTCAGGTAAGTGCTGCTGTCCAGTTTTATCCAACGATATTCAGGAGCGTTATCGGGATAGTGCCATGGAACATTTTAGAGACTGCTTGCCACTAACTGGAAAGTGCCAGGCTGGTCTTTGGGCAAAGTGAGGGTGGAATGGCAAATTATTTGGATAGCAGCAATATTCAGTCTGCTATCCAGATTGCTATCCTCATAAGGTTAGAGCAGCAAAAAAGACTGTGCTCACTTTATCCAGCTAGCTCTCTGGATAATGGGCAGAATATCTTCACTCTCTGGATAGCGGTGATGGCTCCTATCCACAGGACCGGTGCGAGGGTTTTAGGCGCACTAGGTGAAAATTCAGTCTTCTACCTCTTTGAAATTAGATTTTAGACCCCTAGCACCTCCTCCCCACATGAGTTTGTTCATTAAATATATTTGTAATTACTGTATCTCACACCATCCCTCCCAGAACGATCTTATAAAATTGGATATTAGGACATCACGCTTTTAAATATGAAACTTTATTTGCCAATCTATACATAATGAGGTAGATTTCAGAAGGCCACTTAAAAAGGTATATGAACTATTTGAATATTGTCCATTCTGCCTGTAGTTAAAAGTACACACTGATGACTTTTTGGGTTTAGATGGCTACCAGGACCGATTGCTCTGATTTGACTGTAGCAGTTTGTCTCCCGCCCCACCAAGAAACAGCTGTTGTAGGTGATCACCTAGTTTGCCTAGTAGTTAGGTGAACCCTGTCTATCTGAATGCCCATGAAGAATATATAGATCTTTTTGTCCTCCCGTTAAAAAATACAGCAGTCATGGCTGTTGAATATTGGCCTGAGTGTGTCTAAAATTAAGTATAAACAATTAAACATTTTCTCAAAGGAAATCTCGGATTTCCTTTTCTTTGCATTCAAGGCAAAGCAGATTGTGAGTATTAAGTACAATGGCTAACTTGCTTAGTCGCAGACAGACTCAGTCTAAGGCATGGGCTTTAGCATCTAAGAGAGACAGTCCATCTTATAGTATGTGTGTTCAACAAAGTGATGTTACTATAAACCCTGTAGCAGAATGGCATTCAATGACTAGACATAATGAAGCATTACAATTTCCCTTAGGAGGGATTTTTTCAGAGAAGCTTCGATGTTTGAAATATGAATAGCAGTCAATGATTTAGAGGGACTTCATGCTAGTCCTGAGTGGGTCGTCCTTACATGGAAGGAGACAATGGCACATGAGAAGTCTCAAGAAAAAAAATAAGTTCTTTGTATTAGAAGAGAAAGTGTATAATGTTTCATTTGTTTGCTTTCCTGCATGCTTTTAAAAAGATAATATTTTCTGATTGTAAAAGATTTTAACAGCCTCACTTTAACTTGGTAATTAGTAGTCGTGTTTTCATATGCTGATTTTCCTTTTTTAGTAGGTCTGAGCCGTATTTTGTCAGACTTGCAAGTTGATATTTAAAATGTCTGTTTTCTTATCACTATTAGTTGGTATGTCTAAAGACTTTACAGATTTGTCTTGTTTTGTTTGTTTCATTCTTGGGTCTTAAGGTAATTTCAATTGTTTTTCTATATTTGAGTAATATGTTTAAGGTTTCCAGATAAGAGGTGCACTTTGTTTTGAAAGTTGTCCTGATCTCAGTCTGTTATGTATATTTATGTTATAGTGCTTGTCCTAGAGATTTAATGGTTTGTTTTTATTTCCTGACTTCTAGTTAGTAGCACTGATATCTCTTTTTCTTTTTATTTCTTATTGCCCAAGAAGCATAGTGATACTTGTAATATAAAAGAAAAGATGTTAGATTAGGGATTTATTTTTTACAAGTCACAAATAATGAATAATGCAACTTCATTCTAACAAGTAAATTAAATAATTAAACCAACGTGTTAAATGTGGGTTATAATGTTTTATCTTTATGTTAGTAGATTAACTGAAAATCCTGGTACACACCACAACCATGAGAATGCTGGTAGCTCTCCCAGTCTAAATTAGTATCATATTTGAGGTAGATTCAAGATGTAAATAAATTTACTCTGCAAGAGATTCATTGATCCTTTATTACTATGCTGTTTTGTGCTGAAAACAATGTAACAAAGAGAAATATTAAGCTGTTACCAATAACAATTGATGTTCTGATTGGTTTAAATTTTGCATTTTTACAAGTTTTGTGGATATGAATGCATTACCTTTTCTTGGGCACAATTCTTGGTACTGTCTATGTAATGGCCCTTATGTATCTATTCCTGTTGTTTAATGTCCTGATTGTCACAATGTTCTTTCTTTTGTGAGCTGAGATGTCTATGTTAATCAGATAGTTACATTACTGATAATAATCAAAGTAATGTGAGCTAAACCATTATCTAAGATAAGAGCCTTCCTAAGAATTGTTGGTAAATAATTAAAAGGAGTTTAATTTATTTGTATAAACTGCTAGTTATGTTTTAATGTTTGTTACTCCTTAAATAATACGATTTGGAGGGTCATTCTAAAAGGTTTAGTTATGGTTTGGACATCTGCAGACATGCACATGGATGTCAAAATCATGGACACGTCACCTTAACCATTCCACAAATACTGTTCGCAGACATCTGCAGTACGGGGACGTTCAAGTAGGCAGGAGGGTGTGGCGGAGGCATGTCTGCGGAGGGGAAATTAAATTACATGTCCCGGTTCAATCCCAGAAGCAGCAGAGCCATCTGCAGGCACTTGCATGTTTATTCCTGCTCCAGGCACCAGTAGGTATCAGAGAAATGTTTGTTTTTACCTTAAAACATCTGGAGTATGTAGAATTAAGTGACTAGCTTTAGATTATAACGTCCCATACTGAGATTTGAACCCTGGTGACTCAGCTCTTAAGCCACTACTCTAACCTTCATGTTACTAGACATCTTGGTTTGGAAAATATTTTTCCTGGGTTCGTCTATATATACATTTGATACACGTGCATATCGGGCACATCCACTTTTCTGGAAACGTTCCTGCCTTTCTTTTCAGATGTTCTGGCTTTGACATCCCAGATTGTACTTGGATGTCCCATTTGGAATGTGCCTCTAACTATACCTTGCAAATTGTTGCAGTTGGAGAGTAAATCACAAGCATAATTAGTGATTTGTATGAGGGTTGCTCAGAAAGTAATGTCCCACATGTTTTTTCTCAGTCCAGAATGAAGATAGAGGTGTGAAACTGAAATGGTAGTAACTTGGAAGTTCAAAGGACACATGTGTGTAATTTTACAGTCGTCTGACAAATAGCAAGGTGGTAGTGATCCTTCAAATGGCGTCTGTGAGTGACACCTGGTACAAACAATGAGCTGTAATTTAATTATTGGTGGAGGATAAAGAAAGTGTGAGAAACATTTGCAAACAGTTGTGTGCTGTGTATGGAAGTTCTGCGGTAGAAAGTAGCACCGTCGGACGATGGGTGAAGAGAGTAAAGGCTTCAGGAAGTGGTAAAACGGAACTGGAAGATCGACCGCGGTCTGGGTGTCGTGCTTCAGCACACCAGTCCAGACAAGTTGCAGCGCACTGATGACATTATTTGTGCGGATCGGCGCATCATGAGTCGGGAATTGTCCGTACAGCTTTCCGTCAGTATAGGTAGTGCAATGGCAATTATTTACTCTTTAGGATATTCAAAGGTGTGTGCAAGATGGGTTCCGTGAAGTCTCACAACCGAACACAAATGCCAAAGGAAAGACATCTGCACTGATTTGTTGGAGTGTTTTGAAGCTGAGGGGGAGGTCTTTTTGTCCCGGATCGTCACAGGTGACGAAACCTGGGCTCACCACTATGAACCAGAGACTAAAAGGCAGTCCATGGAATGGCATCATGCTCACTCACCAAGAAAAAAGAAGTTCAAGACCACTCCTTCCGCTGGAAAAGTGATGATCACTATCTTTTGGGACATTGATGACGTAATTCTGGTAGATGTGCTTGAGAGAGGTGAAACAATCAATTCAGACAGGTACATCAAAACCCTTCAAAAACTGAAACGGCATTACTTGCGAGTGTGGCCTAACAGTAATTCAGGAGACATGTTGCTTCAACATGCCAAATTTGGTTGGACAGTGATCCCCCACCCACCCTACAGTCCTGATCTGGCAACATCAGATTTTCATCTGTTTGGACCATTAAAGGATGGCCTGTGTGGAACAAGGTTTGAAGATGACATGAGCGTGATTCGTGCTGTAAAAAATGGCTGCATGAACAGGACACGAGCTGGTACAGAGGAGTAATTAATGCCCTCATTTCTCACTGGCATAAGGCCGTATATGTTGATGGAGATTATGTAGAAAAATAATATGTGTTAAGGACACATTAATTTATACTGTGAGTGATTTTTATACATTTTGAATGAAAACTCTCCTAGAAAAATAATGTGGGGCATTACTTTCTGGACAACCCTCATACAATTGTGACCTGACAAGAGAGGTGTGCCTATTAATATGTGGCCTAACATTTAATTTGGTAAATAAACAGAATAAATTAAAGAATGTAAATGAAAAATAGAAGTATGCTACAAGCTAGCTTGGTTTACATATAGTCAAATAATTTGTTATAATACAGTGCCAGCAGTCGATGTATTATAAATAATTAACATTAGATAAGATGATCCAATTCTATATTGCCATTCGGTATAAGTAGTTGTGCTTGGTTGTAATTTTGTGTAATCAGGGGACAATTGTTTGGAGCCAGCCGTGCAGCATCGGGGTGTTCCTGGGTGAGCAGGCTGCGGTGCGGACTGCCCCTGGTGACATTGGGTCTTTAAATTCCACCCTATACTAGGCATGTGGCGATGGTGTGCCCTAAGAGGCGTGTCACAAGGGGCAGATAGGCCCTTTGGGATCCCCTTATGAGTCACTGAGGAGCCTCAAGGAGCTACTGTGTTTATGGGTAAGAGAAAGAAGAAGATTTTTCCCTTGGTGCCGGGAGAGACTGGCCCTATGGATAGGCATGTGAAGACTGGGGATGTTATGTCTCTTCCCCCCGCAGGTACTGTATCGCCCCTGCTGACTCCAGAGGGAGCTTCTTTAAGTTCCCCTGAGTGCTTTCTGCCTCTTCCCCATCAATGACAACCCCTCCCGAATTGCCTGCAAGTGGTATGCTGCCACAATAGAGTACCCCAGTTCCTGTTGTAAGTTGTCTTTTGCCTGATACTTGGTCACCACCTCAGCATGCTCCCCAAGTTACACCTGAGTCCCAGGTGTCCTTTGTGGATATTTGGCGTGTTGTGACATGCACAGAGGCTACTTTGGTATCCACAGTGTCCCAGCTTTGTAAATTTACACAGGGAACTGTTACAAGGCTGGGTGCAATCGATGAGCGGTTGGAATCTTTAACTGTTCAGGTTCAGAAATGTGATTTCCGTTAAGCTTTTCTACAGACGATGAGTGTGTCTTTAGTTAAAGATAGTTTGGTTATTCATCATAGGTTGGAGTCTCTAGAAAATTTTCTTAAGATCAAAAATATTTGTTTTCTTAATTTTCCTGTTACTCATTTATTATCATTTGAGATATTGCTTCATAAATATATAGAGGACGTTTTAGAGCTTCCAAATTCAGATACCATAGCCTTCTTAAAATGTTTTATTTTTCCTCTAGAAAGATCTCTGATGAGTCCATTGGGGAGTATGAAATATTGTAACCTCAATCTCAAGTTAATCTTACTCAATTCCTTGAGGACTCTCAAGATACCATTCTAACTAGGGCCACGTTGGTGGCCTCTTTTGTATTTGAATTGGATAAAGCTTTGGTATTTAGGAATTACTTTAAAAATAAAAATGTATTTTTTTGTGGTGCTAAAGTATAATTGTTTCAAGATGTCTCTAGGGCAACACAGGTGCATAGGCAGGCTTGTTTTGTCCCTTAAGCCAAGGGTATTGGCCCTTAGGGCATCTTTTTTTCTCAGGTTTCCCTGTAAGTGTGTGATAACACTTCGGGGTGTAGTTTACTTTTTTGGAATCCCTACAACTGGAGAACATTTTGTCTGAAAGGGAGAAATCCGGGTAAGTGATGAGGGATTATTGGGCAGTTGTATAATTTGGATCTGGGTTTGTAGAGAGTTTCCCTCTCTTGTTTTCCTTTTTCTTTTTTTTTCTTTTGCAATTTTCACTTAGATGTGGGCTTCAATTGTTTGTTTATGGATTGTCTTTATGTGCTTATCTTTGTATTGTATTTTCTGTTTATTTCTTGTTACTTGCTTTTGTCAAGTATGATTAAATTGAAATAAAAAGAATTTTTTTTAAAAAGTGTAATCAGAGGGGTGTTGCAGTGGTGAGTGTATATATAAAGGCTTCTCCCCAACCGGCAGAGGAAGTTCACTAATGGACCAGATGTGATTCCTAGGACTCTGAAGGGCATTTGTAAGTGAAGCAGAAGGTTTCCCCATTGTGGCAGAAGACCTATTTTGGATCTGGACATGTTTGAGCTACCATTCCTTTGTAGTGATTGTTTACAGAATCATAGGGAGACTGTAGAAAGGGACTTATAGTGGAGTACTGGGGTACTGGAGAAAGAGTTAATAATATAAATATAAAGTGTGAGGATGGTTTCGGATTTTGTTAAAAGCCTAGCACTGTATATGGGAGAGAAGTCATATCTTTACAGAAACAGCTAGGCAGGAGACAGATATACTAGGGAAGACATAACGTTTTTACTTCCAGAAATGCTTCTCAGAAATTATGGCTAAAGGTGACCAATATGTCTGTGTCTAGTTTGATCTGTAACTGCAAGGCTTGGCCTGTAACATGTAAACTAAAGATATGAATTAGCAAAATGCAATGTAAAGGTAAAATTGAACAATGTGGCAGTTTTTCCTAATTAAAAAAGTGCTGCCAGCAGTCATGGGGAGGATTTACAGGAGACTGCTCAAGTTTGCAAGCCTGTGAATTCCTCTGCTTAATCCTTAAGCACACTCTGTTATGGTATAATTCTGTGTGTTTTGTTTTTCATTTCATTCTTTCTCACTTGCACTGAGTCCAGGGAATTGGAGTCAAAGAGCCAAGGTTGAATTTTGTAACTTGTTGCCTGGTCAGGATTAGAGCATGCAAACATGTCCAACAGTGCTTACCTAAGTCTAAGGTGCAGCGAGGCTGTTTGTCTTCCACCCTCTCTGATGCCAAATGCCACCTTCCTGTTTTCATGGGGCAGAAGCAGCTAATCAGCTGCTTTAGCCCCAATGCAAAAGGAAGTTGGCAAACAGCTTTGCAGTGCCAGAGCTTTAAGTAAGTGCTGCAGGACTGTTTGAAGTCATTTCTGCTACTGCAGATCATGAAGAGTGGTGGCAGTGGCAGCTTGGGGGCCAGAGAGAGGGAGCAGGTGGGGTGCAAAGGATAAGGTTTGCCTAGGATATGTCATATCCTTGCACCTGCCCTGACTGCAACAAGCCAATGAGTCCGTTTGTTAGCATAATTTTGCAATATTTTATATTCTATACAATGATCTCATTGTTTGCAAGTTTGACAAAACGAAAGAAGTTAAACTGAAATATTGGGTAATTCCAATCTTCTATAAAGCTGTGCAATGGTTGCTAAAAGTGCTACATTAAAGAATCAAGAATCTACAAAATTCCTGATCACAAATTTTGATTTCTAATTTAGCTCACAACTCCTAAATTTCTGTTCTTCAATATTATTAACTTTAAGCTCACAGGTTTTTTTTTCAATTTTATAAGGAGACAAAACCTCAGAACTTAGCCGAGAATTGTTCAAATACCTAATTGAATTTTATAATCATCAGAAAAAAACCTGCTGTATTATGTTCCTTTTCTCCCATACAGTAATTACACTTTCTCTTCAATGAATCAGATTCTCATTTATAAAAAGACAGGCTAGTTCTCAGAAACTTGCAATGACATCCATCCTACATAGACTGATGATGGTCATTTTTTTTTGAGCAAGCTGTCTCACACAAGACACTTTTTCTACCCCAAATGTACAGGGCTGACTGCAGAATCGGCCCTGTATGTGTGGGGCCACGGACCACCCACGGCCCACCTAACTCCGCCTCCATACCGCCCCTTCCCACTCCCATCTAAGCCTCCCCATACAAACTCCTTGTTCACTCGGGGAAGATTAGTCAGGGACGGCAAGGGGAGTGAATAGCAGGGATGGGCATCCTAACAGGAAGTCCCAACAGGACATCCATCTCTGCTATTCGTGGGACAGAATAGATCCCATAGGGTTTAAACCCTATTGCAGCAAGCTGTTTTTGCTATAATACAATTCATAAAAAATGGCTCCATTCAATTGCAACATTTAATCCAATAAGGTCAATTGTATTGAAATTAAAAATCCACTTCTACTATAATTGAACCTACCACACTCTGGTAATAACTTCGGATCTCCTATATGGCACTGTGTCGATTACAAAACATCTACAATTTTCAAATTTGTGACTTCTGTTTTCAAATTATTTAAATGGCTTCTTTGCTCATTCATTCTGATTTGAAATGTTTTCTTTGTTCAGCCTACATATAATTTCTGACAGGGAAATTAAATAATATAAATAATGTAAACAATAGCAGACACAGGAGCCGTTTTACTAAAGCACACTATGCTGTTAATGCATGAATCAGTGCCCATTAACAGCTACTGTGCAGGCATGGTAAGAGCTACTCCATGAACGAGCTACTTAGTGCATGCTAAATCATGCGCTAACTGCTTAATGTGAAATGGGGGGAAGGCCTGGATGGGTTATGGGCCGAAAATGGGCATGGCTAGCACGTTTTCCATTAGCACACAGTAATTACCATGCAGTACCAATGTTGCAATTAGTGCAGATGCACTTAATACCTCTCAGTAGGAGGCATTAAGTGTACCAGTGCTAACTGTGAATAAACATAATGCTTGGTAAGGGACTTTTCCATGTAGCAAGTGCAAGGGATATGCTGTATGTGTCGATTAGAGTTATCACATGATGTTTGCTGTTACCGCATGCTGAGTTTTGCTCCTAATGTTTAATAAGTATTAAAATGAACTACATTTTGGTAAAAGGGCCCCATAATGAATTGACACAAAAATATAACTTTCCATTGTGTGAATTTTTCAAATTACAGAATAGTGACAATGATCTTACATTGATAATGAACCATTCTAGTGTCACCGCCCAAAGCCATAGGATCCTTATTCATAGAGGATAAATCAAATGGACTCGACGATTCCTTCAAATCTTTAGCTTACTTCTGATCTGTAGATTTATTCATCCAAGGGTAAATGTTGTTCTTCTGATAATGCATTTGGTCCTTCTTAAGCTTTTTTAGTATTAAAGTTTTAATAGAGACCTGAAAAGAATCCACAGATGTATGGAACTTCTTAATTTTTAGATCAAAGTCTTCCACTTTCAAATCATCTTTCAAATGAGTTTTCAACAAATCAAACAATTTATCTTCAGTAGATTTAATAGACTCCAATAATAAAAGCATTAGATGCAGTGCACGTTTATTCAAAATACTATTCCACTTCCTTAAAAGATCCTAATCATGCACCATCAATTAGCTTTTTAAGAATCCACAAACTCCTTAGAATCATACCATGTTGTAAATATTGAGCAAAGTTGCTCCATTGATCTGAGCTATAATCAAAAGTTGGTGTGTCATATAATTGAACCCATAAAGCTGAATATGATATCAGAACCAGATTATCCAATAAAGCAGTACATTCCAAATTTTTGAGATCTGTTCCTCAGTATATGAGGACTGGTATGCATCCCTGGAAGTGGAGGAGGTGAAACATTCCAAGAACAGGAAGAACCAGAGCTCAAACACCCTGAAGTTGTAGAATCAGTGACCACAAGGAAGAGAAGAATGGTGGTTGGTGATGTTGGGGTACTGAGATGTCCATGTGCCGACCAAACGTGATATCCCGGGAGAAGTGCTGTCTGTCAGATACCAAAATCTGAGATGTTACAAAGAGTTTGCTGAGATTCATCAAGCCTATTGACTATTATCTGATGCTGCACATCCATGTTGGCACAAACAATACTGCTAGCTATCACACCAAGCATATCAAGAGTGACTTCATGACATTGGGAAAGAAGGTGAAGCAGATAGGTGCAGAGTTGGTGTTCTCCTCAATCCTCTCTGTTTAGGATAAAGGCCAAGACAGAGATGCTCACATCCCAGAGATGAATGCTTTGCTGCATGGATGGTGTGATTAAGAGTGCTGCTGATAGGTAATTTCAATATGCCGAATGTTGAATGGGACATCCCTGCTGAGGTGTCATCTAGAAGAAAGGAAATCCTGGATTCTCTAAAGGGAGAACTATTTCTGCAACTGGTAACAGAACCCATACATGAGGGGGCCATACTGGATTTGGTGCTTATGAATGGGGAGATGGTTTCTGATGTTATAGTGGGTGATTTCTGATGTTATAGTGGGTGATCATCACACATCCAGTGATCTCCAAATGATGTGGTTTAATATTAAAACAAGGGCAGATAATGTCCATTCAAAAGTGAGGATCCTAAACTTTAGGAAAACTAATTTTGCCAAGATGGGACAATATTTCAAGGAGCCGTTAGTGGGATGGGAACAGCTGGAAGATGTAGAAAAGCAGTGGGAAAAACTGAAAGGGGATATTTTAAGGGCAATACAACTTTTTGTTAGGAAAGTAAATAAATGTAAAAGGAAAAGGAGGTCACTATGGTTCTTGAAAGAAGTATTTGAAAAGGTGAAGAAAAAGAGGGTAGCCTTAATAAAATACAAGAGATCACAGGCCACCTCTCCCCGTGCCTTTGTTTAGGGGTGTACCCACTGCTCCATGTAGAGATGACCCACACGGAGAGGTGGGTACACCCCTAAACAAAGGCATGGGGAGGGGTGACCTTCACGGAGTGGCTGGGGCACCTACCCTTACTGCCTTGCCAGGCATACCGGTCTTTACCTGCTATCTATATACTTTGTTATTATGTTACATAGTAACATAGTAAATGATGGCAGATAAAGACCAGTATGGTCCATCTAGTCTGCCCAGTAAGATGGCAAGAGTAGGTGCAGCTGCCACTCCATATAGGCCACTCCTCCCCATGTTTCTGTTTAAGGGTGAACCCACCGCACCGTTACAGAAAGAGGAAGACAAATATAATATTTGGAAAAGCTAAGAGAAGCTAGGAAAGTATTCAGGAAAGCAAAGACATAAATGGAAGAAAAAATAGCCTACACAATAAAATGAGGGGGGGGGGGCATTTTTCAGATATGTTAGAGACTGGAGGAAGTGCAAACATAGTATTTTCAGACTGAAAGGTGAAGGGGAGTTATATTTAGAAGCTCATGAGGATAAAGCAGAATTGCTTAACAAATATTTCTGTTCTGTGTTCACAGATGAAGGGCCAAGAGCAGGACCTCAGAAAACACTGACAAATAGTAACAGAAGTAAGGCATATCCAGAACAATTTTCAGAAGACTGAGTTTGCAAGGAGCTAGCTAAACTAAAAGTAGACAAAGCGATAGGATCAAATGGGAGACATACGAGAGTATTGAAGGAACTTAGAGAAATTCTAGAAGCTCTATTATTTGACCTTTTCAATGTTTCTTTAGAGTTGGAAGTGGTCCAAAGGACTAGAGAAGACCACATGTGGTTCCTTTACACAAAAGAAGAAGTAAGGATGAGGTTAGAATTACAGGTCAGTTAGTCTGACCTCTTAGGTGAATAAATTAATGGAAACATTTCTAAAACAGAGGATAGTAAGATTTCTGGAATACAATGGATAGCAGGATCTGAGGCAGTATGGTTTTATTAGAGACAGGTCTTCTTAGATGAATCTCATTCTTTTCTTTGATGTGGTGACCATATAGGTGGACTGAGGAAGAGCTCTAGATGTGATGTAGTTAGATTTTGGTAAAACCTTTGACACTGTTCTGCACAGGTGACATAAATAGAGTATCCTAGAGATGGACCCTAAATTAACTGAGTAGGTTATAAATTGGTTGAGTGGGAGGCAACAAAGGGTGGAGGTAAATGGCGCTCTCTGCAAGAAGGACATTATCTGTGATGTGACACAAGGATCTGTCCTTGATCTTTTTTTTTTTTTAATTTTAAGTGATATTAGGAAGGGCTATTTGGTAAGTTTTGTCTCATTATGGATGACACCAAAATCTGCAATAGATTATCTTTATGTTTACTAAAATCTTGATATACTGCCTTTTATATGGCTAGCAGCAAAGCGGTTTATAATTTAAAATTCCAATAAAAGTAGGAACAGAAAGAAACTCCATAATATCTGTAGGACAGGCAAGAGGAGACAGAGAAAAATTAAGACTCAAGTTAAAAAGGCTAGCAGCTATAAGTATCAGGTATCTGTTGCTACCCCTGCTCCCAAAATTCCAGAAAGCCTTCTCAAAGGAGTATGTTTTAAGGGCACTTTTAAATTTCTTAAAATTGGATTCAAGGTGAAGATAATCTGGTAAAGTGTTCCAAAGAAAAGGGGCTACAAAAGAAAAGGCAGTATAATATGTGGATTTCAGATGAGCACGGGTAACCGAAGGAAGTATCAGAAGACTAGACGTTTGGGAAACAAGGACCTGTGTTGGACAGTAAGGAGTGTGAAGAGTCGATAAGTTCCATGGGAGACCTGATCCACAATAATACACTGCCACCTATCCTGACTTTTTAATTTTGCTAAGAGTTTCTCATGAGGGACCATGTAAAAGGCTTTCTGAAAATCCATATACACTATATCAATCAGCTCACCTTAGTCTACCTGTTTATTCACACCTTCAAAAAAATATAACAGATTAATAAGACATAACTTTCCTTAGCTAAATCCATGTTGGCTTTCTCCCATTAAACCATGACAATCTACATGTATAATAATTTTATCATTTATAATGGTTTCTAGCATTTTTCCCCCTTACTGATGTCAGGCTCACCAGTCTATAGTTTACCGGATCACCTCTGGACCCCCTTTTTAAAAATTGGCGTTACATTGGCTATTCTCCAATCCTCAGGTACTACAGATGAGCTTAATGATAATTCACAGATTACTAATAGAAGATCTGCAATCTCATATTTCAGTTCTTTCAACGAGTGATTTGTTATTCCTTAGTTTATCAAATAGTTGTAATATACTGTATCTTCCTGGTTTATATTTCTTTCAATTCTTCTGCTACATCACCTTTAAATACTGTACCATTTCAGGTATGGGTAACCTCAATACATCTTCTTCAGTAAAGACAGAAAAAAAATGAATGAATTCAGTCTCTCTGCTATGGCCTTGTTGTCCCTTAGTACCCCTTTTACCCCTCTATCATTTATTGATCCAACTGGCTCTCTCACATGGCAAGCATTTTTTCAAATTCTCTTTGCCACCTTGCATCTAACTTGCTAATGCTTATGTTGTTTCCTTTTTTTGTTATTTGATCCTTTTTCCATTTCCTGTAAGATGCTTTTTTGGCTACAACAGCCTCTCTGACCTTACCTTTAAACCATGCTGGCAGTTTTTTGGACTTTCTTCCACCTTTCTTAAAGCGTGGAATACGTGTGGTCTGGGCTTCCAAAATAGCATTTTTGAACAACATCAATGCTTGATGTAAACCTTTAACCTTTGAAGCTGGTCCTTTTAGTATTTCTTAACTATTTTGCTCATTTTTTTCATAGTCTCTCTTTTGAAAGTTAAAAACAAGTACTGTAGATTTCCTTGCCATCCTCCCTTCATTTATTGAATCAAATCCAATCATGCTATGATCACTATTGCCAAGTGGCCCTAACACTATTATCTCTTGCACCAGATCCTCTGTTCCACAAAGGACTAAGTCCAAAATGGCTTCCCCTCTTTTCGGTTCATGAACCAGCTGGTGTGTTGTAACTTTTGTTAGCATTCCTGATTTCTTTTAGCATTTCATCATCCATCTGTTCTTTTAGCATGTCATCGTCCGTCCTGGTCAGAAGGAGGGTAATACATCCCCACTACCATTGCCTTCCCCTTCTTACATTCAACTTCTATCGAGAAAGTTTCTACAATGTGTTGTGTTTCCTGAAAATGTTTATCCTGTGTGATGCAACACTCTCTTTAACACTGAGCACAACCCCTCCACCAAGTTGATCTATCCTACCACTGCGATATAATTTGAACCCAGTTAACATGGTATCCTATTGGTTGTCCTCCTTTCCCTAGGTCTCTGAGATGCCAATTATATCTAACCTTTCATTTATTGCTATATACTCTAGCCCTCCCATCTTATTTTTTAGACTTCCAGCATTTACATACAGACATTTTAGAGATTGTACTATATTTTATTCATATTAAGAATCTGGTTATCAGTTGACAAGGGTATTTTGGAATCTTTCAGCTCTGTCTGCTGTATACTTAAAGGCATCTGGGTCACTTTGATCTTTATTTTAAGCTCCCTATCAGGATGCCCTAACTTCTCTCTTTTGTTAGCATCCTTCAAGGAGACATCCTTCCGAATCATGCACTCTTGGGCAACTGTCAGCTTTCCCCTATTATCTTTTTTAAAAGCTGCTATATTCCTTTTTTAAGGATTAATTCCAGCAACTGGGTTTCATCACAGTTAATTTGGAGCCCATCCTTTCAGTTAATTTGGAGCCCCCCCTCCCCAGAATGTTGCCCAGTTGCTAACAAATCCAAAACCCTCTTCCTTGCACCATTGCCTCATCCATGCATTGAGACTCTGGATCTCTGGCTGCTTTTTGGGTCCTGCGTATGGAACATCAAGAATTTTAGAGAACGCTACCCTGGAAGTTCTGGATTTCAATTACTACTAAAAGTCCAGATTTGGTCTCCAGAACCTCCCTCCCACATTTTCTGATGTCATTGGTACCAATAGCAGGCTCCTCCCCAGCACTAAAACCTTGTCTAGGTGGCACATGAGGTCTTGTACCTTCATGCCAAGAACCTGAGCATCTCTTCAAACTAAATTCTGTAACAATCAAACATACTATGGTATGCTGCTGAAAGTTTTGTTTGTAAAAGTTATTTTCTCTTCCAGAAGAACCAGGAAATTACATCTGTGCTATTTCAAAGTAGTAGAAGCCAACAGATTTTCCAGCTTTATATACTTTTGCTCATAACTTAAATTTGAACCTGACAGCAATATCTAAACCCATGTGAATATTTTCTTCGAAAAATAGCATAGAAATACTAGTCCATCATAAACCAGAAAGGGCACCACAAAGAGATATAGAACCAGGCTTTCAAATTTTAATTTTTGGTATATACATCAAAGGTGTTAAGAACTACCACTATTCTTCCTTCCCTCTACAACCAAAACCCATTAATTTGAAAGCATGCATAATTGCATTAGGTTTGTGACTGCTTCCATAGCTAATGCAATAACCAAGGTGTGAGAACAGTCCCACTTGGACTCAATGGGCCCAATATTAAAAGGCACTTTAGTGGCGCCAGCTAACTGGATAAGTGCCTGTGAGAGGGATATAATGTCACTGGCTAACTCCTCTGACTGTAGTGGCACTGTCCATGGGTGGGGTGAGGACAGTCTCTAGTGTTATCCAGATAGCAGCATTAATCAGATAACAAACTGCGTAAAGTTAGGCTGCAAAAGAGACAAGTCTAACTTTATGTGGTTTGCTATCCAAAATGGTGGCTGAATATCACCGCTATTTATTTTTTTATTTTATTATTTAGCAAGCATTTGTATCCCGCTCCTTCCAGCGATCAGAAGCGGGTAAGATTACATCGAGAAACTGCCGAATCAAGGCAGGTACAAATTTTAGTTTACATACAGATTGGTAGGGTAAGCACGTCACACAGAGTTAACACTTCTTAGATATGGGGGAGGTCGTTTACATATATACATTTATACATTACAGGTTCTCTTGGACGCTGGGGACGGGGGTTTGCCCCATATGTGAGGTTAGTTCAGGTTGAAGTGATTTTGAAATATGTGCGTTTTGAGTTTTTTTCTAAAGTCTAGAAGATCATTGCTGGCTCGTAGTTCTGGTGGGAGTTCTTTCCATAGTGTCGGTGCTACATATGAAAATGCCCTGTTGCTGGTGTTGACTTTGGTGGATCTTATATCTGTTGGAGTGTGGAGGATGTTGGAGTTGATGGTTCTTCTGTTCCTGGTAGGAGGTTGTAATCTGACTAGTGTGTTGAGGAAGGATGGTGCTATGTTGTGGATGAGTTTGAATGTAGTTGTCAAAATTTTGTATTTTATACGAGCTGTTATGGGTAGCCAGTGTAATTGAATTAGTACTGGTGTGATGTGGTCGCTTAGCTTTTTCTTCATAATGACCCTGGCGGCTACATTTTGCGCCATTTGTAGTATGTTCAGAGTTTTCTTAGGTAGACCTTGAAGGATGGCGTTGCAGTAGTCAAAATGTGGCATGATGAGTGCTTGAGCCACGGTTCTGAAATCTTGGGGATCAATGATGCTCCGAATGGGTTGGAGAACTCTCAGTTTGTGGAAAACTGCTCTGTTGGTCTTTCGGAGGTGTTTCTCCATTTTTAGGTCACAGTCAAATGTGACTCCTAGATACTTTATTTCATTCTTTGTTTGGTAAGTGTTGTTGCATAGTGTTATTGTTGAGGGTGGGTCAAAGTTCTGTTCTTTGGAGATATACATTACTTCAGTTTTCTTGTGGTTGATTGACATACTGCTTTGTTGTAACCAGTCTTGCATCTCTCCAATGCATGTCTCGAGTGGGCTGTAGTCCGTGTTTTTAGTGTCGATTTGTGAGTATAGCATAATGTCATCGGCATAGATGTGGTAATTAATTTTGTGCCGTGTAAACATTTTGCATAGTGGTTGCATATATATGTTGAATAGGAGTGCTGAGAGTGCAGAGCCTTGGGGGATTCCTTGCGTTTGGGAGAAAGCTTCTGCTTTTTCGCCGTTGAATTGAACCTGTTGCGTTCGGTTTGAGATGTAAGATGAGAACCACTTTAGTGGGGTTCCTGATATTCCTATTGATTTTATCCTGTCTATGAGGGTTCCATGGTTAACTGTATCAAAGGCAGCTGAGATGTCAATGAATACGAGTATATACATTTTTTTTTTGTTTTCAAGGCCCTTAAGGAGGTTGTTAAGTAGAACTAGTAAAAGGGTTTCAACTCCATGATGTTGTCTAAAGCCATATTGTTGGTCATCTAGAGGAGCACTGTCGTTCAGGTGGTCTTGGAGTTGTAGAAGGACTGCCTTTTCAATGATCTTTGCTAGGAATGATATACTTGATATGGGGCGGTAGGAAGCTGGGTCTTCTCTGTTGAGTGTATTGTTTTTTAGTATCGGTCTTATGACTGATTTCTTTAGTTCAGAGGGCATGATTCCTTGTTGTAGTGATAGGTTAACTATGTGTGAGATGTATGGTGCTATGTCCTGTTTCACCGCCTTGAGCCAGGCTGCAGGGCAGGGATCTAGTGGGGAAGTGGTGCTGTTTAGGCTTGTGACAATGGTTGCAATTTGCTGTGCTCCGATTTTGTGGAAGTGTTTCCATGACTGGTTTTGAGTTATGTTGGTCTCACAGTTGCTTTGTGGTGATGGTGGGGTTGAGTCAAGGGGGGGAGAGGGGCTAGGGGCCATCAGTTTGGTCGCGTAATGGTTTGCCAATGTTTGGGCCTTGATAGAGTTGTTGAGGTTGTCACTCTGGTCCGTTTTGGTTAATGATTTGACGAGTTCGAATAGCTCTCGTGGTCGGTTGATCGCTTTGTTTAGAAGGTTGGTGTGATGTACTTTCTTAGCGTTGTTAATGTCATCTTTGTACTTTGCAAGAAGGGCCATGTATTTAGTTTTGAGTTCGGTGGATTTGGTTTGTCTCCATTTTCTCTCTGTTTTACGGAGTTCCCTCTTTGATTTTATTAGAGTTTCTGTGTACCAGGGTTCCGAGTTGAGCTTACGTGCATTTGCTGAGAATTTCAATGTTGGGTTAGATGCACTTTGAATGTTTGCGTTCCATCTGTTCGTTAGTTCATCGAGGTCTGTGCAATCTAGGTCTATGTGGGATGAGATGGTGTTTATGAGTTGTTCTTCGTTGAGTTTACTGAACTTCCTGATTGGGTTGGGCATTCTCATTTCCTTTGTGTTTTTGGGTAGGCACTGCAGGTTTATCTTGCAATTGATTTGGTGGTGGTCTGACCATGGTACTTGGGTTATCTTTATTATAGGTGGCTCAATGTTTGGTTGAGGATTACTGGGTATGAAAATCATGTCTAGGGTATTTCCTCTATCGTGGGTGGGGTCGCTCACTATTTGCTGGAAGCCCAGTTGGTCCATGGCTTCAAAGAAGGTCTCTGAGTGGGTTGGGGGAATGGATGCTATGTTCAAATCTCCAAGGATGATTTGGAATTTTTTACTTTGGGTGGAAGTGATGCTTTCTAGTGCTGTAGCTAGTGCTTCATGCTGTGGAGAGGGAGGTCTGTAGATTAGGCAGATGGATAGAGCCATGTTTTCAACTTTGAGTAGGTCAAGATCTGGGTTTGTGACCATGGATGTGTTCGTAAGTTTCAGGTTGGTTTTGGCTGCTATGAGGACTCCGCCTCCTCTTTTGTTAGTGCGTGGGCAGTTGTAGAGTTTGTAACCGGGTTTACGTATTTGGTTTATTGTTGCAGGGTCTGAGTCAGTGAGCCAGGATTCTGTTATGCATAGGATGTCTGGTTGTTCATCAGTTAGAATGTTGTGGATGATATGTGTTTTAGTCCTTATTGACCTAGCATTAATCAGGATAATGTTACATGTGTGATGCTCTGGGTGTGATGCCCGTGTGGAATTGTCTTGCATTCCACAGTTGCTCTTTGTTTTAGTTTTAGGGTGCTTCTGTGCCTTGTTTCGTTTGTTAGGGATATGACGCTGGGGTAATTTGGTTGTTGTTTGCATTGTGGTGATGGGATTTAAGTTGTGTTGATGAAGGACGGGTAATGGGAGGGGGTGGAGAAGGTAGATTGGGGTATATAGTAGTGGTATCAAGTATTGCGGGTTTGGGTTAACTCCATGTGAAGAAGTCAGCATACACATGCACAATATCAGGAAGGTGTGGACAAGCTCCTTTTCGTGTCTGGCAAAAATAGTTGATTAGTTGAAATCTTGTGGCGCAGCGACTGAGTATAACCGAGACAGTTAGGTTAGGAATACGTTAGTATAGGCCAGTGAGATAGTTGTTGGGTAACAACTGCCTAGCAGGGTAAAATGGCTTGGGACACAGTGTTACTTATCGTTCTATACAAATAGGGATAAAATGCGGCACAAACAGGGATACAATGCGGTACAGGGATACAATGCGGCACAGTGTTTCTTATCACTCTATACAAACAGATACAGTATTATGAGATACAGTATTATGGTTATTGAGAGATGTTTATTGTCTTGATTTGTAACAACTCGCTGGCAAGGTAAATGGTTTGAGATACAGTGTTTCACATCCCTCTATACAAAAACAGTAGTAGCCTTTAGTGTTGGTAATGGGTTACAGCGTAACAACTTGCTGGCAGAGAACAAGGCTAGAGACACTGTGGATCCTTGCATACTATACAAACAGTGGTAGGTTGGATCCCTTTTGAGGGGGTTAGGTCAGTGTGGCACGGTGGTATTTTGAGTCAAGAGGTGGAAATGTCTATTAAACGTTTACCTGGGTGGTATCGTTGGAGTTGATATCTCTTGTTGGCAATCTCGACCCAGCCACGGGGAGCTCGTGGTGCGCGGTGGTCGGGTTCGGCGAGCTCAGACCCAGCCTGGGGAGCTCAAGCCGTCAGTGATTTGTCCACTTGTGCTTTGTCCTCTGGTCGTTGGTGGGATTTTGCTCACGTGGGCCGGGCTTGGTGACACCTGAGGTCTTGTCGTGGTCAATTGGGAGATTTTTCCTCTGTGCCTAATCCCCACCGCCTAAGGGCCAACGCCAAAGGGCCCTCTGGCGAGGCCCTCAGGCGCGGACCCGCCAGGCGCGGTCGCGCCCTGTAGGGACGCCGCTTTTATGCGGTGCTGCTTGTGTGGGTGAGTCTCCCACTGCCCCAATTGGGCAGGAGTGTGTGCCTCTGTGGCTCCCACTGCCCCGATTGGGCAGGAGTGAGTGACTGTGGGGCTACCACTGCCCCGATTGGGCAGGAGTGAGTGACTGTGGGGCTCCCACTGCCCCGATTGGGCAGGAGTGAGTGACTGTGGGGCTCCCACCGCCCCGACTGGGCAGGAGCTTGACCGGGGACGGCTGGAGGGCTGGCAGTGCTCAGCGGCTCCCTTGGAATAGGGACACCGCTTTTATGCGGTGCTGCTTGTGTGGGTGTGAGTCTCCCACTGCCCCGATTGGGCAGAAGTGTGTGCCTCTGTGGCTCCCACTGCCCCGATTGGGCAGGAGTGAGTGACTGTGGGGCTCCCACTGCCCCGATTGGGCAGGAGTGAGTGACTGTGGGGCTCCCACCGCCCCGACTGGGCAGGAGCTTGACCGGGGATGGCTGGAGGGCTGGCGGTGCTCAGCGGCTCCCTCGGAGTAGGGACGCCGCTTTTATGAGGTGCTGCTTGTGTGGGTGTGAGTCTCCCACTGCCCCGATTGGGCAGGAGTGTGTGCCTCTGTGGCTCCCACTGCCCCAATTGGGCAGGAGTGAGTGACTGTGGGGCTCCCACTGCCCCGATTGGGCAGGAGTGAGTGACTGTGGGGCTCCCACTGCCCCGATTGGGCAGGAGTGAGTGACTGTGGGGCTCCCACTGCCCTGACTGGGCAGTAGCTTGACCGGGGACGGCTGGAGGGCTGGCGGTGCTCAGCGGCTCCCTCGGAGTAGGGACGCCGCTTTTATGCGGTGCTGCTTGTGTGGGTGTGAGTCTCCCACTGCCCCGATTGGGCAGGGGTGTGTGCCTCTGTGGCTCCCACTGCCCGATTGGGCAGGAGTGAGTGACTGTGGGGCTCCCACTGCCCCGATTGGGCAGGAGTGAGTGACTATCTAGATAATGCCACCAATCAGCACTGAAACTAGATATTAAGTGCCAGAGGATAGCCAGATTCTGGCGCTAAATATCCTCTTTCAATTTAAATGCCATGGCTAGGGTTTTAAAAAATGCTAACTGCAGAGTTTAAATATCAATCTGATATTTGTTAGACAATTCCCCTACATATATCCTAGTTCCTAGTTGTGTTGTCTGTCTTGACTAGATTATAGCTCATATGAGCAGGGACTGTCTCTTACATGTCACTGTATAGTGCTGCATATACATGATAAGTAGTAGTAGTAAAAGTAGTACTATAGATAGAGCCAGAGGAGCCATTTTGCAATTGTACACATGGGAAAAAGCAATGGGAAAACTTGGAGGCACATTTCACAAAGGGGCGTCCAAGTACAATCTGGAACATCAAAGCCAGAATATCGGAAAAGAAAGCAGGCACGTGCAAGTTCAGGCACAATTTCAGAAACTTGGACATGCCCGATATGCACGTGTTTCAAAAGTCTATATAGATGTCCCCGAGATAACTTTTCCAAACCAAGGCATCTAATAGCATAGAGTAGTGGATTACTTTTACCGAGTGTTCAAAGACAACGAGTAAGCGTGCTTTTGCTCTTTACGCACCTTCCTGCTGGAACTCCCTCCCTTCAGAAGTCTGTGCCATAACCAACCTCCCCCAGTTCAGGAAGTCAATCAAACACTATCTCTTTTTACAACACTTCTCCATTACTGACAACATCACCTAACCCTCCTTATCCTGAGCCATTGTGACTCCCACAGAGTAACGTACCCCATGCCATAATCACTGCATTTTAAACTACCCCCACATCAACCTGTCCCTAAAAGACAAACATGTCGACCATTATTCTAATTTGTACATAGTGTATATAGTTCACCCGTTCTCCATGTTTAAGTTCCCTGTTCTTTGTAATGTCAATGTTTACATTGTACAACTTGGATACCTGTAAACCGCGCTGATGATAAATAGTGCGGTATAGAAGAAATCATAAATAAATAAATAAAAATAAAGATGTATGGTTTTTTGTGACTGAAAGTGAGAGTGTATGTTTGTTTGTATGTGTGTGTGTGTGTGTGTGTGTGTGTGTGGTTTGAGGGTTGTATAGGAGGATCTGGTGTGCTCATCTGTAATTCAGGGAGGACATGAATGCCTGGCCAGTACCCAGACCATACGGATGACCACAGCGTCACCAGGTGCCAGTATGATAGGGCAGAAAAAATCACAAAAGATTAACCATAGCTAAATGTCAAAACATATCCCTTTCAATAATAAGAGACCGTCAGAATAAGAGCGTCCAACAGTGCAAACAGCACTGGAACATGCCCAAAAGCACCATATAGTGTGCAGTTGGTAAGGGTTCATACTTAGTATTGTAAAGACTGTTTTTACAGATGACAAATGAAAGAATAGTTACATATGTATTCTACTGCCATGTATGTTTTGATACAAGATATGTCTTGACAAAAATATTACTTTCTACTTGCTGTTATTATTTATTTATTTATTTATTTGCATTTCTTATATACCGCACTATTTGCGATCAGCGCGGTTTACATAAAACAAAAGGTATCCGACAATGAACAAAAGTCAGGTCATTACATTGAACAGGAACAAGTAACTTGGAAAACAGGGTAAACTATATACATATGCGTAGCATTGAATAGGTAACTATATACATGTCAGATGGAGTTATTGGGTATTGATCATACTTGGTGGCTGGGGTTCGGGGCAGTCAGTGAGGTATTTGATAAAGAGGAAGTGTTTTAAGGCCTTCCTGAACTGGCTCAAGTTAGGGATTGCTCTGATGTGTGGTGGTAGGGAGTTCCAGAGACTTGGGGCGCATAGTCTAAAGGCTCTGTTCGATGTTGCTTTGGAGCATTTTGTCATGTCTCTCGGTATCACTAGCATGTTGGCTACTGAGGTTCTTCTTAGCCTGTTGGGTATGGGTGGTTGGATGAGGTCACATAGTGAAGATTATATCTTTTATTGCACTGAGATTATCTTGTACTGTTCTGGGCATGCAACAGACTAGTTTATCTAGTCTAGTTTGCATCAACATTTATGTATCATCAGTATTTATGTGGAGTTTGCATCAGCACAAGACTGTCAGTGAGAGGAGCAGCTTAGGAGATTCACGTTTTAACAGAGGAGACGTGGCCAGTATATGGTGGAGACGGACAGGATTGGAAACGTCCTTCTTTTCAGAATATGGAGAAAATGGGGACACCCAAACTGTTTTCTGTGCATACCCATGTCTCTTTATAAAAGTAGGACCTGTGTTTCTCCATTGTGATTTGCTTGTGCTGTGCTGGAAATGCCTATGTCCCTGATTCTGGAACCATGGGTGCATCGATACCCATGACTGCAGAGTTATGGTGAAATTGGGTCCATTTTCAATTTAGATGTGTCCGCAGGCCAGACATGCATATTATGGAATTGGTCTCCACATCAATAAAAAATAAACTAAAAAAACTTAGCTTATACATCCTTGGAATTAATGGGAATATCCACGTTCTGAGCTTCAAGCATAAAAAGTTATTGCCACCGATCTGCTTCAAGTTCAAGAATCTATCACGCTCAGTAATCAATAAGTGGCACTCAAAGTTTAAGCCAGAATATTGTATACACTTTCCGTTGGAACAAAGTCTTAGACAAACTCTCAGCACTACGTTTCTGGACTAAACACCAGTCCTCAGGTTGTGCTAGTTTTAACATCAACGACCTTCTATAGTTTTTGTTCCTTTTTGTTATTTTTTACTTACCATATACCTTTTCCTTTACAAAAACCGAGCACTTAACTTGACTCAAATATGTTGCTGTTCTTTTTACTCTGTTTCTCTTTTGGCAAATTCCGATGCCACAATCTAAGGCGCCCTAAGCGTTTCACTGCCTCTGGTTTCTTCAGGGAATTGCCTCCTTGGGTAACACTAAGGAATAATTAAAAACAGAAAATGTATTCATCCAACTTATTCACCACATCATGTTCATATGATTACATCATTGAAATGACATAAAGATCCCACCTGATGCTGCCCATGTATCTCCAAAGCTCTTGAAAAGACATGCAGTCAAAACTTTTCTTTCAGCTGGAAACGCCGCGCATGTGGACTGCCCTGTGGCTTTTTCATTTTAAACCGTCAGCTTGTATGCGTATTGGTTACAACTTCGCTCTCACTGATGACGTCAAAAATCTATAGGAGTTACTTCAATTGAAGCATACTAGCGATGTGGATCTCTCATATAACTATTTTCCTTTGTAATTATCGATCTTGGCCTATTATTTAAAATTATTTAAAATAGAACCAAAATCTGACTCCGTATCTCAGACCTAATCTTTTATAAACAAGCAGACCAGTCCTGTTTTATATTCAAACCGAATGGAACCACTGTGTTTAAATCAAATATCCATTTCTGTTCTTTAAACAACAGCGTCTGTTCAACTGATTTTCCCTGTGAACCATACTCCACTTTGTCTATGCAAAAGCACCTCAGTTGTTCAAAAATGTGCTCCTTAGAAACGCAGTGTTGTACTATTGGTGCTTCCACTGTTTTGCATTTTAAGTGGCTACAATGCTCTCCCATTCTAGTCTTGAACAATCTAATGGTTTTTCTAATATAGAGCAACTCACATGGACACATGATGACATATATAACATGAGTTGATACACACGATGTCTATTTCTTCAACTGATGAGTGGTTCCTTTATGCGTGAAACATTGGACTTCCATCGTAATATCACATATCCTGCATTCGCCACATTTTTTATGGCCCATATTTTCTCTTAATGTTGTGGAAATCAACTGGCGTAATATAGCTGGACTTAATCTCTCCTTCAGATTAGTATTCCTGTGCCAAACGCAATGATTTTTTTTATTCTGTAACCCTGGTACCATGTTCAGGACATTACTATGTTTCCTTATAGTTCTTTGTATTACTGCACTCGTAGGTGAATACTTGGTGATAAGATTAACGTGGTTTATATCGCTTCTCCAGACATCCTTCTGTCTTCGCCCTGTGAGCAATTGCTCCCGATCATTATAAAGGACCCTTGTGTATGCCTGTTTAACTACCTGTGAGGGATATCCTCGTTCTTCAAAATTCTTTATCAGTTGCTTGGATTTGTTCTTAAAATCCTCTATTCTAGAGCAGTTCCTTCTGAATCTCAAAAATTGTGACAATGGTAAACTTTATTTTAATTGCTTGGGGTGCGTGCTTTCATAGTGTAAAAAGAGGTTATGATCCGTATCTTTCCTATGAAAGGATGTATCCCAAAATGTAGCTCCTCTGCTAATTTGTAGATCTAAAAAAGTAATCTTATCACTATGAAAAGTATGTGTAAGCTTAATGTAAGGGTCACATTGATTTACCCATTGTAAAAATACCAGTAGTGTGCGCTCTGAACCCTGCCATAACGTAAATACGTCATTGATGTAACGTTTCCAAACTTTTATGTGATCCTTTTATGGAGATGTCACTATCCAAGCTTTTTCAAACTCTCCCATGTAGAGATTCGCAATTGAGGGCGCACATGTCGCCCCCATTGCTACACCCGCTGTTTGTAGATAAATTACCCCTTCAAATACAAAAAAATTCTTATAAATAGCTAAATGCGCTAATTGAAGTAAAAATAATATCTGGTTCTCGTCCAAATCTCCTCGATCTCGTAGAGTTCGCGCCACTATTGAAAATGCAGCTGCTTGCGGGATGCTGGTGTACAAAGACACTATATCCAAGGTCACTAATAACACGTCAGTTAAAGGAGCCCATTGGGCCAAACCACTCAGGATATTAAAAAAATGTGTTGTGTCTTTTACATGGGACGGGATGAATTCTACCACTGGATGCAGAAATGAATCTAAAAATGTTGAAATAGGTTCCAATAAAGACCCCTTCGTTAATACTATGGGTCTACCAGGTGGATTCTGCTTGTTCTTGTGAATCTTGGGAACAATGTAAAATTTCGCAATGGTTGGTGCCTTCACATTCAGGTATTGATATTCTTTAAACTCCAGGAGATGATTTTGTAAAGCTTCTTGAGTAATATTCTTAACGTCAACCTGAAGGGTTTTACTCGGGTCCTCTGATAGCACCTTATAGATCACCTGATCTTGTATTGATTACTGAGCGTGATAGATTACTTTAATTTAACAAAGAGTACCCGCTCAAAAAAAGTGACCAGGATAGCTTGTCAAGTTCAAGAATCAGCATCCCCGATGCTAGCATTTTGGCACAAATGTGCCTTTGCCAAGGAGAGTCACTATTTCCACAACTGTTGTGTCAAAATGTTTCCTCTCTTCAAGATCAACTGGATCTTACTCCATAGCAGTTTCAATACCATAGAGGAATTATTTTGATGCAGCAGTTAAAAAGTTAAACAGTTAGATTTATGTTTTACCTAGTTGCAATTGTATTCAATGTAAATCCACATTGAGATTATTGTTGTTTAATCTGTAAACCGCTTAGATTTACAGATATGGCGGTACATAAGAATAGAGAAATAAATATATAGCCTTTTCTGCTTGATGCTCAGAGAGTGAATATTCCTATTAATTCCAAGGACTTATAAGCTAAGGGTCTGATATTCGAAGCGTTAGGTGGCAGATAGGCATCAGGAATGATGGCATACCCACATAAAGCAGCAACAACTGCTTAAAATGGATCGCCAAATACCTGGCTACATACAAAAATAACCACTCCATAAGTAACGTTAACCAGATAGCACTGGGGCGTGTCATAGGCGGGGTGCCACCCAAACCATGTTATACATATATGGGTATGGCTGCCTCCTTGAGACACCACAAACCACGTAGGACTAAGAGAGGTATACTGGCACCCAGGAGAGCAGGAATGACCATGGCAAAGCCGTGTATCAGACAATAACTAGGTAGCAGCAAGGTGCAGGCAATGTGGGGAGTGATGAGGTTCATCCAGAGGTGCAGACGGACCCAAAGAGCATGGGCACAACAGAGGAGGCGGCAAAGCGTACAACACCTGCAGTGGGCAGGCATCCAGACCAGAGGTGCAGGTACCATGTCCCCCAAGTGCACAGGCCCAGGGTAATCTACCTCAAACTAACAGAAGAAAAGATCTACCAGTGATATCAAATAGATGGTGGAACAATAACAGAGCTTTGTGCTATTCTCAGTAAGGACATGGAGCCTGCCATTGGCAGAAGTCAGGCACTGCCAGTAGCAGTGGAGGTCACCACCATCCTTGCCTTCCTTGCCACAGGGCACTTTCAACAAGTAATTGGGGCCATGCTTGGGATCAACCAGTCTGCCACCCGCCAATGCATCACCACTGTCATCAGTGCCCTGCTGCGATGTGTGGGGCATGTCAGTGCATTCCTCAGGACCCCAAAGGAGCATCTGGATACAATGCAGACCTTTTATGACATCACTGGCTTCCCCTTGGTGTTTGGAATGCACACACATAGCCATGAGGGCACCCAGATAAGAACAGAGGGCCTACAGGAGCCACCATATCTACATCTCACTGAATATGCAGCTGGTGGTGAATGCTAAGCTGTTCATCATGGATATGTGTGCCATGTTCCCTGGCTCCTGCCATGATGCATTTAAACTGGCACGGTCAGGCCTCGGCCACTCATCTGCCAGAGGCGACCTTGGAGAGGGATGGCTTCTTGGTAAGTGCACGCAACAGGAAGCCAATGTGTAGCAAGGTGTGTACTGTACACAGCCCTGTGTAGGGGCAATGCAGGATTGGAGGCCAATGAGGGAGCATACAAATGCTGAGATGCCCCTACGCAGGTGCACAGTCAGTGAGTGAGTGGAAGGTGATGGAAGAATTGGAAGAAGAGGAAGAGGAGGTGAAGATGGAGGTGGAGGCAGGGCAAAAAGGAGAGAGTGGTGTGGGAAGAGGGAAGCAGGTAGGGGAGGAGGGGGTGTAGGTGGATGTGGGGGTAGTGGATGGGAGAGGAGGGGGTGGAGGGGGAGGTGGAGGAGGTGGGATGGGAGGGAGAAGTGGGCAGGGGAAGATGGAGTGGGGGGGGGGAGAAAAAATGCCACCTGTGCTGAACACAGTACCCCAACCCACAGCCACTACCATGGGCCATCAGCAACATACAGCCTGCAACATGCATAGCATGAACCCCATGCAACGGACACTACACCCGAGTACTCCCATGTGACCCTCCTGGCCCTGTGTCCTTGCACACCACACACCATGCCCCCTGTGAAAGTCATGCCAACCAGCTGAACCTCCCCTGCCTCCCGGATTGTTATGACCCCCATCTGCACATATATCTACCATCACAGTGCCCATGCCCTCTTAAACAGTACTCACACAGCCCATAGCCCTGAAGGGCACCCAGTCACATCCTGAACCACCAAAAGACCCCCTTGAATTGTTGTATCCCAACCCCCATGCATGCTGTGGCCCCCTCCCTGCTCAGACCCTGGCATGACAGAACCAGACAATGGTAATGTGATGTAGCTCCTGACTTATCTGGAACAGCAGGTGATTAGTGAAACCACCAGCCTGCTGCTTGTGGAAGTCGTGTCCAGGCAACATATATGAATAAGAGCACACACATACATGTGGTGTGCTGATATGTACATCCCTCCCTGCTCCCACAGGTGACCGTGGGTACGCCTTGAGGGCATGGTTGCTCACACCACTGTACCATAAACAGAAGCCTCAGGAGGAATTCTACAATGCCACTCAACAGAGGACCTGGGCCATGGTAGAATGAGCCATAGGGATTCTGAAAAGCAGATTCCAATGTCTGGACCGGAGTGGGGGTGAGCTGCTATACAGTCTGGAGAGGGTCTGCACAATATTTACAGCATGCTGTATACTACACAATCCTGCACGGCTGCGTGGAATCCCTGAGCCAGAGCTAGAGGTGGCAGGCAACGATGACACTGCAGAGGCCAATGATGTGGGCCTGGTGGGGTTGGGGACCCAACAACAGATGACTCTTGCACTTGACACCCAGAACAGAATCATCAGGGAATCATTCTAGTTAGTGAGCTGACATAATGAGAAGGAATGTTTGTCTTTATTGACCCACGCAGTTACAGCACCTATGTTGCTCCCTTAGCCTTGCCCTCAGGAGCTGGCTGGGGGCACTTCACTATACAGACACTCCACCACAATGGAGCCATGTCTGAGGTTTTGCTAGCTGCATTGTCTATCAACCTTGTGGCCTGATCCATCTCAGACTGCTCACAGCTATCTGGCTGTGTCACCAGACTGGCCACTTCCTCACTGCCCTCTTCCTGGCCCTTCAGTACCACCAACAGCTGACAAAATGACCCTGATATGGAGGCCCAGTAGGCCACCATCTCCCACAGAAGCCAAAGCTGTGCCTCTTGTTGGTGCTGCACCCGCACATGGGGTTTGTGCATAACCTGATGTGTATCCTCCAGCTCCTGGTATATACCCTGCATCTCCCCTCAAACGATGTGGAGCTCAGATAGGATCCTCGCAGTGTGCACCAGTATGCGCAACCCCCCCTGAACCAATTCCCGGTCAATATCATCTGGACCACTGTCAAATGCCAGCTCCATGATGGAGAGATCAAGCTCTGCTGCTGGATGACCTCTGTTGCCGCACTCACTGCCCCAGTGTCTCCCTGGCTCGTACTGCAACCTGAACCATCATGGTCATCCTGTAGCAGCAGGGAGTGCCTCACCAGCATCCTGGGAATCCACAGGCTGGGATGCTCCGGCCACTGTCTGATCTGTGGGAGGGCAGAAGAGACATAGGTCAGGGCCAGCATGGGTGCCTGATTATGGATGGGGCCTGCACTGGGACCACCAGCCCCAGATGTGGAAGGGCAGGACAGTCCACTGTGGCCCATGGTCAACCTAGCAGACACCCTGTACCACTGTGGTGTCAGATGCACAGTCACAGCAGAACATACATAGTGAAGAGGCCATGCACCCATGGGAACAAACATTGCAGGTCTGCACCGTAGCCCACATGCATGGCAGAGGACATATTCGTTGCGGTATCTACTCACTCTCCTGTCTGACAGGTGCAGAGCTATTGTAGCCGGCAACCCCAGTGATGGGACCTGTGGTACCGCAGAGCCTATTCATGAAGAAAAAAGGGTTTTAAATCCTGAAAAAAAGATTTTATCATCAGCTGCAATATTATGAGGAGCCCAATAGAGGGAGCAGGAGTGACCTTCCAAGGCCCAGAGAACTGCACCTCAGAGCTGATGAGGTAATGCAACCTAACAGCCAATGGAGAAAAGGGGGAGTTCCCCTGAAGAAAGGCTGGGAACTTGAAAAGGAGGAACTAGGACAAGTTAAAAGGAGACCAGGGAGAGAGAGACCAGGGAGAGGCATACCAAGGAAGGCCTACCAAAAGGAGGCATATCAAGAAGAGGCTTATCAAGGAAAAGCAGACCACGGAGAGTCACACCACAGAGAGCTTCTGGAAAGGAACCAAGGAGGAGAGCACCATAAGGAGTGTCCAGAGCACCAGAGAGGAAGGAGTTCCTGGCAGGAGGGCATAGTGAATCCGAGCCCACAGAGTTCCAGGAGTCCTTGGTTGAGAGGTACTGGAAAGAAAGGCACAAGGGGAGAAATAAACCCCAGAGTTTGGTGTGAAGAACCGGCAGCAGTAAATGCAAGACACAGTAAGCATTATCTGAGCCAGGACGAAGTCTTTGCTGCAAATGGTAATATTCCTTATTCAAATGGTAAAAGGTGTGAATGTGAGAGAGTGGTGACTCTGCATGAAGGCCAGCTGGAGTGTGAAAAGCCTACTGCTCAAGACACGCTGAACTACAGCAGGAGCAGGCCATGGGACTCAACTAAACAAGGTAAAATACCTTTTTATTCTGATAAGCAATATAAGTTAAGAAGACAGGAAACACAAGATACTGGAGTATATCCTCCCTATCAAACTGTTTGTGAAACAGGGCACAAGCCCTTGGTAAAAAGACTGTATAACATAAGGCAGCCTGCAAGGGGAAGTAACTGCCATAACAAACACTCACATGGGCGCGGCCCTGACTTGAATGCTGAACATTGGAAGCTAGTAAATGTGTTATATGAGAAACCTCAGTACACTCCTCAAGAGTTTACTGACACTGATTCACAGCTGTCTGATACTCAGCCCATGCAGGTGGAATTCAACGAAGACCCACCTGAAACCCCGATGGACTGTAGCTACTGTCAGGCAGGTAGCCTAAGGTCTGAGCATGAAACATAAAACAGTGAACAGTAGCGAATGCCTGTAAAGTTTGTTTATGCCAAGTACTGTGAAGCAACAGTTAAACAAAGCAAGTGTGAATATATTTTCTTTTTGTTGCCTGAAGCAAGGTTTCTTTCAGTTTGTTGAAGTAGTCTCCCATAACTTGAACCATTGTGCTTAAAGGGAAATAAAGCCTTATTTTCCCTACATTCTGGCTAGTGTGTTCTCTTGAACTTTGGCCCCGGTAGGTCCTGGGAACATTACCAAGACCTCTTACAGAAGGACCAAATTCAAAATATATAAAAAAACTCTCATGTCCATCTGACCTGCCCATACCAACCTTGGCCTCTGGGGCGGCAGCATGACAGACCTCATTTAAAAACTGGAGGACCTGTTCCTAAAGGGGGAAGAGCTTGTGTTGGTGGTCCAGAGGCAGCTTGTTGTTCACTGCCCTTTTCTCCTTGACTGTTTTCCACACTACCTGCCACTTTTTCTTTAGGTCCTCGACATCCCTGTTGTGGCAGTGCACCTCATTGAACTTTTTCACTATATTCTGCCATGCTCTCTGTTGGGTGCTGGCATCCTCAGCTCCAAGGAGGGTGGCATGGTGCTGCAGGATGAGCACAATGGCCATGGAGGTCTCAGAGGGACTTAAATTTGCCATTCTGGAATGCTTGTACTTCTCCTGCACTGCCTGTGACATGCTTATGGTCATGGATTGGTGCAGCGGAGAACTACACACGTACAGCATTTTGAGCTCAGCAGGTATGATGTTGAGGCTGGCCACCACCCCATCCAAATCCATAGGAGCTACCCATGTAAGGATTTACATGTCAAGTATATGAAAATTTGCATCAGCTCTCGGCACCAGAAGTCGTCATACCCATGCAGTGACATAACCGGATATTTTGGAAACTTTGTGTGGTTATGATGCAGGAGCAGCCATCTCAGATATTGGGTGGTGCGCCTTTAGTGGATCTACACAGGTAAATATAAAATCACCCTGCGTGGTTAATCCGTGACACATGTGGAGTGTTACATTACCCATTGTTGACAGATCTCCACACCCAGCACATGTAACCCGCTCCAGGGGACTGTTGCGCTCTACACAAACATACATGCTGCCATTCCTGGGGCAGGGTGCATGCTGCTGTGCATGGAGCCCCCAACTGAGCCAGCTAGGCTCATGCTTATGTGGTGTTACCAGCCCCCTGTAGCAATGGTCAGAGCACCACATATATCACTGCAGGGTCCAAGGTGACTGACACCCCTAATGTGAGGCCAAGACAGTATTGTGATGGCACTGGGAGCTGTCACGGTGCCTAGATCAGTTGCACCATGGATGCTCTGCCATTGGGTGATGCTCAGGATGTCATAATAGTACTGTTGGAGGATGGGGGCCCAATGGACAGTAACTAATTGGTTGTGTAGTGGCCCCTGAACCACACACCCACCACCCCAGATGACATCCACATGGGCCCACATCAACATTACCTTGTGTTCCAGTGGCCCTTGGAGCCCCCCACCCCAGCACCCGGTAATGTAAAATATGCACGGGCACTGGCTACCCACACACACTCTGGGCCCAATTCTGTCCTGGACGTAGATCCCCTCTGTGCATCTGGACTGACCAGACACACAGAGGGGATCGCGATTCTGATCCCACAGGGCATGTCTAGTCCTGAGGGATCAGCATCGTGAACAGTCCTTCACGTGCAGGCCAGGACAGCGATTCTGTCCAGCCTGCTCATGCAGGACTGCACCTGGCTAACTCAGTCAGGGTATTTAAATGAAGCCGTGGCACCATGGCATCATGTTGCCATGGCACCGCATCTTCATTTAAAAGCCACAATGCTGGCCGCCGACCAAACATGAAAATTCACTGCAGTCCAACCCCCAATCCATCCTCTGAAGGCCAAGGTCGGGCTACAGGGAATGTCCCCTGGCCCCACCAGCCCCTTCTGCACCGTGAATCCTACAAAAAAACATCCAGGGGAGTTATTGCACCTCGGAGGTGGAATAACTTCCCCGGCCATTTTGCCAGTCCTGGACGTACAGTGCCGACATTAGAATCGGCCCTGTATGTCCAGGGCCAGTGATCACCCACTGCCTGTCCACCCTCCACCCCCAGGCCACCCATTCCACGCCCCAACTAACTTCCCTGCACAATTGGCAGGGAAGTTAGTTGGGGGCTGAATTTGGCATGAATAATGGGGATGGATGTCCCGTTGGGACGTCTATCCCCGTTATTCATGGTTCAGAATGACCCCCTCTATGTCTGCCAGTCTGGGGACTGGCAGCACCTGGCCTCACGTAGTGCATCCTGGGGTGTACCGTGCAGCGTTAGACTATCATATACAGCACTGGGGCATCCCTGGATGCATTGTTCATTGCCAGGTGCTGCCATATGTAGGAACAGTGAACACATAGCAGTGGTATGTGGCAGTCACCTCGCTCTGCTACTGACTTCAATAAAAACATGCTCATATACAAAAATACAACAACATTTATTGGTCATAAAACGGTACAAGCATGTACATTGTGACTGACAACTTGCATCAGGTCCACAGCAGCTATTGCAACCCCATCATATGCTGCCTGTGCCCCCTAGTGCATGCCCCGCCCACCACTGCCATGTCCATTTAGGCTCAGGTGGCCATATCAGCCACCAGCATACCCCTTCTTACCTGGAAGATGGCCCCTGTGATCCAGGGGTCCCACCCCAGCTCCCCAGCACTGCCACTATGGTGTGTAGATCCTCCACAATTGCCTGTGTGGACAGGTGCATCTCCTGGCAGAGTAGGCACACCTCCATGACCAGGCTGTCCTATGCCACTGGCAGTTCCTGTGACCCAACATTGATGGCAGTTGGGCCTGGTGCAGGCGTGGACTGTGGACCACAGTGCCTGGGATGGGCATCCAGTATAGTATTGCGGCCAATGTGACTTCAGTGTCTTCAACTCCTCCAGAGCTTGGCTGGACTTCGCACATGTGGCCTGCATGTGCGAGCATGCCACTGTGGGGTTTAGAGACACTGCAAACACCTTCAGCTCCTCCTGGAGCTCCACATTTATATGCTAGGGCAGCCAGCAGGTTGCTTCCTCCTCAGTCCCTGACCACACAGGGAACTAGGGGTGCAGCCCGCTCTTCTCCCCCACAGCTGCCTCTGGCCAGGTAGACCCCTTGAACTCCATTTCAGATTCCAAGGAAGAGCTACCCTCCCTCTCCACCTCCTTCCCTGCCTTCCCCACCTCCCTCACCTCATTCTCCTCAGACCCCCTTCTCTACCACTTCCTGTCCCTCCCCTCATACTCCTCTCCCTCTGCCTCCCCCTCAGTTCCCTCCCCCTTGTCACCCTTCTCCATCCAGCTCCCTGCTCTTCCCTCATCCTCCTTGTTACCTCCTCCTCTCTCTCTTCCTCTCCCCTCCCTCTCCCTCTCCCTCTCCTTCACCTCCTTGACCTCCTCTTCCACCTCTTCCTCCTCCACACCCACCCCCTCCATACCCTCCTTTCCTTCTGCTTCCTCCTCCTCCTCCAAGTCCTCTTCTGTTGCCATCTCCTCCTCCTCCTCCTCCTCACTCTCTGTTGAGGTGCTGGAGGTGCTCTCATGGCCACATGCAGCTGCCTGGGTGGGTGTGCCATGTTGTGGCCTCGTCTCCACTGCCATGGCTGGTGGGTGTTCTGGACCTCTGGCTGTATGGAGAGGGAGGGAGGGCAGGCAATTACATGGCTATCAGCACAGAACACATGAACATGGGGCAGTGTGCTTATATGTGAGCCCACCCACGCACACACGGACACACATACAGCCTCAACCTGGCCTGCTCACTAACAGTTTCCCACAGTTGCTGACCCACCTGCTGTACACTGCCCATCACCTCTGTTGGCTGGGGGTACTGCCCAGTTCATCACGTACCTGCCTCTGCTGCAACCTGCTCCCATAGGCATTGCATTGTCTGAAGCCTCTACCGCTGCATGGTCTGGAACCTGCACTTTATGGCCTCCATTGTGCACTGGATACCAAATATATTGTAGGATGGAGAAAATAGATCATATTTCTCCCCTTGTTCTGGGCCCCAGTACCCCGACTATCTATTACAGAGGTCACGAATGGCATACTAGCCACACACTGTGCAACTGTCACATGTAGCCACAATGGTTCAGATCAGTTGTATCACAGATGTTCCTGATGCACCTCTCACAATCAGAACAGTGGTGCTGTGTGGTTCTAGAGCAGGGTGGCATTCACATGGGATGTACAGACAGGTGCCCATATCAAACCAATACCTGTGTGGATCTGTGGGGGCAGGTTGTCAGTCGGTTGTTCAGCTGACAACCAATGCACTGGTATACATTTGCCCATTGGATTCCAGACAGTGCTGTACCACCATGAGGGGAGTAGTATGCATGCAGCACTGACCCACGCACCAGCCTCTTCTTAGAGGGTATGTTGGGGTATACACGGCCTGAGCATACTGCTACATATGTTGGTTGGGCTGGACAAACATCACAAACAGTGATCTGTCTCAGCTCACAAACATTGTACCATCCATTTCTCATCTCATGGACCTACAATGTCATTGGTTGGGACTGGTCATACAGTGTCATGTGCAGATCAGAGGGGCTCCAATGGTATAGCGGGCACCACAATACAATGTGAACTCAGCTGTGTGGAGACATTTGGGGATGGGGACACCCTGACACATGACTCTGCCCCTGTGCGGGACTCCCTGCCTGTGTCCTGACCCAACATTTCTGCATGCATGCACATTCCCACAACTGGCCCTTTGTAGATGTGTTGGCTGTGGCCGGCACCTATGACCTTCCCTCTTTACTGTACCCCCTGTCCCTGAAGATCCCCATTGGCTACTCACCTGCACAGACAGAGCTGTATACCCCTCCATATTGTTGTAGAGAGGTGCAGTTTGGCCCTTCTATTGCTCATGGGGTATAGCATGCCTTCATATTTGAGCACCATCCTGGTCAAGGCCTCTGCCTCATTGGGACTGAAATTCAACATCCTTCAGGCAGCCATTCTGGTGCTGTATTTCAGATGAGCCAGCACTGGCAGGGCAGGGTTTCTTCCTACCCCTGTAGGGCAACATGTATCCCCTGCATGCACATGGGTGTGCAGGTCTGTACAGTATGTGTTGATTGCCAGTGTCCCTTTCCTTGCTCATGTAGTGGGGTGGCGATGGCATTATCAGCTCATTGTCCGGGTGGCGGTGCCCAGGGTGCATTACTCGGGTATCATCTGCTTCTGCTATGTGGTTAGGCTGAATATCTTCCACTGGTGGCTGAGCGGTTAGATCCATTTACCTGCCAAGCACGATGTGGGATTTTGCACACATTTTTCATACATGCACGGCTTGCTGCCACCTTTCTCGTGATTCATGTCCTTTTCCTGAATGGGTAACTTTAGCTGCATTGTGTCTCCTTGGGAGCTTCATGTAATATTGGGCCCAACAGGATTTAGAGTATCCAGTTAGCACATTCTGTTGATCAAATGAAGCCTGGTGAGTAACAGACCCAATTTTTTTTTATCAAATATGAATAAACAATAAGAAAAATATAAACATATTGATTGATATGCTATTAAATAAATATAATGAATCATTTAAAAGTAATTAAATGTGACATAAAATGATTTAATGGTGATATCCATCCTTATGGTAACTATTCCTAACAGATTATTTACAGTTGTGGTCAACATTATTGACACCCTTGCAATTCAACCCTTCAATATCCAAAAAAGTGGCCAGTGAAATGGCTTAGGACTATATATGAATACATACTTGGCAAATAAAAGAATCAAATGGAACAAGACCAATTAAAAAAGAAACGAGTAGGAAATAGTATAAAAACTGAGACATTGTCAGGACATGATTATTACCAACCAAATGGATCAATATAGGACCAAAAAAATGCAATAAATGACACACAATATAAGATCCCCTACTCAAAAGCTCTTCAATATACTAAGGGAAATGTTTACTAAAGAGTGTTAAGGGAGCAAAAGTCCCAATAACAGTCTTTATCAGCATCCGTGAGTGGTTAACACTGTGGAAAGCTGGGTTAATGTGTGGAAGCTGGTCCCTTAGCGTTAAGGTAAAAAGAGATGGACAGTGGGCATTAATGGGGTGGAGACTGGGTGGGGAAAGCATGTACTCCTTTACTGCAGATATGTGTTACCGTGCATTAGAGATCCTGCCACTGGGAACCCTAATGCCATCGGAAAGCTTGCAGTAAGGGCTCTTTCTGAGGGGAGACAGCCTATTTAAATGTCTGCAATGTGCTCCACTCACTGAAGTTCTCAAATTAATGATAGTAGTGCTTCATTGGCAGTAACAGCATGGTGCCTTATTAATAAAGGGCACTATGTTGCTGGTATCCAATTGGTAAAGGAGGAGTCATGTGAGTGATGCCGTGGGGCTGTCAGGTCCACCAGGCTGGCAGGGCAGCTGTCTAGGGTGTACATCTGCGATATCAGGTATGACTTTGCTGTGACAGCAGCAGCACACATACATGCTGCCTTAGTCAAAAAGGAGTTGTGCCACTGCCACTAAACTGCCATGTCAGTATTGTATGAGGGTGGGGTGGCGGCTGCAGAGGATGCAGCTTGATGCAGAAGAAATCTGTGTCACAGCCCCTCATGTCAGGTGCAATGCTGCAGTTGCCACTCTCAGCAGCATGCCATGCATATCATCAGCAGGTACAGTGGAGCACATGGTGATCCCTCCCTTGAGAGGTCTAAGGCAGCAGCACGCATGCCCACATCACCTACATGGGGGGGGGGGGGGACAAGAGCATCATGCTGTGACTAGCTGCATGTATGCAACTGCAATAAGGCAGCCTCAGCACTGAAGCAGTGACTGTGTCATGCTTGCAGGGAATGAGGAACTGGCTAGCATGCCATCTACCATGATTGGTGGACCCTGGCACCCGGCTAGTTGCCTAGTGGATGGGCTGGTCCTGGGATCAGGATGCCACCAACTTGCACATATTTAGTAGATATGTGCATGTGGGGTGAAAAATATGCCACTGAGGCAGGAAGGTCATTCAATATTATTACAGCCCATGTCAGAAGAATAATGAGCATACTGCAAATGATGATCATAATCTGTGCAAGAACCAGTGACTCCAACATAAGTAAGTACTCAGTCAGTTAAATGTGAATCTAAAGTAGCTATTGTGATCTGCAAAATTAGAGATTATTCCATGGCTGGCCCACAAACACACACCATGAAATGTGTACCTTGGTCACCCATGATCTGTAATGTGCATGTTCATGCATCATGGCTGGACAGATCCCATATGTAAGATATGAATGTCAGTCGAACCAGCAGCATATCACTGCAGTGTACACATCTGCCTAACATACCTAGACAGGCAAGTACGGACAGAGCCTGCAGAGATCTAAGCAGACATAGGCAAAATCCAACTCGTGCCCTCATGCATCCTGTCAATGACCACATATATTCCAATGGATTAACAAACCCACTTGACTGTTCTGTGGCTCCACACACATAGCTAGTGTGTGTATAAGAGAAGGGTCAAGGGTTCAAGACCAGCTCCTAGATCAGGAATAGTATGTTCTGGAGTGTTAACTTTATCCTACTTCTTCAGAACTGTATCAGCATGGGATACTGCATGTGCTGCACTGGCCAGTTTTGCAGTGTCCATGGCTAACAACATGACATTAGATGGGGGTATAAGAATGGCACTATGTTCCATGCACACTGCCAAAAGCTGTGTAGGGGGACTCCACATTTGGGTATGTGACAGATGTAGGCCACTGTGGGCCAGTATGCACTCACAGCCTGTCTCTGGCCTGCTTTCCACTGCATAAGCTGTCCCCAAATTCAAAATTAAAGGGTACAAAATGAGGAGCAGAGGATTCTGAGTATTACCTAAAACAGAGAGGTTTGTACAGCATGTATATGAGTTGGAGGTTTGGTAAATGGCTGAGCCATCTTAATGTGGGTTTGCCATGGGCCACTGTCACTCTAACCAAGCTGTGACCATGTCTTGGCTATGTAGCCACATGGTGCTATATAGAGACAAACTGCAGTGATATGGGTGCTGTGTCTTTATACAAAAAAGAACCACAAATTGCAAACAATCCAAACTCATACAAAATCACAATGCAAACAATTATTTAAAGAATAATGTTGCATGCATATCATACATCAATCTAAAATTACCCCCAATACATATAACATTATTCAATGATTTTTGGAAATATAATATATAATGTAATGTATACAAATATAATTTATTATCACAAATCCCCCCTTTCTTTTTTCCTATTCTTTATATGCACAAGCCCTCCCCCCTATATTATTCTTCATATGTACAAACACTTTAATACAGATAAAAATACAATTCAATATGGTCCCCTCTATCTCATACAATCAAATAGCAAGAAATTAACTCATTTCTATATTCCAACAACTACCTCTTTATTAAATTTAAATGGAGAATTCATAGAGAAAGAGAGATAATTAATTGGAGCGATCAAAGGCAGCAATCGCTCCAATTAATTTTCTCTCTTTCTCTATGAATTCTCCATTATCGAAGAAATGTTATAGGAGAATCCTTGACCAACAAGTACAGCACACAAAGCCCAGATAACACATACCCCTCTAACGTGCTACAATAATACAGAATACCAAACAACTGTCATCACACAATTCAAACAATACCTACAACACTCTAACTGTTCAATAGAACTGCTCCAGAACCTAGAACATCCATTTATTGCCATGCTTGCTCTGGGGACCAGGTGATGTGTGCCCTTCCTCACATTTAGGGTGACTATTTAAGCAGGTCATTTGTGATGGTTGTTATGTGCAGGAGGCACACAATCTCCTGAATATTACAGAGCTGATATGATGGATTGCTGCATTCTCCATATGGGAAACAGTTGCATATATCTGCTCAGATTGTGAGATGAATCATGGGTAATGGAGGTGCTAACCAATACTGGTACCCAGAGCCCCCATTTGCAGCCCTAGTGATGACTGTGATCACTGGAGCATTACCAGTACCTGCATGTCTTCTATGATGGTGGAAGAAGTATGCATGGCCCCCCAAAGAGGGCAGGATGGTCTGCGAAGGATATCGTGGGTTATGAATGTGGTTTGAGTTAGGCGTATGTACCTATCTTGCAGTGTACAGGAGGTCACAAGGGACTGCATGTCCTGCACATGTGCTGCCTCAGGAGTTAGTGCCACACTGCAGTTTAGTGGACCTCTGTGTGTGACTGTTGTTTAGGATTGGATGTACGGTGAAGGGATGGGCATCTTGCCCTAACAAGTGGCTTGGCATTTTGGCAAGAGATGTATTCTGTAGCGGTGTGTCTGCTATGCAGCTACAGTACAAAGATTGTCCAGTGAAGTCTGTACTGCATGTGTGCTACTGTGGGCAGGCCTTAGGTGTGGTTTACTACTGTCTCAGAATGAGGCAGCCACGTTGTTTCATGTCCTGGATTTCGGCCATTGCAGTCAGGGTTCTGCAGTCTCTTTAATTCTAAACATTGCTATGCAGAAAGGTGTGCAGGTGCAGCCTAATGGTAAGAGCACTGCCTCAGTAAACTACAGACCAGGATTTGATTCCCACTTGTTCATGTTGTGGGAAACTTACTGCAATATGTTTCCAGAAACAGTCTGGGGTTTGAATTGACAGGAGAATGGATATTAATATTCTTTTTCATATGTTACGATAGCACATTGGGTCTGCAAACATGCACATTGCAATCATGCCCATTTGACAACATGACTTTATTGGCTCTGCTGTAGCCTATTGGAAAGAGTGGGACATTTTCACCCCACAGATGTATGACACATGAGTTGCACATGATTGAAATATTTCATCATAAGGGAATCCTTCCATCCCTTTTAGCATTTTGATGGCTCTTCTCTGTACCTTTTCTAATTCTGCAATATTTTTTTTAAGATATGGCAATCAGAATTGCACAAGGTGCAGTCGCACAATGGAATGATACAGTGGCATTATAACATCTTTGTTTTATTCTCCATTCCTTTCCTTATGATTCTTAGCATTCTATTTGCTTTCTTGGCCACAGCTGCACATTGGGTGGAGGGTTTCAACATATTATCCTTGATGACACCTAAATCCTTGTCCTGGGTGGTGGTTCCTAATGTGGAACCTTGCATCATGTAACCATAGTTGGGTTATTCTTTTCTAGGTGCATAACTTTGCACTTGTCCACATTCCACCCCCACATCGGGACGTGTTAGGGGCATTCCAGGGCAGAGCGGGGGTGGAGGAAAGGGCTAACCGTGTAGCACCAATTTTCGATGCTACCCGTTTAGCCCTCTGTGCCTTAAAGATAGGCATAGATCTTCAAGGTGCAGGTTCTAAGTGGGTAGCATTGAAAATATGTGCTACCCGGCTAGCTCCTGTGGCTTCCATGTTGTACGGCAAGACCTGGATTTTCAATGCCAGGGACGCATAAGAACCGGTCACTGAAAATTCAGGTTAGGCGGAAAGGAGCGCGCTATGTGCCAACTCAGCACATAGCAATGCCCAGTTCAAAATCAAGCCCTTTATTCTTTATAATGGTTTCTACCATTTTGCCTGGTACTGATGTCAGGCTTAGTGGTCTGTAGTTTCGTGGATCATCCCTGGAACACTTTTAAAAAATTGGTGTTACATTGGCCATTCTCCAATCTTCCAGTACTACAGTTAATTTTAAGGATAGTTCACAGATTACTAATTGTAGGTCTGCAAACTCATATTTCTTTTCTTTCAACACCCTCGGATGTATACTGTCTGGTCCAGGTAATTTGCTACTCTTCAGTTTATCAAATAGTTGTAATACATCTTCCTGGTTTATCAATATTTCTTTCAATTCTTCCAATGCATCACCTTTAAATATCATTTTAGGCATGGGTAACTTCCCTAATCTTCTTCAGTAAAGACTGAAGCAAATAATTCATTCAGTCTGCCCCCGAGAGACAAATCCAAATTCCCTGTGGCAAACTTACAAGAGAGGAGCAGCATGGCAAACATAATAAATTAAGTTTGTCATGTTGCTGCGGCCACCACCATATTTGCGACCCACCACATGAAGGAGACCTGCACAGGGGGGTGCACCACTACTGCAACAATGGGGGGGGGGGGAGGCTTCAGCAAATGTTTGCTTGGTGGCCCCTCATTGTCACTAATGCCACTGGTCCAAGCCATGTTATTTTGAATAATGTCATATAGCAGTGCTACTCAATGCAGTCCTCAGGGCAAATCTAAGTCATCGGGTTTTCAGGATTTCCACAATAAATATGCATGAAATAGATTTGCATGCAATGAAGGCAGTACTTGCAAATTTATTTTTGCATGCTCATTAATGGAATACTGAAAATCCGACTGACCTAGGTGTGAGAAGCACTGTCATATGAATGTGAAACATGGAGAATGAAGAAGAAAAGAAGAAAATTGATGCCATCAAATTATGGTGCTGGCAAAAAATAATGTGTATACCATGAACTGTCTGAATAATACAGTAAATCAATCATTAGTAGAGGAAATCAAATCTAAACGTTCCTTAAAAGCTCAGATGACAAGACTTCCATTTTCATACTTTTGACACATCATGCAAAGAAAGAGGTCATGAGAGAAAGACATCATGCTTGGCAAGGTTGAAGGTCAATGTAAAAGAGAAATACTTGCAATGTGATTAATGGATACAATAACAGCAGCTATGGATGTTACTCTGTCATCAATTTGTTGCTTGACTGAAGATCAAACACAGTTTAACGCAACTATCCACAGGGTCATCATGAGTAAACATCAACTAGACAGCACTTAATAACAACAGGAGGAGGAAATGCAAAGGTGACATTGTGAGAATCAAGGGTGAAGGGTAGGAATATGTAGAGGCCGATGAGGATGGAGTAGAGTTATTTGACAAATATTTATATTCTGTGTTCACAAATGAAGGACCAGGAATGGGACCTCAGAAAAAAAACACAAATGGGAATGGAAGGGAGGAAGAACTTGAACTACTTTCACAAAACTGTGTTCATGAGGAGCTAGCTAAACTAAAAGCGGACAAAGAGATGGGGGTCAGATGGGATTTATCTGAGAGTACTGAAATAATTTGATGAAGTACAGTGGCTCCATTTACTGACCTTTTCAATGCTTTAGAGTTAGGAGTGATCTCAGAGGACTGGAAATCAGTGAAAATGGTTCCTGTCTACAAAAGTGGAGGTAAGGAAGAGATTGGTAATTACAAACCAATTAGTCTGAACTCTGTGGTGAACAAATCAATGGAAATGCTACTAAAGTAGAGGATGGTGGTGTTTCTGTAATACAAAGGATTATAGGATCCAAGACAGCATGGCTTTAATAGAGGTAGGTCTTGTCATATGAATCTGACTGATTCTTTTTGACTGAGGGACTAGAGATTTGGATCATGGGAGAGCACTAGATGTGACATACCTAGATTTCAGCAGGTCTTTTGACACCATTCTGCATCAGTGACTTACTGTAGATATAAACTGAGTTCTCTTGGGATGGACCCCATGCCCTTCTCTGCCATTTCCAATTCCAGACTTCATTTATTCCACCTTGCTGCTGCATATATCTGGAACAAACTACCTGAGTCATTATGTTGGGCTCCTTTAGTCCTGTTCAAATCCAGACTAAAAACATACCTCTTTGGGGCTGCTTTGTGATCCTGATTGCTTCTTATGTGTATTTTATCATACTCTAGTCCCCAGTTTTGTGATTTTTTTCTTCTTGATTATATTGTAAGCTCTGATGAGCAGTGATTGGGTCTTACATCTGTATGTACAGCGCTGCATGCACCTTGTAGTGCTATACTAATGATTATTAGTAGTAGTAGTAGTAGTAAAGTGACTGGATAACAAACTGGTTGTGTGGGAGCAGTGCATTTTTTCTAAAAAAAAAAAAAAAAAAAAAGGTTCCGGTACTCATGCAGGGCTCTTCCATTCATACATGAGGATCATGGGTCAGTTTTACCAAGCAATGAAAACAGTGCCAGTACTTCGTTCCACCATGTACCCCCTCAGAAAAGTCCTATATGGAAGGCACCGGAAGGTAGCAGTAAATGGAGTTCACTCTGAAGATAGGGGCATTCCAGGGATGTGCCTCAGGGATTGGTCCTTAGTTCTGTTCTTTTTAACATTTTTGTAAATCATATTGCAGATCGTCTTTCAGGAAAGGTATATGCCTTTGCTGATGATACCAAAATCTGAAACAAGGTAGACACCATGGACGGCATGGATAACATGGGGAGGGATCTTGCAAAGCTTGAAGATTGGTTGAGAATGTGGCAGAAAAGATTTAATGCTAAAAAATGCAGGGTCATGCATTTGGACTGGAAAAACCCAAGGGAGAGGTACGGTACAGGGGAAGAAGTACTTCTGCATATGGAAGAAGAACAGGACCTGGGAGTGATTGTATCAGATTTATTAATTTATTTACTTACTTATTTAATTTAACAAATTTTCTATACCTCCTTATCTTGTATTCAAAGCAGTTAACAAACAAAACAGAACCTTACATAGAAAAGGAGAACTAAACTGGGATATTAACAGGGTCAACAGAACAATATGATTTGAATTACATGGTAAATTTATATCAAAAACTGAATACTGTATTGTCATAGGATATCAGATGATTTTGGTCATTGGTCTTTGTCATACGACATATGGAGATAGACTTAAAGATCTCAATATGTATAGTTTGGAGGAAAGGCGAGAGAAAGCTGATATGATAGAGACATTTAAATACTTCCATAGTATAAATGCATAGAAGGTGATCTATTCCAGTTCAAAGGAAGCTCTGTAATGAGGGGTCATAGTATAAAGATAAAGGGGATAGACTCGAGTAATCTGAGGAAGTAGTTCTTTACGGAAAGGGTGGTAGAATGAGTTAAACAACCTCCCAATGGAAATGGTGAAGATGAGAAATGGATCTGAATTCAAGAAAGCATGGGTCAAATACAGAGGATCTCTGAGGAAGGTGTTTATTTGCTGTTTTTTTGTAATGTTTTCATTTTTTCTCAGCCTCATCATTGGTTGAGATACCAAAAAACAATAACATATCACAGAACAATCTCTAAAGATGTGGGCCGGTTTGAAATTGTTATTATTACTCAAATGGCATGTTTTATTCTTGAAAAAGAAGAAGTGACAGAAAACTAGGAAGGATTTGAAAAATGATATTTGTAGAGGGCTACATTGCAAACAAGTTTTAAAAACTTAGGGCCCAATATTCTTTTGCAACTGCTATGTGCTGCTACGGCGCATAATCGTCACCGCTGAATTTTAACCCCTGGATATTCAATGCCGGGGTCATAGGAGGCCCCAGTATTGAATATCTGTGATTGCTGCACTTCCCACAAGGTCACAGAAGCTAACCAGGCAGAGGCAATATTGAGCCACTGCCAGTTAGCTCCCATGAGTAAAGATAGACCAGCTTTTGCTGGGCCTTTTACCCATAGGTGCTAACCAGGCAGCAGTGCAATATCACTGTTGCCCAGTTAGCGACTGGTGCCATCCCTGGAACGCCCACGACATGGGCCGATGCTAAGCGGTTAGCATCGGGGCAGGTAGCAGCATTAATCATGGATATTCAGTGGTACTAACCATGTTAGTGTCGCTGACTATCCCTGTCAGTGGCATTTACATGGTTTACAGGTCCGTAAACCCCTAGCCGGGTTATGCAGATGTCACTGCTGCATGCCACGATGCTAACTGCTTAGCATCAGGGAGTTCCATGGCTGCTGTGGGGGCGGTATCTGGAGATAACCACGCAGCGATGATATTGATCTGTTGCCCGGTTATCACTAAGCAGCAAACGTCAGGCACAGTAACGGCCTGCCTAACGTTTGCTACTGAAGCTAACTGGGCAGCGGTTGAATATCACTGCTGCACGGTTACCTTCACGGCAATCCGGGCAACCCAGATAATGCCGGGGTGCAGCTATGGCCTCAGCGTTGAATATCTAGGTTTAAAATTCAATGGAGGCTGCTAGCTGCTTTAGCAGCACTAGTGGCAGCCACTGAATATCAGGCCCTTAAAAATGTTAAATTTTCACCACTCTGATAATGCTGCTTCTACACATTAAAGTCCAAGGGGTATGTTTACTAAACTGTTTTAATGTGCGCTCTGACACGTTAGTGTGTGATAAGGCGCCTTATCGCACAATAATGGCTGAAGACGGAGTAAAGGCTCCCTGAGGGCGGGGGAAGGCTTCCCAGGGGCGGAGAGAAGGGGCTCCCTGTACACTAACGCTGTGGATTTTGGGGCTGAACACTAACGCCAGTGAAACCCTGGTGTTACAGTAGATTTAAAGGGAAGAGAAACCATTTACGTCAGCAATGTACGGCAAAGCCAGGGAAACCTACAAAAGGTGATAAATGTGATACATGTGCACAGAACAAAAGGGCAGATAAACATTGAAAATGACCTGAACAAACTGGAAAAAAACCATAACCTAGCTGGGCAATAGTGACATCAATGGGAAACATCAAAAAACACTACCGAGAAAGCTCCAAAAAAAAAGATATCAATTTTGGAAGGGGCTATGCTCTGTCCCCATACAGGGTGAATGATCCCACAGTGAAATAAAACTGATCAGGGCTTTCCCTTCTTACTGGACAGGTTTCCTATGGCATGCATATGTCCCGCAACAGCAGGGTGGGCATGTCAGAATGGGCAACTGGACAGATGCTGGAAAAGGGGACACAGAGGGCTGCAGGCGGCACATGCTGTGGTGCAGCTGGGCCACAGTGCGGACTAGGGTGATGCCTAGGTGGCCCATACGAATGCTGAAACAGCAGAGCAGCCAGACAGCAACTGATGAGGGCCCAACATGGGCACGAATGTGTTTCCCACAGTGTCACAGGGGATAGTACTCAGCAGGTACCCCCAATGGTACAGAACATTTGCTGGCAGTGCTGGGGGGAAGCGTGGACATCTATGCAGGCACCCCCTACCCCAGAACCCGCACCATAGGCAGCCGCCTACCCGCACACTGGATGGCCCAAGACTGCACACGACCAGCACCACCAGCAGAAGGGCATGTCAGCATGGTGACAGAGGGGTACTGGTGGTGGAGGGGGCAGTGGCTGCTGCCCACAGCAGACCATGGCCCAGCCCTGTTTAGGTGGGTGCAGTGCACTGCAACAGACAGGCTCTGTCTGACAGTCATTTTATTTATTTATTTATTTAACAGTATTTCTAAACCACCTTATCTTATTAATCAAGGTGGTATCACAGCAAACAATCAGGTAAAGTGAGTGTGTTATACATGCAGTGAGGGTGAAACTTAGTTGGGTGTATGTTGTATTGTGTGCGAGATTAGTTTGAGCTATGTACAATGTGAGCTATATACAGTGGTATCTCCAGGGAATGGACTGTCTCTGTGGCAACATGGTGGTACAGGCCACCCAGCCAGTGTGTTCAGGAGCAGAAGTTCAAGTCCCAGCTGTGGTTCCTGCCAACCCAGTTCCCATTTTTTACCCACTACTAAAATGCGGTAATACAGACAGAACCTTTAGTGCAGATAACGTAAACATGCCCAAAACGCCTACATTTTACCCTACAGAGCACAGACACCATAAACATGCGCATTACCTAGAGCAGAGTCTCCCAAAAGCAGTCCTGGAGGGCCAAACACCATTCAGGTGCCATGCTGTCTCCAATAACTATGGCTGTGCTGTAATCACAGTGCTGTAATCTTCAGTGCTGTAATCTTCAGCACTGTAATCACAGTGCTGTAATCTTCAGTGCTGTAATCACAGTGCCGTAATCTTCATGTGCAGTGCATCATGGGTACGAGTGGATTAACCCTATCCTGGTAACCACAGCAGACAGTTTGTGTGGTGACCTGCAGTCCTTCTGTAGCCAGCCAGGGGCCTTGTTCAGAGCTGTAGCCCACTGGTTACTTCACTGCTTATAGAGCCAAAGGTTGTGGGTTTGATTCCACAATGGGGTTGTTTATTGGAGCTATCTGGGGCAATTTCTTTTTTTAATTTAAATTAGTACTGCCAGCAAAAACACCCTCACAGTGCTATAACCTTAAGGTGCCTTATAAGGCGCCTTATGGGGCACCTGAGGATTACAGCACTGTGAGGGTGTTTTTGCTGGCAGTACTAATTTAAATTAAAAAAAGAAACTGCCCACCCCAATAACAGACCCCACTGTGGGATCAAACACACAACCTTCAGCTCTACAAGCAGTGAAGCAACCAGTGGGCTACAGCTCTGAACAAACCCCTGACTGGCTACAGAAGGACTGCAGGTCACCACACAAACTGTCTGCTGTGGTTACCAGGATAGGGTTAATCCACCTGTACCCATGATGCACTGCACATGAAGATTACAGCACTGTGAGGGTGTTTTTGCTGGCAGCACTGCTTTAAAGTAAAAAGGAAAATGCCTCCAGCAGCACTGCTTTAAAGTAAAAAGGAAAATGCCTCTAGCAGCACTGCTTTATAGTAAAGGGTAATGCCTCAGTCAGCCTTACTCATTAACCCCACTGGGGGATCAAACTCATGATACCTGGTTCAGCAGTCAATGTATTAACCATTGTGCTACCCCTCTCTTGCTGTGCTTGTTGGTCAGCACGCCTACTTCAGGCTAACGTGCATTGACGTGCCACAGCTCCCTTTATCACACGGTAACCAGAAATGCTACGTTAAGACCAACACACCCAATGCTTATATGGCATCCTGCACACTAACACCGGCTGCACATTAAGACTGCTTAGTAAACATAACCCCAAATGTATGATCCTTTTCAGGCAATTAGCAGGACAGATTCCAGTGTTTGCATTTCAGCCATGATCCTTGCAATTTAGGGGCATGTTTACTAAACTGCGTTAACGTAGCAGCGGCTACGTTAAGGCACATTATGTAACGTTAAGGCGCGTTAATGTAACGTTAAGGTGCATTAAAGTAACGTTAATGCGCCTTAACATTCCATAACGCACCTTAACGTTCCCGGCCACGGTAAGTCCCACAGAGGGTGGAGAGAGGGCGGAGAGAAGGGGTCAATGGGCAGGGAGTGGGCAGGGAGTGGGCGGGGAGAGGCCCCTTCCACACTAACATGGCAAAATGAAGGGCTGAATTCTAATGCAACTGAAAACCTGGCGTTAGCACACATTTGCAAGAGAGAGAAACTATTTCAGTGTCAGCAATGAACAGCATAGGCAGGGAGCCCAAGAAGGTGATAGTAGTGCTCCATTTGCAGCAACAGCATAGTGCTCAGGTATGAAAGGCCACTATGGTGATGGTACAAATGGGGCATGGGGGCTGCAAGCGGGACATGCAGTGGGGGCTACTGGGGCACAGGGTGGACTAGGTGGTTGCTGAGGTGGCACATAGGAATGCAGAAAATGGAAACCAGCAAGATAGCAACTGACCAGGGTCAGACATGCCCATGAGTCTGTGTCCCACAGTGTCCCATCCAGGAGACATTACCCAGCAGGTACCCCAAGGGGCACATAACATTGACAGGTGGTGCCGGGGGAAGGTGGAATCTATGTAGGCACCCCTACCCCAGAACCCACACCTTAGGCAGCAGCCTACCTGCCCCCTGGATGGCCTGGGATGGTGCACCACCGGCACCGACAGCATATGGTCATGGTGGCATGACAGAGGGGGTGGGTGATTGTGCTGGAGGGAGTAGTGGCACTTCTCTACAGTGGACCTAGGTCATGCCCTGTACCAGTACATGGTGTGCAGTGCAATAGAAGAGGTATGGCCGAGGAATGTAAGGGTAGCCCCAGGGACCACTATGTTGCTGTGACAACAGTATGGTGCAATACACCCAGCTAGCATGTCCACAAGCAGAGGGTCAGAGGTTCAGGTCCCATCTGTGGATCCTGCAGAGCATCTCCCCATAGTTTTAGCCCACAATGCAGCCACAACAACAATATGGACAAACCCCAATGCAGTGGTGCACACACTCACAAGGGCTCCACTATCCACAGCTTCATGGAGTGTCAGGCTGTTGGCCCCAGCACAGAGCTGTAGTAATCACCAGAGCACTACTACTACCCCCTGCACAGATGAGCAATGTCAGCACTGTGATCAGGACCAGTGCGGCGGGTAGAGTTGTCAACCACCTCCATCTCTGCACAATGCTGAGATAGGTGTGGGAGTGTGCGTATGTCTCTCCATTGTTTTGTGTCTGCCAACACCTCACTGAGCCCATATTGCTCACACTGCTTCCAGTGTTAGCCTGCAAATGTGCATAATGAGGAGCAAGGTATTGTGGGTATGGCCCAGACAGGGCGGATTGGCCAGGATGTATCTGCACAGGGTGGAGGGCAATGGCTGAGACACTGTAGTGCTCGACCAGCACCTTCATGGAGAGGGTGGCCACAGCATGTCACGCTGGAGGGGGGCACTCTCACTCTGACCAAGTAGTGACCATGGCATGTCTATGTTCCCAAATTAATATGAATAAAATACAGTCTCTAAAATGCTTGTATGCAAATGCTAGAAGTCTACAAAACAAGATGGGAGAGTTAGAATATATAGCACTAAACGAGAGGTTAGATATGATTGGAATATCAGAGACATGGTGGAAGGAGGACAACCAGTGGGACACTGTGATACCTGGGTACAAACTATATCGAAATGATAGAGCTGATCAAATTGGTGGAGGGGTTGCGTTCTATGTTAGAGAGGGCATTGAATCAGAAAGGATTAAAGTTTTGCAAGAAACAAAATTTGCTGTAGAATCTCTATGGATTGAAATTCCATGTAAAAAGGGGAAGGCGATGGCAGTGGGGGTGTACTATCGTCCGCCTGGCCAGAATGAACAAATGGATGATGAAATGCTCAAAGAAATCAAGGAAGCTAGCAAAAGTTACAGTGCAGTAATAATAATGGGTGATTTCAATTACCCCGGCATCGACTGGGTCAGTGTCACAACAGGACATGCTAGGGAGATAAAGTTCCTAGATGAAATAAATGACTGCTTCTTGGAGCAGCTGGTTCATGAACCGACCAGAGGGGAAGCAATATTAGACCTAGTCCTTAGTGGAACACCAGATGTAGTGCAAGAGATAAGGGTGTTGGGGCCACTTGGCAATAGTGATCATAGCATGATCGCCTTTGATTTAATTAGTGGAGGAGGGATAGTAAGGAAATCCACAGTACTACCCTTTAACTTTCGAAAGGGAGACTATGATAGAATGAGGAAAACAGTTAAGAAAAAACTAAAAGGAGCAGTTGCAAAGGTTAAAGACGTACATCAAGCTTGGGTGTTGTTGAAAAATACTATCTTGGAAGCCCAGACCAGCTGTATTCCACGCTTTAAGAAAAGTGGAAGGAAGTCTAAAAAATTGCCAGCATGGTTTAAAGCTGAGGTCAGAGAGGCTGTTGTTGCCAAAAAAGCATCTTTCAAGAAATGGAAAAAAGAGCCAAATGATGAAACCTGGAAACAGCACAAGCACTGGCAAGTCAAATGCAAGGCATTGATAAGGCAGGCAAAGAGAGAATTTGAGAAGAAGCTTGCTGCGGAAGCAAAAACGCGAAATAAAGACCTTTTCAAGTACATTCGTAGCAAAAAACCCGTGAGAGAGTCAGTTGGTCCATTAGATGATAAAGGGGTTAAAGGAGCACTAAGAGGCGACAAGGCGATAGCGGAGAGACTGAATGAATTCTTTGCTTCGGTCTTTACTGAGGAAGATGTAGGGATGTTACCCACGACTGAAGTGGTATTTAAAGGTGTGGAAGAATTGAAGGAAATATCGATACATCGGGAAGATGTCTTACAACTATTAGATAAACTGAAGAGTAGCAAATCACCTGGGCCGGATGGTATACATCCAAGGGTGTTGAAAGAACTGAAATTTGAGATTGCAGACCTGCTATCAGTAATCTGTGAACTATCATTAAAATCATCTCTAATACCTGAGGATTGGAGGATCGCCAATGTAACACCAATTTTTAAAAAGGGTTCGAGGGGTGATCCGGGAAACTACAGACCGGTGAGCCTGACATCAGTACCGGGAAAAATGGTAGAAACCATCATAAAGAATAAAATTACTCAGCATATAGATAGTCATGACCTAATGGGAGACAGCCAACATGGCTTTAGACAAGGAAGATCTTGTCTTACTAATCTGTTATGTTTTTTTGAAGGAGTGAATAAACAGGTGGACAAAGGTGAGTCGGTTGATATTGTGTATCTGGACTTTCAGAAAGCCTTTGACAAGGTCCCTCATGAGAGACTTTTGGCAAAACTAACAAGTCATGGGAAAGGAGGCAGTGTATTATTATGAATCAGGAACTGGTTAAAAGATAGAAAGCAGAGGGTAGGGCTAAATGGCCAATTTTCCCAATGGAGAAAGGTGAATAGTGGTGTACCCCAGGGATCTGTGCTGGGTCCGCTGCTTTTTGACATATTCATAAATGACCTGGAAAGTGGAATAACGAGTGAGGTTATCAAATTTGCTGATGACACAAAACTATTTAAAGTTGTTAAAACCCATGAGGATTGTGGAAAATTGCAAGAGGATCTTGATAAATTGGAAGACTGGGCATCAAAATGGCAGATGGAATTTAATGTGGAGAAGTGCAAGGTTATGCACCTAGGGAAGAACAACCCAAACTATGGTTACACGATGCAAGGTTCCACATTAGGAACCACCACCCAAGAAAAAGATTTAGGCGTCCTTGTGGATACCATGTTAAAACCCTCGGCCCAGTGTGCAGCGGCGGCCAAGAGAGCAAATAGAATGCTAGGTATGATAAGGAAAGGAATGGAAAATAAAACAAAAGATATTATAATGCCTCTATATCGTTCCATGGTGAGACCGCACCTTGAATATTGTGTGCAATTCTGGTCGCCGTATCTTAAAAAGGATATAGCGATTTTAGAAAAGGTTCAGAGAAGAGCCACCAAAATGGTAAAGGGGATGGAAGGCTACTCCTATGAAGAAAGGCTAAAAAGGTTGGGGCTCTTTAACCTGGAAAAGAGACGGCTGAGGGGAGATATGATAGAAGTCTATAAATTAATGAACGGAGTGGAACGGGTAAACGTAGATCGATTGTTTACCTTATCAGAATATAGAAAGACTAGGGGACATGCAATGAAGCTACAGGGTAAACTATTTAAGACTAATAAAAGAAAATATTTTTTCACTCAACGTGTAATCAAACTCTGGAATTTATTACCGGAGGATGTAGTAAAGGCTGTTAGTGTAGCTGGGTTTAAAAAAGGTTTGGACAAGTTCCTGGAGGAAAGGTCCATAAACCATTATTAAGAAGGGACCCAGGATATCAATGCTTGAACCAATACAAGCATTGTGGAACCTGTGTCCCTTGGGGAAACTGCTAGGTACGTATGACCTAGATTGGCCACTGTTGGAAACAGAATACTGGGCTTGATGGACCTTGGTCTGACCCAGTATGGCATATCTTATGTTCTTATGTTCTTATGTTCATAGTGCCACATATTATTTGTTTCCAGTACTACCTGTGTGTTTCCAGTTCTGGGGCCCAATCACTGGGATAGCTGCTTGGTGTCTGTGCTGTACATCCCACCTCTGGGTGCACAGGTTCCCCTATGAGCATGCACTATGGACTGGTTAGTGGACTGTCTGCAGTTCACCTGTGCATGGTGGGAACACCTTGTAGGATGCTGCAGGTGCAGTCTGACTGTGCTGTCTGTTGATGAATGGCAGACCGTGGCATGGGGTAGTTGCGCCTTCCCCTGCCTACCCCAAGCATCACTGCTGGTCTGTAATAGTCATCCACCAGCAGGACTCTGGTTGCTGGTACTACAGCCGTTCTGCAGGGTGCAGGCACCTGTCCCACCACACCCTCATTTAAAAAATTGGTGATTGAGGCCCCTTGGGATATATAGTGCATACCACTTAGACCCATAGTGGCAGTGCTACATCGCCCTCATGCGAGTCTAGACACCCCACTGCCCTAATAACAGGTAACCATGGCAGCCAGACCTTAACACCGGGTACGCATTAATATGGGTGGTGTCTGTTCCCCCAGGGCCACATGTGACTGCAGAACACAGCTAGAACAGATATACCTTCAGTTGCACTGCTGGGGACACCTGTCACGCACTAGCAGTGCTGGGAATGTGTAGCAGGACCTATCTCTAGCACCACATGTACTGTGGACCTAATGCTGGGTGCCCATCCTATCCCTCAGGGTGCACACAGAACCTGCACAATGGCATGGTCTGTAGCTACTCTGTGCCAGTATCACGCACTGTCAGTTCGTCTTACCACACTGCAGTACTGGAGAGGTGCAGACCCCATTTGGTGGTTAGCTGTAAGCCGCTGTTCTGCATGTGCAATGCATCATGGGTGCTGGTGGGGTTACCCTATCCTGGCACACAGAGCAGACGGTTTGTGTGGTGACCTGAAGTCCTTCTGTACCCAGCCATTGCTATGCAACTAGATATAGAGGTATAACCTACTAGTTAGTACACTGATGTTCTAGGTGGAGGTCATGGGTTTGATTCCTCGTTGTTCCCTCCTGTCCAAGGCAGATATTTTGCTTGCCTGTGCCAGTCATATCTTTGCAGATCCGTGCTGCCAGCCCATAGTGCCCTCACCACAGTTGCCAACAATCCTTATAAGGCGTTATAAGGCTCCTAATTAGGTACAGTACAAGGCACATTACAGGGCACCTTATTAGACACGTTATAAGGCACGTTACAGGGCACCTTATTAGGCACAGTACAAGGCATGTTAAGGCACGTGTCTTGTACTGTGCCTAATAAGGTGCCTTGTCACATGCCTTATAATGTGCCTTATAACACGTGTTACCTGACACAGCTTGCTATAATGATGCTCCGCCCAGGCCTTTATATGGGCATCTGTACCTTTACCGAGGAAACTAATGCGAATGACATTACCTCAGTTTAGTAAACATGCCCCTTAGAGTTACTATGTGGCTGCAGACAAAAACAGACAACCATCAACACTTTTGTTTGCATTTAGGATTAAGGTATTCAAAATATCCTACTCAAGCTTGAAATGAGGAGTTTTTTTTAAATGCAGGGGGAAGAGAGCAAGATGTAATAATTTAGCAGGTCTTTGTGCAATAGATTTATGCAATCACAAAACAGGGAGCATGAAATCAAAGAAAACCATATTAGCTCTTCTGATTGTTCAGTGCATCCAGTAGTACATTTTAATTGCATTTATTACCAGGGCAAATGAAATCCATTTCACTTTAATGCAAACAGTCATTTTTTCTTTATTGAAGTGCCTAAGGTGCAGAAAACAGAAGAACTGAATAGCAAGAAGGAATTCCTTGGTGAAGCAACAATGTTTACCCTGTCAGATTGCTATTTATCTCAGGAGTTGGGTTCATGCAATAATGAAAAGAGAGTATTTGCATCAAAAAAGCCTCAGCTGCCTATCTGCTGACATTAGTTCTAATGGAAATGAAGCAATGCAATGCGCACAGTCCATAAATATGTAGTGTCATCCTTTAAAAGTGGATGAATTGAAAGCCATGGGGATGCCCGCCTGAGCTCTGCTTGCGACTGCCCACCACTGCAGCAGCCCACTATGTTTTAATGAATGAGATGGCATCATAATTTGCCATGGGACAAATTCATTTGAATTGCTGAGCCTGTGACTGCAAGGCTCGGCTCTTTATGCATTCACCCCCATTGTGCTCTCTGCTATCTGTTTTCTTAACATTACTTTTAGAGAGAGGCTGGTATCTGAAAACAAATTGCAAAGGGAACATCAGTGCTTTAATTATTTAGCATTTATGAAGACTCTAATGAGGAGTATTAGAAAAAAAATGTAAAATATATATCACTATTGTTTATTTCAGGTGTGTTTTTATCATTTTCAATAAGAAAATTCATCAATGTATTGTAGTTTAGTAAAGTTGCTAGAAAAATACATTGATGATAAATTGGGTAATCAAAATTTGGGCATGCCTAACAGTGGAGGTGGTGGAAATGAGAACTGTAGCTGACTTCAAGAAAGCATGGGATAAATACAGAGGACCTCTGAAGAAAAGGAAGGGATTGTAGAGCTCAATAATTCTTATGAATGGGCAGACTGGATAGGCCATATGATCTTTATCTGCTATTGTTTTCTCTGTTTCTGTATTTTTATGTTTCTATGTTGTGATCTTGATTTAATTCATCAACACCATGAATATGCTCTGGCCGGCATTCTGAAATCCAGGGTGGTCGTCCAACCCACACTCAGCCCCAGACACGATCCAGGTCCAAGCGCTCCCTACACGTACACAGCATGTGTGCGGGGAGCACTGGACAGGAGCGGGAGGGGGCAGAACAGAGGCAGAGCAGGGAAGTGGCAAGGTGCCTGGACGAACAGGGCCTATTCAGGTCAGAGCCCTATACATCCACTGGCACACAGCTGCATGCATAGCTTATTCAACCACAAAGGTGGAATAAGTTCTGGGTGTCACCCGCAATGCACACCGCACTCCCCCGCAACACCAGCATCTGGCCACACTGTGCCCCTGCAGCCATGATCTGGGCCATTGGAGCCTCCGGTGCTGACTGGATTGTGGTCTGCAGGGGCGGACATTGGCCATGGCATTCCGAGCCATCAAGATAGATGGCTCATTGCCATGGCACCAGAAAGCCACGGCTTCTGTGCCCCAGCCATGACGTTATAGCATCAGGATGGGTATTTCCTCGTATGCCGATCTTGTCAGTATATGGGGAGTGCTCAGATGTCCAAGTTCCTGATTCTACCACTGCAGGTATGTCCGGGTCCCTCGTTGGCAGAATTGGGTCCATCTCCTGCATGTCTGGTTTTTGCATGGCCAATGCGGCCATACGTGCGGGAACCAGAATATGACTCTTTGTGTCTTGCAGAGACCTGGGGTCAGGGCCTGGGCAGGAGCAAGCTGGTATTTGTTTTTGTTTTTTTTTTTATTTTAAGACTATAATGGACATATTTTATAAACTGTGCTGGCTGTTAGCATGTGCTTCAGAGCTATGTTAACCAGCAGGCATGGACTAACAACATGCACGCTGAACAAACAGCACATGCTTAATTACACGCTATCTGCATAGTGTGTGCAGAAAAGGAAATGTGTAAGGTAGAAGTGGAGAGTGGGCGTGACTGCACATAGTGGTTAGTGTGCGAGTGCGTAATACACATTCACTGTCAATTTTACAGTTAGTGCAGATACACTTAGCACAACTCAATGGGTGGCATTAAGTACATCCATTTTAAACACAAATGCTGCCAGCATACATTAGTGTTCAAATCAGTACAGTATCTGCTGGGGCATGCTGCACATGCTCCCAAATAGTTGGCACACTACTTTTGCATGTACCGCACATTGATTTCTACTCTTGCTGTGCCATACCTGCAAAACCTTAGTGCAGCTTTGTAAATATGCTCCTAAAAAAATCCATAATTAAGAGGAATTCATTTGAAACCTCTAATGCAAGCTGTTCCTTTCCTGCTTCCTAAATTAAAGAGAAATCAGTTGAAAACCCCTTAAAGCAAGTTGTTCTTTGCCTACTTAGAGCCTACTTAAGAGAAATTAGTCTAAAACCACTAAAGCAAGCTGATCTTTGTCTGCTTAGAACTACCTAAGTCTAACAGAAATTAATTTAAAACCTCTAAATCAAGTTGCTTTTTGCCCACTTTGAGCTTACCTAAATCTAGCAGAAATTAATTTTAAACCTCTAAAGCAAAATGTCAACTATTTTTGCTTTTTTAATTAAATCAAAACAAGCTTTTCCAAGTAAACTCACAATCCTCTATCCCAAGCTTTAAGACTTCATGTTTGCCTGCTTAGAGCTGCCTATGCTGGAATTCATCTCCCTGGAGCCCTGAAGCAATCCTGATTTGGTCATCTGCAGCTCTTAGAAAGGCCATCCTTGAGAAGAGGTAAAAGACCGAGAGCCCCAGGTGTTCCATGCTTGCCCCACCCTTACTTCCTACCTCCATCACATTCAGTTGCTCTCCTTCTCTGTCTACCCACTTCAAAGGAATGAGAACTAGGGTAGCATGCCTTGTGTGCCCCACCCTGACAGCCACCTTGAGATGAAGACTCTTGGACCTGAGTGCCATCTCTGTCCTACCATTCCTCAGAGGGCTAAGGGAAGGTAGTATCACTTGGATGTATACTATACCAACTGTGGGTGAAGTGCAACATCCATCTCTACCAAATCCATTACACTCCCCCTCTTCTATATTTTTGTGAAGGGAGAAACCAGGGAGCCAGGAAATGATATATCCTTGCTGTCCCATGGCTAGTAAGACCACTCAGATATTGAAGGAGCCTTATTCTCTTTCCCCATTGAGTCTTCAACACACCTCTCCCACACAGAACCTTCAGCCATGTGTAAGGGAAGGAAGGGAGGGAGATCCCCAAGGCTTGTCTCCAGGGTCTCTCCATTTGGTCCATCAGAATAAGAACATAAGAAAAACCATACTGAGTCAGAACAAGATCCATCAAGCCTAGTATCTTGTTTCTAACAGTGGCCAATCCAGGGCACAGGTCCAACAATGTTTGTCAAAGGGTAAGCAGTGGATTTTACGGGTCCCCTTTAATAATGGTTTATGGACCTTTGAAATTTGTCCAAGACTTTTTTAAACTCAGCAACACTAACAGCTTTTACTACTTTCTCCGGTAACGAATTCCAGAGTTTGATTATGCGTTGAGTGAAAAAAATGTTTTCTCTTATTAGCCTTTAATGAGTTACATTGTAGCTTCATTGCATGTCCTCTAGTCTTTCTACTTTTTTATAGTGTAAACAACCAATCTATGTTTATCCATTCCGTTCCATTCATCAATTTATAGACCTCTATAATATTCTCTTTCAGCCGTCTCTTTTCCAAGTTGAAAAAAAACTAACCTTTTAAGTCTCTCCTCATAGGGGTATCCTTCCATCCTCTTTACCATATTTGTTGCTCTTCTCAGTACCTTCTCTAATTCTGCTATATCTTTTTTAAGATATGGTGACCAGAACTGCACACAATATTCAAGGTGCGGTTACAACATGGAATTATATAGAGGCTTTATAATATTGTTGTTATTGTTAAGTGCGTCTAGTAGGTGTCAACTCCTCGCGACCCTCTGGATAGTTGACCTAAACTTTGTTCGGTCTTCAGCCAAGCGGCTCATTGTTCATAGAGTGGTATCCATAGCTGCTGTTATTGTATCGACCCATCTCATTGCCGGCCTTCCTCTTTTACGGTGACCTTCTACCTTGCCAAGCATTATGTCTTTCTCCAATGACCTCTCTCTTTGCATGATATGTCCAATGTATGAAAGTCAAAGTTTTGTCATCTGAGTTTCTAAGAAAAGCTTAGGTTTGATCTCCTCTAGTACTGACTGGTTTGTTCTTCGAAAAGTCCACAGTATACACAGAATTCATCGCCAGTATCATAATTCAAAGGCATCAATTTTCTTCTTGTCTATCTTTTTCACTGTCCAACTTTTGCATCCATATGCCATTATGGAAAATACCATGGCCTGGACAAGTCTAATTTTTGTATGGAGGGAGGCATCTCTGCTCTTGAGGATCTTGTCTAGGTCCTTCATAGCCATTCTACCAACAGCAATACGTCATCAGTTTTCTTGACAGCTAGTCCTTTCTTTATTGATTGTTGATCCAAGTAAGTTAAAGTTGTCAACTATTTCAATTTCTTATCCATAAATGATGAACTTATTGATTTTGCCAGTTTTCAGGATCTTTGTCTTCTTAACATTAAGGTGCCAACCCATTTTAAGACTATATTCCTTGATCTTGAGATGCAAATGTTTCAAATCATCTTCACTTTCAGCCAGTAATGTGGTATTATCAGCATAGCGAAGGTTGTTGAGTCTTCAACCAATTTTCAGACCTCGGTTGTCTTCAGACAGTCCTGCTTCTCTGATGCTTTGTTCTGCATATAAATTAAAGAGGTAGGGGGAAAGTATGCAGCCTTGTCATACGCCTTTGCTGATTTTAAACCATTCTGTTTCTCCTAGTTCCATTTGAACTGTTGCTTCTTCATCAATGTAAAGGTTGTGGAAGAGAATGATCAGGTGTTCTGGAATGCCCATGATTCTTAATGTGGCCCAGAGTTTCTAATGGTTTACACAGTCAAAAGCCCTGCTGTAGTCAATAAAACACATGGATATCCTTTTGGTATTCTTCTGTCTTTTCAAGGATCCATCTCACATCTGTGATAATGTCTCTCGTTCCTCGCCCTTTCCTGAACCCTGCTTGCATTTCAGGCAGTTCTCGTTCCAGGTATGGTTGTAGTCTCTTCTGAATGATCTTGAGTAGAATTTTGCTGACATGTGGGAAGAGAACAATTGTGTGATAATTTCCACAGTCTATCAGGTCATTTTTCTTCAGTATTGGTATAAATACATATCTTTTTCAGCCAGTTGGCCATGAACTTGTCTTACAAATTTCCTGGCAGAGCCTTGTAAGTATGGTAACAACTTCATCTGATTGTTGTAATACAGTGACAGAATGGGAATGCCAATGGGAATAACATCAATGGGAATGCCATCAATGCCATCAATGAGAATGCCATCAATGCCTGTGCTTTGTTCTTTGATAAGGCTTCAATGCTGCTTCGACTTCTTCTTTCATCACCAATGTTTTTTGATCATAAGGTACAGATTTAAATGGCTGTTGGTTGATCTTTATCATATAAAAGCTCTGTATATTCTTTCTACCTTTTCTTGATCTTCTCAGCATCATTCAACATGGATCCTTGAGCATCTTGTAGCATTCCAATTTAAGGCTGGAAATTTTTCTTTAACTCTTGTAGCTTTAGAAAAGCCGATCTTGTTCTTCATCTAAAAGCTTCTGATTCAATTTCCTTGCATGTGTTATTGTAGTACTTCTCCTTGTCTTGTCTTGCTGCACGTTGGAAATCTATGAGTTCTGTGATTGTCTCTCTTTAGCTTCTCTACGTTTCTGGACAATTTTCAGAGTTTCTTCAGTCAACCATTTGGCCATTTTTGCTTTTTCACCTGATGTAGAAAATTTTCACTTTCTTCCAATACAACCTTCTTGATGTCATCCCATAACTCTTCTGGAACTCTGTGATTTGTATCTAAAGCAGCAAATTGGCTTTATAATATCCTTGGTTGTATTCTCCATTCCTTTATGATTCCTAGCATTCTATTTGCTTTCTTGGCCACTGTTGCACACTGGGCAGAGGGTTTCAACATATTATCCATGATGATACATAAATCTTTTTCCTGGGTGGTGATTTCTAAGGTGATGCCTTGCATTGTGTAACCAAAGTTGAGTTGTTCTTTCCTAGGTGCATAACTTTGCATTTGTCCACATTAAATTTCATCTGCCATTTGTAACATAGTAACATAGTAGATGACGCAGATAAAGTATGGTCCATCTAGTCTGCCCAGCAAGGCAGCAAGAGTAGATACGTCTGCCACTCCATTCAGGTCCTCCCTCCCCATGCCTTTGTTTAGGGGTGTACCCACCGCTCTGTGTAGGTCACCCCTGAGATATAAGAGATAATTAAGTTGATTTTGATTTTATTCTGTTGCTATAAAAGGATCCACTGTGTCTGTCCCATGCCATTTTGAATTCTGTCACTGTATTTGTCCCCACCACTTCCATCGGAAGGTATTCCAAGCATCCCCCACCCTTTCAATGAAAACTTTGTTTATAGGTCCTCTCACAATTTTTCATAATTATCCTGTGTTTTAATAACTTTGAATAATTTTGTGTGATCTGAAAATTTGATCACCTCACTTGTTATTCCCATTTCCAGGTCATTTATGAAAATGTTAAAAAGCTGCAGGCCCAGCACTGATCCCTGTGGTACTCCACTGTTCACCATTGAGAAAATTGGCCATTTAGCTCTACTTTCTGCTTTATATCTTTTAACCAGTTCCTGATGCACAATAGTACACTGCCTCCAATCCTATGACTTTTTTATTTCATCGAAGATTTTCTGAAAATGTAGATACACTATATCATCCGGCTTACTCTGGTCTACCTGTTTATTCACACCTTCAAAAAAATATGACAGATTAGTATGACAAGACTTTCCTTGGCTAAATCCGTGTTGGCTTTCTCCCATTAAACCATGACTATCTACATGTTCAATAATTGTATTCTTTATAATGCTGCCATATTGCCCTGTACTGATGTCAGTATCACCGGTTTGTAGTTTCCTGGATCACCCCTGGAATCCTTTTTTAAAAACTGGCGTTACATAGGCCATTCCCCAATCTACTGATAATACAGATGATGTTTCTCTGCTGTGAATTTTGATGCTTCTGGGGTGCAACTGGGAAAACCAGTGGCCTTGGAAGATACGGGTCCAAGAGTGTCTTGATACTAACATAGTAACAATAGTTTAGTATTTTGGTAAATGATGGCAGATAAAGACCGGTATGGTCAATTTGGTCTGCCCAGTAAGGTAGCTAAAGATGTAGATTTGCACCTGCCACTCTGTGCAGATTACTTCCCCTCTATGCTTTTGCTTAAGGTTGTACCTGCCACTCCAGGCAGGTTACCTCTCTCTGGTTATATGTGTGCTTTGATTCCATTCTCTTGTAACATAGTGATCCTCTTTGTCTGTTACTGTTTTTGCTCCCACCACCTCCTTCGGGAGGGCATTCCAGGCATTCAACACCCTTTCCATGAAAAAGTATTTTCTGATGTTGCTTTTAATTTTACCTCCTTGTAGCTTCATTTCATGTCTTTAGATCTACAGCTTACCTGTCTCTGAAAATGGTTTATTTATTAACACCATACACGTATACAGTGTCCTCCTACACAGCACTTGGCAGTAAACATGGAACCTAATTCCATGCGTGTACTCACAGAAAATGTCATGTCCCTAGCCATGGAAGCTCTAAACCTGGCCAGTGCACTCTCCCATGCTACATCCTTATGACTGTCACACTCTGTGTCCATGGGGAGCCAGTGAGGCTGTCATGCAGGCCCTCTGATGTAACACATGCAGAAAATGAGTAGGCTCGCATAGCTTCTGGCCATGTGAACAGTGACTTTGGTCAGCAATGCCACCTACGAAGGGAACATACTAAACATGAATGGTACTGTTCCCCACACCCTTACCCCCACCCCAATATTCACCTCCAGGCACTGCCCTCACATATGGTGGTGGGCGATGCAGAGACCAACATGACATTCTGTGCCACATTTCAGCTGCTGGAAGTGTGCATGCATCATTCAGAGGTCAGTGTTCCACTGTCCCAATCAGGCACACAGGTGCATTTGGACTCTCATTTGGGGTAATAGGTAATGTACTGCTGGCTGCTTTGGCCAACGAGCAGTAGACAGTGTTGAGGTGGTGTTTCTTGTGTGTGAACTTGCCTGATATGTACCTCCCTGTATGTATATACACTGCATGGAGCAATGAGTCCCCTCGCTTGCACTCTGCAAATGCAGCATGGGACAAGAGTAACGTGCATGCAGGCAAACGCAGACTCCTGTCAGTGTCATCAACTAAGTGAATGGATTGGACATTCACAGAGGCCAGCCCTCCCCCTGAGCCTAGTTCCCTATAGGTTGAAGCTGCGCCAGGTGGACTAACATTGTTGCCATGGATACAGATTTTGTGGTAGTTAGCATTAATCTGGCCTCTCACCTGTGTAAATTGATGTGCCCTGAGGCCTGGAGACTGAGTCAGAGGTGAGGATTGCAACACACACGCGTGTGCCCCCCCCCCCCCCTGTTCACTCCAGTCAAAGCAGCAGACAATTTTGGAGCTGCACAACAATGTCATGTTGAGAGGTAAGTATAGGGGAATGCTGTGGGGATGGGGCTTGGTGGATAGTGTAACTGGGAATGCATTACAGCGCAAAGCCACGGGTTGCAACTACTTACTGCAAGCTAACCTTCTGCTTGTAAATGGTGTTTCACACAGTATGTGGGGTAGCTGTATAGCTGACCTGCAGCATATTTTATGTACAGCCATAAAGCCTGGGCACAACATGCATTGCTGAGGCTCACACTACTCTGGAGACACACACACACACACACACACATGACCCCACTGTCCAAAAGCAGTGCAGGTTGGCATTGTTACCTGCCCCTTAGGCCTCCTTTGATGTTCCACCATTGTCAACACCTTCTCAGTGTGTAGGCACTATTAGCACGTTTTGCAATTCTCAGGCGCTGTCAACGCCTGCTCAATGTGCTAGTGCTGTTAGTGTGCTCTGCCATCTAGTCATGAGTAGTGAAGCTTCTCAGTGTGGCAGCTGAGTGTGTGGACTCTTTCTGGACGAAATGATAATGGTTGAACATGCTGAATGGTCTGGAAATGTAGGATAAAATTAACACATCTGGATATACAATTCCTGATCCACTGGATGCATCTTAAACCTATGACCCTTCTGTCATACACACACTTACCATGTGGTTGGAGCCACAGAGCAGCAGTATGGATTTATCAATCCATGGGTATATATGTGGCCATTGTCAGGATGCATGCGGGCATTTGATGGGGTATGCCTACATATGCTTAGATCTCTGCAGGCTCTATGCCATACTTGTCTGAAAAGGAATGTTCGGCAGATGTGGGACAGGGACATCTTGTTATGTCTGTATATTGCACTGCCTTGCTATGCTGCTAGTTCAACTGACATTCATGTCTTACATTTGGGATCTGTCCAGTCACAGGAGCATGCCAGTATACCTGAACACACACTTTCCAGACCATGGGTGTACTAGCAGAATGACCACTGTTCCCATTTTCTGGTATGTGCTTGTGGGGGTGTCTTGGCATGATCTCATATGCTCCAGACCAACATAGTTTATTTGGTTTTACATGTGGCTCAGATGGTTGTAACTGACTCAATATTTAGTAGTGGAGGTGTCACAGGTTCACACACAGATTGTGGTCATCATTGGCCAGGGTGGGGGCATTCTTCCTCTGACATGGGCTGTTATCATATTGCATAGTATTCCTACCTCAGTGGCATATTTTCCCGCTCACATGCACATATTTACTCAATATGTGCAGGTGGGGGGCATTTTGATCCCAGGGCCAGCTCATTCACTTTGAAAACTAGCCGAGTGCCTGGGTCCAATAATTATACTGGACAGCATGCCGGCCGATCCCTCCCTCCCTGCCATCATGCACAGCTGCCGCTTCAGTGCTGCAGGTGGCCTTATTGAAGTTGTACACATGCAACTAAGAAATGTAGACTGCCTTAGACTTCAGGAGGGAAAGATCACCATGTGCTCCACTGTACCTGCTGCTGACATGCTTGCCATCAGTCTGATGGTAGCAACTGCAGCATTGCAACTGACACACAGATTTCATCCACAGCAGGCCGCAGCGACTGCGATCGCCACCCCTACCCTCACACAATGCTGATATGGCAGCATGGTGGCAGTGGGGATGGTGCGATATCTTTTGGACTGTGGCAGCATGTATGTGTGATGCCACTGTCACAGTATAGTCATACCAAACATCACAAATGTACACACTAGGCAGCAGCCTTGTCAGCCCTGTGGACCACCCAGCTCCACTGCATCACCAACATGACACATTATTTGTTAATTTGGCACCAACAACATAGTGCCGTTTATTAATAGGGCACCATGCTATTGCTGCCAATGGAACACTACTATCACAAATTGGGGAACTCTGGTGGATGGAGTATATTGCATACATTTAACTAGGCTCTCTCCCCTTAGAAATAGCCCTTACCGCGAGCTTTCAGATGCTGTTAGGGCTCCCAGTGCTGGGCGCTCTAATGCACAGTAACACAACCCAGTGTTTAGAAATCACATGCTATCACCATCCGCTTTCCACTCCATCAACGCCCCATCAACGCCCACTCTCCACCTCCTTTTGCCTTAATGCTACAGGCCCAGCTTCTGCACATTAATCCAGCATTATCAGGGCTTTTCACAATGTTAACCACTCACGGGCATCAATAACGCCTGTTAACAGCATCTTTGCTCCCTTACCTCCATTTAATAAACATATCCCATAGTCTGCTTGAGATAAGAATTGTCTGCCTACTGTTTTCTCTCACTGTTGATTATTTCCTCTGCTAATAAGTTTCCCTATCTGATAATCTCAGTGTCTTTTAAGACTTTTACTTATTTTTTCTTATTCTATTTTATTTATTCTACTTAATTTCTTTTATTTTACCTTTATTCTCTTACTACTTATCCCACTCCTTCTTCTAACTTTACTTGCCCTCACTGTCATTTCTTATGGCTCCACATCATTCTTTGCTCCTTTTTCTTCTCCTTCCTAACCTTCTTCCCTCAGTCTACCAACCTAATACCCCCCTCTTTCTCACCCTCTCTCCACCCTCCCTGTTTTCTCCCTCATCTTATCATCCACCCTTTCCTCAGCTCTTGAGCTTCATCTTCTCCTTCCTCTCATTCATTCTTCCCCTTCCTCTCTAAAATAACCTCATCCTCATTTCCGACATGCTGTCTCTTCTCTTCGTCACACTCTTCTTCTTCTCCTTCCTCTGGTGACATTAATCCCAACCCTAGTCCCCCTTCACTTCTCTCTCACGCTCATATAAGTTCCTCTCTGCACCACCTTAATCTATTCACATCCCTCTCCTTTTTCCCTCCTCTCTCCCCTTCTCATGTGTTTTATGGAATACTCATTCCATTTCTAGTAAACTTCCCTTTGCTCGTGATCTCTTTATCTCTCATGCTTTCCATCTTCTCACTCTTGCTGAAACCTGACTCCTCCTTGATGGCACTGCTTCGGTTGCTGCCCTCTGTCATGGCGGCTATCAATTCTCCCACTCTCATCGTCCCAATGGCCGCAGCGGTGGTATTCGGTTTCTACTTTCTCCTTCTTGCCAATTTCAACCCCTCCTTTTCCCTCAATCTCATTGTTTCCTTCCTTTAAAATCCATTCCATCCATCTTTTTAATCCTCTACCTCTATGGATCGCTGTCATCTATAGATCCCCTAACAAGTCTACCTTCCTCATTGATTTTGACTCTTGGCTCTCCTTATTCCTGGATTCTTCTTCCCCCTCCCTTATTCTTGGTGACTTTTAATTTTCATATTGATAACCCCTCTGATCCCTATGTATCCAAGCTCCTTTCCCGTACCTCCCCTTTCCACCTCCAACTTTGCTCTTCTGCCCCAACTCATCAGCTTAGTCACTGCCTTGACCTTGTTTTCTACCCTAATTGTTTACCTTCTAATTTCCATACCTCCGCTCTTCCCTTATCTGACCATCATCTGTTAAGTTTCACTCTTCATTACGCTCCACCCCCCTCATTCTTGCCCAATTTCCTCCTATCTTTTTAGGAAACGTCATGCTATTGGTCCACTGACTCTATCCACTACTGTCTCATCTCTTCTCTCTTCCACTTTGTCCTTTAAGTCTGTTGATGAAGCCATAGCTTCCTATAATACTTCTTCTCCTCTATTCTGGATGTCCTTGCTCTGTCTATTCCTGTAAGGCACACCTCATTTTAACTTTGGTTGTCTTCAACTACCCACTACCTACATTCCTGTGCCCGCTCAGCTGAGTGCACTTGACTCAAATCCCGCTCTCTGATTTTCTTCACTTCAAATTCAAGCTTTCTTCTTTCCAGTCCACCATTGCACTCGTTAAGCAGAACTATTTTCTCCATATGATTAATAGTCTTGCCTCTAACCCTCACCATCTCTTTTCTACTCTCAATTATCTTCTTAAGGCACCTCCACCTCCAATCCCTCCTTCTTTCTCTGCCTAAATCCTAGCAGACTATTTCCATGACAAAATGCATAAGATTACTCTTCAATTTATTTATTTAGACAGATTTGTATGCCACCTTATCCTTCAATCAAGGTGGTTACGTCACATTACAATTGGAGGGTTACATTTAACATTGGGGTACATGTAAACATTTAGACAGTACAGTCAGTACAATTCCCCACTAAATCTTCTTCACCACCTCTTCCCTCTTTCCATTATCGACTTTTCCCCTCAACCTCTATCAACTTTTCATCCTTTTCTAAAATCTCTGGTGAGGAAACCTCTCTTCTTCTTTCCTCTTCTAATCTCACTACCTGTTCTTCTGATCCTATCCCCACTCATCTCCTGAACTCTATCTCCTCCTCCATTATCCCTTTCATCTCACATATTATCAACCTTTTGCTTTCCACTGCAACCTTCCCTGCAGCCTTCAAACATGCTGTAATAACTCCTCTCCTCAAAAAACTAATTTGATCCTACTTGTCCTTCTAATTATCAACCCAGCTTCCTTCTCCCATTCATTTCCAAAATTCTTGAAAGTGCAGATCTCCGCCACTGTCACAAATTTCTCTCCTCTCAAGGCCTCCTTGATCCACTTCAGTCTATTTTTTATCCATTTCATTCTACTGAAACGGCTTGTGCCAAAATCTCTAGTGATCTGTAATACCTCGCTAGATCCAAAGGCCTTTACTCAGTTCTCATTCTTCTCGATCTTTCTGCTGGTTTTGATACTGTTGACCATCTCCTCCTCCTTGACACTTTATCCTCTCTTTAGGGTATGTTTACTAAAGAGCGTTAAGGGAGCAAGTGTGTCATTAATTCCTGTTATTGTCAACCCTGTGCCCTTAATGCTGCAGAAAGGCCCGATATTGCCACATTAATGAGTGTTAAAGGGGCCCAACACACATACATACTGCCTCTGTCAGAAGGGTGTTCTGCTACCCCCACTGCCACCAAGCTGCCATGTCAGCATTGTGTAAGTGTGGGGGTGGCAGTGCAGCAGGTGCTGCCTGCAGCTGGAAAGATCTGTGTTCCCGCAGTGTGTGACAGGTGCAAAACTGTAGTTGCCACTGTCAGTGGGATGCCAAGTATGTCAGCAGCAAGCACAGTGGAACACATCCCCCTCCCCCCTTCTGAGATCTAAAGTTTCAGCACCAGTGGAGGGGGGCAAGAGCAGCATGATGTGACTAACTGCAGGTGGCCTACCTAAATATGACCACTGGTAACACTGCTGTGGTGGCGGTAACATGCTTGCAGGGAGTGATTGATTGGCTGGAATGCAGCACATCACCAGCTCTGGACCCTGGGACATGGATAGTGTGCCTACTGGATGGTCTGTGAATGAGATCAGGATGCCTACACCTGCACATATTGAATGGATATGTGGCTGTGGTGCGTAGTGTGGACTGAGCCAGGAATACTATGCAATATGAGAGCAGCCCATATCAGTGGAAAACATGAGCACTCTGCTCACTCACCCGCCAAATGATGACCTAAATCTGTGAGTGCTCCGGTGATCCCTCCATAGCTCAATACTCAGTTGGACACAACCATCTGAGCCACATGTGAATCCAGATTACACATTGTGCCCAGCAACATATTATAGTGGTTCATGACTCACCCACAAGCACCCACCATGCAATGGATATGTAGGCCATTATGCTAGGACACCCATGGGCTGAAATGTATGTGTTCAGGTACCATGACCTGCACCTTTGAGTGGACAGATCCCATATGTACAAAATGCATGTCAGTTGCATCAGCAGCATAGCAAGGCTATGCAACATACAGACCTCACAAGACATCCCTCTCACACACCTCCCTAAGATCCTGACAGACAAGGATGGCACATAAGAACATAAGATATGCCATACTGGGTCAGACTAAGGTCCATCAAGCCCAGCATCTTGTTTCCAACAGTGGCCAATCTAGGTCATAAGTACCTAGCAGTTTCCCCAAGAGACACAGATTCCACAATGCTTGTACTGGGGCAAGCAGTGATATCCAGGGTCCCTTTTAATAATGGTTTATAGACCTTTCCTCCAGGAACTTGTCCAAATCTTTTTTAAACCCAGCTACACTAACAGCTTTTACTACAGAGCTTGCAGACAGCTAAGCACACATGGGCACACCCCAAGCCATGTCTTCATGCACCCTGGCAATGTAGGCAGGCCCTAGGTGTGCTGCATCAAGATCTCAGAATGTGTGAGCCACAGTGTTTCATGTCCTGGATTTCACCCATTGCAGGCAGGGTCCTGCATTCTCTTTGACTTCAGGCACTGCTGTGCAAGACAGTGTGGAAGTGTAGCCAAATGATTATAGCCCTGTAAGTGATGGACAAGAGTTTGAATCCCTTGGTGGCTGTGGGATACTCATCTCATTTTGATGCCAGGAACAGTCCAGTATCGGCTCTGAACGGTGAACACACATTCTTATGCTGTTTTGTGTGTTGCAATAACACATTTTGTCTGTACACAAGCTATTTGTGATCATGCCCTTCTGAGAGCATGACTGCATTGGCTCTGCTGCAGGCCATTGCAGAGGGTAAGAGATGTTCACCCTGCAGATATATGACACCTATGTGGAAGCATAGCCTAATGGTTAGAGAACTGGCTTCGGCAAGAAGAGACTAGTGTTTGATTCCCAGTAGCACTCCTTCTGTGATTGCTGGGAGCATTTTACAGAGACCTTTTTATGAAGGTAAAATCTTTCATAGCATGACCTCCAGTCCTTGTGTCTTTGGGCAAGTCATTTAATCCACCATTGTCTCTGATTAAGCCAAGTTTTAGTGCCCCTGTTTTTAATGTACATTACCAAGTTTAGGCTACAATGTGAACCGCATTGACAGAAATGATACAGTGATATAGACAAAAGAGCCTCGTAAAACCTGCTAACTAAGTTGATGTGTACCACTGCTGCCGCCACTGTCCATCAGGGTCAGTCATCCTAGGCCCTGCTTTACATAAATGTTTACATTTTCCCTGTCACACAGCTGATGTCCCACCATTGTAAAACATGTGTGTGTATTTAGCCTTGCTCACAGGGACTGCAGACACGGCCAGGAGTCTCTTCAACTCATGCCCCGGTCTGCAGCTATGCTGCCATGCCTATGTCATGCAGGTCCCCAAAACCCATCGTGTATTGACACATTCACAATGCCACTCATGCCATCAACAGGGTCAGGGGAGAGGCCACTACTTGTCTCTGCTGCACAGCATGCATTTCAGAACACAGGGCCTGCCAAGTGTGACCTCCCAACCCTCTATCATGGGAGTCTGATGCATCAGGATATGGGTGGTGAGACACAGACACTGCCACTCAGAGATCTGATGGCCCTTCACACCCTCCAATCTCTTCCAGTTGACAGCCCAGCTATGCCTCCATGTCTCCTGTGTCATATTGGCTTGATGCACACAAAATGTTGCTGCAGTTATGTGGGTTTGACCCAGTGAACCGGGGAGGTTCAGGGAGCAGATTTTCATGGGCCCTTTATAGGCCATTCACTGCTATGCCCTTCAGACATCTGTGCAGTCTACAAGGTTCACAATAGGAGCATGTGGGCAGAGGTAGGAATATACATTACTCATGTGGAAGAGACCATCAATTCATGAAGTAACAGGCATTCCAGGGACCACAACCCAGGACATAGAGGCCAGGGAGATGACAGGTGACGGGGAGGGGTAAATCACAGACGGTTCTTCAGCAATGGCTATTATGGCTGATTCTGGATGGTGTGGAGGGCGATTACATGCAGGGAACTGTGGGGTCATGTATCAAGGGAGCATACCCAGGAGGAAGATGGCAGCCAGGAGCATTGACACTAGGCATGCACATGAGCCTAGCATAGGATGCATATGACTGATGTGACTGGAGCAGGGACTACTGTGGGGGCCGTATAGGAGAATACATTTCGACAGATATTGTGGGGTATGGATGGTAATGGGCCACTACACCATAGTGGGGATCTTGCAGTGGATAAAACATTTGATGGGTAGTCAGTGGGGATCGCTGAACTGTGGAGAAATGTGTTCAGGGCATGTGGTGGGTGACGTGATCCAAGCAGCTGTATGTCCATTCCATTGTGTACTGCAAAGATGTTGTTGTCAGAAACAAGAGATACTGACATTACAGTTATGCACCAACAACATAACTGACAACAGGTGAAGGGTGGACTGTGATGTGGTATTCGGGGAAGGCCAGATTGCACATAGCTACAACATAGTTGCACATGTGCTTCCATTCTCACAACCATCATCAGACACCTCATAAAAACTCTCACATAGGTATGTTTCAGATAACTATCCTGACATGTATGCACATACAGTGGCAAAGACCACAGACTTTCGATATCCCAGTGATACATATGTTCACATAGGTGATGTACATACGTATTGATTCCTGGATCCAGCAGATGTGGGTAAGGTAGCATATGAAAGTCACGATTCTAGTCATTGCATAATGTGCAAACTGACTGTGTGCTTTCACTTGTGCTGCTGCACACCAGATACAGAGCTCATGAGGCCACACAATGTGTTTGGCGCAGGATCATATGGATACTATGGCTCATCTACCATGGCAGATAGAAACCCACATACCATATGACTTATCACATACACATGAAATTGGTGACAGACACTCAACAACAGGGCTACACCATCAGGGAGGCTGGTATTTGTGTGCAGTTACATAGCAGCACTAGGATGCGGATGATGGCCAGCTATTGGTGTGAGATGTGTAGCACATTGATCTAACAGGGTTGACACATAGGATGCATTCTCGATATTTCATTGCAATGAGTACTACTACTGAAGGCCATTTCTATAGCACTACACAACATAGGCCACACAGCACAGACACATGTAAGAAACAGGCCCTGCTCAACAGAGCTCACTATCTAGTCAGGACAGACCACACAGTAGCTGTGGACACAGCATACATCTCATGGGAGTGGGGAGGAATCACAAAGGGGATTGTGCAAATCATGTTTCAGGAGCAGCAGAATGGAGGTGATGATGGCACCTGAATCTGATAGGGGCCAGAGAAAGGGCATAATGTACATAATTGGGGAGTGTGTTCAAGGCATATGATGCAGCAAGGTTAAAGGAGCATTTGTGAGGTGTTTGCAAGGGCTGAGAGGACACAGATAGGACCAATTTGTGATGAGATCAGAATGCCAAAGGAAGTGTGTAGGGAGAGATAATTGCATTGGGTCAGTCATGTCACTCTTTCACATATGTATGCATCATGTCATATGCCTCTTTTGCGTCTTGGGCTCACAACAGACACATGGGAAGAGGGAAAATTGATGCAGGAAAAGACAGAGCAGCACATTCCAAGTGGAGTCATGTCCCTATCATGCATATCACAGGTGACACCCTTAGGGCTCAAGGTTAAGCAACAACTGCTGGCCCTCACAATGGCTTTACCAGTGACATACAGCCATATATATATATATATATATATATATATATATATATATATATATATATATATATATATATATATACATCATCGTGTGATTCCCACACTGTCCATTGTGATTGCATAATGTCCCTGGAACATGTTTGTTGAGCAAAACTAATGAGGAGAGTTCCATGATAGTCACAGTTGGGGAATAGGTCTAAACCAAACAATGAGGATGGGCAGAATGTGGTGTATTGGGTAGGATCAGCTTTCACATCCAGATAGACCACACAGACCAGTACAGTGCATTGGCTAGATGCACACATATGTCACACAGTATTGACTGTAGTCATGTATTGAGCCCCATCATCCGAGCACATAGACAGATTCTCCTTTGACTGAACTACATTAGACACATGTAGTCATGAAGGCAATATGTGCAATTTCTGACAGGTCATACACCGAGAGTTGTCAGCTGCATGTTTGCCATGTGACATGATTCTTTGACTGGCTTGATGTAATGGTGCAGACCTTCAGTGTCTGTGCCCAGATATGCGGACATGAGCATCTTGCCTACTATTGCCTTGTATCACATCCTAGAGAAATGAGGGATCTGCTCACATTCCACATCACCTGCACATGCCAAGATCTATACATGCTTAAACACTGCATCTAATCTCATGCAGCCAGACACACATATATAATGTTACAGTGAGGTACATCATAGACCACAGATTGTTATGTCATCCATCACCACAGAACATAAAAGATCCTCATCCTGGTCCACACATTGTGGACCATTCTCTCCAATGTGTCCCTGTCCCAGGGTACCTGACAGACATCTAATAGAATGTTGGACGTGGGCTCAATTGCTGTCCTACTCTACATCCCACACTTTGGCAGGACACATAGCACAGAAACATGTAGGAACACCTGTGAGTGGTAGCACATATGAACTGTAGGCACCATGGACCAAGGGCTGTATTTTTAGGTGCTATCAGAGGACACCATGCAAGCACAAATGTGAGCATACAGTATGTAGAGCACATTTAACGCAGTCTGCCACCATTGGACTGTGACACGGTACTTACACATGGCCTTCACGATGTTGTTATGTGACATGTACATTGGCTATGGTTCCTGCAAGGCACTGATGAGATGTTTATGTTGTTTGCAGGTGGAGGATCTGCATAGAAGGTGCATGAGCTGAGGCAAAATGACCGGAGTACATCCATCAGGTGCGGGAGGAGTTTCGCTCTACATCTGATGATGAGTTACTGTAACACTCATGTTAGCCCAGGAGATGTCCAGAGTTGTACAATCTTCAAGAGATTTCCCCATGTCCACAAAATATGTACATATTGTCATGCATATCATAGCCTTAGGTCACTATCATAGCTCAGGTGCTCCAGGAAATGTTTTGGATAGAGACAACTCCCCACCAGGGCCTTCTTATATCCCTTCACACCATACACTGGGCCCTACATCTGCAGCACATGTCATGTGAGCACTCCCCTACTACTCCTGAATATACGCACTGTGAACACAAATCCATAAGAACATACAAACATTCAAACAGATTTGGACATGGTCGGACTCAGATATGCCACATTGGGTTAGACCATGGTCCATCCAGACTAACATCCTCTTTCCAACAGTGGCCAGTCCTGATCACATGTACCTTGAAGTTTCACAAAGAGACACACAAGTTCCATAAACCCTTTTTATACTACTGTAAACCGCTCTGCTGTACTTGCTATGAAAATCTGTCAATCAAATATAACGGACATAAACATAAACACATCCTACCTAAGATTTGCCTTCATTTTTAAGAGTTGAAAATACTGTGTATTGGCATAAGCAGTGTATTTCCCTGATCTGCTTTAATAATTTATTTAACAGGCTTCAACAACGCTTTTCTACAAGTAAAAGCAGTGTACATTGAGGTACTGTATTTATTTCCCTTGTCCCCAAAAGGTTCACAATCTTCTGTTTTATACCTGAGGCAATGGAGGGTTAAGTGGCTTGCCCAAGGCCACAAGGAACACCTATGGGACTAAAAACCACAGTCCTTCTGGCCCAAGATTGCTGACCTCTAACAGGACTAGAACCCTAGGTCCTCCAGCCTGAGGTAACTTGCCCCAACCACTAGCCCATTCCTTACCATGGTTTATGGCTTATGGACCTATCCTTCAGGTACTTGTGCAAACCTTTTTTATACCTTAATGCACTAACAGCTTTTATTACATCCTCTGGTAAGAAGTACCAGAGTTTTATGACACGGTGAGTAATAAAGTATGTGCTTTTCTTTGGCTTACATGGGTTACACTGCAGCTTCATTGCATGTCCCCTAGTCTTTCTAGTTTTTCAGGGCATAAAGAATTGATCTACAGTACGTGCACATGTTCTGCTGCATTCATTCTTTTATAGACCTCTCATCCATCTATTTTCCATGTTGACGGGCTCAACCTTTTCTGCCTCTCCTCAATGGGACTTCCTTCCATCCCCTTTACCATTTCTGTGGCTCATCTCTGTACCTGTTCTAATTCCGCTATATCCTCTTTCAGATACGGGCGACCAGACTTGCATGCAATATTCAATGTGTGGTCATACCATGGAATGATATAGAGACATGCTCATATCCATTGCTTTATTATCCATTTTTTTTGCTTATGGTTCATGGCATTCTCTTGACCTTCTTGTCTGCCCTGCACACCGAGCAGAGGTTTTCCAAGTGATAGCCCAGCTGACACCTATATTTTCTTCCTGCATGGTGGTTCCTAAAGTGGAAATGTGCCATGTCTCCCCATAGTTTGGGTTTTTCTTTTGTAGGTGGATAACTAAGTAGTTGTCCACATTAAATGTATCTGCCATTTAGACATCTGGTCTTCCAAGTTATCAAAGTGCTTGTGCAATCAGTCACAATCCTATTGGGTTTTCACAATGATGAGTATTTTGGGGTAATCTGCACGTGTGATTATCTCACGTGTTATTCCCATTTTCAGGTCATTTAGGCATATGTGAAATGGCAGCAGAGTCAGCAGAGATCCCTAGGATACTCAAATAGTCTATGTTCTCCATTGGGAAAACAGACCATTTTGGCCTATCTTGAGATGTATATCTTTTAACCGGTTCCTGACCCACAATGCCTCCTATCCCATGCACTTATATATGACTATCCATCACATACAAACTAGGATAAGAGGACTTCCAGTGGCATAGCAAAACAGAAATATGAGCCCCCATTTCCCATCAGCATTTATTGATATATTGTAAAATAAAAGGAGTATAAGTGCAGATCCTTCTCGACATCCTCCAGACATTTGCCTGACAAAACAAGCACATTTCTGATGCGTGTTTATGCCTGTAGAAGGTATAACATTAGATGTGACTCTGGACATCCAGAACGTTTCTTAGATTAGGCAAAGATGTCAAAGTTTTGGGAAATGTCCTCCACCATGCCCCTGTTCAGATTTGGACATCCTCACGCTGGTAACATTCACAAACCTAGCTTCTAAAATGGTTCTGGAGATGTCTCTATGCTTTGGACATCTCAATGCCTGTTTTTGGAAGTCAAAAACAGAAATAGGGCTTCTAAAATAACACCCATTAGTTGCAACCTTCAAACTTACACATCTAGGTCATATGTACCTAGAAGTTTCCCCAAAAGACACAGGTTCCACAATGCTTGTACTGGGTCAAGCATTGATATCCTGGGTCCCTTCTTAATAATGGTTTATGGACCTTTCCTCCAGGAACTTGTCAAACCTTTTTTAAACCCAGTTACACTAACAGCCTTTACTACATCCTCCGGTAACAAATTCCAGAGTTTGATTATACGTTGATTGAAAAAATATTTTCTTTTATTAGTCTTAAATAGTTTACTCTGTAGCTTCATTGCATGTCCCTTAGTCTTTCTATATTCTGATAACGTAAACAATCGATCTACGTTTACCCATTCCACGCCATTCATTAATTTATAGGCTTCTATCATATCTCCCCTCAGCCGTCTCTTTTCCAGGTTAAAGAGCCCTAACCTTTTTAGCCTTTCTTCATAGGAGTATCATTCCATCCCCTTTACCATTTTGGTGGCTCTTCTCTGAACCTTTTCTAAAATCACTATATCCTTTTTAAGATACAGCGACCAGAATTGCACACAATATTCAAGGTGTGGTCTCACCATGGAACGATATAGAGGCATTATAATATCTTTTGTTTTATTTTCCATTCCTCTCCTTATTGTTATGCATATCATATCATATCAGCATGTAAGTTATCAAGTTGCCTCTATTGATTCTTCCTACATGGGATTATGAAAATGGCTCCTCTAGCTCTATGTATTAGTAAATATATGTCCTTATAGGTATTTTAGAAAAGGTTCCACATTTAGCAGAGCCTTTTAAAATATCATCGAAATTGTGCAAATCCGAATCTCAATGCTTCAATACTGATTTCCATCTATTCTTTTCTCTACTGTCTTTAACTGAAATGAACATTGCAGTGATTGCAATTTTAATTACCGGTAGCTCTTATTGTTTCTGTCCTGTCTGAGTGACTGAAAACCCTTTTTATACTACTGTAAACCGCTCTGTTGTACTTGCTATGAAAAGCTGTCAATCAAATATAACGGACATAAACATAAACACATCCTACCTAAGATTTGCCTTCATGTTTACGAGTTGAAAATACTTTGTTTAGCCTAAGGGCCAAGGGTTTTTTTTCATACATTTTATAATCAACATTTAATCCTTTCCACTTGGCTATCCCACCCCATGAGACATTTATATTTTCCCACCTTAATCATCTGTCCCACATTGTGGGACATATAAATAACATGCTAGTTTATGACTGTGATGGGGTATATATTATGTTACCTGTCCCTCTACAAAGGGATTAACAGTAGTCCCCTTTAAGGGAGTATGCAGCCCAGATTTCAGGCTGGGAGAGTATGGTTCAGGGAGGGGTTAAGAACGCAGTAAGCTGCAGGAAGCGAGAGAGGCCTATGGTGCCAGAAGTCCTTCAAAAGTAAGCCGTGCAAAGGAGTTCTGAGGTAGGACCTTAAAATGGGGCTGGAGGAGGAACTGGGAGAACCAGCTTTGTGGAGGTTTAACAAGCTGGCACCACAGAAAGAAGCAGGACTGAACCACCAATGAAAGAACAGGAACTTTATTGGTGACAAGGTCTGCCCGACATGTGTTTCGGCACTTTGGCCTTTTTCAGGGGTCTATGACCTAAAACAAACATATACAGATCTAGCAACATCAAAATTAATACATATAAAGAGAATTGAAAAGTCAGAATATGTATGGAAATTGGTCAATGATATACAAAAATTAAAACACAGAAAGTTCTAATAAAACATACATGAAATGCTAATTGAAAAAAATAAAATAATATAATGATTATAAACTGAATCTAAAAGCGTTATTAAAACAATTGACAATCAATACATAATAGAATCTAGAATCATTATTAAAACAATTAGTAACAATCAAATGATGTAAAATGATAAAAGGTAATAAATAATAACATCATAAAACAGGACATATTGCTGCCTCTAAAATAGGCAGAAAACATATATGTTGTCATCCAGAAAATTCTTAATAATAAATAAACTAAAAATCATATATGGTAATGTAAAGAAGACAAAGATCATGACAACTGGTAAAATCAATAAGTTCATTGTTGAAGGAGAAGAAATTGAAATTGTGGACAACTTTAATCTACTTGGATCAACTATCAATAAAGAAGCAACAAACAGTCAAGAAATCCAACAACGCATTGCTTTTGGAAGAATGGCTATGAAAGACCTAGACAAGATTCTCAAGAGCAAAGATGTCTCTCTCCATACAAAGATTTGACTCATTCAAGCCATGGTATTTTCAATAACATCATATGGATGCGAAAGCTGGACAGTCAAAAAGATAGACAGGAAGAAAATTGATGCCTTTGAATTATGGTGCTGGTGGCAAATAATGTGTATACCATGGACTGCCCGAAGAACAAACCAGTCAGTAGTAGAGGAGATCAAACCTAAGCTTTCTTTAGAAGCTCAGATGACAAGACTTTGACTTTCATACTTTGGACACATCATGCGAAGAGAGAGATCATTAGAGAAAGAAATCATGCTTGGCAAGATAGAAGGTCGACGAAAAAGAGGAAGGCCAGAAATGAGATAGATTGATACAATAACAGCAGCTATGGGTACTAGTCTGTCAACAATGAGCTTCCTGACTGAAGACCGAACACAGTTTAGGACAACTATCCAGAGGGTCACCATGAGTCGACACCGACTCAACGGCACTTAACAACACCATGCCAATATGTAACAAATCAATATCAGAGGCCTCACCATACAGAAGATACACAGAAGTATGTTCTAGGAATTGTCAATCAAATCACTAAAGATAGGGAGAGACATTCATTATAAAATAATTGAAAGTGGATGGACATAAAAACATGGAGATGATTACAGGGCAGATGATATATAGGTTGGGTACATGTATAAGGGAAGTAAAAGATACTGAATGCAATGATTATTGTGGGTACAATAGTTTAAAGACCTCAACTACATATCGGGAGCTGGGAGAATGATGTGCAACTATACCCCATAAAAATATTGAAAATGCCACTATACGGTTACATTTCAGCCATGCGTGAAAATACTGAATGCTAGCAACAGTCGAAAAGCTGGATGACAACATGTATGTTTTCTGCCTCTTTTAGAGACACAGCAATATGTCCTGTTTTATGACATTATCATTTATTACCTTTTATCATTTTACATCATTTGATTGTTGCTAATTGTTTTAACAATGATTTTAGATTCTGTTATTTGTTGATTGTCATTAATTGTTTTAATAACGATTTTAGATTCTGTTTATACTCATTATATTATTTTATTTCTTTCAATTAGCATTTTATGTATGTTTTAAAAAGATAAATACCGTAACACAGTGCTAAACACCGTGAAAAATACAACTGTATTGAGGATTAACACAGCACTAAACAAAGGTTCAGTCATAGCAATTAGTGCACATCTCAAAAAAACAGTGAATGTTATGTACAGCAAATGGGAGGGAATATCAGAGTGGAATGAAAACAATAAGTAGGACATCAAAAAAGCTGCTATCTGATCATGGCATGTGTTAGAGCATAAAAAACAGGCTTCCAGATATAAAATTATTCAAAACTAGCAATGTTAAACAGAATTATTTTAGACAAGCATATGTCAAAATCCCAGCGAGATACTTGATGTGTTCTCAAACCGTAAAGTTGGTCATTATCAGCCAGAAAGTAATGTGTATAGTTATGAAATCAGTGAAGCCTCGTGTAAGGGACTACAAACTATAATAAAACAACTTGTGTGTTAAGGATCTAACAAAGTTTGAATCTCAAGTATAAAACAGAATAACAAAAAAACAAAGGAAATGGTGTGCACACCCCGCATACCAGTATTGCAAAAAACAAGCCAGGAATTTGAAAAAAGACGCAAAACCACCGACACTGATTATAATGAGAATGTAAGTTGATTTCACTACCAGCTCATGAATAATAAAAAGCAAATGTATGCGAGCAACAGAGCCAGCCTAGGGAGCACTTCCAGACAAAAATGGAGATCAAAAACAGCATAATCAGTATAATGTAGCATAAATGAAACTGAAAATTAACAGTGCTATCGTAATGTAAACTATCATAAGCAAATCATCATGTATATTGTGATATGAGTGGAAGAGGTTAATATAAAACAGCAAGCAGTTAAGAATGGTTATATCGGACACAACAATCAAATTATAACCTCCCAGTAACGACGATGCACTATATAAAACAAATATGGGTCATTCTGCACACCGTTTAGTGGGTCTAGATGTCCGATCCAGATGTCCAGACCCACTAAACGGCCGGGCAGCCGGGCAGGGACAGAGCTCGCCATGCGAACAGGCGATTTGTACAGGTAGCTCTGTTCGTGGGAGAGAGGAGACAGGACAGAGGCAGAATGAGGGCGGGCAGTGGGAGGAGAACAATCCTGGACATAACAGGGCCGATTCCGAGGTTGGCCCTGTACGTCTGGGAGCGGCCACGGAGACGGGGGACTTATTCCACCTTGGAGCAAAACAATGCAGCCAGGCCCAGTAAGGAGGGCAAGGGTGTGCAAGGGGTTCCCTGAAGCCGGACCCTGGCCATGGAAAGTCAGATTGGGAGTCAGGCTGTGGGGAAAGAAGATTATTTTCTGTGGATTCATTCAGGAGCCTAGCTGAGTTAGCCGGGTATGTGGGCTGGATGTGCGGCCGATCGGAATCAGGGCACAGCCTGCCCCGTAGATCTGATTCTGATCTCATGGGCACATCTAGTCCCCACGCGATCAGAATCGGATCTGCCTCTGTAAGGCCTGATTCTGATTGTGCGGGGACTAGATGTGCCCATGTGACAGAGCAACATCACCCCACCTCTACATCACTCCCTGTCCCTCCGGAGAGCAACCCCACCATCTCCAGCAACAAGGGAGGTGAGCAGCATCATAAACTGTGCCTTGATACTACCAGAATCGCTGCACAGGGATTTCCCCTGATGGGTGTGCTTGCCTAGCCCCACCCAGGAAACCTTCTCCACCGGCGTTAAGGCGGCACACATAACAGCCAGTGTGCTGCAAGCACGCCCGCGCCTGAGGGCACTTTGGCGTGGCCCTTTTGTGGGGAACTGAGGTAAGACTGATAGTACCATTGTATTAGAATTACAAAGTATTAGAACTACCATTGTATTAGAACTACAAAAAGCATATCTACAATCTCAAGCAAACTACTGTATACCATAAAAGTATCTCTGTTTTAACTGTATAACACTGATAACATCGCTCTCCGTCAAACATATTTCCTGTACTGGCTACTGTATAACAAACTTCTCATACCCTGTAACACCTGCTACTCTCTCTGTTTTTTTGTGAACTATTCTAGAATGGACCTTAGAAAAATGTTCCCACTCTCACCCTTAATGTACTTATTTACACAATTGGCCTATTAATCTCATCCAACCCCCTCGTCCACACACTCTCCCCCCCTTTGAACCTCCCTGACCCTGCCTACATTCATATCATCCCCTACCGCCCAAGGCACGACCACTATAGGTATTATAACAAACATCCATTCACGGGGAGAGCACTCCCATACCATTATACCCAGAATCAGAGGCTAATCCATATAAATCTAACTCCAAAGGATATCCTCAAGAAAAACTCTAACCCCCCCTGCTCTACTAAAATTCATCCTCATCAACGTCAGGTCAATTAGAAATAAAATCCCACTTATAATTGACCTTGTCACGGATGAAAAGCTAGATCTCCTTTGTATCACAGAGATGGTTAACTGAGTCTGACTCAGTTCTCCTAAACCAGCTAAAAGTGCTTGGATACATCATTTTCAGCTGTATTAGGGATCGGAAGAGAGGGGGTGAGTACTCACAATAGTGCAATCTGGTTTCAGTCTCTCCCCCACCATATGTGATAATCAGGATGGAATGGATATCCTCAAAATAGAAAATAAAAACATAGCTATTTGCCTTATATATAGACCTCCCACAGCTAATACTCAAAACATAGCCACAATCCTTGAATCTGCCTGTAACTCCTCTTTAAGAAAATCTCATATCATTCTGGGTGACTTTAAGCTTGCTTCTCTTCCCAACAACCAAGACATATCCTTCCTTGAGTCAATGGAGGAAATGGGTTTCAGACAAACAATTAACCACCCAACTCACATCAAAGGAGTGGAGGAGTGGCCTAGTGGTTGGGGCAAGGTACTTCAGGCCAGAAGGTCAGGGGTTCAAATCCCACTAGAGGACAGCAACCTTGGGCCAGAAGGACTGGGGTTTCTAGTCCCACATGTGCTCCTTGTGGTCTTGGGCAAGCCACTTAACCCTCCATAGCCCATGTTCCCTGTAAAAAATAGTTATCTCCAAGTTATAATGCCCTGTTCAATGTAATTTCAGTTTGTTCAATGTAAACCACACTGATGCAGTATATAAGAGAATATAAATAAAGGCAACATATAAGAGAATATGGGGTCCACAAAGAAACAGCGCTAGCCACTCAAATGAGCAGAAACAAAAACAGGAAGCGGCAGATTCAACACCCAATGAATTTATTATAACCAAATAAGTGGCCTAAGCCCAACACAGGCCGTGTTTCGTATATAACTTCCTCAGGGGCTATCAGGACACACTGTGGGTGTGATGTGCATAGACTACACCAGGCTCAAAAGAGACAATGGAAGTCGCAACTATCAGAAAAGCTTCTTCACAAGATCCGATGGATACCTCGTACCACGTGATCCACTACAGGATTCTGGCACAATGTTCATAAAACAAAAAGAGAAACTTGAAACGGCTTTTTGTTTTATGAACATTGTGCCAGAATCCTGTAGTGGATCACGTGGTACGAGGTATCCATCGGATCTTGTGAAGAAGCTTTTCTGATAGTTGCGACTTCCATTGTCTCTTTTGAGCCTGGTGTAGTCTATGCACATCACACCCACAGTGTGTCCTGATAGCCCCTGAGATAGTTATATACGAAACACGGCCTGTGTTGGGCTTAGGCCACTTATTTGGTTATAATAAATTCATTGGGTGTTGAATCTGCCGCAACATATAAGAGAATATAAATAAATAAAGGCAACATCCTCAATTTAGTATTCCTCCCAGTACACTATACTGATCTACCACAATATAGCCCACCCACCATATCTCAGGTACCCTGGTCTGATCATTTTTTGATACGCCTCTCTCTATACTGTCCTCACACTGCTACATATCATACCGATACTACACACCAAGGGCAGAGATTACACCAATTTGTTAAGGAAAAATTCCTTGAATCAATTATTCCTTCATTAGATAATAATTCAAAAAATCTCAACAAGGTAGTAACAAATTGGAACACATCTATAACAAAAGCAGCTGAACCATTTTCCTCTAAGAAAGGGCCCCAGCGGAAAGTAAACGAGAAATTGTATACTGCTGAACTAACTAGATTAAAGAAGGAACTCAGGAAATTGGAATCCAGATGGCGAAAGAAAAAAACTCCAGAACTCAGGCTACACTGTTTCGCAACCCTCAACTCCTATAAGGAAGCTATAAACACTGCCAAAAACAACACCATACAAAAGCTTTGTCAAAAGCTATTAACCGGCCTAGGGAGTTATTTGAGATTATTAAATCCTTAACTAAAGCTCCTGCTGCTAACCCCCACAAGATCCCCTTCAACCCTCAAACACTAGCCAACCATTTTGCTAACAAGCTTAAACAGAGAAGCCCCTCAGCACCAGTCCTTTTATCTCCTGCAACAGATAACTCCAACGAATGGAACTCGTTCCATCTTATTACAAACAAACAACTGCTAGAGACAATTGCAAAACTCAACACAACTACACCACTCTTAGATCCATGCCCGGTAGCCTGGATCAAGGCAGCAAAATCAGAACTAGCCCCTTACATATTAAATATAGTGAATCAATCACTACTTCAAGGCTTCGTGCCAAATGACCTTAAATGGACAGCAATCCGACCTCTACTAAAAAATAAATCCCTTAACAATAGTGACCCCACCTTGTATTGCCCCATAGCCAGCATACTTTTCCTTGCCAAAATTATTGAGAAGGTTGTTCAAATTCAGCTGCAGGATTATATAGACACAACTAATCCTCTAGATGAGCATCAATACGGGTTTCGCCCACTCCACGGTGTAGAAACCTTACTCCTAGCCCTCCTTGACACTATTATCAGAGGCATGGATAACGTTAATCAAGCCTTTATTCTCATATTTCTAGATATCTCCTCCGCTTTTGACAGTGTAAATCATAACACCCTCATCTCTAGGCTTACTCAATTAGGTATAAAGGAAAAAAAAACCCCTTGATTAGTTTAAATCCTATATAGCTAATCGGATCCAATATGTACAAATAGATCAAGTCTCTTCACTGCCATTCCCAAAAGAACAGGGAATTCCACAAGGCTCCGCTCTTTCTGCTCTACTTTTTAATCTGCATCTTCAACCTATCTGCTCCATATTCAAATGCCATAACATAAACTGCCACATCTATGCGGACAACATCATGTTGTTCTCGCTGTTCGACATATCTAACCACAATTATGACAACATAGCAACCTGCCTCTCTGAAGCTGAACTGTGGCTACGTTCAATGAACATGAACATTAACTTCAAAAAGACTGAAGTGCGTTTTGAATCAAGAAACTCCAATTTCACTCTTCCCTCAGTTATCAAGCTTAGGAATATTACCCCCCCCCCCCCCAGTTAAATCTGAGGTAAAATATCTAGGCGTCACTCTTGACAAGACACTTCGGGGTATGATTACTAAACTGTGGTAATGTCATTCGCGGTAGGTTCCGCGGTAAAGGTAGAGATGCCCATATAAAGGCATGGGCCTTGCATCGTTACAGCAAGCTGACAGCTAACGCTCGTTACAAGGCGCCTTAGACTAATGAGCGTTACAAGGCGCCTTGTAAAGTGCCTTGCAAGGCACCTTGTCAGGTGCCTTATAAGGCGCCTTGTAAGGTGCCATGTAAGGTGCCTCAGAAGGCACCCTATAGGGCCTCCAAGGCTAAGCTCCATATTAGGCACCCTTGGACAAGTCACCGCAGAAGGCACCCTGGGCTATGGAACCATAGGTTAAGGTGGCCTAACAAGGTTATGGTGTCCTAGGTTAGTGTGCCCTAGGGACTGCAAGGTGCCTCAGGATGACATGCATGACCTGTGCGGAACAGAGACAGATGTAGCCCTAACACTAGATAGAGCACTCAGGAAAGGCAATGAACAGGTGAGTGAAGGAGGGAGAAGTGGGAGCCGCTGGACCTGCCATATCTGCGGGCATCCCATGTGCCTGCCAGTACTGATGACAAACATGGTGGGGCAGCTGTACCACAGCACAGGGTGTTGGCAATGTAAAGTACCAGAAAAACAGTTGGTGGCAGACGATGGGAATACGTGCCCCCCTGTGCAGGCGGAGGTGGCAGGATAGTTACAATGATGGGTGGACAGAGGAGTGGTGGTGCCATGCAGATCAGGCACAGGCGAGGCAAGCACGATGAGGTGCAATGCAGAAAAGGGTAGTAGTGCAGGACATGGGCTGGCAGCCTGCACAGGCAGACAGGACTCTACACAGCTGACAGATGCAGATAGACGGACCGAGGGAATGTTGGCAATTGTGGCGAGGGTATTATGGGCTGGAAGCGCAGATCTGCAAAAATATGACCTCTACAGGCATGCACACTATTTGAGTAGGACAGGCATGAGGAGGGAACAATGAGGAACTGAACCAATGAACACTGCCAAGAATGGCAATGTATTAACCAGTAGGCTATACCTCCATGGTGTATGTCACAGTAATGTCTGGGTACAGAAGGACTGCAGGTCACCGCACAAATTGTCTGCTCTGAGTTCCAGGATAGGGTAACCCCACCATACCCATGATGCAATGCACATGCTGAATAGCAGTCTACAGCTGATCGCCAAATGGGGTCTGCACCTCTCCGGTACCTCAGCTGGGAAAGACGAACTGACAGTGTGTGATACTGGCACAGAATAGCTACAGACCATGCCATTGTGCAGGTTCTGTGGTCACCCTGAGGGATAGGATTGGTGCCCAGCATTAGGTCCACAGTACATGTGGTGCTAGAGATAGGTCCTGCTGTACATCCCCATCACTACCAGTGTGTGACAGGTGTTCTGTGCAGTGCAGCTGAAGGTAATTTGGTGTCCATCTGTATCCTGCAGTCACATGTGGCCCTGTGGGACCAGACACCAGCCAGATTAGTGTGTACCTTGTGTGAGGGTCTGGCTGACATGGGCAGCTGTTATCAGGGCAGAGGGGTTCCTAGAATTGCATGACGTGTGTGTAGCAGTAGCTGCATAGGTCACAGTGGTATACACTACATACCCCAAAGGGCCCACATCACCCTTTTGTAGATAAAGAACAGTGCCCCTGCCCCAGGGAAGCAACCTCGATCCTGTTTGTACGAGACAGCCCTCCAGGGTTGGTGGGCCATAGCCATACCTATGACTGGGACAGTGGCAGACCAGCAACAATACTGGGGTTAGGTCTGGAAACCCCAAGTGCCTCCCACCATTGTCTGTCAGTCACCAGCAAACAGCACAGTCAGACTGTACCTTAAAGGTGTTCCAGCCATGCACAGTCTAACTGCAGACAGTCCACCAGGAACTATGTGCAGCAAGCAGGCATCTCACTGATTAGGACCCCAGCACTGGGGAACACAAATATATCACTAGAAACAAATAGTGTAGAGCGCTATGTGGGAACCTAGACCTGCCATGGTCACTGCTCGTTCAGAGTGAGTGACCTCCCAGCATGCCATGCTGTGGCCACCCTGTCCATGCAGGTGGTGGTCAGGCACTACAGCATCCTAGCCATTGCCCCACACCCTGTGAAGATGCATCCTGGCCAATCTGCCCTGTCCGGGCCATACCCAGAATACCTTGCTCCTCATTATGCATCTAATCAGGCTAACGCTGGTAACAGTGGGACATTTTGGGCCCAGTGAAGTGTGGGCAGCCACAGAACAATGGATAGACATACAAACACGCTCACTCCTTTTGCAGCATTATACAAAGATAGGGGTGGTTGGCAGCCCTGCCCTCCACACTAGTCCTGAGCACAGTGCCGACATTGCTAAACTGTGCAGGGGGTAGTAGTAGTAGTGCTCTGGTGATAACATCATCCCAATACTGGGGCCAACAGCCTGCCACTCCATGCATCATTGGATTGTGAAGCCTGTGTGAGTGGATTTTTGCACCCCTGTTTGCTGCTGCTTTGGGCATTGCACATGTTGCTGTTGCATCTGCATTGTAGGGTAAAATATAGGGACATGCTCTGCAGGAACCACAGCTGGGACTTGCACCTGTGACCCTCTGCTTTTGGACACACTGGCTGGGTGTATTGCACCACACTGTTGCCACAGATGCATGGTAGTCCCTGGGGCTACCTGCACTTTTCCTCAGCCAGACCTTTTATGTTGCACTGCACACCACGTACTGATGCAGAGCATGGCCTAGGTCCACTGCAGGGAGGTGGCACTGCCCCCTCCAGTACGGGCACACGCCCCCCTGCCAAGCTGATGTGGCCATTTGCTGTCGGTGCTGGTAGTGCGCAGTCCCAGTCCTGTATAGGTAGGCGCCCGCCTAGGGAGCGGGTTCCGGGGTGGGGGGGCATACATGGACATTCTCACATCCCCCCATCACTGCCTACCACTATTATGTCCCCTCCACATGGGGGCGGGATGGCTGGGGGGATGTCAGGTCTGTGCCCTAGCGACTATTGGCTAGGGTGGACCAGGTAGATATTGGTGGATTGTGTTTGGCCTTGGTTAACTGCTGTCTTGCTGATCTCCGGTGTCTATGTTCCTATGTGCCACCTAGGCGCCCGCCTGGTCCACCCTGTGCCCCAGCTGCCCATGCTACATGTCCTGCCTGCGGCCCCCTATGCCCCATTTGCACCATCGCCATAGTGGCCATTCATACTTTGGCACTATGGTATTGCTGTACATGGAGCACTACTATCACAGTTTTTGTGCTCCCTGCCTGGGCTGTACATTGCTGACACAGAAATGGTTTCTCTCTCCTGCATATGTGCATCTAACGGCAGGTTTTCAATCGCGTTAGGATTCATCTCTTCAGATCAGCGCGTTAGTGTGAATGGAGCCTCTCCCCGCCCACACTCCTCCCATTGACCCCTTCTCTCCGCCCTCTCTCCACCTTCTGCGGTGTTTACCACGCCGCGGAACGTTAACGATCGTTAACATTACGTAACGCGCATTATACGATGTTAACGATCGTTAACGTTACGTAACGCGCGTTATGTAACATTACCGCAGTTTAGTAAACATACCCCTTAGTTTAACTCCTCATATAAAACAAACCACCAAAACTATCTTCTTCAAACTTAGGACCATTCAACAGCTCAGACTTCTCATAAACACAAATGATTTCAGGACCATTGTCCAAGCACTAATACCACTGCATTTAGACTATTGCAATGGTATACTACAGGGCACAACCAAGAAAAATCTTCATATACTACAAATGGCTCAAAATGTCACTGCCCGGATTATCTTTAAAGCCAAACTATCTGACCACATCTCCCCCATTCTATACTCTCTGCACTGGCTCCCTGTTGCCAGTAGAATTCATTACAAATCCATAGTGACTACTTTCAAGCTCATCAATAAAATAGCCCCATCTCATCTCTCAACATTAATTCAAACCCCCTCTGAAAGCAGGTTGAGAATAAGAACTAACCTCAACATGTTGCTAGTTCCTGACTCTATACGGAAATCAAAGCAGATAAGAAGCAATTCTGCATTTTCATACTTTGCACCCACTCTATTGAACAATCTCCCAGTGAACCTAAGAGAGATTAAAGACCTCCAAACCTTTAGAAAGGAGCTAAAAATGTACCTTTTTATCCAACACTTCTACAATCCACAGCACACCCCTAACCAGACCTCAAAAGAACATGATGATCATCAAGTCCAACCCGACCCTACCTAAGATACTTCATACACAAGCTCAATATCCTTGGTCCGCTGCATAGTCCTTCCTTACTCCATACCATGTAAGTCACATAATGTAACTTGAAATATAAGTTTAATACACAAGCCTGTAAATAGTTGATATGTTTCCTGCTCACTGTAAATAGTTATATGTTCATATGCTATATGTTTCTGTTTATTGTAAATAGTTATTATGTTCAAAATATTCGATGTCATTATTATATTTCTGTTCTCTTTAAACTGCCCCTGATCTCTGGAAGGGGCAGTATAGAAAAATATACAAATAAATAAACAAATAAATTCTGATCAGCCATACAGGGGAGAGACTGCCAGTACAGAATGTATATAAACATAAATGAAAGCATTTGAAGCGAAGAGATAAACCTTCTATATGAAAGCAGAGTGTAAGCACCGACACATTTTGCGAATGACCGATAAAGTGTGCACAGATGGTGAAGTGCTCAGCAGCATCACTGAAAACTCACAACAATTCAACCCTTGATGATGGATGACCAAGAACTCTCAAATCTTAAGATCAACAGTATGATTAAAATCAATGATAAACATATGATATTAAATATTAAACGTAAAAACTACTGGTGTTAAATATGATATATTTATTTATTTATTTATGTAGCAAGATTTTTATACTGCTTTTTACCAGGTTAAAGTGGTTTGCAATTAACAATTTGAACTGGTTTACAGAGAACATTTAACTATATACAGTTGGAGGAATACATAACAATATACATTTGAACAATTCGAGCATTTGAATTTGGCTTACTAGTCCGTTCAACTTTATACAATCGATTTAGAGTGCTTTGCTATGTATAATCTGATTACAGACATGTAGATACAGGGTGGAGAGGGGGTGGGGTTTGCAATGTGCGTAGGTTGAGTTACAGATCGGTAAAGTTAAATCAGTGAAGTACTTGGCAAAGAGGTGGGGTTTTTAACATCTTTCTGAACGCGGTGAAGTGTGTGGTCATCAGGGAGGGAGTTCTAGAGGGAAGATGCATATAATTTGAAGGATCTCTGGCAGGCTTGTTGATTGCTTTTTGTTTTTTCAGATGGTACTGTGAGGGTGTTTGCAGTAGATTTTCTCGTGGGTCTGGTTGAGATGTGGGGGTGGAGTAACTTTTAAAGTGTGTAGATGATAGGTTATTGATGGTTTTAAATGTGAGGAATAGGGTCTTGTATAAGATTCTGGCTTGAAGTGGGAGCCAGCGGAGGTGTTTCAGAATGGGTGAGATGTGGTTTGATCTGGAAGCTTCCTGCATTGTGCAGGCAGCTGTGTGCAGGGCTGTTTGTAAAGGGTGAAGCATGCATTAAGGTATGTGGCATTGCAGTAGTCTATGTGTGGGAAGATGAGAGTTTGTAGGGATGATCTGGTCAGTTGGTTCTAGCAGAGGGCGGAGGCATTGTAGAGTCCGGATTTTGAAATAGACAGTTTTTGTTGTTTTGGCTATTTGTAGTTTGAAGGTTAGCAGCTGGTCAAGGGTGATTCTGAGGTATTTGACTTCGTTCTTGATCTGTATTTTGATGTTTTTGAGTATAATGGTGGAGGATGGAGTGAATCAGCTGTCCCTGGTGACGAACAGAGATTCAGTTTTGTTCATGTTAATGGAGAGGTGGTTTTGTTCAAGCCATCTGGATACATCTGTGAAGCACCATTGTAGTGAGGGGTGGTTGGTGTTGACAGGTGTGTATATCATGATGTCAACATCATATATGTGGAAGGAGACATTGTGAGATCGGAGTGTTTTGCAGAGTGGTTGCATGTATATGTTAAACAGCGGTGCAGAGAGTGTGGATCCTTGTGGGACTGCTTGTGTTTGGGTGTATTGTGCAGAGGTGCAGGCCCCAATCCTTACTTTTTGTTTTCAGTTTTTGAGGTCGGATTGGAACAATTTTAGTGCGGTGACTTCTATTCCTAGTGACTGCAATCGTATGAGTATTTGGTGATTGATGGTATGGAAGGCAGCTGAGATGTCTAGAAACAGAAGAAAGAATTTGGTGTTTGGTTTCTGGGTTTCTTTGATGATGTCAGTAGCATTTATGCTCCATGGTTGGAGTGGAAACCATGTTGTTGGTCATTCAGTATGTTATGTTTGTCCAGGTGGTCTTGCAGTCCATGAACCATGACTCGGTTATGCTGAGGAGGTCAAGGTTCATTATGTGGATGAGGTCGTGGATGATTGGGGTTTTGTTTTTGACTGATCATGTGTTTATGAGTGCACTTTGGATTATGTGTGTGTGTACACATGGGGGAGGGAGAAAGGGAGGGTGCATGTGTTCTGGTGTGTGGGGAGGGAGGAATATGTTTATATTGTGTGCCGGGTTTTGTGATCTTGGGGGTGGTTGGTGTAAGGTTTGAAGCTATGGTGAGGTTGTATGCCATCTAGAGGGTTTGGTGGGGGTATTAGGGAGAAGGGGAAAGAGAGAGATTGTTACGATTGTGTAGGTTATTGTGAGTAAGTGGGTGGTGGGGATACTTGGGTCAATGGGTGGTTACTGCAGGGATTGTTCCATGGCTTGTGCCATGGTATGCGATGCCTGGAGGGAGGTGTGTTTGGTGGGTGGTACAGTTTTGTGATTGTGATTGCCTGTATTTGGAGGGGGTTGGGCTTGCTTTCTTAGCCTCGTGCCATTTTGCTTTTGGTCCCAGGTTGTAGTTATTTTGTAGTTCTCCATGTTGCTTGTGGTGGTCAGAGATTGGTTTACTGTTATGCATGGGCTGGGATGGTCCTTTCTTCGGTCCCTGTCAAAGGGCCATGCCAAAGAGCCCTTTGGCAAGGCCCTCTGGCACATGTCCACCAGGCACAGATGCGCATGTAGGCTCTTAAATTTAAAAGGTCCTCTCCTCTTCCTGGCCCGATTGGCCTTGACAGTGGGAAGCAGTGAGGGAGGGATTTACCTTCCCGCTCCCTTCTTCGATGTTGGTCAGGGCTGTGGGACTGCAATGGCAATGTTCCCATACCTGTAAGCACCTGTTTTTAAATTTAAAAAGTCCTCTCCTCTACCTGGCCCAATTGGCCTTGAATTTCTACATTAAACTAAGGAAAACCTTGGATCAAGAAAAAACAATCTATCCTGGCCTAGGATCCCTTGTGTTCCTGTAAATGTTGGATTTTAAACCTCGAGTCCAGATAGTTGTCCTTTCTGGTGGTGCATGGTTTTCTCAAAACTCTCCAGCCTAGGAGAGAACGAAGCTGAAGTCTGCAGCACACCAGCAAATACATGGTAAAGAGACTGCATTGCATCCCAAATGGAGTCCAGAGTCACCTCCTTTGGTCGTACAAGAGGACGAAGCTCCCAGATAACCATGCTCTCTCAAGAGGGGGGTGTACCTCCTTCCTGAACACTGCAGATCCCATTGTCTTCAGTCACTGATGAAACCAATGCCAAGACTGAGGCCCGCTGAGTTCCAGCATCTGTTCCAATATCAGATGCACCACACTCAGATATCCCAGGTGCAGGAGGAGTAAATAGGCCAGCCGGGCTCAGCAAGACGTCACTGCCCAAGCCGGGGTTCTTCCCTGCCCTGACAGCAGGTTTGCCTGATAGCTTCGCCTGTGTTAATTCGTCCATGGTGTGCTGTCCCACTGATACTGCTACAGGAGTGGAGGAGATATCTCCTTTGCCCTTAGCCTTTCACTTAGGCATAGAGGAAAAACATCAGTGGGGTGCAAACACCAAGACAGCCTACTCCAACACCATCTTGGATCCTCCCCTGCTAACTTGGACTTTTCTGAGGCAATGAAGGGTTAAGTGACTTGCCCAAGGCCTCAAGAAGTGCTAATGGGAATTAGAACCATGATATCTTGGTTCTCAAGCTAGTGCTCTAACCATTAGGCTACTCCTCTAGTCTGTCATTACCTGTGTGTGTTATGAAATGCCGCCACTTATACATGTAGGTTGCTGGGTTTCTTCATTCAATTTTTCCCACATGTACATTGCTGAAAAGGCTGCACATTTAGCAGAGCTGTTTCTGAAATATATCAGATCTGAGTACATCCTGTCCTCGGTGCCTCTGTTCTAATCTCCATGTTCTATTGAAAATGCGTATTTAAATCAGTTTTCTTTAATCACATGAGAATTTTCTTATGGCCAATTCATATATCAGATTTTCTTTGTTGTGATGTATTCATTATTTTTTCTTTTTGTGCTAATTTAACCTGTAGGCAGACAGGTGATAATGGTATTAAGGAATTTTCTAAGAGGATCAATAATCTTGATTTTGATGGGTTGTCTGCAGAATGTCAAGCGGTGATTGCAGTTTTTCTCCAGTTGCCATTAGATGAACAAGTGGATAAGGGGAAAGATGTCCATTGTACTGCATTGGATTGAGTTGTCTTTGTGAGGAAATTTTTCTGTTCCCTCAAAATATGATCATTCATGTATTATGCAGTCATAAAGATGCAAAGAAGTTTCAAATGGAAAGCAGAAAGACACCGACAGAAGATAGGCTCTGACCTTAGTCTTGCTGCTTATAAAGCAAAGATTCAAACTTATAAACCTATGATTTGTAAGGCTAAGAAAGCATTTCTTTTTCTCATCACATTTGTGCTTTTGGTAATAAGATCTGACGATTGTTTGAGGCAGTTTCTTCGTTTCTAGGTGTAAAGCCAGTTTCCCAGGTTCCTGAATCATTAACTGTGAACCAGCTTGCTTCTTTCTCTGAGGATAAAATTAAATCATCACAATCAGGCTTTTCTCAGCAAAGTTATTCTCCTAATATAGAGGGCACTGACCAATGGTCGGTGACCATGCGCTAGAAGGAAACAATAGTAATTTGGCATATGGCAGCAGTCTTTCAGGGTTTAATCCAGTTTCATCTTTAATTATTAATCAAATTCTTATGTCAATGAACAATGCCACTTCTCCAGGGGATCCTATGCCATTTCAGCTTATTAAAATGTTGCTGCTACCTTTGTGCCAGTAAATCATGGTATGGTTAATTCTAGCCTACAAAGAGCCTGTGGCTATTCATTTTTAAAAAATAGCCTACAGCTGATCCTGAAGTCTCTGCTAATTATCGGCCCATTTCAATTTTGCCTTTGTTAAGCAAAACTATATAGAGGGTAGTGCATGATCAACTGATACGGTCTCTTCTTTTTTGGTGGGGGGAGGGGGTTGGTAAAAACTAATGTAGAAATATAATATTGAGTTGTCTTGATAGCTGGCTGAAATGATCAGTGATATTTGTGGGCATTTGAATGCACACAACTTTACACATGACAGCTGCATTTTATTTGATTGGTCATTCTCTGCTAATCAAGACTGAGGAATATTGATGGTCAGACTGTTGTTCTTAGGTGGTTTTGTTTGTACTACTGGGTAGGCCCTTTTATATTTTATCAGGAGTTTATTTTTCTACTCGTAAAACCTTGGCCTGTGGGGTTCCATGGAGGTCTATTTTAGCTCCTAATTTGTTTGATGTTTTTATGGCTTCTCTTGTGATTTTAGTGCATCTTTTAACCTAAAAAAGACTCTTTAAAGATCAGAAATTCCTTTTCCACTCCAGTTTCAAACCAGTAACTTTGGGCAAGCATCTTGCAGAAGAGTCATTACACCTCCATAGGGGCTAATTCTAGCCACTCTGCTCTTAACACTGATGATGAACTTCCTAACTTGATACTTTGCCTCATGGGATCTATTGACTCCTTCTGTATAGATTTACTACCAATAATTTTTTTGCCATATTTTTGTGGCAGAAATTCTGTTAAACAATGCCTATGTAAATATTTCTGATAGTATACTTAGATATCGTTTCACAGAATTTCTGGCACAAGAACATGGCAAAAAAAAAACCTGACTCCATACTGAAGATGCTGTATCTTTTTAAAGTTGTGGTCTCTAGACTTGCACAGAGTACTCCAAATGAGGTTTCATCAGAGACTTTTACAGAGGCACTATCATCTTCTTTTTCCTGCTGACAATTCTTTTCCATGTGCACCAAGCAGTCTTCTGGCTTTTGCCATCACATTTTCTACCTGTTTGGCCACTGTAAGATCATCATATATAACCCACAGGTTCCGCTATTCTACTGTGGTCTACTTCACCCCTGTATTGCACCACTCTCTTGGGGTTCTGCAGCCCAAATGCAAGATCCTGCACTTTTTTTTGTTTGCATTAAAACTCAGCTGCCAAATTCTAGACTCTTCTTCAAGCTTTTCTAGGGCTCTCATCCTGTTATCTACACCATCCAGGGTGTCTATCCTATTGCAGATTTTTGTATCATTTGCTCCAAGGCAAATGTTGCCTAACAGGCCTTCAACCATTTCACTTACAAAAATGTTAAACGATTTGGACCAAGGACAGATCCCTACAGCACACCATTGAGACCTTTCTTATCATTAGCATGAACTGCATTTACCAGCACCCTTTGTCATTTCCCACTCAACCAGTTCCTAGTCAGTCACCTTAGAATTCATCCCATGGGTGCTCAGTTTATTTTTATTGCTAAAATCTGAGTACATCACATCTAGTGCCTTTCCTCTACCCAAATCTCTGGTCATCCAGTTAAAGAAATTACAGTCATCTGACAAGACCTACCTCTAGGAAAGCCATGCTGCTTCATATCTTTTTTTTAGCAGGATTTCCATTAATTAACTCATTAGAAAGGTCAGACAAACTAGCTTGCAGTTCCAACCTCTTCCTTACCTCCACTTTGCTGAAGAGAGCCACATGTGCCCATTTCCAGCCCTTCAGAAACTCTCTTGACTCCAAATAAGCATTGAAAAAGTCAGACAGTCACATACCCTAGCTTAGAAGTGATGTTCATGACTGTATGTGCAAACCTAACTCATTTGGAGAAACTACTCTGAGGGAACCTCTGAAACTCCCCTAAGTTCCTTCAGTATTCTAAGATATATCCCATCTAACTTCATTGCTTTGTCTACTTTTAATTAGCTAGCTCCTTACAAACATAGCCTTCTGAATATTATTCAGCAACTGCCTTACTTCCATTTTTATTTGTGTGCATTTTATGAGGTCTCACTCCCAGCCCTTTATCTGTGAACATAGAACTGAAATATTTCTTAAACAATTCTGCTTTATCTTCACCAGCATCTATATATTCCTCTCCTTTACCCTAGAGCAGTGTTTCTTAACCTGGGTTTGATTGAACCCTAGAGGTTCGGTGAGTCAATCTCAGGGGTTCGGCAGAGGTCAAGACACAAGACACGCACCCGACTCATATGATTTATTTATTTATTTAGCTGTATTTATATCCTGCTTTTCACCGGATCAAAGCGGTCAATTGGGGGATACATTTAACACAAGGGGATATGAGACACATACACTAATACTTACAGGGAACATGGGCAGTGGAGGGTTAAGTGGCTTGCCCAAGACCACAAGGAGTGCCTATAGGACTAGAAATCCCAGTCCCTCCGGCCTGAGATTGCTGTCCCCAGGTGGGACTTGAACCCCTGTCCCTCTGGCCTGAAGTACCTTGTCCTAACCACTAGACCACTCCTCCCTTCTCCGTTTGGCCATCATTGGCTGCAGGTGATTACGCTACATTGCTTGGCCAATCTGCAGGGAATTTGGCGCACTCAGTAGTCGACTTGTGACTGTCGTGATGGTATGTCGTGTGATTTCTTTCTTAATATTTTAATCCATACTTACTATGTTGAGCAAAAAAAGAAAGTGGTCAGACGAATATGTACAACATGGATTTGCATATATAACAGAACGTGATGGGAGTCAGCGTCCTATCTGCATGATTTGCAATGCCAAGATAAGCAATTCTAGTCTAGTACCGGCAAAACTAAAGGAACACTTCCTTAACCTGCATGGAGATGGGGAATACAAGAACCCAACGCTTGCTGAATTCAAGGTGAAGAGAGCCAGATTCAATGAAAAGGCTACTCTGCCTGCTCTCGGCTTTGTACCCATCAACAGACCGATCCTCACAGCATCATACGAAGTTGCTTGCCTGATCGCAAAGCAGGGCAAACCACACACCATTGGTGAAACACTCATAAAACCAGCTGTGTTGAAGATGGCGAATCTGATGCTGGGAAAAGCGGCCGAAGTTAAATTATCCCAAATTCCTCTTTCAAATGACACCATCAGTGACAGAATAGAGGACATGAGCAAAGACATCTTGGATCAAGTAGTTGCAGATCTGATTTCAAGCCCGGCAAAATTCAGCCTCCAACTCGACGAGACCACAGACGTTTCTAATCTAAGTCAGCTTGCTGTATTTGTGCGCTATGTGAAAGACGACATGATAAAGGAAGATTTTTTATTTTGTAAGCCTCTTACAACAACAACTAAGGCAGCCGATGTGAAGAAACTTGTGGATGACTTCTTCAGAGACAACAATCTTTCATGGGATATGGTTTCTGCAGTTTGTAAGGACGTAGCTCCAATCATGTTGGGAAGAAAGTCTGGTTTTGGTGCGCTAGTGAAAGCCGATGCACCACACATCATTGTTACGCATTGTATTCTGCACAGGCATGCGTTGGCAACAAATACCTTGCCTCCAGAAATGACAGAAGTATTAAAAATTGTAGTGGAATGTGTGAACTATGTGCGAAATAGTGCACTGAGGCACCGCATCTTCAGTGAGCTGTGTAAAGAAATGGGCTCTGAATTCGAGGTACTTCTGTACCATTCTAACGTTCGGTGGTTATCCCGGGGACAGGTGCTGAATCGTGTTTTTGCCATGCGTGTGGAATTAGCCCTGTTTTTGCAAGAGCACCAACATCGTCATGCAGATTGTTCAAAAATTCTAAGTTCATTCTCATTTTAGCGTACATGGCTGATATATTCGCATCTCTCAATCATCTCAATCAGCAGATGCAGGGTGGTGGAGTCAACATCATCGAAGCGGAAGAAAATCTGAAGGCTTTTCAAAAAAAGCTACTGTTATGGAAACGATGAACAGAGAAAGATAACTTCACAAACTTTCCCCTGCTGGACGACTGTGTAAGTAAGATCGAAGAAGTGTCTGGAATCAGAGACATTTCTGTACCCACGGAACTGAAGCAAGCAATTGCCACGCAATTAGATGAGCTTGCAAAGTCTCTCGACGGATACTTCCCTACAAGAGAGTCATATCCAGCATGGGTGAGACAGCCGTTCACGTTTGGTGTTGAGACAGCAGATGTCAATGATGAATACCTCGACGAAATCATTGAAATTCAGCAGAGCCAGGTTCAACAGCAACTCTTCAGAACAACAATGCTCTCAACGTTTTGGTGTCAACAAATGGTAACGTATCCTGTTATTGCTAGGAAAGCCCTGGAAATTTTTATAGCATTTGTTACAACATATCTTTGCGAGCAATCCTTTTAGAGGATGCTGGACATAAAAACGAAGAAAAGGAACAGACTTCGCTGTGAAAATGACATGAGAGTGGCACTTGCCAAGGTGAAGCCACGCATTTCTGAACTGGTCTCTCAAAGGCAACAGCAGAAGTCACGCTGATTTGCAGTAAATATTCATTATTATTGTAGCGGTGTAGCCTGATGGAAATTAGGTGATGGGTGTGTGTTAAAATCTTAAAAATAATAAATAGCATAAATACAATAAGTTCATTATTGGAATACATAAGGTTAAAAATTAAAACCATTTCAGTGTGGTAGTATTAAAAAAGGTCATGTCTTTGTGAAAAGTTATGTATGTAATTTGTTGTGAGTTCATGCATTGTATTGGTTTTGTTCTTTGAACACAGTGATGTTAATGCACAATTTATTTTGTGAACCAGTAAAACATATACCTATGTCTTGAATTTGAAAAAAAAATCATATTTTATTTTTCAATAAAGAAGGGTTCGGTGAATGTGCATATGAAACTGGTGGGGTTCAGTACCTCCAACAAGGTTAAGAACCACTGCCCTAGAGTCTAACAATACCATTTTTGAACTTCCTCCTGTCACTAACATCTCTAAAAAAAAAAAAAATTTCTCTCTCCATTTTACTGCATTAGCTCTTTTTTATTCAATTTGAATTTTTGTTTTCCTTATTAATTTCCCAGCTTCTCTTAGCTTTTCTAAATAATGTTACTTGTTTCTTCTCTGCAATCTCTTGTGCGTTACAAAGGCTAATCTCTTTTTCCTTACCTTTTCAACTACTTCTTTGAAGAACTATAACAGCCTTCTTTTCCTCTAACTTTTATTTACTTTCCTAACAAAAACGTTTGTTGCTCTTAAAATATCCTTTGAAGTTTTATCCACTGCTTTTATAGATTATTGATATGGAAGGACAGACTAGATAGGCCATGTGGGTCTTTTTCTGTCATCATTTTTCTGTTTCTATGTTTCTATCCCTGAGAAGTCCAAAAATGCATCTATTTTGAGCCTATTTTATAAAGGCAACACAGCCTCAATAGAATACAAATGCAAAGTGCATACTACCACTACTTCTAAACATTTGTATAGCGCTACAAGACATATGCAGCGCCGCACAGACACATATAAAAGATGGTCCCTGCTCATCAGAGTTTACAATCTAGCTGTAGACATGGGATACATCTAGGGGAATGGTAAGGATACACAAAGGAGATTAGGTGAATCAAGATCTGAAAGCGGCAGTGCAGAGGTTGAGTTTTCAGCCTGGATTTGAAAAAGGCCAGAGATGAAGCCTGATATATAGACTCAGGTAGTTTGTTCCAGACATATGGCGCGGCAAGGTGAAAGGAATGAAGTCTGGAGTTAGCAGTAGAAGAGAAGGGCACAGATAGAAGTGATTTGCCAGAAGCGCAGAGTTCCAGAAGAGGGGTGTAGGGAGAGATAAGAGAGGAAAGGTAGTGAGGAGCTGCAGAGTGAATGCACTTATAGATCAGAAAGAGAAGTTTGAACTGGATGTAGAAATAGATAGGGAGCCAATGAAGTGACTTGAGAAGAGGGGTAATATGAGCATGATGAGGCTGAACATATTAGTAGTGAGGAGCCGTGCAGCAGAGTGTTGAACAGATTGAAAGGGAGAGAGATGATTCAGAGGGAGAACAGCAAGGAGTAGGTTACAATAGTCAAGATGTAAGTGACTAAAGAATGGATAAGTGACAGTAGTTTCTTCAGAAAGGAATGGACGAATTTTGGTGATACTGTAGAGGAAGAAATGGCAGGTTTTGGCTATCAGTTGGCTGTTTGTAGAGAAGGAGTGAGAGGAGTTGAAGACGACCCCAAGGTTGCGAGCTGAGGAAACAGGGAGTAGTAGAGTTATCCACAGAGAATGAAAAAGAAGGAAGGGGAGAGGATGGTTTAGGGGGAAAATAAGAAGCTCAGTTTTGGCCATGTTCAATTTCATTCGACAGTGAGACATCCAAGCAGCAATGTCAGAAAGGCAGCCAGAGATCCGGGCCTGGATTGCTGGAGATTTCAGGTGTTGAGAGGTAGATCTGGGAGTCACCAGCATAAAGATGGTACTAAAAGCCATGGGAAGCGATGAATACACCAAGGAACTGGGTATAGGGAGAGAAAATTAGTGGACCCAAGACATATCCTTGGGATACACCAACTGAGAATGGGATCGCAGTAGAAGAGGATCCACCAGAACAAACACAGAGAGCTGTAAATGTGTGCATATACTCTATGCATGCACTCAGGTATTTTAAAAATACCATATGTATCCTAACTGAGCCCCTGATCCATCCAAACTACCCTCCCAATAATATAGTGCCTACACGTGGTGTGCCTATAAGTATTGTGACATGGTGGGTCCCTCCAGCCCTTTAGAAAGAGCCAAAAAGGAAGAACTAGAAGCAGTGCTGGGTGGTAAACAAAAGCACACGGCTTGTAGTCGCCACGGAAACCAGAGACAAGGGGGAGAAACACGCCCTTGCTGTCAGTTAGCTCAAGAGTCATGAGCTGAATTAGAGCACCTGCTAGGAGGAGGAGTCAGGCACTGCCCTAGAAGTCAGACACATAAAGAAGCCTCAGTAGAGAGGAAGGGGTGGTCATTAGGAGCTCCACAAAAGCTCCATCACAAGCTCAGCTGGGAGTTCAGCTACAAGGCCAGCCAAGGGTTCCGGTAAGAGGCCAGCCAAGTGAGCAGTTAGCAGATCAGCTAACAGACCAAGAGGAGGACCAGGGAGGAGTCCGAGTTCCAGGCCAAGGCAGAGCTACAGGCAGAGTCCCAGTCCAGAACCGGGGGAGAGAAACCGTGGCACGCCTAACGGAACGCTCAGTAAGGCAGAGAAAAAGCCCAGAACCAGAGCCAAGTTTAAGGGCAGAGAGAGAGCCATTTCTAAAGCTTTATTCCAGAGAAGAAGATAGCAGAAGCAGGCCCGACTGTCTGCAGTATTGTAAGAATAACCAGGAGAAGAAAAAGCCAGGAAGGCAATTCCAACACTCATTTCACAAACCAGGTTTTGAACCCACAGCTGTTTCAAAAGTTCAAAGAAAACAGTTTGCAAGCAGGCAAAGAGGTAAGCCCAAAGACTGGGTTTTAAATAGGGCTGTTGATAACCAGTGTGATATTAGTTATCCATAAGGTTGGGACTGTGTTTATAATACCTGTACTTATAATGACCATTTGCAGCAATACCTGATTCAGGAATATGATATAAAGCCCAAGACAGAGAGGAGGGGCGTGGCCCCAGAAACAACGTTACAAACATTCTTACCTAACTCCCATGAGGAGCTAATGGAAACGGAGCCAGGGCTAGGAAATGTAACCGAGGAATTGATGGATTGTACGATTACATGGTCAGATGAAATATATTCCCTGTGCTGAATTTAAGCATTGCAGAAAACTGCAGAAGTTTAAGATAAAAAGCACAGAGCTGTGAGGAACAGAACTGTTTTACTCTAATTGCTGGGGAGCAAATATTTGTTGCTGAAATTAAGCTATTTCTTTTGGAGACTTTTATTTTGTCCTTTGCCAAAAGTATATGGTTTTGTTACCTTTGTTTTCCATGCTGAAATCCGCCCGGAAGGGAAATAAATCCTGTTTGCTGAAAACCACTTTGAGTTCACACTACTCTTCATTGGACAGTGAAAAACTACATTTCCCAGTGGGCTTTGCCTCATGAAAAAGTCAAGTAGCTGTTCAGGAAGGATAACAGGTCGCTTAAGCCCTACATGCTTTTGCTGGGGGCACTATAGGCGCAGTTACAAGTTACAGTATGCACTTTCTCTTTGGCACTTGCACCTTTATGCACATATACTGCTCCATAATTTTATAAAAGGCTTTATATTAAAGCCACCACTCTTAATGCTAGGAATGTGCATTCAGAACCCGATATTCAAAGGCATTTACATGGTCTACAAACATGTCAACCATGAAAATGCTGCTTAGAGGGATATTCAGCTAAGTTAGTATTGCTGAATAGCCCCGATTAACATTGCTACATGCCCTGATGCTAACCGTGTAGCATTGGGGCGTGTCATGGTTGTTCCTGGGGAAGCAACAGTTGCTAACAGGCTGCAGTGATATTGCACCACTACTTGGTTAGTGACCCATGTGTAAAGATAGGTGCAGCAAAAACTGGCCTATCTTTACCTGTGGGAGCTAACCGAGCAGCGGCTTAATATCGCTGCTGCCCGGTTTGCTTCTGCGGTGTCTTTGGCTGTACGGCAACCCCAGATATTCAATGCCAGGTCCACATATGACCCCAGCATTGAATATCTGGGGTTGAAGTTCAACGGCGACAGCTATGCGCCATACAGGGGCATAGCCATCGCAAATGAATATCGGGCCCTGTTTCTAGTTTCATTTTGGAAAATTATATGCACATAAGGAATGAGCACTAAATCATCTTTATACATCTAAAACCTTAGAATCAATGTGCTCAAAGTTGATTTACATGTATTAAAAGTAATTTATGCTCATTAATTACATTGTCTATGCATTAATGGGCATATTTACTATAGCATGTTAACCATTAGGATTTGCTGCATGCTAAGCATGCCCTACTAACTGTTAGTATAGGGCCCTATTATAAAAATCACATGCTAACCAGTTAGCAAGAGATTGGACAGGGACTAGGCATGTTATGAAAACGATACATATATGGGTGTTGATGGTGCATTGCGTTTATGAATGAATACTAACCATGAATGTTTCCATTAGCATAGAAGCACTTAACACCACCTCAAGGGGTAATGATAAGTTCACGCACATGCTGGTTGGCATGGTGTGGCATGTTACTAATGCGCTAACAGCAGGGGCTTGAATGCACATGGCCTGAAAATAATCCAGGTTTTCCTGCTAGATTTGTGGCTCAAATGTACATTAACGATGCATCCTTTTGTAAACATGACCCTAATTTCTGAAATTAAACCAAAAGAGATCTTTTGGATCCTTATGTTGCTCCTCTCTTGCCCACTATTTATGTGTATCTTACTATTCTCCAGTTTTGCTATTTTTTTTTGTCTTGATTAATTTGTAAGTTCTGATGAACAATGACTGTGTTTTACATCTATATATACAGTGCTGCGTAAGCTTTGTAGCGCTATACAAATGATTAGTAGTAGTAGTAAATTGATCAAAGAATCCAAAATTAATCCCACAATAAATTGCTTATTTAATGTATATCGGGCCCAATATTCGAAAGGCATTTAAATGGTTTATAGCCCAGTAAACCATGAAATGCCTTAACTGGGAATATTCAACGTCACCTACACAGTTAGTACCACTAAATATTCCCGACTATATCCCCTACACAACCCACTGCTATCCGGGTAGCATGTTGGGGACATTCTGGGGCAGAGCAGAGGCAGGGAGTCCCGATAACCGGGAAGCAACAATATTGGACCACTACCAGGTTAGCCCTCCATGGCTAAAACTAGGCTAGCTTTTGACTTGCCTAGTTCTAGCCACAGCTACTAACCGGGTAACGGTCCAATATCACTGCTACTCAGTTAGTATCTGCGGCTGACTCCACATGGCACCTAACGCGGATATTCAATGCCTTTGCCGCAGCATTGAATATCTGGGTTTAGGGGTCAGCAGGCAGGGCTATGCGCTGACACGGCGCATAGCCCACCCAACTGAATATCGGAACCATCATGTCTGTATAAAGGTTTATCTGCTTATTATGTGTCAGCATTTAGGACAATTTATATGGATAGTGGCTGAATATTGCTGAACTATTCATATAAGTTTTCTCCACCTCCAGCCCACCCCACATTATCAAATATTATTGCTTAACTTCGACCATATGGGAGAAATTTATTAAAAGACCACAAATATAAAAAGTCCAAAAAGGCGCCTATGTTATCAAGGTAACACAGGCACTTATGTGCCTTTATAAAATAGGCAACCAGAGCTAGTCCCAATGGCATACAAATCCCCATTCACAAATTTACAACTGCACCAAAAAGATGTACATATATGCATACTTCTAAGGGTTATGTCTACTAAAGCACATTGACTGTTATTGCAGGGCTAATGCAGGATTAATGCCCTGTGGAAGCAGCTAACCCATGAGAAAATCAGATATCACAGGCAATTTCGCATGGTATCTCATTTTTGTGTGGTGCAGCTTCCTTGGAGTGGGACTGAGGTGAAATCAAGGTGGGGATTTGCGGGTGGCCAAAGATTTTGTGTGGTGGCTGCCAGAATTGGGCCTGATCGTTGCAGCAGATAATGCCATTTCAATGGTGGCATTTTCTGTCAGGAGGTCCAATAATGTGGGCTCTTCCCTGCCAGTGATTGTGCCTCTCCATTCCATGATCAAGCCTTCCCCCTCCACAATATTGTCGGTGCTGCAATCCATGGCACCAACAATATAAAAAAATAAAAATGTGGCCCCCTGCAGAACCAACTACCCCTGGACATGTCCCATTCCCCATTGGGAGCTGTGCAGGGGAGATTGGTACACCCTCGACTGGCACGGAGTTCCAGCTAGCCAGTCAGGCTATGCCCCTTCCTCCTCTCGATACACAATGGCGAGGGTGGGGGCCCATGGTCCCACGTGGCCCTACCACCACCACTTCCAAAAACAAATCCTGGATAGCCAGCCAGAAAAGAGGACCCATGACCCCCCTGACCATCCCCAGGACCCCCTCCAGCACATACCTTCAATTCCTGGTAGTCTAGTGGAGAACAGGGAAGCACCAATACAAAATGGCCACCGTCATGAGGTGCTGCCCTCTAGATCAGGGGTCTCAAACTCCAGTCCTGGAGGGCTGCAAACTAGTCAGGTTTTCAGGGAATCCCTAATAAATATGCATGAGATATATTTGCATGCACTGCCCCATTGTATGCAAATATATCTAATAAATATTCATTAGGGGCATCCTGAAAACCTGACTGGTTTTCAGCCCTCCAGGACTGGAGTTTGAGACCCCTGCTCTAGATCATGGCCACCTTTATCTGGGCCTATGAGAAGTGAATTATCCTAGGACACTGCAGGACTTTTCCCATGGTTATCTGCCAAGGCAGGTAATGCAAGGTCCCTGTGGGAAATCCAAACCTCCATGGTATCTGCAGGACATCCCCTGGGAATGATCCCGCATTAGCAGCCAGGTTTAGTAGACATGCCCCTAAGAGTGTACATGCTTATTTTATAAAATGCACATATGTATCACAACTCTGCCTCCACTCCACTCAAACTACACTCCAGGAATACTTAAATGCTCTGCACATGTAAGTGTATGCAGTCTTTCAGCTCATATTGCAATTTTATAAAAGCCCTTTATTGCATGTAACAAAGGCTTTACCAGGGCCAGCCCGTCCACTAGAGAATCTCACTGCTAATTTTGCTTTTAGTGATGCAGGTAAGTCACAATGTTCTATAACTTACATGTATAGATTTGGGCCTCACCTATGCTCCTTCCAAGAACTGCCTCTGTTCACACCCCTACAGAACTTATGCATGGTAGCATTTATGCATACACTTGTAAGAAGTTGTGTCGGAAGGGGGTCAGAAGTGGCAGGCTAGTGTGCCGAAGCACATGGCCTGCTACAGACTGCTGCTTCTGCCGCCGTGCTAAGCTGAGCCTTTCCCCTCTCCACGAACACCGCCAATGGAATTGGCAAAAGTAGTGGTCAGTCATGTGGCTCAGCTTAGAAGGGGGGGGTGCAGCTCAGAAAGGGGGGGCGGCACAGCCTGGACTTCTGCCTGGGGCAACAGAAATCCTTGGGCCAGCCCTGGGCTTTACACATAGAAAAATCTTTATATCATTATCCCCACAATGAATTATATGGTCACAAGTTAGCCATTCCTCAGGGAAAAAATGAAAAGAAGACTTATGTGGTCAGCTCCCACTGCAGATTGCATGGATCCTAATGAATATTGACCTAAAAAAGTATCAAATTAACTAAAATGGTAAAGTATCCTAGAGAAGCACAAGCATGATGGGAAGATCTCTAAAGTAGGAGAAGAATGGGCTATGTTTAATAGTAACCAGGGGCGGCTCCCCAAGGGGGGTGCGGGGCCATGTGCGGAGACTCGGTGCGGGCCTCATTTGCATAAGGGGCCTCATTTGCATAAATATTTGCATAATGTTACCATACACTAACTTTTAGTAAACATGCCTCTTCATGAGTGTATGGATAAAGAAAGACTAAAAGATTTCTACATTACTATAATCCAGTGCCAACCGCCAGACACATTAGGAACTAGTACAAACACTGCCCATTTAGAACCCATAGCAAACCCACCGTATCCTAACAGCACTACCAGGACTCACAAAGCACCAGACCCTACCTATCAAAAGGCAACACTGCAAATATTAAACCAATACATTTCAGAGAATAACAATACATGACCTACTGAGGAAAGAGAACAAGTGGCAATGTCAATTAGGAATTACATAAACAGAATACCTCAGCTCAGTTACACATGCAGAACACAGACCATCACCAAACAAGGAATCACAATTTAAAAACAGGAAGACAATAATTAAACTGGGAACCCTAAAAACCAAACTTGGAATTTACAACAACAATGTAGAAATAAAACTATAAATTAATTTCCTCTTGTACTAAACAAAGCACAGACGTTAATGATGCACATTTCCCAGAGCTGACATATTCCAGTTAATAAATTCAAAATAAAGATATATTTGTACCTTTTGTGCATTTTTTTTCAGTTGCAATTGTTCCAGCCACTTTCTTCTGGTTTATTTGTGTCTTCTGCTAACTCTCCATCGTCTGCTGTCCATTTGTCCTTTCTTCTCTCTTCCAGTTTTTTTCCATTCTCTCTCTACATCTGCTTTAACATACTAATCTTTCTCCTTTTGCTCTTTCCTCATTCCTATTTCATCCACTCAAATTTTACCCGTCAATCCCTACTTAGTCTCCCAATACCCGGCCAATTGTAGATTTTTCTTCACTCCCACACAAAATATTTTTCCCCTCTCCATTTCACTCTCCCAGCCCCAACCCCTTCTAATCTCCCCCAACATCAGCTCCCTTCTAGTTCCAGCCCCACCCAGTATCCGCTCCCTTCTAGTCCCCGCATCAGCCCATTTCCAGTCCTAGCTTCCCCATCCATTTCCAGTCCTATCCGAGTCCCCTCATCAGCCCATTTCTAGTCCTTTCCTAGCCCCAGCCCATGTCAAATCCTAGCTCCCCTCCACTCAGCCCATTTCCAATCCTAGCCCACCATAAGCCTACTTCCAGTTCTAGCCCCTCCATGAGTCCATTTGAATCCAAGCCCCCACCACAGCCCATTTCCAATCTTAGCTCCCCCAACACCCAATTCCCAGTCCTATCCTAGCCCATCAGCCCATTTCCTGTCCTAGCTCCCTCCCCTAAGAGCCCATTCCAAGCCCCCCTTCCACTCAGCCCATTTCCATTTCAAGCCCCCTTCCACTCAGCCCATTTCCATTCCAAGCCCCCCTCCCCATCAGCTATTTGCAGTTCAAGCCTTCCCTTCCACTCAGCCCATTACCAGTCCTAGCAACCCCTCCCACCCACCCATTACCAGTCCTAGCCCCCCATAGCCTATTACCAGTCCTAAGCCCCCATCAGCCCACTCCCAGTCCTAATCCCACCAGCCCATTTCCAGTCCTAACCCCCCATCACCCAATTTTCAGTTTAAGCCCCCCCATAGCCCATTACCAATCCTAACCTCCCCATCAGCCCACTCCCAGTCCTAATCCCATCAGCCCATTTCTAGTCCTAACCCCCATCACCCAATTTTCAGTTTAAGCCCCCCATAGCCCATTACCAGTCCTAATCCCCATCAGCCCACTTCCAGTCCTAATCCCATCAGCCCATATCCAGGCTTAGCTCCCCCATAACCCATCACCACTCCTAACCCCCAGCCCAGCCCAGCCCAGCCCAGGGAAAATTTAAAATAAAAAAAAGAAAAGCTGTCAGCTGTCTGCTGCCACTGCCGGGACCGCCGCGGCAGAATCGAGTGTGCCGCGGGGCCCCCCCTGCTCGGCAGAGCCTGCCCTCCCCTGTATCAGCTCCCTCTTTCAGCTGCAGTCACACGCGCCGGCTTGTGTGACTGCAGCTGAAAGAGGGAGCTGATACAGGGAAGAGCAGGCTCTGCCGTGCAGGGGGGGCCCCGCGGCACACTCGATTCTGCTGCGGCGGTCCCGGCAGCGGCAGCAGACAGCTGACAGCTTTTCTTTTTTTTATTTTAAATTTTACTTTTAAATCAGAATGTTTTTTGCGCGGGGCCCCCTGAAACGCGGGGCCCTGTGCAAAAAACATTCTCGCTCAATGGACGGGCCGGCCCTGATAGAAACTATAATAAGGCAAACACATTTTAAAGTTAGAAGAAACCCTATTGATTTTCAAGAGGTGGCAGGAAAAAAGGGCTAAAAATTAGTGTTGAAAAGGTAAAAAAAGATTTAAAAGGGAGCAAGAAGAAAGCCCTCTCAGACCTGCTGCCTGAGATTGCAGTGTCAGCCCAGTGATGAAATCTTTGGGGACATTGGGAACAGAGGAGCATTATCTGTGCAAGAAGGAAGCCCTCCTTGAGTTGCTGCCTGAGATCACAATGTTGACCCAGTGACATCATCTTTCTGGGCTGAACACCAGAGTGAAAAGTGTCATTGGTGTGAGAGGACGTTGGGAAAAGAGGAGCATTACCTGCACAAATAAGGAAGCCCTCCCAGAGTTAATGCCTGGGATGATGATGTTAGCCCAGTGATTTCATCATTCTGGGCCAATCACTGGAGTTAAAAGCACTGCTGATTAGAGTGCATAGCCACACAGGCATGGCTTGAAAAGGCTTGACCAAAGGAAAACACCCCTTTGGAGCTCCTTTGGTGCATGGGAGGAGCTGTGGAGGAGCCAGAGTAGTACAATATCTTCCTATCTTGGACTAATAAATTCTTTACTATGTGCAAAAGGAAGAACAAATGTAAGGGACTATGTGCGGTGCCTCAGATGAAGCAGAGCTTAATGGATAATCATGTGTATATTAAGATGGCTGGGAACTTGGGTAGCATTTCTCTGTTAGAATTAGACTCTCTCTCTCTCTCTTGTGCTTCTTTAAGTTCTTGTGGTCGATCCATCCCGCACCCCCAATGGCTTCCTATAGTTCTCCTGGCAGAGTATCACCCTTGCTAGGTTTCTCACCCCTGGAGAAGTCATCTGCACCTGGAATATACTCAGAAAGTAGTTCTTCAAAGGCTGTGGTTGTTCCCATCCCTAAAGCTGTTTCTTGTCTGACAGAACAGCCTGGCATATGTTCAGAGTTGGACCTAACTCAAGGAGTCCAACTTAAAGATGTTTGTCAGGCTGTTTCCCATACAGAGAACTTCTGAAGTCCTGTTTCACAGCTATGTGCTGTTTCTCAGAAAGTTGAAGAAACATTTCAGTAAGTGTATATTAAGCTAAGTAAAATGGAGTCTCAGACAGGTCTAATGGATCCACAGGTCCAAGTGCTACACTCTCTCTGTTTCTGGGATTAACGATAACCTAAATATCCACTAGCAGACTGAGTCAACTGAAAATAGGTAGAACTCAAAAAAATTGCATTTCTTGAATTTTCCATTTTGTCACTTAGGGTTGATTCTATATAGGGTGCATGAACAGTTATGCATTTGAAGTGCATGTACAGTAAGTCCCTATCCTAAAGGACTTACGTGTTATGTGCACCCTTTGGTCAGTCACTATTCTGCAAGTGTATTCATAAGTGCTACTGTGCATAAATTCTGTAGGGGTGTGAACGGAGGTAGTGCTTGAAAGGAGCATAGGTGAAGCCCAAATCTACACATATAAGCTATAGAACCCTGTGACTTATGTGCACCATTGAAAGCAAAATTATCAGTGGGATTCCTTTGGGCTGCTTATTTATAAATGATGTTGCTAAGGAATTAAATGGAAAACATGCTTGCCTGCAAACAATCTGAATTCAAAAAAGCATAGGACAAACACAGAGGATCTCTAAAGGAAAAAAGAGGACTGTTGTAGTTGTTGATATGGAAGGACAGACTAGATAGGCCATGTGGTCTTTTTCTGTCATCATATTTCTATGTTTTTATGTTTCTAATATTAATTTTATAACAGAGCAGCTACGCCAGAAAGGGTGAAAAAGTTGAAAGGGGGTTTGAAAACAAATGGTTAAAAAAATGCTTTCATGAAAAAATATTGTAAAACTGTACATTTGGGGTGCAAATATCTTTTAACCACATATCAGTTAGAAGGACAAGGACTGTAAACTGCCAAAGGAGAAAGAGATTAAAGGATAATCCTCTCTGATGTCCTCAAGGTTACAGATCAATGCAATGAATCATTTGAAAAAGCTAATGGTATGCTCAGTTGCATAAGTAGAGGTATTATCAACAGGAAAAGAAGGTAACGGTGCCATTGTATAGGTCACCAGAGATACTCTGCCTTAATTGCTGTGTTCAGTTCTGGAAGTCATATCTTCCTATAGACCACTGCGGGAGAAGAGGATTAAATCAGAAAAGTGCTACTAAAATGAGGCAAGAAATACAATGCAAAGATGCACTTTTATTATAGTGTGCTAAGTGGTTAAAGCACATTGTAGCATGCAGTAACTGTTAGCTCAGGCCCATAGTAATTGTTATTGCGCAGGCATGACAGTTATTCCCATGATAATTACAACTCATGCAATAGGGTGGAGATTGGGGCATAAAGTGGGTGTAGAGAGAACATTGTGGATAGCATGAGGGGAATACCATGTGCTATCAATGTTTCAATTAACATGGGTGCAATTAAAAGCACCTCAATGGGTCCACCCACATTAAGTGTGAATGCTGCTGCCATGCATTAGGTGACATGTCCATATGCTAACTTCTGGTAATATGCTGTGCATGCCCTGACAGTTACCATGGAGGCTTTGCACTTACTGTGCTTTAGTTTTAACTGCACTTTAGAAGAAGGGCCCCAAACAAGGATGGTACCATGCTAGCAATGTGCTTTGTGAGACTGGTGAACCTGGCGCCCCGGCCACCCACCCAGCTGCAGGCAGGAAATCATTTTTGTCAGGCCTCCTAGAAGCCCAGTGATGACATCAGAACCCTTCTGTACTTACACCCTGTGCAGCTGCACTGCTCACATTGCTCTTGGTATGGCTCTCCCCCAAACCAACAAAGAAAAGCTGAAGACGTTTGGGTGGCCATGGAAATGTGCAAAGCAGAACATGTGGCATGGCATGTGATTTTGCAACATCTCAGTGGATGTATATAGGCCATGTAAACTTGACCCATGCATTTGTATGTGTCCATGGTCATGGAGATTTACATGTGTGCACAATGGATGATGGCATACTGGGCACCTTTTCAGCAGAGTTTGGATACTGATGTGCAGGTGGCTAACCTTATTGAATGCTCATGGCTCCATGTGAGGTTTCAACTTGCCTATTATGGAGCCCTTCTTAATTGTAGGTCCCTTCGATCTAAAACTCATCTTTTATCAGATCTTATTAGACTTCTTCTGTCTCACTGAGTCATGGTTAAAAGATGGCAAGGAATCAATCCTCTTCTGCTGCCTTCCTCCAGACTACTCTGCCATATCTGTCACATGTATCACTAGAACTGGGAGTGGTGTGGCCTTGATATATAGATCCTTTTTGTCAATCATTAAACTGTCCCCCCCCCCCCCCTGCTCTTCACTGCCCAGAATCTCTTCTTGTGTGCTTTGGTTCCCATCCTTTGATCCATCTTTTAATTTTTTATTATCCTCCCTCAGTTTCCTCATTACTATGGGATCAGCTTCTCTTCACACTGAGTGATCTTACAGTTCTCTACCTTCAGATTTTGATACTTGGTCATTTCAATATTTATGTCCGGTCCCCTTCCACTTCTCATGAGAGGACTTTCTTCTCGATTCTTGTTGACCTTATCATCACTGAGTGTGACCTTCCCCTCACTCTTTCTTCTCTTTCTCACCTAGCTCTTTGTTGGACTGACCACTATTGCATCTTCTTCAAGCTCAATTCCCTTTTCCTCACTTCGTTGCCATCCTACCTGTCTGACGTCTGTTCTTTCCCACCATATTGTTCCTGATGCATACTTGTCTTTCCTTCTCTGATACTATTTTGCCACAGGATTTTTCTGACTGCCCTGTGAACAATCAGGTTGCCATTTGGAACCAAAACCTTAGTATGGATTTGGACAAGGTTGCCCCTCTAAGATCTCACTGGCCTTACTCTAGTAAAAAAACATCCTTGGTACCATTCTGGTCTCTCCCTCCTTTGGTCCCAGTTATGCAAGGCTAAAAGGCTTTGGCACCATCTGTACACTCCAGAGTCTCTTATTTGTTATAAAGAACAGCAGTCTTTCTATAAAGCAATGATCATAACTGCAAAAAAGGATTTTTTTTTTCAAAATGTTTTCATTCCTCTTCAAACCAGACTAAACAACTATACTCTGTTGTCTCTCATTTGCTGCATTCTCCAGTTCTGCCCCATCCTTCTATAACTACATCTGCTGATTGTCTTGCTTTGTACTTTACTTCAAAAGTCTCTAATATTAAATGGGATCTCCTTTCATTGCTACCCACACCCCCTGACCTTCCATTAAGGAAGCCGCTCGCTGATCCTGATTTTCTCTCTTTACCGTCAAACCCTTCGGATTCTCTTACCCACTGTTGGGATACATTCAATCCTGTCACTTTATTCAGCTCATCAAAATAGTTTCCTCTTCTAAAAAGACTACCTGCTTTCATAATCCCATTCCATCATCATGGTTACCATTTGACTCTCTAGCTTTACTACCACCAATTTTATCTATTATGAACAACAGTCTAATCTCTGGGGCTGTTCCCTATCTCTTGAAGAAGACTGTTGTATGGCCCATTCTGAAACAGTCATCTCTTGATAGCACTGTTGCTGATAACTACTGTCCTGTTTCTACCCTTCCTTTTCTTTCCAAAACACTGGAAAAAGTGTTTTTTTTCACAACTTTATGATCACTTCATTAAAACCAAAATTCTACACCCTTAGCAATCAGGCATCTGTCCAGATCATAAAACAGAAACCATCTTCACATTCCTTCTTAGCGAAGTAAACCAGTCATTTGATCGGAGTAATGTCTCTTTACCTGTCTTTCTTGATCTATCCTCAACCTTTGATTTAGTCAATCACACTCTTCTCTGCTCTCATCTGTATGATATCTGTCTTCGTGGTACAGTTCTGCATTGGTTTTCTTCTTTTCTCTCTGAGCGCTCCTACTCTGTTTCTCTTGGTTCATCTCCCTTGTGTTCCTATCCCCTCACCTGTATGGTCCCTCAGGATTCTGTTCTTGCTCCACTACTTTTCAGTATCTTTCTTGCTCCTCTTGCTACTATCATACAGGCTGCTGGTGTCATTCTACTATGCTGATGACATTCTTTTTCTTGTCCATACTTCCCCCACTAATCCAGATCTATCCATCATCAATACTGTAACTAGCTTTCTCAAATCATTTGCTGGTTGAAAGTCAATCTTCTGAAACTCAATGTTCACCAAAAATTTGCTATCTGGTTCACTAATTCCCACTCTTGCACCTATTCTTAATGATACTTGTCATGCCCTCACCACTCGCCTCTAGCTTAGAGGGGCGTGGTTGTATGAGGAACTTTCCCCTTTCAGCCTTAACTGACTAATTTTCTGCAATGTTTTCTGGGAAATGTAGTTTAATTGTGCTATACGAGGGGGTACCCAAAAAAACCAGGAATAACATTGCCGTGGGCGGAGCTTGTGTAGTACGCACTTCTGCCGCTAGGCGTGTATAGTGCAACTCATTGTCAGTTCAGTGCCGCCTGTGTTGTCGACCTGGCTTGTTCTGTTCATCTGCAGTGATTGTTTTTGCTAGCGCTGTTTTGTTCTTGTTTCTTTTTTTATGATGACAAGTTTAAGTGAACAACATGCAGCTGTGAAATTTTGTTTTCTACTCAGTAAAAATGCTGCTGAAACTGTTTTAATGTTGAAAACAGCTTATCAAGATGACGCTATGGGAAAAAGTCAAGTGTACCAGTGGTTTGCTCGGTTTAAAAATGGCGACATGTCGATTGATGACAAACCTCGTTCTGGGCGTCCATCAACTGCCCGAATCGATGAAAATATTGAAAACATTAGAGAGCTTGTGCTCACAGACTGTCGACAGACAATTGATCAACTGTCAGAGATTAGTGAGTTATCTTGGAGCTTGGTTCAGTGAATTTTAACGGAAGATTTGGGAATGAAATGGGCTGCTGCCAAGTTTGTTCCTTGGGTTCTGACTGACAATCAAAAGGAACATCGAGTTGAAACATGTCGTGTTTTGAAACAACAGCTTGAAATTGATCCAGATTTTCTGTCAAAGGTCATTACAGGTGATGAGTCATGGTGCTATGGTTACGACCCAGAAACAAAGCAACAGTCAAGCCAATGGAAGACGTCATCGTCACCCCGTCCAAAAAAATGTCGTCAAGTCAAATCAAACATCAAAACAATGCTGATTTGCTTTTTTGATGCCAAGTGGGTAGTTCATTCAGAGTTTGTTCCCGCAGGTCAGACCGTCAATCAAACCTTTTATTTGGAAGTTTTAAGAAGATTGCGCAACAGTGTTCATCAAAAAAGACCCGATTTGTGGCAGACAGGAGACTGGTTCTTCCACCACGACAACGCACCTGCACACACAGCCATCTCTGTTAGACAGTTTTTGGTTAAAAATGGCATGGTTCCGCTGCCCCACGCACCTTACTCGCCTGACCTGGCTCCATGCGACTTTTTCTTATTTCCACGCATGAAAAGGGGCATGAAAGGACACCGATTTGACAACATTGAAGAAGTCAAGAAAAAAAGAAGGGAGGAGCTGTCAGCCGTTTCTAAAGATGACTACAAAAAATGTTTCGAACAGTGGAAGCACCGGTGGGACAAATGTATCAGTTGTAATAGAGAGTATTTTGAAGGGGATAAGGTTGTTTTGTAAAGAATTTGAAATAAATAGCTTTTAAAAAATAATTCCTGTTTTTTTTGGGTACCCCCTCGTATATGGGCTTCAGGTAAAAAGCTGTAGATGGGCTCCTTGGGTAAGGCAATGACAGAAATTTATTGAGCACAAAAAAGGTTCATAAATACCACATTCAGGCATACTTCTCCAGGCTTCTTCAAAGTACAACAGGTTATAAGCAAAACAAAAACCCAAAACAAAAGTGGCAGCTTACAGTATTCTTCAGCTCAGAAAAACATAGCCTTTAACAGCAAGGCTACAAGCTTCCTTTAGCCTTGCTGGTTAAAGCACAAAACACAAACAGGTTTTCTTCTGTGGCAGTTTGCCTTCTTTTCCAGTCTCAAACCTTTCCAGACTGTTTTCCAATTAACAAGCAAAACAAAAACTTCAAACAGGAACAAACTTTCAAAGTGCAAGCAAAGTTCTATTCAGGTTTCTCAGGAAAATTCAAAAGTAAAAAGAAAGCTTTTTTCCTCACAGTTAATTTGGCTTCTTGCCGTCTCACTTCACAGGTTAACAAGCACAATTCACAACTCCAGCTTGTTCTTACGTCTTAGTAAAACTTCCCCTCTTTACCACGTGGGAATTTACAATCCATCTACCTGCTTCTTATGGTTACCTTTCTCTGGAGGGTTTCCTCTCAGGGCTGGCTTTCCTTCAACCCTTCTGTGGCTAAGGCTTGGCACAAAGAGCAATCCATGAGGGTGTCTTCCCCATTCAGCTCAGCATCAGGCTCTCCTAGCTGCATAGACTCTGACCCTCCTTCTGGCTCACCGGGCTCAGCTAACAGCCTCTCGTTAGAGCTGAGAGCATCTCATGCTCCTCTGCATTGCCCAGCATAAGTCAGGCTTCTCCTGCTCTGCTCAGCATTAATCAGGCTTCTTAGGCTCATACCTGTGCCTCGGCTTGTATCAGCTTCTCTCTCTCTCTTTCTCCTCTTCTTTCCTTTGCCTCTGCCCTTGCTTCTGGCGTTCCTTCCACCCTCTCTCTTTCTCCTCTGCTATAATCTAGCATAGATTTATATCTCCAGGGTTCTAGACCCACCTCCTCTCTTCCCAGGTGATGGAGATCACTCTGCTTTCTGGCACCTAAGTAATCAGGGCGCTTACTGACATAAGGGTCTTGGACCTTAGGTCTGTATTCACTCTCCCTTATTTCACTAGGGGAAATATGAAACCTGTTCCAGCTGGGGGGTTCTGGTTCCTAGGTGAGGTTGTGTCTTTGTTTCCCTGACCTTGCAAAAGGGGCCCTTTTACTAGGGTGAACTCTTTGCCTTTTTCCCTTTCCCCTATCTTAGGATAGGCTTCCTTACCACATACTCCTTGCCTCTAGCTACATCAACCAAATACCTTGGGATCATATTAGATATGGGTCTTTCCTTCCATGACTACAATGGCTCTGTAGTGAAGAAATCATTCTTTGTTCTTCACCAAATTCCATCTATCCACTCCTTCCTCGGTCCCCCAGCCCTTTCAGAAAGTCTTTGACAAGGTCCCTCATGAGAGACTCTTGGCCAAATTAAAAAGTCATGGGATTGGAGGCAGTGTACTATTGTGGATCAGTAACTGGTTAAAAGATAGAAAGCAGAGAGTAAGGCTAAATGGCAGGGATCTGTGCTGGGCCCACTGCTTTTTAACATATTCATAAATGACCTGGAAATAGGAATAACAAGTGAGGTAATCAAATTTGCAGATGACACAAAATTATTCAAAGTTGTTAAAACACAAGAGGATTGTGAAAAATTGCAAGAGGACCTTGATAAATTGGAAGACTGGACATCCAAATGATAGATGAAATTTAATGTGGACAAGTGCAAAGTTATGCACCTAGGAAAAAGCAACCCAAACTATGGTTACACGATGCAAGGTACCACCTTAGAAACCACCACCCAGGAAAAAGATTTAGGCGTCATCATGGATAATATGTTAAAACCCTCTGCCTAGTGTGCTGCGGTGGCCAAGAAAGCAAATAGAATGATAGGAATAATAAGGAAAGAAATGGAGAATAAAACTAATAATATTATAATGCCTCTGTATCATTCCATGGTGAGACTGTACCTTGAATATTGTGTGCAATTCCGGTCGCTGTATCTTAAGAAGAATATAGCAGGATTTGAAAAGGTATAAAGAAGAGCCACCAAAATAGTAAAGGGAATCAAAGGATACCCCTGTGAGGGAAGGCTTAAAAGGTTAGGGCTCTTCAACTTAGAAAAGAGACGGCTGAGGAGAGATATGATAGAGGTCTATAAATTAATGAATGGTGTGGAACAGGAAAACATAGATCCATTGTTTACATCATCAAAAAGAAGAAAGACTAGGGGACAGACAATGAAGCTACAATGTAACACATTTAAGACTGATAAGAAAAAATATTTTTTCACTCAAGCGTAATCAAACTATGGAATTTGTTACCGAAAAATGTAGTAAAAGCTGTTAGTGTAGCTGAGTTTAAAAAAGGTTTGGACAAGTTCCTTGAGGAAAGGTCCATAAACCATTACTAAAGAAGACCCAGAAAAATCCACTGCTTGCCCCAGGATGAATATTGTGGTACCTGTTTGCCTTTTTAGGAACCTCCCAGGTACTTGTGATTTGGATTGGCCACTGTTGGAGACAGGACGCTGGGTTTGGTGGAGCTTGGTCTGACCCAGTATGACATTTCTTATGATCTTATGCTTTGATTCTGCCTCTAATGATCTTGCGGTTGGATTATTGTAACAATGTTTTCACTGGCCTTTCAGAGTTTGAACTGAAGCGACTACAATCCATTTAAAATACGGATGTCAGGTTACTTCCCATGCTTCCAGGTTCGATCATGCTACTCCGCTCCTGGCTTCCCATCCATTATCATATCCAGTACAAGATTCTGACACTTGTTCATAAAGTTCTCCATTCTAGCATTTTTCTTTACCTTTAATCATTGATCATTCCACATGCCCCTCCACGTATCCTCCGGTTCATTCATGCCAATTGCCTTTATCTCTCTTCTGTTAATCATGCCCGTTATATCTCTACCAGATCCTCAGCTTTTTACTTTTATGCCCCCAGTCTTTGTAACGCGCTACCACCTCTGCTCCATAACAAACCCTCCTATAGATTATTTAAGGCAGCTCTAAAGACCTACCTGTTTCAATTAGCATTTGATGTCTTTTCTTAGTCATACTGGGAACACACTACAATCACAGCTGAACCTCTTTCTTACCCCTTCTCTCTCCTCTTCCTCCCTCTTCTCTTCTCTCTCCCTACCCATATGATTGTGTTATTTCCTGTCATAACAATGGAGTTCTTTTCAATATTTATTTATTTATTTATTTATTTACATTCTCTTATATTTTATTCCCTTCTCTTATTGATTTTATTCCCCTCTTTGTATGTTAACCGCTCTGATAATGTAATGAAGAATGGTATATACAATTTTAATAAACCCTCATAGAGAACATCGGCAACACAAATATGCATATGCATTGTAAAATAGTTATTCACGTGCAGACGGAACCCATATGTGCCACTACCCCCCCCCCCCCAGAACCCCTGCATGTGCACATGCTCCACAGGCAGCAGAAGGGAAGGAGTCATGGCCACATGGCAGGTGGGCTGAAACCCTCATGCTGTGTGAATGGTGCTAAAGGAGGAGGAGATGATCTACCCCCCATGGCCACACAGGCATCCCCATGCTACAGCAAGATGGGTCTGAGAGAGGATCTGCATGGTCCTAGCATGGTAAGTCACCTAAATACTCTGCACAAAGGGGGACAGATAGCTACAGGCAGACAACCATTGTGTGGGCAGAGAAGTGAGGCATCAGGACTGGGTGAAAAGGTAGCTAAGGCAGCCCTCTCCCCCTGGGAGACACCCTCAGAAGGACCTGTAAAAACGGCACCAGTCTGAGCAGTGTTATGGGTGTAGCCACAGACAACCAGAAAGACATTTGGTACCAGGCAGGGAGAATGGGCACACACAGACAAACAGAGCAGTGACAAGGGATCCAGAGGAAAGAAACAGGCAGGACTTGGCAGGCACATGAGAAGGATGCAGAGATGAATGTGTGTGTAAATTCCAAGGCACATGGCCAGGTAAAGCAAGGCAATGTATGCAGGCAGGCACAAGGCCATGCAAGGACCCAACCTCCAGGTAGCTTCCAGCATGTTGTAGGGGGTTGGCACAAGCATCACCCAGTTTGCAACATCCCATCATATTGAGGTCTTTATGTTCTCACGCAACCAGAACCAATGGAAACAGACCATGAGGCACTTTTATATGACTGTTGATTCCATGTTGGGAGCATAGACTGCACACATGTGGCTTTCAGACCATCTGGCCAGGATAAGAGAGTATGCTGGAACCATCAAAACTACCACTCCATGACTATGCAAGTTGTCTGCAATGTTCAACTTGTCATCACAAATGTGTATGCAAAGTATCCCTGGTCCCTGCCATGATGTGTATGTGCTTTCACAGTCCAGGCTTGGTTAAGCTGGTGCCATTGGACAACTGAGAGATGCCTGGTTACTAGGTATGGAAAATAATTCATGACAGTATATAAAATAGTCTGAGAGTGGCTAGCAACCAAAGGGATGCCCCACAGGATGACCACTCAGATGCCTATCAGTCACTGTACAACTGCAAGAGTAACCTCCAATCCCCTCCCCGTAACTGTGGGCCTTGGGTGTGCATAAGTGCAAGCAACAGAAAATCCAATGGGCAAAAATACCAGGAAAGATATCTGTATGTGCTATTAATGGGTCACAGTACAGTCTCTATAGCCCATGCTCTTGAAGCTGTATACCATTCATAATGTACTATTGTGTCTCATTTGCTCGTGTCACTAAGCAATTCCCCCTTGTCTACTGTCCCCCTGTTGACCAAAGCTATCCCCCAGAAGACCTGGCTCTTACACAAATTATAACTGCCCCTACACATAGAGAAGGTAATACCCTAGACCTCCTATTCATACCAAAGAACCTCTAAAACAACACCAACCAAATACCCATCCAGGTCACCACAATCCCATGGTCAGACCATCACATGGTATCATTTAGCCTACCCCTGACACAATCAAAGAGCCTGACTCCAAAAGAGCCCCAGAGACCTCATAGATTCAAGGAATTTAGCAAGGATGACCTACTAAACCACATCCAACCAGTTCTGGACCTCAAATCAACTGACATTACCACAATTGTGGACACATGGAACCACATCATCTCAACACATGCTCAAGTCCCCTGGAAGACACCACCCACATGCAAATCAAACTGTACCATGGTACTCCCGAGAAATAAAGGAAGAGAAACTCCAGCTGAGATGGATCAAACGTAGATGGCATCAAACCAAATTCCCACTCCTACAGAAGGAATTCTCAAGCAAGCAGGAAGAATACAATCACCTTATCTGGAAAACACAAAAAAAGAATACCACACCAACCTCATCCTAAAAGATTTAAATCACCCCAAGAGAACTGTTCAACCTGGTCAAATCCCTCACAAAAGATCTGTAGTTACAGAATGGCCCCACGATAAAAGCACAAGAGTAAACCTCCTACTTGCAGAAAAGCTCCATGCCTGCCCAGATAATATAACATCCATATGGTCACAAAACCAAGAGACCCCAAGAGACTTACAGAGATGGACCACATTTAAACCAAACATTAGTCAAAATCATAAACCTCTCTCTTAACCAGGGACACATGATCATTAACTTAAAAACTTTCTCTAACAGACCCATCTTCAAAGGCCCATCCACTGATTCTAACATACTCTAACATACCGAGCTCCTACAGACCAATCTCTAACATACCATTCTTAGCCAAGTTAATAGGAAAAACATTACAACTGCAACTCCAGGACTTCGTTGATTCATATGCTCTACTCAACCTCCAGCAACATGGGTTCAGACCTTTTTATGGTGGTGAGATCCTACTTACCTCACTCATGAACACACTACTCAAGGGCAATGAACACACCAAACAAGGATTTATCCTGATATGCCTTGATATATCGTCTGCCTTTGATTCAGTAATCCATAATACCTTCTTAGAACGCCTGATGGACCTGGGCATAAGCAACACCCCGGTTAGGTGGTTCCACTCCTATTTGTCTGAGCGTACCCAGCAAGTAAAGATAAAAGATGACACATCAATACCTTTCAAATTACTGACAGGTATACTACAAGGATCATCTCTCTCTGCATTACTGTTCAGTCTCTACATCCAACCAATCTGTAACCACTTTCAAAGGCACAAAATCCTGTACTACATATATGCAAACAACCTAATACTCTATGCACCCATCTCTTCATGCAACCCTGAAAACTCATTAATACTATCATGCTTCAATGATACGACAGAATGGCTAAACAAGAACAACCTCTCCATTAACCTTAAAAAACAAAGTCAATGATGATAAACCGTGATCCCTCATTCTCCAACCCAAAAGAGATTATAATAAACAATAACACTATTCCAGTTGAACAGGAAATCAAATATCTTGGAATTACCCTAGACCAACTACTAAACATGAGATCACATATAAAAAAGAGTAACAATGTCAGCATATTCCAAAATAAAAAGCCTATATAACCTCAGACCACTTCTAAACCTGAATTAATTCCACACAGTCTGCTAGGCCATAATTATCCCACAGCTAGATTATTGCAACTGCATCCTCCAAGGAATATCAAAGCAGACCCTACTACCTCTGCAACTAGTACAGAATGCCACAGCACGTCTGATAAAAGGATCCCCAAGACAGAAACACATAACCCCTGTTCTGAACAGCCTATACTGGCTCCCCATACAGGCCCACAGACTGCCTCTTTAGTCTCCTCCAAAACCACCCAAACTCAAGATCAAGAACATAAAAACATAAGATATGCCATACTGGGTCAGACCAAGGTTCATCAAGCCCAGTATCCTATTTCCAACAGCGGTCAATCTAGGTCATACGTACATAGCAGTTTCCCCAAAGGACACAGGTTCCACAATGCTTGTATTGGGTCAAGCATTGATATCCTGGGTCCCTTCTTAATAATGGTTTATGGACCTTTCCTCTAGGAACGTCTTCAACCTTTTTTAAACCCAGCTACACTAACAGCATTTACTACATCCTCCGGTAACAAATTCCAGAGCTTGATTACACGTTGAATGAAAAAATATTTTCTTTTATTAGTCTTAAATAGTTTGCCCTGTAGTTTCATTGCATGTCCCCTAGTCTTTCTATATTCTGATAATGTAAACAATCGATCTACGTTTACCCGTTCCACTCCGTTCATTAATTTATAGACTTCTATCATATCTCCCCTCAGCCGTCTCTTTTTAGCCTTTCTCCATAGGAGTATCCTTCCATCCCCTTTACCATTTTGGTGGCTCTTCTCTGAACCTTTTCTAATAACACTATATCCTTTTTAAGATATGGCGACCAGAATTGCACACAATATTCAAGGTGCGGTTTCACCATGGAACGATATAGAGGCATTATAATATCCTCTGTTTTATTTTCCATTCCTTTCCTTATATTACCTAGCATTCTATTTGCTTTCTAGGCCGCCGCTTCACACTGGTCTGAGGGTTTTAACATGTTATCCACAATGATGCCTAAATCTTTTTCCTGGGTGGTGGCTCCTAATGTGGAACCTTGCATCGTGTAACCATAGTTTGGGTTGTTCTTCCCTAGGTGCATAACTTTGCACTTGTCCACATTAAATTTCATCTGCCATTTTGATGCCCAGTCTTACAATTTATCAAGATCCTCTTGCAATTTTCCACAATATTCATGGGTTTTAACAACTTTAAATAGTTTTGCTTTATCTGCAAACTTGATAACCTCACTTGTTATTCCCTTTTCCAGGTCATTTATGAATATGTCAAAAAGCAGCGGACTCAGCACAGATCCCTGGGGTACACCACTATTCACCTTTCTCCATTGGGAAAATTGGCCATTTAGCCCTACCCTCTGCTTTCTATCTTTTAATCAGTTCCTGATCCACAATAGTACACTGCCTCCTATCCCATGACTCTTTAGTTTTGCCAAAAGTCTCTGATGAGTGACATTGTCAAGGCTTTCTAAAAGTCCAAATACACTATATCAACAGACTCACCTTTGTCTACCTGTTTATTCACACCTTCAAAAAAACATAACAGATTAGTAAGACAAGATCTTCCTTGTCTAAAGCCATGTTGGCTGTCTCCTTTTAAGCCATGACATGTTCAGCAATTTTGTTCTTTATGATGATTTCTACCATTTTTCCTGGTACTGATGTCAGGCTCACCGGACTGTAGTTTCCCGGATAACCCCTGGAACCTTTTTAAAAATTGGTGTTACATTCGCCATCCTCCAATCTTCAGGTATTACAAATGATTTTAATGATAGTTCACAGATTACTAATAGCAGGTCTGCAATCTCATATTTCAGTTCTTTCAACACCCTTGGATGTGTATCATCCAGCCCAGGTGATTTGCTACTCTTCAGTTTATCTAATAGTTGTAATACATCTTCCCGTTGTATCGATATTTCGTTCAATTCTTCCACATCTTTAAATATCACTTCAGTGATGGGTAACATCCCTACATCTTCCTCAGTAAAGACCGAAGCAAAGAATTCATTCAGTCCCTCCGCTATCACCTTGTCGCCTCTTAGTGCCCCTTTAACCCCTCTATCATCTAATGGACCAACTGACTCTCTCACAGTTTTTTTCCTACAAATGCACTTGAAAAACATTATTATGTGTTTTTGCTTCTGCAGCAAGCTTCTTCTCAAATTCTCCCTTTGTCTGCCTTATCAATGCCTTGCATTTAACTTGTCAGTGTTTGTGTTTTTTCCAGATTTCATTTGGCTTTTTTTTCCATTTCCTGAAAGATGCTTTTTTGGCAACAACAGCCTCTCTGACCTCACCTTTAAACCATGCTGGCAGTTTTTTTGACTTCCTTCCACTTTCCTTAAAGCGTGGAATGCAGCTGGTCTGGGCTTCCAAGATAATAGTTTTCAACAACACCCAAGCTTGATGTAAGTCTTTAACTTTTGCAACTGCTCCTTTTAGTTTTTTCTTAACTATTTTCCTCATTTTATCATAGTGTCCCTTTCGAAAGTTAAAAGATAGTACTGTGGATTTCCTTGCTATCCCTCCTCCACTAATTAAATCAAACGTGATCATGCTATGATCACTATTGCCAAGTGGCCCCAACACCCTTATCTCTTGCACTAGATCTGGTGTTCCACTAAGGACTAGGTCCAATATGGCTTCCCCTCTAGTCGGTTCATGAACCAGCTGCTCCAAGAAGCAGTCATTTATTTCATCTAGGAACTTTATCTCCCTAGCATGTCCTGCCATGACACTGACCCAGTCAATACTGGGGTTATTGAAATCACCCATTATTATTACTGTGCTGTTTACAGGACCCCTTCCTGCCACACCAGGGTGATGCTCTCCTGTCCCATGACCTCTCTCCTCCATGGCAACAGGGATTCTGCCAGACTGGAGGTGGGACTTCAGGACTATATCCCTGTAGGTCTCATCTATGTACCTCTCTGTCTTTCTTATGTCTTCTAAGTCTGCTACTCTATCCTCTAGAGAACGGACTCGTTCCCTGAGAGCAAAGAGCTCTTTGCACCTAGAAGAAGAACTCAAAACCAGAGTCTACTCAGCATTCCAACCCACAAATGGAAGAGCACCCAATCAATGTGCCAGAGAGCTTTTTTCAAAGTATGGACTCACATTATGGAACTGTCTCCCTAATACCCTGAGGGATATCAAAGCCTGCGGGGACTTCCGGAAAAAACTAAAGTCCCTCCTAGTCCAGGAGTACTTTAGCCCTGGAACAAATGTTAAATTATATTTTCCCTCTAATGTGCACCTTACTGTTAAAGCGTTATTGTCACTACACTGTTTTTGCTGTAAACCGTCTTGACTTGTAGAAAGATGGCATAAAAAAAAGAGATGTTAAATAAATAAAGTCTCACTCCAAGACAATCCCTTGTATATAGTTGCTTCTGTTACATAGTTCTGTTGTACATAGTTACACTATTCATCTGAGTGTTCACTGTTCAGTGTATCCTTGAAGTTCAATGTAAACCAATTTGATAATATGAAAGGTGGTATATAAAAACTGTTAAATAAATAAATATGTAAATAACACTAGTGTGGTGGCCAGTGATGCCCCAGGAAGAGACATACAATAGGGCACACCAGATTTGTGATAGAGTGACCCTTCAGAATCCTCAAGAGCAGGTTCAGCTGTCTGGACAGAAATAGAGTGGAATTGCTGTATATAACTTGTTTCATACCATTTATTTGCATTATTTGTTATAACACCTTCTCTTCTGGATATCAAGGCAATTTACAGACCCAGCATCAGACAGAACTAAAACATACAGAATAACGTCAATAGCACAACAATATTTACAAAAAACAATGAAACAGACAAAAAAATGTTTAAATGCCCTGCTGCACGCATGGAACTACAGAAGAGAAGCAAATGTTCTTGGAAAGGACAAAGCGTTCAGGTCTTGTTTGAACCTCTTATAAGAGGATTCAAGCCTAAGATCAGAAAGATCTAAACCTCATCACCACCCAGAAAGGCAAATATCTACCAAAGGAAGATGTGCATGAGGACCCAGACAGAGGTTTTGACTGAGTAGAGATGTGTCACCAAGACAGAGACAGCCACCCACAGCAGCAGCCATAGCTATAAGGAAAATACTCATACAACAGAATTTTTAGTGAATACAAGGGTGCAGATATTTATGAGTGTCAGTTTGACATATTTCACATAAAGATAACAATCTAATGTCTTCTCTTAAGCCCCACCACCATTCCCTTTACCCAAGTGTGTGCATTTTCCCAACCGTGCATCCTGCACAAAGATCCAGTGTTCCCCTCATCATCCCCTTGTCAGAATATGCAGGGAAGTTCCCAGTTTGTGGGACAGCCAATGGACCTGGCCATCTGGAGATGGGGCAATGCCAGTCATAACTCCAACCCCAAGATAATGGTCAATGTCCCAGAGGGAGGCAGCAATGCTGGCCTGATGGACCTCCTCCTGCTGCAGTCACAACTGCTCACTCTGCTGCTGGACCTGCTCTTTCAGCAGCTCATATGGCCTCTTGGATGTGGGCATGCCTTGCCAGTTGTTCTTGCATCTATCCCATCTCATTGGCTATCTGGCAGGTCAGGATGGCCACCCCTACCTGTTCCCTCTCCAGCATCATCTCTTTCTCCTCCTCTTCTCCCTCCAATGCCTCCATGACTGGGAATGTGAACGAAGGTATATGGCACAGCTCAGATCCAGGTTCCTGTGGCTGCTTCAGGGATAACTGTGACTCCAGCATATCCTCTGCTGCCTCCCTTTGTTGTGGCTGTGCTGGCTCTTCTTATTATACCACTGGGGGGTTCTTCCTCCTCTGGGCCCAGCGGTCTTGTGCCATGTGCTGCTCTGAGGTTCCAGGCCATGGTTGGTCTGCACAGAAAATCAATGGCATAAGCAGATGCACATTTGCACAGTCTACCTAGTCAATGACTTGTTATATCTAAGCATTGTAGATACAGATGACAGCAATGGCCTAGCTCATGCTGTCCAACCTTGAACAGCTAAACAATCATCTATTTATCCATCACCTAAGAAGGGTCAACTGCTCAGTTCTGCTCCTGCATGCTGTCAGTAATCTACCATGCAACTGATGCACAGTGCATGCTATACAATCGTTTTGGAGTACCCACTGGCCATTCTAATCCTCAGGATATCCACAATGAATAAGTGAGCAACGGAGTAAGTGCATGAAAATTTAATTCATGTATATTTAATAGTGATATCCTGAAAACAAAACTGACAAGGGGGTACATCAGGACTGACTTGTGAAACCCATGCAGAGATAAGTGTGGGTGTCCTGTGCACTGCTCTCCCAAGCATGTCTGCATCTATTTCACTGATAGCACAATCAGCTATCTACATCTCTTACACTCCTACCCATGCAATTGCAACATCACTAACAATGGCCTGCATATTCTAATTTCCTAGTCAAATATTTGGTATTTTTGCTCTTTCACAGGCATCAAATTGTTATATACTGTGGGTCCAATATTACATTGGGCAGGCTATGTGCCACTACAGTGCATAGTCCTGCTGACTGACCCGTAACACTGGATATTCAATGCCACAGTGATGACACTGAATATCCAGCATCACCGCACATTCCCCGGAGCCACTGAGGCTAAATGGGTATTGCACTGCTATCTGGTTAGGATCCATGGCTAAAACTAGATGAGCCAAAGGCTAGTCTAGATTTAGCTTTGGATTGCTAACTGGGTAGCAGTACAATATCGCCGCTACCCAGTTAGCGGCAGTCTCCGCCTCCGCTCCGCTCCGGAATGCCCCCAACACGACCCGATGCTAACCGCAGAGAATCGGGGCTTGTAGCAGACTTTGAAGGGGATATTCAATGGCACTAACCCTATAAGTGCTGTTGAACATCCTGATTTAGGGTATTTACATGATTTACTGGGCTGTAAAGCATGTAAATGCCCTTTGAATATCAGGCCCTGTATGTCTATGCCAACCAGTTAAATTCCACTGAGTGAGATATTCAGCAGCACATAGCCAGTTCGTGCTTCTTAATATCTCTGTCTAATACTGCTAGACACCCCAATGCTAACCACTTAGGGCGCAATTCCAGTTCAGACGTAGAAGCCCTCTGTATGTCCGGTCTGAACTGGATGTACCAACATTAGAATTGGCCCTGTACATCCAGGGCCGGCGACCATCCACCGCCCACCCTAACACTGCCCCCGATCTGCCCCGTCCAGCTTCCCCATGCAACCGGCGAATAATAGGGATGGACGTCACATTGAGATGTCCTTCCCCACCATTCGGAGAACAGAATAATCCCCTTACATAGGGGCATTCTGAGGTCAGTGCCAAAGATAACCAGGCAGCAGTGATATTCAGTTGCTGCCCAATAATCTTAAAGTGACTAAAGTTCGGTAGAATAATGCATTGAATATGCGGGTCTTTAACAGTGCTGGCCACAATGGCAGGAGGTGCTTTCAGGTGAAGCTCATTACCCAAATCAGTCATACACTAAGGACCTGAGATTAATAAAGCTTCAGGTGAACAAGGTATATTAAGCGTATTAGGTACAGTTTTATTGGTATAAATACCCATAGCAACCCCTAGTAAGTAAGAACTTAAAGATCTAGACACAAACTTAAAACTAAGATGCAGACAGCAGTCCAGCAGCGGGATGGGGGCTTTCCAGTCTTTTGCATTGAGTGTCACATGTATGATTTTCTCCCAGTTGGTGAGAGGTCTTACGTGTGCACTAGGTGCAAGGAGCTCTTTGCTCTCAGGGAACAAGTCCGTTCTCTAGAGGCTAAAGTAGCAGACTTGGAAAACATAAGACAGACAGAGAGGTACATAGACGAGACCTACAGGGATATAGTCCTGAAGTCCCACCTCCAGTCTGGCAGCACCCCTGTTGCCATGGAGGAGAGAGGTCACGTGACAGGAGAGCATCACCCTGGTGTGGCAGGAAGTGATCCTGTAACTAGGACCTGTCCTCCAGGTGATGTAAAACCCTCTCGCACCGAGGAAGTTTCTCCAGGGCCATGTGCCCATGAGGGAAGGGTTAGGACAGTCGTTATAGTTGGTGATTCGATCATTAGGCATGTAGATAGCTGGGTGGCTGGTGGACGTGAGGATCGCCTGGTAACATGCCTGCCTGGTGCGAAGGTAGCGGACCTCATGCGCCACCTAGATAAGGTCTTAGATAGTGCTGGGGAGGAGTCTGCTGTCTTGGTACATGTCAGTACCAATGACATAGGAAAATGTGGTAGGGAGGTTCTGGAGGCAAAATTTAGGCTTTTAGGTAGGAAGTTGAAATCCAGAACTTCCAGGGTAGCATTCTCCGAAATGCTTCCTGTTCCACGCGCAGGACCCAAAAGGCAGGCAGAGCTCCGGAGTCTCAATGCGTGGATGAGACAATGGTGCAGAGATGAGGGTTTAGGATTTGTTAGAAACTGGGGAACATTCTGGGGAAAGGAAGGGCTCTTCCGAAGGGATGGGCTTCACCTTAACCGGGATGGAACCAGGCTGCTGGCATTAACCTTTAAAAAGGAGATAGAGCAGCTTTTAAACTAGATATTAGGGGAAAGCCGACAGTCGCCCAAGAGCGGATGGTTCGGAAGAATGTATCCTTGAAGGATACTACCAAAAGCAGAGAGGTTCCACAAAAGAGTAAAGTAGCCCAAATGCCCTCAAGTATGGAGCAGACAGAGCTTAAAGATCCCAATTTACCCATGTCTAACAATAGCCAAATTAACATGAATAAAATACATTCTCTAAAATGCTTGTATGCAAATGCTAGAAGTCTAAAGAATAAGATGGGAGAGTTAGAATATATAGCACTAAATGAAAGGTTAGATATGATTGGAATATCAGAGACATGGTGGAAGGAGGACAACCAGTGGGACACTGTGATACCTGGGTACAAACTATATCGTAATGATAGAGCTGATCAAATTGGTGGAGGGGTTGAGCTCTATGTTAGAGAGGGCATTGACTCAGAAAGGATTAAAGTTTTGCAGGAAACAAAATCTGCTGTAGAATCTATATGGATTGAAATTCCATATAAAGGGGGAAGGCGATGGCAATGGGGTTGTACTATCGAGCACCTGGCCAGAATGACCAAATGGATGATGAAATGCTCAAAGAAATAAAGGAAGCTAACAAAAGTTACAGCGCAGTAATAATAATGGGTGATTTCAATTACCCCGGTATCAACTGGGTCAGTGTCACGTCAGGACATGCTAGGGAGATAAAGTTCCTAGATGAAATAAATGACTGCTTCTTGGAGCAGCTGGTTCATGAACCGACCAGAGAGGAAGCTATATTAGACCTAGTCCTTAGTGGAACACCAGATCTAGTGCAAGAGATAAGGGTGTTGGGGCCACTAGGCAATAGTGATCATAGCATGATCGCCTTTGATTTAATTAGTGGAGGAGGGATAGTAAGGAAATCCACAGTACTACCTTTTAACTTTCGAAAGGGAGACTATGATAACATGAGGAAAACAGTTAAGAAAAACTAAAAGGAGCAGTTGCGAAGGTTAAAGACTTACATCAAGCTTGGGTGTTGTTGAAAAATACTATCTTGGAAGCCCAGACCAGCTGTATTCCACGCTTTAAGAAAAGTGGAAGGAAGTCCAAAAAACTGCCAGCATGGTTTAAAGGTGAGGTCAGAGAGGCTGTTGTTGCAAAAAAAGCATCTTTCAGGAAATGGAAAAAAGAGCCAAACAACGAAACCTGGAAACAGCGCAAGCACTGGCAAGTCAAATGCAAGGCATTGATAAGGCAGGCAAAGAGAGAATTTGAAAAGAAGCTTGCTGCGGAAGCAAAAACGCGAAATAAAGACCTTTTCAAGTACATTCGTAGCAAAAAACCTGTGAGAGAGTCAGTTGGTCCATTAGATGATAAAGGGGTTAAAGGAGCACTAAGAAGCGACAAGGCGATAGCGGAGAGACTGAATGAATTCTTTGCTTCGGTCTTTACTGAGGAAGATGTAGGGATGTTACCCATGACTGAAGTGGTATTTAAAGGTGTGGAAGAATTGAAGGAAATATAGATACATCGGGAAGATGTCTTACAACTATTAGATAAACTGAAGAGTAGCAAATCACCTCGGCCGGATTGTATACATCCAAGGGTGTTGAAAGAACTGAAATATGAGATTGCAGAACTGCTATCAGTAATCTGTGAACTATCATTAAAATCATATCTAATACCTGAAGATTGGAGGATCGCCAATGTAACACCAATTTTTAAAAAGGGTTCCAGGGGTGATCCGGGAAACTACAGACCGGTGAGCCTGACGTCAGTACCGGGAAAAATGGTAGAAACCATCATAAAGAATAAAATTACTCAGCATGTAGATAGTCACAACCTAATGGGAGACAGCCAACATGGCTTTAGACAAGGAAGATCTTGTCTTACTAATCTGTTATGTTTTTTTGAAGGAGTGAATAAACAGGTGGACAAAGGTGAGTCGGTTGATATTGTGTATCTGGACTTTCAGAAAGCCTTTGACAAGGTCCCTCATCAGAGACTTTTTGCAAAACTAAAGAGTCATGGGATAGGAGGCAGTGTACTAGTGTGGATCAGGAACTGGTTAAAAGATAGAAAGCAGAGGGTAGGGCTAAATGGCCAATTTTCCCAATGGAGAAAGGTGAATAGTGGTGTACCCCAGGGATCTGTGCTGGGTCCGCTGCTTTTTGACATATTCATAAATGACCTGGAAAGTGGAATAACGAGTGAGGTTATCAAATTTGCAGATGACACAAAACTATTTAAAGTTGTTAAAACCCAAGAGGATTGTGAAAAATTGCAAGAGGATCTTGATAAATTGGAAGACTGGGCATCAAAATGGCAGATGAAATTTAATGTGGACAAGTGCAAGGTTATGCACCTAGGGAAGAACAACCCAAACTATGGTTACACGATGCAAGGTTCCACATTAGGAACCACCACCCAGGAAAAAGATTTAGGCGTCATTGTGGATACCATGTTAAAACCCTCGACCCAGTGTGCAGCGGCGGCCAAGAGAGCAAATAGAATGCTAGGTATGATAAGGAAAGGAATGGAAAATAAAACAAAAGATATCATAATGCCTCTATATCGTTCCATGGTGAGACCGCACCTTGAATATTGTGTGCAATTCTGGTCGCCGTATCTTAAAAAGGATATAGCTATTTTAGAAAAGGTACAGAGAAGAGCCACCAATATGGTAAAGGGGATGGAAGGGCCAATACCACATTTTGTCAGAAATATTGTAACACAGTAAAAAGCTGTAAAATGACTTACATGGGGCAAGGGGTCCTTAACAGGGATAATCTGTGAGAGATAAAACATAGAAAGGGTAGTTGGAGGTGAAAAAAATATTTGTACAGGGGAAAATTGTTGTGGAGTTATAACTGTGTTTTAGAAGTCTATGCTGTATAGTAGAGTGTAGTGAGAGTTTGAACAAGTTATAGAGATCACTTTTGAGGAAGTGTTAATGATTTTATTATAATATTGAGTTTATTTTATTTTAAAATATATTTTACTATTAAAACTAAACGGCATTGCCATGGCAACCATTTAAAACATCCAACGTCCAGTTCACTTCATGGATAGGATCCCAGGCTGTGGCGACGTGGGAGATTTGATGCCTGACTGCAATCACCAGGGCGATACCATGACAATGTCATGGTTACATCTGGAAGTAGGGGGTATCACCTTAGAAACTTGGGTTTGTTGTGTCAGAAACCACCAGGGATTCAGAGTGCAGACCAGTTTTAAAGTGGCTGAGGGGCTAGGCCTCTAAAAACCTGTTTTAAAGTTCTGAAAGGTGTTTTGTGTGTGTGAGTGGGGCATATGAAATGTGAGTGTTTAAAATGTGATCCACATAAATTTGCCACTGAGACTGTGAATGAAAGTTGGCTGAGTGAGAACACTGTAACTTTATAAACTGGAAATAAACCAATGCTTAATCTAGGGTACTGGGAGTTTCAAACCCGATTAAATGTTTTGCCCTGAGGGGGAATAAGGTGAAATAAACCTGCGAAATATCCTCAACACAGTATTGGCAAAGACTGATCATAGTCTGGATTATTGAGGCTGTCTGTCCCAGAGTCTGATTACAGAGAAACCTCAATACTAGTCCTTGTCAACTGAAGTAAAGTCAGTTGTAATTAAGAGTGAAAAGGTTATGTTTTGTCTGAGACAGAGTATGTGCTGAGTGTTGAACAAAACAGCAAAAAAGAGGGCTCAGAAGTTAGAGAAATTAAAATGTATTTTATTTTCTTTCCTAGTTAGGGATAGTTTAGTGGCAAAATCTGCTACTCAGGTTAGGAAAAATGAATGCAAGAGAACAATGGAGGCACATTTAAAAAGAAAGGCTAAACCTAAATTCCCTTGTTAGGCCAGGTAGGGTTCCCTTTTATTTTTGTAAAGTCAGAATAGTAGGTTCCACAAGTGAGCGACAGGAGTCTCCGCCGAAGGAAGGAGACTCCTGTCGCTGGATGCTATCATTCGGCCCCTCCTCAAAAAACCCACCTTAGACCCTGTGGTTCCCAGTAACTGGCGTCCAGTCGCTAATCTACCATTTCTTTCTAAAACTCTCGAAGAGCTCGTCTTTTCCCAGCTCTCTGCCCATCTTGATTCTACCCTTTCCCTCCACCTTCGCCAATCTGGCTTTCGTCCTGGCCACAGCACTGAGACTATCCTTCTGGCACTTCTCTCTGAGATTCACCGCTCTCACGACCGAGGTGACCTTTCTCTGGCTATATCCCTTGATCTCTCTGCTGCCTTTGATGTTGTTGATCACCGCACCCTTCTCTCACGCCTGTCTGACTCGGGTGTCTCAGGTACAGTTCTACAGTGGTTTCGGTCTTTTCTTTCCTCGTGTTCCTTTGCTGTGCATATGGGCTCTAATGTCTCACCTTCCTTTCCGCTGCAATGCGGTGTTCCTCAGGGTTCCATCCTTGCCCCCCTTCTCTTCAATGTCTTTCTTGCCCCTCTCGCCTTGCTCATCCAACAAACTGGAATTTCTATTTATATCTATGCCGACGACATTCTTCTGGTCCACCACACCTCCATTTCTGCACCTAATCTCTCTCTACTCAACGACTGCCTTGATCTCGTTGCCTCCTGGTTCATGCAAAACTTTCTTCACGTTAATCCATCCAAGTCCTCTGCGATCTGGTTCTCCTTTCGTAACTCCCCTCCTGATCTGTCACCCACTATGTCCGGCCAACCCATTCCTCTTGTCTCTACCCTACGCTATTTGGGGGTCACCCTGGATTCCTCTCTCTCTTTCCACCAACATATTTCCTCTGTGGTGCATTCCTGCTTCTTCCATCTTCATAGAATTAGATCCATCCAGCCTATTCTTTCCTCTTTTGCTGTCACTACTCTCATTATGTCTCTTGTGATCACTTGCCTGGATTACTGTAACTCTATCTTTGCCGGTCTCCCCTGCCACCAACTATGTCGTCTCCAGCTAGTCCAGAATGCTGCCGCCCGCTTGATTACATCCTCTCCCGTTACCGCCCATATTACTCCCTCTCTTTTCTCTCTACATTGGCTTCCAATCAAGGTTCGTTTTATCTATAAACTTCTCACTATTACCCATAAAGTCCTACATACCAGTACCCCACAATACCTGGCCGATACTATCTACCTCCAGCCTGCCCCACGTTCTCTCCGCTCTGCACACGGTAACCGTCTCTTTCTTCCCTCTCCCTCTCAGGCCCACCTCGAGCTTACCCGACACTCCGCATTCTTCTTCCTCAGTCCTGCCCTATGGAACTCACTCCTGCACTCTCTTTGTATCGAATCGTCCTTCCAACACTTTAAATCACTTCTCAAGACACACCTTTTCTGTCAGGCATTTGACCTTCCCCTGCCCGTTGATGGCTCTGGCCCTGCCCAGTCCGACCCCCCTCCATAGAGAATTCAGACGTCACCGATCACAACTATTTCCCCCCATCCTGTTCTCCAGACCCTCTTACCTCTTCTTTCTCTATCCTATTCTACAACACACTTTTTTCTCTTTCCTTTTCTGTCTGATATTGGTGTTCTTTTTCCTTTTCTGATGTTTTCCTGCAGCCACCACTTTGTTTTATTGTACACCGCCCTGACGCTTTGGCAAGGGCAGTTTATCAAGTCTTGCTAATAATGAATAAAGAATAAAAGGAGAGGACGAAATTCAAGGCTGCTGACCTGAGGACAAGAAGACATCAGTGCACAGACATTCTTGTCCTGGCCAGGGGTACGGACATTTGAAATTTGAAAGAACACAAGAAACATAGAGAGGGTGAGGATACAATGTAGTTAAGACAGAGCTAAAACTTACCTGCTCCTGGAGAAAGGGTTGGTTTTGATAATCTGGGGACCACCTGTTGAGAGAAATTTTACAGAAAGTATCAATCTTTAGCAACATTAAGTGCTTAATGTCACAAGTAATGCAATGGAAAAATAAATTCATTGAAACTTATCTGGATGTTTGCTGATAATTTAAAGTTTTGTTGTTGAAAATCTGCAAAGCATAGAAAAGGCAAAGGGCCTGATTCTGTGCCATATCCTGTTGGGATGTCCATCCCTGCTATTCATGCCCTCTCCGGACGCGTCTAACTTCCCCGCCAGTTGTGCGGGAAAGTTAGAAGGGAGCGAGGAAGAGGTGACTCGGGGGCAGAGTCTGGGCAGTCACCGGCCCTGGACGTACAGGGCCAATTCTAATGTAGGCCCTGAACGTCCAGGGCCGGCAACTTGTTTGGGGAAGTTATTCCACCTCCGAGATGGAATAACTTCCTTGGATGTGGTTTTTTTGTACTGCTGAGATATGGGGGGACCGGAGGACATTCCCCACAACCCAACCCTGGCCTTAGGAGGCCAGATCGGGGGTCGACTGCGAGGAATAAACACTTATCCAGCAGCTGGCATTGTGGCTTTTAAATGGAGCTGTGGTGCCATGGCAACTGGATGCCATGGCTCCGTGGCTCCATTTAAAAGCCCTCCCTGAGTTAGTCGGGCAGGTCAAGTATGTGCAGTCCCAGCCTGCATGTACATGACTGATCGCAATTCTGATCCCGTGAGGCTAGACATGCTGCGTGGGATCAGAATCACAATTCCCTCTGTACGTCCAGTTCAGACGTTGGGCCATCCATCTCCATTATTCATAGCACAGAATAACCCCCTTTGCCTTTATTTTTAAAGTAATTTTTAAAAAATTAATGTTTTATCCTTATCACTAACTAGAGTGATCACTAAAGTAGCTCTGGTGGAGATACTGTCCTGTGTGTCCTCAAGAAACTTAGAGGCTTGTTTACAAAGCCGCGGTAGCGGTTTCCGTTCATTATCAGAGCCGCAGCCCATTGAAATTAATGGGGCCGCGGCTCCAATAACAATCGGAAACCGCTACCGCGGCTTTGTAAACAAGCCCCTTAGTTAAATAGAAATCAGGCTGAAATTGCAACACATCATAATCATCTGAGGACCCAGCTGAGAGACTCCTACCAGTAAGGTAATAAGATTTAGCAACCTCTATTGAATCACTATTAGACAAAAGCAGAATTTCCTTAAGATATTTACAAAATAACACATCCGCTGAAAGCAACCTATGACAGGGAAAATTTAACAAGCAAACATTTTTTGCCCTCATCATGTTCTCAACAGATTCTAACTTATGATGTATCACAATACCATCCTTAACAGAGGTATTTACTGCTATAAGGCAGAATATTGGGTCTCACATCTAAGAACTGAACTGGCTAAAGAATCCATCCATTCCTCCATGGCTCCCAGCCTACCCACAGTCTCCTGTGAGAATTGACAAAGCTGTGTGACGGTAGACACAAGAGACTTCTCTATCCACATTACTATTATCCAAACATCAGCCAAAGAAACCTGAGACTCCCCCTTTTTCCCTCCTTCAACAACAGGAGGAGACCAAGTAACTGGCTTATAGATGGACTGTGCCAACTGCGGAGCACTCTGCTATAGTGGTGCCTCACTATAGGTGGACACAGGCGGAGTCACAATAATTATGAGAAGAGCTGGGATACAGTCCGGGGAGCTTAAAGAAGCTCCCTTAAGAGATGGAGCCTGTGCAACAGTACCTGGTATAAATGTGGTTGCCTCTTTAGGTTGAAGATGTTTATCCATTGGGCCTTGCACTGTTCCACCAGCTGGAAACACTTCTTCTTATGTTTCCCCATCAATGGGGTTAAATATAGTGGGACACTTGCACCTAAGCTCCCAACGTGCTCCAAAGGGGTTCCCAAGGGGCATTACATGCCCCTTGTGGCATGACCCTTTGGGCATGCCATGGCCATGCGCCAAAGACCATGCACCTTACCAGGGACCTAGTTTTAAATGGTCTGCTTCTGGCGTTCACAGTTGTCCTTTGCTGTATCTGTTCCTCTGCACCACCTCTCAACATACAGGCAGGTACGGAAAGCTCTCACACAGCACTCTGTAACAGACCTGGTTTTAAACGATCTGCAGCTGGTGTTCACAGATGTCCTTTGCTGTATCTGTTCCTCTGCTTCACCTCTCAATGTGCAGGCAGGTAAGGAAAGCTTTCACTGCACATCATTTTTATAATAGTAATTAACATTTTACTTTGGGGAAGTTTTACCTGTGAACACCAGCTACAGAGGACCTAACCTTATTTTAACAATTTATCCATGACTCCAAGCATCCACGGGGAGGGCTCTAGTTCAGGAGGGCATCAGATGCTATGCACACTTGCTGCACCTGGTTGTCAAAGACTCTGGGTAGTACGGCAAGCACCATCTATGTCCTGAAAGAACTGATTCAGAAGTGCCAAAAAATAGGTATTTTCACTAGAGTGTAAAGAGTGGGTTTCAACTATGTGAGAAGCAGGAAGTATCATGGGCACCTGCATACCAGAGTAAACAGGATGTTAGCATCTGATACCACGAAAAGCCCCCACCTTCACTGCCTTGTTCATATTTGTCCCACTGTCTTTTACAAAGAAACCTGGATGCATGTGGAACCGGTTCACCTTTGTCTACCTGTTTATTCACACCTTCAAAAAAATGTAACAGATTACTAAGACCAGACTTTCCTTAGCTAAATCCATGTTGGCTTTCTCCTACTAAATCATGACTATCTACATCTTCAGTAATTTTATTCTTTATAATGGTGTCTACCATTTCGCCTGGTACTGATGTCATGCTTACTGGTCTGTAGTTTCCCAGATCACCCTTGGAACACTTTTTAAAAATTGGCGTTACATTGGCCATTCTCCAATCTTCAGGTATTACAGATGATTTTAATGATAGTTCACAGATTACTAATGGTAGGTCTGCAATCTCATATTTAAGTTCTTTCAGCACCCTTGGATGTATACCATCCGGTCCAGGTGATTTACTACTCTTTAGTTTATCAAATAGTTGTAATACATCTTCCCAGTGTATCAATATTTCTTTCAATTCTTCTGCAGTATCACCTTTAAATACCACTTCACGATGGGTAACATCCCTACATCTTCCTCAGTAAAGACCGAAGCAAAGAATTCATTCAGTCTCCCCGCTATGGCCTTGTACCCTCTTACTGACGCTTTTACCTCTCTATCATCTAATGTTCCAACTGATTCTCTAACAGGCTTTTTGCTATGAATGTACTTGAAAAAGTCTTTATTACATGTTTTTGCTTCCACAGCAAGCTTCTTCTCAAATTCTCACTTTGCCTTATCAATGCTTTGCATCTAACTTGTCAGTATTTATGTTGTTTCCAGTTTTCGTCATATGGATCCTTTTTCCATTTCCTGAAAGATGCTTTTTTGGCAACAACAGCCTCTCTGACCTCACCTTTAAACCATGCAAGCAGTTTTTTGGACTTCCTTCTACTTTTCTTAAAGTGTGGAATACAGCTGGTTTGGGCTTCCAAGATAGTATTTTTAAGCAACACCCATGCTTGTTATAAATCTTTAACCTTTGCAACTGCTCCTTTTATTTTTTCATTTCCTCATTTTATCATAGTCTCCCTTTTGAAAGTTAAAAGGTGGATTTCCTTACCATCCTTCCTCCATTTATTAAATCAAATGCAATCATGCCATGGCCTTGTCCTCCCTTAGCACTCCTTTTACCCCTTTATTATCTAATGGTCTAACTGACTCTCTCATAGGTTTTTTACTATGAATATACTTGAAAAAGTTTTCATTGTATGTTTTTGCTTCCACAGCAAGCTTTTTTTTCAAATTCTCTCTTTGCCTGTCTTATCAAAGTTTATCGCTATATTTTCAGTTCATTTGTACATCACCTATAAATACAATTTTAGGCATGGGTAACTTCTCACATCTTCCTCAGTAAAGACCGAAGCAAAGAATTAATTCAGTTTCTCTGCTATGGCCTTGCCCCTCTTAGTGCCACTTTTACTCCTCTATCATCTAATGGTTCAACTGACTCTCTCTCATTTTTTTTGCTATGAATGTACTTGAAAAAGTCTTTATTATGTGTTTTTTCTTCCACAGCAAGCTTCTTCTCAAATTCTCTCTTTGTCTGCCTTATCAGTGCCTTGCATCTAACTTGTCAGTGCTTATGTTATTTCCCGTGTTTGTCATTTGGCTCCTTTTTCCATTTCTGGAAAGATACTTTTTTGGCTACGATAGCCTCTCTGACCTCACCTTTAAACCATGCTGGCAGTTTTTTGGCTTTCCTTCCACTTTTTTTAAAGCGTGGAATACAGCTGGTCTGGGCTTCCAAGATAGCATTTTTAAACAATGCACATTCTTGATACAAGTCTTAACTATTTTGCTCATTTTATCAAAGGTTCCCTTTTGAAAGTTAAAAAGTAATACTGTGGATTTCCTAGCCATCCTTCCTCCATTTATTAAATCAAATGCAATCATGCTATGATCACTATTGCCAAGTGACTCCAACACCCTTGTCTCTTGCACCAGATCCTGTGTTCTACTAAAGACTAGGTCCAAAATAGCTTTCCTTCTTGTTGGTTCATGAACCAGTTGTTCTAAGAAGCAGTCATTTATTTCATCTATAAACTTTGGGCCCGATATTCAGTGCTGGCAGCTAGCACATTTATAGTGAACATTAAACACGTGTATTCAATGCCAGGATCATTGCAGCCCCAGCATTGAATATCCAGGGTTGCTGTACAGCCACAGTTGCCAATGAAGCAGTGATATTGAGCCACTGCCCTGTTAGCTCTCATGGGTAAATATAGGCCAGCTTTTGCGGCATCTATCTTTAACCATGGATCACTAATTGGGCAACAGTGCAATATTGCCACTGCCTGCGTAGTGATGGATGCCACCTCCGCTCCACCCCGGAATGCCCATGACATGCCCCAGTGCTACATGGTTACCATCAGGGTATGCAATGGCATTACTTGGGAATATTCAATGGTATTAATCATGTTAGTGCTGCTGAATATCCTTCTAAGTGGCATTTACATGGTTTCAGGTCTGTAAATTATGTAAATACTTTGAATATTGGGCCCTTTATCTCCCTTGCATGTCCTGCTGTGACATTGACCTAGTCAGTACCGGGGAAATCACCTATTATTACTGTTTTGTAACTTTTGTTTGCTTCCCTGATTTCTTTTAGCAATCCATCATCCATCCGTTCATTCTGGCCAGGTGGACGGTAGTACACCCCCACTGCCATCGCCTTCCCCTATTTACATGGAATTTCTATCCATAGAGATTCTACATTGTATTTTGTTTCCTGCAAAACTTTAATTCTTTGTGACTTAATGCCCTCTTTAACATAGAGTGCTATCCATCTACCAATTTGATCTACCCTACCATTGCGATATAGTTTGTACCCAGGTATCACAGTGTCCAATTGGTTGTCCTCCTTCTACCAGGTCTTTGAGATGCCAAGATAGCTAACCTTTCATTTAGTGCTATATATTCTAACTCTGCCCTCTTATTTGCTAGACTTCTAGTATTTGCATACAGGCATTATAGAGGTTGTATTTTATTCATATTAATCTGGTTATCAATAGATAGAAAGTAATTTGGAATCTCTCAGCTGTGTCTGGTATGTACTTAAGGGCAGCATTCCTGGAAAATTACAGACAGAGCACGCTGATGGCCCTTTTGCGTTCTATAGCTCTGCTGGTCCTTCAGGACTCATGTTCTGCAGCCCCCCTAGTACTTCAGTTGGCAAGCCATAGTGTTGGTCCATCAGCCGAAGGCTATTGCTTAATGTCTGTTGCATATCATGCAAATGTGGCAGTCTCATTTGCCAGATAGACTTCAAGATCGAAAAAATGTGCAAAGAATTAATATACTGTCTCTGTACTAGAAGAAACTGTACCAGAGAAGTACCCAGTAAAGGGGGTAACTCTTCAGTAAACCCAGGGGGGTCTTTCTCAAAGGGACAAAAATCTGGAGGCACACAACAGAAATGTACATGCAAATGCAGTTTTGGTCTACTGTTTTGGGACTCTGAATCATCTGTCTCCCGTTCAATCTGTTCAACTCTCTGCTGTGTGGATAATCTTCCACCAGCCTCATCATGCTCATATTACCCCTCTTCTCAAGTAACCTTCATTGGCTCCCTATCTGTTTTCATATCCAGTTCAAACTTCTCCTGCTGACCTATAAGTACATTCACTCTGAAGCTTCTCACTACCTTTCCTCTCTTATCTCTCCCTACACTCCTCCATGGGAACTCCGCTCTTCTGGCAAATCGCTTCTATCTGTGCCCTTCTCTTCTATTGCTAACTCCAGACGTCACTCCTTTCACCTTGCTGCTCATTATGCCTGGAACAAACTATCTGAGTATGTATGTCAGGCACCTTCTCTGATCCTTTTCAATTCCAGGCTGACAACTCACCTCTTCGCTGCCACTTTCGGATCTTGACTCACCTGATTTCCTTTGTGTTTCCTTACCATTCCCCCTAGAAGTATCCCAAGTCTACAGCTACTGTGTTGTCTGTATTGACTAGATTGTAAGCTCTGATGAACAGGGACTGTCTATTACATGTGTCTGTGCAGTGCTAGGTACATCTTGTAGTGCTATATAAATGTTCAGTAGTAGTAATAGTAGTAGTAGTAGTGGGTCTCCTGGGCAAGAGATGAGACTTGATATTTCACCATGTTCTGCTCTTTAAGTGTGAAAATCTTTCTCTTTCTCACCCTATCAGACCTTACCCTTTGCAGCAGGATCGAAGGAGGAGTTACGTGGTAGGGTGAATATCAGTAACAGGCTGCTGCGTGTTGCTTCCTGTCCTGGGCCACTGAGTGAACACAGATTAGATGTTAATGGCTGGAAGACTCATAGTGGTATAATATAATCACCAACCCATTACTGTTCACAGTGCAGTATCTCTGCTTGCTATTTAGGAATGAGTACATCTAGAAATCCCTTCAGCTTCTGCTGCTATTGAAACAGATAAACTCATAGCCTTGAAAAAAAGCTGGCCAGATTTGATCCATTTATTTCCAGACAGTCTCAAGAAGAATAAATTCCTAAGATTCAATCACTTCTGGCAAAACCTAACAGAAGAGACTGCCACAGCCTGAAACAAGGTATGCTTCCACCTCAAACTTTTTTTAATATTGAAAATTTGAATGAAACCATCCCATGTTGCTGCTACCTGTTGCTTTTGCTAAATGCTTGTTCATGCAACAGCTCTGTCACTGGACAAGGTTTCTCTCCTCTTTGTATCAGGAATAAAGATTCTCCTCAGAGTGGCAGCCATCTTCCACCTTGACCTGCACTTATTTCTTTGTTGGATGTGAGGGAACAGATGCTTAGTGCAGATGGGACAGACAGGATTCAGAAGACTACTTCCATGTTCAACTGAACAAGCTTTCCTTGGGGCAGGTGCACAGTGGCTCTCTGCCTCTATGCCTTCATTGCTTTGGCTTGTCTTGAGCCACTCCTCTTTGTTCTCCTGCTTTGCATTGTTGTGTATGTCTTAGACTTGTCATTGGACAACTTTCACCCTCCTTAAAACCATGCTGGTTTGTTGTCACCCTTCTAGCTGTGTGGTTTTGCACCCAGATGTGTTTTGACTTCTCCTGGGCCACTCCTCTTCATCGACCTGGTTAGTCCCTTTGTGGGTCCCTTCAGCTTATTATTATATGCCTCTGTTCTCCTAATTATTTTGATATGCAGCTCCTAACACTCTGAGTCTGGGGAATCTGAATCTGGTGTGATGGGGGAAAACCACTAGTCTACCTCCTCCCCCCTTTCCCCTTCTCTCTTTCTGTGGATAAAACTACCATCCTCCTAGTTTCCTCAGCTCACAACCTTGGGGTCAGCTTTGACCCTTCTCTCTCTTTCTCTAAACACATCCAACAGATAACAAAAACCTACACTTACATCACAAGCACATTTAGAATCCACCTGCAACTCCACTTTCTTTTTTCTCAGCTGCCCCCGATTATAGAATTCCCTCCCATCAAACCTGTTTAGAACTCTCTTTCTGAAAATTAAAGTCAATGCTAAAACGCACCTCTTTTTGCATTGCCTTTCATCTCCCTCCCTCACAGGTGCTCCCTGCTCCTTCCCTTCTCCATTGAAATGCTCCTTCCCCCCTCATACTTGTCCTCCTCTTTCTTCTAGTATGATTGTTCCTTGTCTATTTCCTATCTGAGTAATGGTATTCTGTTTCCTTTTCCAATTTTTTGCAATGGCATTGATTTTGTTGTAAACCGCTCAGATGCCTGTGTGATAGGCAGTATATTAAATTAATTGAATAAAGATAAAGATAAAAATAAAGATAAAAGCTTAGGAGGGCAACCAATCACAAATGGGGCCTCAGAGGGATTCACTGGCCTGCAGTACAACGCATGAGGAAGAACACTTCCAAGCTATAGGCCCAAGATTAACCAGTAAGCTCCAACCCGGAAGATGTCATCAGGTGAGAATGCCTGCTACATTTTAAAACCCACACACTTAGACGGGCAATTGACCGCAAATCAGCCCCAGGAGGACTCACTGACCTACAATACAACCCGCGAGGGAGATCACTTCCAAGCTATAGGCCCAAGATTAACTGGCAGCATGGTGGTAAGCTCCGCCCTGGAAGACGTCATCAGGTAAGGACGCCTGCTACATTTTAAAACCCACATGCTTAGGTGGGCAACCACCTGGTGAGCCCTTAGGAGTGGCCCTTAGCATGGACCCGACAACTTTTTACTAAACAGCAGATGTCATCAACACTGCTGGTAACTTTCTTTTTTTTATTGAAATTTTGAAACACTTTTACAATGCTGATTTATAAAGGAAAAACAGAAATAGCATAGAAGCTGACCTTGATTTAAGGGAGAAACAACTCATTAACAAACTATCATCCAAATAACAATCTGTCCACATCAAGGGAGCCAGTACCCCCCCCCCCAAAAAAAAAAAAAAACATTAATTAACTAGCCATAACAAAGAACAAATCAAGAGAATAAATCAGTATAAAGGAAAAAAGAAAAAAACCAATCCTTAAGCCAAACTCAACTACTTATCCCTCAAAAAAGCTTCTAATTGGGAGGCCTCAAGAAAGACATACCGAATGCCCTGATAGGAAATAAGATATTTACATGGAACTTTGAGATAAGTAGGTCTCCCCCAACGTCAGATCAGAAGGTTTCAGTGTTGGAAACAATCTTCTTCTCAATTGGAAATGTCGGGAAATATGCTAATTTTCTGGCCACAAAATAATTGGTTCTTTTGCTGAAAAAAACAATCTCAAGATTAAATTATGATCAGCTAATAATCCAAAAGTAGCAATTAAAGTGGTCCAAATCAAAACATTATTAGAAGAACCTTCCAGAAATTCAGAAATATCTGGCTCAATTAAAGATAACTGATCTAGACTTGCAGCATCAGAAATAGTATCAGGACTTACTTTACCCTAAGAAATATAAAATATATTTAAGATTCCCAAATCTTCTGCTGTAGGCAACCCCAAAACCTCTTTAACACTAGAAGTCCCAAAAGGAATTTTACCTAGAAACCCCAAAGTGTGTCAATTGATGCATTATCACGAAGATTGTGTTTAGCATGAAATGCAGATTAATGTGAAGTTACTTATTTGTTAAATACGTGCAGTATGTGACGTCATTACATGACGTCATCATGTGTTTATTGTTTGCAATGTCAGATTAAAACTGTAAACAGTGATTGAGATGCGTCACCTAGTGGGAACATGAATTTATACCTAGAAGCCCCAAAGTATGTCAATTGACACATCCAAGACAATTGAGTGCGTCAATTGATGTACTTTGGAGCTTCTAGGTATAAATTCATTTTCCCGCTAGGTGGTGCATCTGTCATTAATTTTCGATGCACATATTTGAACATCTTGACCTTCCTAACAAAGTCATGGAACATGACTGACATGGTTCTAGCAGTGGCGCTGGTATACAACTTTGAAGATGCATTTTCGTCAATTGACACACTTTGGGGGTTCTAGTGTTAAAGTATTAATGCATAAGAATAGCTGGGGAGAGGTAACGCACACAAGGAAAGTTCAGAAATTGTAAATTATAGGAATGCTGGGCATTCTCAAGCACTTCAAGGTACCATATATGAAGCATGCACATCTTGTATCACAGAATAAAAAGCATTCAACTTTCACTGGGCTGCAGGAGAAGTGGAACCAATGAAATGCCTCCAGGAAGAACAAGAGTCAATAGTTAAGCCACACCCACTCCTGCAGAGGTGTTTTTTACATCCAACATCCAGAAACAAACTGAACCAGTGTCATACATTTTTAAGTCTGCATCTGCACCTAGCAATGAGTTGTTTGTTACTGTTGAGAGGGAACATCAAGTGGTCCGTGATAGGGAAGCCCTTACTAGTTGAGCTTGAAGAAACCAGAAAGATTACAAGCATTCTGTGGGGTAGATTCCTGGTCACCTACTGATGCAACTTCCAGGCATGCCAACCTGAGAGGTCCTTTTGCTTATGATAGAACCAGGGCCGGCCCGTCCATTGAGCGAGAATGTTGTTCGCACAGGGCCCCGCGCTTCAGGGGCCCCCGCGCGAACCACATTCTTGCTCAATGGACTGCTGCAGAGGGAGCCGGGGAAGCCCGCGCGAAGCCCCGGCTCCCTCTGAACAGCCCGCCAGCGTGAAGAGCCTTTACCTTCACGCTGGCGGCTGTTTCAATGAAGCCGTGAATGCCGGGAGAGGTTAAAGGGTATTGCCTTTAACCTTTCCCAGCATTCGCGGCTTCATTGAAACAGCCGCTAGCGGGAAGGTAAAGGTTCTTCACGCTGGCGGGCTGTGCAGAGGGAGCCGGGGCCTCATGCGGGCTTCCCCGGCTCCCTCTGCAGCCCCTTAGACGGCGCGGGGCTCTTCGGGGGGGCGGCTAGGACTGGATGGGCTGTGATGGGGGGGGGGAAATGGACTGGAAATGGGCTATGATGGGGGGGGGAAACGGACTGGAAATGGGCTGGGAAGGGGGGGAGACTGACAATGGGCAGGGATGGGGAAACAGACTGGAAATGGGCAGTGATGGGGGGGGAACGGACTGGAAATGGGCTGTGATGGGGGGGGGGAGAACGGACTGGAAATGGGCTTTGATGGGGGGGAACGGACCAATTGGGCTGTGATGGGGGGAAACAGACTGGAAATGGGCTGTGGTTGGGGGTGAGAACAGACTGGAAATGGGCTGTGATGGGGGAACGGACTACAATTGGGCTGTGATGGGGGGATGACTGCAAATGGGCTGTGATGGTGGGGGGAATGGACGAAATGGGCTGTGATGGGCGGGAACTTGGACTGGAAATGGGCTGATGAAGAGCTGGATTAGGACTGCAAATGGTCTGTGATGGTGGGGGGGATAGGACTGGAAATGGGCTGTGATGGGGGAGGACTGCAAATGGTCTGTGATGGTGGGGGGGATAGGACTAGAAATGGGCTGTGATGGAGGGGACAGACGGACTGAAAATGGGCTGGGATGGGGGAAACAGACTGGAAATGGGCTGTGATGTGGGGGGGGGAACAGACTGGAAATGGGCTGTGATGGGGGAGGGGGAAATGGACTGGAAATGGGCTATGATGGGGGGGAAATGGACTGCAAATGGTCTGTGATGGTGGGGGGATAGGACTGGAAATGGGCTGTGATGTGGGGAGGACTGCAAAAGTACTGTGATGGTGGGGGGGAGAGGACTGGAAATGGGCTGTGATGGTGGGGACGGACGGACTGAAAATGGGCTGGGATGGGGGAAACAGACTGGAAATGGGCTGATGATGTGGGGGGGAACAGACTGGAAATGGACTGTGATGGGGGGAACGGACAAATTGGGCTGGTATGGGGGTAAACAGACTCAAAATGGGCTGTGGTGGGGGGGAGAACAGACTGGAAATGGGCTGTGATGGGGGAACGGACTACAATTGGGCTTTGATGGGGGAGGACTGCAAATGGGCTGTGATGGTGGGGGGGATAGGACTGCAAATGGACTGTGATGGTGGGGGGAATGGACGAAATGGGCTGTGATGGGGGGGAACTTGGACTGGAAATGGGCTGATGAAGAGCTGGATTAGGACTGGAAATGGGCTTATGGGGGCTGGAATAGGGCAAAGTGGGCTGACAAGGGGGCTAGGATTGGAAATTAGCTGATGGGGGAGCGTGGAGGAAATGGGCTGATGAGGGACTGGAATGGAACTGGAAAAGAGCATATGGGGGCTAGGACTGGAAATGGGCTGATGAGGAGCTAGGATAGGACTAGAAATGGGCTGATGGGGGGAATGTAGACTGCAAATGGGTGATGGGCTGGAATAGGACACTGGAAATGGGCTGATGGGGGCTGGAATAGGACTGGAAGTGAGCTGATGGGAGTTGGAAAAGGGCTGGAAATGGGCTGATGGGAAGCTTGGAGTGGAAATGGGCTGATGGGGGGCTGGAAAGGAACTGGAAAACAGCATATGGGAGGCTAGGACTGGAAATGGGCTGATGTGGAAGCTTGGGAGACTGGGACTAGAAGGGGGCAGATGCTGGGTGGGTCTAGAACTATAAAGGAGCTGATTTTGGGGGAGGACTAGAAAGGGATGGGAAATGAGAATGGAGAGGGGAAAAGATATTTTGTGTGGGAGGGAAGAAAAGACTACGAAGGGCCGGGTATTGGAAGAGTAAGTGTAGATTGAGAATGGAAGGGTGAAATTTGAGTGGATGATAAAGCAATAAGGAAAGAAATGGAGGAAAGAGCAAAAGGGAAAAGATCAGTATGTTAAAGCAGATATAGAGAAAAAATTTGGAAAAAAATCTAAAAGAGAAGAAAGGAAAATGGATAACTCGCAGAAGACACAAAGAAACCAGAAGAAAGTGACTGGAGCAATTGCAACTGAAAAGAAAATGCACAAGCAACAAAAGGTAGAAAAATACTTTTTTATTTTGAATTTATTAACTGGAATATATCAGCTCTGGGAAATGTGCATCGTTAACATCTTTTGTGTTTTGTTTAGTACAAGAGGAAATTAATTTATAGTTTTATTTCTCCAGTGTTGTTGTACATCCTAAGTTTGGCTTTTGGGGTTCCCAGTTTAATTATTGTCTTCCTATTTCTAAATTGTGATCCCTTGTTCTTTGGTGACGGTCTATATTCTGCATTTTAACCAAGCTGAGGTATTCTGTTCATGTAGTTTCTATTTGACCATGTCACTTGTTCTCTTTCCCCAGTAGGAGATGCATTGGTATTCTCTGAGATGTATTGGTTTAATATTTGCAGTGTTGCCTTTTGATAGGTAGGGTTTGGTTTGGTGCTTTGTGAGCCCTGGCAGAGCTGTTATGATATGGTGGATTTGCTATGAGTTCTAAAAGGTCAGTGTTTATAGTACTTCCTAATGGGCCTGGCAGTTGGCACTGGAATATAGTAATGTAGAAATCTGTTAGTCTTTCTTTACCAGACACTCATTAAGAAGCATGTTTACTAAAAATGCATGTTAACATTATGCAAGTATTTATGCAAATGAGGCTCCCTATGCAAATGAGGCCCCGCAATTAATCTCCGCACATGGCCCCGCACCCCCCTTGGGCCGCCCCTGGATAGAACCTCTATTCAGGGGCCTAGTCCTCACCTGGTGGTCTTATGTTTTCCTGGTAAAATCCCTGGCTCTGCCTGGGTTACCTGTCAGTCATTTACCTGTCACTGCTAAGACTGCTCTAGAGGACTCTGGAAAGTTCCACTACCTGCTGGAGGTACCTTTAGCCTTTCATCAGGTACAGAATGTGTGTGAGAAAACTGTTGTTTACTCCTGTGATACAAAAAATTTTGAAGATGACCAAATTAACCTGTAAAGGGAAATCATGAAAAATGCTTCCCCAAGTCCAGAGGATGTTATTGCTACAGTAAATAAAATAATGTAGCTTAAGGAGGAGACAAATGGCCTGGCCAAGCTCTGTGAGAACTTTGTGTGCAGCAGTACCTGACCATGAGAAGAAACGCTGCCAAATAGAACTGGACAGTTTAACTCAATTAGAATGTAAATTAGCCTTTTTTAAAGACCTTAAACATCATGACTGTGGAGCTTTATCTGAGGTTTTTGCAAACAGAGACATGTGGGAGATGCAGTCTGCTATTGCTAGCAATAATAAAACCTCTTCTGTTCACTATACCTTAGCCTTGACTGTCACTCAGAGCTTGCTTGGGTAGGACTGCATTTCCTTACAGACAGGGAGTGCTCCTCTGTTCCTATTAGCATCTCCAGTATTCTTTGAGCCTTCTACAGATGTTGCACCTGTATCTGCCTCTATGAGTGTGAAAACGCCCATTGTTTCCTCCTTTATTTTACCTCCTGGCCAACTCAGTAGTGAGAACGTTTTCCAGCCAAAAGTTAATACTCCACAAACGCCTTTTGCTACTCTGGGAGTGCTTACTCCAATGAAGCTTTTGGTTTTTCAAACTTTGAACTCCTCTCATCTTGTTTCTATTCCAATGGAAATTACACAGCCTCTGTGCTTTCTTGCAAAGTCTACTGTTTCTACTTTAGCTTTCCAAGGAGTGCAATCTCCCTTAGATAATGAAGACAGCTTGTCAACTGTGAAGAATAAGAAGCGTTTAAAAAACAATTTCAGAGTAGAGGAGTAGCCTAGTGGTTAGAGTACTGGTTTTGTAACCTTGGGTAAATCACTTAAATCTCCTTCGAAGAAAGGGCTGGCAATCTATTTCTGGTCACACTGCCACGAAAACCCAGGAACTGCTGGGTTGCCAGGAGTCAGCACTGGCTCAAAGGCACACATTGTATTGCAAAGAAACTTTCTGCTAAAAAAAAAAGTATCCAGAGTGATCTTTTAACTTACCTGATCTTTGTTTTCATGTATAAGCTGCAGTTCCTTCTGTTTCTCAGTCTGTTAGTATTTTTGCTGGGGTGACTGCTGCTCTAGTGCTGGTGATTCGTACAAGCAGTCTGGGCTTTCTAGCTCTGCTTTAGATCTTGTGGTCCATAACAACTTCCAGGCCCTTCAGGATTGTCACGATCCTCATGAAGGAGAAAGGGAAATTTTTTTGAGACTACTGAACAATGTACAGGATAAGTAAGAATCAAGAGGGAAAAAGTTTTAAAGAGGATCAAGATCGGGTAGGTCAAGGTTAGGACCTACTACCAGAAAAGAATAAGGAGGAAGTTAAAAGAAACTGGAAGGTCATGTTGGGAGGAAGGAGATTGTAGTTTTTGAGAAAAATCCGCTTGAGGATCCTGAGATAGGAGTTGTTGGAAAGATGGATCTGAAGGGTAACAATATTTTCTCTGAGGAGAAGAAGAAAATCCTGAATCTAAAGGGAGAAATGGAAACTGATCCTGTAGTTGGAGGGGTCCAAACAGAAGAGAAAGTGGGAACCAATATAGTGCTGCAATTGCCTTGAGTCAAAATGTTGAATATTATAGACAGAAGTTCAAAGATTCTAACAGAGTTGACTTGAAGTCTCGATGGGAAGAATTATGTAACCTACAACCTCCCAATACCTTTCCTTCTGCCCTTGTTATGGTTGATAGTACAGTGTACAAAGATTGGGAAATTGAAATACATTATCCATAAAGTGCTGGAGCTCTGGTTTCATGGTCAGAAGCATTCTTACACGTTAGTGTAACAAGGAAAAGAAAAGATGGTTTCAAACATCATGATATTTGAGTGGGAATCTAGATTAAATTCTGTTCTCAACTTGATCATCAGATATGTGTCAAGGAATAAGAAGAAAAAAGAAAAAAAAGATGTGAATGGTTTAAGTTATTAGCTAAAAAAAAGAAGAAGAAACCCATGGTGATGGAATTTGCGGGTGTGGGGGGAAGGGACATGTTTTTTGGGGGTGCATGCCCTGGAGCATCCGAGTGTTCTGGCTGGAGATAACAGAAAACACAAAAATGTAGAGAAGATGGGTAATAAAAAGATTTTTTTAAAAAAGTAAATGTCTGTACTGCATGAATTTTGAATAAAACTGTAATGGCTGTTAGCAAATGTGAGAAAGAAAATGTATATTGAAGTAGGATACCAGTTAAAAAGGGTCCCATGGAAAACAGACTTTGATTTAAAAGATGAGGATGGAGACCAGTGTGATGTTCCTGGTAAAGAAGCAACTGAGGAAAAAACTTTGGAAAATAGAGATAAAAGTGTAGAGGAAGATAATCCTAAACCCTTTACAATTAAAGACCAGATTTCCTGAGTTCCCTATTATTCAAGTGTCTAGTGAGGGAAAGGAACCTGGTTGTAGTAAATTGTCTGGAAAAGAATCCAATCAATGTAGGGTTAGGAAATTCTCTTAGATAAAAAAGGAAAACTACCCAGTTACCTCGAGAAATTTCCAAATGTAAAAAGAAAATATTTTTTTTTATGGATAAGGAAAATGTGAGGTTAAAGGGATAGACCGAAGTTGGTTACTTCATATCCTGTGTTAACGGGAAACTTAGCTGGCATATAGGGGATAGTGATTATACAGTACATTTCCTGTATGAATGAAAATAAAGAGAGGTTCCACCTTATACATTCGTATGTGCTTTTAATGAAAAGAAAACACTCTTAATGATATTAATTGTGATAAAATGGTTAAAGTTTGTTACCATTTTATAATGCGGGTGGTGACATGGGATTTTCATTGAAAATTGAGTCTGTTCTTGGGATACTTCTTCAAAATTGTGTTAGGGATGCCCAATTTAATTAGCTGAATAGAAAGATGGTTTGTAGAATGGTATTAAAGGCTCTTTCCCAGTGGCGGGAAGCTGACCCGCCACATTAAACATGGAAAAAAAAATAACCAAGAGAGCAAAGATTTAGAACGTTTGTCGGTCTGGTGTACCTGGGGGCATGGGACTCTGTTGTATCGGCTTATGTGCTTCCAGGTTACATCAGATGAACATCTGGAAGCACAGAAGGAAAAAAGAGGACTGTTGTAGTGATTGATATGGAAGGACAAACTAGATAGGCCATGTGGTCTTTTTCTGCCGTCATGTTTCTATGTTTCTATTAGTGAACACCCGATAGTGGGAAAAGTTCACAATTAGTACCCTGACTTTGAAATTTATTCTTATAATTATGATATTTATGATTTGAGGAGGGATGGTGATAGTAGTGGTAGCTCATTCTTATTTAATGCATGTAGAGCTGCAATGTTTTTGCATTATGCTGTGTTATTGGAAAAGAATATGTCATTGCCAATCCGCTCATTATTGAACCAATAACTCGTGTTATTGCCAAAACACAGCTTAGTAAATAGACTTCTTAAATCATAAGCCCCATAGGGACAGAGTAGTTCTTATGCATGTAATTTGCCTTAAACTTCCAATGAAAAGAAATGAGCCATATATAAATACATTTTTTAAGTATGAGAGATCTACTCAATTAAGCAATTTGGAATGGGCAAGTAGCAATATGTGTGAATTGATTCATGCTGAATCATTATATTCAAATATTAAATATGAATATGGATTGACAGCTGTTAGACATTCTTTGAGAGGAATAAGCCAACACTGCAGTTATTAGCTATTAGATGGCCTCCCCACACTGCAGAAAGACGTGTCTAGGAGAGGATCCACATGGTTCTAGAGAGGTGAGACTACCATATCACACTCTAAAACACAAATCATAGTGGGACACCTAGCTGCTGGCAGATAACCAGTGTGAAGGCAGAAAAGTAAGGTAACTAGGGCTGGGTAAAAAGGAAGCCAGAACAGGATAGTCCCCCAGGGTAATACTCTCCGATGGTCATGAAAAAGCTTCATCAGTCAGAGCAATATACTGTAAAACCACAGACATACGGAAAATCAGAAGCACAGTCTGAATTTGGCAGGGAGAGTAGCCACACACATACAGTACAAGCAGAGTTATGGCAAGGGAACATGGAACATGAGGCATCAGCAGTGGCGGACCTACATTTTTGGGGCCCTGAAGCTTGAACTGTAATGGGGGCCCCTTCACAACCATCAACGAGGTCTGGATAACCTTTCAATAGGGTTGTTCCACAACAGATCACCACACATTTTTTAAAAATTTAATCACTACATCTCAGAACATTTTTTCGTTTATGGCTAGCCTACATGATACTTTAATAATCTTTTAAATTTTTATTTTAACTACTATTTTGTATTGAATTATAGAAACATAGAAATATGACAACAGAAAAAGACCACATGGCCTATCTAGTCTGTTCTTCCATATCAACAACTACAACAGTCCCCTTTTTACCTTTAGAGATCCTCTGTGTTTGTCCCATGCTTTTTTGAATTCAGTTACTGTCCTCATCTCTACCACCTTCACTGGGAGACTATTCCACGGATCCACTACTCTTTCAGTAAAGAAATATTTCTGCATATCACTCCTGAATCTATCTCCCTTCACCCTCATCCCATGTCCCCTCGTAGCAGAACTTGCTTTCAATTGAAAGAGGCTCTCTCCCTGAACATTTATGCCACGGAGGTATTTAAACATCTCAATCATATCACCTCTATCCCGCCTTTCCTCTAAGGTGTACATATTAAGATCCTTCAGTCTGTCCTCATATGCTTTATAATGAAGATCACTAATTATTTTAGTAGCCACCCTCTGCACCGACTCCATCCTGTTCACATCCTTTTGAAGGTGCGGTCTCCAGAATTGCACACTATACTCCAAATGAGGTCACATCAAAGACTTATACAGAGGCACTCTCACCTCCTGTTTTCTGCTAGCCATTCCTCTCCATATGCACCCATGCATCCTTCTAGCTTTTGCCGTCACCTTTTCTACCTGTTTAGCTACTTTAAGATCATCAGACAAAACCACGTGTAGGTCCCGCTCTTCTTTAGTGGACAAAAGTACTTCACCCCCTATACTATATTGCTCCCTTGGATTGCTGCAGCCCAAATGCATGACCTTACATTTTTTAATATTATATCCCAGCTGCCAAATTCCAGACCATTCTTCAAGCTTCAAAGGAGGTAGCCAAATACTTTATAAACGGTGTAACTAGTTACAAATGGCTGTAAATCCGTTTAATTGTCTAACCCCGACAACTCAGAACTATATGCCATATAGCGTAATGAAGAATACAGGTCTCAGCAAAGTCTTACAGCACCAAAGCAAGGGTATAAACCCATTGAACGTGCTACTGATCACATCAACGACCTGTTTCAATAAGCAATTGGTCTATTAATTGTAATTTGTATAATTTTATATAAAAATGTCCGCTTAACAACTTCCTCAGCACTTTATCTTCTTAACATCCCAGATCATTCTCACGAAAGCTGAAGAGGTGTATAATTAGCGAATATCAAATAGTAGCCAAAAACAGGAATATAATCAATTCCACAGTCAATCTTCCAGCTCAAAAAACTTTTCAAGCTATACATCAGCTCATTGCACTATCCAATGTTGAAAATCTGTAACTTACATCTGAGCTGAAAAATACTTAGCTTTTAGCGAAGAGTTGAAAGGTGACCGGATTGCGATCAATTCCACTAGTGATTCCGACGCCCTCAGTAGGCACCCCCAACGTTTCACTGTAACAGTTTCCTCAGGGAACTATGTGTTTTGGCTAAAGAACAAGCAACATAGTATTAAATCAACGTTCTTTGTTGCAACTACAGAATATATAACACTTTTATAAAGAACTTCACCTTCCAAAATCATGCTGCCCACGTTTCCATCACAGATAACTAGAGCTATGAATGTTGTTAGAGAATCTCCTCTCAAAAAAACGCCGCGCATGCGGACAGCGTATCCCGGCGTTTGTACAGGATTCCACGCGTTTTTTAACCATTTTAAATGGGCTGTCTGAGTGGGTACGTCATCCGGATGTTTTGTTAGTAACGTTTGATGTAATTTCGTTATATACCAGCATACCACAAAAGGACGTTCTCACTTTAGTGGAACACTCTCTTAATGAACGTGGGGATGTCAGTGTCGCTCAGGTGCATTTTTTGTTACAACTGGCCAGATTAGCGATTTGTCAAAAATGTTTTATCTTTGACGGGACAATATATCAACAACTGTCCGGTGTTGCAATGGGAGCTACGTGCGCCCCATCCATTGCGAATTTATATATGGCCCAGTTTGAAGACAAATGGCTTTGTGATTCCCCTTTTCAGCTGCATATTAAATCTTGGCACAGATATATAGATGACATTTTTGTGTTGTGGCAAGGTACATTAGAAGAGTTACATATTTTCCATCAATGGGTTAATTCCTGTGATCCATGTATTCAGTTTACTTGTATGTGTCATTCTACTAATATTACTTGCTTAGATTTAATGGTCAGTAGAGGTTCAGACTCATGGGAAACATCTGTCTATAAAAAGGAGACAGATCGGAATACCTTCTTACATTACTCTAGTGCACATCCTAGGAATCTGAAGGACAGCTTACCCATTTCACAATTTTTGCGGTACCGAAGAAATTGTTCTACCACGGAAGATTTTAAGCTGAAGTCTCGCCGATTAATGGAGAATTTTGAACAGCGTGGTTACCCTCGGAAAGTGGTGAAGTCAGCATATAAGAGGGCTTTATATAATGATCGTGGTTGGTTATTGCAGCCCCGATCATAGGGAATGAATGAAAGTGCTACACAAGCGGAGACCAAGGTTAATTTTGTTACCAACTTTTCACCCTTTAGTAAAGACATAAGCCGAATCCTCAAACGACATAGTAACGTTTTGAAAGCTATTCCTGGATTGCGGACTTATACGTTGCGTTGTGTCTGGCGGAGGAACAGCAATCTTAAGGAGCGCTTATGTCCTTCCAGCTTGCCAGCAGTTTTGGGTAGCTCTAATGATTTGGTAGCCCCCACTGGTCATTATCGCTGTAACCAATGCACAGTGTGTGACATAACAATGGAACTTCGAGAATTTACCTATCAGGGGAATATTCATAAATTTCGGCACCATACCACCTGTGAATCCTCTAATGTAGTATATGTAATTGTATGCCCTTGTGGGTTATTGTATGTCAGTAAGACAACTCGACCTATTAAGATACGGATGATGGAGCACCATAGTCGTTTGAAGTGCAAGGTACAGGAAGCGCCGATAGTACACCACTGTTTGAGCTATGATCACATTTTCGAGCAACTACGTTGCTTTTGTATTGAACAAGTTAACAGGGGCATGCGAGGTCAAACTATTGATCACACTTTATTGTGGAAGGAGCAGCGATGGATTTTCATCCTGAATACAGTACAACCAAACGGACTGAATGTCAGCTTAAATTTGGCTCTCTGCCTTTAGATTCTTCAACGTTAGATAGCTAATGAATAAGGCATGTTTCAGCTGAGTGGTAGAGAGAGTGATCCCTTTAAAAGATGACGCCCTGCATTGCTGTCCGCATGCGCGGCCTTTTTTTTGAGAGGAGATTCTCTAACAACATTCATAGCTCTAGTTATCTGTGATGGAAACGTGGGCAGCATGATTTTGGAAGGTGAAGTTCTTTATAAAAGTGTTATATATTCGGTAGTTGCAACAAAGAACGTTGATTTAATACTATGTTGCTTGTTCTTTAGCCAAAACACATAGTTCCTTGAGGAAACTGTTACAGTGAAACGTTGGGGGTGCCTACTGAGGGCGTCGGAATCACTAGTGGAATTGATCGCAATCCGGTCACCTTTCAACTCTTCGCTAAAAGCTAAGTATTTTTCAGCTCAGATGTAAGTTACAGATTTTCAACATTGGATAGTGCAATGAGCTGATGTATAGCTTGAAAAGTTTTTTGAGCTGGAAGATTGACTGTGGAATTGATTATATTCCTGTTTTTGGCTACTATTTGATATTCGCTAATTATACACCTCTTCAGCTTTCATGAGAATGATCTGGGATGTTAAGAAGATAAAGTGCCGAGGAAGTTGTTAAGCGGACATTTTTATATAAAATTATACAAATTACAATTAATAGACCAATTGCGTATTGAAACAGGTCGTTGATGTGATCAGTAGCACGTTCAATGGGTTTATACCCTTGCTTTGGTGCTGTAAGACTTTGCTGAGACCTGTATTATTCATTACGCTATATGGCATATAGTTCTGAGTTGTCGGGGTTAGACAATTAAACGGATTTACAGCCATTCTTCAAGCATAGCTAGATCCCTCCTCATGTTATCTACACCTTCTTGGGTGTCTATTCTATTGCAGATTTTGGTATCATCCGCAAAGAGGCAAACCTTACCCGACAGCCCTTCTGCTATATCACTAACGAAGATGTTAAAAAGAATCGGACAAAAGACAGATCCCTGGGGAACACCACTGGTAACATCCTTCTCCTCAGAGAGAGCTCCATTTACCTGTATTCTTTGTCGCCTCCCACCCAACCAATTTCTAACCCAAGCAGTAACTTTAGGGTACATCCCTAGGGTGCTCAGTTTGTTTATAAGTCGCCTGTGAGGAACAGTGTCAAAGGCTTTACTGAAATCTAAATACACCTCATCTATGGCTCTCCCTCGGTCCAACTCCCTGTTCACCCAGTCAAAGAAATCGATCAGATTTGTCTGACAAGACCTGCCTCTGGTGAATCCATGGTGCCTCGGATCCTGTAAGCCACTGGACTCCAGAAACCTCACTATTTTCACTTTCAGCAGCGCTTCCAATAATTTACTCACCACCGAAGTTAAACTATCCGGCCTGTAGTTTTCAACCACAACCTTACTTCTGCTTTTGTGTAAAGGCACCACATGAGCCTCTCTCCAGTCCTTTGGCACCACTCCCGACTCCAATGAGGCATTGAAAAGGTCAGTCAGTGGAGCTGCTAGAACATCCCCAAGTTCCCTCAGTATTCTAGGGTGTATCCCATCCGGTCCAATCACTTTGTCTACTTTAAGTTGAGTTAGTTTCTCACGAACACAGTCTTCTGACAATTGTTCAAGGTGTCCCTCACTTCTGTTCCTGTTTGTGGGTGTTTTCTGATGTCCTGCTCCTGGTTCTTCATCTGTGAACACAGAACAGAAATATTTGTTAAGCAATTCTGCTTTATCCTTATCAGCTTCTACATATTCTTCCCCTTGAGACTGACAATACCACTTTTGCCCTTCCTCTTCTGCTAACATATCTGAAAAATGTCTTATCCCCCCATTTTATTGCATTGGCTACTTCCTCCTCCTTTTGAATCTTTGCCTTCCTGACTACTTTGCTAGCTTCTCTAAGTTTTTCCAAATATAGATGTCTGTCTTCCTCTCTCTGTGATCTCTTGTATTTCATGAAGCCTTCCCTCTTTTTCTTCACTTTTTCAGCTACTTCTTTCGAAAGTCATAGTGGTTTCCTTTTCCTTTTATCTTTATTTACCATTTTAACAAAAAGGTTGGTTGCCCTTAAAATATCCCCTTTCAGTTTTGCTCACTGTTTTTCTACATCCCCAGCTGTTCGCATCCCACTAACGACTCCCTGAATTATTGGCCCACCTTGGCAAAGTTAGTCTTCCTAAAGTATAAGATCCTCACCTTTGAATGGATTCTAACAGCCCTAGTCCTAATACTGAACCACACCATCTGGTGATCACTGGATGCAAAATGATCTCCCACTACAACATCAGAAACACTTTCACCATTGGTAAGCACCAAGTCCAGTATGGCCCCTTCACATATGGGGTCCGTTACCAATTGCCTGAATAGTTCTCTCTGTAGAGAATCCAGGATCTCCTTTCTTCTAGATTATACTATAGCATTAATATTATTATTTTTAAAAAAAAACTATTATCATACAGTTGACCCAAAACATTTAAGCAATGTGGACTAAAATTGTTTCTGGGACCCCTCTGGGATTAGGGGCCCTGAAGCTTAAGCTTCATTAGTTTCACAATAGATCCACCCTTGGCATGAGACTGGCAGGACACAGCTCACACATGGTTTGAGTGGTGGCATAGGTAATGTCTGCAAATGCTATGTGCTATGGCCACAGAGAGGCAAGATCATATTTGCAGGCATGTATGAGGTCTTGTAAGACTTCACCTTGCAGGTCAGGGCACATGCAGAGCACATTGTGCACATGGCTGTAGTCAGTGCTAGTGCACAGAGCAGGGGAGACCTGGGTCATACTCACCAATAGTGATGTGATTTGGTTGTCCCCACTCCTTGAGGCTGCTGCTCTGGTATCCACACCCACAGTCCATTTCTGTGTGTGCAGATGTTGTGACCCACACAGCTCGGCTGCAGTGGTCAAGTACCACATCTCACAGCACCCTACTACCACTATAGGTATGGCAGAGTATCTGAAAGGGGCCTCCAAGGAACATATAGACCACTTCTAAGTCACTCTGCAAAGAAGGTGTGTGAGTAGGATCCACCTCATCCCTATCTCTTTGGACACTGGTCGTAGCCCTAGACCAGTCTCAAAACTACTCTATTGGCCAACTGCTGTTTCACCAGTTGTCCATTGCTGGATAGGTTGTTATATCTGCTTTGAATTGGCATCAGAACACATCCTTGGGCATTTGAGCTTTGGATGCATGTGCTTTGATGTGAGTATGGTGATAGAATATGTGCATGTGGCACCTTCAGACCCTGTGCTCAGCCAGCACCTTCTCCCAATATACATGTTGAAAATGTAGCTTTCAATGAAGATGCAAAGGGTGGGATATTACAAGGCCCAGCATTTAGACACTTACCGTGTCACCTCTGCTCACAATCCTTGTCCTTTCACTTATATGCTTCAGCTTGCTTTGCTATGATTAATGCAATGGGGCTGTGGTCATCACTCAGAGTGCCATCCACTGTTACACACTTTGGAGCACCACATCAGATGGTATATATGTGTGGAATGGGTGTGCACCACGAACATAACATGAACACTGTAAATGAATGAATTTGATGTCCTACTTACAGGAAGTGAGAAGTCTTCAGATGTCCTGGAGGGCAGCATCACAACCCCTAGCAGCCAGCCCCCTGAAGAGGATCCCATGCTGCATAATGGTGGCAGGACAGTCAATTTGGAAGATCAAGGGTCCAGAGGCCAGGGAAATCAGGGCACTGAGAGTGTTGACATTTCCACTCTCAAGAGGAACAAGAGAAGGATGTCATCAAAGGGGTAAATTTTCAGCTTCCACCTTCCTCTCCCTTTCATAATACATAAGCAGCTGGGGAGGATGCAGGGATAGATGACATCCCTAGCCACTGGTCTCAGCAATTTCTGCATTGCACTGAATGCCTTCTGCAGCACAATGCCAAGCATGAGGCACAGTGCACTGAGAAAATAGATCTGCAGAGATGGTCATTCACCCTCCAGAAACACCATATTCAACTCCAAGAGAGGCAACTGCAGGTAACAGAAATATTCAATGAAGTCAACATGGGGCTCTGCAGGGATCTACAACACTACTTGTACCTACATGCCGCAATTCACTTTCACCTCGGGATTCTACCACAATGCCATCTATGTCACCATCTGCATGGGCCCTGAAGAAGACAGTGGCCTCCACCATCTGCCACTGCCACTACAATTACCACTTCCAGCTCTATGACATCAGTGCCAGCAACTGTCCTGCCATATCCCTTCTTCCCACTCAAAAATCCCCAATAAGGTGATGAAATAAAGCTAATGTAAATGAATCACCAAAAACGTCCCTCAAAAAAAAACTTACATAAGATTTTTTTCAATTTTTTTTTGTCGGAGTATGCCGAGGGAGGAAGAAACTTATATCCATCCACTCCAGATGGTAAACTCCATTTTAATCAGAATATGGAAAAAAACAACTTATTTGACTTAACTTAGTCTGTCCTAAACAAGCCGGAACTCAAGATCCAAATACAGTTAAGCACAGCTTGATGGCATGATGTGCACGTTTCGGGAGCAATTCCCTGTGTCAAGTGCTACTTTCTCTCTCCTACTATAGCCAACTGTCATCAAATGCTGGGCGATGAAACAACCCGTTAATCAAGAAACCTAAAGTTATCAATAGGCTGGATTGTTCAATCGCTCAATGGGAACCACCAATTATAGGAGGGAAACCCCACTGAAACTGGGGAAACCCCAACTATGTGGTAAATGACCTCATATCAAACTGGTCCAATCTCCTTATTTAGCCCAAGGGGGTGGACTGAATTCAAATGATAAATCCAATATTGCTCCTGCCACTGCAAACGTGCAAGCCGGTCACACACCCCTAGGGTCCTGAGGTACATGGTCGATTACAGACCATTTTAAGTCCGCAAATGTGTGGTTAAATGACAGACAATGCTCAACAATAGGTGTGGAAAGGGTATGCTGACATACCCGCGATGCATGTTCGGACAAACGTATCCTGAGTGGTCATGATGTTCTGCCTATGTATAATAGTGCACAAGGGCACTGTAGTACATAGACCACAAAACTGGATCGACAACTGGTATACCATCTGCGGTTTATCGAAAACCCCATTGTAGGATGTGTCCAAACTAGTCCAGACAAAGTTGTAGAGCAATGCACACAAGAGTCACAAGGGAAATGACCCCTATCAACAGAATTAGGAGTGGGCGGTCTATCCAACGGGGAGGCGGACCTGACCAATAAATCCTTGAGATTGGGCCCCCAAGAAAAAGAAATCATGAGGGATTTTTGGAAACACGAATGTAATCCTAGGATGGGCCAATGTTTCTTCAAAATTTTAACAATCTCCGTGCTGAGATGCATGTATGGAAGAGAACCAACAATAACATCTGAAACATTAGTAGATGTCGTAGAGGCGTGATCAAAAAGCCATTCACGATGAATATGAAGAGCCCGGTGGTATGCCAGATCTATCAGTTTGTCAGAATACCCCCTCGCAAGGAGCCAGTGTTTTAAGTCAAAGGTGTGAATTTTAAAATCCGCCAAAGAAGAACAAAGCCTACGTAGTCTCAGAAACTGGCCAAATGGAAGATCCCTGTGTAGGGGACCAGGATGGAAACTATTGTATCTCAATAAGCTATTTCTCTGAACACTCTTCCGGTATAAAGTGGTTTTTAATGCAGCCCCGTCCTTAAAGATCAATATGTCCACAAATTCAATTTTTTCAAAATCAATGTGGGCGGTTAAAGAAATGTTAGGCTTCAGAGTATTTAGCCAGGAGAGAAACTCCTGAAGTTCAGATGAAGTGGAGGTCCACAGAAAAAATATGTCATCAAGAAATCGTTTCCAGAAAGAAAGGGATATGGACAAACAACGGAGAGTTATATAACAAATGTTCTCCAGGTCTGCTAAGTAGAGAGTAGCTAAGGATGGCACAACAGTTGCACCCATTGCAATACCAAAAATCTGTTGGTAGAAAACACCTTCTGACAAAAAATAATTTCTTGTTAAAACCAACCTCATGAGGTCCAACAAGAATGTGCGAGGGAGATATGGAGGGGCCAATGTAAACAATGATTTTAAAAGAAACATGGCTTCCATTTGATCAATATTAGTGTATAGGGCAATAACATCCAAAGTGACTAAATAGAAATTTGAGGATGAAATCGAGATGGATGCTAATTGTTGCAAAAATTGAGAGGAATCGCGTATAAATGATTTAACCAATACTGCTTCCTTTTGTAAAAAGACATCGCAGAACTGAGATAGTGGCTCCAGAATCGATCTGCGACAAGACACTATAGGTCTGCCAGGAGGTGAAACCAAAGATTTATGTATTTTCAGAACCATATATATTATAGGAATCTTAGGATGCAATGTGAACAAAAAATGATGTTCTTTTTTAGTTATCCAGCCGTTGGTCAGACCCAAGGCTAATAATGTGTTTATCTCAACCTGTAGTTGTAAAGTTGGATCTGTCTGGAGTACCAAATAAGTGCTGGTATCAGCAAGATGTGCCCTAAGAATCATCAGATAGCCAGATGTAGACTGGAGGATAACTGCCCACCTTTATCAGCATTGCAAATGGTAATTGTAGGATCATCCATTAGTTGTTTTAAAGAACCTCTGCCAATATTATCTAAATTAGAAAAACCCGATCGGGAAGAGTTTTCCAAATGTTGAAGATCTTTCATAACCAGATTTTGAAAAGTCACTATAATAGGATCAGCCAAATCAGGTGGCAGCCATTGAGTCTGCTGTGGTTACCAGGATAGGGGCAACCCACAATGCAGAAATGTGTACCAGTGCAGTATGTGTGGTAGCAGCATGCACAGCAGGGTAGGATGGCATACAGCTGGCTGACACACATAGACGGACAGAAAGATGGTTTACAACTGTGATAAGGGTACAATGTGCCAGCAACACAGATCTGCACAGATATGGCTGTTACACGAATCAAAAGTAGCTATGCAGCACAAGCAACCAAATCAAAGAGAACAGAGAGGAATCAAACCTATGACCATCAGCACAAGTATCAACGTGAGCTCATTAGCAAAGGCTGCATACAAGAATACTGCAGGGCACCACACGAGAAGCCTGCTGGCTGCCATGATAGGCAAACCTCCAACAGTAACCATAATGAAATGCACATGCAGATATGGTGTGTACAGATCAGATCACAGTCTGTAATTGGGACAACACCCAAATATACCTATATGCACACACACAATCAAATGCTGTGCAGTGGAGACAGCATGCAAAAGAGGAAATCAACTAAAGCCAAAGGGCAGGAGGGGATGCTCTGTGGAGCAGTGGAAAATATGGAACACAACAAGACAGAACCAAACCTACAAATAGGTGTGCTGCAGACCAGCTGAACTGCAGCAATGCCAATCCCCCAAGCAGACTGCCATGTAAACCCCATAAAGTAAGAGACATATGTAACAGCTAATATGTCATGGATAGGCGTTACAGAGGGCACACTTTGGTGTACAGTGAAGAGATGGAAGTGTGAGTGCATAGGTGATGAAGCAGCAGGTTGGTAATGGTTATGTTAGCCCTACAAGAACATTCTAAAAAAAGACCCATATGGGGATCAAACCCAGAACCTACATTGTTCTAACACATGTCTCTAACCACAATCCCAAACAACCACTATGAGCACAATGCCCAAGTAGTACCTCAAAGGGAATGTGTGTATGGGAACCTGCAACACCCAGTGATGTGGCAAAGGCCTGGCATATAGACAGGTAGCACCATACAAGAATGTGAGCACAGGTTGGCCATGGATATGATTAGAAAAACACTACATACAAGTGTCAGTGTGATAAAGCAGCATCCAAGACAAATGTATGTAAAACACATATCTATTTCTTTGGTTACACAGGTCTGCGACTAAAAAGCTGTTTGATTGTTTTCATCTTATTTCCATGTATTTTGGTGTGCTGAAAACAAATAAAATATTGAAAAAACTCCTAGATGTTATGATTTGCCACAACATGCAAAATTGTCTTCAAATGTATCAATTTTTTTTCAAATTACTATTAATTAATTCACATAAGTGCATTTAAGATATAAAATGCCAAAAAAACCTTAAAGGGGTTGTCCGAGTTATGGAGCACTGTAAATCATGTACTGTAAATCACTGTACATAAGCTAAGCAAGTTTTAAGTCCGTGCTTCTAATGGTATATGGGGTTAATCTTTCCTGAAGAATCCAGTGGGAGGGAGACACAGGGCAGATAGCAGCAGCTCCAGTTAGTGCAGGGGGGCGTGGCCAGCACTGTGATATCTCATGTACAGACACAGAGCTGCTCTCTCCTGCATACCACATTTGTGCACGAATCATCATCAGGTTCTTGGTTCTAGGCTGTTCACACTTTTTCATCACAATTTGTGTTAGCTCGTCATTCTTCAACCGTTATGTTATGGCTCCGCAAAAGTGTATTAATTCGCCAGACAGTTTCTGTTTCATCTGTGGTGAATATACAGTGTTGAAGCAACAGCAGAATATTACAGACTTTGTGAAAAAAGTATACTTTGCATACTTTGGACTAAAAATTGGAGATCAAGATAAAGTCTGGGTGTCTCATAAAGTGTGCAAACGGTGTGTTGAGGACCTCCGAAACTGGTTCAAGGGTAAGAAAAAATCTTTCCGTTATGGGATTCCTATGGTATGGCAAGAGCAAAAGAACCATAGTGACGACTGTTACTTTTGTTCATGCGATGTGAAAGGGTTTAATTCCAAATGGAAGCATTCCATTTCATACCCCAATCTTCACTCGGCAATTTGTCCCATCCCCCATGGCACAGATATACCAGTGCCCAAGCCCCCTGCTACCTTGGAAGAGATACGTAGCTCCGATGAAGGTGAAGATATACCTGAACCAGATGACGAATCAAGTTCTGACTTTGAAGATGATACAAGACCAAAATTGTTTTCTCAGGAGGAGATGAATGATTTGGTAAGAGACTTGAATCTTCCCAAAGATGCCGCTGAGTTACTTGGATCAAGGCTGAAAAGCAGGAATTTATTGTTGCCAGGAGTGTCATCTTTATGGTTCAGACATCGTGAAAAGGAGTTCGTAACTTACTTCGCCCAGGAAGACAAGTTGGTTTATTGCATCGATGTCGAAGGTCTGATGGGTCAATTTAAAATCCAATATAATTCAGAGCAATGGCATCTTTTTATAGATTCTTCAAAAAGAAGTCTCAAAGCAGTTTTACTCCACAACGGTTTTTACGCTTCCATACCTGTTGGTCATTCCGTACACTTGAAGGAAACCTACAAGAACTTGGAATTGGTTCTTCGTAAACTTAAATATGAAGACTATGGTTGGCAAGTGTGTGGGGACTTGAAGATCTTGTGCATGCTGCTCGGGCAACAAGCTGGGTATACCAAATATCTTTGTTTTCTGTGTCTATGGGACAGTCGAGACCGACAAAATTACTGGACCAAGAAGAGTTGGCAGCCGAGGGTGCTAACAGTCGGTGAAAAAAATGTCCTCCGAGAAACTTTGGTACCTTCCCATAAAGTTCTTCTACCATCTCTCCACATAAAATTGGGATTGATGAAGCAATACGCAAAATCACTTCCAAGAGATGGAGAATGCTTCAAATACTTGGTCACCAAGTTTTCAGGCCTGTCGGAGGCAAAATTGAAGGAAGGTGTGTTCGTCGGACCAGACATTAGAAGGCTTATAGTTGATCAAGAGTTTGTCAATACCATGATGGATTGCATTTAAAGAAGTCATACAGAAATTTTTAGGCAATAACAAAGATCCTTACTACAAAAAGATCGTCGGACGAATGCTGAAAGCATTTCAAGCTTTAGGTTGCCAGATGATTTTGAAAGTGCATTTCCTCCAGTCCCACCTTGACTACTTTCCTGAAAATTTGGGAGCTGTGAGTGAGGAACAAGGTGAACGATTCCACCAAGACATTAAAGAGATGGAAAGGAGATACCAGGGAAAATGGAGCATTACAATGATGGCAGACTACTGTTGGATGCTTCAGAGAGACATTCCAGATGCTACTCACAAGCGTAAATGCACCAAGAGGAGCCTCACAAGGAAGAAGAATCGAGTTTAGTGTGTGTAGGTGAGCTCATTTCAGTTCAAAAAAGGATTTTCATGAAAATATTGTAATAAAACTTTAATTTTATAAGTCTATTTCCATTTATTTTGAGGTATTGCCTTATTTAACATAGTTACCTAAATTGTCAGGAAACATGATGTCCTATGACAAAAAGGAGGTCATTTTCGGATTCAGCGCACAAAAAAAAACATAAAGATTACGTGGAATAACCAAAACAGCTCTCGAAAAAAAATTTGATATTATGATGGCGGCATCTACACTATCTGTGATTAATAATTAGCGGCATCTACACTATCTGTGATTAATAATTATTAATCACAGATAGTGTAGATGCCGCCATCATAATATCTAGGTGAATGGATCCCAGGAGAAAGGCCGAATAAACATTTCCCAGGACAGCAACCCACATCCTACAGAAAGGTCACTGGCCTGTCTACAAATGATGGAAAATATGGAACAGAACAAGAGAGAATTGAACCTGCAAACAGGCGTGACACAGACCAGCAGAACTACAGCAATGCCAATTCCCCAAGCAGACTGCCATCTAAACCCCATAAAGTAAGAGACATATGCAACAGCCAATATGTCATAGATAGGCAGAACAGAGGGCACACTTTGGTGTACAGGGAAGAGATGGAAGTGTGTGTGCATAGGTGATGAAGCTGCAGGTTCCAAATGGTCATGTTATCACAACAGAGTAATTTTACAAAAGAAACCCATACGGGGATCAAACTTGCAACCTATGGTGTCATAACACAAGTCTGTAACCACTATCCCAAACAACCACTATGAGTGTAATTGCAAAATAGTACCCCAAAGGGAAGGTGTTTATGGGAACCTGCAACATCCAGTGATGTGGGAAATGCCTGGAAGATAGACAGCTGGCACTGTACAAGGATGTGAGCACAGATGGGCCATGGATATGACCAGAAAAGCATCAAATACAAGTGTCAGTGTGAGCAAGCAGCAGCCGAGACTAATGTATGTCAAATACATATCTTTATTTTGGTTATTCCTCACAGATAGTGTAGATACTGCCATCATAATAACCAGGTGAGTAGATCCCAGGTGAAAGACCAAAGAATCATTTAGCAGGGCAGCAACCCACTTCCTACGTAAAGGTCACTGGCACGTCTACAAATGAGGGGCAGGAGAGATAATGTGCATCAGGTGCATGGTGGGCAGTATGCATTTGACCCCCACACACCACATGCTGCTGCACGCCTCAAATGTGTTATGTACATGTGAGTGCATGTAGACAGTAGGCGGTGCATGATGAGGGCCCAACACACAGCAATCATGATCTGTACCTGAAAACATATCTATCTGGCAACACAGGAGACACACAAATGAAAACAGCATATGTTGTTAAAATGTTGAAAGTTTAGAAACAGATGTGGAAAGTTTTGTTACAGCTGCCACATAATGCCCCATGTAGGAATCAAAGCTGCAACAATGTAACCATAAACTATGGTCTAATGCACAATGAGGATATGCCAACAGGTAGCAGAGGCACATGAACACAGAAACCAATACAAAAAATAACCTGAAGAAACATGCAGAAATTCCCCTGCACTGGTTGGTGTGGATATAGTGTCTGTACACATATATCACGGAACATGGAATGCACAATTGAAGGAAGACAATGGACACTCACACTGTAACAGTCCAAATATAATGGTGCAATGTGAGTGTCCTTACCCCAGGGGATAAATAGGAGTGTGCAGACATGCAATGCAAGGTTCGTAAATACATGTCTAGCATCATGTCTGTACAGCAAGCAAACTCAAAAGCCAGTATATAGAGATGGAAAGTGATGGCAAACATTGCACAGTAAACCACACAGAAGCCATATTGCCACATGCTGTGTTTCCCCAACAAAGTCAGTAATATGCACATGCACCGGTTACGTATCAACATGATACAGTGATGCCACACATGCACGGAAACACCCTTGGTGAGTCACAACAGCAGTCCAAACTGTTGGTGTGCAGCAAAGCGTTCTGGCAAAAACTGTACCATGTAAAAGTGGAGAGTAGGCGGACATAGACAACAGGACATCTCCATTGCTCCCCCTATGCCAAACGCATGGCTGTATGCTTGTGGTGAACCAAACAGATGAGCATTTCCGGTGGTCCATGACACACACATGGTGAAAAAACAACATATGAGGAATGTAAAACATACAGCAACAATGTAAGTCCGTGTTGCGCACGTGGGGACCAGTGCACAGTGTCCAAAGTGAAAAGTGTGTCTGCAATCCAACAAGTCATGTCAAAACTGTCCTTGAAACCCAGGGCATGCATAGTCAAGTGTCACATCCCAATATGCCAGCGTATTGGAAAGGTCATGTGTGTCTTCTGTGATGAACACGACACCCAGCCAGAGCATGGCACCAACAGTGTGTAGGACAGGTCTGTCAGGGCCAAAGTCACACTCAAAAAATAAAACTGTCCATCCTAGGCATGTGTCCCACTTGCAGAGGACAAACATCCTTTGGCACCACTTCCCAGGGATAGTTCCAGGTGGTGTTTCCCCCAACAGGTGGATGATGGCGATGCCGGATGCACTGTAGTAGATGTGGCTGGTTTGTCCACTGCCCTGTGCCAGAAGAGGATAAACAATGTATTGGTATGCTGCTTGCAACATCAGCACAAATTGCAGAGAGTCAAACATGACTATGCGCCTAATAAAACCTCACACAGGCAAACATTACATGATAACAATACAGAACATACTGCATGTTGGTCACATTTTGGATTTGGAACTGCAGGCGCGGCTGTCACATGGATATGTGGAGTGGAGGAGTGGCCTAGTGTTTGGGGCAAGGTACTTCAGGCCGGAAGGTCGGGGGTTCAAAATCCACTAGAGGACAGCAACCTTGGGCCGGAAGGACTGGAGTTTCTAGTCCCACAGGTCCTCCTTGTGGTCTTGGACAAGCCACTTAACCCTCCATAACCCATGTTCCCTGTAAAATAGTTATCTCCAAGTTATAATGCCCTGTTCAATGTAATTTCAGTTTATTCAATGTAAACCGCACTGATGCAGAATAGCACGGTATATAAGAGAATGTAAATAAAATAAATATGTTAATGCCTATGTTACACAGGCATTTCACAGCTCCACCCCATGTGCATCAGTTTTTGAGAACACAGAGCCAACATGAAATGTCTATGAAAAAAAACCCTAAACCATTAACATGTAAAGGCTGATGTCATTCCCAAACAAATAGGTCAAACCTACCGTGTGCGTTCAGCAAGTGTATGTCTTGGATCCCCAGAGTCATTCAAAGGCCACAACATGTCACAGTGAAGGGAGACGATGCCATCAAAATGTGTAGAAGCACCGTCACCATGTCAAGCCTTTGTTGATGCAGATCCACATTCTGGCGATATCTGTGATACAAAAATGCTGTTCACCAGTCGTAGGTCACAACACAAGACACAGATCTGCTCACCACACCCAACACATGTCCACAATGTTCACAGGGTGAACACCAGTAAGGTAGAGATAGGACAGTCACCACCGCCCGCAGGTATACCGACCCCGCACATCACATGATAATGTGAAATGCCTGCACACTGTACAATCACACAGCCAACCCAAAGAAACACACCCACATAGTATGCTAAGTTGAGCGTGTCAGCAGTAGCATACGGCTGGTATCCATACAATTAGAGAATGGTGCACCTAAAGGCCCTGTGAAATACACTGATACACTGGTGTTGGCTGATGGAACAATGTTGGGGAAGGGTTTACGTGTACCCCATCACCAATACAAGTAGGACCCCCACACACATGCAGCTGTGTTGGACGTGTCACAGGGACAGTGTTGCAGAAGAAAAACTGGACAGGAACACATGGGGATATGTGCGCAAACAGATAGATAGAGGTTACTGTGGTGAAGGGAAAAGAGCTGAACAACAACATATGTACAATAGGACACATTAGTGAGGACATGTGTTTCCCCTGACTGTCGTCACAAACAATGTAGCTGTAGGATCACCTACCCCAGTCCACTGCATGTAGGATGACCTACAGTCACCTGCCAATGCACCACAGCACTAGGAGCCCCAACAGGTATGTCCTGTGGTAAGGGAAACATACATATGTCATGTTCCAGCTGTGCAACACACACTGCACCTTCCTGTCCACAGCTCCCAGACCCCCCAAGATCCTTTACAGACTGAGTGTTCACCATCATACTGTACAGATCTCTTTTATGTGACAGTTATCTCAGTTTTGTTTGCAAAACTAAAAGGGTCTGTACTGTGTCTGTCCCCTCCCACACCTCTGTGTTGCTGTACAAAATGATGAACACAACTGTGTGATCACTACCATGTCCCTGCATCACTCCAAGGCTTCAGTAATATTCTGTGTCCCCCATATCTCTCCCAATGCCCCTCACTGTGTGTTCTGGTTTTTAAATGTCGTCTGCTACCCCGCTGTCAATTCCTGTAACACACCGAACTATGCAGGGGCACCTCCCCATCCTGTGACCATAGACAGTTCTGTGGTGTGTATATCTCATACCTTTATTTACATAAACAGCTGTGCATTGATGAGTTGCAAATATATATCTGAACTGCTGAGGTATGTCTGCCAGACCACACCCCGATGTGTGCTTGTGACTGTACCACGATGGCTGCATGTCACCCTACTGTGTGAAACTGATCATGGCAAAGCATGGATAGCCTACATGTCCACCTAACCCCCCCCCCCCCCATCAGAGCCCCCATGTGTGTGTGGACACAACTTTCCTTCTCTAGGGTCCGCAATGTATTTGTTGTCTTGGGCCGCATGCTCCTCCCCTACACACCTAACCTGCTTGTATGTGAGTGCTGTGGTATATGTCCAGATGTCATCAGCTGGATTTGCCATGTTCCCCCTAAAAACACCACTAAGACCCAATTTTCCCCCCATATATAGCCCTCAGCATGCCTACTGTAACCTACACCTCTGCTGCTCTGGCCTGAATAATCTCTGACAGCGTGTACATCTGCAACACTGCACTGCATGCCTATTCCACATCCCAAAAAATGAGGACAATAATATGCCACCTGGCTGGACACCTCACAGGTTTCCTATCCTTTGCCGCATCCATGTGAGGGCTACGTGATGACTCTTACATTCTGGCACACTGTGGTGTTGCAGTAATTTCCCTCACGGATATTGCATACCGGTATGCCAAATAACACTGACCACGTAGATAAAAACAAAACTACTAACACACAGACCCTGCACATCAGAGCATACCAACCTCACAATCAGCTGAAACCACTCAATGAAAAACACATACATCTAGACAACTGTCCCCATCCATGGCCTGCCCTCCCACTGTTAATGCCATACCATATGCCTTTCACCTTGCTGCACCCCAAGTATCAAAACAAACTACGTGTGGCTGCACATCAGCCCCTATCACATGCAGCCACAAACCAGGTATGTCAGCCCAACACCTCCCACAAGCGTAAAACGCCAGACACACATAATCCACCGCCACCTGTTGTTGTGCCCTGCCCACATCTAATGTGTATCAGGCATGAGTATATAGGAAGCTGGCTAGCCCGTCTCAGTTACATGGTGGTGCAGTGCTGCATCTTACTGATATCGTAATACAAACGGGGACTAGTATTAGCAGTACACACATATTCAAACAACTGTAGGTGGGAACATATGCAGTACTTACATGAGAACAGCTCCGCAATCAGCTGCCGCCTGACTGCTGTGCCCGCACGTGTGTCACCATGAGCACATGCAGGGGGGCAAGTAGGGTCATCCTCCAGATCCTCATTAATATTGACAGGGATATGGTACCTGAGAGCAATGTTGTGAAGGATGCAACAGGCTATAATGATCTCTGCCAAAGTCTGTGGTTTGTATTGTAAGGCCCCGCCTGTTCTATCCAGACACCTGAAGCAACTTTTTAATACGCCAAAGGTGCGCTCTATGATGGAGCGGCTGGTGGCATGGGCCTCATTGTACCTCCTCTCTGCACATGCCCGTGGTTGGCGCACAGGGGTCAGCAACCAGGGGCGACACCCATATCCTGCATCACCTGCAGAAAAGAAATGTGTGACGTTAAAGCAGGAGATCATGTCCACCCAAATGGACACAGGTATATAAGTGCAAAACAAATGCAAAACACATCCTGACATAAACATATGGCATCACATGATTGGACATCACAGCTATGCATCAGGGTGTGACGGTCAGACACATACAACAAGGGTTAGGTGGACGTTTTGGAAACAACATAATCTGTAACCACGCCACAAATGCTAGCAAACATTGACCTATCAGCACGAGGCTCCATAGCAAGGTGGATCTGGAGTCCCCCCCCCCCTTATATCACACACAGATAGATGGCATTACCACACAACATGGGATACACCTCCAAAACATACATTTGCAAATATGGTTAGTCACATTTATTTATATTTATTTATTTTATTCTCTTATATATCGCGCTATTCTGCATCAGTGCGGTTTACATTGAACAATCTGAAATTACATTGAACGGCATTATAACTTGGAGATAACTATTTTACAGGGAACATGGGCTATGGAGGGTTAAGTGGCTTGCCCAAGTCTACAAGGAGCACCTGTGGGAATAGAAACCCCAGTCCTTCCGGCCCAAGGTTGCTGTCCTCTAGTGGGATTTGAACCCCCGATCTTCCGGCCTGAAGTACCTTGCCCCAACCACTAGGCCACTCCTCCACTCCATGTGCACAGCATGTGCACATATGAAATGTTAAATACACACCCAGCAATAGACAGTCCTCATACCGTCCTGCCTCAAATTGTGTGAAAAGTGCTGAGTGATGCAGGATATAGGAGTCATAGGTGGACCCTGCAAACCTCGGTACCACATTCAGAATATGCATATTTGCATCACATACAACCTAAACATTCAGGGAATGATAGTGTTTGCGGTTGCGGAACACTACCTCCCTGTCTCTAGGTGGGACCAGGGCAACATGTGTGCAATCAATGGTTCCCATCACGTGTGGTATCCCGGCTAACACCTCAAAGGCCTGGTTCAGGGTCCCCCACTGTAGCCTAGTGTGGTGAAGGGCTATGTAATTCCCCACCTGGCTGACCATGGCACGCAGTACCTGGCAGAGACACCTTGAGAAGGTGGGGCGACTCATGCCACCCACTGCGGCCACAGATGACTGGAAACAGCCAGACGCAAAGAAATGTAGGGCACCAAGGAGCTTGACCAAACTCAGTATGGCATGTGACCGACTAGTCAGGGGCTCGAGGTCAGGTCTTAGATCCTCATAAAGCTCCCTAATAGCTCCCGTGCTCAGGCGGTAGAAGAAGATGACCTGGTCCTCACGCATGCCCTGGAGCCAGGTCCTGGGCTTGTAGAGGCGAGGCTGGTGAGCCTTCACCTCTGCACGTCTCATGCCCCGTACAGGTACAGCCCCTGCCGGGCCTGCCACCACAGCTGCAGGTCTGTGTTGCAGTGGGTCTACACCCATGCCCTGTGCCTCAGCCCCATCGACAACATCTCCCCCTTCAGGCAACCGCAGCCCTCTGCAACCACAGCAACCACTAAGGCTGCCATACACTCAACCTGTCCAACCTCTCAATGACACTCAAACACGGACACTCACCTCACTGACCAATCCACACACCGTTCACATCACACACACACACACAGACACACAGCCAGACACACAATCCAAACAGCACTCACAAACACAGCCACTACACACCAAAAACCTTCCTTTAACTCTCCCCAACCTCCACCAGCACAACACGGCCTCTCAGTCTCCTAAAGCAACCCCTCAATGTCTTCCAGGTGTGCAGGTGTATTTAAAGGGTATACATACGTTGCGCACATTGCGCATGCGCTGACACACAGGCGTGCCAGTTGTGCACATTGTGCATGTGCCGCAGGGGTGCGGAAGGTGCGTGCATGTGACACCATGTTATACATGCGCAGTGCATTAGCGTTAGACATGCACATGCAATATGCCCCACACGCACAGTGCATGTATGACTGTTCCTGCGTATGCACCTTCAGCATCTGTGCTGCGCATGCACAATGCGTGCAGCAGCCACACACGTGCACATTCGCATGCACAACATGCGTTACCTAAAATAAACCTATAAATACACCTGAACACCTGGGTCACGTCGAGGGTTTTGTGTAGGAGAGAGAGAGAGAGAGAAGGCGTGTAGTAATTGATAGTGTTTGGAGAAGTAGTGTTGGTGGAGAGAGTCAGTGGCAGTTGGAGAGATGTTGGAGAGGGCAGAGGCAGGTGGAGAGGTGTGTGAGAAAGTAGAGAAGAGAGAGAGGAGGGGAGGCGAGCAGCAGGTGAGAGAGACTGGAGAGGTGAGAGGCAGACAGCGGGAGAGGAGGGGGGCGGCAAGTAGGTGTGAGGGGAGGATCTGGGGGGTGGGAGCAGGGATAACTGATAGGGAGGGAGAGGGGAAACAGCGTAGGCTGCTGGAGCAGCAGCACATGGCTGGGGTGGGGGAGGGGCGGCCACCTGCTCAGATGGGAGGGAGTGGTGGGCCTGGAGGGGTGGAAGCAGGCACATCGGGTGGGTCCCAGCCGACACAGGGGCCTCCCACTGCCAAGAGAAGGTGGGTACCTGTGCCTGGTGCTGAGCGGAGGAGGGCTGTGCGGTTCAGCCCTCAGAAGAACCACATACTGCTGGCCTGTGTCCTTGAGAATTATGAGGTTCTCTATTGGCGGCTCAGCAGCAGCACCACAGTGGCCACATGAACAGAGGTGTGGGAGGAGGTGCAGGTGGCCGTGGCAGAGGCAGGGGGGCCACCGAGGGAACTCCACATCCTCCAGAAATATTTCAACGATATCAAGCGTGGTGTGCGAACACACTTGGTAGCCGAGAGGCAACATGCCATGGGCACCGGTGGGGGTGGCCCCTTCACACCAACCCTCACACCCCTGGAGCAGGAGCTGGCCAACAGACTTGGGCCAATATACCTGTGGGGGCTGCCAGAGGCCCTGGACACCGCCCATCCCCAGGCAGGTATGTATGCAACGTACACCTTACTGCTCTCAACCCATGTCTACAATCACCTTTGTCTATGCATCTGCAATCTGCATGTACCTCTCCCACCTGTTTCTGAACCCTAAAGTGCGATGTATCTGCCCTAATCTCACATGTGTTTCTAATGCCATCCCTTTTCCTATCTGCTCTGAACATGTCTCCTCACGCATGCTAACAACCTCCTCCCACACCTGTTATTGCATTCTCTGGTAAGATCTTAACGCCCGCTGATCAGGGAATGTCTGTTTGTCATACTATATTCACAGTGATGCGTGTGCTTGGCAGTGCCCTATAGTTGCATAATAGTAATAGTTTGAGGTGTAGTAGTATCTATGCAGCACATGTACAGGGCACTCCCAAGCACACATTGTTTGTGGGGAGAATGTACTACACACGTGTACATAGGTCGACTGTGAAAAACATTTTGTGATGTGTATGCTTTAACACAACCCAGGTGACTACAGTATCATGGAGGCACCTGAGGAGGAGGATGTGCCCGGGCCTCAGGGTGTGGAGGAACCAGAGGCCACAGTGTCTGGCGACACAAGTGATGGGGAACAGCCACCGGCCAGCTCTGAGGTGGCAGAGGCACAGGACATGGCCACCCATGCAGGTGTCACATGGGTGGGGGACGTTGCAAGCACTGAACAGGCTGGGCCGCCTGATGAACCTGAGGACAGCCACCACCCCATGCATGCTCCAGGCTCAGCAGGCGCAGCACCTACATCCATGGCCACCATACTTGCTGAGCTGAGGGCCCACAGTGCCTCTGCACGGCTTGATGCTGAAGGTTGGTAACATCATACACACTGATCCCCATGGGTGTGTTGGCAACATCCACAAGGGGAATGGATGATGACAACATGGCTGATTTTATTTGGGGTTGAGGGAGGGGTGTCATGTGCCAGGTGTGTTCCACCCTCCTGTCGGATGGATTGTCAAGTAGCAGTATGTTTTAGGGGCTCAGACCCACACATACTGTGCATGGCCTTATACCCCAGGTGATCAGACAGTGGGAACCACTGTTAACAGGCCACCCAGACACACTGCCCGACAGACACCCCTCCATGGGTATTGTTATGAAGCATAGTCTGTCCACATGATGTGCACTGAGAACCAGCATTGTGGGGGGCAGTGAACCCCTGATATATATATGTATGTGTGTACAATGACCCCTCACGTCATACGACCTATCTCAGACAACCAGTGCAGAACAAGCATGAACAGATTAACCTGCCACACTGCCATGTGTGAGCTCTGTGATTCCCATGACCACTCATCATGACCCCTTTCAGGCATGAGGATGGCTCATGGGACACACAGGCCTAACCCTGGTCATGCATTGCTAGTTGTGGCATGCATGAATGTTCTGCAGACTGATCTGGTGGGATATGCGTGACATGTGTATGTGTGACATTTGGCTACTGGAGAGGTATCTCACATATCACCTTGTGTCCCACCGACAGGCACTCGGCAGGCTCTCCTGCAAATCCACCTCAATCTGGTGGCGAACATGCAGGAGCTGCAGAAAATACGGGCCACAAATGAGATAAGTGTAGGGGTGCTCCTCCGAATTGCGGGCGCCCTGGAGATCATAGCGGCCCGGATGCAGCAGCCTATGCCAGCACCACCATCGGAGGCTGCAGCACCAGAGCCACCACAGAGGGGTGGGTTGGGCTGTGGGTGGCATGGGCAGCATGGGTGTCCATGCAGGATGTGAGGGTGTTCAATAAACAAACAATCTTGGACCTGTATATCCTGTGTGTTTGTTTCCAATTTGTGGGACTGTGGTTCCCTACATAACCTGCACCGCATGTTGTTTCCTTGCCCACATGACCCGCACCCATGCCCCTCAGTGGTGGGGTGTCTGTACTGCCAGTTATCTGTGCACAGAGGTCATAACATGCCCTGTGTGTCATGGATTGTGGCAGGTCCCAGCCCCAGGACAGCGCGGGGGTATACCCACCCTCCCCTGTTGCACAGGGCAAAGTTCATGATGCTACTTGTCTGGCATTGGGATCTGTCGCCGTCTCCCACCCTAACAGCCTGCAACATTGGACACACATGTGTGACCATTCTCCCTGCCCGCAACACGGCCTACGTGGCTGCCCTCCAACATAGGCCTGCATGCGGCACAGACAGACAAGGGTGGCTTGCGTTGGTCGGCTGCTCATTCTTGCATGCATTTATAGTCACCCACCGCCCATCCCTGTGACATGCATTGTCCTGGGCCACCCTCAACAGCCATCCCCCTGAGGAGCTCCTGGGTTCAGCAGCACATCTTAACCTCCGAGCACACATAGCTATTTGCCGGTTCCGCTATTGGCACACCAGCATGGTGCACCAGATATGGTTCCCACACATTGCACACAGCATGCACGTGCCTAGGTATATTGGGACATGCTCCACATTGCCACATCTCAGTGTCAACCGTGGACTCACACGCCTACGCACATGGCCAGCCCCCACACCTGCGTGTGGAGAAGGTCCATGTATGACACCCATGTCTACCTTGCATACACATACCTATCTACACACATGTCCCATGCTTACGTCCATAGTCTGTCTGTAAGGGCAATACATGACCATTAGGATGTTTTTCACAAACTGTATTTACAAAATAAGTGCAACTGTACATGAACATATTAACATTTGTACATATGAACATCTGTTGTACCATACTGGGTCAACACAGAATCATTCCCGCCCAGTGTTTTATGTCCATCAGTGGACAGTCAACGTCATCATGACCCAGCTGTCCTGTTGGGTCATTGAGGACAGGACAGCACAGGGCACGTGTGTGGGCACCCAAGGGGCCATCAAACGCTCCTGGGATGCCCATCAGTGGATGGCTGTTGAGATGCAGCATCCGTACCCACCACATGCTGCATCTCGATGGCCACCCACTGAACAGACCCTGCCAGCACATGCATGGTGCGTTCAAGGACCCCCAGGCATTGCACCACACCGTCCATTGCCACGGACAGGTCATGTACACACCTACCAGCACATACACACATGGTGCCAGGTGTGTATGTGGTGGCGTGTGCTTGGGCCCTGTCTGTGGCAATGGGTGGCATAGCCACAACCACCCGGGCACCATTCCCACCCACATGTGGATGCTGGCAGGGACCCACAGTGTCCTGTGCTCCACCCATTCCTCCCCGCCCTCAGCAAACCCCACCTCCCCATCCCCTATCCCCCACCCCTCCACCCCTAGCACCTCCCACCCACCCTCAGCACCCCACCCTCCCCTCCCCCTCCCCCCGACAAGGCCCACACACACTTACCCTCCCCTCCCACCCTCCACCTCCTCCAATCCCCCATTGCCCCCATCTGACTCAGGGGCCTCTGCTGCCTCCTCCTCTGGCACCTCCTCCTCCTCCTCCACAGCCTCCACCACCTCCATTGCCCTCTCCCCCTCCCCCTCCTCCTCCTCCTCCCCCTCCTCCGCCGCCGCCGCTGCCCCCTCCTCCTCTTTGGTTCGTCTATGGGGCGTGGGCCTTGTCACGGTGTGTGGGGTTGGCGCTGTGCCCTCAGCAGTGTGATCCTCCTCTGTGGGGGATTACAGTCATTGGCACACTCGTATGTGAGTCACATGACACATTTAAATAGTTTGGCCCCGCAAAGGCTGGTGGGCCACTGTGACATTGTCTACTTAGCTGCAGAGGTTGTGGCACTCACCTCCCCATTGTGACAATGCCCGCCTTCTTAGCCTGTCCAGGACATCAGGGCATCTGAGCCGCATCTCCCTGCCCTTCTTCCGTAGGTCCTCTACCTAGTGGGGGAAAGCAATGGGAGGGTGCATTACTGACCATATCTCCTTGGTGGGTGGTCAACACATATCACACATCTCTGTGCACAGCATCGTGCTGATCCTGCTCCTCTGCTCAGTGTGTCCTGTACTAACAGTTGCCAGTGCCCCCACATGTGTGGCTGTGGGGTAGGGCCATGTGTGCAGTGACAGATATGTGTCCTGTGCATAACACCCTGGACACACCATACCCTGTCTCTATACTCTCCTCGCATGACATGGCAGCACCATGCCACATGTGGCTTGGCCAAGCTGGTGTTTATGGGAGCACCTCGCCAACCCCCTGTGTGGTCTGGCAAACACATGTGTATTTGCCTGACCTAAACATATCAGCCAACACACCCGCCATGGCACCATGATATGCAGACACGCATGGGTGATATTCTCTAACATACAGAAGGTGGGTGGGTGTGTGCCCCGTGCCAGATGCCACTGACATGACACCTGCCGTTACACTGTACCTCTGGGGTCAGGACTGGGGTTTCCTGTGATCAGGACAGTTATGGCTGACTACCACAGGGGCATGGCCCGCCACACCTAGCTGGCCTATGAACATCTGTGTGTCTATCTGGGGTTGTGACAGAGCTGTGCAACCACAACAAGTGCATGTACCCTCACACCAACATATATACTGTCGTTCCAATAATGAAATACATCATATTTTCACAATCCCTACTCAACAGAAACAGAAGATACTGTTGCTCATCGTACCATATTTCCTATAGTTCAACATTCATGTATATATATCACTGTTCATTATGTGGTTTTAGAAATGCCCTACTGCACAGAAGGTCTCCGAAGCCTGTGGCTCACATCATGCATACAACAGACTAAACTGTCATACTGCACAAGCCCTTATAACGTCAATGACCTTCAGTGCAGATCCCACCAAGCCACCCAAACACAATCAATGCATCAGCACTTAACCTTAAGAACCATTATTTGCACTTCTAAGGGTGGCCATCCTGCTTCCCATTCCATGACACATCAACGCAGAGCCCAGAGGCGTTTCACATACATCCTTGCTTCATCAGGGGCAAAGCACCAGTCCAACAGGAGATATCCCAAACATGACATCCACAATTCCCTGACTCTTTGCCTTGCTAACGTTGGATAGGGGTGCGTACGGGGCATGAGTTGGGTGTGCTAGATTGTGCTGTTCATCTAAGCAAATTGTGTGATTCATGTTGGTCATATGTTTAGATGGACAGTTTCTTTGCCCCTGGTGACGCAGGGATGCTTGCAAATATGCTCCTGTGTTCTGAGTTGATGCGTCGGGGAATGTGGGGCAGGACAGCCACCCTTTGGGCCACAATGCATAGTTTGGGTAGTTAAGTGCTGTCCCATTGATTGCATTGGGATGTCTTGTTGGGATGTGCACGGAAGGTCATTGCTGTTATACGGCCATGTGCATTAAGACATTTTAGTCTGTGGTATGCGTGTTGTCAGTCCATGGTTACTGAGACCTCCTGTGCAGTATTGTGTCTTTAAAAAGATATTATGAACATCTTTATCTTTATCTTTATTAGCAGGTTTTGATATACCGCCCTTGCCGGGGCATCAGGGCGGTGTACAATAAAACAAAACATTGGCTGCAGAAGGAAAAGAAAGGAAGAGGAACGCCAATAATTAGACAGGAAAGGAAAGAGAAAGACTAAGAGCAGTAGAGTAGTTGAAGGAGGGGATGTGTCTAAGCTAGTGTTGACTGAGTGTAGGATGGAGGGGGATCAGACAAAGGGAGACCAGAGCCATCTGGTATTGATTGAGTGTAGGATGGGGGGGTCTGACGAGGGGAGACCAGAGCCATCAGTGAGTGGGGGAAGGTCGAAAGCCTGGCGGAAAAGATGCGTCTTGAGGAGTGCCTTGAAGTGCGGAAAGGAAAGTTCTGTGTGAAGGGAATGAGGGAGCGAGTTCCATAAAGCAGGGCCAAAGAAGTAGAATGCTGAGTGCTGAGTGTCGGGTGAGTTCTAGGTGAGCCTGGGAGGGAGAAAGAAGAAATATACGGTTACCATGCGCAGAGCGGAGAAGGAGGGGAATGGGTTGAAGGTGAATAATGTCGGCCAGATAACGTGGAGTGCTAGTGAATAGGACAGATATATACACTCAGATTGTCCCAGATACTGAATATGGAAACATTGTTTGTGGAGTGGGCAGTGTGAGATCTTGTACCCTTACACCAGCATCTATAATGTTCCTATGCAATCTGTTACGGCCCTCCTGGGGAGTGACTAGATATGTGACCACAAACTGGGTACACAGCAATGACATATGGATGTGTTTCACACCTTCTTAATCAGGTCTCATGGCTCCCAGGGGTGGGCTGCTTTACACCACATCCACAGCTGCACCTACCATACAATCAGGATATCCAACTGACCTGTGTCATGCAGCCTGGGCCTGAGGGGAATAGGGCAAATGCATGTCCAAACACAGCATCACCTACCACAATATCTGGATGCCGTACCCACCTTTGCAAACAGGTCACAGGCCCCCTGGGGGTAGGGTGTCTTAGCACACATCATCTGCAACATACACCATATCAGCAGGGTGACTAACTGGACACTTTAAGCAGGTCTCCGGACTCCTGGGGATAGGGTAGATTATATGATATCAACAGCAGCATATACCATATCACCAGGGTGAGTGACAGTCCACTTTCATGGGCTCTCAGGACCCCTGGGGGTAGGGTGGAAGCTAGCAAGGCAACAGAAGCATACACCATATCACCAGGGTGACTGGGAACCCACTTTGAGGGGCCCTCAGGACTCCTGGGGATAGGGAGGATGTTTTAAACTGCCAAGGCACACACAACCATATCACCAGGGTGACTGGGAACCCACTTTGAGGGGCTCTCAGGACTCCTGGAGATAGGGAGGATGTTTTAAACTGCATAGGCACACACAACCATATCACCAGGGTGACTGAGAACCCACTTTGAAGGGCCCTCAGGACTCCTGGGGATAGGGAGGATGTTTTAAACTGCCAAGGCACACACAACCATATCACCAGGGTGACTGAGAACCCACTTTGATGGTCCCTCAGGACTCCTGGGGATAGGGAGGATGTTTTAAACTGCAACCTCACTCACAGCTTGTTGCCAGGGTGAGTGAGTGTGCATTTGCATCATGTCTCAGGACCCCTTGGGGTAGGGCAGATGTGTGACCCTGCAACCGCAGAAACTACCATGTCAGCATGATCTTTCCCAAACCTCTTTAGGCAGATCTAGGGCCTCCTTGGGTTAAGGTTTCTTTTAACACATCAACAGCAGCAGCTGCCATGACACCAGGATGACATCTTGAACTCTGTAATCATTTTCTTAGCCTCCTGGGGATGGGGCAAGCCACTTTGATATGATACATAGGCGGTATATCACGTGGGTGTAACTAATAAACATGAATTGGATAGACTGCCTACACACAGCAGCATGCACACCTACAATACACAATGGATGTGTATATGCATATATTGACCTGTCCCCACACACTTACCTCACGTGGGTAGTCTGCCATACGGTTATAGCGCCTGGTGATGTGGTCCCAGGCCCTCCACACACGGGTCAGGTCCTGATGCCTGGAGGAGCCCGGAAAGAGTTTGGTCTGCCTAGTGAAGATCAGCCCTGCAAGGTGCCTCAGCTCCTGGCTGGTAAAAGCTGGCTTTCTCGAGTGGGTAGCCATTTTCTGCACTGCCTTGTTCACACACGCACGTGCATGCGTGCCGCAACACACCTCAACACGCGTAGCATCACTCTGCGAAGCAAGGCGCGCAGTGCATGTCATTACGGTGCACTAGCAACGTGCTTGTGCCATGGCTGGTATACAGGAACTGATGGAGCAATCAGTATCTAATAAAGATCAAAGCTGCCAACACACATTGCAGTGATGTGTCTGAACACAGTTCAATTATCATGCATTTATCTTGGTGTTGGCACACTGGGGTTGCGAACACATCACCACTAGCTTTGAGGGTATTGTCTTAACCTGTGTGCTATGCCTTTTCACATAGAAATGGCTACCTAAACTGTTACACAAGGGGGTATGTGTAGTACACTGTGTTAATGTCCGGCAGTCATAATGTGCAGGATGCAATAAAACTAATGGGTCCTATGGTCTAAACATGGCAATCGTGTGTTATCTCCGTGCACATTATTGCACCATTGAGGGAGCCGTGCCAGGCTAACGCACATCAGTCTTATGTAGGCGCGCTGCCATGCATGTACAGCAGCAGAGGTGTAGCACAATGATTAATACACAGACTGATGGTACAGGGGTCATGAGTTTAATTACCCCACTGTGCCAAATCTATAAGGCTGTCAGAGGCATTACCCATTACATTTAGGCAGTGCTGTGTGCAGCATTTTATTCTTTAGTCTACATTAGTGCTGCCAGCAAACACACCCTCACAGTGCCGTAACCTAGGGTGCCTTATAAGGCACCCTATTAGACACTCCATGGAGCACATTATAGAGTGTCCTGTCCGCTGAGACACCCTATAATGTCCCCTATGGGACACCTTATAGGGTGCTTTATAAGGCACCTTGTATGGCACTTTATGGGGCGCCTTATGCGGCACCTTCAGGTTACAGCACTGTGAGGGTCTTTTTGCTGGCAGCACTAATTTAAAACAGAAATAGACAATACCCCACTGTGGGATCCAACCCATGATCTCTGGCTCCACAGGCAGTGAAATAACCAGTGGGCTACTGCTCTATAGCTATTAGCAAACCCCTGGCTGGCTACAGAGGGACTTCAGGTCACCACGCAAACATTCTGCTGTGGTTACCAGGGTCGAGTCGGGTCACCCCACCCGTACCCATGATGCAATGCACATGCAAATCAGCAGTCTACAGATGATCACAGGATGGGGTATGCACCCCACAGCGCCTCTGCCTGGTAGGGGGATCCACCTGTGTGCACCCCCACAGCACCTCGGCCTGGTACAGGTTGCCGACGGTGTGTGTTAGTGGCACAGAGTAGCTACAAACCGTCACATTGTGTGGGTACTGTGCTCACCATGAGGGGGTGGTGTGTGTGGGTATCTGTGTCTGTGTCTGAGATAGTGCATATTCTGTTGGTGCCATGGTAACATGATGTAGGTGATGGGGGGTGTTTGGACCCATAGGCAGATTATGTACTGCCACCCAACACACCCCCTAGTGGCTCAGGGTGGTAAACAGGAACTCCCACCAACAGATCCCCATTCTACCTCCCTGCAATGGTGGCAGTAGAGAGGGGCCCCAGTCCTGCTGGCTGCTGCACCCCACATTGTGCTCCAGCCATATACATATAACTGCAGACAGTCTGCTAGTTAGTCCACAGTGCATTTTCCTGGAGAAGATGTGTGCATCCAGAATTGGGATGTGAGCACACCCAACAAGCAGATAAGTCAGTGGCTAGACCCCAGAGAAGAGAACCCATATACTTCACTTGAGAGAACTTCAACAATGTACTATGGGGGAGCCTAGCCATGCCGTGGTCGCTGTTCAGTCAGGGTGAGAGTGACCTCCCAACAGGACATACTTTGGCCAACCTGTCGGTGCAGGTTGTGGCCGGGCACTAAAATGTCCGAGCCATTGCCCTATGCCCTGTGCAGATGCATCCAGGCCAGGCCACCATGTCCGGGCTATACCCACAGTACCTTTCTCCTCATTATGCACATTGGCAGGCTTACACTGGCAACAGTGCAAGCAGTGTGGGCTGAGGAAGGTGTTGGCAGACACCACACACTGGATAGACAGACACACACTCCCACACCTATGTCAGCATTGTGCAAACTACAGAGGTGTTTGGCAGCCCTGGCCACCACACATGTCCTGGGCACGGTGCAGGCACGGCTATGGTATGCAATACTGTTGGGGTCACTCCCCAGGGTGATTAACACTGTCAGACACCAGACCTGGAACACACTCCACAGAAATCAGAGAGGTTGGTATGATACAGCTCAATGAGCAGATTGTGCTTAACTTCGGCAATGCTATCTGCCAGTAATCATAGCAACCTTTAGATATATGTGTACCATATTCCCAGATCTAGGGTGGCATTGCTAAGGTATGCAAGTGCTAGTATTGGGAGATGCACACAGGGCCCAACATCCTGCCTCTCCAGGAGGCTTGGGATAATGGAGCCTGTGGGTGTGGGTGTGTCTGCCCCTGTTGGCCGCTGCTCTAGGGCAGAGGTTCCCAACTCTGGTCCTGGTAGGCCAGACACTGTTCGGGTTTTCATGCTGTCCCTGATGACTATGCATGTGATACATCTACATACCATGGGGGCGGTGCATAGAAATGCAGCACAGCCATATGTATTAGACACAGCATGGAACCTGAATGGTGTTTGGCACTCCAGGACTGCTTTTGGGAGACTCTGCTCTAAGTAATGCACATGTTTATGGTGTCTGTGCTCTGTAGGGTAAGATGTAGGCATTTTGGGCATGCTACAGTTATCTGCAATAAAGGTTCTGTCTTTATTACCACATTTTAGTGGTGGGTAAAATATGGGTACTAGGTTGGCAGGAACCACAGCTGGGACTTGAACCTGTGATCTTCTGCTCCTGAACAGACTGGTTGTGTGTGCTGCACCTCCGTGTTGCCATGGAAACAGTGCTGTCCCTGGGAATATCATGACTGTTCATCAGACAGGGCCTGTCTGTTGCAGTGCATGGCACCCACCTACACAGGGCCAGGCCATGGTCTGCTGTGGGCAGCTGCCACTGCCCCCTCCACCACCAGTACCCCTCCGCCACCATGCTGACATGCCCTTCTGCTGGCGGTGCTGGTGGTGCGCAGTCGCAGGCCATCCAGTGTGCAGGTAGGCGGCTGCCTAAGGTGAGGGTTCTGGGGTAGGGGTGCCTCCATAGATGTCGGTGCTTCCCCCCCAACACCACCTGACAATGTTTTGTGCCCTTGGGGGTACCTGCTGGGTACTACCCCCTCTGACACTGTGGGGAACACACTCGTGCCCATGTTGGACCCTTGTCAGTTGCTGTCTGGCTCCTCTACTGTTTCAGCATTCCTATGGGCCACCTAGGCAGCACCCTAGTCCACACTGTGGCCCAGCTGCACCACAGCATGTGCCGCCTGCAGCCCTCTGCATCCCATTTTCCATCATCTGGACAGTTGCCCTTTCCGACAGACCCACCCTGCTGTTGCAGCACATGTGCACGCCATATGATACCTGTCCAATAAGAGGGGAAAGCCTTGCTGAACACCATTTCATAGTGTGATCATTCACCTTGTTGGGGGACAGAGCATGGACCCTTCCAGAATTGATGTCCTTTTTTGGAGCTTTCTCAGTGGTGTTTTCTTATGTTTCCTATTCATATCGCTATTGGCCAGCTTGGTTAATAACTGTTCCGTCTTTTGATAAAATATATGGACATGGTTTGCAGGAACCACAGCTGGGGCTTTAACCTGTGACTTTCTGACCATGTACACGCTGACTGTATATACTGCACCACCCTGTTGCCACATGGAATGTTCATTTACTGGGGATACCATTACTGTTCGTCAGCCAGAGCCTGTCTGTTGCAGCACACGGCAACCACCTAAACAGGGCTAGGCCATGGTCTTGCATCATTCACCCATTTTTTGTATCATGGTCTTCTGGACATCATTCAATGTTTTAAAAGCCCTGTTACAATATTTTACGCATTTTCTCTAAGGTTTTAGGTAACGCTACGCGTTTACGGTGTTCCCTTCCGGTTGCTCTTCAATACAATTATTTTGATTTATTCTGTTTACCATCACATACATTTTTTGTATCCTGTGGATGTGTCCCTTGATTGTCTTTCATTTTTCTTTTTAGTGCTTTTTTATTTTTATGGGTTTATGCGAACCTGTGTGTGCAGTGTTTTTAAGCGCCTCTTAATATTCCTCTTTTACACAATCAGTCTGGTTAAGAGTGATGTAGTTTAAATATTTTTGCAATTTATAAACATAAGTTTATATAGTTGAATTTCTATTTTTTCATTATAGTTACAGACTGAATCAGCAGGAACCTTTGATATCTTAAAAAGACGCCCTTTGACCTGTACGTTTTTGACTTTTTCTTTTTTTGTTCCCATGGGGCTCCTTTTGTTTTGTTTGCCTCCCTTTTGTCAGCAGAGTCTAATGATTTACATGCCCCGTCATAAGTTTTAAAGTTTTTGTGCAGCATCACAACTCATGTTTTCCTGTTCTATAAGGTTTTTAATTATCTACCACGAATCCTTCTTACATAAATTTTTGGATACGTTGTTGTGATTGCCTCTCATTTGGGTTTTTGTTTTTGTTTTTAACGTTATCACACTATTTGAAATTATGGAGCGCAGCACATATAAGCGTTTTTAGTTATTTGTTCCACACTACCTGCCATTTTAAATCAATAAGGTTCAAAAATCTTTATGGTCTGCATAGTAAGTAGTGAATAGTTTGTATGTTTTTTTAAATATTAGGACTGGTGATTTCAAGACAGTTTTAAAAAAAAGTTTTTTTATCATCACTTTTTAGTTCAGAATATGCCTGTTGCATGCTTTTCCTTTAAAATGACACATTTGAAACTTAATTAGTATTGCAACAATTTAGTTTATTTTTATGATTCAATTAACAATTTATTTATTTTTTAAGGTTCATGATCCTTTGGGATCCCATTTGAAATTAAGGTTGTGTCCAATTAATACACAACATAGTGGTAGGTTTTATTTGCTTTTATCTTTTTTTGATTCATTCAGTTTTGATATTTTTAATTATTTATTCAGCATCATGTCCATGAGCAATATCCTCATGACATGATTTTCAGGTTCTACTGATTTGCTTCGTTCCCTTTTCCTTCCTTTTTCTCCTATAATCCTCTTATTATTGATCTCTTTTTATTGACCTCGTTTATTTATTTATTTTTTTGTTTTTATTGTTCTTAATTATTGATTATTATATTTATTGTATTATATACATGTTTTTAATTAATTATCTGGTTTCAGCACATAGCTTTATAATTAGTTCTCTCCTGTGCTTTATCATTCTTCATTTTACTCATTTTTAGCCTTTTAGTAGCAGGTTGAAGTCAATTGTCTTATTACATGTGTATAATGGCACTTTACATGTTTAATTTAGTCTGTTTATGATTATTAATTTAGCATTTTTTATGTTTTTTATATTTTTATGCACTATTGATGCACATTGTTGTTGTCACTTTGTTTTATTATATTTATTAATTATTCATTGTCATGGTATATAGATAAGTAACAGGGCGTGGGCAGGGTCCCGGCGCCCGCCCGTAACCGGGTGCGCGGCCTGGCGCGAGACCCTGCTTGTGCAGGAAGAGGACGGCGACGCGCGTCAGCGTTAGTACGCTGCGCGCATCTTTCAAAATGATTGGCTCCGCTCGAGGCGTAATGAGCGGAGTCAATCAGGACAGAGGATGAGGCATGTGCTCCGGAGCTCGTGGCGTGCCCGTAGCACATGCGATCGGGCGCCCAACCAGCAGGCAGCATCGGCGTCGTTGTGGTGTCTGGCAGTCAGGCCTTGGGGCAGTTTAGAGGCCGCCTGGAGAGCAGTGCGAGCCTGGTCGGGGCTGCGGAGTCGGCGGTGCTCGGCAGTGCGCTTTTGCAGGCGAGTAGGTGGTGCCGGTGCATATTTATAAAAAAAAAAAAAAGCAAGCAAGCGGGGGGGGGGGGGGGGGAAGGAACGCCGGTGGGGGCTGATCATCTTCAAAAAAAAAAAAAAAAGAAAAGGAAAGGAAAGGCAGACAAAAGGGGTTTCTCCCCACTGTTGGCTTCAAAGTTTCTTTTTCTTGGAAGGGCTGCGGGGCTCTCCGGGATGGGGGCTAAGAGATCTGTGGGGGGTCGGGGGCTGGTAGGGTAGCTTTAGTGGGGAGGGCTAGAGCGCAATGGGAGAGGGGGGCTGACAGAGGGGGGAGATCGAGGCAGCAGGGTATGGGGTCATGGCGAGCTGCAGGTGCTGCTCGGAGCACGTCAGGTTCTGCTCTATCTCCTGAGGTTGGGAGGGGGTCTAGACGAGGGCGCTCAACTTGGCCCCGGGGGGCGCGGACTCCGGGGCGAATGGGTGGGTCTGTAGGGATGTCTCCTGAGCCTGCTATTGGGGGGATGGGGCTAAGGGATGATGAGGCTGCTGGCATCTCTGGGGAGGGGGGTGATAATATAGGGAACCTCGGGGGGGTGGGGGAGTAGGTGCCTGTGGTCCTTGGGATTGGAGCAGCCTAATGGCCGGTGCTTTGCACGGTGGGATCAGCGGCAGGGCTTCCCATCGTGGGTATACGCTGTCGCCGGGTGGTTTGGGTCCTCATGGGCAGCAAACCAATTGGGATAGGTGGCTGGCTGGTGGGCAGGGTTCATCGGGGACGGATTGGGTGGGGGCTTGGCAGCCGTTGTGGTCTTAGGTTTTCTCCCCACTGTGTCCCCCCTTTCTATCTCCACAGGTACCATTTCTTGCTTCACCGCGAGGTGTGCCGCCTGCGGTGGATTCAGCGCGAGTGAGGAGTATGGAGTCCGGAAGCGGTGTGACAGGATCGGCGACGAGTGTGGTTGAGCGGGCGCAGGATGCACGTGCGCAGCAGCGGGCGGAGGACCCTCATGACAGGCTGCCAGTGGTTTACGACAGAGCAGCTGTTGGAGGCTTGGCGGGTGAGTCACCATGGCGGATGGTAAGTGTGAGTGTGGGGGGGGTGGAGCGATCTGGGAAGGCGCGTAAGAAGAGGAAGCATGCCTGTCGGCGGCGGCATAGCTCTGACTCTTCCTCTTCTTCGTCGTCGGATAGTTCTGATTCTTATTCAGACGAGGCGAGTAGGAGGGCAACATCGGGGGACGGGGGGGCTTCTGGGTGGGTGAGGGTAGGTTCTGCTTCTTTAGCGGCCGTGTCCGAATTATGGGAAGGCGTCCCGAAAACGTTGCGACGAAAGATCGTAAAACGAAAGTATATTGACATTTTTCGCTTGCTCGAAGGTCAGAAGCGCTCTGGGGATAGCAAAAAGAAACGGAAGGAAGATGAGAAGGCTTGGCGGGTTCGTTCAGTATCGCGCAACGTAGTTAATTGGGTCTGGTCGTTCTTGAGACTGGCGAGTGTTTGGGGTCATCATTTTCCCGAGCAGTATGGCAGCTTGCTGTCGTACGCTGACTCTATTCTGGGAGCGTCACAAGCGCACGAAGGATGGTCGTGGCTTAATTATGACGAAACATTTCGAGATAAAATGGAATAAAATAAGCTCTTAACCTGGGGGACACAAGACATTAATCTGTGGTTGACACAGATGTCGGTCAAGGCTGGGTCGGGGGTGGCAGCTGGCGTTAAGATGGGGCAAGGGATTTTGGGTGGGGCGAATCGTTCTTTTCGCGGAGTGCCCCCCGCAGGGCAGATGAAGTCGGCCCCCGGGGCAGGGGCTGACCTGTGTTGGAGGTATAATAGGGCCACTTGTCCCTTTCCGGACTGTACATTCTGGCACGCATGCTCGGTCTGCAGGGGTCCCCATTCAGCGGCAAAATGCATTAAAAAAGGGGCCGTGCCTCCTTCAGTTCCGGGAGCCAAGTGAGGGTGCTCTTAAGGAATTAGCCCCCTCACCAATTCGGGTACAGGTGCTTTGTAGCTGGCTTCTCCGGTATCCGAAGAAGAAAGATAGTTTAGCTTTGCAATTAGGATTTAAGTTTGGTTTTGTTATTCCACTTTGAGGCGAGGTGGTTGCCGGAGCAGTAAGGAATTCTCCGAGTATTCGGCACTGGGCGGCGGTAGCGCATGAGAAGTTGGCTGCTGAATTGCACATGGGGAGAATAGCGGGGCCGTTCAGCAACCTGCCATTTCTGAATTTCGTTATTTCCCCTTTAGGTGTTATCCCCAAGAAGGAGCCGGGTAAATTTAGACTGATCCACAACTTGTCTTCGCCGTCCGGAACATCCGTTAATGATTCTATCCCGCGTGAGTTCTGTACAGTCCGGTATGCCTCTTTTGATAAGGCGGTTGAGTTGGTATCAAAAACCGGTTGCGGGGCGCTGATGGCGAAGGTTGATATAGAATCGGCATTTCGCTTGTTGCCAGTCCATCCGTCGGCGTTTCGGTTGCTGGGTTTCCATTTTGAGGGTGCCTTTTACTATGACAAGTGTCTGCCGATGGGTTGTGCGATATCTTGCGCCTACTTTGAGATATTTAGTAGCTTCCTACATTGGATGGTGGTGCAGAGGGTGGGTGACTCGGAGGTTGTGCACTATCTAGCTGATTTCCTCTTCGTCGGTGGGGCTGAGTCGGAGAACTGTAGAAACCTGTTGGAGGGTTTCTTTGGGGTGGCAAGGGAGTTGGGGGTTCCACTGGCTGAGGGTAAGACGGTGGGCCCAACCACGCAGCTTACTTTTCTAGGTGTTGAACTGGATTCGCTGAACATGGTGGCGCGGTTGCCGCAAGAGAAGATGGTGAAGCTCAGGGTCTTAGTGGCCAATGTCTTGGCCTCACCAAAAGTGACATTAAAAGAGCTACAGGCACTGTTAGGGTCCCTTAATTTTGCCTGTAAGGTCATTCCTATGGGACGGGTGTTCAGTAGGCGCTTAGCGGCAGCGACGTCCAGAGTGAAAAAGCCGCATCATCGCATTCGTGTGTCTCAGGTTATGCGGGATGATCTGCGGGTCTGGGATGCCTTCTTGCGGGACTTCAATGGGACGTCCGTGCTGCGCGAGGCGGAGATCTCCAGTAGCGACTTGCAGCTGTACACTGACGCTGCAGGGGGAGTTGGTTTGGGAATCTATTTCGCCGGGGCTTGGTGTGCTGACAGATGGCCGCAGGCGTGGACTGACGAAGGATTGTTGAGTAACATTGCTTTCTTGGAACTCTTTCTGATATTGGTTGTGTTAGAGTTGTGGCCGGACAGGCTGGTTAACCGCAGGGTTCTGTGGTGGTGCGATAACGAGGCGGTGGTCAATGTCATCAATCGTTATTCGCCTTGCTGTAGTCGTGTGGCTTCGCTTATGCGACAGGTGGTATTGGCCTGTATGCGTTTGAATATTGATTTGAAAGTGCGGCATATTCCAGGGCAGGTTAATGAAATTGCTGATGCTCTTTCCCGTTTACAGATGGAGCGTTTTCGGAAGTTGGCGCCGGAGGCGGATGAGGTGGGGCTCGGGGTCCCCTTGAGCTTGTGGAGCTCTGGCCTGCAGCGATGAGGCACCTCTTGAAGATCTCAGTGGCTGCTAACACCTGGGAAGCTTATCAGCGGGGTTGTGCGCGAGTGCAGAATTTTTTGCGTGAGATGGGCTGGCAGGGTGGGGGAGTGCCTGACATGGGGCTCGGGCGGAGGACCACAGGGTCACGCGGTCGGCGGTGCGAATTCATCTGGCGGGGTTTGGATTCTTCGCCAGGGCAGTTGGGTGGGACTTCGGAGGCAGAGGCTTACTAGCTCAGCGGTTACTCCAAGGTTGGGAGCGGTCTCAGCCGGTTCCGCGGGATCGCCGACGGCCGATAACGCACGAGTTACTGGAGAGGGTGTGCCGGGAGTTGGTGCGGGTGGCGAGGGCACCCTACGAATATGTGCTCTTCCGGGCGGTGTTCTGTTTGGCCTTTTTCGGGGCCTTCAGGGTCAGCGAGTTGGCAGCGGCTTCGGGAAGAGTGGATAGTGGGAATAGTTTGCGTCGGCGGCATGTATGGATTGATAATGAGCGAATGCGGGTTTTGTTAGCAAAGTCCAAAATGGACCAGAAGGGTAAAGGGTTATGGGTGGTCCTTAGGGCGACGGGCGGGCTTACAAGCCCTGTCTCCGCCATGCAAGAGTACTTGGCCATTCGCCCGGAGTGCGTAAGTGGTCTGTTTGTGCATGGGGACGCCGCCCCGCTTACGCGTTTTCAAGTCACAGCAGTATTGCGCTTGGTTTTGCGGCGGATTGGGGAAGACCCTCGTCTTTTTTCGTCACACTCTTTTCGGATCGGGGCAGCGACCAGTGCAGCGGCGGCGGGCTTGTCGGGAGAGCGGATACAGAGCATTGGCAGGTGGCGCTCGAAGGCGTTTGAGGGCTATGTGCGATTATGAATAGTCAGCTGGGGAGGCCGGGGGTCGCTAATGCTGTTCTTTTCTGTTTCAGATGGGGGTATGAGTGTGCAGGGCTGTTGGTTGTTGGGGCACTCCTTCGTCCATTGGGCTGGCCAGCGGGCAGCGCAGCGACCTTGTGGAGCGAACTTGAGTTTGGATCCTGCGGTGGTGGCAGTGTCATGGCTGGGCGAGCGGGGACTGCGGTGGACACAGCTGCTGCCTTTGCTTCGTCATCATGAGCGCATCAGGGGCCAGCCGGCGATTTTGTTGGTGCACTTGGCGGGTAATGATATGGTGGCTTGGTCTTGTAAGCAGCTGATCAGGGCTGCCAAGAAAGACTTTGCTGTATTATATCGTATGTTTGCGGGGGTGTTGTTAATATGGTCGGACATCATCCCGAGGCCGGCGTGCTGGGGTCAGCGGCGCTGGTCTCGTGGTCTGACCAAGATCAATAGGCAGATTGGGAGATGGGTTTGCGAGCAAGGTGGGTTACAGGTTCAGCATCCCTGGGTGGAGGTGGCCTGCTCTGGATTGTACAGGGACGATGGGGTGCACTTATCTCCAGTGGGAATGGATTTGCTCCTGAACGATTGGCAGGAGGCGCTGGAGAAGGTTGTGCAAGAGAGGAAACACTGGTCGCAGCTTGGGGCTATGGGGGGGGGCAGCACAGGTAGATGTTGTCTCCTGTGCTGGTGGCGGGATCCTGGAGGTCCGGGGTCCGGAGCCTTAGGCGACTTGGGGAGGGGGCGGGGTGCCCTCGACCCGGACAACCCCTGGAAGACTTTTGCTAGTAACATGGCGAAGTCGGATAGGGGTGGCAGAACTTGGCCGTTGGTGGGGACCACGGCTGGAGCGGAGGCGTGGCCACTTTGCTAGTTGTATGGCTGGCGGTGCATCAATCCGCGGGGGGTTGGTTGGATCAGTATTTCTGTTTAATGTTAATGAGTTGTTTGAAATAAAGCTGCGACCAGTTGTCACCAAGAATTGCTGTCTGTGGTAATTTGAAGCTGAAGGGGTGTGAGGGGGGTTGGGGGTAGAATAAGGGTGGGGGTAAGGATAGAGGGGGTGCCGGGTCCGGCTACCCGGTTAGTAACAGGGCGCGGGCAGGGTCCCGGCACCTGCCCGTAACCGGGTGCATGGCCCGGTGCGGGACCCTGCTCGTGCAGGAAGAGGATGGCGATGCACGTCAGCGTTAGTATGCTGCACGCATCTTTCAAAATGATTGGCTCCGCTCGAGGCGTAACGAGCGGAGCCAAGCAGGACAGAGGATGAGGCATGTGCTCCGGAGCTCGTGGCGTGCCCGGAGCACATGCGATCGGGCGCCCAACCGGCAGCCCACCCGCCCACCCAATTTGGCAGGGTGGGGGGGAATTTAGTCGGGTGTCGCAGCAGGGGGTGGGGGGGGGGGTTCGTGCGGGCAGGATCCCGGAGGTCCGGGGTCCGGAGCCTTAGCCGACTTGGGGAGGGGCGGGATGCCCTCGACCCGGACAACCCCTGGAAGACTTTTGCTAGTAACATGGTGAAGTCGGATAGGGGTGGCAGAACTTGGCCGTTGGTGGGGACCATGGCTGGAGCGGAGGCGTGGCCGCTTTGCTAGTTGTATGGCTGGCGGTGCATCAATCCGCGGGGGGTTGGTTGGATCAGTATTTCCGTTTAATGTTAATGAGTTGTTTGAAATAAAGCTGCGACCAGTTGTCACCAAGAATTGCTGTCTGTGGTAATTTGAAGCTGAAGGGGTGTGAGGGGGGTTGGGGGTAGAATAAGGGTGGGGGTAAGGAGAGAGGGGGCGCCGGGTCCAGCTACCCGGTTATGTTCTCATATATATGTTATCATTTATGAAACATTTTATTTCTGATGGATGTTCCCCAATTATTCACATAAGTTTCTTATATTTTAAATGATTTAATATTTGTTGGTTGTATATATCATTTCTTGATTGTTTTTAATTATTTTCTCATTTGTTGTGTTTTTTTTAATATTAATGTATTTATTCGTGTTAGAGCCACATACCCCTGAAGAAGTTTCTTACGAAACACGGCCAGTGTCGGGTTTGGCACTACTCATCCCCTGGATTAATAAAGGCTTTTTCTTGTACTCTCTGCCACGTTTTTGGATTGGTTTCTTTGGTTTTCCGTGGCAATTTGCTGTTTTCTCTGGTGGACCTGACTCTACAGCATGTTTTCTCCATGGAGAGATGTTCTCAGCTTTAGGGAGGATGTTTTGGAGAAATTAATATCTCAAGAACGACTAGTTGATTGTGATGAAGAGAACGGTGATACACATATTTTGTGGGAAGATACTGTACGCCTTACGCAGAAACTAGTCAAAGAAGAACTACATGCAGCCTACCTCCTTGAATGCTGCAAATCCAAAATCATACCACGGGGATTGAGGATGAATAAGGCTCCAGGACTCTATCAAAGTGAGTAAGGCTTTGTCAACTGCTGGAACGCCATACTTAACAAATGCTTGTTAGACTTGATGATTCTGCTTATTACTACGGCAAATAAAAAATCTGAATTATATAAAGTAGAATTAGATGAAAAGTTAAGTGATTTGAAAAAACATGACAACAGCTTTGATCAAGTGCATACAGACTATGTAAGAAATATGGCTGAATTTAGGAAGGAAATAAAGAACAAAAAGATGGAAAAGTTCAGGAGAGATGAAGAGGACTATAGAGTAGGGTATGTCTACCACTGGTGTAGAAAAATTGATAATGATAGGATTTGGATTAAGAGGAAATCCACATTTTTTGATCATAGAGACGTTGTAATAGAAGAACCAGAGATAGGCATCCCTATAGAACAAAAGAAAAAACGGAGCAGGAGCGAATCAGTAGATAAGCAAGATGCTACAGCATCAATTTTTTCAACACAAAAAGATAAATCAGAACATTGTAGAGAAAGAGGTAGGGAAAAGAAACATTTTTTGAATATGGATCAACTATGGAAGGGAGGTGGTCGTCACTCCTCTCGCCCACGCCCTTTGCCCCTAGATCAAGAAAAAGATCACAATCAACAGCTCGACAAGAAATTCAACGAATACAATCAGTACAGGGGCCAAGGACGGGGATGGGGTCGGGGACGTGGGAGAGGCAAATGGACAGCAGATCACTCCCACGAGAGGAGGTTTTGACACATAATGTTATAAATATTTCAAATTATTCCCTTACACCGGAAGAGTTGTCCGTTTTAAGTAAAGGCCTGTCATTTGTCCCTATCCAAATATACGACCCCTTTCAGGTCCAGATTGACTTGTATACATTTTTTAGGAAGATACGTATTCGGCATTTTTTTGAGAACCAGGTTAATCCTATGCAGAATATTTTTATTATTAGTAAAAAATCGTGTTGGATCCCTCCAGTGCAATCTGATCCACTTATTGAATCCTTCGAGCGAGTTGTCATGCAACAAGTAAGAGATATTGTGGAAGATGAGAAACTACCCTTTAACAACTTGACTAAGGGAGAGAAATGCGCTATAGCATCCCTACAAAAAAATACTAGCATTATTATTAAACCCGCTGATAAAGGGGGAGCAATCATAGTTTTAGATAAGTGTAAATACATCAATGAGGTTAATAGACAACTTAGTGACAAATCCTTTTATTTTAGACTGGATGGTGATCCTACAGACAAACTCAAAAGTACCATTGATAATTTGATTATGACTGCTTATGAAATAGGACACATTATATGAAATAGGACACACAGTGTTGTTCTGATAATCTGAAACTCTGTGTGACGTGCTTTTCTGATAATCTGTATGTAAACAAAATTTGTACCTGCTTTGATTTGGCAGTTTCGCAATAGTAATCTTACCGCTTCTGATCGCTGGAAGGAGCGGGATACAAATACTCTCTAAATAAATAAATAAATTACCAAAAAGGAGAAGGAATTTTTAATAGTGGATAAACCCATTATACCAACTATTTACATAATTCCTAAAATTCATAAATCTATGGAAGATCCACCAGGCCGTCCGATTATTTCCGCAATTGGGTCCCTTTTGGAGCCCCTTTCCCAGTTTATAGATATCATTTTACGTCCGTTCATTACACAAATGTGGTCATACGTATGAGATTCTTCTCATGCAATAGAAATTCTTTCATCATTTCAGGATTTGGCATCGGAGGTGTTATTAGTAACATTAGATGTAGAATCACTATACACAAACATTCCACAGATTGAAGCCTTAAAAATTATTGAACGATTTCTTATGATCAGACAGGATCATAAGAGGATCCCAACAACATTCCTTTTGTCTTTGGCTGAAATTGCAATGTGCAAAAATTTCTTTTGTTTCAGAGAATTGTTTTATCAGCAAATCAAGGGGGTTGCCATGGGTTCCTCCATGGCACCCGATATCGCAAATTTATATATGTTCCATTTCGAAGAACAATTTCTAAAGGAGCATTCATTCAAAGAAGAAATTTTGTTGTGGATTCGGTATATTGACGATATTTTCATTCTTTGGAAAGGAACTGTTGAACGTTTATCTGATTTCAATATATGGATTAATGCATTGGATTCACATTTGCGTTTTCAGCTCACATGATTCGACACAGATTCCTTATTTAGACCTCCTGGTTATAAAAGAAGGAAATAGACTTATTACTACGTTGTACAGGAAGCCCAGTGATAGGAATCAACTTCTACATTACACCAGTTTTCACAATCCTGCCTTAAAAAACAATTTACCTGTGAGTCGATTTCTTAGGGCCAAAAGAATATGCACGATGCAGCATGCGTTTGAACATCAAGCTAAAGACATGAAGAATAGATTTGAAACTCGCAAATATTCGAGCCGTTATATTCAAAATGCATACAGAAAAGCCTGCGACACTCCATGTGAGACACTTCTAAAAGTAAGACCAAAGAAGGATCAGTCCAGCTTGGTATGTCCCCTCTTATATTCGTTACAATCACATAAAATTGTAAAAATACTTAAGAAAGAGTGGCGTCTCATACAAGCTCTCCCTGGTTTTCAGAATACTAAACTCATAGTTGCCCATAAGAGGAATGTAAACCTTTGGAATTTACTTGTCCCTTCAGCTTTCACAGAACGCAAAGCACTGTCAAAATATAAAGGCCAATTTCAGTGCGGTCACTGTTCTATCTGCCTACATGCTCTTCCAGTGCGGAATTTTTTTATTCATCCAGTCACGCAAAAGAAGTTTTATATTAGAGATTTTGCGAATTGTGAAAATGCTCGAGGCAGCGGGCCGGGTCCCGCAGCCGTCAGTAACCTGGGCCCGGGCCCGGCCTCGGCCTCTCGCACGTGACAGGGGACGGGGGGGGGGGAGGGGAGGAGGTCTGGAGGAGCGCAGCATTCAAAATCGCTCCTTTGCCATGAAGGAGCGATTTCATTGGCCCGCGCATCGGGGGGGGCGGAGCAGTTGTCAGCGAGGAGCCGCGTGGCTGTCCCTTTTCGCCGCAGCTCCTCGGGAAGCGGACGCGTTCTCTGGGAGGTCTGGTCCTCGGCCGTGCAGCACCAGCGTTTGGCTGCCCGTCGGTGGGCCCGGGTGAGTTTTAGCGCGGGGGGGGGGGCATACCGTGGCAAGGGGGGCGGGCGCGTCGGTTGGGGGGACACTGTGGGGCAGTTTCTGGCTTGGGGCAGTGTCTGGCTTGCTAGGGGGTAATTTGTTTCTGCCGCGGGCCTAACTTGCCTACATAAAAAAAAACAAAAAAAAACCAGCCAAAGATCTGAGGCAGCCACGTAAGAGGAGGGCACGCAGCCTTCCTGCTGAGGGCTGAGGGAGCATGGCACGCTCTGGTAAAGGGGCTAAGGGGCGGCAGAAGGGAGGGGATGCGGCTGCCAGGGCTGGGGGGAGCGCTAGAGGGGCACGGGGAGCTGGTTCAGCCAAGGGGGCCAGGGCCGGAGGTCAGGGTACACGGGGGGCAGGGGGAAGAGTGAGGAATCGTGGGCGGGGGACCGGGGGTCTGTGTCTGCCCCTGCCGAAGGATTGCTGGGTTTGGAGGTGCCCATTGGTGCACCAGCCGAGATGGTGGGGCCCGAGGCAAGGGTGCCAGGTTCTGTAGTGGACGGGGTTGGGGGAGGGGGCGTGGCAGATGGGGGAGTTTCGCGGGGGTTGGTAGGGGACTGGGGGGAACAGATGGACGGGGGGTGGGGGGGGGCTCAGGACATGGGCTTCAGCCCTGCTGGGGCTCCCTGCGGTCTGGTTGGTGCTGGTGCTTATGGGTCATTTCCGTGGGGGCGGGGGAGGGTGGGGGTGAGTGGTGAGGGGTGGGCGGGCTGGTCCCTGTTGTCCGGACAGCCCACGAGCATGGGTCCTTGGGGGAATGGATGGGGGGGACTGGGTGGGGGCTGGTTTTCGGAGTGGCGGGGGACAGCTTCCCTGGGGGGCAGTGGGCTGGGCGGCCAGGGGTTTAGGTACCTCGGCGGGGCCTCCAGGGGGGGTGCCGGGTGGGGGATGGGGCATTTTGGGATGGCTACTCCTGGTGTTGGTGTTTCTCCTCCTCCGGTTGTGGGTGCTTCTCTCCCTCTGCAGGTTCCAGCTAGTACGGCGGCTGCGGCGGGTGTTGTTGGTGGCGGCCAGACGGTGATGTCGCAGAGTGTGGATCAGACCGGTCCTACCTCGGTGGTGCCAGCCGACGGCAGAGTGTCCCGGGAATGCGGTTGGCGGAGTTGGGGGGTTGTTGCCGGCGGGGGAGGGTGCTTTGCGTGCGCGCAAAGCCAAGGCGAAGAAGAAGCACAGGCGTCATTGTAGGCGGAGTGCGTCGTCCTCGTCTTCGTCTTCCTGGTCATCGGATAGTTCCTCTAATGCCTCCACGGTGGGGGCGCGGGCTGGTGACGGGGCGGGGTCATCAGTGGTGCGTTGTGCGGAGCTGTGGGAGAGTGTTCCGCGCAAGTTGAGGCGGCGGATCGTGAAGCGGCGTTATATTGATATTTTCCGGCTTCTGGAGGGGAGGAAGCGCTCGGGGGAGCGTAAGGAGGATGAAAGAAGCGTAAGGAGGATGAAAAGGCGGGGAGGGTGCGGAAGGTTTCTCGGAACACGATAAATTGGACCCGGGCCTTTTTGCGTTTGGCGAGCGTCTGTGGGCATGAGGATCCGAGTCGTTATGGTGAGCTGCTTGCGTATGCAGATGCCATCTTGGTGGCCTCCCAGGCGCACGAGGGTTGGGCCTGGCTCAATTACGACGAGGAGTTTCGTGATATGATGGAGGAGAATCGGCAGCTGTCATGGGGGATGAAGGACATTAATCTCTGGCTGACGCAAATGTCTGCCAAAAAGGGAGGAGCGGGGGGGGTGGCGCAGGTCCAGTTAGGGCCGTGGGCAATCCTTCGTTGGCGGGTTTTTGGTCCTTTCGGGCTGCGGGCCCAGTGCCTGATACGACCAAAGTCGGACCGAGCGGACCTGGTGGAGACCTTTGCTGGCGCTTCAATAAAGCATCCTGTCCCTTTCCGGACTGCAAGTTTCGGCACGCCTGCTTGCTCTGTGGGGCCGGTCACTCGGCCGCGAAGTGCAGCCGAAAAGGAGTGACAGGAACACCGGTTGGGGGTAAGTGAAGAGGCGAGCGGGGGGTTGGCGCCTACCCCCATCAAGATTCAGGCGTTACAGCCGTGGCTGGAACTTTATGCGAAGAACAGGCACGGCAAGGCGGGGACCATGTTGTGGGCAGGTTTTTCAGAGGGCTTTCGTATCCCGTTTCGGGGGGAGGTCTTGGAGGTGGCGGGTGGCAATGCTAGCTCAATTCTCCGGCTGGCGGAGGTGGCCCACGCGAAGATTGCAGCGGAATGTGCGTTGGGCAGAGTTGCCGGACCATTCGACAGGCCACCCTTTTCGCCGTTTATTATTTCGCCGCTTGGGGTTATCCCGAAGAAGGAGCCAGGGCGTTATCGTTTGATACACAATCTGCCCCTTGGGGCCTCGGTGAATGACCATATCCCGCGGGAGTTATGCTCGGTGCGCTATGCGTCCTTCGATGAGGCATTGGAGCTGGTGCGCCAGTGCGGTAAGGGGGCGTTGTTGGCGAAGGTGGACATCGAATCGGCCTTTAGGCTGTTACCGGTTCACCCGTCCGCCTTTCCATTGCTGGGATTTCATTTTGACGCCCAGTATTATTACGACAAGTGCTTTCCGATGGGTTGTGCGATCTCTTGTGCTTACTTCGAGGCCTTTAGCACGTTTTTACACTGGGTTTTGGTGAGGCGGTCTGGGCGCCATTCTATTGTGCATTACCTGGATGATTTTTTGTTCGTGGGGCCAGCGCAGTCTGCAGTGTGTGAATCCTTGCTAGGGCTGTTCCTTGAGATGGCTGCTGAGTTCGGCATCCCGTTGGCGGCAGGTAAGACGTTGGAACTGGTGACATGTCTTTCCTTCTTAGGGATCGAAATAGATGCAATGGAGTTAGTGGTCCGTTTACCTAGGGATAAAGTTGAGCGTCTGCGCCTATTAGTGGCTGAGGTGGGCTCCGCCTCAAAGGTGACTTTGTCGGAGCTGCAGGTGTTGGTCGGTCACTTGAATTTTGCTTGTCGAGTCATTGCCATGGGGAGGCCGTTTGCGCGTAGGCTGTCCCTGGCTATGGCTGGGGTGCGCTGTGGGCATCATCGCATCCGGGTGACGTCGGGAATGCGGTCCGACTTGAGGGTTTGGGATGCTTTCCTGGCGGAGTATAACGGCTCCTCGGTGTTGCAGTCGTCTGAATTATCCAATCAGGATTTGGAGTTGTTTTCCGATGCGGCGGGTAGTTCGGGTATGGGGTTGTATTGTCAAGGCTCATGGTGTGCGGCGCCTTGGCCGGCATCTTGGACAGAGAGCGGGTTGACGCATAATGTGACGTTCCTGGAATTGTTCCCGATTGTGGTGGCCTTCTGGGTGTGGCCGGATAGGTTGCGGGATAAGCGGGTGGTGTTCTGGTGCGACAACGCTGCAGTAGTGCAAGTCATCAATCGACATTCGCCCAAGTGTCCACGTGTTGCGGCACTGATGCGGGTATTTGTGTTGGCCTGTCTTCATCTCAATATCACGGCTCGGGCGCGTCACGTGCCGGGTTCTCAGAATGCTATTGCTGATGCTCTGTCTCGTTTTCAGTGGGCGCAGTTTCGGGCGTTGGCCCCGGGGGCAGACGAGACATCGGCAGTGGTGCCGGAGCACCTTTGGAGGATTGGGATACCGTAATGATGGCCTTGTTGCAGTCCTCCGTGGCTCCAGGTACGTGGACGGCTTATCGGCGGGGTTATGCGAAGGTACGGGAGTTTTTATGGGGGAGAGGTTGGAGAGGTGGTAGAGTGGAAGACATGCTAGCTGGTTCTTTTATAGTGTGGGCAAAAGGTTGCGGTTGGTCACAGTCGGCAGTGCGGGCAGCGCTGGCCGGGTTCTCCTTTTTCAGCAGGGTGGTGGGCTGGGGCAGTCCCAGTGCCGCGCATGTGGTGAAGCAGCTTTTGGCTGGATGGGCTAAAGCCCAGCCGCTGGGGCGGGATTGGCGCCGTCCCGTGTCTCATGAGTTGCTGCTGCGCATATGGGACGTATTGTCGGAGGTGGCGGCATCTTCGTATTTATTTATTTATTTATTTAGTATACATTTGTATACCGCTACTTCCAGCGATCAGCAGCGGTTTTGATTACAGATTGGAAATTGTCAAATCATGACAGGAAATTTTTGAGGTATAAACACATTGATTAGACAGGAAAGCACAGCACACAGAGAACTATTTTACAGGGAACATGGGCTATGGAGGGTATGAGACGGTGCTTTTTCGGACATTGTTTGTTACGGCTTTTTTCGGGGCGTTTCGGGTTAGTGAGTTGGTCCCATGGTCGTGCAGGTGGTGTGTGTGGGGGGGTTTGCAGGTGCAGCATGTGGACCTGCAGGAGACGCTAGTGCGGATTTATGTTGCACGCTCGAAGACGGACCAGCAGGGCCTCGGCCGGTGGGTGGTGTTGAAAGCTATCCCTGGGTTGGGCTCCTGTCCGGTTCAGAATTTGGTGTCTTACGTTCGTCGGCGGCCGGACCTGACAGGCTGTTTTTTCTGTCACGCGGATGGAATCGCGGTTACCCAGTTTCAATTCACAGCGGTACTACGCCTGGCCTTGCGGCGGTTGGGCTTGGATGATAGGCGGTACGCGTCTCATTCCTTCCGGATCGGGGCAGCGACAAGTGCAGCTGCGACGGGGCTTGGGGGTGAAGTGATTCAACGGATTGGGAGGTGGCGATCCGGGGCCTATGAAGGTTATGTGCGCCTGGACCAACTGTGAGGTGTCTCCAGGATTGGGGGAGGGGGGGTGTGGGGGGGGTGTTAATGCTGTCTTTCTTTTTCAGGTTCGCTGCAGAGCTGGCCTCCACAGAGTGACGATACGAGCCCTGCCGGTGTATGGTGGATTCTGGGACATTCGTTCGTGTACTGGGCGGAGCGCAGAGCCTCGAGTCGCCCGCTGGGTCTGCACCTGGGCTTGGTGTCCTGCAATGTTCAGTTGGTGTGGCTGGGCAAGCGTGGCATGCGCTGGTGGCAGCTCCTTCCTTGTGTGCGGGGGCATGCGGAGCGGCGGCAGCAACCGATGGGATTGTTGATACATCTTGGAGGGAATGATCTCTCCAATTGGACATGCCGACAGCTCATTCGAGCGGTGCAGCGGGACCTTCGGGCGCTGCAGGAGCAGTGGCCAGGTGTGGCAATCGTCTGGTCGGACATTATCCCGCGGCCGGCCTGCCTCTCCCAGCGACGTTGGCCGCGTGGGTTAGCAAAAGTCAACCGGCAGATTGGACGTTGGTTGCAGCAGGCTGGAGGATGGCAGGTCCAGCACCCTTGGGCAGATCCAAGTTGCGCTGGATTGTATCGCACCGATGGGGTACACTTGTCCCCGGTCGGACAGGACTTATTACTTAATGATTGGCAGGAAGCTTTGGAAATGATTGGTCGCAGCTTTATGGGGGTGGGGGCGGTGCGAGGATAGTAAATACCTCGCACCGGTGGCGGGGTAGAGAGCCAGCGCTCGCAGAAGCGGCACGGGCTTGAACTGGTTTAGGAGCAGTGGGGGGCGAAGGGCTCCTCGGGGTGGGGCGAGACCGCCCGGTTGGGGGTCTCGGCCCGGTAGCGGGGGGGTGGGGGCCGGCCTTTGCTACTAGTATGGCGAGGCCGGCGGCGGGGTTCGGGGGGAGGAGGATGCTCCGCCTTGCTCCTAATATGGCGGGTGGGGGCATCTTCCGGCAAGGGGGTGTGGGGCTGGGGTTATGTTTGAAAGTTGTATATTTAGGCCCGTGTTGGGCCGGTTGTTACAGGTTGTAAATAAAGCTGCGACCAAAGTTTGTACCAGATACTGTGTTGGGTATTTTGTGGGGGGGGACAAAGTTATGTGGGGGTGCTAAGACTTGCTGAGGGAGGCGAGGAGGGCCTCCGGGTTACCAGAGTTAATGCTCGAGGCCGCGGGCCGGGTCCCGCGGCCGTCAGTAACCTGGGCCCGGGCCCGGCCTCGGCCTCTCGCACGTGACAGGGGACGGGGGGGGGAGGAGGTCTGGAGGAGCGCGGCATTCGAAATCGCTCCTTTGCCATGAAGGAGCGATTTCATTGGCCCGCGCATCGGGGGGGGGGCGGAGCAGCGGTCAGCGAGGAGCCGCGTGGCTGTCCCTTTTAGCCGCAGCTCCTCGGGAAGCGGACGCGTTCCCGCCCGCCCACCCCCATTTTTTGAGGTAGTGTTTGGGATGTTGCAGCTGGTGGGGGCGGGGTAGAGAGCCAGCGCTCGCAGAAGCGGCGCGGGCTTGAACTGGTTTAGGAGCAGTGGGGGGCGAAGGGCTCCTCGGGGTGGGGCGAGACCGCCCGGTTAGGGGTTTCGGCCCAGTAGCGGGGGGGGGGGTGGGGGCCGGCCTTTGCTATTAGTATGGCGAGGCCGGCGGCGGGGTTCGGGGGGAGGAGGATGCTCCGCCTTGCTCCTAATATGGCGGGTGGGGGCATCTTCCGGCAAGGGGGTGTGGGGCTGGGGTTATGTTTGAAAGTTTGTACCAGATACTGTGTTGGGTATTTTTTGGGGGGGGGCAAAGTTATGTGGGGGTGCTAAGACTTGCTGAGGGAGGCGAGGAGGGCCTCCGGGTTACCAGAGTTACATCTAATGTGATCTAGGTGATCCTGTGCCCATGCAAAAAATTATATGTGGGTAAAACTAGTCGGGAAATACGGACACGTATAATAGAGCATAGAAGTTGTATAAGAAGGAAATTGGAAGACAAACCTTTAGTTACCCACTGGATTGAAATGGGACATAAAATAGCAGATATAAAGTTTTTTGTTATAAAGAAGGTTCAGTGTAATTGGAGAGGTGGAGACTTAGAAAAAACGACTCTACGGTTGGAACAAAAGTATATATTTTTACTTAATTCTTTAGTTCCACATGGTCTCAATTTAGATAGAGATCTGTCAGTATTCCTCTAAACATTTTCTTGTCCATACGGCCTGTTATACATTTTCTTTTAATGGATTTTTTCTTTAATCACCTATAATAGGATACGGTCAAACACATTTTTAAATAACAGCTTTGAACAACAAGATATGATCAGTTTTTTATTTAAGGCTACCATCCTTTCCTCCTTTTTCCCTCCCCCTTTTCCCTTCCTTCATTCCTTTTTTCCCCTTGCTTTTTCCCTTTCTTTCTCTCCCTTTTTTTCTCTCCCTCCTCCTCTTTCCTCCTCCTCTTCCCTTTTCCCTTCCCTCTCCCTCTCCCCCCTCTCCCTCCCTTTCCCCCCCTCTCCTCCCCCCCTCTCTTTTTCTCTTCCCTTCCCCTCACTCTCCCGTCACGAGGCCTGCCTCCCTTGGTTAAGTATATACAGCGCATGCTTCGGCGTTTTTTCACTTTTGTCACAGTTTGAATCGGCAAGAACGTTTAACACATCAAAGAAGGTGCTCTTCAGTTTGTAAGTTGTTTATTTTATTTGCATCATTCACCCATTTTTTGTATCATGGTCTTCTGGACATCATTCAATGTTTTAAAAGCCCTGTTACAATATTTTACGCATTTTCTCTAAAGTTTTAGGTAACGCTACGCGTTTACGGTGTTCCCTTCCGGTTGGTCTTCAATACAATTATTTTGATTTAGTCTGTTTACCAGCACATGCATTTTTTGTATCCTGTGGATGTGTCCCTTGATTGTCTTTCATTTTTCTTTTTAGTGCTTTTTTATTTTTATGGGTTTATGCGAACCTGTGCGTGCAGTGTTTTTAAGCGCCTCTTAATATTCCTCTTTTACACAATCAGTCTGGTTAAAAGTGATGTAGTTTAAATATTTTCGCAATTTATAAACATAAGTTTATATAGTTGAATTTCTATTTTTTCATTATAGTTACAGACTGAATCAGCAGGAACCTTTGATATCTTAAAAAGACGCCCTTTGACCTGTAAGTTTTCGACTCTTTTTCTTTTTTTGTTCCCATGGGGCTCCTTTTGTTTTGTTTGCCTCCCTTTTGTCAGCAGGGTCTAATAATTTACATGCGCCGTCATAAGTTTTAAAGTTTTCGTGCAGCATTGCAACTCATGTTTTCCTGTTCTATAAGGTTTTTTTTTTTTGTTTGTTTTTTTGTTGTTTTGATTTTTTTTTTTTTTTTAACTTTATTTTCAATTTCACAAAAAAGAAAACAAACAAAAGTAACACAGACCCAAGGGCCGCACACCGGGTACATCGATACATTTTTGAACAATCTACAGAAAACAACTAACCACAACAAAACCAAAAAACAAACAAAAATAGAATAGAAATAACAATAAAACCCCTACCCCTACCACCCCTACCACCCCCCACCCGAACCCCCATCTCCTCACTGGGCCAGCCAAGGGTTCTAGAAAAGAAAAACAACAGGTTTAAGAATCTGAACAACAATCAACTTGTCGCTGTTGTTGTCATGATTACAGAGGGTAACCCCGTGCTCCTTCACCAAAATCATTCAGGGCTTTCCATTTTAAGATGTTTTTGGGGCCTTGGGTCACTCCCTTTCGGGGCATTTGTTCGAATTTACTATACGCACAAAGAGAGTTCCACCAAAATTGAAAATGGACGATTGCCACATTTTTCCAATGGCGTATCAGGACATGTATAGCCACCCCCAGCATAAAATCCAGAAGGAATTTATTTTCTTTGTGTAACTCCGGGATGGGCAAAGCCGAACGAAAAGCTAAAAGCCCCCAAGAAAAGGGAGTTTCAAAATCTAACACTTTCTGAATTCGTTCCCAAACAGGCAGCCAGAACTCTTGCACTATAGGGCAATCAAACATCATGTGTTTCAGCGTACCCGTTTGGCCACAACCGGACCAGCAGGTTCCCGGTGTCTCTTTATCCCATTTACTGAGCTTCACCGGTGTAAGATAAGCCCTATGTGCAAAGAGAAAAAGGCTCTGTGTGACAGAGGCCGCTTTAGCGATCCGGACCTGATGGCTCCAAAAACCTTTCCAGGAGCGTGATGCCAAGTGTAGGCCAGTATCATGCTCCCAGATTCTCTGTAACCCAAGAAGTTGTGTGAGTGAGCCATGTGTTAGCTCCTTGTAGAAGAAAGAGGCCACACCGCTGACTTGTCTCGCTTGTGAAATTTTGGTAGTCAAAGCCCATTCTTCTGGCAAGGAGGCACACCCTCCCAATACCTTACTTAAGCAATGTTTTAACTGGGTCCACTGAAAGACCAGTCTGCAGGGGAGAGAGAATTCCCGCTGTAGCATGTCGAAACTTTTCCATTTGCCCTGCTCCAGTAATTGCCCCACTGTCCATATACCTCTCTCATACCAAGGTTTCCAAGCAAAAGATTTGTGATGAATTTTAAAAATGGGGTTGTACCACAAAGGAAGACACACGGAGATAATTGCACCGGGCCCCAAAGTTTTGACAAGCTCCCTAAAAGCCCGCTGCGTGTCTGAGATGAGCTTTGGTCGCTTAGAGCTTGCATCAAAGAGCATTCCATGAAGGAGGTGCATGGGAAATGGAGCGGCATATCGCTCTTCTAGGGCCAACCAGACCGGACTCTGAGAAGTTATGAGCTCGGACCATCGAGCTCCTTGTTTTAGCAAGAACGCCCGATGGTACGCGAGAAAATCCGGAAACCGCACCCCTCCATCCTCCTTATCTGCTTTCAGCTTTTTAAGGGCTATCCTGGGTGGTTTGTTCCCCCAAAGGAAAAGGGCCAAAAGATTTTCCGCCCGTTTATAAACTTGCGGAGGAAAATAGAGCGGGACCATCTCAAGAATATAGTTGATTTTAGGCACAATGGACATTTTGATTATTTCTAGTCTGCCCCACCAGGAAAACAGCAGCGGTGACCATCTCGTTGTCAAAGCCTGTATGGTGTCGACAATTATTTCCGCATTACTTTCTAATGTCGCATCCAAGGGATGGCTATAACGGACCCCGAGATACTTGATTTTCTCAGATTCCCACACAAAGGGGAACCCGGAAAGATCTGCTTTATGCATTCTCTGGTTAAGCGGGAAGGCAACTGATTTCCCCCAGTTTATTTTATAACCGGATAGGGAGGAGTATAGGTTTATCTGCTCTAAGATATATGCAACTGATAGTGGCTTAGTAAAAAGGAGTAGATCATCCGCATATGCAGAGATTTTGATTTCCTTACCAGCAAGATTAACCCCTTGAATGTTATTATTCTGTCGTAAAAGGAGGGCCAATGGCTCCAAAGCCAAATTAAACAGGATAGGCGACAGTGGGCAACCCTGGCGAGTTCCCCTTCCTAACGGAAAGTCCAACGACTGAGTACCATTTACACACAGGTTAGCAGTGGGCTTCACATACATGATTTTAAGTAGGTGAAGGAAGCGGTCCTCAAACCCAAACCACTCCAGGGCAGAATACAGGAATGTCCATTCAACACGGTCAAAAGCCTTTTCTGCGTCTAATGAAAGACCCACCAGTGGCACATCCATGTGTTCTGCCCCGGCCAAGATGTGACAAAACAGCCTTGCATTGTCTGCAGTTGAACGCCCCTCCACGAAGCCACACTGATCCGGGTGTATTAAAGTCGGCAGCACAGCAGTCAAGCGTCTTGCCAACACAGTTGCATATATTTTATAGTCTACATTAAGTAGGGAAATCGGCCGATAATTACCCACCTCTTGCGGGTCCCTTCCAGGTTTCTCCAACACAATTATTTTGGCGGCAGCAAAAGAGCCCACCTGGGGACTTTCTTCTACCAAGGCTCGAAAATATTCCTGTAGGTAGGGACCTAAGTCTTTAGCAAATATCTTGAAAAATTCAGAGGGCAGGCCAGCTGGACCTACCGCCTTGCCAGGTTTTAGCGACATTATGGCTTGTTCTATCTCCTCTAAAGAGATTGGATTCCCCAGAACTCCCAACAGTGTTGTGTCTAGCCATGGTCTCTCAATCCTCCCAAATAGCTGCTGGAATGCCTCCTGGGAGCAGTGTTTCTCAGAGGTATAGAGTTTTTGAAAGAACCCTCTAAAAGCATCGGCTATCTCATTATCTGTCACCAGCAAATTTGGGTTCCCATCAACCTTAATGGCCGCTATACGACTGGCTTCTTTCCTTGCCTTTAAGGTATTAGCCATTAAGCGCCCTGCTCTATTATTCTCCCAATAATAGTGGCCTTCCTGAGCTTTGATATTGCGAGTTACCTCGCTGGTTAGCATTAGGTTGTACTTACACCTCAGACGCTGGAGGTGAAGAAAAATACAAGGATCTTGTCTCTTGACCAAGATGCGTTCTCCCGCTTTAATTTGAACATCTAACTCTCGGAGTTGCTCTCTGCTCTGTCTAGACTGATAGATACTGTACCCTGTAATAACTGCCCTGATGGCGGCCTTAAAACCCTCCCATCTAGCCCAACCTGACGTCTCCTGAGGGAGGTTAAACTGAAAGTATTCCTTAATGGCTGCTCGTATTTTATCCCTAAGGTCTTCCTGTTCTAAAAAGGTTCTATCAAAGAACCAGTGGGCCTGGGGAGAGTCCAGTTGTCTATCATGCAACAAGATGGAAACCGCTGCGTGATCCGAGATGTGAGTGGCATGTATTTCTGTAGCCAAAATGCTAGCAGTCAGTGCCTTAGGAATTAAGAAGAAATCAATTCTTGATAATGAGTGGTGTGGGGGAGAGTAGAAAGTAAATTCCTGGTCCAAGGGGTGAAGAAGCCGCCAGATGTCCACCAAGCCGGACTCCTGCATGGTGGAAGCCAACACCAACTGGGCTCTGGGGGGCTTGCTGGATCTAGGAGGCTTCCTGTCCACTAAGGCGTCTAACACCAAATTAAAGTCCCCCCCCACAATTAGTGGATAGGTGGTATCTCTGTGTATTTCCTCTGCGAGGGCCCTAAAAAATTCCGGACTGTCACAATTGGGGGCATATAAATTAATGATGGCTAGAACGGCCCGTCCAATTTGGAGATGGACCCTGGCCCACCTACCGCAATTATCCGTTAGGGAGTATAACACAGACGGGGCTAAGGATCTCCGGACTAGAATAGCCACTCCGTTATGTTTCTGTATTGCCGCAGAGTAGGCCACCACCATGAATGGTTTGATATTCAGTTTAAGTGACTCCTTTGCATTAAGGTGTGTCTCCTGCAGAAGTAATATGTCTGCCTTTTCCTGTTGGCCATATTGAATTATTTTTTGCCTTTTTATGGGGCCATTTATTCCTTTAACGTTTAAAGATAATACTCTTATAGGACCCATCTTATAGCATCACACTGGGCTGACAAGGCCTCTCTCTTCTACAACAGGCATGGCCCAAGAACATTTCAGGTGGAGTAACCTTATACAATCCTTCCAACTGGTACCCTCTATGCACGCTACTACCCTGCCCTGAAGAACCCGAACAGCTAAAACCAAAACCCTGATCACAATGAACCCAGTGAGGAGCCAAACCATATACCCCAAAATAGGTGAACCTTATGAGGCAGAAGAAGCCCGGGCAAGAGCGCCGCTCCAGGGTGGCGCGCTGACTTCCCCAAAAAGATAGAACAGAACCAACAAACAAGATATGAAAGGCCGAACATAAGGAAGGAGGACGAATTAGCCCCCCCCCCCCACCCGCTGGAGCGACCCTCCAGCCTTCCACTAGATTTAAATCAAGGACTTTGCACAAAGATATGTTACACAGATAGCATCATCTTTCCCATATTAAGACCGGTACCGTAACTAGGCACCCGCAATATTGATCAAGACATCAGCTCAGCTTCCTTACTGTCCAGGAAGGCCCTAAGGGCCTCAGGTTCGTCGAAATTACGGGTCTGATTATGGAGAGTCACCCTCATTCTGGCAGGATATAAGAGGCCGAAACGGGCTTGTAAGTGCTGAAGCCTGGGCCTCAACGCCAAGAGGTCTCTCCGTCTGTCTACCGTACACTTTGCAAAATCTGGAAAAAACATCAGCTTATGACCAGCGTGTTCTATCGGTGCTCGTGCACGCGCAGCATCCATGATTTGGGATACTTGTTGAAATCTCAGTACCTTAAGGATAACTGGTCTTATTTTCTTGTTGTGCAGCAGCGGCTGTGATGGAACGCGATGAGCCCTCTCTATCTCGAACGGGAGCTCGAATGAGATCTTTAAGACCGTGGGTATAAGTTGCTGCAGAAAAATGCACATGTTCTTTCCTCCCTCTGCGCCTTCCGGTAGCCCAACAATTCTTATATTATTCCTGCGGGATCTGTTGTTGTTGTCCTCGAGCTCTCTCTGTAAAGCCTTGATTTGTCTCGCGTGCTTACTAAGCTCTTGAAGCTTCTCTTCATGCGCAGCCACTTTTAATTCGGCAGTATCTTGACGCACTACAAGAGCCTCCATTTGTTGCTTCAGAGCACTCATATCTCCTTGCATCGATGATAGCGAATCGCTGTTATGCGTGACAATGTCCTTTATTGCTCGCACTTCAGCAAGTATCTCCTGTACCGCCTCTGGCCAATCTCGGCCCGCCGCCATTTTCTGTGGAGACGGTGGTTCCGTTTTGGATCTTTTCACACTATTATTTTGGCCTCCCGCAAAGTCCAATCGGGTTTGTTTTGGCCCCGCCATCATCCGACCACTATCCGAACACTATTGTGACGTTTTTGTTTGCTGATATGATGAGAAGTCAGCGCTTTAGACCGGATTCTTGCAATAGCCCTTCAGAGCTCCGTTTCAGGCTTCCATTCCGCCAAGCTCCAGGCTCCGCCTCCGTTCTATAAGGTTTTTAATTACACAGGTACACTACCAAAAAACTGCCTCCAGTTTTGCAACTGATTCCTATAGATTTTGGGGTGCTGAATCCAGGAAAAATAGCCAAAATGTTCCATCACGTCACGTTTTCTTGCAAAATTAGATTTCTTACCCATATAAGGAATGTTCACATAATTTCTTTTTAGCCGACTGCAGTTTATTTTCTTGGCCCAAAATAGAGGTTGTAATGGTTAACTAACTAGAAACACTCCCTCATGATATTTTAGAGTGTTTTGTATTCATTTTATACATTAACAGGACAATTGGGAGGCGGGGGGCTAAATCCAGTACTCGCGCTGGCGCATGTTCTTTCCTGTTCGCCTCGCCTCGTTCGCTCGCTCAAACACGGTGGTTGCGACATGAACGTTCCTGTCAAATTTCAGTTTCTTGCAAGTTCATTATTACCTTTTGTTTGCTCAGTCATAATCCAGCTTTATTCCGAAGTGGTTCACTACAGTTGTAGTTTGCAGTGCTGTGTATTTGTGATGGCTCACAGAGCCAGAGGTTGCGTCAACTCTCCGGACAGTTTTTGTTTTATTTGTGGGGAATATACCGTGAAAAAGCGGCAGAGGAACATTTCTGCATTTATTAAAAAAGTATATTTCGCCTATTTCGGTTTGAAGTTAGGCGATCAAGACAAACCGTGGGCTCCTCACAAAGTGTGCAAGACATGTGAGGAAGATCTACGCTTATGGATGAAAGGTAAAAAACAAGCATTTCGTTTCGGAATACCTATGATGTGGCGTGAACAAAGAGACCACAGCAGTGACTGCTATTTTTGCTCTTGCATTGTGAAGGGATACAACTTAAAAAATAAGAACGTAATAAGTTACCCCAACCTTCCCTCAGCAATTAGGCCTATGCCTCATAGCAACGAAGTACCTGTGCCTGAACCACCAAAATCTTTGGATCATATTTGTGTGGATGGTTCTGATCATGATGAGACTCATCAGATGGCTTTTCCCGATGAGTCCAGTACTTCCGAGTTTGAAACTGAACCAGATCCGAAACCTGAACTTTTCTCTCAAGCTGAATTGAATGATTTAGTCCGGGATTTAGGACTCCCAAAAGATGCTGCCCAACTGCTAGGTTCTCGGCTTAAACAGAAAAATCTATTGTCACCAGGAACAACTTTTTATTGGTACCGCAACCGCGAGACACAATTTTTGAAGTATTTCAGCAAAGAGGAAGATTTGGTATTTTGCAACGATATATACGGAGTGATGGAAAAGTTTAAACTCAAGTATGATCCTGCTGAATGGCGGCTGTTCATTGATTCGTCAAAAGACAGCATAAAAGGTGTTCTTCTTCATAATGGCAACACATTCGCTTCAGTTCCTATTGCTCACTCTGTTATTCTCCAAGAAAAATACGAGAATTTGGCCCTGATTCTTCAGAAGATTCGTTATGATGAGCATAAGTGGATGATTTGTGGAGACTTTAAAATTCTATCCATGCTATTAGGGCAGCAATCCGGTTTCACCAAATATCCCTGCTTCCTTTGCTTGTGGGATAGCCGGGCCCGCGACCTACACTGGGGGAAAAAAGACTGGCCAATTCGGGAGTATTTGAGACCCGGTGAGAAAAATGTTCTTCATGAGAGCTTGGTACCTCGTGATAAAATTCTATTACCACCTCTCCACATTAAGTTGGGTCTCATTAAGCAATTCATCAAGTCCCTTCCAAAAGATGGTGAGTGCTTTCGGTACCTTTGCTCAAAGTTCCCCCGACTTTCTGAAGCAAAGCTAAAGGAAGGAGTGTTTGTTGGCCCTGATATAAGGAAACTCATTTCAGATGGAGCATTCGCTGAAACGATGTCTGAGAAGGAAAAAGAAGCCTGGGATTCCTTCAAGGATGTTGTTCTCAAATTCTTGGGGAACAGGCGGGATGAGAACTATAAGGATATTGTTGCCAGGTTGCTCAATGCCTTCAAAGAACAAGGCTGTAACATGAGCCTGAAAGTCCATTTCTTGCACTCCCATGTGAACTACTTTCCTGAAAACTTGGGGGCGTACAGTGAAGAACAAGGTGAAAGGTTTCACCAGGACATCAAGGACGCAGAGAGAAGGTACCAAGGAAGATGGAACACCACTATGATGGCTGATTTCTGCTGGTTGCTGCTGCGGGAAACCCCAGATGAAAAATACGCCAAGCAGCGCACCAAGAGAAGCATTCGGGGGAAGAAGAAACGGGCCCACCAGGAGATTGATTGACCCAAGAATGACTTTAAAATTTAAACTGTGTTGACAAATATCGTGTTTTTACTAAACTTTGAAATAAAAATTTGCTAGTTATTACCACAGTGTCGGATCTCATTTATTAGAATTTTATTTTCACACCATCGGGTGTTTGTCTTCATGTATTGCAATGGTGCGGTTTGCGTTTTCTATTCTTACATACATACCTGTACAACATTTTTTGCACATTTCTTTGCTTTGCTTTGTGTCTAACCTCGCTCTTATATGCTCAATGTTTGTGCACATGTATGTGGCTGTTTTAAGTGCAGACAATTTTGCTACCATCACAGTGTGTTTTGTTGACATTACTCTATTCTTATGTGCTGCCTTGTTACAATTTTCTTTATTCTTATTTGAATAACTACTAAACAATTAGTATAAAGAATTCATCCAAGAAACTTTTATCTCGATCACACTCAATCTGAAACGTTCACCTCAAACTGCTAACCCAATGTAGCAAAAAATCTGTACGTGATGGAGCAAATTGGTTACCAGATTTGGATTCAGCACACCAAAAAACGTAAAAATCAATCAAAACATTAGAGGCAGTTTAAAAAAATTTTTTTTTAGTGTACCTGTGTTATTTATTCAGCATCATGTCCATGAGCAATATCCTCATGACATGATTTTCAGGTTCTACTGATTTGCTCCGTTCCCTTTTCCTTCCTTTTAACTGGTTACGGCAGACTAGTCGCTTCCCGCCCTCAATTCCCCCAATTCCCCTCCTTTTTTGTTCACCCCTTCACCTTATACAATGATAGACTCAACACATTTCTGGGATTAAACTGGTCACAGCTTTATTAACCTTTTAACAATACCCAAACAATATTCAAAACACATCATAATTGCCCCCCCCCCTGCAGATCAAGCCCTCACCAGTCATGTCAGTAGCAAGGTGATGCCATCTCCGCTTCCGCCGGGTCCAGCCACCAGCTATTATCCTAACCCTCCCTCTTCCGGCTTCGCCATATTATTAGCAGAAACCTGAGGGATAATCCGGGTCGGGGGTACCCCACCCCCGCCCTATGCATTGCCTCCGGCTCCGGACCCTGGAAACCTCCGGGATCCCGCCACCCCCACCAGCTGCGACACCCCGTCACCCCCAAGCCTTCAACCACCCCAGGCAGGGTGGGTGGGCGGGACGACCGTCGCCTCCAGCCCCGGACCGCCGAAAGCCACGCCGCACTCAACACCTCCCACCCCGCCGAGGCCCTCCCTCATCCCATTGGCTCCCGCGTCTTCCTCCTGCCCGCGGGAGCCAATGAATTTAACAGGCACACTCCTGTGCTCCTAACGGCTCCCCAAGCCGCCGACGCACCGGGCGCACGTGACCAGCTGCCCCCCAGGTTAAAGCTGGCCGCGAGCACAAGGCTCCCCAGCCTTCCCGTAACCGGGTACGGCAGACTAGTCGCTTCCCTCCCTCAATTCCCCCAATTCCTCCCCCTTTTTCGTCCACCCCTTCACCTTATACAATGATAGACTCAACACATTTCTGGGATTAAACTGGTCGCAGCTTTATTAACCTTTTAACAATACCCAAACAATATTCAAAACACATCATAATTGCCCCCCCCCCTGCAGATCAAGCCCTCACCCGCCATGTCAGTAGCAAGGTGACACCATCTCCGCTTCCGCCGGGTCCAGGCCCCGGCTATTATCCTAGCCCTCCCTCTTCCGGCTTCGCCATATTATTAGCAAAAACCTGAGGGATAATCCAGGTCGGGGGTACCCCACCCCCGCCCTTATCATTGCCTCCGGCTCCGGACCCCGGAAACCTCTGGAATCCCGCCACCGGCTCAGGCCAACCTTGTCTTGAGCTGCCCCCCAAGGCTAAGCTGCGACCAGTCCGTCTCCCTAGCAGAAGACCCACCAAGGCCTCCTGCCAATCATTCAGGAGCAAGTCCATCCCAACCGGGGATAAATGTACTCCATCCTGTCTGTATAAACCCGCACAGTCCACCACAGCCCATGGGTGCAAAATCTGGCACCCCCCGTTCTCCCCCACCCATCGGCCGATCTGGCGATTAATTTTTGTTAACCCCCTCGACCACCGCCGCTGATCTCTGCAAGCAGGCCCTGGAATGATATCAGACCAAATGATACCCACACCCTTAGACAGTACTAGGGGCTCCCCCAAATCCTGGACCCAAGTCGTTGCCCCCCAGATAAATCAATACAAGGTCGGGCGCCCCTCGCATCCACTCGTGGTGCCGAAGCAAAGGCAAGAGCTGGACCCACCGTAGGCCACGCTCGCCCAGCCGTGAGACAGTCACCAACGAAGCCTCCAATCCAATGTTCAGGCCCACTGGCCGTGTTGCTGCACGCCGACCGGCCCAGTAAACATAAGAATGGCCAATCGCCCAACAGACACACGAGCCTGGTCCAAATTCTGTAAAACAAAATTGTAACAGTTAGCCACCAGACAATTGCTATAAGAGCAAATAGCTCTGGAACGCCTGCTACTTCCATCTACCAAGTCGCCGCATCTCCCGCTCAGGCAGTCCCACCACCACCACACTGGTCGCTGCCCCGATTCAAAAAGAGCGCGGCGCGAACCGGCTCGGGTCGTCACCCATCCGCCGCAGGGCCAACCGCAACACCGCCGTGAACTGCATGAATAAAAGAGTGCCTGCTCCGCCCGGCCGCACGCGCAAATAAGACTTCAGCCAGGCAACCAGGCACGTGGGAGCCCCATCAACCGCCCTCAGGAGTACCCACGTTCTGTTTCCCGTCGGATCCATCTTAGATTGCGGCAACCGATTCCGAACCCCACCCTCAGTCAACATCACCTGCTGCAATTGCAAGCCCCGGCCCCCTGCCGACCAACCCGACTCCACTACCAACTCCCTATACGAAAGGCGCCACAAAGGCAACCGCAAAAAACGCCTGAAAGAGCATGGCTTCAGAGGGGGACGTGACAACCAGATGCAAGGACTGGCACAACCGCACCAGCAATTCGTGGGTAATCGGACGCCGCCCATCACCTAGCGAGGGAAATGACCGCTCCCACCCTTGCAGCAGCCTGCGCGTTAAAAAAAAAACCCACCAGCCACCCCCCACCCCACTGTCTCCGAGAAAAAGGAGAACCCCGCCAACTGTATACGCACCGCAGTCCGCGATAATCCTGCCGCCTTAGCGGACAGGACATACTGACCCAACAGCTGATCCGACACCGGACCCCACCGCCATCCCCAGTCCATGAGGAAGCGCACCACCCTGTTGCAGCCGTGTTGATACGCAGTCCATGTTGCCGCTGACACCAAACTCTTCAGCAACGCCATCATCTCCTGAGACCAATCTGCCGTAAGTGCTCTGGGACCGATGCCCCCACATCCTCCGCCGCCGGCGCCAATGTCCGAAACAGCTCCCACATGAAACGGGAAAGGGCATCAGCAAGTCTGTTAGTACTCCCGGGAATACATCGAGCTCGCACCACCACAATCAACCGCAAGCACGCCAATACCACCTGACACATCAAATCGGCCACCTGGGCGCAGCGCGGAGCATAATTATTTACCACACTGACCACTGCTGCATATCACACCACCAAACTACTTTACAATTCCGAAGCCTGTCCGGCCACACAGTCAGAACCACAAGCATCGGGAACAAGTGCATAAAGTGAAGTTACTGGTAAGACCCGCCTCGCGCCACGCTTGCGGCCATGGCGCCGCACACCATGATCCCCCAAAGTACACCCCCAGACCCAAGCCCCCTGCGGCATCTGTAAACAATTGCAACTCCCAAGTGGAAATCCCCGACTCCCGCAAAACCGTGGTGCCATTGAAGTCCTGCAAAATTCATCCCAAACCCTTAAACCTGCCCACATACTCTGTGAGACCCTAATACAGTGATGAGGCTCAGTAACCCCCACCATGGCCACTGTGAAGCGACGCAAAAACACCCTTCCCATCGGTATTACCTGACACGCAACATTAAGAGAGCCTATTAACGCTTGCATCTCACGGAGCGTCAACTCAGTAGAAGTCAACACATTTGCGACTAACACCCAGAGCTTCACCACCTTGTGCACTGGCAGTCATGCCACCATGACCATCGTATCCAGCTCCACCCCCCAAAAAGGTAAGACTGGTCACAGAGCCGTCAGTTTTATCTGCCGCCAATGAGACACCCCAATCCATTGCCAACTGTACAAAGCCATCCAGTAACGCATTACACCATCTCGACCGAGCTCCCCCAACAAACAAGAAGGCATCCAGGTAGTGCACTACGTTCATACAGCCCACCACCTTCACGAAAGCCCAATGCAGGAACGTGCTAAACTGTTCAATATAGGCACAGGATACCGACAACCCATAGGCATGCATTTTTCAAATTAATACTTGTCCTTGAAACAAAATCCCAGCAAATGAAACGATGATGGGTGTACCGGCAACAAACGAAATGCAGGCTCAATATCCACCATGGCCATTAAGCACTCCTTGCTGCAGCGCCTCACCAGCTCCACGGCCCCGCAACAGATGCATAGCGCACCGTACACCATTCCTTCGGGATGTGGTCATTAATGGAAGATTTGGTTGGTAAGGACAACTTATGAACTAACCGGTATTTACCAGGCTCCTTTTATTTATTTTTTTTATTTATTTATGCTTTTCTTCTATACCGCTTTTTCCCAAGATCAAAGGCGGTTTACAAGTAACACAATGAACAGTTTACAATTAACATAATGAACATGGTTTTACATGGAACATCTTGTTTTTTCAAACTACGTACAATTAACTTTTCGTAAACAACAACAGGTAACATGGAATATATAATTATGCAGATGTTGTAACTATTTACATTAGTTAAATATTTACATTATTCAATTGTTAATCGTGGTTTTTAATACACTAGGGATTTCTAGGGATTTTAATACACTGAGGATTCTAGGTTGATTTTTCTAAATGCGATGTGGTTTGTGGCTTTTTGATCTGAGGTTATGGAGGATTTTTTTGGAGGTGTGGTGAGGGTGCTGGAGGGGGTTCATTAAGATTTATAAAGTATTCTTTAAACAGATATGTTTTTAGTTCTTTCCGGAATGTCTGTAGGTCTTTTATTTTGCGGAGGCTTAGAGGGAGTTTATTCCATATGGTGGGGGCTGCATATGAGAATGCTCTTGAGCTTGTGGTTTTTTTTGTTTTTCGAATTGATTTTTTTATGTCTAGTGAGTGAGTTGCGTTTTGTCTGCGGGTTCTATGTTCTTTTGGAGTATGTAGTAGAGTGGTTAGATGTGAGGGTGATATGTCGTTGATAAGTTTAAATGTAGTTAATAGTATTTTGTATGATATTCTGCTATTTATGGGAAGCCAATGTAGTTCAGCGAGGATGGGAGTTATGTGGTCAGTAAGGCGTGCTTTTGCTGTTACTCGAGCACAGATGTTTTGAGCTCTTTGGAGTAAGTTGGTGCTTGTGAGGGGGAGGCCGATAAGTAGACTGTTACAATAGTCAAAGTGTGGAGTGATGAGTGTGCTGATAACAGATCTGAAGTCATGTGTGTCTAGTATTGGTCGTAGGTGTTGAATGGTCTTAAGTTTATAGAATATGGTTTTTACAGTTTGCTTTATGTGGGGGAGCATACTAAGTGTGTGGTCTATTATGATGCCTAGGTATTTTACTTCCTTTTTGATTGGGATTGTTGTGTTGTTAATTGTTATTGTTTCAGGGAGAGTAGTATCTGGTTTTCTTGTTACGAACATTGCTTCAGTTTTTTTTAGGTTGATGCTGAGGTTATTATTTTCTAACCAGGTATTTGCTTCGTTGATGCAGTCCAGTAAGTTCTGATAGGTGGGATTATTTGTGCTTATTGGTTGAGTGAGCATGATATCATCTGCGTATATGTAGTGGTTGACTTTATGTTTTTTAAATATATTTGTGATGGGTTGCAGATACAGGTTGAAAAGAAGGGCCGATAGGGCCGAACCCTGTGGAATACCTTGTCCTTGTACAAATGGTTCAGAGGTGTCTTGTCCTAATTTAACGCGTATTGATCGATTTGTGATGTATGATATAAACCATTGTAGAATTGTTCCTCCTATTCCTAGACTTAGGAGTCTGTTAATGAGGGTGTTGTGGTGGACATTGTCAAAGGCACCAGCTATATCAATGAATATGAGGATGTAGCCTTGGTTGCATGTGTCAGTGCCTTTTATGAGGTCCTTTTTCAGTATTATTCCCAATGAAGACACAAAGAAGTCAGCAAAGTGCTGCTCCACAAAGGGGCCAGCAATCCTGCCCAACTGGAGCTCCACAGCCAGTTTATTCCTCACAATATGTATGAACTTCCGCACCGAGGGCAAATTCCTAGCTTTGCACGAAACTACCGTACACACCACATGAATCTGAAACACCCCCCCCCCCCAGAAACCCTTCCTCCAAAAACCCCCTAGCCCTGCGCCGGGGATACTTCCTCAACAATGGCTGAAGTGTTTAAATCCTAATGGGAGTCGAGGCTAAACCCACTAAGTCCCTACTACTGGGCAGCTGGCATACTGGAACCGACCATTCCTTTCTTAACACCCTTGAGTGCAGAATGCCCGCCGTTGCAGACGGAACAGGCATGCCGGAACTTGCCATTCCGGAAAGAGGCATGAAGACTTGTTGAATCGCCAACACACATACCCAGTCCCCCCCCCCCCGATTGCCCGCTGCCCTGTCAGGAGCCCGCTCGCGCGAAAGTGCCGCCCTGCACTAACCGACACGACCAGTCCTTCTTTCGCTCCACTAGCCACGCCGCCGCTCGGCCGAACTGCCATCTGCGTTAGCCATAGATTAATATCTTGCGTCCCCAGGACAAAAGCAGATTTTTTTTTTTTTAATCTTATCACGGAACTTTCCATCATAGTTGAGCCATGCTCAACCGACATGCAACTGAGACGCCGCTAAGATGGAGTCCATATATGACAACAGCATCCCATATTGCTCTGGATGCTGCTGACCCCAACACTAGCGAGACGCAAAAGGCCCGAGACCAATTAATTACACTCCTAGCAACCCTCTGAACCCGACCCGCCGTCTCATCCTCCTTCCTCTTCTTCCTGCTGTCCCCAGGCCACTTCCTACCCTCCAACAACCGGAAAATGTAAATGTAACGCCTCTTCCTAATCTTCCGCCACAAATTCCTTGTCACCCCTTCCCCCAATTCCGAGAAAGCTGCCAACGAAGGCTGCACCACACACTTGTCCCGTTCACCACGCCCGCTCCCCTCCGACGTAGACGAAGGCGATGACGAATCAGTGGACGACGCGGACGAGGAACCGGACCTACGACGCCATCGACAAAATTGCTTACACTTTCTTTTTGCCTTCTTGCCCACCCCCTCAGCCGCCCACAATCCATCCCCCACCTCCGCACCATGGTCCGGAGCCAACTCACCTGCCACACCTCTCACCATCTCCACCTTCATAGTGGCCTCAGGTCGATCAGCCACTGTCGTAGGCCCTGCATTTGATTCGTCGGCCACGTGGCCACCAGCCGTGCTCACCGTCACTCCGTCCTGTTGCCTCGGACTGCTCAACCCTGGACCTCTCACATACTGCCAGCCTGGTGGTACCTGACGAGAGAAAACACCAAAGGGCGAAGAGGCACCTGCCACGGCCCAAGGTGGCTGCCACACCCCCAACCACTCCACCCAAGAAGAGCCTTGCCCGCCCCCCCACCAATGCTCCCACGCCGGTGGGTATCCACCGCCCTGAAGTCTGTGCCAGCTGGCCTCACCCGCTAACCCAGCACCCACACCCCCAGCCATGCACCCCGCCTCACCTGGCTCCCGTTCAGAAGGGACAAGTTCCAAACCCATGCACCCTTCAGAACCTCACACCACCCCCGTCCCATAGTACCCCTTACTAATCCCCTACCCTGCAGCACAGGACTACAAGGGTCCACCCGACCCGCCACACTAGGGTCACTCCCACTAACCCACCTACGAACTTGAGGTGCACTAACCCCCCACCCACTGTCCACCCCGGCACTTCTGCCTCCGCCCGTGGAACCACCCCGTCCTCAGCTTGGCCTGCTGCTCCCCATTGTGCTTGCCCTTTGGATCCTGGGGCCCCGCCCCCTGCCCCTCCGTCCTCTCCGAGATAGCACTGCGGGCTGCTTCCTGACTCCAACCCCCCTTGTAGCCCCTCCCCCCCTTCTTGCCCCTTTACTCCATCTTGCTCCCCCCCCCGCACCCCTACGTGGCTGCATGCTAGATAGACTGCCTTTCCCCTTGCAGTGATTCAATTGATCAATGCAGTTCAAGGATTCGTGCCTCCGCTGCCCTGTTGTTTTTTAATTTCCATGAGCAGGCAAGAAGCGTGCTGTCAAGCCGCGCGACAGAGAGCCACACTTGCCTGCTGCCTCCTACACCACTTGCTGCGTGTGCGAAGCCCTGTCCTGTCACCGCACGGTGCACCGACGCCGCCAGCGAAGCGGGAGAGAACCACAGCCATGACCGTCGCCTCCAGCCCCGGACCGCCGAAAGCCATGCCGCACTCAGCACCTCCCACCCCGCCGAGGCCCTCCCTCATCCCATTGGCTCCCGCATCTTCCTCCTGCCCGCGGGAGCCAATGGATTTGACAGGCACACTCCTGCGCTCCTAACGGCTCCCCACGCCGCCGATGCACTGGGCGCATGCGACCAGCTGCCCCCCCCCCCCGGTTAAAGCCGGCCGCGAGCACAAGGCTCCCCGGCCTTCCCGTTCTCCTATAGTCCTGTTATTATTGATCTCTTTTTATTGACCTCGTTTATTTTTTTGTTTGTTTGTTTTTATTGTTCTTAATTATTGATTATTATATTTATTGTATTAAATACATGTTTTTAATTAATTATCTGGTTTCAGCACATAGTTTTATAATTAGTTCTCTCCTGTGCTTTATCGTTCTTCATTTTACTCATTTTTAGCCTTTTAGTAGCAGGTTGAAGTCAATTGTTTTATTACATGTGTATAATGGCACTTTACATGTTTAATTTAGTCTGTTTTTGATTATTAATTTAGCATTTTTTGTTTTTTATATTTTTATGCACTATTGATGCACATTGTTGTTGTCACTGTTTTATTATATTTATTAATTATTCATTGTCATGGTTTATAGATAATGTTCTCATATATATGTTATCATTTATGAAACATTTTATTTCTGATGGATGTTCCCCAATTATTCACATAAGTTTCTTATATTTTAAATGATTTAATATTTGTTGGTTTTATATATCAATTCCTGATTGTTTTTTAATTATTTTCTCATTTGTTGTGTTTTTTTAATATTAATGTATTAAAGTGTTAGAGCCACATACCCCTGAAGAAGTTTCTTACGAAACACGGCCAGTGTCGGGTTTGGCACTACTCATCCCCTGGATTAATAAAGGCTTTTTCTTGTACTCTCTGCCATGTTTTTGGATTGGTTTCTTCAGCATTCCTATGGGCCACCTAGGCCGCACCCTAGTCCGCACTGTGGCCCAGCTGCACCACAGCATGTGCCGCCTGCAGCCCTCTGTGTCCCCTTTCCAGCATCTGTCCAGTTGCCCGTTCCGACATGGCCACCATGCTGTTGCGGGACATGTGCGCGCCATAGGAAACCTGTCCAATGGGGAGGGAAAACCCTGATCAGTGCTATTTCGCTGTGGGATCATTCACCTTGTTTGGGGACGGAGCATGGACCCTTTCAATATTCATATCTTTTCTTTGGAGCATTCTTGGGAGTGTTTTCTGCTGTTTCCCATTCATATCACTATTGGCCAGCTTGGTTATGTTTGTATTACATTTCCTTCTGGTCATTTCACTGTTTATTTGCCCTTTTGTTCCGTGTACATGTATCACACTTATCACGTTTTTCAGGTTTCCCTGGTTTTGCTGTACATTGCTGACGTAAATAGTTTCTTTTCCCTTTACATCAGCTCTAACGCCAGGGTTTCACTGGCGTTAGTTCTCAGCCTCAGATTTCACAGCATTAGTGTGCAGGGAGCCTCTCCCCTCCCACTCTCCGCTCACTGACCCTCTCTCTCCGCCCCTGGGGTGCCTTCCTCCGCCCTTCAGCGCTCATTTGCGCCGCTGCGCGCGTTATCGCTCGCTAAGGTACCTTAGCGCCCAGTAACGTGCCTTCAATGGGTGATAAGGTACCTTAGCGCCCGGTAATGCGCCTTCATCGGGCGATAAGGCACCTTATCGCCCGATAACATCGCCGGGCGCACGTAAAGACTGCTTAGTAAACATACTCCCAAGTGGGGCTCAGTGAGATAAGTGTGACAAAGGAAACTCTATGGCAGAAAGCAGGATGTTTGAGGGGAAAACCAGGGTCTCAAACAAAATGATATGAAGGGAACAAACAAAGAAAAGATCACAAATGTAGATGAACTTGCTAGAAATAGAGCAGGTATTCCGTGGATAACATGATAAAGGGAGAAAAAAGGCAGGCAAGAAGGTGATAGAGATAAGGTTAGAGATGCAATAGGTTGATATGGGCAGAATTGGGATTGATAGCTCCAGCTGAGAGGTGAAGAAAGAGAAGAGCGCTAAGAAGAGATCCAGAGGCATGATGACTATGGCGAGATGCCCTCAGGCAGAGTGATGATTCCTAGATGAGAAGAAAAATCTTAGAACATCAAGAGCACTTGACAAGGCACATGAGAAGATGGCTAGATAATGGCAGTGTGGAGAAGGAAGAAAATGTACTAAGAGGGTAATTTTATAATGTTGCATCTAGTTAATGTGTACACTGCCATGTATCTATAGTACCTAATATATAAATAGGGGCGGGATACATGCAGCAAATCTAGGTGCAATCAGTTACACTAACCCTAGAGCTGGCATAAATGCTTGGGCCTACATTTTTAAAGATTGTGTGTAAGTAATAATATTTTACATGACATGCGTATAGATTTGCACTCTGCCCCTGTTCACACCACAGTGAAAGTATACGCCATCGGGGGGCGGAGCCTGATGTCCAGGGGGGGGCGGAGCCTGATGTCCAGCGGGATGGTCGCATAACGCTGAGGCTCCCGAGAGGCCTACTCAGAATCCTGAATTAACACCGTACATACTTGGAACTTCTACTCTGATCTTGCCGGGGCACATTGGTGTGATGGCGGGGACCAAACCCACGCGCCTGGAATTTGGATCTCCAGCGGCTTCTCACGGCAAACGTTCCAAAACTGAACCCCCGTCCCCGCAGAAGGGGCTGGCCTTGCGCGAGGGCCCCGAAATGCAGCAGGAAATCCTCGCAGAGATTAGAGGGGTTAAAAACCTCGTGCAGTCAAACGGTGAAGCACTCCGAGCGCTGCGGGAAGATCTTGGTGTGCTGCAAAGCAAGCTAGAAGGGCTTTCTTCGCGTCAGGACAAAATGGAGAGCATATTAGACTCCCATGCGGCCCGGTTGTCCAAACTCGACAAAGTTGAACGTCAGGTGCGGGCCTTGCAGAAAGAAGTGGAAGATGGCAATAATAGAGCGCGCCGCAACAACATACGACTCGTGGGCATACCGGAGGGAGCGGAATCGGGAGACATGAAAGAGTTTTTATGCAGAATCCTCCCTTCCCTGCTCCAAATCACCTTTACCAAAGATTTGGAGATCGATCGCGCTCATCGTGTACCCACAAACATGACGCTCAACAGGAAGACCCCGCGGCTTATCATTTTTTGACTTTTGAGATATCAACACGTGGAGCAAATTCTAAGTGCCTCTCAGGCACAGGGCCATATGGAGTTTGAGAGCCACAAGATCTCCTTCTTTTTTTTTTTTTTTTTTTTTTTTTCAAATTCTTTATTTTCGTTTTATACACAAGATCTCCTTCTATCCTGACTTGGCTAAACCCACGGTCGACCGCCAAAAGCGCTTTCTGGAATTCCGGCCGAGGCTTCAACAACTACAAGCACGCTATGGCCTGATGTACCCGGCCAAGCTCCGAGTCACGCTTCACAATCAGACAAGAACATTTGAGGACCCTGATCTACTAGCGGAGTTTTTGGAGTCCAAAGAAGCCGACTTGATGCGCTGACTTCCAGAATATTCCTGCAAGTATTCTCATATCCGCTGTACCTGCCATATTGGATCTGCCGCAGCCCAGCAAAGAGTCTGGCGAGGGCAGTTTGCTTGCCTTACTTTTGATGATATCTGTGACCCGACTCCATCTACCCACAGTAGCCTCGATGAGTATCAGAGACAGTGTTAATTATGGACTCTGGTGTTTCTTTTCCTTTTTTTCATGTCTTTCTATTTCCTCTCTAGGGCCTCCTCCCGCAGACATATGGTCGCCATATTCTTTGGGGGTTTTGCTTCTTCTCTAAGACACAATGGTACATACTTTTCAATATGGGGTGTATTAGCCAGCATACTCGGTGATTATGTCATTGTTGCACAGATTCTGATTATGTTGTATGTTTTCAAGCACCCTTACCTAAAATGTCTATTACTGATTGATGGCACCATGTAAGATTTTCTCATTGAACGTAAAGGAATCAATAATCCGATAAAACGGAAGAAAATCCTAAGCTACCTAAGTCAGGAAGCTGCGGATCTGATTTTTCTCCAAGAAACGCATTTAAATTCGAAGGAAACTCTTAAACTCACTATTAAACCTTACATGGTGGCCGCCTATTCCCCAGCCGTTTCTAAGAAATGTGGGGTTGCCATACTGGTTAGGAAATCTTTGCATGCTACTATTATTGCGACTAGCTCAGATACAGAAGGTAGATGGTCCAGAGTTCACCTCAAGATAGGTAGCCTTGAAGTTACATGTATATGCCTTTACGCTCCTAATGTGGATGACCCTGCTTTTTTTTTTTTTTTTTTTTTGCTACCATTGCTCAGGTTGCGCAGGCCTCTGCTAATACTTCATTGATAATTGGGGGGGATTTCAATCTAGCCCTTGATCCCCTGATTGACAAACAGCCGCCTAGGACAAGTGGTCCCCCGAAGAGTCACACCACGCTTACCTCCCTGATCAAAGATCTTGCTTTAGTTGATCTATGGAGGTTACTACACCCCAATGAGCTTGACTTCACCTTCTTCTAGAACCTTTTCTGATTTACAAAAGGAATTTGCGTTACCAGCGAAACACTACTTTCAATTGATGCAGCTTCAACACTGCCTCAAAAGTGCTCGAATCATGCCGCCCTCTGCCCCTACTGAGGACGGGCTATTAGAGATAGTTCACTCTATTAGTAGTACATATGGGGTAGCCTCTAACTTTTATAAAATATTATGTCAGGGTACAGACACGGCCACTTTTAGAGCCCAACAAGCCTGGGAGCGCGAACTGCAAATCACTTTAACCCCTGTGCAATGGAGCGTTTTCTGGAGCAAAGTAGTGCGGGTTTCCCGGTCTGCCTCTGTTACCCAAACTCTCTTCTTTTTTTGCACACAGATGCTTTTATACCCCAGAAAAAACAGCCAAATGGAACACAACTGCTAGGGACCAGTGTTGGTCTTGCCATACTGCTGTGGGAACCTTCGCTCATGTTATTTATGAATGTCCTCAACTACAGGTTTATTGGGGGCGGGTTTGGGGTTGTATTCAATTTATCTTACACCTTCACGCACCTCTCTCTTGGAAGACTGTGGGACTCCGCTCTCGGCGGAGGTCCCCTCTCTTCCTAAGAAGGGTCGCTTTCTCCTTGATTTTATGCTGGGTATAGCCATATGCTTAATCACGAGGAATTGGAAGGATAGCTCTCGACTTACTGTCAATGAATGGTGGAACCTCGTCTGCTTATGTAGTAAATATGAGCAGATACCTCGGAGAGCTATTCCCCATGCCCAAACTCACTCTCGCTTGTCTAAATGGCAGATGCTTAATGATTATGTACAATCTGCTCATTGTTCCAACATGCCTGTATAATGTGCACTCATCATGTTTCAGATCACCGTTAGGTTTTGTAACACAATAATGTAAGTACACGCCCGCTTCGGGAATGATTAGTTTTCTAGAGAAGAAGCAGGGGGGAGGGGGGTGGCAGGGGTTTACTTTGGTGTATGTATTACACTTTATGTATCTGTCTTTTAGTTGTATGTCTTCCTTTTCCTTTGTTGTCATAAAACGAAAATAAAGAATTTAAAAAAAAGAAAGTATACGCCATCAACTAGACATGCATATTTACACAAAAGTGACAAGCTAAAATTTGCAAGTAAAGGCTTATACATTTGTGGAAATCATTAAAAAATACATGACTGGGGGAAGCGGAGCCAACCCAGGTTCCAATATGGCCGCTTAGAAGACGAGCTCCCTCTGACCCTGCCAGATAATCCTTTTTTTTGGGCTCTGTAAAGTCTATTAAAGCACTGAATAGGCAGCTGTGGATCGGCAATCATGGCTAACAGCAAACAGACGCGTTTGGACTTCGCAAATCCACAAGGATCAGGTACGAAGAGAACAAAGTTGGACCCGCTATCCCCACTCAAGATGGCCCTGCAACAAGATCTGACTGCCGAGACACAAGAAATATTAAAATAAATTTGTGCAGTCCGCAATCGAGTGGAGGCAAACGGAGAATCCTTATCCGAGTTGCAAATGGACTTCAAAGAGATGAAAGAACAGTTACTCTTGTTGACGAACAGGGTAGAAAAAAATGAAAGAACTGTGCTAGCTCATGAGGAGCTTCTCAAAAAATGTGCTCAATCAGCATGGAAAGTGGACCTACTGATATGCAATCTGGAAGACATAAACAACAGGGCCAGGAGAAATAACATCTGGATAATCGGAATCCCTGAGGGCATGGAGGGAAAAGATTCAGTTGCCTTTCTCCAGGGGTGGATCCCCAAATTATTAAACATAGAATTTGCCATACCGTTCGAACTGGAAATGGCTCATCGAATCCCGACGGTATTAAATCAACAGAATAAGAAACCGAGACCTTTGATTTTCTGTGTCTTGAGATACCAGCAAGTTATGCAAGTTATGGCATTGGCTAGAGCTTCAGTCTCTCTGCAATTTGAAGGCCATAAAATAGCTTTTTATCCGGACTTTAGCAAAATAACTGTGGACAAAAGGAAGCAATTCTTAACCTTCAAACCAAGATTACAGCATCTACAAGCCCAATTTGGGTCACTTTTTCCGGCCCGTTTTAAGGTAACGTTAAAAAACTTCACAAAAACCTTTGATGACCCAATGGCACTGGAGTAGTTCATTGAAGAGCAAGAGTCATTACTAATGCATTAAAGTAGTCAGATGGGTACTCTTATAACCTAGTATTTCATCATGCGTTACTTGAGTGCATAGATGTTCTTCAAGTATCTTTCAGAACATGCACTACTAGTCTCTCCGGTTCTTCCTACAATACGCTGTCCAAGTGCATTGTAACAGTTATCAGTTCCTACAAGAGTCAATGGTCTCAGGGAAAAGATCCTACAATTTACAAGGTGTTCTTTGATAGCAACAGGAACATAAATGTGGTCCGTGGACCTAGAGTCCAGTCCAGCAATCTGATTAAATTGTGATAATATTGTCGATTTACATTAGAAATATTGGCTTTCCAATATTTTCATCGAAGGAGTGTGTGATGTATAAAGCTCTTTTTTTCCTTTAATTCTAATTGGGGTCAGAGGGGAGCTTTGGGCAGAGTTCTTCCCTTTTTTTTCAACTGCCTATATTTGCTTGGTTTTCCATTTTCCATTTCCCTTTTTGTACTATTCTTTTCTTTCTGGGTTGCCTCACCTGTTGAATAGGGTCTCCATTTGTTTGGGACATTGGGTTGCTCTCTGAGGGAAAATTGCATTGGGTTTGTATTCTCCTGATATGTTTGAACACAGTATGGAAGTTTTTGGTGTTGTTATATGGCTAATTTCATAAATATTTTGTCTTTGAATGTAAAAGGAATCAAGAACCCAGCTAAGAGGAAAAAAAATCATGACATATTGTTTATATCAGCACACTGATTTAATCCTGTTACAAGAAACACATTTGACTTCAAGTGAAACTAAAAAGTTAGAAGATAAACACTTTTGTTTAATTGGGCATTCTGCTGCCTCTCAAAAACAGAACCGCATAGCTATATTAGCTCATAAATCTCTGGGGATTAAATCAGTTGTCAATCAAAATGACTTAGAAGGCAGATGGGTAAAAGTACTGATTACAATCGGGGAGACTAAATTGACAATATTCAATGTTTATGGTGCCAACATTGACGACCCAAATTTTTAAAGAGGTCTCTGGTGTTCTACAGGTGGACATCCTCACACCAGTCATTATGGGTGGAGATTTTAATATGATACTAGATGCAGTATTGGATCGGAATCCGGGCAGGATAGAGAGAATTATTAGAGCAAGGACGGCCCTTGAAGCTCTCATCGAGTTCTCTGGACTAGTTGATATATGGAGATTGCTCCATCCTGAAGACAAAGATTTTTAATTTTTCTCGCCACCTCATATCTCTCTCGAATTGATTATTTTTTAATCTCTAAAACTTTGGTCTCCACTTCATGTGAGGCAGAAATCCAAAGTATGCATATATTTGATCATGCGGCTGTTGTACTCAAGCTTCCTCTGCCGGAGGAAGTTAAGATTAAGCAACCCTGGTCCTTTAATAGATCATTGTTAGCTGAACCGCTATTTCAAGAAACAATGAAATCTGCCATAAAGGAGTTATTTTGTATAAACAAGTTCAGTGATACAGCCTCATGGGCATGGTGCGGGGCATTTAAAGCTTGTCTAAGGGCTGCAATCACTAGTTATTCAATGCTGAGAATCCAGAATCTGAAATTTAAATACAACGAAACTTTAAGTTCTGAAGTTGAACAACTCATGATTAAACAATGAGCTAGGCATTATGTAGAACACAACAGAGCAAGTAAACTTTTAGCCAATGCACTTAAAGGAAAACAAGAGAGGTCTCATATCTCAGCTATTACAGATGAAAAGCTGGGAAGATTAACTACCAATAAACAAATCTCAGAAGCTTTTGCAGCTTACTACCATAAACTTTATTCCTCAGAAATATCAACAGATCCCAAGGCCTTCGGCGATTTCATTAAAAATTTGGACCAGCCTAAACTAGGGGGTATGTTTACTAAACCGTCTTAACGTGCGCCCGGCGATAGTGTGCAGGCTGCCATAAAAGGAATGGGCGTTTCAGTCTTAAAGTAGTAAAATGGGATTATTGCGCGATAACGCGCACTGCTGCGCACATTATCGGGCAAAGCGCCGCTAAGCGCGTTAACGCACGGTAATCTTAAGTAGGCGCCCAAACATGCACACATAGAAACCAAGGGGTAGCACAATGGTTAATACACTGACTGATAATAAACGGGTCATGAGTTTGATGCCCCAGTGTGCCTAATGCATAAGCCTGGCTGAGGCATCAGCTTTGACATGTAAGTATTGTTTCTTGAGGCATTTTATTTGTATTTTAATTATTGCTGCCAGCAAACACACCCTCACATGCCGTAACCTAAGGTGCCGCATAAGGCACCCTATAAGGCACGCCATAAGGCACATTATAAAGTGCACTGTCTGCCACGGCACCCTATAATGTTCCCTATAGGGCACCCTATAAGGCGCTCCATAGGACACTTTATAAGGCACCTTATATGGACTGTAACCCTATAAAGCGCCTTCTGAGGCACCTTATGGTTACAGTACTCTGAGGGTGTTTTTGCTGGCAGCACTAATGTACATTAAAAATAGACAATGCTTCAGACAGCCCTATCAAATAACCCCACTGTGGGTTTAAATGCATGACCTCTGGCTCTACAGGCAGTGAAGTAACCAGTGGGCTACAGCTCTATAGCTGCTAACAAACCCCTGGCTAGCTGCAGAAGGACTGCACGTCACCACACAAACAGTCTGCTGTGATCACCAGGAAAGGGTTAACCCACCCGTACCCATGATGCACTGCACATGCAAATCAGCAGTCTACAGATGAGCACAAGATGGGGTATGCACCCCCACAGCACCTCGGCCTGGTAGGGGGAACTGACCGTGTGTGTTACTGGCACAGAGTAGCTACACACTGTCACATTGTGCGGGTACTGTGCTCACCCTGAGGGTGAGGTGGGGCACCCAGCACCAGATCCACAGCACCTTCCATGGCAGAAATAGGCCATGCTGCAGGTCCCCAGCAGTGCTAGTGTGTGAGAGAGGTAGTTCCTGCAGAAACACCTTGGATACATCTGTATTTCTCAGTCAGGTTTAGCTCTTATGGACCCATAGGCGGATTATTTACCACCACCCAACCCGCCCTCTGGGGCTGAGGGTGGGAAACAGGGTCTCCCACCAACAGATCCACATTCAACCTCCCTGCAATGGTGGCAGTAGAGGGGACCATCAACCCCAGTCCTGCTGGGGAGTCAATGCAGCTCTGTACACATCCATAAAGCAATAGCAGACAGACATTAGGCCTGGAAATGCTCAGCTGCGCCACACCACTATCTGATATTCTCCTGCAGCAAGCCTCCAGCCGCTGCACCCTGCAAGGTGTTCCAGCAAGACACTTACTAGCTGCAGACAGTCTGCTAGTTAGTCCATAGTGCATGTTCCTGGAGGAGATGCATGCACCCAGAACTGGGATGTCAGCATACACACCAAGCAGATAAGTCAGTGATTGGGCCCCAAAAAGGAACCCATAAATATCAGATGAGAGAAATACTATATAACACTATGGGAGAAGATAGCCATGCCGTGGTCACTGCTCAGTCAGGGTGAGAATGATCTCCCAGCAGGGGAATTCACAGAGGCTACAATAGTAGTATTAGAAAAGCCAGGGAAGGATCCTAATTATGTTACAAATTATAGGCCAATTTCTTTATTAAACTCAGATTACAAAATTTACACCAAGGTGATTGCAAATAGGCTTGCAAAGGTCATAGGAAATCTGATCCACCCTGATCAATGCGGCTTCATCCCTGGAAGAGCGGCCTCAGACAATGCAAGATTGTTCTGTAATATATTTGATAGAGCCTCTCTTAGTAACTCACCATATGTAGCTCTCTCCTTAGACACAGAAAAGGCATTTGACAGGCTCGAATGGCCTTTTCTTTTCAAAAATCTTGAATGGTTTGGTTTTGGTCCTGGCTTTATAAATATGATCTCCTTGCTATAAACCAACCCTAGCGCTCATATTTGGGTAAATGGGATCCTCTCTCAATCCTTTTTACTTCATAGAGGCACTCGGCAAGGATGCCCGTCTCTGCTGCTTTTTAACCTAATGTTAGAGCCACTGGCAATAGCTTTTCGACAAGATGAGTATATCTCCGGCCTAATTATTGGAGACTTACAGGTAAAAATCTTGGCCTATGCCGATGATTTGTTATTGTTTACCCTCCCTTCAGATGTCGCAAAGATTCTTGATTTGATTGAACGCTATTCTGAGCTATCCGGCTATAAAATAAACTGGTCTAAATCCGTGGCTTTCCCGATGAACAATTTTGCTACTTCTGATTTGATGGCTGCCTTCCCTTTTTGTTGGGAAAAAGACAGTGTCAAGTATTTGAGAGTCAGATACTGTACTTCTCCAGACTTGACTATACAAACTAATATTGAAGAATTACTTCATATGATTCGCAAAAAGGCACTAACTTGGTCCCCTCTTCACCTGACATGGTGGGGTAGACTAGAAACTATTAAAATGACATTATTTCCTAAAATAAATTACATATTAGGTATGCTCCCCTATATACTCCCATTGAGCTCTTACTCAACATTAGAAAGGAGTCTTTGTAAATTTCTTTGGGGAGACTCGCAACCGCAGATAGCTCTTAAAAAATTGAAAGCTCCTAAAGATAATGGGGGAGTACATTTTCCAGATCTCTGCTGGTATCACTGTGCTTTTTTGTTAAAGCAAGGGGCCGTGTGGGCAGATAGCGAGGCATTGTCACAAAGCCCAACATGGCTCGAAATAGAGCGTAGACTAGTAGTGCCTTGTCCTTTAACGCATCTTCTTGGTATGAAACACCCAGAGGGTTCATTAGTAGGAAACGCTGTCACTGCTACTCAACTAGCCTACCTTACCCTAAAGCAAGTCACAGGTTAAAATGTCATTCCCTAAGACTTTGCCACTTTGGTAGAATCCGAAGGTAAAAATAAATGGCAAGATGATTGCTTGGCGGAATTGGCAAGAGCGAGGTATTTGGACGTTTAGAGGCTCATGGGTGGAATGATTTCACTTCTTTAGCTGTTGATTTTTCTCTTTCCAGTTTGGTTTACTTGCAATGGCTGCAGCTTAAATCAAGTATATCTGCAATAAACATTGACATTCAAGATATCGAATCCGAAGATCCTGTTTTCAAAAACATAAAGAGTCTAGCGGGGAAAACAGGTGCTGCTTCATCAATATATGCATACTTCAGAGATACCCTGTCTTCCAACATGGTAGGGTTACCTAAAAAATTGGGAATCAGAATTGAACTTTTCGCTTGATATCAAAGATTGGAATGTCCTGTGGGATCCAATAACAAGAGTATCTAGATTGGCAGCAATTACACAATCTATGTTCTTCTTTTTACATCGGGCTTATATTACACCTGTAAAGTTAGCCAAATGGGACAAGAAGTCAAAAGATAAATGCTGGTCCTGTCAGCGGGCCATTGGTACCTTCACTCATATGTTTTTTGAATGCCCATATGTACGGAGATTTTGGAGTGGGGTATGGATTAAAATTCAGAAAATATTGGGCTTTTCGGTACAACTTACATGGAATATAATATGTTTAAGATCTCTAGGAAATATAACTGGTTTATCTAAGGACACATTTTTTTTGTTGAATTTCATATTAGCAATTGCTTTGAAAGTTATTTTCACCAATTGGAAAGATTTTCAAAAATTAAACTATGAGGTATGGTAGAATATAGTTTCCCAAAGCGCCTGTCACGAAAAGTTATATAATAATTTGCATCATCCGGAGAAATCAGCCTCCAGTTTAAAAAAGTGTCAGGTTCTGGATGAATATATAGCTAGATCTATTTTGTAGATAGCTAGGTCTTAATACACTTGAAACAAATAAATAGTCATTCTTCTCCCATATATAATGGGAAGTTTTCTTAGCTTATTTAGTAAGTGTTCTCTTTACTTTGTCCTGTTCTTAAGGGTTAAAACTTTGGAGAATAACAAGTTATCTGGATTATAAGGGGGTTTCCCTCAGAGAGCTGGGGGGGGGGTTAAGTTACATGAGTGTCATAATTGTATATATTTGAGTTGTATAGTGGTTATGTTTGTAAAACGTACAAAAATATAAATAAAATAAAAGCAGGAACTAGACATCTAAAACAAAAAAAAAATACAGCTTGCTAGGGGGTGTGGCAAGATGGTGACCTGAATGTTTGCAGTCCCATGCTTTCTTTATGGGGAAACGTAAAGCTAAAACTAAGTCTGCGGAATCTCCCTCAGATGCCCAGATAATATCTTTAACAGGTCAGATGGATTGATTCTTGTATGGGGAGGCCCTGATGCTGAGCTCCGGTGCGGATCCAGCTACTTCGACACTGCAGTCGGTGGACATGGTACCTTTCAAGAATGCTGACATTTCACTATCCCCGGAGGAGGGTCATAACCCTCTGCCTCCCAGTGAAGTGGTGATTGTAGCAAGTAGCTATGGGGGCCGTTGCCAGAAGTAGGTGGAATGGAATCTGCCATTCGAGGGGAAGCAACCAACAATAATGTTGGAGATCAGGCTGTTTCGGTGTTACAGGCAGTATCTGTGGGAGGAACTTTGAAGAGGTTAGAGTCTAAGGAGAATGAAGGCATGAGAAATGGGCCTCCTCATACTTCTCATCCAGGTTGGCCTGTAACCAAGGCAGGTCGGACCCGGTGGTACCTCGCTCCCCCCCCCACGCTACCGATTCCCTACCCCCCCCCCATAGCCTACCATCCCCTCCCCCTCCGAACCTCAAAATAATCAGCACAGACACAAAGAACTTTGGCTCGTATGGTCGCAGCTTTATTAACAAACATAGCATTCCAAAACATTTCCTTGCAACATCAAACGTCTAAATAATAATAACCACGAGCGGAATGAGCCCTCACCCGCCATAACACTAGCAAGGTGACCTCATTCCACTCCCGCCGAGGCCGAGCCAGCGGCAAACGCCAACCCCCCCTTTACCCGGCCTCGCCATATTACTAGCAAAGACTGGCCAGGGGTCATCCAGGTTGGGGGCAACCGCCCCCGCCCCAATTCCAGATTAAGGCTCCGGACCCCGGAAACCTCTGGGATCCCGCCCCCCCCCCCCCAGCTGCGTCAACCCGTTCTGAATCCACCCCCGAAGGAAGGGCGGGCGGGTGGGAAGCAAGAGCCCTCGCACCCAGCGCTGGTCTCACCATCAGAGACTGTCGCCGCCACGCGTCTTCCTTAAACCCCCCCCCCCACGGCACAGCCCTTCTCATTGGCTCGCACCCCCACCTATACAGAGCGAGCCAATGAATTTGAAATGCTGGCCCCCAGGCAACTGCCCCTCACAAAGGCCGCGAGCAGGGTCCCCGCACCGGGCCGAGCACCTGGTTACCTTCGGCCGCCAGGGACCCTGCCCCGCAGCCTCGTCATTATTTTTCCCATGGTTGTGCCTCCATTAAGGTCTGAAAAGTTCACTTTGGAAACTATTTGTCAATCTTTATTGACTTTAACTGTTGCATTGTCCAGTCAAACCAAGAACTTCAGTTTGAGATTCTTGACATTGCAAATATTACTATTCAACATGCCCGCCCCCCCCTCTCTGACCTTCTCCTTGTCTCTCCTCTACTAGCCTACCTCCTTCTCTCCTATTAAGATATTGTAACTTCCTTTTCAACTTTCCGGCCTTGTGCCTTACTGTGTGATACTTTTATGTACTGTAAACCGCTCTGACTATTCTTGAAGGGCGGTCAAGCAAATCTAACAAACATAAACATAAACATCAGACCTCGATAGAGAAACTGAAGGTTGTCATGGCTGAGCAAGACGTTAAAGTTAATTCTGTGTATGATGCAAATGTCTCCATTATGAAAGACCGTGCCTCTGTGAGTCCCACAGCTGCTCCTTGTGGTCTTGGGCAAGACACTTAACCCTCCATAGCCCATGTTCCCTGTAAAATAGTTATCTCCAAGTTATAATGCCCTGTTCAATGTAATTTCAGTTTGTTCAATGTAAACCGCACTGATGCAGAATAGCGCAGTATATAAGAAAATGTAAATAAGGGGGGGCGGAGCCTGATGTCCAGCGGGTTAGACGCTTCGCGCTGAAGCTCCCGAGAGGCCTACTCAGAATCCTGACTTAATACCTACCTAAACTTAATATTTTGCTCCGAACTTACCGGGGTACCTCGGGGGGGATGGCGGCCCACAAACCAGCGCGCTTAGACTTCGGGTCTCCCTCTTCTTCACACGGAAAACGCTCCAAAACAGAGTTGTCTTCCCCACAAAAGACAGTTCCACTTCGGGAAAACCCCGAAATGCAACAGGAGATCTTGGAGGAAATACGCGGTGTGAAGGAACTGGTACAGTCCAACGGAGAAGCGCTCCGAGCCATGCGAGAAGACTTCGGTATGCTTCAGGACCGGCTTGAAGGTCTCTCACTACGGCAGGACAACATGGCGGGGGTCCTCGACTCGCACGCGGTGCGCTTGGTGAAACTGGACAAGGCTGAGCGTCAGATACAGAATCTTCAAAAAGAGTTAGAGGATAGCAATAATCGAGCCCGTCGCAACAATGTAAGGCTCATTGGAGTACCGGAGGGGGCCGAAGCAGGAGATATAAGAGAATTCCTGGTCAAAACTCTTCCCTCCTTGCTGAAGATCACTTTTCACAGAGATCTGGAAATTGACCGAGCACATCGTGTTCCTACCAACATGGCCCTCAATCGGACGACCCCCCGGCCTATCATCTTTCGCTTACTGAGATATCAACAAGTTGAGCAGATTCTAAATGCTGCCCGGGCGAATCATCATCTGGAGTTTGAAAGTCATAAAGTCTCCTTCTTCCCTGACTTGGCGAAGCCCACAGTAGATCGTCGGAAGAGACTCCTTGCTTTTCGCCCCAGACTTCAACAGCTACAGGCTCGCTTTGGCCTATTGTATCCAGCGAAGCTCAGAGTGACTCTCCATAACCAAACTAGAACATTCGAAGATCCTGATCTACTAGCAACATTTTTAGATTCCAAAGAAGCAGACCAGATGCGCTAATCCAACAACTTGGATCTGTAATCCGCCGGATCTGCCCGCCATTTTGAATGGCCCGACGCGGTGATCACCGCCTGGAACAGAGACTGCCTGGACTTTTCTTTCTGTCTATATATAACTTTCTTGGTCTCCTATCCCTCCATGATGTGCACCTCGGTTGGATTCGGAACACGCACAGCTATACAGGTTATATGTTTCAATTAGGCCTTCTCTGGGGTTTCTCCCCGCAGACACATGGTCGCCAGTAATTTCTGGGGTTCTGCTTCTTCTCTAATGCACTTCGGTGCTTATTTTTTTATATGGGGCGCTTCATTGTTTTTCATTAGCTTATTTTCTATCATGTCATGTGTACAGCCATATACAGTTAATATGAGGGACATTGTGAAATTATGTGCGTTATCATGTTCTTTTTCAGAATTTTTAATTTTTCTGAATGGCCTTATATAAGCTCTTATCACTGAATGTAAAAGGCATCAATAGTCCAATTAAAAGAAAGAAAATCCTTACCTATCTTAATCATGAGTATGCTGATTTAGTGTTTCTTCAGGAAACGCATTTAAACTCCGCTGAAACACTGAAACTTAATGCTAAGCCTTACATGGTGGCTGCCTACTCTCCCGCCGTTTCCAAACGGTGTGGGGTAGCCATCTTGGTTAAGAAGTCTTTGCAAGCTACTGTACTGGATACTAGCTCTGATAAGGAGGGTAGATGGGCCCGTGCACACCTTAAGGTTGGAGATAGTGAAATCACGTGTATTTGTATTTATGCTCCGAATGTGGATAACCCTGCTTACTATGCAAGTATTGCGCAGTTGGCACAGGCCTCTGCCAATACTCCATTAATACTTGGCGGCGATTTCAACCAAGTACTTGATCCTTTGATAGATAGACAGCCGCCTAGAACGAGTGGTCCACCCAAGAGTCTTGATACCCTTACAGCTCTGATGAAAGATCTTGCGTTAGTAGATATATGGAGGCTGCTTCACCCCTCCGACTTAGAGTTCACCTTTTTCTCAGCCCCCCATCACTCACAATCTAGAATAGATTTTTTTCTTATCTCCAAAGCACTGATACCCCAAGTGGACACGGCTAGGATTTATCCTCTCCATATTTCAGATCATGCTGCCATATCTTTCTCATTACATGTCACTACGCAAGGTGAACATCCCCGTGCTTGGTTTTTTGATAGATCCCTACTAGACCAAAAAGATTTTCAGGTTGACATAAAGGCCGCTATCCAAGACTACTTTCATTTCAATTCACCCCATGACACTGCGAGCTGGGCTTGGTGGGAGGGTTTCAAGGCGTCTATCCGTGCAACTATAACTAGCTATCAAATCCGACAGGGGAAACAACGAAAGCAACATTTACTGATTCTAGAACAACAGATACAAGCTGGAGAGCGTCTCCTCACGTCCCGTACTGACCCATGTATTTTACTTCGCTTACAACGCCTTCGTTTTCAATACAATCAGCTTTTATATACCGCTGCTGCTAAAAATATTGAATCACAACAAGGGATGTACTATCGGGAAAATAACCGTGCTGGCAAATTGCTAGCCAATGCCCTGAAAGGTCAAAAAGAAGCCAAGCGTGTTACCGCTCTCCGCAATCCGTCGGGGGGGAGCTTGGTCACTAAAGATACAGAAATATTAGAACTCTTTCGTGATTTTTATACTCGGCTTTATCAATCTGAATGTGACTTCGAGCCAGAAGTATTTGAACGATTACTATCAGGGGTACAGCGACCGACCCTATCTGACGAAGATAGAGAGGCCATGGACAAACCATTCACTTTAGCAGAAATTCAATCGGCACTCAAGAGATGTGCCACAGGTCGAGCCGCAGGCCCGGACGGTCTCCCAGCTGAATTCTACAAAACTTTTAACGCTGACTTAGCTCCGTTTTTGAAACTTTATTTTTCTGCTCTGGCCGAGGAGGGATCTCCCTCTGGATCCTTCTCAATGGCAAATGTAGTAGTTTTTGAGAAAGAGGGGAGAGATCCGCAACTAACAGCTAATTATCGTCCAATTTCCCTACTAAACGCAGACTATAAAATATTTGCCACCATTCTCTCCACCCGGCTCTCTGACAAGATGTCTACTTTAATACACCCAGATCAATGCGGTTTCATTCCCGGTAGATCAACTGCTGATAATGCTAGGACCCTATGTCATGTACTGTCTGCCGCAGTTAATCTTGATCGACCATTGGTTGGCCTCTCACTTGATGCTGAGAAGGCCTTCGACCGCTTAGAATGGCCCTTCTTGTTTGCAACCCTTCGCTGGTACGGATTCGGAGAAGGCTTTCTCCGTTGTCTCCAAACCATGTATGCACAGCCTACAGCTAGTATCTGTGCTAATGCTTTAAAGTCTCAGCCATTTCCCCTGCAACGCGGTACTCGCCAGGGATGCCCACTGTCTCCACTTCTTTTCGATCTCGCACTCGAACCCTTAGCTTTACTAATCCGGCAATCCAAGGATATTCACGGAGTCCCTTTCTCTCATATGGAAATCAAAATTTCAGCATATGCTGATGACCTGATGCTCTTTGTCTCCCTAGACTCAGTGCCGGCTGTCCTAGAGCAAATTGGTAAATATTCACAACTCTCGGGCTATAAGATAAATTGGACCAAATCGGTAGCCTTTCCACTAAATCCTTTGATCCATCAGGCAGATATGCAATCCTTTCCCTTTTTATGGCAACCTCGCATGGTCAAATACCTTGGGGTGCACTACTGCTCTCCTTTAGAAGACACCATCACCTTTAATGCTAAAGACTTAACCTCTAAGGTCCGGGCGCTTACTCAACGCTGGACTCCTTTAACACTTACTTGGTGGGGCCGCCTAGAAACCATTAAAATGATGATTGTTCCCAAAGTGAACTACATTTTAGAAATGTTGCCATGTCTCCTACCTCGACGTACATATAAAGATTTAGAGGGTCTTCTGACTAGATACTTATGGCAAAACAAGACACCTAGGATAGCGAAACATAAGTTACAAGCAGATAAAGAAAATGGTGGTGTCAGATTTCCCTGATTTCCTGAAATACCACCACTCTTTTCTTCTCAAACAAGGCGCTCGTTGGCTGGAAGACCTAACACCGAGTAGACCAGTGTGGCTAGATATTGAGGAGGACCTTTGCAAACCAATCCCTCTTACTTATCTCCCTGGTATGACTCTCCCATCAGACTCCCACTATCCACCAATGCTCTTAGACACTTTAGGTGCCTTTAATACCCTTGAGCAATCTCTAGACTCCCGACTTTGTCCGCTAGATAGACTCCCGCTTTGGCACAATGCTCGATTTCAAATACAAAATAAACCGATGGCGTGGAGCCCCTGGTACACTAGGGGCATTTGGATCCCTAACCAGCTGTTCTCTGCTGGTCGCTGGAAGACTTTTAGCGAATTACAAATTGAATTTGGTCTCCCAGTGAAACACTACTTTCAGTTGGTGCAACTTCAGCATTGTCTTCGGAGTGCTAAGGTGCTCCCGCCATCGGAACTCCATACCCAAGGATTGTCGGAGATTATCCGATCTATCGGGAGCTTATCGGGTGTAGCATCTAACTTTTACAAAACTTTATGTAGTGCTGTAAATAGAGGCACTCCTACTGCACAGAAATCCTGGGAGCGGGAAATGCATGTAACTTTGACCCCGGAGCAATGGAGCCTAGTCTGGAGCAAGGTGACACGGGTCTCTCGATCCGCCTCACTCACTCAGACACTTTTCTTTCTCGCCCACCGATGTTTCTATACTCCTGACAGGTTAGCCAAATGGAACGCCACCCTGAGCAATAGATGTTGGACATGCCATGCGGCCATTGGTTCACTTACTCATGTTATGTATGAATGCCCTGCATTACAGTATTACTGGAGTCGGGTCTGGGGTCATATTCAATCTATTTTGCACTTTCAAGAGCCCCTCTCTTGGAAGATAGTGGGACTCCGCTCAGCTGCGGGGATCCCCTCTCTTCCCAAATCGGCTTACTTCCTTTTAGACTTTATGCTGGGCATAGCTATTTCCCTAATTACGAAATACTGGAAAAATAGCTCCCATCTGAGCCCCAATGAATGGTGGAATCATGTCTGTCTCTACAGTAAATATGAGCAAATACCTCGTATGTTAGCTTCTTCCGCTCAGACCCCCCACCACTTGTCTAAATGGAAGATGCTCAACGACTATGTTCAAACTGCTCAATGCTCTCATCTGACTGTTTAAATCTGTGTAAATCTCTGTCACATGATCATTCTGTATCGCAGATACTATTTCTGTTTGTTTTGATGCACAATTACTGTTGTTTGTAAGCGCTTATATGATGATACTTATCAGCTTAGAGAAGAAGCATAGGGGTGGGGGGTAATTGGGGTTGCTTTTCCTTATTGTATGTTTGTATTTGTTTCCTTTGGTGTGTTGTTTCTTTTTGCTTGTTGTAAAATGAAAATAAAAGTTTAAAAAAAAAAAAGAAAATGTAAATAAATAACAAAACTGGACAATTTGGAAAATGTCTCGAGGACTGCTAACTTTAGGTTTATTTATTTTCCAAAATCTTCTATGGTTTCCCTCTGGAAATGTATCTGAAATATTTGACTGAAGTCTTACAGGTCTCTAAGGAGTTGGTTCCTCCTATATCTAGGATTTATTATCTCCCTATGAGCAAGAAGGCATCTTCTGGAATTTCCAGAGGATGGATATTTTTAATGTTTCTGCACTACTGGAGAATTTGAAATCTGAGATAGTGACTACTGCTATGCTTCTAGTTAGCTGTGCTTTAACTGTGGATGGGGACTGGATACTGAAGTTATATTTCAAGAAAAGACAAGTTCCTTTTCTTGGTCTGCTCCTGGTGGGTGCACCACTAAGCAAAGACATGGGTAGGGGTGCACCTACTCCCTAAAAAATATGGGTAGGGGTGCACCTACTCCTGTCATATTGCTGGGCAGACTAGATGGACCATACTGGTCTTTATCTGCCGTCATTTACTATGTTACTATGTTACTATGTTTAGTTGAAAGGGCTTTTCCGGACCTTGCCCATGAGACAAAAAAGTGTAGAAGGGAATTTCTTCTTTTAAAGCCTGGTGTTTTGCAGTTAGGGGCATCGTTCTATCTAAAATTTCCTTGAAAAAGACTAGTTAAATTGCAATCTGTTAATTATGTTTTTTACAGTCTGATGAATTATCGTCTTTTATTAATGCTAGGCAGCATTTGATTTCCTCTATTGCCCTCACTTAGACATGAAGATGCTGTACAGGTTGATATGTTGGGCATTCAGTCTACCGCTGGTTCACTTATTTTGTTTTAACCCTTGTTGTTTTTAAGTACCATCAAGTTGGTGTCAACTCATGGTGACCCTCTGGATAGTTGTCCTAAACTGGGTTTGGTCTTCAGTCAGGCATCCATAGCTGCTGTAATAGTATCAATCTATCTCATTGGTGGCCTTCCTCTTTAACGTTGACCTTCATCCTTGCCAAGCATAATGTCTTTCTCTAATGATCTGCCTCTTTTAATGATATGTCCAAAGTTTGAAAGTCAAAGTCTTGTCATCTGAGCTTCTAAAGAAAACTTAGGTTTGATCTTCTCTACTACTGACTGGTTTGTTCTTCGGGTAGTCCATGGTTTGCTGTACACAGTATTCTTTGCCAGTGCTATAATTCAAAGGCATCAATTTTCTTCCTGTCTATCTTTTTCGTTGTCCAACTTTCACATCTGTATGACGTTATTGAAAATACCACAGCTTGGACAAGTCAAATCCTTGTATGGGGAGAGACATCTCTGCTCTAGAGGATCTTGTCTAGGTCCTTCATAGTTATTCTGCCAAGAGAAATGTGTCATTGGATTTCTTGACTGCTTGTTGTGTTTTTTATTGATTGTTGATCCAAGCAAGTTAAAATTGTTCACTATTTCAATTTCTTCTCCATCAGTGATGAATTTATTGATTTTGCTAGTTGTTAGACTATGTTCCTTGATCTTGAGAATCAATTATTTCATATCACTTTCAGGCAGTATTGTGGTGTCATCAGCACAGCGAAGGTTGCTGATAAGTCTAACATCAATCTTCACACCTCAGTTGTCTTTGTTCTGCATATAAATTAAACTGGTGGGGGGAAAATATGCAGCTTTATTCTACATCTTTGCTGATTTTAAACCGTTTTGTTTCTCTTTGTTCCATCTAAACTGTTTCTTCTTGGTCAATGTAAATGTTGTGCAAGAGAACAATCAGGTGTTCTGGTATACCCATGCTTCTTAATGTGGCCCTGAGTATCTTGTGGTTTACACAGTCAAAAGCCTTGTTGTAGTCAATAAAACATGTATAGATATTTTGTTGCTATCCTTATGTCTTTTCAAGGATCCATCTCACATCTGCAATGATGTCGCTTGTTCCTTACCCTTCCCTGAACTCTGCTTGCACTTCAGGAAGTTCTCATTCCAGGTATAGTTGCTGAATGATCTTGAGTAGAATCTTGTTGACATGTGGGATCAGAGCAATTGTGTGATAATTTCTACAGTCAGTTGGATCATCTTTCTTCAGCACTGGTATAAACACAGATATTTTCCAATCTGTTCCAAATTTCCTGGCAGAGACTTTTAAGTATGGTAACAGTTGCATACAATTGCTGTAATACTTCATTGGGAATGCCATCAATGCCTGGTGCTTTGTTCTTTGATATTGCATTCAATGCTGCTTCGACTTCTTTCATCACTAGTAGTTCCTGATTATAAGGTACAGGTTGAAATGGCTGTCAGTTCACTTGACCTTTATAGTATAATGACTCTTTATACTCTTACCACCTTTTATTGATCTTCTCAGCATCATTCAACATGGATCCTTGAGCATCATGTAGCATTCCAATTTGAGGCTGTAATTTTTTCTTTAACTCTCATAGCTTTAGGAAAGCCAATCTTGTTTTTCCTCTAATGGCTTCTGATTCTATTTCCTTGCATGCATCTTTGTAATACGTTTTGGCTCATCTTGCTGCACACTGGAAATCTCTGTTGAGTTCTGTGATTGTCTCTCTTCCTCCTCTGGCTTTAGCTTCTCTGTGTTTCTGGACAATTTTCAGAGTTTCTTTGGTCATCCATTTTGGCCATTTTTGCTTTTTTGCCTTTTCTAGAGACTTCTCACTTTCTTCGAGCAGAACTTTCTTAATGCCATCCCATAACTCTGCTGTTGCTCTGTCATTTGTATCCAAAGCATTAAATCGATTTTGCAGGCAGTCTTTAAATTCCGGTTGTATAGTCTTAAGGTCATATTTAGCTACATTCATGGGTGGCTTGCTCTTTTTTAGTTTTAGATTGAGTTTGCATGCTAGTAGCTGATGATCTGTACCACAGTCATCTCCAGGTTTTATCTTTGTTGATATTATTGAGCTTTTCCATCATTGACTTCCACAGATACACTCAATTTGATTTTTGTACAATCTATTGGGTGAAGTCCATGTATACAGTCATCACTTTGGGGTATGTTTACTAAACCGGGCTAACGGTTAACCCGGGCTATCTGCCACTACGTCCCATATTATTCAATGGGACCTAGTTGCAGATAGCCCGGGTTAACTGTTAGCCCGGTTTAGTAAACATACCCCTTTATGTTGCTGGAAGAAGATGTTTGAGATGAATAGATCATTGGTTTTACAGAATTCTATCAGTCTTTCTCCACTTCATTTCTGTTACCTAGTCCATATTTTCCAACCACTTTGCCTTCTTTTTTGTTGCCAACTTTTACATTCTAGACACCATGGCTATCAGGATATCCTCTTTGCATATTCTATCAATTTCATCTTGTACTTATTCATAGAATTGAACAACCTCTTCCTCTTCTGCAGCTGTTTGTTGGGGCATATACCTGAATTATAGTTGTGCTGATGGGCATTCCTTGTAGACAACTAGAAATTAAGCATTCAATGATTGCATTGCATTGCATTTCATTGCAGTTATTGCAAGTTTCATCTTAATTATAAATGCAACACCATTTCTTCTTTGTGTTTTATATATAGCCATCATTTGTATAGTGCTAAAAGGCTACATAGCACTGTATACCATGTGATCATCAAATGTAAATATCCTGATGTCAGTCCATTTCAGTTTACTGACACCCAGCAGATCAAGTTGTACATGTTCCATTTCATTCTTGACCACCTCCAACTTCTTTTTGTTCATGCTTCATACATTCCATGTCCAAATATATAAGACATCTTTACAATTTCTGACTCCCATTTCATGCACAGCTGCATCAGCAGTCAGATGTCCTGAGGGCTTTGATCCAACCATTAATGCTGGCTTTACGCTGAAAAGTCTTCAGTTTTCCTCTTAAATGGGGTATTTTTCCTTTCTATTGCTAGCCCATGTGCCTCCTTAATTTTGTGGGCTTGTAGAGTGTAGCATTGCAATTTTTTTATTCTTTTTCTCATTTTCCTTTGTGCATTTTAAAATTTTCTTATGCTAATTCTTTTTCTAACAAGCATACGCTTGATATATTTTGAAAATTCAATAAATATAAAAAATAAATACGTCTGATTCATGTTGATGGTGAATAACTTTACACAACTCCTTATAAAATTACCTCCTAAATGTTTGTTTACTGTTTATAGTGGGGAGTAAAATTGGAAAGGGACAACATCAAGAAGAAAAGCATAGTACTCCTGCAGAAAGAAAATTGGTAAACCAATTGGTAAAAAAAATGCTTATCATACCCTGAGAGGGACTGATGCCTCTTGTGGCTGCAGGATAAACCTGGTCCTGATGTGCCTGGTAGGATAAGGTGCCACCACTGGTGTAGGACTTGTCCCTGTATAACCGGTGAAGAACATTTTAATGCATCTTTACAAAAACTATTCAGTTTTTTTAATGAAATGTGTAAGAGAAAAGTCTGGTTCCCATTATACCTTAGGGGATACTTGTTAAATATTTTATTTGGAGGTACTTGAGTGTTGTCATCAGTTTTAGTCTTGCTTTCTTCCTCTTGCAGTTATTTAATTATTGACACACATGGGTTAGAGTGGTTTCTGTGACTCTGACCTGCTTTTGAAGCTGTTCCAATAGAACCATAGCAACCGTATGCTTCTCAAGCAGGCACTAAAGAAGTCTGTAAACATTTTTGATGGGTGACAACCCTATAAAATGACAGCTAGGACAGTATGTTGTACTCCCAAAAAATGCCATATGTTCACAAAAGTTATTAGAACTCAAGTTTTGTAAATAATATTAACCTGGTAACAAAACTGCAGTGCAGCTGTCAAAGCACAGAACTTGGGAACTCCTAGTCCAGTTCACCTATCTATTGCTTGCTGTTAGACCTTAAACAAGTCACTTAAAATTCCTGTGCTCATACATAGATTGCAAGTTCTGTAGGTCAGCAATATACAACAGAAATCATACAGTATTGTACATAATAAAATAAAAATGTTAGTGTCAAAAAGTGGAAATATCTCTGTTATATGCCAGCTCTTCGATTCTCCTTGAAAAGATGGGTAGAAAGGAAATATTTGATTCTTTCTTTAAAAAAAAAAAAGAAAGAAACCAATTTGCTCAATGTTTTTTCAGCACCTGTGCTACTTCTTGGAAGTAGGATGGTTTTTAAATTTATTTTTAACAGTAGTTTGGTATGAACTTTTCATTATGGAGTAATTTTACACAATATGTTTTTAAATATTGGTCAATATATGGTCATTGTCACTCTTGTATAGAAGTTGTGAACTTTCACTACTTTTGGACCCTTTAGTCTCCTATCCCAAGCCCCCAAAATCTCCAAACACCTTTCTATTTTTGTTTCTCCCCATTCTGTCCATTTTTCTTTATTGAGCCATCTCTTACTCGGCATTCCTTCCTTTATTATCCTTTCATCCCTTAATCATCCTTTATACTAATCTTTCCTTCACCTTTCCTCTCTTTCTATATTTTCCCTTGTGCGCCTCCATCTCCCCTTTCCAATCAGTACAAGTTTAAATGATGGCCTAGGGATTATCAAAAAGATAGAGAATGATATTAATTAGTGCAATGTTCCATAATATTCGCAAATTTTCTAAGATTTGGGGGCATCCAAGATAGTGTTTGCTTGCTGGTATTGGTTTTGACCCCTGCTTGCAATTTTCTTTGAATCATTGTGCTAAATTCTTGGATGGGGTAATGGAAAGGATAGTGAAATCTTATGCTGCTGCTTCCCTTGGTCTGCTGATCTAGATCCTGCCAGGGTCTTGATGTTGTCTAAAGCTGAGGAAAAGGTTGCAGCAGCTGTTCAGCCTGAATTGGATGTCTCATTCAGTTTCAAGGGGCAAGTGTAGCTGTAACAGTCTGAAGTCTCAAATGCTAACTTATCAGTTACATAGCTCACTGGTTATAAAGAAAGGAAACGCGATGATGGTCACTGCAGAGAAAATTTGGCTGTGGCCTCTTCAGTAAATGGAAGAGGAAGAGGTCACAGGTTGGAGCATCAGAAATTAGTAATCTCAATGAGAGCATTATTATTGGTTCACTGGGAGCTTCAAGTCCTATACCTCTGAGGAAGGATGCCACTCCAGCTTCAGCTATGAGCTAGGTCTTTTCTTTTTCTTTTCCATTTAACATTTACACTTTATAATTGTAAAACAACAAATCAAGAAATTACAAAAAATACAAGAGAAATACAATCCATTAATGGAACAAGGAGGGGTTTTTCCGAAAGAATGGGCTTCGCCTTACCCGGGATGGAACCAGGCTGCTGTCATTAACCTTTAAAAAGGAGATACAGGGGGGCGGAGCCTGATGTCCAGCGGGATGGTCGCATAACGCTGAGGCTCCCGAGAGGCCTACTTAGAATCCTGAATTAACACCTCATATACCTGGAACTTTACTCTGATCTTGCCGGGGCACATTGGTGAAATGGCAGGGACCAAACCAACGCGACTGGAATTTGGGTCTCCAGCGGCTTCTCACGGCAAACGTTCCAAAACTGAACCTCCGTCCCCGCAGAAGGGGCCGGCCTTGTGCGAGGGCCCCGAAATGCAGCAGGAAATCCTCATAGAGATTAGAGGGGTCAAAAATCTTGTGCAGGCAAACGGGGAAGCACTCCGAGCGCTGCGGGACGATTTTGGTGTGCTGCAAAGCAAGCTAGAAGGGCTTTCTTCGCGTCAAGATAAAATGGAGAGCATATTGGACTCCCATGCGGCCCGGTTGTCCCAACTCGACAAAGTTGAACGACAGGTGCGGGCCTTGCAGAAGGAGGTGGAAGATGGCAATAATAGAGCGTGCCGCAACAACATACGACTCGTGGGCATCCCGGAGGGAGCGGAATCGGGAGACATGAAAGAGTTTTTATGCAAAATCCTCCCTTCCCTGCTCCAAATCACCTTTACCAAAGATTTGGAGATTGATCGCGCTCATCGTGTACCCACAAGCATAACGCTCAACAGGAAGACCCCGCGGCCTATCATTTTTCGACTATTGAGATACCAACACGTGGAGCAAATTCTAAGTGCTTCTCGGGCAAAGGGCCATATGGAGTTTGAGAGCCACAAGATCTCCTTCTATCCCGACTTGTCTAAACCACAGTCGACCGCCGAAAGCGCTTTCTGGAATTCCGACCGAGGCTTCAACAACTACAAGCACGCTATGGCCTGATGTACCCGGCCAAGCTCCGAGTCACGCTTCATAATCAGACAAGAACATTCGAGGACCCTGATCTACTAGCGGAGTTTTTGGATACCAAAGAAGCCGACTTGATGCGCTGACTTCCAGAATGTTCCTGCAGGCCTCCTCATGCCCGTTGTGTCTGCCATGTTGGATCTGCCGCAGCCTAGCAAGGAGTCTGGCGTGGGCAGCTTGTTGCCTTACTCTTGATGGTATCTGTGACCCGACTCCATCTACCCACAGTAGCCTCGATGAGTATCAGAGACAGTGTTATTATGGACTCTGGTGTTTCTTTTCCTTTTTACATGTCTTCTATTTCCTCTCTAGGGCCTCCTCCCGCAGACATATGGTCGCCATATTCTTTGGGGGTTTTGCTTCTTCTCTAAGATACGTTGGTACATACTTTTCAATATGGGGTGTATTAGCCAGAATACTCGGTGATTATGACATTGTTGTACAGATTCTGCTTATGTTCTATGTTACCAAGCGCCCTTCCCTAAAATGTCTATTACCGATTGATGGCACCATGTAAGATTTTTTCATTGAACGTAAAAGGCATCAATAATCCGATAAAACGGAAGAAAATCCTAAGCTACCTCAGTCAGGAAGCAGCGGATCTGATTTTTCTCCAATAAACGCATTTAAATTCGAAGGAATCTCTTAAACTCAATATTAAACCTTACATGGTGGCCGCTTATTCCCCAGCCGTTTCTAAGAAATGTGGGGTTGCCATACTGGTTAGGAAATCTTTGCATGCTACTGTTATTGCGACTAGCTCAGATACAGAGGGTAGATGGTCTAGAGTTCACCTCAAGATAGGTAGCCTAGAAGTTACATGTATATGCCTCTACGCTCCTAATGTTGATGACCCTGCCTTTTTTGCTACCATTGCTCAGGTTGCGCAGGCTTCTGCTAATACTTCATTGATCACTGGGGGGGATTTCAATTTAGTCCTTGATCCCCTGATTGATAAACAGCCGCCTAGGACGAGTGGTCCCCCCAAGAGTCACGCCACGCTTACCTCCCTGATCAAGGATCTTGCTTTAGTTGATCTATGCAGGTTACTACACCCCAATGAGCTTGACTTCACTTTCTTCTCCTCCCCTCATAAATCTCAGTCTCGCATAGACTTCTTTCTAGTCTCAAAACTGTTAGTTCCTCAGGTGGACACTGCAAAGATTCACTCCCAACATATTTCAGATCATGCTGCCATTTCCTTTCAATTACACACTACTGCACCCCAGGGAGCCTCGGGAGCCTGGTTCTTTGATAGAGCCCTGTTAACTCAGCCAGAGTTCCAGTCAGAAATTCGAGTAGCCATACAGGATTACTTCCATTTTAATCTACCCCAAGATACTGCGAATTGGGCTTGGTGGGAGGGCTTCAAAGCGGCCATTCGGGCAACGATCACTAGCTATCAAATCCGCCTGCGGAAACAACGTAAACAGCAGCTGCTCATACTAGATCAACAAATAAAAGCAGGCGAACGAGTTTTAACTTCACGCACTCACCCATGTGTATTAATTCGATTACAGCGTCTCCGTTTTCAATATAATTCAATCCTCTCAACTGCAGCTTCTAAGAGTATTGAGCTTCAGCGAGGGACATATTATCGTGAAAATAACCGAGCCGGTCGACTCCTCGCCAATGCCTTGAAAGGTCAAAAAGAAGCCAAACGCGTTGCGGCCCTCCGAGCTCCACAGGGAGGGGGCATAGTGACCACAGACTCCGACATTGTAGAGCTCTTTCGGGATTTCTATACTCGCCTATATCAATCTGAATGTGAGTTCTCGTCCGAGACATTCGAGAGATTGCTTTCTGGCATTCAGCGGCCGACCCTCTCTGAAGATGATAGGGATGTGATGGATGAACCCTTCTCTACTTCAGAGATCCAATCTGCCCTAAAACGTACAGCCTCGGGCCGTGCCGCGGGGCCTGATGGTCTCCCGACCGAATTCTACAGAACGTTTAGTGCAGATTTAGTTCCCTATTTAAAACTCTATTTTACTGCCCTTGCGGTAGATACATCCTCTTTGGGATCATTTTCTGCAGCTAATGTGGTTGTATTTGAGAAAGAAGGCAGAGACCCGCTATTGACCGCCAACTACCGTCCAATCTCCCTACTTAATGCCGACTATAAGATCTTCGCAACGGTCTTGGCCACCCGGCTATCTGACATGATGGCTACCCTAATTCACCCCGACCAATGCGGTTTTATACCCGGCAGATCAACTGCTGACAATGCTCGGACCTTGTGCCATGTGTTATCTAGTGCTGCCAATCTCGCTCATCCATGGGTGGGTCTTTCCCTGGATGCCGAAAAAGCCTTTGATCGTCTAGAATGGCCCTTTTATTTGCAGTTCTCCGATGGTATGGCTTTGGAGAGGGCTTCCTCCGATATCTCCAAGTCATGTACACTCAACCCGTCGCCAGTATTTGTGTAAACGCCATCAAATCTCAGCCATTTAACCTCCACAGAGGCACGCGTCAAGGTTGCCCCCTATCACCAATGCTTTTTGATCTCGCTCTTGAACCCCTAGCCCTCCTTATTAGACAGTCTGCATGTATTCGAGGTGTCCCATTTAGTCATAGGGAGATTAAACTTTCTGCATATGCAGATGACCTCATGCTCTTCGTTTCCCTCGATTCGGTTCCAGCCGTCTTGGATCTGATTGACGGATACTCACAATTATCGGGCTATAAAATTAACTGGACCAAATCTGTAGCATTCCCACTGAACCGCTGGGTACATGAGGCTGACATGCAGGCCTTTCCCTTCCTTTGGCAATCCCGCATGGTGAAGTATCTCGGGGTCCATTACTGTTCTCCTTTAGAAGACACTATCAGTTTTAATGCCAAAGAGGTAGTCTCCAAAGTCCGTGAACTCACAAATCGTTGGTCTCCCTTATCTCTCACATGGTGGGGCCGCTTAGAAACTGTGAAAATGATGATAGTCCCCAAAGTGAACTATATTTTAGAAATGCTGCCATGCTTACTTCCGTTACATACTTATAAAGATATTGAGGGCCTTCTCGTCCGTTATCTCTGGCAGGGCAAACCACCAAGGATAGCTAAACATAAATTGCAGTCTGTAAAGGAACGAGGGGGTACCAGATTTCCTGATTTTCTTAGATATCATCAAGCCTTTCTACTTAAGCTAGGTGCCCGATGGCTAGATACCTCAACAGACTGCCGACCAGTTTGGCTTGACATAGAAGAGGAGCTTAGTAGCCCAATTCCGTTGACCCATCTCCCCGGTATGTCCTATCAAGTAGACACCCGCCATCCACCAATGATTGTCGATACTCTTGCGGCCTTTAACACTCTCATTTTATCACTGGGCCCGAATGTATGTCCTCAGGACGGACTCCCGCTATGGAATAACCCCCGAATTCAAGTCCTAAATAGAACAATAGCCTGGAAACCCTGGTACTCCAGGGGGATTTGGACACCCCAACAGCTTTTCTCTGTAGCTCATTGGAAAACCTTTTCTGATTTACAAAAGGAATTTGCGTTACCAGCGAAACACTACTTTCAATTGATGCAGCTTCAACACTGCCTCAAAAGTGCTCGAATCATGCCGCCCTCTGCCCCTACTGAGGATGGGCTATTAGAGACAGTTCATTCCATTAGTAGTACACATGGGGTAGCCTCTAACTTTTATAAAATAATTTGTCAGGGTACAGATACGGACACTTTTAGAGCTCAACAAGCCTGGGAGCGCGAACTGCAAACTACTATCACCCCTGTGCAATGGAGCGTTTTTTGGAGTAAAGTAGTGCGGGTCTCCCGGTCTGCCTCTGTTACCCAAACTCTCTTCTTCTTTGCACACAGATGCTTTTATACCCCAGAAAAAATAGCCAAATGGCACCCAAATGCTAGGGACCTGTGTTGGTCTTGCCATACTGCTGTGGGAACCTTCGCTCATGTTATTTATGAATGTCCTCAACTGCAGGTCTATTGGGGCGGGTCTGGGGTCGTATTCAATCTATCTTACACTTTCATGAACCTCTCTCTTGGAAGGTCGTGGGACTCCGCTCTGCGGCGGAGGTCCCCTCTCTTCCTAAGAAGGGTCGCTTTCTCCTTGATTTCATGCTGGGTATAGCTATATGCTTAATCACGAGGAATTGGAAGGATAGCTCTCGACTTACTGTCCATGAATGGTGGAACCTCGTCTGCTTATATAGTAAATATGAGCAGATACCTCGGAGAGCTATTCCCCATGTCCAAACTCACTCTTGCTTATCTAAATGGCAGATGCTTAATGATTATGTACAATCCGCTCATTGCTCCGACATGCCTGTATAATGTGCACTCATCATGTTTTAGATCACCGTTAGGTTTTGTAATCCAATAATGTAAGTACACGCCCACTTCGGGAATGCTTAGTTTTCTAGAGAAGAAGCAGGGGGGGAGGGGGGTGGTAGGGGTTTACTTTGGTGTATGTATTACACGTTATGTATTTGTCTTTTAGCTGTATGTCTTCCTTTCCTTTGTTGTTATAAAACGAAAATAAAGAATTTAAAAAGGAGATACAGCAGCTTTTAAACTAGATAATAGGAGAAAGCCGATAGACCCGGGAGTGCATGGCTGAGAACAATGTATTCTTGAAGGATACTAGCAAAAGATTGAAGTTAGGGCATACTAGCAGAGAGGTTCCAATAAAGACAGAAGTATCCCAAATGCTCTTGAGTACAGAGCAGACAGAGCTTAAAGATTCCAAATTATCCCTGCCTACCGATAGCCAGATTAATATGAATAAAATACAGCCTCTAAAATGCTTGTATGCAAATGTCAGAAGTCTATAAAATAAGATGGGAGAGTTAGATTGTATACCACTAAATGAGAGGTTAGATGTGATTGGTATCTCAGAGACATGGTGGAAGGAGGACAACCAGTGGGATACTGTGATATCCGGGAACAAACTATATCGTAATGATAGAGTACATCAAATTGGTAGTGGGGTTGCACTCTATGTTAGAGAGGGCATTGAGTCACAAAGGGTTCAAATTTTGCAAGAAACAAAATTCACTGTAGAATCTCTATGGATTGAAATTCCATGTAAAAAGGGGAAAGGGGAAGGTAATGGCAGTGGGAGTGTACTACCGATCAACTGGCCAGAGCGAACAAATGGATGATGAAATGCTAAAAGAAATCAGGGAAGCTAACAAAAGTTACAGTACGATAATAATAATGGGTGATTTCAATTACCCCAGTTTTGACTGGGTCAGTGTCACGACAGGACATGCTAAGGAGATAAAGGGGTATGTTTACTAAACTGCGGTAACGTAGCAGCAGCTACGTTAAGGCTCGTTATATAACGTTAAGGCGCCTTAACATTCCCGGCCGTGGTAAGTCCAGAAAAGGGTGGAGAGAGGGCGGAAAGAAGGGGTCATTGGGTGGGGAGTGGGCGGAGAGGCCCCTTTCACACTAACATGGAGAAATTAAGGGCTGAATCCTAACACAACTGAAAACCTGGCGTTAGCACACATTTGCAAGAGAGAGAAACTATTTCAATGACAGCAATGTACAGCATAGGCAGGGAGCCCAAGAAAGGTGATAGTAGTGCTCCATTTGCAGCAACAGCATAGTGCCCAGGTAGGAAAGGCCACTATGTTGATGGTGCAAATGGGTCATAGGGGCTGCAGGCGGGACATACAGTGGGGGTTACTGGGGCACAGGGTGGACTAGGCGGTTGCTGAGGTGGCACATAGGAAAGCAGAAAAAGGAAACCAGCAAGACAGCAACAGACCAGGGTCAGACATTCCCATGAGTCTGAACATAAGAACATAAGATATGCCATACTGGGTCAGACCAAGGTCCATCAAGCCCAGTATTCTGTTTCCAACAGTGGCCAATCTAGGTCATATGTACCTAGCAGTTTCCCCAAGAGACACAATTTCAACACTGCTTGTACTGGGTCAAGCATTGATATCTTCGGTCACTTCTTAATAATGGTTTATGGACCTTTCCTCCAGGAACTTGTCCAAACCTTTTTTAAACCCAGCTACACTAACAGCCTTTACTACATCCTCCGGTAACAAATTCCAGAGTTTGATTACACGTTGAGTGAAAAAATATTTTCTTTTATTAGTCTTAAATAGTTTACCCTGTAGCTTCATTTCATGTCCCCTAGTCTTTCTATATTCTGATAACGTAAACAATCGATCTACGTTTACCCGTTCCACTCCATTCATTAATTTATAGACTTCTATCATATCTCCCCTCAGCCGTCTCTTTTCCAGGTTAAAGAGCCCTAACCTTTTTAGCCTTTCTTCATAGGAGTATCCTTCCATACCCTTTACCATTTTGGTGGCTCTTCTCTGTACCTTTTCTAAAATCGCTATATCCTTTTTAAGATACGGCGACCATAATTGCACACAATATTCAAGGTGCGGTCTCATCATAGAATGATATAGAGGCATTATAATATCTTTTGTTTTATTTTCCATTCCTTTCCTTATCATACCCAGCATTCTATTTGCTCTCTTGGCCGCCGCTGCACACTGGGCCGAGGGTTTTAACATGGTATCCACAATGACGCCTAAATCTTTTTCCTGGGTGGTGGTTCCTAATGTGGAACCTTGCATCGTGTAACCATAGTTTGGGTTGTTCTTCCCTAGGTGCATAACCTTGCACTTGTCCACATTAAATTTCATCTGCCATTTTGATGCACAGTCTTCCAATTTATCAAGATCCTCTTGCAATTTTTCACAATTGTCTTGGGTTTTAACAACTTTAAATAGTTTTGTGTCATCTGCAAATTTGATAACCTCACTCGTTATTCCACTTTCCAGGTCATTTATGAATATGTCAAAAAGCAGCGGACCCAGCACAGATCCCTGGGGTACACCACTATTCACCTTTCTCCATTGGGAAAATTGGCCATTTAGCCCTACCCTCTGCTTTCTATCTTTTAACCAGTTCCTGATCCACAATAGTACATTGCCTCCTATCCCATGACTCTTTAGTTTTGCCAAAAGTCTCTGATGAGGGACCTTGTCAAAGGCTTTCTGAAAGTCCAGATACACAATATCAACCGACTCAACTTTGTCCACCTGTTTATTCACTCCTTCAAAAAAACATGACAGATTAGTAAGACAAGATCTTCCTTGTCTAAAGCCATGTTGGCTGTCTCCCATTAGGTTGTGACTATCTACATGCTGAGTAATTTTATTCTTTATGATGGTTTCTACCATTTTTCCTGGTACTGACGTCAGGCTCACCGGTCTGTAGTTTCCCGGATCACCCCCTGGAACCCTTTTTAAAAATTGGTGTTACATTGGCGATCCTCCAATCTTCAGGTATTAGAGATGATTTTAATGATAGTTCACAGATTACTGATAGCAGGTCTTCAATCTCATATTTCAGTTCTTTTAACACCCTTGGATGTATACCATCCGGCCCAGGTGATTTGCTACTCTTCAGTTTATCTAATAGTTGTAAGACATCTTTCCGATGTATCGATATTTCCTTCAATTCATCCGCACCTTTAAATACCACGTCAGTCATGGGTAACATCCCTACATCTTCCTCAGTAAAGACCGAAACAAAGAATTCATTCATTCTCTCCGCTATCGCCTTGTCGCCTCTTAGTGCTCCTTTAACCCCTTTATCATCTAATGGACCAACTGACTCTCTCACAGGTTTTTTGATACGAATGTACTTGAAAAGGTCTTTATTTCGCGTTTTTGCTTCCGCAGCAAGCTTCTTCTCAAATTCTCTCTTTGCCTGCCTTATCAATGCCTTGCATTTGACTTGCCAGTGCTTGTGCTGTTTCCAGGTTTCGTCGTTTGGCCCACAGTGTCCCATCCAGGAGACATTATCCAGCAGGTATCCCAAGGGGCACATAACATTGACAGGCGGTGCCGGGGGAAGCGTGGACTTCAATGTAGGCACCCTTACCCCAGAACCCACACCTTAGTCAGCCACCTACCTGCCCCCTGGATGGCCTGGGATGGCGCACCACCGGCACCAACTGCATATGGTCATGGTGGCATGGCAGAGGTGGTGGGTGATTGTGCTGGAAGGAGCAGTGGCACCCACCTGCAGTGGACCTAGGCCATGCCCTGTACCAGTACATGGTGTGTAGTGCAACAGAAGAGGTCTGGCCGAGGAACATAAGGGTAGCCCCAGGGACAACTATGTTGCTGTGGCAACAGTGTGGTGCAGTACACCCAGCTAGCATGTCTAAGAGCAGAGGATCAGAGGTTCAGGTCCCATCTGTGGATCCTGAAGAGCATCTCCCCATAGTTTTAGCCCACAGTGCAGCCACAACAACAACATGGGCAAACCCCAACGCAGTGGTGCACAGGGATATGGACACCCACTCACAAGGGCTCCATTATCCAAAGTTTTCATGGAGTGTCAGGCTGTTAGCCCCAGCACAGAGCTGCAGTTATCACCAGAGCACTACTACTACCCCCTGCACAGATTATCATTGTCGGCACTGTGATCAGGACCAGTGCGGCGTGTAGGGTTGTCAACCACCTCCATCTCTGCACAATGCTGAGATAGATGTGGGAGTGTGCATATGTCTCTCCATTGTTTTGTGTCTGCCAACACCTCACTGAGCCCACATTGCTCACACTGCTTCCAGCGTTAGCCTGCAAATGTGCATAATGAAGAGCAAGGTATTGTGGGTATGGCCCCGACAGGGCGGATTGGCCAGGATGCATCTGCACAAGGTGGAGGGCAATGGCTGAGACACTGTAGTGCTCGACCACCACCTGCATGGACAGGGTGGCCACAGCATGTCACGTTGGGGGGGGGTGTCACTCTCACTGTGGACCGAGCAGTGACCATGCCATGTCTATGTTCCCACATAGTGCCACATATTATTTGTTTCCAGTGCTACCTGTGTGTTCTAAGTTCTGGGGCCCAATCATAGGGATACCTGCTTGGTGTCTGCTGTGTATCCCATCTCTGGGTGCACAGGGTTTCTATGTGAGCTTACACTATGGACTGGTTAGTGGGCTGTCTGCACTTCACCTGCACATGGGGGGAACACCTTGTAGGATGCTGCAGGTGCAGTCTGACTGTGCTGTGTGTTCATGAATGGCAGATGGTGGTGTTAGGCAGTTGAGCCTTCCCCTGCCTACCCCAAGCATCATTGCTGGTCTGCAATGGTCACAGGTATGGCACTGGCCCTGGAGGGCTGTCATCCGCCAGCAGGACTGTGGTTGCTGGTACTACAGCTATTCTGAAGGGTGCAGGCACCTGTCCCACCACACCCTCATCTACAAAAGGGGTGATTGAGGCCCCTTGGGGTATATGGTGCATACCACTTAGATCGATAGTGGCAGTGCTACATAGCCCTCATGCGAGTCTAGACACCCCACTGCCCTGATAACAGGTACCCATGGAAGCCAGACCCTAACACCGGGCACGCACTAATCTGGGTGGTGTCTGGTCCCCCAGGTCCATATATGACAGCAGAACACAGCTGGAACAGATGTACCTTCAGCTGCATTACTGGGGACACCTGTCACACACTGGCAGGGCTGGGGATGTGCAGCAGGACCTATCTCTAGTACCACATGTACTGTGGACCTAGTGCTGGGCACCCATCCTATCCCTCAGGCTGCACATGGAACCTGCACAATGGCATGGTCTGTAGCTACTCTGTGCTAGTATCACGCACTGTCAGTCCATCTTACCACGCTGCAGTACCAGAGAGTTGCAGACCCCATTTGGTGGTCAGCTGTAGGCCACTGTTCTGCATGTGCAATGCATCATGGGTGCTGGTGGGATTACACTATCCTGGCACACAGAGCAGACGGTTTGTGCGGTGACCTGCAGTCCTTCTGTACCCAGCCATTGCTATGCAACAGGCTATAGAGGCATAGCCTACTGGTTAGTACACTGACATTCTAGGTGGAGGTCATGGGTTCAATTCCTCATTGTTCCCTTCTGTCCAAGTCAGATATTTTGCTTGCCTGTGACAGTCATATCTTTGCAGATCCATGCTGCCAGCCCATAGTGCCCTCACCACAGTTGCCAGCAATCCTTATAAGGTGTTATAAGGCTCCTAATTAGGCACAGTACAAAGCACATTACAAGGCACCTTATTGGGCACAGTACAAGGCACGTTATAAGGCACATTACAAGGCACCTTATTAGGCACAGTACAAGGCACGTTATAAGGCACGTTACAAGGCACCTTATTAGGCACAGTACAAGGTAGGTTAAGGCACAGGCCTTGTACTGTGCCTTATAACGTGCCTTATAACGCACCTTATAACGCACGTTACCTGACATGCTTGCCGTAATGATGCCCCGCCCACGCTTTTATATGGGCATCTGCAGCTTTACCGTGGAACCTAATGCACATGACATTACTACAGTTTAGTAAACATACCTCAAAGCTTCTAGATGAAATAAATGACTGTTTCTTAGAGCAACTGGTTCATGAATTGACCAGAGGGAAAGCCATTTTGGACAAGTCCTTAGTGGAACACAAGATCTGGTGCAAGAGATAAGGGTGTTGGCATCATTTGGCAATAGTGATCATAGCATGATTGTGTTTGATTTAATAAATGTATTTATTTATTTAATGGTATTTATATACCGCCTTATCATTCAATCAAAGCGGTTTCCACGGCAAACAATCAAGGGGGCAAATGTTTTCATGCAGTGTACAGAGTGGTGTGTATGTGTTGGCGGGGATGTGATTAGATTTGGTTTATCTACATAGTGCGCTATTATACATCATGAGCTATTATACAGTCTTATATACAGTCTTGGGGCGGAGGGGGGTTGATGATCTGACTTGTATGCTGGTTCAGGGGGTATGTCCATAGTAATCGATGAACAGGGTTGTCTTCAGCTGTTTTCGGAAGTCCTTGATTTCTGTGGTTAGTCTCAGATCATCTGGGAGGGAGTGCCATATGGATGGAGCAGCCAGGGAGATTGCTCGTTGTGAGGTGTCTTTGCGGGTCTTGGTGAAGTCTTTTGGGGTGTTAACACTATTGGAGGTGCCTCTTCTTCTTGGCCGTGTGCTTGTGTCGGGTTGTATGAGTGTGTGTAGGCTTATGGTGGAGGAGTGTTGTTTGATCTTGAATATGTTTATGATAGTCTTGTATTTGATGCGTGAGATGATTGGGAGCCAGTGCAGTTCTTTCAGTATGGGTGTGATGTGATCGTGTCTTGTAGTACTGGCTATTATGCGGGCAGCTGTGTTTTGGGCCAGTTGTAGTGATCTGAGGGTCTGCTTTGGTAGCCCGGTGAATATTGGATTGCAGAAGTCTAGTAGAAGGGTTATCAGCACCTGGCAAACGGTGCGAAAGTGCTCTGGGTCGAGGAGGGGCTTGAGTCTTCTGATGAGTCGCATTCTTAGGTATGCACTTTTGGTTGCTCTGCCTATGTGTGCTTGGAGGTTAAGTTCTTTGTCCAGGATGACTCCGAGGTACTTAACGTCTGATTTTATGGGTATGAGTGCATCTCTTATCTTGATGTCGGGTGGGGGGATAAAGGCCGGGTTTTGCGTGATGATCAGTGCCTCCATCTTGCTGTAGTTGATTGATAGGTTGTTTTCCTGAAGCCAGTTTGCCATTTGGGTGAGGCGGTTTGTTATGTTGGTGTAGTCCAGGTTGTTGACTGAGATGGGTGTGTAGATCATGATGTCATCTGCGTAGATTGTATAATGTATGTGGTGCTCTTTCATGATGGCACATATTGGCTGGATGTATAGGTTGAATAGGAGATCTGAAAGGGACGATCCCTGTGGCACTCCTTGTTTGACTTTTATGGGTCGAGATGTGTTGTGTCCTACTTTGACCTGTATTTGTCTGTCGGTTAGGTATGAATGGAACCAATTCACGGTGGCACCGTGTAGACCGATGTTCTGTAGTCTATCCAATAGAGTCTTGTGGTTAACTGTGTCAAATGCAGATGAGATGTCAATGAATATCATGAGTATGCCTTTCTTGGTTTTGTCTATGATGCAGAGGACACTGTCGAAGAGGTATATCAGAAGAGTTTCTACCCCATGGTTGGGGCAGAACCCATGTTGATTGTTGTCCAGGGGAGCGTGGTTGTCTATGTGTTCTTGTAGTTGGTGTTGTACAGTTTTTTCGATTATTTTTGCTAAAAGTGGTATGCTATGGAGATGGGTCTGTATGCTGCTGGATTGTTCTTGTCAAGTGTGGATTTCTTCGGGATATGTCTTATTGTTGCGAGCTTCAATTGATTTGGCATGCACCCTTGGGTTAGGGAGGAGTGTACTATCTTGTGGATGGTTTGGATGAAGTTTGATTTGGTGGCCTTGATTCAGGGCACTGGGCAGGGATCCATGGGGCGGTGCTTGTCTTGATTGCTGAGATGATGTGGGAGAGTTGCTCCGAGGATGGGGTGTTGAATGTTCCCCAGGTGTTCAAGGGTGTGATAGTCTTTGGGGTTGGGCTGGGTCTTGTTTGTTCTGCTGAGTGGAACTTTTCTTGGATGTGGTCCGCAAATTTTTGTGGGTCCAGTTGCACTTTGTCTTCGGTATCCTAGTCTTTGGTGAGGGCTTTTACGATTTCAAATAGTTCTCTGGGTTTGTTGTTGGAGTTGCATATGAGGTTTGTATGGTGTTCCCTTTTTGTTTGGTTGATGCATTCGTTGTATTGTTTTTGCTTTGTTAGGTATAGTTCCTGGTTCTCGGGTGACTTGTTCTGTCTCCATCGCCGTTCTATTTTTCTGAGGCTCCTCTTTTCATTTCTTATAGTTTTAGAGTACCATGGTTTGTGTTGTAGTTTGTTGCAGCGAGGTGTCCTGTGTCTATATTCTGTTGCTCTGGCAGCGTTATATATGGTGGTGTTCCAGTTGGTGATTAGTGCATCTAGGTCATGTGTTTCATGGTTTAGGTTTTGTATTGTGTCCTGTAGGAACTGGTCTCTGTCGAAGCATTTAAATCTTCTTTGGGGGTGTTGTCCGGTTATTTGTTTAATATCTCCTCATTAGGTGTAATTTTTACTTCAATTAAGTGATGGTCAGACCCTGGTACTGGTGTGGTGATGGGTGTTGATATTAGGCCTCTTGAGGTTAGGTAGTTGGATGCAAAAATAAGGTCTGGTGAGGATCCATGTCTGTGTGTCGGGGTGGTGATTATTTGCGTGAATTGGAGTGAACTCATTGCTTGGAGAAAAGCTTCAGCATCTTTTTTGTTGGTGGACTTAAGGTTGAAGTCTCCTAGGAGTATTGTGGGTTTGTGGCTGGAGTTCACTGTGCAGACTGTCTCTAGAGTTGATGCTAGTTCTTCAGGTGGCGCATGGGGTGCTCTGTAGGTGAGACATATGGCCATATGTTTGTTCTCTATCGAGATGGTGTTAGCGTGTTGGGTGTCCATGTTACTTTTTGATTTGAATTTTAGGCTGTTCTTTGCTATTATGAGTGCCCCTCCTCCTTGCCTATGAGTGCGCGGGCAGTTGTATGCTGTGTATGCATCGGGCACTAATTGATTGAGTAGGACGTTGTCAGTGGGACTGAGCCACGTTTCTGTGATGCAGAGTATGTCGGGCTGATGGTCATCTATGTGGTCAACTAGGGTATAGATCTTGTTGCATATTGACCTGGCATTTATGAGCTCAATTGTTATTGGTCTTGGGGTGTTGTGTGTCTTGTGTGGTTCCTTTGTTTTGGCGTGTATGTTAGACTTGTGTTTTGCTTGTCTCTTTGTTGTAGGAGAACGTTGTGAGTCCCTGTGGGTATGCTGTTGGTCTATGTATGTCCATATAGTTGTTGGAGGCCATGGTGTGTATGAGTGGGGGTGGTGGTAGTGTGTGTGAGGTGGAATGAGTAGTGTGAGTATGAGGCCGAGGGGGAAGATCAGATTTGTGTGCATGTTTTTGTTCAGTTCTGTGGTTTGCAATTACGGTTGCTGCTCTTCTCTCCTGGCTGCTTGCTGGGTCTTTTTGCTTCTTTTGTGTGCTTTTTGGTGAGGCTGTCTCTTTTTTTGCTCTTTACGCCTTTGTGCCATGCCTAAGGGCCATGCCAAAGGGCCCTCTGGCGAGGCCCTCAGGTGCAGGCCCGCCAGGCGCAGGCACGCTGGCTGGCGCTGGCATTTTCAAGCCGGCTTGGCTCCGCCTCCCACTGCCACGATTGGGCAGGAGCCTCCGAGCAGGAGACAAAGGCTTCCCTCCTGTTCGGGCGCTCTACCCCCGATCGGGGGAGCTGCTGGACTGCTGGCTGCTCTGCTCCGTTGGAGCCGGCCTTTTCAAGGATGGAGGAAGGACGCTAAGGAAATCGACAGTTCTAACTTTTAATTTTCAAAAGGAAGACTATGATAAAATGAGGAAAATAGTTAAGAAAAAACTGAAAGGAGCAGGTGCAAAGGTTAAAAATTTACATCAAGCATGGGTGTTTTTTAAAAGTACTATCTTGGAAGCTCAGACCAGCTGTATTCCATGCTTTAAGAAAAGAGGAAGGAAGTCCAAAAAACTGCCAGCATGGTTTAAAGATGAGATCAGGGTGGCCGTTGAGGCCAAAAAAGTATCTTTCAGGAAAATGGAAAAAGGAGCCAAATGATGAAAACTGAAAACAACATAAGCACTGGCAAGTAAGATGAAAGGCATTGCTAAGACAGACAAAAAGAGCATTTGAAAATAAGCTTGCTGTGGAAGCAAAAATGCATAATAAAGACTTTTCAAGTAAATTCATAACAAAAAACCTGTGAGAGAGTCAGTTTGACTATTAGATGATAGAGGGGTAAAAGCGGATCTAAGAGGGGACAAGGCCATAGCGGAGAGACTGAATGAATTATTTGCTTCAGTCTTTACTGAGGAAGATGTAGGGATTTTACCCATGACTGAAATGGTATTTAAAGGTGTTGCCGCAGAAGAATTGAAAGAAATATCAATACACCAGGACAATGCATTACAACTATTTGATAAACTGAACAGCAGCAAATTACCTGGATCGGATGGTATACATCCAAGGATGTTAAAAGAATTCAAATATGAGATTGCAGACTTACTATTACTAATCTGTGAACTATCATTAAAATAATCTGTAATACCTGAAGTTTGGAGGATGGCCAATGTAACGCCAATTTTTAAAAAGGATTCCAGTGGTGATCCCTACAGATCAGTGAGCCTGACATCAGTATCAGGAAAAATGGTAGAAACCATTATAAAGAACAGAATTACTGAACATGTAGATAGTCATGTTGGAAACAGGATACTGGGCTTGATGGACCTTGGTCTGACCCAATATGGCATATCTTATGTTCTAATGTTAATATCAAGAGGAGGAGTTATCTTGTTACTGGAACAAAATATATTTTCACTGATACAAAAAAGAACCCCACAAAAAGGGAGAAAAACAATGGACCTGATAGTCCTATGGTGCATAGCCATCAATGCCGACCTTTAACCCCGGATATTCAATGCCAGATTCATATACAGCCCCGGCACTAAATATCTGGGCTTACAGCTCATCCTCCACAGCCTCAGAAGCTAACTAGTAGCTATGAGTAAAGCTAAGACAGCTTTTTCTGCACCTAGCTTTACCCATGTGTTCCTGAGTAGCAGTGCAATATCTCTGCTACCTGATTAGCGACTGTCGCTACCCACAACACGCCCTGGAACGCTCATGACACAAAGCAATGATAAGCAGTTAGCATCAGGGTGTGTAGCAGCATTAGCAGGGGATAATCAGTGGCACTAATCATGTTAGTGCAGTTGAATATCCTGTTAAGATGTATTTACATGGTTTACAGATCTGTGAACTGTGTAAATGCCTTTGAATATTGGGCATGTTGGGCAAGGAAAAACTGGGACGATAACAAGGCACAAGCCCTCATTTACCTGCAAAGAAGTTCTTCAGTTGCAAGGGCTCTACAAAAACATAGTGTACTCCTTGGTAAACAATTAAAACTTGGCAAGGAAAACGGAGAAAATATATCCCTCCAACAGTTAACATCCACAGCTTAAGCCGAAGGAATGCTCTCCCCCATGCTTGGATAAATCTACAGACATCTGGAAAAAGTGTAATCATTTGACTGCAAAACAAGTTGGGCCCAATATTTGAAAGGCATTTACACAGTTTTCAGCCCAGTAAACTGTGCAAATTCCTTAAACTGGAATATTCAATGGAATTTATACTGTTAGCGCTGTTGAATATCCCCTTCTAACTATGCACCCCAGTTAGCATTGGGGCGTGTCAGGACCATTCCAGGGAGAAATAGAAGCAGTGATAAGCGATAACTGGGCAGCAGTGATATTGCGTGCTGCCCAGTTAGCGATTTGCGCCAAAAAGGTAGGTGAGGGTTTTTGCCGAGGAAAACCCTCCGCTATCTTTTGGCGCAGGAGCTAGCTTGCCTGTACATAATGCGACGCCAACCGGCTGGGCCAAGAGGCTGACAGCTGATAGGCGGCCTTACTGTCCTTTAGAATAAAAGTTCTTTACTCTGTAGGAATGAATTGTAGTTGAGGCAGGTGGTAAGGCTTTGCAAGATTTTTATTATTTATACAATGGGGATTTTCAAAGGCACGTGGAGGTTCAAAACACAACAAATGCACTAGGATAACTTCTCCAAATGAAAGGATGAACACAGGAAACACCAGGAGAAATGAAAAACAAAACTTTTCTTCTCTGCTGTTCTCTGCACTGCTCCGTGTGGTCACACACTATACTACAGCAGAACTAAACACAGCTGGTTTCACTTTCACCAAACAACGTCTTCCCAAACTCCGTTACTCTCAACAATGAATACAGCACAGCACTGCTTTCTTCTGAGTCACAGGTAAAAGCTACCTTATTAAAAGGCTTTTAAAACTCTCTCCTGTTTCACTTTCTTACTGTGGTATTCTTGTGAGTTAAACAACAGTCCATTGGTATAGGAAAATCATCACATTCAGGCACAGTGGTTTCTATCTGCATTTCCTCAATGCCATTAGAATTACCAAAGTCTTTCTCATATGTGGGGACTTCTTTTAGCTTCTCTCTCTTTAGAAACTGGTGGAAGTGATCCCACAGCAAGTCAGCCTTTTCAGGTGTTCTCCATGGACCAGCAGGATTGCATCAGCCACACTTGGTGACGTCCTCCGGGTGGAGCCATGCATACGGAAGTGCTCTCTAGAGCTCAGAAAGGAGGGCCTTTCTGAGCCCACCTAGGTAGCCCATCCCACCGGTCCACCCCCTAGTCTGGTCAGTTTTTGTTCTTCCGCCTTGCCAGCAAGACGGACCCTGCTCTCTCGCTTCATTTTTTTTTAATTTCTTTGTTTTGCGTTTTTACAACTATGCCCAAGCATCTTTCAAAGAAATGCCCCTATTGTGGCAACAAGAACAAGACTTCACATGGATGCACTTACTGTGGGGCAATGAAGAAAGGACACCAAGTTCTTAACAAAACTATCCTCTGCCCTCTCTTTGAATGCCGCTGATGCACATGGAGAGGTTGTTCCAGAGGTTCTAAAATACCTCGCCACTCCGAAACCTGCTTTCGCACTCCCAGTGCATCAGAGACTGCTGGAAAATCACTCGAAACTGTGGCAGACACCAGCGTCTGGTCGTCCGTTTCCAAGGTGGCTTGACTTCAAGTATCAAGTGAGGCCTATGCCTGGCTTTTCTCAGACCCAGCTGCCACACAACTCCATCGTCGTCTTTTCAGTGCTCAAACGCACCAAGTCCTCACGTACCCACGCCAATAGCCCTCCGGGCCGAGACAACAAACTCTTGAATGACATCGGGAAGAAGGTCTTCCAAGGTGCTATGCTTAGTGCTAAGATTGCAGCACACCAATTTCAGCAAGTTCTCTTCCTGGACACCTGCATGGCAACCTTGAAGTCGACCGCTGCATCCCTCCCCAAGGAGTCTCAGAATCAGCTCACCAGCACACTTGCCGATATGTCGGAGTGCAGCAAACACCTGGCCAGCGCAAACTTTGACTCTTTCGACACAGCCTCTCGTACCGCCGGTACGGCTATCTCTGGGAGATGATGGGCATGGCTTAGAGCCTCCGGCCTTCGAGATGACACCCATGACAGCATTGCTAACGCCCCCTGCACGGGGGAATCACTCTTTGGGGACAAGGTTAAAGACACTGTCAACGACATGAAAGAACACTGCACTACCTTACAAACCCTGGTGGAGGACGGCTATGAGCACCGCAGCGGAGCCCATAAGAACAGTTTCCAGAGGAAATCTTACTACTCCTCCAACAAAAAGTACCCCTCCAGCAGGAAATGGCAGTATAACAAATACAGGAACAACTCCTACAGCGGTCCCCCTCACCAGCGTAACTCTCAGCGTGACCGCAGAAGAAGCAGAAGAAGAACAATCCACCCCCTGCGAAGAGTGGACCATCCTTTTGACGCCTACTCTCCGGCGCCCACCCCGACCGGGGGTCGCCTGACCTACTTTTTTTAAACAAGTGGAAAGACATCTCCTCCGACTCCTGGGTTCTCGAGATCATCCGAGAGGGTTACCGGATGCGTTTCAGCTCAACCCCTCGCCAAAACACCCAACCCATCAGCAAAACCCCACCGCACCTGTGCCGAGCCATGGCCGAGGAGCTGATACACTTGCTGTCCTCCGATGCTATAGAGCAAGTACCATCGGACGAGATAAACTCTGGCTTCTACTCCAGGTACTTCCTCGTTCCCAAAAGGACAGGCGGAGTCCGCCCCATCCTCGACCTCTGCAAACTCAACAAGTTCATCATCAAAGAGAAGTTCAGGATGTATTCTCTCAACTGCATCCTGCCCTTGATTCAACCCGGCGACTGGATGGCGTCCTGGACCTGCAGGATGCCTACACCCACATCCGCATCTACAAGTCACACAGACAGTATCTTTGTTTTCATGTATTGGGCCAGCGCTTCCAGTACAAAGTCCTCCCTTTCGGTCTATTGCCGGCCTCACGGGTGTTCATGAAATGCGTGGCAGTTCCCGCATCGCATCTACGCAAACGGAACGTTTCCATTTTTCCCTACCTCGATGACTGGCTCATCACAGCCCCCTCAGCAATGGAACTTCAGGAAGCTCTAAGGACTACTGAGTCCCTGATCTCCTCCCTGGGGTTTGTCATCAATTACAACAAGTCCCAGCGCACCCCCTCTCAGAGGCTGGAATTCATTGGAGCCGAGATCGATACCACACTCTCGAAGGCATACCTTCCCAAACGCAGGTTGCTCAACCTGACCTCGCTCACGACCAGATTGGCCTCGGCGGAATCCTCTTCAGCGAGATCCATCCTACGCCTTCTAGGCCAGATGTCCGCTACCACGTCCGTGGTCCACATCGCCAGGTTACAGATGCGGCCGCTGCAGTGGCATCTACGTACGCACTGGAACCAGCACTCGCAGCCTCTCTCCACCCGCATCCCTATGACCTCCAAGATCAAGACTCATCTGCTCTGGTGGACTGCACCAGAGAACCTTTCGGGGGGAAGGACATGCACCCACCCGAGCACCAAGTCACCCTGACCACGGACACCTCCAACTTGGGCTGGGGTGCCCACATTCTGAAGTTCAGCACACAAGGGGCATGGTCACCGCAGGAGTGACTCCTGCACATTAACCTCCTAGAGCTAAGGGCCATCAAGTACGCTCTCAAAGCCTTCCTAACGCATCTGCAGAAGAAATCCGTACTCATCCAGATGGACAATCAAGTGGCCATGTTCTACATCAACAAGCAAGGGGGCATGGCATCTCGGCCCCTCTGCAAGGAAGCCCTGCAGATCTGGTCCCTTGCCCTGACTCACGGGTGCAACATCCAAGCCTCCTATCTGCCGGGCGACCAGAACACCTTAGCCGACAAGCTCAGCAGGCAACTGCAACCTTACGAATGGACACTGCTCCCGGAGGTCACCGACAGCCTCTTCCATCAGTGGGGGCGCCCGAACATCGACCTGTTTGCCACGGAACAGAACGCAAAATGCCCCCTGTTTTGCTCCAGGCACCCTTCCAGCAAGAGACTGGCGGCGGATGCATTCGACGTGTGCTGGGGGGAGTGGTCTCTCGTGTACGCCTTTCCCCCGACCCCCCCTCATCCCGGTGACACTCCAGCGGTTGGTCCGCAACAAGGCTCGCGCCATCCTAGTGGTCCCCTTTTGGCCCCGACAGATGTGGTTCGCACTGCTCCAACGCCTTGCGCAAGGGAAACCGAAGCGCCTGCCACTCCGGCCGGACCTACTCACGCAGGACAGAGGCAAAACGAGGCACCCCGACCTCAAAGCCCTGGCTCTCACTGCCTGGAGGTTGAGCGGATGAGCCTTTCTACACTCCAGCTATCATCTGAGGTGCAAGACGTGGTCCTAGCAGCCAGGCGCCCCTCTACCAGGAAATATTATGGCCTCAAATGGAAGAGATTCAGCATCTGGTGCACTGCGCAAGGGCTGGAGCCCACCACGTGTCCTCTTCCCAGTGTCCTGAAGTACCTTGCTTCTCTGTCTAACCTTGGCCTTAAGACTCAGTCCATCAGAGTGCACCTTTCGGCAATTGCAGCGTTTCACGCCCAGCCTGAAGGGGCAACTTCCATTGCAGCACTACCTTTGACAAACCGCTTCATGAAGGGACTGGCTAATTTGAAACCCCCAATCAGGCAACCCATTCCATCATGAGACCTCAACACTGTCCTTTGCCGCCTGACCGAGGACCCCTTCGAGCCACTACAGTCGGCGGAGATGAAGTTCGTCTCCTGGAAAACCCTGTTTCTGGTTGCCATAACGTCCGCCAGGAGAATCAGCGAGCTGCAGGCACTAGTGTCCCATCCCCCTTATACACAGCTACACCAGGATAGAGCATCCTTACGAACCAACCCGAAGTTCGTGCCCAAGGTGGCATCTGCCTTCCACGTCAAACAGTCCATTGAACTCCCTTCTTTCTTCCCAGAACCCCATGTCTCCGAAGAAGAAAGTCGCCTACACACGCTGGACTGTCTCCGGGCCCTTCGGATCTATCTGCTGCGAACTCAACCCATTCGCAAAGGCGAACAGCTATTCGTATCCTTCGACCCTAGCCGGCCGGGCAGGCCGGTCAACAAGAGAACCCTCTCTCACTGGGTCGCCTCCTGCGTCTCCCACTGCCTAGACCCCACAGGCACACAGAATTTGCCAAGAGTGGGCCCTCACAAGCTAAGAGCACTGGCAACCACAATTGCCAACCTTCGTTCTGTTCCTCTGACGGACGTCTGCAGAGCGGCCACCTGGTTCTCCCCGCACACGTTCCAGAAGCACTACTGCCTTGACCTCAGGGCCCAGGAAGACTGCGCCCTTGGGACTGCCATCCTTTCCACTGCAACAGATGGCAGACAGGCATTGGCCCAGTAGCCGCGCCGTCCGTACCTGCTCCTCCTGTAGCATGTCAGCACTGTTAATTGCACTGTTACAGGCACTGTTGTTAGTCTGCACTGTTAGTTGCACTGTTACTCAGCCACTGTTGTTCGTACGCTGTTAGCACTAGTTGCCCATTGCACAACTGCTGTTTGCACAACTGCACGATTTTGTATGCACCTTCACCTATTACGGCAATAAAGATGTTCATCCTATTGCGGCTCAGAGCCTCATTTAGTAACTAAGCTCCTCCTCCGCCTCAGCGTTCTCCACAGCTGGGGAGGCACCAAGTGTGGCTGACGCAATCCTGCTGGTCCATGGAGAAAATGAGGTTACTTACTTGTAACAGGAGTTCTCCGTGGACAGCAGGATAAGTCAGCCACACAATCCCACCCGCCTCCCCTGGAGGAGGTCAGCCTGCCGTATCCGCTCCCTGTCCAGGAACTAGCTAGCTAGGAACACACTGACCGGACTAGGGGGCGGACCGGTGGGATGGGCTACCTAGTTGGGCTCAGAAAGGCCCTCCTTTCTGAGCTCTAGAGAGCACTTCCGTATGCATGGCTCCGCCCGGAGGACGTCACCAAGTGTGGCTGACTTATCCTGCTGTCCACGGAGAACTCCTGTTACAGGTAAGTAACCTCGTTTTTTTGTATTAGGGGTTTGAATCCTCTCACTAGAGAATAGTCTCTGCAGTGCCCCTAATTTAGAAGCTTCACAAACGTCAGAGTTATCTGGTCTGGAGTTTGCAGCAGGTACTAGGCTTTCAATCCAACGTTTCACAGTAGAGGGGGAGGGTTCCAGCTCCTGCTCAATAAAACTAGCCTTTATCTCTTTTGCCAATTTATCAGATATAAATTGGTCCGTTTTACCTTGAGGCTGTTTCTCTGTGTCAGCACTGGTGCTCTTTCCACCACTCCAATCCTCCCAGCTGTAGCAATTGTTTGACTGGCCTGCCCAGCTTCTCCAATTGTCTGTGCTTTTATTATTTATTATTATTATTTTATTACAGTTGCTTATATACCGCACTATTCGGCATCAGCGCGGTTTACAGTATAACAAAGTGACCAAATACACACATTCTGTTTGGTTTTACATCGAACAGGAATATAAACTTGTATAACAGGGGTTGAACTATATACAAGAACTATTTACATGAAATATGCTATATACATGAAGTAAAATTCCTATAACCTGAATTACCTTTGAATGCTGGCTTTGTCTGAGTGCGTGCCTTTCCCTTGGCACCTTCTCTCACACAGGCTGTTCTGCCTGGACTCTCTGGTCTCAGTCTCTGGTCTTGGCTTTCTCTTGCCTTCCACCCGGCTCCCTGGATATTTTCCTGACCAACTTCTTTGTAGGTTCTCCAATCGGGTCTCTCTTCGGGTATCCAATCGGGTCTCTCTTCGGGTCTCCCATCGGGTCTCTCTTCGGGTCTCCAATCGGGTCTGCCTTCCTTCCCTCTCCACGTGGTTTTTAACCCTGGCTTCCTGCTTCCTTGTGACCAATCAGGAAGGGGGTTAGTCTCCACCCTTGCATTAGGGCGTGGTTTGCTTTCTACAGGGAACTACCTTTTTCTCTGACGTAGGCTGAGTTTTCCTTGTAGCTGTGCATTGTCATCCATTTCCATGGGGATTTCTGGATTCTCTTCTGTGTCCATGCTTTCCACCAGGCTTTCGCCATCACAGATCCTCCCCCCCCCTAAGATATCACGGGCTGGCTTTGTAACGTCCGCACAGCTCGTGATCCGACTGAGGGCATCAGCATTTTGGTGGAGTCATCCTGCTCTGTGCTCCACGTGGAACTCAAATGGCTGGAGCGCCATATACCAGCACGTCAAAAGCGCATTGTGGTTGCGCATCTGGCTGAGCCAGTTTAGTGGGGCATGGTCTGTGATGAGCGTGAATCTTCGGCCTGTCAGATAGAAACGTAAGGTATCCACGGCCCATTTTATGGCCAAACACTCTCGCTCAATTGTAGAGTACTTAGTTTCCGCCGGTGATAGCTTGCGGCTAAGAAACATGACTGGGTGTTCCACCCCATCATGTTTCTGCGAAAGGACTGTGCCAAGGCCGGTTTCAGACGCGTCTGTCTGAACTATGAAGTGTTGACTAAAATCCACGCCACGCAACACTGGGCCCACACACAATTTCTCCTTCAACAGAGAAAAGGCTCCCTCAGCTTCCTCCGTCCATTGCAGCTTGTTGGGTGCGTTCTTCTTTAACATATTTGTCAACACCGCGCTCCTTTCCGCAAAATTCGGTATAAACCTTCGGTAATAACTGACTAACCCCAGGAAGCTGCGCAACTGTTTCTTGATAGCTGGCTTGGGGAAAGTCTTAACACTTTCGATCTTATTGGTCAATGGCTTCACTAGGCCCCGGCCCACTATATGGCCTAGGTATTTGACCTCCTGGCCACCGAACACACACTTGTCTGGATTCAAGGTGAGTCCTGCTTCTCTCATCGCCTGCAGGACTGCTGCCACTCTCGGTAAGTGCTGGTTCCAGGTATCACTATGGATTATTACATCATCCATATAAGCTACAGCGTAGGCCTGGTGAGGTCTCAACACCAGGTCCATGAGCCTCTGGCACGTAGCCACAGCCCCGTGCAACCCAAAAGGCATCCGCTTAAATTGGTACAGCCCCACATGCGTGCTGAAAGCGGTCTTCGGTCGGGCATCCTTTGTCAGTGGCACTTGCCAATATCCCTTAGACATATCGATCGTAGTCAGATATTTGGCCGGTCCCAGGCGATCCAAAAGTTCTTCTATGCGAGGCATAGGATAGGTGTCAAAGCGGCTGATCGAGTTAACCTTCCTGAAATCGATGCAGAACCTGAGTGTCCTGTCCAGTTTTGGCACAAGAACAATCGGACTGTTCCAGGGACTGTGGGACTCTTCGATCACCCCCATGCTTAGCATTTCCTGGACCTGGCGCACCACCTCTTGCTTTTTTGCCTCGGGGAGCCTGTACGGCCGTTGTCTTACCACTTCTCCCGGTGGTATCAGGATTTCATGGGCTACCAGGTTTGTTTTCCCTGGCACCGGGGTCAATACGTCTTGAAATCCAGCCAGCAGTTGAAACAAATCCTGTTTCTGGGCCCATGAAAGGCTATCCCCGAACCTCAATTTCGGATTCCCTTTACAATCTTCTAGCTGGGGTCCGAGGTCTTCCTCCATCTTTTCCTCCACTGCTGCCGACAATCCCTCCAGGCTAGTGCCTCCTGTAGAGCCAAAGCTTCCGGCACCCCGGGTCGTTGTGGATAGGTGGGGAACCTCTTCTAGAGGGGGAAAACCAACCCTCTCGCAGATTATCTGCGCTATACGGTCACCAGTAGAAATCCTGAAATCTTGATTTCCAAAATTATACATGAGCACCTTCACTGTTCCCCTGAAGTCTGGGTCGATAACTCCAGCTCCTATGTCGAGGAAATATTTCCAGGCAAGGCCAGAACGCAGGGCTATGCGTCCATAGCAACCCATGGGGAGTTCTAGTTGTAAAGCTGTGTCTACCAGTGCTTTTCCTTGCTTTGGCACAATCGTATCTTTGGCGCTATAGAGATCGTACCCAGCAGCGTTGGCAGTGGCTCTTTTTGGTGCGCGTGCTTTGGGGTTCATTTTAGCATATCTTAACACCCATTTTGGCTTCTCTGTAGACGCTTCATTCCGGGCACAGGTTTTACGCTCTTGTTTTCTAGGAGCTTCAAACAAAGGGCTAGGAATCATACTCATCTTCACCTTTGATTGTGCTAGGGCGTCTACTTGGGGCGTCCTAGAGGTAGCTGCCTCTTTTTTAAACAAGTCCTGTCCCAGGCCTTTGCTTAACTATGGCCAATCTTTCCCTAGTACCAATTCATGCGGTAGCCTAGGTACCACAGCTATTTGCATACGTCTACTCACGCCTAAGCCTTTCATTCTCAGACTATAAACTGGGTAGCTGGAGATACCTCCATGTATACAGCGGATTTTTACCTGAGTTATGGGCTGAATTGCTGTGTTCCCACTTTGGGCCTCAATTTTTCGCCATAGCGCTTTGGATAGCATGCTATGTTGAGCACCCGAATCCAAAAGCTCAGTGGTTGCAATCCCCTGTACTTCCACTGACAAGAAGAATTTTTCTTTCTCCCTAGGCTGATTCTCCGCTATCAATGCAGTTCTCTCAAAGCAATTACGTTGGATATGTCCTTCTTCCCCACATTTATAGCATTTCGTCTGAGAGACATAACCTTTTGATAATGGTTTATACATTTCTTTCACATTATCAGTATTCCTTTTCCTCCTTTCTAATACTCCTCCTACTGCCACCTGGGAGGTACTGTCGTGACTATGGGCACTTATTTCTGCCTCCATAAACCTCTCTGACAGCGCTACTGCCTCCTGTGGGATCTTGCAGTTCTGGAGTATGAGGAAGGTTTTTAATTGTTGGGGTACAGCATCCAGGTACTGTTCCAGTATAAGACTGTCAATTATTGATTCCACGGTCTTACCCTCTGGAATCAGCCATTTATTCAGCAAGGTTCGGACTCTATGATATAGGGCCTTTGGAGTCTCGCCTGCTTGCAATTTTACAGCCCTCAATTGGCGATGGTATACTAGAGGAGTGAGCCCCAACCTCTCTCTAATTGCCTTAGTGAGCTCACTGTAATCACTAGCAAGCATGGGTGGCATAGCCCGGTAGGCAGCGAGGGCCTCCCCCGTGAGGGATGCGGCCAGGCGTATGGCCCACTGTTCCTGCGGCCAACCACTAAGGTGTGCCACCCTCTTAAATACCTCAATAAAGTCATCTATATCGTCCCTTGGTGTAAGTTGTCCAATATTGAATGCCCCACCAGCCTGCAAGTCCAACTTCAGACTGGTTATGGCATACTGCATGGCAGAATCTGGGGATTGTTGGCACTAAATCAGTCATGTCTCCCAGTGCCTGACCCTCCTCCCTGATATGCAGATCAGCACACCAGATCCTCCCGTGCAACCCTCAAACCACACACACACACACACACACACACACACACACATACTCATACTCACTTGCTGTACCAAAAGACATAATTCTGGGAAACAGATGCTCAGCACCTACAGATGAAAGCTGGTGTACTGAAAAAGCATGGAGTGACAGAACTACATATCTGTTCCCCCCTCTCAATTAAATAAACCCCTGTCATAGATTCACTCACACTTCTAACATCAACTGTCCCATTTTACAGAACACAGGACTTGTCAAGGTCCCCCAGATTAGCTCATTTAGCACAAATAGCAACTAGCAACATAGACACCATATTTGTTATTTTTGGTTTCCAAAAATGGGGGAGTAGTGGCTCAGTGGTTGGTACAGGCTACCTCGGGCTAGAGGGCCAGGGGTTCAATTCCCACATAGGGGCTAGCAACCTTAAGCCAGAGGGACTGGGGTCTCCAATCCCATGGCCACTCCTCATCACCCTGGGCAAACCACTTAACCCTCCATTGCCTCAGGCACACCTAGATTGCAAGCTCTTCAGGGACAAGGGAATAAAGAGTGCCTGTTAGCATATATCCATAAACCACCTTGACCCAGCAAAAAGCAGTATATAAGCACAGCTGAATAAATAAAGTATTTATTTATTTAGACAGTTTTGTATACCACCTTATCCTTCAATCAAAGCGGTCACAACACAATTGGGGGATACATTTAACACAACACAATTACATTATTGGGGATACATTTAACACAATTATTATTGGGGGATACATTTAACACAACACAATTGGGGGATATGAGACACATACACTAATACAGGGAACATGGGCAATGGAAGGTTAAGTGGCTTGCCCAAGACCACAAGGAACATCTGTGGGACTAGAAACCCCATCCTTCCAGCCCAAGGTTGCTATCCTCTAGTGGGATTTGAACCCCTGACCTTCTGGCCTGAAGTACCTTGCCCCAACCACTAGGCTACTCCTCCCTGTAATAATTTAGGGGTAATTATTAATGCCCCTTAGTTTACAAGATTCTCTCACCCCTGATTTCTGTCCATTACACAAGCTGTGTTTTACCGACTGCAGTCACAACAGTTTGAAGCATACTTGTCACAACCTTTGTGGAGGGAGGAGTAGCCTAGTGGTTGGGGCAAGGTACTTCAGGCCGGAAGGTCGGGGGTTCAAATCCCACTAGAGGACAGCAACCTTGGGCCGGAAGGACTGGGGTTTCTAGTCCCACAGATGCTCCTTGTGGTCTTGGGCAAGCCACTTAACCCTCCATTGCCCATGTTCCCTGTAAGTATTAGTGTATGTGTCTCATATCCCCGTGTGTTAAATGTATCCCCCAATTGTGTTGTGACCGCTTTGATTGAAGGATAAGACGGTATACAAAACTGTCTAAATAAACCTTTATACAAGCACAGCAGAAATATTTATAAGTACAGGCCTTATTCCACATCTCCACAGGAATAACTGGGATGTCTGCGGGAATGTCAGACAATGTATACAGGCCTTTCCGGAATATGCTATACACATCTCCGTGACTGACCATGTCCCCATTCAGCCCCTCCCAGGCACACTCAGAGATCCCCGTACTAGTGCCATGGATGTGCACAGGCACAGGGTTTCGGAATACAGTCATAGATGTTTTCATGAGAAAAACGTCTCTTGCACGCATTCAAATGGCCTATTCGTGTTATGGAATGACCTCCATAGTCTAAACCACACCCACTCTTACAGAGGTTTTATTTACATCCATTATAATAGCTCAAGCAAATCCCCATTTTTAAGCATATTTTCTTTACTATACATGAAATTTCAAGTATTACTACTTCAAGTCAGATAAAAATGCAAGCAGAAAGCTTTTACTTTTTTTTTTTTTCTGAAGCTGCACCAGAAACAAAGGAGGTCTTTTACTAAAGAATGCTGGCTGTTAGCGTGTGTTCTGATGCACATTAAAGGAGTGCTTGGACACACGTTGACAGCTAGTATGGTGCCATGATAGTTACATTAGGAGAGCAAGTGGGTGAGTTTGCAGCAGTTAGATGGCATGGTGAGAACTGCACAGTTAGCGTGGAGCTGCAGCACAAGTTGCAACCCTTGTAATTAGTGTGTGTTCACCTAATACCACCATGTGGTGATTGCCAGGAATATGCTGAATATGCCCCTGGTAGTTAGCACACAGAGGTTGCAACTACCATGCATTGTTTTTTGCATTAAACATATGTTAGTTGCAAAATCCCAGCAAACTTTAGTAAAAAGAGCCTCAAAATGAAGCATGTCATAAATTTCTGAATTCTGCATCTGCACATGATGGTGAGGGTTTTTTTTTAATTTTTTTAATTTTATTTTATATTTATGCATTTTACAATGAAATACAGCATATAAATACACCCAAAAGAAAAAGAGAGTGATCTGGCAATTATAACACCATAAGAAACCACCAAACTCTTAAGGAAATATTACAAATAATAAAAGACCACTCTTCACTAACCCACAAATGAGGGGGGGATGGCAAAAAACAACAATTAAACACAATATGAAAGGAAATGCATCAGTAAGACTCAGACTAACAACATATTAACCATCAGAAGCATTTCCTGCCTCCATCACAGTAGCTCACCGGGCAGTTGGGATGGGTCAAAATATACTTTATACTTTGCATTAATACACTGTTGTCTGTGACAGTCAGCCTAGGAGATTCATGTTCTACCTGAGAGGCATGGAGTCAGCAGGTACAGCATGGGGACGGGCAGGACAGGAGCCATCTGTTACAAGAGTCTAATGTCCAGGAATATGGTGTATATGGGGATGTCCAAAACCATTCCCCATGTCCGAGGCATGGGGTGGCTGAATAGCGCCTGCACGAGCCCTGCAAAACATGTCTCTGGCCCCTTGGGCACATGCAGATCCGTGGATGCGGAATCAGGTGTAAAGAGTGCCCATATCTGATATAGACATGTCTTCAGGCTTAATGTGCATGTAATGCAATCACAGCATGATATGTGACTAGGGGAACCCCTGTCTACACTGTGGGCCTGCCCAAGACACTCCCTCGGACTGCCCACACCATCCCTCTGGAGAATGTTAAGGTGGTATGCCTCCTAACAACATTGAGATGCCTAAGAGGGCAGATCCATGTGAAAAGCAGTCCATACATGTAACTGCTGCTGTCATGATGTGGAAATACCCCCGAAGCAACCCCTCAAATCTATTTGCGAAGATGTGTGTTACCATCCATATATGACTACGTAACAAATAAATGGACAAAGAGTATGCACAGAGATTGAGGTGTGCCCCATAACCATGAATGTTGCCACCATAATCATGATACCAAGTAAATTATTCCCAGAGAGTAGGCCACTGAATATGTGTACCAACGACAGAGACAGGTATATGGAGGGTAGGTAATCCAAAAGCTACAGTAGATTCATCTGCCCCAGAATGAAAGGGGCCTAATATCTGTTGTTCCACAAGATAAGATATGTTAGTATCTAAAGCAAAGTGTTACTAGATGTAATGTCACCCAGGCCACCGTAGGAAAGGTATGAAATACATGGATGTCAACCATCAGCGGTGGAAGGACACCCATTGTTTCAAATCCCAGCCATGTTATGAAAGAACTATGCATTCCAAAGCTGTGATATAGATAAGTGGTACTGCTGGATAGATGTTCAAGGTGTGACTGCAGCAAAACAGATGTAGAGTGGCAGTATCTGGCTGCCATATGTACAGCCACGCAGTAAAATCTATCAGGAATGAACTCCACCCAGACACTATCCAGATTGTCTCATGGTGGTCAGACATATTTGCAAGTGAAATATATCTATTGTATGTGTCCCAAACACAACAATGCCCCTCTGTGTATATACCATGCTGGCCAGGGTGAATGAGAGCTGTATATGCAAAGAGCTAGCACAGGGTCTGGCCTGACGAAGCACATCCCTGACCAAACCCAACACTGTTGGCCCATGGAAATGCCAATGGCTAGAAGTATGGGAACAGATGCTGGACAAAGCACTAAAACACCCACATACTTGTCCACGAGGTTTCACACCTGCCAAACATGAGCGGAGTGTGATGCCAGCAATGCGGGCTATAGCTACTGGCAGCAATGCAAATCACATAGTGGATGTGTAGTGCACTGGAAACAGTACTACCCAGGAATCAGTCAGGGGTTCACAACCCACTACCATCCAATGTGGCAATGAAACATCCACAGCACCGCACTGTGCAGAATATGAGGCACATGTGTCTGTCCACCAGAGTGGACCACATGCAGCAACCACACCATGCTAGTCAGAACAGGCCCAGGGAAACATCTGTATGGCATAGCCAAGGACAAGCAAATGTATTCAGGATAGCCACCACTGGCCAGTAAGCAAGACAGGAGGCCATTAATGGGTTACAGTGCCACCAGTGTCCCAAAGCCTGTGGGACTCCCAGGGCACACATACCCTGAGCAGAGGCAACAGCCCCAGCACCCTAGCAAGATTAGTTGTGGATGGTGCATCAGGGCAAGCACCTAATTTTATGCCAGTGGATGTGTGTACAAGCAGATCCAGATGGGAAGAGGGTGTGACAAATGTAGCAATGGTCACAGCAGCGACAGATGCCCCATGCATGCAGTGATGCTGGCAAATGCCCCCAGGAGTGACCACCAGAGGTGGTACAGATGAGCAATGGCCAGCAGATCGATGCCACACACATCAGAAACCAGAGCTGGACAGTGTGTGGCCGGTACGGACATATAAATGTGTGAGTCCCGCAACAATATATGAATATATGTGTCCATTCCCCGCAGAATGGTGTGTCCCCTGCACCCACCCAAGGCCAGAACTGTGAGGCAGTGCTATCCTGTGGACCCTCCCACTCCCCAACTACCCATGCCCATCCACATGCCACAATGTCACATAGACAGCCCTGGAACGTGACTGACACCCACTCCACACACTCCTGCCCAAACCCACACCTCCTGTGCACCCCCATGGGCCCAAACCCCACCCACCAATCATGCCCCCAACCCTGATGCTACACAACCTCCCTGCAGGCCTTCCCCATGCCTGTCCCTTACCCTTCCTGAGGGCACATACACATGCGCCTCAGTCACCTCAATCATAGGTATGCACGGTGGTGAGTCTTCAGACCCAGAGATGGCACAGCTTGTTCTGCCTTGCTCCACACTAACCTTATGGAATGGGGGAAACACCATATCCACACTCTGCTCTTCTTGTTCTTACACTACTGTGGTTGCTGGAGGGGGGGGGGGTGCAGGCACACACACAGGGTGTTCCAGCATGTTCCTGCTCTGCAGGGGGTGTGGCAGTGTGGGCCAAGACTATGTGTTGTAGGACATGCTGTTTCCGTGGTATCCATGTCACAGCAGTGTGTGTGCTGTTACATGTGGTGCCCTGCCTCTGTATTGGGGGGCCTGTTGGCCTGCTGCTCGGACTGGCCATTCACCCTGCTCCTCCTGCAACTGCTGTCAGATACGCCTGTGGTGGATTGTGCAGTAACACACATGGTATGCCTCTGTGTCACACAGGAACGCCTGTGGGGTAGAGACATACCTCAAAATTCCCCCATGCCTGGACATAGACCTGCCTACTTATTGGGGGGGGGGGGGTCTGCTGCTGGCACTGTGCACATGTGCATCATGTGCCCAGCCCCAATCTGCTATCGGTGGTGCATCATCCAGTCATGCCATGCTGGGAGGGACCAGAGACTGGTCATTGTATTTGGTATACATGCACAGGGCCTGGTTCCCTCACCTTCTAGGACTTGGGAACACTCACAGCTCTAGCCTGGTGATTCTGTGCCTGACTCAGGGTGCTGGGTTTGCCTTCTGCCTTGGGGCCTGTATTATTACATTTTGCACCTGTACCATTCACACTGTGCCTCCCCTCTGACTTGCTCTGCTCTCACTTCCTAGAGCCTAGGAACACTCACAGCTCTAGCCTGGTGGTTCTGTGCCTGACCTAGGGTGCTGGGCTCTCTTCCTGCCTGGGGGCATGTACTGGGTCATGTCTTTTGAGCTCCTCAGGGGGCATCTGTGTAACCTGGAGCTGTGATTGACATTCTTGGACTGCTCTCTGCTATGCATGTCCCTTCCATCTGTCTCTGTGTCCCCTTGTGCCTTCACTGTGGGCCTGCTTGCATTCTGTTCTCCCTTGTTTCCTGGGCCCCTGCTTTAGGGATGCTCTGTCTATGCTGTGCTGTGCTGTCACTGTGCAGCCTGCCGACTTTCTGCCAGGGGCAGATCCTAGCTTTCGCTGCCTTTCCTCTCCAACTTGTTGCATGTCTGTCTCTGTGCTAACTTGTGGCTGCTCCAGCCAGCCCACTTCTCTCTGCTACCAGGTTTGTTGTCTGTGTTGTATTATACTTACTAGGTGAGGATGGTCCTGATGTGTTCCCAACCCCTGCATGCTGCTGTGTGGACTGGCTGCCTCTACCCAGTTGGGAGAGAGTCTCCTCCTGCTCCAGGACCTTGATCACTAGCAACTTCGTCTCTGCCTCATTGAAATAAGGCTATCTAGTAGCCATGTTGATATGTGCATTATGAAGGGGGGGGGACCTTTTTCCTGGTTCCGATTGCACGTGGTCTTCAGGACATGGGGTTGCAGGTGCATGGGGCGGCTGGAGCAACATGGGCAGTGTGCACACGGCCTTCATGTGTGCATGGCTCAGGATGGAGCTAGAGGCCGCCAGTTAGGTGTGCTTCCCCAGGAACAGCCACATGCTAATTTTACTTCCCATGTGCGTCTCTACGCAGGGTTGAGGAATCGTGCTGAGCATGCACTTCCTCTCTGGAGACGTGCACGTGGCCCGGACGTGCCCCTTTCTGAATCGGGCTCTACTTGTCAGAAAGTAGGAATACTGAACAATTATATGAAGCAGATGTATTAATTGTTCTTCTTTCTTATTGTAGCTGTTTTTCCCTTTTATGAGAAATAAATCTTAAGATTTTTTGAATTTTGAAGTCATGAATAAAATTAGAAATTTTTACTAACCCCAAGCATCAGTTATCAGGGAAGTAAGTGTTCCTGAAAGATGTCTGAAAATAAAACATGCATTTTAGAGACACTCGTAAGGTTACTTTTGACCTTAGAACAGATGGAACTTCTAGTGAAAGACATGAACAAAAACATATTTTATTTTATGTAAAGCAGAACTTTGATGACTAATTTTTTCTATGCACAGAGCTTAATTTTTACTGAATGACTGGGGCTTTTATTTAGAATGATACAATTTCAGGGAGTTTATTTTTAGAAAATGTTTTGTATTTTAAATGTTCATTTTCAATTCATCTTTGAAACCGTCACTTGGCTAGATTCTTTATATGAACAGATTAGGGATTTCACTGAACTTTACATTTTTCCTGTCATTAATTTTCATTAGCAGACATTTTAAGAGTGTAGACTGCATCATGAAATATCATCAAACTGGTCTGCCATGCAGCTGGCCAGCAGAGATGAGTAAATACCTCAACAGCACTGCACTTGAAAACAATTTTCAGCAGTCACAGAATTAGATGTGCCCTTAACATAAGTGAGCCACTAATTTATTTATTCCTTTTAAACAATTCAAAGTAACAAAAACATTTAAAAAGTAAGATAGCTTTGTCCCTAGATTTGGAGCTCCTAAGGAAGACAAAGAGATATCTAGACAAGATCTAAAGGGACCATAAACCATAAACCTTAAACCATAGTACTGAATTCCCACCTTTAGTCTGACAGCAGCTCTGTTGCCATGGAGGAAAGATGTCATGTGAAAGGAGAACATCACCTTGGTGAGGCAGGAAGTGATCCTAAAGCTAGGACCTGTCCTCCAGGTGATGTAAAATCCTCTCGCACCGAGGAGGTTTCCCCAGGGACATGTGCCTATGAGGGAAGGGTTAGGACAGCTGTTATAATTGGCAATTCAATCATTAGGCATTTAGATAGCTAGGTGGCTGGTGGACATGAGGATTGCGTGGTAACATGACTGCCTGGAGCAAAGGTAGCGGATCTCATGCGCCAACTAGACAAGGTTTTAGAACGTGCTGGGGAGGAGCCTGCTGTCTTGGTACATGTTGGTACCAATGATATAGGAAAATGTGGAAGGGGGTTCTGGAGGCCAAAATTAGGTTTTTAGGTAGTAAGTTGAAATTCAGAACTTCCAGGGAAGCATTCTCTGAAATGCTTCGCATTCCACATGCGGGATCCAGATTAATATGAATAAACTACAACCTCTAAAATGCCTGTATGCAAATGCTAGAAGTCTAAAAAATAAGATGAGAAATTTAGAATATATAGCACTAAATGAAAGGTTAGATACAACTGGCATCTCAGAGATCTGGTGGAAGGAGGACAACTAATGGGACACTGTGATACCTGGGTGCAAACAATGTTATAATGATAGGGTAGATCAAATTTGTGGAGGGGTTGCATTCTGTTAGAGAAGGCATTGAGTCATACAGGATTGAAGTTTTGCAGGAAACAAAATACACTGTAGAATCTCTATGGATAGAAATGCTATGTAAAAAGGAGGTGTACTATTGAATGCCTGGACGGAATGAACAGATGAATGATGAAATGCTAAAAGAAATCAGGGAAGCTAATAACAGTTACAACATAGTAATAATGAGTGATTTCAATTACTCCGATATGAAGCTTCTAGATGAAATATATGACTGCTTCTTGGAGCAGCTGCTTCATGAACTGACAAGAGGGGAAGCTATTTTGGACCTAGTCCTTAGTGGAATACAGGATCTGGTGCAAGAGATAAGGACGTTGGGACCACTTGGCAATAGTAATCATAGCATGATCATATTTGATTTAATAAATGGAGGAAGGATGGCAAGGAAATCCACAATCCTATCTTTTAACTTTCAAAAGGGAGACTATGATAAAATGAGGAAAATGGTTAAGAAAAAACTAAAAGGAGCAGCTGCAAAGGTTAAAGACTAACATTAAGCATGGGCGTTGTTTAAAGATTCTATCTTGGAAGCCCAGACCATATGTATTTCATGCTTTAAGAAAAATGGAAGGAATGCCAAAAACTGCCAGCATAGTTTAAAATTGAGGTCAGAGAGGCTGTTGCAGCCAAAAAACATCTTTCAGGAAATGGTAAAAGGAGCCAAATGACAAAAACGGGAAACAACATAAGCACTGGCAAGTTAGATGCAAGACATTATAAAGGCATGCAAAGCAAGAATCTGAAAAAAATCATGCAGTGGAAGCAAAAATGCATAATACAACTTTTTTCAAGTACGTTCGTAGTAAAATGTTTTGGTGCGACAGTGTTTGACCATTAGATGATAGAGGGGTAAAAGGAGCGCTAAGGGAGGACAAAGCCATAGTGGAAAGACTGAATGAATTATTTGCTTTGATCTTTACTGAAGAAGATGTAGTGAAGTTACTCATGCCTGAAATTGTATTCAAAGGTGATGTATGGAAAAACTGAAAGAAATAGTGATAAACTGGGAAAATGTATTACAACTGATAAAATGAAGAGTAGCAAATCACCTGGACCATATTATGTACATCCGAGGGTATTGAAAGAACTGAAATATGAAATTGCAGACCTAATAGTAATCTGTGAACTATCACTGAAATCATCTGTAGTAGCTGAAGATTGGAGAATGGCCAATGTAACATCAATTTTTAAAAAGGGATGCAGGAGTAATCTGGCAAACAAAAGATTGGTAACCTGACATCAGTACCAGGCAAAATGGCAGAAACCACTATAAAGAATAAAATTACTGAACATGTATATAGTCATGGTTTAATGGGAGAAAGCCAATATGGTTTTAGTCAAGGAAAATCTTGTCTTACTGATCTGTTATATTTTTTTGAAGGAGTGCATAAACAGGTAGACAAAGGTGAGTCAGTGGATATGCTGTAGTATATCTGGATTTTCAGAAATCCTTCGACAAGGTCCCTCATGAGAGACTGTTGGTGAAATTAAAACGTCATGGGATAGGAGGCAGTGTACTATTGTAGATCAGGAACTGGTTCAAAGATAGAAAGCAGAGTGTAGGGCTTAATGGCCAATTTTCTCAATGGAGAAAGATGAATAGTGGAGTACCCCAGGGATCTGTGCTGGGTCCGCTGCTTTCTGACATATTCATAAATGACCTGGAAATGGAAATAATGAGTAAGGTAATCAAATTTGCAGATGACACAAAACCATTCTAAGTTAAAACACAAGAGGATTGTGAAAAATTGCAAGAGAACCTTGATTAATTGGAAGACTGGATAGTCACATGGCAGATGAAATTTAATGTGGACAAGTGCAAGTTTATGCACATAGGAAATATCTATGAGATGCAAAGTTTCAAATTAGGGAGCACCACCTAGGAAACAGATTTAGGCATCATTGTGAATAATACATTGAAACACTCTGTCCAGTGTGTAGCAGCGGCCAAGAAAGCAACTAGATTGCTGGGAACCATAAGGAAAGGAATGGAGAATAAAGCCAAGAATATTATAATGCCTATGTGTTGTTCTATGGTGCAGTCACACCTTGAATAATTTGTGCAATTCTGATCGACATTTCTTAAAAAGGATATAGCAGAATTAGAAAAGGTACAGAGAAGAGCCACAAAAATGGTAAAGGGGATGGAAGAATACCCCTATGAGGAGAGACTTAAAAGATTAGGACTCTTTGACTTGGAAAAGAGAGGAAAGAGATGGTAGAGGTCTACAGTATAAATTAATGAATGGAGTAGAATGGGTAGACATAGATAGGTTGTTTATTCCATCAAAATGTAGAAAGACTAGGGACACACAATGAAGCTACATTGCCACCCATTTAAGACTACTAAGAGAAAATGTTTTTTCACTTCATGTCTAAGTGTAATCTGGGACATCTAATTCAGAACTTCTAAAAATAAAGCAGACATTTCCAAGCTCAGGCACCATTTCACAAACATGGATGTGCCAGATATGGACGTCTGCAGGGGCATAAAGACATTTCCAGAATAGTATTCCAGACTGTGGATGTCTGGGAATAGCCCTATGGCTAAGCCCATTGAAACTAGAGTTCAAATCCCACTGCTGCTGTCATTGTGATTGTGCAGAGCACTGGGATGCTGGTATGCTATCCTCTCTACACACTCCGGATGTTTTATGCCAAAACAAGGACTTTTCTAATAACTTTTCATGCCTGGAGCAGGTATAGTCTTAAATGCAACTATGGATGTCCAGGATGGTTTTGACTTCCAGGTTCCTAAGAATGCTTCTGCCATGCCTCAATCATGCCCCTACCATGCCCCTGCTCAGACATGGACATCCTCATGCCAGGGACATCCACAAATCCACCTTCTAAAATGCCCCTGAAAACGTCTGCAAGCTTTGGAAGTCTCTATGCCCATTTTCATATGTCCAAAGCATGAATAGGTCTTCTAAAATAGCCCCTGTAGTCAGTGGTATTGAATCTATGTGCACATCAGGGATTGTTTGTTTATTTATTTAAACATTTCTTATATACTGCCCTTTCCATCGATCAGGGGCGGTTTATATTGAACTGAATTTCAAAAACTTGGTTACAGGGAACATCCGCATCTGCATACAATTCAAGCTTCTCCTACTGACCTATAAATGCATTCACTCTATGACCCCTCAATACCTCTTACCTCTTATCTCTCCCTACGTCCCCTCTCGGAATTTGCGCTTGGCTAACAAATTAATTCTATCAATGCCTTTCACCCACACCGCAAACTCCCGACTACGCTCCTTTCACCTTGCTGCACCATACGCCTGGAACAGCCTACTTGCGACTGTGCGCCAGGCATCCTCCCTGTCCCTCTTCAGATCGAGGTTGAAGACCCACCTCTTCACCGTTGCATTCAGATCCTGACTTCCATCTTCATCTCACCCTAACCCCCGTCAACGTTTATGATCAAACTATAGACCAAACTGTACCATACTGCACCTTGCTCAGAATGGACTAACACTCTGTACTAGATTGTAAGCTCCGATGAGCATGACTCTGATGGGCAGGGACTGTCTCTTATATGTTGGCTACCTCTTGTAGGTCAGCTGTGCAGCGCTGCATGTGTAGCGCTCTATAAATGTTGAATAGTAGTAGTAGTAGTAAACTATAATACAATAAACCATATAAGGGTCAGCTAGGCACTTAAACTTCCAAATGCTTAGACCTGCAGTTCAGCAGCCTAAACTAGCCATATAGCTTATCCATATAACTGACCTCTGCCTTCACTCCATCCTTTTAGTATGCTCATAGTGCTGAGGCTGGTAGACATATTTGAGCCTGACACTACCTGTATAACTTCTAAATATCTATGGTATAACTTTCAATTATCTATGAATAATTGGAGTTCTATATTTAGCAGCTACCAGCAAATGTGTTACTCTTTTAAACTGACCCAAGTGTTTTTAAGAAAAATGGGATACCTGTTTTATAAAAAGGTCCGCCTGACTCCTCTTACAGTAGATGCTCAAAATTGGCTGATGCGTGGCACATGATGGCTCCTGTATTATGTGGTCAGCTAGGAACCAACTACCTCTTCCTGGGTCCTTGAAGTAGACACAGAGAAGCCTGTTTACTAAAGAGCATTCTGGCAGCATGTCTTTGAGCTACAAAACTAATGCAAAGGTCTGTGCTAACTTCAGGAGGCATGCACATCCAACCACCTGCTGTTAGCACATTGCTAATATGAAGCATCATGATACCCACTAATGAGACATTAAGTGCACCCATGCTAGCAACCACATGTACCTATGAAGCACTGCCAATTCCCATGTTCTATACTTAGTCCCCACCCAAATGCTTGCTGACTGGATCTCAATATGAGGGACATTCTAAAAGGTTTAGTCATTGTTTGGACATCTGCAAACATGCACGTGGACGTCAAAATTGCTATTCTACAGATGCCATTCACAGATTTCTCTAGTACAGGGACATTCAAGTAGGCACAGGGATGTGGCCAAGGCACCTCTGGGGAGGGGCAATAGACTTAAAGTCTCAGTTTGATCCCAGAAGCAGCAGAGCTGTCCATAGGCATCTGAATGTTTATTCCTGCTCCAGGCATAAATAGCCTTCAGGGTAGTGTTTGTTTTCACCTTAAAACATCCAGAGAGTGTAGGGAAGATAGAGAATTAAGCAACTAATATTTGAGTACAAAGTCCCACACTAGGATCTGAACATTGGCCACCCAGCTCTTAAGTTATTAGCACTAACCATTATGCTATTAGATGTCTTGATGCTAAAAGACTCTCCTGGGGACATCTATATAGACATTTGATGTACATGTATCTCGGCCATGTCCTCATTTCTGGAATTGTGCTTGAACTTGAATGTACCTGCCTTTTTTTCATATGTTCTGGCTTTGACATCCCACATTGCACTTGGATGTCCCATTTGAAATGTGCTTCTTAGTGTACTTTGGAGAAAATGCAGGAGAAAGGAGAAATGATAGAAGCATTTAAATACCTCCATGACATAAATGCACAAAAGGAGAACCTCTGTCAATTGAAAGTAAGCTCTCAAAAAGGAGGCATGGTATGAAGGTGAAAGGGGATAGACTCGGGAGTAATATGCAGAAATATTTATGGAAAGAGTGGTAGATGCATGGAGCAGTCTCCCAGTGGAGGTAGTAGAAACCAGTTGGTCCAGAACAAAAGCACTCACACCCGCAGGACACAAGGAACACAGGTCTAGAGTGAGGTGATTTATGAAGACACAAGTTTATTGGAGTATATATTAAAACAACCATAGGTTAACCAACACAGACTCATTCCGTGAGAGCAAAGAACTCCTTGCACCTAGTGCACACATAAGACCCCTCACCAACTGGGAAAAAATCATACATGTGACACTCAATGCAAAAGACTAGAAAGCCCCCATCTCGCTGTTGGACTGCGTCCGCATCTTAGTTTTAAGGTTTTGTTTAGATATTTAAGTTGTTTAGTTACTTAGGTGTGCTGGATATACTTATACTAATACACCTATACCTAATATGTTTAATGGACTTTGTTCACCTCAAGATTAATTCTCAGGTCCTTAATTAATGTATTCCTGGTGAAGATAACCAGCCATACCTGAAAGCGAATAAGGACATCTCCTTCCCTTTAATAGGTTTAAGAGCCTATAAAGCTAAGATTATCCCTGGGGTGGGTGAGAGCTGAGTGGGTGGGAGGGAAAGAAGACTTTATAAAAGCTGGCTTGCTACACAGTGCCCTGACCTGTACTTCTAATGTAAAGTCTTTCCAATTTCCTGAGTGATTCACACAACCCTTGGTTTGATAGAGGGGTCCTTTCAAATTTTCTCTTTGATCCGTCACTTGCCTTTAACACCTATTTAAGACAACTTCGCAGATATTTGCCTCCTAACTGGAAAGCCTCTTTGGAAAAGTCACTACTCAGAGGCTATTTATTCTACTTGTATGCTAAGCTGTACTTTGATTTAATTTAAATGAAAAGCTCTCTGGTGGTACTAAGACCTGACTGTCTCAGCAAAAATATGGAAATCTAAAATGCACAGATTTATCAGCTTTCACCCAAAGAATTCCCTTTTTCCCAAAGATTAGAGCCATCAATGATTGGTTGATTCAAGTCATGTGAGTGCTAACAATTGATCACAGGTAAGTCTAATTTTTTTTTTTTTTTAAACTTTTATTTTCATTTTGCAACAAACAAAAGAAACAACACACCAAAAGAGACAAAACAGGTATACAATAAGGAAAAGTAAACCCATTACCCCCCACCCCGATGCTTCTTCTCTACCCGATTATATCAGCATGTGAGCGCTTCCAATTAACAGTGATTATACATCAAACGATCAAAAGAGTATCTACAATACAGCATAATCATAGGACAGAGATATATACAAAGTTAGACAGTCAGATGAGAGCATTTAGCAAAATGTACATAGTCATTGAGCAGCTTCCATTGAGACCAATGAGAAGGAGTCTGAACGGAGGAAGCAAACAGACGAGGTATTTGTTCATATTTACCATAAAGACAGGCATGATGCCACCATTCATTGGGGCTCAGATGGGAGCTAAGTTTCCAGTATTACTTAATTAGGGAAATAGCAATGCCAAGCATAAAGTTCGAAAGGAGATAAGCCATTTTTGGGAGAGAGGGGATCCCCGCAATTGGGCGAAGTCCCACTATCCTCCAAGAAAGGGGCTCCTGAGAGTGCGAGATAGACTAAATACGACCCCAGACCCGACGCCAGTAATACTGTAGTGCGGGATATTCATGCATAACATGAGGCAATGAACCAATGGCCGCAGGACATGTCCAGCAACCATTGCCCTGAGTAGTGTTCCATTTGTCTAATCTGTGAGAAGTGTAAAAACACCGGTGGGCTAGAAAGAAGAGGGTCTGAGTGAGTGAGGCGGATCGGGAACCCGTGTCCCTCTACTCCAGATAAGGCTCCATTGCTCCGAGGTCAAAGTCACATGCAATTCTCTCTCCCATACTTTCTGCGCTATAGGGGTATCTCTAGTTATAGCATTACATAAGGTTTAGTAAAATTGGATGCTACACCCGGTGAACTACCGAGAGATCGGAAATTCTCCAATCAACCTTATGTAGGGAATGCCGATGGCGGGAGTACTCTAGTGCTCCGAAGGCGATGCTGTAGTTGCACTGACCAGAGTCGGGAGTCTGAAGATTGCATAAGAGTATTAAAGGCACCTAAAGTGTCTAAAAACATTGGTAGATAGTAGGAGCCTGATGGGAGAGTCATACCAGGGAGAAAGGTAAGAGGAATCGGTTTGCAAAGGCCCGCTTCTATATCTAGCCACACAGGTCTACTCGGTACTGAATCTTCCAACCAACGAGCACCTTGTTTGAGAAGAAAAGATTGAGGGAACACTTGAGTAAAATCGCCACCAAGTATTAATGGAGCATTGGCAGAGGCCAAGGCCAACTGCGCAATACTTGCATAGTAAGCAGGGTTGTCCACATTCGGGGCATAATGCAAATACACGTGAATTCACTATCTCCAACCTCAAGGTGTACACGGGCCCATCTACCCTCCTTGTCAACGCTAATATCGGGTACAGTAGCATGCAAAGACTTCTTAACCAGAATGGTTATCCCGTACCATTTGGAAACGGTGGGAGAATAGGCAGCTACCATGTGAGGCTTAGCATTGAGTTTCAGTGTTTCAGCAGAGTTTAAATGCGTTTCCTGAAGAAACACTAAATCAACATGCACATGACTAAGATAGCTAAGGATTTTCTTTCCTTTGAGTGGACCTTTAATGCCTTTGACGGTGAATGATAAGATTTTACATAAGGCCATTCAGAAAAGTTAAAAATTCTGAGCATGATAGCACACATAATTTCACTATATCCCTCAAACTGACTGTATCTGGCTGTACACATGACATAGGAAAAATAAGCTAATATAATACAATGAAGCGCCCCACATTAACAAAGAAAACCGCAGTACGGTAGAGGAGAAGCAAAGCCCCAAAATTACTGGCGACCATGTGTCTGCAGAGAAGGCCGAAATTGAAAAAACACATAACCTGTAGGACTGTGCGTGCTCCGAATCCGACCGAGGCACACATCATGAAGGGATAGGAGACCAAAAAAAACAAAAGTCATATAGAGAAAGAAAGAAAGTCCAGGCTATTTCTGTGCTTGGCTATGACCGCCACATCGGGCCCTTCAAAATGGCGGATAGAGCCGGCAGATAAGAGTCCAAGATTTGGGATTAGCGCATCTGCTCTGCTTCTTTGGAGTCCAGAAAGGTTGATAGTAGATCAGGATCTTCGAACGTCCTGGTTTGGTTGTGGAGAGTCACTCGGAGCTTCGCTGGATACAACAGGCCAAAGCGAGCCTGTAGCTGGTGAAGTCGAGGGCGAAAAGCAAGGAGTTTCTTCCGACGGTCAACGGTAGGCTTTGCCAAATCAGGAAAGAAGGAGACCTTACGACCTTCAAATTTCAAATGATGATTCGCTCGGGCAGCATGTAAAATTTGTTCCACTTGTTGATATCGTAGCAAGCTAAAGATAATAGGCCGGGGGGTCGTGCGGTTGAGCGCCATGTGGGCAGGAACACGGTGTGCTCGATCGATTTCCAGTTCTCTGTGAAAAGTGATCTTCAGCAAGGAGGGAAGAGTTTTGAGCAAGAATTCTCTTATATCTCCTGCTTCCACCCCCTCCGGCATTCCGAGGAGCCTCACATTGTTGCGACGGGCTCGATTATTGCTATCTTCTAACTCCTTTTGAAGATTCTGTATCTGGCGCTCAGCCTTGTCCAGTTTGCCCAAGCGCACCTCGTGCGAGTCGAGGACCCCCGCCATGTTGTCCTGCCGTAATGAAAGACTTTCAAGTCGGTCCTGGAGCACTCCAAAGTCTTCTCGCATGGCTCGAAGCGCTTCTCCATTGGACTGCACCAATTCCTTCACACCGCGTATTTCCTCCAAAATCTCCAGGTGCATTTCGGGGTTTGCACGAAATGGGACCATCTTCTGTGGGGAGGACACCTCTGTTTTGGAGCGTTTTCCGTGAGAAGAAGAAGGAGACCCGAAGTCCAAGCGCGCTGGTTTATGGGCCGCCATCCCCCCCGAGGTGCCCCGGTCGGCTCGGAACGAAATAGTAAATTTGTATAGGTATTAAGTCAGGATTCTAAGTAGGCCTCTCGGGAGCTTCAACGCAAAGCGTCCTACCCGCTGGACATCAGGCTCCGCCCTCTCAGGTAAGTCTAATTTTATTGCGAAGGAAATATAGTTCTTCTGTTCAAACTGATTTGAATTGAGAAACATAGAAACATAGAAATATGATGTGTGGTGAACAGCGCCCTCCTGAGCCTATGAAAACGGATGAAAATCCTGAGGTTCAGCAGGATTTATGCCTATTTGAGAAACCAAGGAAGAAAGAGAGACTCTATTCCACAGAGCTGAGCATGGAGACCAGCCCAGGGGAGGAGTCCTGCAGTCCTGATTGGGCACACCCTGTCCTGGGAAGGGGCGTGTCCAGGAGAGAACGTGGTTTTAAACCAGAACATGGCTTTGCTAGTCAGGAGGAGAATGAGAATGGGATTAAGATAGAGAAGAGAAAGAAGGAGAGGAGGAAGAATGATTGGAAGTCCAGAAAACAGTATGCGGATACTTGGGAACCTGGCATTGGAAGGAGACCTGCAAAGTTCTATTCAGAGGCAGTGAGTAGAAGTCCCAAGGAGCGAGGACCTAGCCCTGAATTAGACAACCATTGGAAGGCACAGCCCTGGGAAAGGAAGCCTTCAAGGCAGGCACAAGAAAGAAAACAATCATTCTGTGAAGTACCGTTTGAGCCAGAGAGCAACAAACATTCTAACAGCTGGAGAATGTTGGAGCCATCTGAAGTCAGAATGGCATGGCAACAAGTAAGTGAATTGCCACAAAATTTCCAGGCTGAACGTAAAGCTAACTCTCCTGTGTGTGAAACATTAGCAAAAGAGACTAGCAGTTACTCTGATACAATTAATCTAAGAGAGGAGAAAATAAACAGCCTTAAGCCAGAGGGAAGTTGTATAGCTGATAGCAATTCCCTATCTCACAAACAGCAGGCTGAATTGCTCCTACAGAGTTTTAAGCAGTTTTTAGAGTTGCAAGTTAGAAGACAGCCAGTGTTACCAGAAGCCAGTAATTCCATACAGCTTGAAGAATTAACACAAGATAATACAGACTTACCAGATTGTGAGAGCATGGATTGCACGGTCTGCTGTGTAGAGATGCCAAGCTGAAGGAAACTGCTTTTTACCATATGTGAGTTGAATGCTACAGAGCTGTTGTATTGCCTTGCTGAGAAAGCTCTAATTATGTGCACCTGATTTTCCCCAGCACTGTGAAGGTAACAGTGGCTGAAAGAGGCTGCAGTGAATCTAACTGACCTCTTGGGGCAAAGTGAGTAATTTGCTGAGAAGTGAAAAGAAGCAGTTATACTTTAAGTTGCCTTTATCCTAAGTTTTCCTGTTAGCATTTGAAGCACCTAATTTGTTTGCATTTATTTGCCATGTGATGGAACAATATCCTTTACTATAATAAATATACTGGAAACCCCATAACTACAACTCATTATTTCGGAGCGAGAGGAGCAGGAACTACAATACCCAGCATTCCCTGGATACAGGTTACTCTCCTTCCTCACGAAGCATCAGACCGCCGCTCCTGTCTTTAGCCCCAGGGCCAGGCAGGAGCGCCGCAGATGACAGAAAAAGACCACATGGCCTGTCTAGTCTGTCCTTCCATATCAACAACTACAACAGTCCCCTTTTTACCTTTAGAGATCCTCTGTGTTTGTCTCATGCTTTTTTGAATTCAGTAACTGTCCTCATCTCTACCATAGAAACATAGAAATATGATGACAGAAAAAGACCACATGGCCTACCTGTTTATAAAGGTGCTAATAATCATGTCCTGGCAATATCCCATTTTTATACTATTTCCTACTATTTCCTTTTTGCATATGTGTACATATATAGTCCAAAGCCATTTCACTGGCCACTTATTTTTAGGAGATATTGGACATTAAGGGGTTGAACTGCAAGGTGCCAATAATGTTGACCACAGCTGTAGAGGCATTAATTTACACAATGAGTTGAAAGTATACTGTGGAGCACAACACTATTCCAGTTCATTTTTCCTCATGTGACTCTTTCTCCACTCTGACTGATTTATCCATTAGGTTAATTTTTAATTATTTTAATTTATTAATTGGCATGTTAGGTGGAAATCATAATGCACTTTAGTAAAAGGGACCCTTAGGGGTATTTCATTTATTTATTTATTTAGAGAGATTTGTATACCACCTTATCCTACAATCAAAGTAGTTACATCACATTTGAGGGTTACATTTAACATGTGGGTACTTTACAATATTTAACATGAGGGTATTTAACAACATTTAGACAGCACAATTGGTGGGATACAATTAGTATGAGGGTACTTTACAACATTATGGAGGGTTACATTTAGCACGAGGGCGCTTAATAACACTGTGATTATTGATATATGATTATTAAATGATGTATGATTATTAAATGATGCTAAGGGCACAAAGGTGCCATTAGCAGGTGTTATCAGCACCTGTTAGTGGATAATGCAGACTTACCGGCCATTAAGGTACAAGGGGTAGAGAAGGGGTGTTAACTAGGCAGAGTGTGGGCGGAGACATGTCAACTGCAGGTGTTAAAGGATCACTTTGGAGGGAGAGAGCAATTCTTGGTCATTCAATACCACACAGGGAGCCAATTTATATGTTTGCAGTGTGCAGCAACCAGACTAGAGCCCTGGAACTAGTGATAGTAGTGGTCAAAAGGCAGTTACAGCATGGTACCCTTTCAATAAAGGGCGCTATATTGTTGGTACCAAAGTGGCAAAGTGCTGCCATGTGAGTGATTGAGCAGAGTCGGTTAGTCTGCTAGGTAGAAATATAGAAACATAGAAAAATGATGGCAGAAAGAGACCACATGGCCTATCTAGTCTGTCCTTCCATATCAACAATTACAACAGTTCCCTTTTTACCTTTAGAGATCCTCTGTGTTTGTTCCATGCTTTTTTGAATTCAGATACCGTCCTAATCTCTACCGGCTCCACTGGGAAACTATTCCATGGATCTACCACTCATTCTGTAAAGAAATATTTCCGCATATCACTCCTGAATCTATCCCCCTTCACCCTCATCCCATGTCCCCTCATAGCAGAGCTTGCTTTCAATCGAAAGAGGCTCTCCCCCTATGCATTTATGCCACGAAGGTATTTAAACGACTCAATCACATCAACTCTATTCCACCTTTCCTCTAAGGTATACATATTAAGATCCTTAAGTCTGTCTTCATATGCTTTATAACGAAGACCACTAACCATTTTAGTAGCCAGCTTCTGTACTGACTCCATCCTGTTTATATCTTTTTGTAAGTGCGGTCTCAAGAATTGCACACACTACTCCCAATGAGGTTGCACCAAAGATTTATACAAAGGCACTATCACCTCCTTTTTTCTGCTAGCCATTCTTCCAACTATGCACCCAAGCATCCTTCTAGCTTTTTCTGTCACCTTTTCTACTGTTTAACTACTTTAAGATCATCAGAAACAACCACACTGAGGTCCCGCTCTTCTTTAGTGGACAAAAGTACTTCACTGTATTGCTCCCTTGGATTGTTGCAGCCCAAATGCATGACCTTGCATTTTTTAACATTAAATCCCAGCTGCCAAATTTTAGACCATTCTTCAAGCTTAGATAGATCCCTCCTCATGTTATCTACACAAAGAGGCAAACCTTACCCGACAGCCCTTCTGCTATATCACTAACAAAGACGTTAAAAAGAATCGGACCAAGGACAGAGCCCTGGGGCACACCACTGGTAACATCCTTCTTCTCCGAGTGAGCGCCATTTATCTGTACCCTTTGTTGCCTCCCACTCAACCAATTTCTAACCCAAGTAGTAACTTTAGGGTCCATCCCTAGGGTGCTCAGTTTGTTTCTAAGTCGCCTATGAGGAACGGTGTCAAAGGCTTTACTGAAATCTAAATACACCACATCTAGGGCTCTCCCTTGGTCCAACTCCCTGGTCACCCAGTCAAAGAAATCAATAATATTTGTCTGACAAGACCAGGCGGCTGCTTAGTGTGCACCTCTTCAATGTCTGGTGAGACTCTGCTGTGACAGCTGCAGCACACATACATGCAGTCACAGTCACAAAGGATTCATGCCACTGCCACCACTATCATGCAGCCATGTTAGTAGCGTGTAGGAATGGGAGTGGCTTCTGCCTGGTGCAGAAGATACCATTGTCCCTGCCCTGCGTGACAGGTGTAATACTGCTTAGATGTATCCCATATCTACAGCTACTGTGTTGTCTGTCTTGACTATAATGTAAGTTCTGATGAGCAGGGGCCATCTTTTACATGTGTCTGTGTAGCACTGCATACATTTTGTAGTGTTATATAAATGTTCAGTAGTAGTAGTAGTGTTTGTATTGTCAGGGCCAGGCCAAGGGTATCTGCCTTCCTTAGCAGACTTCCCCTGTGCATACCCCCCCCCCCCCCATACTGCCTTGAGTTTCCCCACAGCATGAAAGGGAGGATTACCCATGCTAACCCCCCTCCTAGCATCCATTGTCTCACCTAGAGGAGGAAGGCAGTATGGCAATTGTTCCCTGTCATGCAGTGGCAAGGCTTAATGCTGCATCTTACATGCTCACAACATGCCGCTCCTGCCCCCCTCTGACACATCAGAGGGAGGCAGGAGTAGCCTGCTGTGTCATCCTGCATGTGTACTGCTGCTTTAAGGCCACCCGCAGCACTGAAGTGGAGGCTGTGCCATGCTTACAGGGAGGGAGGGATCTAACTACTCACTGTGGTCTGCCAACTATGAGAGTATTCCAAGGCTGGTCCACAAGCACACATCAGGAAATAGTTACATTGGTCACTCTGTCACCAATGGATTGGAATGTGTGTGTTCATGTGTCCTGGCCTACTCCTCTGGAAGAACGGATCCCATATGTAAGACATGAATGTCAGCTGATCAAGCAGAATATCAATGCAGTGCTACATACAGACCTAACAAGATGTTCCTCACCCACACCTGCCAAACATACCCTGTCAGACAGGTATGGCACAGAGCTTGCAGAGAGCTACACAGAGAGAGGCATACTCCTGCTTATCTCCTCATGCAGCCTGTCAATGACCACATAGTGATGCACCCACTTTTCCACATGGCTGCTCTGTGGCTCCTAATATATGGCCAGTGTGTGTAAGAGAGGAGGGTCATGGGCTTTAGCCCAGTCGGTCGATCAAGAGTGATATGTCCAGGTGTGTTAACTTCATCCTACATTTCCATATCTGCATCTGCAGGTGCAAGCATCCTCATCTCATCTAGCATAAGTCCCGAAAGTCTCCAGCCACACTAAGAAGCTGCACCAGCACCTTCTGGAGGGCACAATGTGCACACTCAGTGCAGGTGTTAGCAAAGTCCAAGCATTAAAGGAGCCCTAAGGGCCAAGTAAGAATGCCAACTTACACCTCTATTGGATAGTGGGATTGTGGGTGGGTGTTGTCCAGAGGACTATGAGTAGCAGTAATGCACTGTGCATGCGTGTGATGCTCAGGCTTTTTGGCTCTGCATGCAACATGCTGCAAGGTCAGTTCTTCTGCAACTCCACAAACTGTGTGAGATACCATCAATGGGAAGAAGGTTAGTTTCCAGTTAGTAGTTGCAACCTGTGGGAGTCACTGGCTGACTAGCTGTGCCTGTACACATCTTGTCCTCAAAGATGTGACACTTAAATACATTCCCAGTTAAACTATCATCAAGGCCATCCCCACAGCATGCCCCTAGACTTACCTCCCAACATGATACTACTATACAGCTCCAATATTGCCTACTGGTTTCACTGGAGTGAGCTGGGGAGGGGGGCGCATGGTCTTACCATGGAGAGCTCTATAACACGTGTATGCAGCAAACCTTACCTCTGACTGAGCATCTAGATCTCAGGGCACACCTGGCTGCACAGGTGAGAGGCCTGATTAATGCCAACTGCCATAATAGCTGTATGCGTGACAACATTGTCAGCCCCCCTGGTGCAGCAGCAGTCTATTAGGAGCTAGGCTCACACAAAGGACTGGCCTCTATAATTCTCTAATGGAATCACTGAGTTGGTGAGACAGGAGAAACTTTATTTATTTATTTATTTAAACAGATTTTTATACCACCGTATCCTTCAATCAAAGTGGTTTACATCGTAATTTAAAACTTAAAATTGCATACAATAAAAATAGAACAAAAAGGTGGGGGTTGGCATGCAGGACAGTTAACAAGATAAAACCTATTTACAGTTAGCCTGACTTATTTACAGTTTGAGCAGGTTATCAGGATGTGGGTGCTGTTGATCTGTTGCGTTTCTGAAGAAGGTCCAGATTGGTGTATTCGCTAGCCTATGTGACATTTCCAAAATGCTCAATGAACAGGAGGGTCTTAAGCTCCTTTTGGAAGTCTTTGATGTCTCCAGCGGCTCACATTTCATCAGGGAGGGTGTTCTATAAGCTAGGTGCAGATAGAGAGAACACCCTTCTGGATATGGATTGTTGGTTTTTTGATATTCAGTGGGTATGGTAAGCATGTGTTTGTTGTTGTTTCACCTGGGTCGTGTGCCTGCGTCTCTTATGATCATGTCCTGTAGGATAACTGCTGAGGAGTGGTGTAGGATTTTGAAAATGTTCAGTGTCACTTTGAACCTGGCTTGAGTATGGCTTGGAAGCCAGTGTAGTTGATGGAGTACAGGGGTGATGTTGTCAGTTTTGACTGTTCCAGTGATGATGCAGGTTGCTGTGCTTTGCATTAGTTGTAGAGGATGTACTATTTGATTTCGGAGTCCTTGGTATAGTAACAGTATGATGATAGCCTGGCATACTGTTCAGAAATGGTCCTGGTCTAGGAGTGGCTTTAGTCTCCTGATGAGTTTTAGTCTGTAGTATGCTTTCACAGTGGTCTTGTTTATGTGAGACTGGAGGTTGAGGTTTTTGTCCAGGGTGATTCCTAGATATAGTAGTTTGCTCTTCATGGCTATCGCCTTGATTAATAGATAGATCGCTTGAGGAGGGTTGAAGGTGGTATTTCTAGTTATGTAGAGTGCTTCAGTTTTGCTATACTTAGTTAACGAGTCACATGAATGGTATATAGCCATAGCCTAGCTATAATTTATTTAGGAGAGATAGAGAAGGCAGAAAAGATAAAGATATACTGTTGCCAGTAGATAAAGATATACTGTTGCCAGTAGATAAGGATATACTGTTGCCAGTAGATAAGGATCCACATATATACTTCATTTCCATAGCATATACTCCCATTGATAGCTAGAGATTTGTTCACACTGTTATCTGCATTAACCTAATACATAACACACAACATTGAACCTCAACCACACAACACTGAACCTCAACCACAGGACAATTACATCTAAAATGTCTTGCTCAAATACCTTCTGGCTAAAACTAATATGCAGCTGTTTAACAACTATGACACTAATCACACTGACCAACAGTCTAAACAACAAAATCTACAAACCAATCCCAATAATACAAAGAATCATCCGCCCAGATCCCCCTTCATCTCAAATGCATATTGGCATCAATACAAAAATAAATCATCACAGGCTAATACATATAAAACCTACTACACTCGCCCATCCACACACTCAACCGACAACCATTCAAACTTTGTCCTGTATATTAATAAATGCAAGATCTATGAAAAATAAACTACCTATTTTCATTGACTTACTAAAAGATCAAAAGCCAGACATCCTATGTGTTACTGAAACTTGGCTAACCGACTCTGATGTTGTTTACCTAAACCAACTCAACACGAACAACTATGACATATCCCATACACACAGAAACTCTAAAAAAGGAGGTGGTGTCCTTATAATGACAAAAAAAGAACTAAAGGCTAAACCACATCCATCTGATCTCCCAAATAACATTGACACCCTCATCTTAAAAATAGCTCATTTCAAAATTTGCTTATTATACAGACCACCGGATCAAAAATCTGAAAACTTAGACGCCCTAATAGAACTCCTCAGCTCATCCACAGTCTCCAACCCTATAATATCACTAGGAGATTTTAACCTCCCATCCCTGCCCCCCTCACACTCAGCTCTTTTCCTGGAATCATTAGCAGATATGGGTTTCCTCCAAATAATTAATACAAAGACACATAAGAAAGGTGGAACCCTTGACCTAGTCTTTCTACCAGAAGCTTTCCAAAAACATTTTAACCAGTCATCGCTTGAGTGTATACCCATTCCTTGGTCAGACCACCACCTGATCAAATTCACCTTAGCCTACACTGGAAGAAACAACAAAATAACCTACTAATTACCCCTCCACCTAGATTCACAAAATTTAACGCTAATGAATTCATTGATCTAACTATTCCCTATCTCACCCTTGCACCAACTGACCTAGATGAAGCAGTCGCAACTTGGCACAATACAATTAACAATGCAGCTGCATATAAACAATCCATCAAGAAGAAAAGCTACTCTAGAATAGGAGATGCCCCCTGGTTCAACAGCACCTTAAGACGAATGAAGAGAGAATTGAGAAATATTGAAACTAAATGGCGCAAATCCAAATCCATCTCTTCTTATGACGCTTATCACAGCCACCTTAAAAAGTACAAAGAAGCTTCAGACGGCGCAAAGAAAACTACCACACAACTATACTAACCAAATCCATTAATAGACCAAGAGAACTTTTCAGTATCGTCCAAAACTTAACTAATAACTCATATGGGACCAGCAACGATACTATTGATATCTCTGCCCAGACTCTAGCAAACCACTATATAAATAAATCAAAACCATTTGCATTCACACCAAATCCTCTTTCACTTTCCCACCAACATCAATTAGAAAAATGGTCTGACTTCCACTCTATAACCAAAGACACTCTTAAGATGACTATTTCAAACCTGAACACTACGACCTCTCAACTTGATCCATGTCCGGTAAACTGGATCAAGCATACCCTCTCTACACTATCCCCCTTTATCCTTCCTATAGTCAATCTGTCGCTGCGCCAAGGATACTTACCACCTTCCCTCAAACATGCACAAATCCGACCGATAATCAAAAATAACACCCTCGACAAAACATCACCCAATTCCTACAGACCTATCTCTAGCATTCCATTTATGGCTAAACTGATTGAAAAGGTCGTTCAAACTCAAACACAAGATCACATAGAAACCTCAGCCCCCCTTGATGACCAACAATATGGCTTTCGCCCCTATCATGGTGTAGACACTCTATTAACAGTACTCCTCGATACCTTAACACGAGGTATTGATAACCCTAAACAAGCTTTCATTCTCCTCTTTCTAGACATCTCTGCAGTGTTTGACAGTGTACACCATGCTGTAATGCTTAACAGACTAAAACAAATAGGAATACACTCAACTGTACATAATTGGTTCACCTCATATCTAACTGATCGAACCCAAACCGTCCGAACTAACACAGAAACATCTAAAACATATAAACAGGAAATTGGTCTCCCACAAGGCTCCGCCCTCTCTGCCCTCCTATTTAATATATATATTCAACCAGTCTGCAACATTTTCAAGAAATTTAAAGTCCACTATCACATATATGCAGACGATATGATGATGTACATACCATTCACAATCCCAACACTCCCATTACAACTGTTAACAGAATGCTTCTCTGAATTAACAATCTGGCTAAAAGACCACAATCTCCATATCAATCATTCTAAAACAGATATATTAATAGTAACTAAAAATCAATCCTACATACCTCCAACACACATCACTCTCCAAAATCACAACATTACTATAAAAAATGAAGTAAAATACCTAGGTGTCACCCTTGACTCACACCTTAGTATGGACACACATATTAGAAACATCACTAAGAAAATCTACTTTAAACTCAAAATTTTAAAACAATTACGTCCTCTTGTACTCCTACATGATTTTCTGAGCATTATCCAGGCTATCATCACACCACACTTTGATTTCGCAAATCTCACCCTACTAGGAACAACAAAACAAAACATTAAAAGACTCCAACTTGCCCAAAATGCAGCAGCAAGATTTGTAATGAAGGTTCCACCATTTGAACACATTACCCCTATACTAGCAAACCTTCACTGGCTCCCAATTCAATCCAGAATAAATCACAAATTGATTATCACTACATTTAAGACATTAAATACAATGGCCCCAGTCTCTTTAACAAAACTTATCATTAAAGACACATCCCAAACTGCGCTACGGAGAGGCCACACGAATAAAATTAGGATCCCGAAAGATTTCACAACTACCAAAAAAACAACTAATAAAAAAGCGTTTTCTTATGCAGCTCCCACCCTATGGAACTCCCTCCCCGAAGAAATAAGAGCACTAAATGATGCAAAGGAACTCCGCAAGAAATTAAAAACATATTTATTCATCTCCCATTTTGGCAAACTAGAAAATACCTTACCACTAACAGGAAATGGTTAATAGCGACCTCAGGGTACACCAACTCCAATTACTCTATCTAACTACAATTAAAGTCGATTAAATAACTATTTGTAAATCCTGTAAATAGATATATGTAAATAGTTCAAAATATGTAAATAGTTCAATTGTTATTTAACAAATTATTTACCATATTTAGTCCAATCATGTTTAATGTATTTAGCAAAATTGTACCTAGTTAATTAATGTTTCATGTATTTAGCAAAATTGTACCTAGTTAATTAATGTTTCATGTAAAACAGACCTGTTAATCTGTTCATTCCTTGTTCACTGTAAACCGCACCTGATCTGTGGAAGGTAGCGGTATATAAGCAACTGTTAAATAAAATAAATAAATAAATAAAATAAATAAATAAAAGGAGGAAGAGTAGCCCTGTATATCAAAAGCAATATTAAAGCTGCAAAATTGCAGGGGACGTGGGGAAAATAAGAAGCACTGTGGATTGTGTTGGAAAGAGGAGATGCCATGCTGGTGTAGTCTGCAGGCCTCTAACTCAAACCAAAGAAATGGATAGTGTCATGAGGCACAAGGATCAGAGCCTATGGAGACAGAGAATGTACTTCAGAATGAATCCACTTTTGACAGGTCAAAGGAAAACATGGAGGAAGGTTGGCATAGAAACCCCAAACAAACTATGTCACACAGTACTAGGGAACGCCCAAGCCAGGAGCTAACCCATGACTCATTAGGAGAGGGGAGGCAGCTGATGAGGGGCAGAGCCCAAGCAAACGGGAAAGGCAACACATTTAAAAATCCCCTAGCAGGGAGTAGTGAAGAGAGAGGGAGGAGAAGAATTAACCAAGTACCCAGCCAAAGGAGAACTGTCTTGGGAACAGAGTGGAAGGACAAGAGAAGGGAAGGGAGTCCCAATCTCACCCAGGAAAGCTCCTCTGAAGAAGGGAGCCGTGGGAGGCACGCTGACCCAAAGAGACAGACAGTTCCACGCTGTAGGAAGCAGTGCACAGCTGGTCAGTGCACTGAGGAACTCTATTCCCCAGAAAGCAAGGAACATTGCTTTAAAACCCGGGTAAGGCAGTCTCAGCCTTATAATGCTAAGTACTCTGAAGGAAAAGTTTATTTCCCTGAAGCTGAACTTCTGCCTGTGAGAAAACCCAGGCAAAGCAGAAAGGAAAAGTTTTACCTTGAGCTGTGTTGCAGCCAAGGGAGGTTCCTGGAAAGGAGTTTGTTGGAAGGTAGGAAAATACCACCTAATAGCAGAGCAGAGGAATCTAACCCAGTTCCTTGTACATACCAGGAGCTGTGTGAAAGAGCCAACAGTAATTATGGTAAACACCCAGGCTCCTCTAGGCTGTTGGGGGAAGGGAACCCTTTACCCTTTGCAGAGGAAGTGATTAAGCAGGGAAAAGAGTTCACCCCACGGGAAGCTGAGGAGGATGTTGATGGTATGCAGTGTGATTTTTACCAAGCTCCAGACACGGAGATGTTGATGGACTGTACGTACACGCTGTCAGACAGCATACACTCTCTATGCTAGTATTGCTACATTATTATAAGAAGGAAAACAGTCCAAAGAGTGTTTGGAAGTTAAACTGTTTTCTGTGCCTTTTTGTGTTACCTTAAGAAGCTGAAGACAAGCACTGCCTTAGTTTGGTTATCCTTTTGTTTCATTGTACCAGAAGTATGGACTTTATGTTGCTGTATTTTCAAGGTTAAAATCCAACCCTGGGAAGGGAATAAATCCTATTTTTACCTTACTATCTCGTGCACAACTATTTACTTCATAAGCTACTGAACTACAATACCCAGAAGGCTTTACCAAGCCTCAAAATAGTGGTTCACAGCCTCAAGAAGAACACTTCCCCGCTCACCTTACTCACACTAAGGCCTCTGGGAGGGTGAGTGGGCGACAATAGATACTTGATTATTGAGCCATGAAGGGGGAAGTTCTTATATTGGGTGACTTTAATCTATTTGATGTGGATTGGAGTATTCCTTCTGCAAATCCGGAAAGAAGTAAAAAAAAATTGTAGACACCTTCCAAGATGCATTGCTTAGACAAATGGTGATGGAACTGACCAGGGAAATTTTGATGCTGGATTTAGTACTTATCAATGTAGAAAGTGTGTTGAACATCCGGGTGGGTGTCCATGTGAGCAGCAGCGATCATCACATGGTGTAGTTTGAGATAAAAACCAAGGAAGTGTCCCCATATCTTAAAAAGGATATAGCGTTATTAAAAAGGTACAGAGAAGAGCCACCAAAATGGTGAAGGGGATGGAAGGATACTCCTATGAAGAGAGGCTAAAAAGGTTAGGGCTCTTCAACCTGGAAAAGAGATGGTTGAGGGGAGATATGATAGAGGTCTATAAATTAATTAATGGAATGGAATGGGTAAACGCAGATCGTTTGTTTACATCATCAGAATATAAAAAGACTAGGGGACATGCAATGAAGCTACAGGGTAACCTATTTAAGACTAATAAGATAAAAAAAAATTTCATTCAACATGTAATCAAACTCTGGAATTTGTTACCAGAGGATGTAGTAAAAGCTGTTAGTGTAGATGGGTTTAAAAAAGGTTTGGACAAGTTCCTGGAGGAAAGGTCAATAAACCATTATTAAAAGGGACCCAGGATATCACTGCTTGATCCAATACAAGCTTTGAGGAACCTGTGTCTTTTGGGGAGACTGCTAGGTACTTACGACCTAGATTGGTCACTGTTGGAAACAGGATACTGGGCTTGATGGACCTTGGTCTGACTCAGTATGGCATATTTTATGTACTTATGTTCTTATAAGTCCTAAACTTCAAAAACGCTGACTTCAGGAAGATCGCCAAGTGCCTGAAAGAGTAGTTGGCAGGGTGGGAGGAGATAGGGGAGGTGGAATTGCAGTGGACTAAACTCAAAAAGGCAATACAAGGGTTAACAGATACATATGTAAGGAAAATAAATAAAAACAAGAGGAAATGGAGACCTATTTAGTTTTCTAAAGGAGTGGCTTCACAAATAACGGCAGAAAACACAGCTTTCACAAAATTCAGAAGTTCTCAAACAGAGGAACACCGAAAAGAATACAGGAAAGAGCTAAAAGAGAAAAAAAGAGAAATAAGGATAGCAAAATCAAAGGCAGAAGAAAAGATGGCTAAATATCTAAAGCGTGGTGAAAAAGTTTTTTCAGGTATATTCGGGAGAAAAGGAAAATCAGAGGTGAAATTGCAAGACTCAAAATTGCTGAGAACAGATTCATGGAAAGTGACATTGAAAAAGCGAAAACACTAAACAAATACTTCTATTCTGTTTTTATTAAAGAAAATCCTGGAGAAGGACCACCTGTGATTGACAAATATACAAATGAAAATGGAATAGATACCACACCATTCACAGAAGATGATGTGTTTGAACAGCTTGCAAAACTGAAAGTGGACAAAGCCATGGGACCGGATGGGATACACCCCAGGATACTGAAAGAGCTCAGAGTGGTTCTTGCAGGCCCTTTAAAGGATGTTTTTAATTGATCCTTGGAGACAGAAGAAATTCTGCAGGACTGGAAAAGGGCCAGTGTGGTACCTCTTCACAAAAGTGGTAATAGGGAAGAAGTGGCAAACTATAGGCCAGTAAACCTTACCTCGGTAGTGAGAAAAGTAATGGTGACACTCCTGAACGAGAGAATAGTGGACTTTCTCAAAACTAATAGGATGCATGATCCGAGGCAACATGGTTTTACCAAACGATGATCATGCCAAACAAATCTGATTCAGTTCTTTGACTGTGTGACCAGAGAACTAGATCAAGGGCATGAGATGGATGTGATCTACCTAGATTTTAGCAAAGCCTTTGATACTGTTCTTCATAGGAGGCTTATCAATAAACTGAACAGCCTGGGGATGGGTCCCAAGGTAGTGAACTGGATCATAAACGGGTTTTGTTGACAGATGACAGAAGGTGATGGTAAACGGATCTTGCTCGGATGAAAGGAAGGTGATTAGTGGCGTGCCCTGTGGATCGATCCTGAGACCAGTACTGTTCAGTGTATTTGTACTGTAAGTGATATTGCTGAAGGGCTGAATGGAAAAGTCTGTCTTTTTGCAGATGACACAAAAAATTGCAACTCCATGGACTCCCCTGATATCATTGGAGTATCAAGGTGCAGTATTCCATGTAACTGCATGAACCTTGCTCTTCTCCTAAGCTGCAGTCACAGAGTGCATCCTGGGGGTCTTTTAGCTCCATGCACATTATGCACACACAAGTATGTCCATCTCAGGCACATCTGCACACAATATACACATTTTCAACACTGTCTACTGATCATTGACCACAGCATTTAGCATGCCATTATGTTTCACTCCAAAACAACCACTATCCTTATGTTTACAGAGACAATATGCATTGGTTTGCTTGATTGTGACAGTGGGACACTGACCTCAGAATGGTGCTTGCGCAATTCCAGCAGGAGGAATGCATCACAGGATGTCATGTTGATCTCTACATCACCTGGCGCCATGTGGGAAGGCATTGCCTGGAGGTGAATATTAGGGTGGAGATGGGGGGTAACAGCACTACCTGTTTTGAATGTACTCCTGCTAGGTGGAATTGCCAGCCAGAGGCACTGTTCAGATGCAGAGAAGCTCTGAGGGCCTTCTGAGTCTCTGCATGTTTCACATCAGAGGCCCTGCAAGACAGCCTCACCCACTCTCCATGGGTGCCAAGTGGGACAGCCAGGACATTGTTAAGAGTACAAAGAGGCTGTGGATGGTGGTGTATGTGTAGCCAGCAACTATACCAAACATCTAACCCCTTTTCCAACCTGAAATGCTTTCATGTGCTCTTGGTGAGGTGGTGGGAACCGTTTATGAAGCATGGGAGAAGAAGCACGTGCTGCACTGGGCATTTTCACAGTGTCAGTGGCCAGGGACATGACATAATATGGGAGCACGAGCATGGCACTGTGTTCAATGTTCACTGCCAAAAACTGTGTAGGGGGATACAGTCTTCTGGTATGTGACAGATGTAGGCCACTGTGGACCAACCTGCACTCGCAGCCTGTCTCTGGGCCAATTTCCAGTGCTCTTGGCATTGCATTAGCTGGCCCTAAGTTTAAACAAAAAATGTATACACATGAGGAGCAGAGGATTCTGGGTATTGGTTACAAAAGAGCAGTTTGCAGAGGATGTACATGAATCATAGGTTAGGTAAACAGTTGAGTCATCAAAACATGGATCTGGCACCAGCATGGCCTGACTGCTGAGAGGCCATTCTCACTGTGACAGTCTGTGACCATGTCAAGTCTATATATCCATATAGTGCTTTCTAGGGTTAGGCTGCAATGGCACGGGCACTGTTTTTGTTATAGTATTTCAATCACTTGCCAGACTACTAGCTGTCCATGTTGTTTATATGGCGCCATGATCTTCATCGTTGATATGTGTCTCTGCAGTAGGTGGTGACTAGCCAACCTGGCATGGATGGCATGTGAGTGACTGCTATAGTCCAGTGTTGTACAGCTTCTACAGGTTGCCTGTGATAGATCTAGCAGATTAGATTTCTCTGAACAGAGGAGAACTGAATTCTTGGCTGCCTCTAACCTGCTGGTGACTATGATTTTTGCAGGCTATGCTCAGCACCCCCCTTTCCTACCTAAACAGATTCCTTAGAAACAGCTGCACAAGCCCAGCATGACATATGATGTTACATAAGAGTCCCTAGCCAAAAGGTATGTGATACAAGGGCCAAATAGGGCATGTCATACCAACATGCTACAACTATATTGGGTATAAAAGGTTTAGCATGACATACTTCACTCTACACCAATAGCATTCTGGCAGTAGAATAGATCTGCTCCAGGACCTGGAGAAACCATCTATTGCAGTGCTTGGTCTGGAGACCAGGTGATGTGTGCTCTTCCTATCATTCGGGGTGGTTGGTGAAAAGGTTATTTGCACATGTGGCAGCTGTTATGTCCGTGAAACACACAATATTCCTGCACATTCCAGAGCTGATGTGATGGATCGCTGCATTCTCCATTGGGTAAAAAGTAGTGAACAGGTGCTCAGATTATGAGGCAGATCCTGGGAAATAAAGAGGCCAACCGATACAGGCATGCATAGCCCAGATTGAAGCTATAGTGGTGACCCTGATCATTGGAGCATTTCCTAGTACCTGCTGTCTTGTTTGACGAAGGAGCAAGAGTTCATGGCCCCTGGGAAAGGGCAGGATGGTCTGGGATGGACCTCATGGATCATGAATGAGGTTTGAGTTTGATGTATATGCAAAAGTACTTATCTTGAAGTATAGAGCAGGTTATAAGGTAATGCATGCCCTGCACATGTGTTGTCTCAGGGATTAGTGGCACACTGCAGTCCAGCAGACCTGTGTGTGAATATTGTTTGGCTTAGGAAATACAACAGCAGAAGGGCATCTTACCCTCACATATAGCTTGGTCTTTATACAGGAGATTACTTCTGTTGATGTGTGTTTGTTATGCAGCTGCAGTACTGAGTGTCCAGCGCAGTCCATACTGCAGGTGTACAGCTGCAGGTAGGCCCTAGGTGTGGTTTACAACTGCCTCAGAATGTGCCTGCCAGGTTGTTTGACATCTAGGATTTAGGCCATTGCAGGCAAGGACCTGCAGTTTGGTGTATTCTAGAGAGTCCTCCACTCCTGGCTAAATCCAAAGGCCTTTACTCAGTCCTCATTCGTCTTGACCTTTCTGCTGCTTTTGACACTGTTGACCATCACACTCTCCTTGATATATTGTCCTCACTTGGTTTTAGGGGATCTGTACTGTCCTGGTTCTCTTCTTATCTCTCCCTTTGCTCCTTCAGTGTCTATTCTGGTGGCTCCTCCTCTCCTGCTATCCCTCTTTTAGTTGGTGTACCATAAGGGTCTGTTCTAGGCCCTCTAGGATTGTTATCCCTTCAGACTTCAGACGCTAAAGCCTGAACCAAAGCTTACCAAACAATATGGTTTCCTGCCACAAGGAACTTTTGCTGTGCTTCCACTCTCATACCTGACTTTCATGCAACCACTTGCCAAGCAATTATACCTGTGCATACAGAAGACTATCATTTCTGTCCAATTAATTTTCCTGGCCAATTCTTTTCCCAGACATGAAAGGTCTGTTGCATACTGTAATTATTCTTTGTGTAGAGTCTTCATCATGGCCCCTGGGAACACACTAGACCTCGTCTTCCTCAACTCCACAACCACCGCCTCAGCAAAGAACCCACGGATCTCGCCAGTACCTTGGTCTGACCACCACCTCATCACCTTATCCTACCCATACCAACATAAGACCAACAAGGATGATAGACACCACGTAAGACGATTTAAATCATTTAACAAAAAGGACTTCTTAGAACAAATTCTACCCAAATTACAAACGAACCCCAATGACATCAATGACCTCATAGACAACTGGAATACTACGATCTTCACAGTGTCTGAAGCTTCAACAAACACAACCATCACCAGACCCCCTTCCACAAGGGCCAGATGGTATACTCCCAGTCTCAGAAAGCTAAAAACAAAACTCAGGAGAACTGAAAGAAAATGGAGAAAAACCAACGACGAAAATGACAAAATAAAATACCTATACGAACTCAACGCGTATCACTATGAGAATGACAAAGCAAAGAAAACTTACCACATGAAAATCATCAATACCTCCATAAACAAACTTCGAGAGCTCTTTCAGATAATCAAAAAGCTGACAAAAACACCACACAATTCTGACCAATTGCCGCAGATTCCACCAGAACTACTGGCCCGTCAATACAAACAACTACAACGACCACAAAACCCGCAGCTAAACTCACAGACAACTACAGAGAACCTCCACCCCAACTTGCACAGTGACTGGACCACCTTCAAAGAAACATCAACAGACGAAATTTCAACCACGATCTCCTGCCTCCACACCACCACCTCCCCGCTGAACCCATGCCCCACTGACTGGATAAAGAAATCAAAAAACGAACTTAGCACACCATTAACCCGTATCGTCAACGAATCCTTCTCCAGAGGACTCATGCCAGACGCCCTCAAAACCACGATCATCCGACCTTCCTTGAAAAAGCAAAACCTGGATCCTCTAGACCCTGCATCCTACAGACCCATAGCAAGTCTACCTTTCACAGCCAAAATAATCGAGAAGATCGTCCAGCAGCAGCTTCAGGAACACCTGGATGTTAACAACATACTGGACCCTCAACAACACGGCTTCCGCCCGCTACATGGAGTCGAGACCCTCATGACCACGCTGATGAACACCCTCCTCACAGGAATTCAAGGAAGACACTCTGGATACGCCATGATCTTCCTCGATATATCTGCAGCCTTTGACACCATCTCCCACAACATCCTCATACACAGACTACAGACTATTGGGATCAAGGACACCGTGCTGAAATGGTTTCAATCCTACCTAACTAACAGACAACAACTAATCCGCACCAGCGCCTCATCCTCCCCCCCATTCCAGCAACACCAGGGAGTACCCCAAGGATCCACACTGTCAGCCATGCTCTTCAATATTTACCTCCAGCCACTCTGCTCAGTCATACACACCCACAACGTCAGCTTCCACATCTATGCTGACAATATCATGCTCTACGCCCCCATTACAACCACAAACCCAACAAACACCCACCTATCAGCATGCTTCACCGCAGTGTCTGACTGGTTACAAACAAACAACCTATCCATCAACATAAAGAAAACTGAAGCCCTCATAGTGACAAAGGACCCAGACTTCACACCACCCACACACCTCAACATCGGAACTACAAGCATCCAAATACAACCCCAGATAAGATACCTGGGCATTATTATTGACCAAGCCCTCACCTTAAAGCAACAGATCACTAAAACCTCCGGAACTATATTTCATAAGGCAAGAACAGTGCAACATCTCAGACCCCTCCTGGAACATCAAGATTTCCGAACAGTGATGCAAGCCATGACACTCTCACATCTGGACTACTGCAACATAATCTACCATGGCCTTCCAGCCACACAGACCAACCCCCTCCGAACTGCATTGAACACCACTGCGAGAATCATTCAAAGCGCAAAGAAAACCGACCATATCACCCCAATTCTGAAAGAACTACACATTCTCCCCCTCGAAGCACGGACAAAATACAAAGCCATCCTACTCACCCACAAAGCTATCCATCAAACACAGGACACCCAGCTTCGCACCCTACTGGCTCATCCAGCTCACGGCAGATCTACTAGACAAGCCTCCAGCGTCTCCCTCACTGTCCCTCATAAAAGAACCAAATGCTCGCAACGGACTTGCAATCGAGCCTTTGAACTTTATGCTCGATCCTTATGGAACTCTCTACCGAGCTATCTCAGAAACAATGCCGACCTACTATCTTTCAGAAAACAGCTAAAAACATCCTTTTCCAGGAATACTTCAACTCGAATCCCACCGAAAAACCCACAAACTCCTGATCTCACCCACAATGAACCTCTAACTCAAAGCTACCCTAACCTGTCTGTGTCCTTTGTCTGTCCCATGTCCAGAGTCTGTCCTATGTCAAAATCATTAATGTTGCCCCCCCGGTGATGGCCCTACCCTTGGACTTAATTCCCCCACCCCCTATGTAACACCGCTTTGACCCGCTGAAAAGCGGTATATAAATACAGCTAAATAAATAAATAAATAAATCATAGGTTTGGTGATTGGTTGGCACAAGATAGTCCGAAGTGTTTTTAGCGAATCAAAAGATAGTGAACAGGTGTTCATCTTGCAGACACAGAGCCATAATGAGAGAAGACAACAGTATGCAGTTTCAGAATCCCAATGTCAGTAGCATTGTTAGTGGATGATGAAGGCCAGAGAAGTAGATGTTTTTGCATGTGGATAATTAATTGGCCTGGGAAAGTAATTGAGAAGGAAAAATAATTGGAGAGAAATGATAGTGTTCTGTATGCACAAGTATAATCATTTGGCAAGCAGTTGCTTGAAGGTCAGGTCTGAGAATGGGAGCACAGCAAAAGTGCATTGTGGCAGGAAACCATATTGTTTGGTCAGCTTTGGTTCAGGCTTTAGCGTCTGAGCATGCCGCAGGGGTAACAGCCCTACAACACTCTCCTTTTCTCTCTCTATACCCCATCCGTTGGTGCTCTTAACTCTTCCTATGGCTTTCAATATCATTTTTATGCTGATGACTCTGAGATTATCTATCTACACCTGATATTTCTCTTACACTCCAAATCTGTATATCTGCCTGTTAATCTGACATCACTGCCTGGATGTCTCACTGCCATTTGAAATTGAACAAGGCCAAAACCAAACTTCCTACTTTTCCTCCTAAACTCTCTTCCCCTCTTCCTCTCTTCTCTATCTCTGTTGATGACACTCTTCTGTTTCCTGTTTCCTCAGCCTGCAACTTTGGAGTCATCTTCGACTACTCCCTCTCCTTCTCCACATATATCCAACAAATAGCAAAAACCTGTTGTTTCTTTCTCTACATTAACAAAATGTGCCCCTTCCTTTCTGAACACATATTCGTGGGATGTCCACCTGCACAGATGATTCCACATCCTTACTTACTCCATATGGCGAATATTAGAGAAACATGAGTTCAGAGATATGCATGGATGCCAGGTGTGTATCATCATGCAAGTGACTTTGTTCCACCAGATAATATGGGGGTCATTCTGATCGCTGAATAGCAGGGTTGGATGTCTGCATTGGAAGTCCAACCCGTGCTCATCGCCTGAACCATATACTGAGCTGTTGGCTTCCCACACATACAGAGCCATTGTGCAGGGAGCACTGGACGGGGGCACTAGGGGGTGGTGCTGGGGCAGAGTGAGGGTACAGTGGGGTATGGTCAGGCACCAGTTCATACCCCCGCTCTACCCTCCCATCTCTGGGCGGTGGATGCTTGGAATGCCCTCCTGATGGAAGTGGTGGGGACAAACACAGTGACAGAATTCAAAATGGCATGGGACAGACATAGTGGATCCCTTTATAGCAACAGGATAAAATCAAAATAAACATAACTATCTCTTATATCTGAACAAATAGGGGTGACCTACACGGAGCGGTGGGTACACCCCTAAACAAAGGCATGGGGAGAGGTGACCTGCACGGAGTGGCAAGTGTACCTACTCTTGCCGCCTTGCTGGGCAGACTAGATGGACCATGCTGGTCTTTATCTGCCGTCATATACTATGTGGAAACATGATGGCAGAAAAAGACCACATAGCCTATCTAGTCTGCCCTTCCATATCAATTACTACATTAGTCCCCTTTTTTCCTTTGAAAATTCTCTGTGTTTGTTCAATGCTTTTTTAAAATCAGATATTGTCCTTGTTTCTACCACCTCCAATGGGAGACTATTTCACGCATTTATCACTCTTTCCATGAAGAAATATTTCCGCATATTACTCTTGAGTCTATCCCCTTTCAACCTCATCCTATGTCCCCTCGTAGCAGAGCTTGCTTTCAATCGAAAGAGGCTCTCCTATGCATTTATGCCACAGAGGTATTTAAATGTCTCAATCATATCTCATCTATCCTGCCTTTCCTCTAAAAAATACATATTAAGATCCTTAAGTCTGTCCTCATATGCTTTATAACGAAGACCACTAACCATTTTAATAGCCACCTTCTGCACTGACTCCAACCTGTTTATATCCTTTTGAATGTGTGGTCTCCAGAACTCCACACAATACTCTAAATGAGGTTGCACCAAAGATTTATACTGAGGCACTATCACCTCATTTTTTTGCTGGCCATTCCTCTCCTTTGCACCCATGCATCCTTCTGGCTTTCACCATCACCTTTTCTACCTGTTTAGCTACTTTAAGATTGTCAGACACAATCATGCTCAGATCCCATTCTTTTGTGGACAGAAATACTTCACTCCCTGCACTGTACCACTCCCTTGGATTGTTGCAGCCCAAATACATAGACCAGGCCCACACACAGGTATGGATGTATAAAATATCTTTTTTATTGGAGGACCCAACTAAAACGTTTCGGCCCAAGGCCTTCTTCATGGGTCACAGCAGGAGAGCAACAACACGTATGAAAAGGGAGAAACCTCTCCTTAATCTGCCGAACCTCTCACCAGGACCTGCTGACATGCCTCGGCCCGGAAAGAGGCGCACCGTGCAGTCGCCATCATACTCTTTCTGGGCCGAGGCATGTCAGCAGGTCCTGGCGGGAGGTTCGTCAGATTAAGGAGAGGTTTCTCCCTTTTCATACATGTTGTTGCTCTCCTGCTGTGACCCCTGAAGAAGGCCTCGGTCCGAAACCTTTTAGTTGGGTCCTCCAATAAAAAAGATATTTTATACATCCATACCTGTGTGTGGGCCAGGTCTTTGGTGGTCCACTTTTGCTTGTGCTTGCTGTTGCGGATACCCTCTTCTCCTGTGGTTTGGCAGCCCAAATGCATGACTGCATTTTTTAGCATTAAATTTCAGCTGCTAAATTCTTGACCATTTTTCAAGCTTAGCTATATCCCTCTTCATGTTATCTACTCCTTCCTGGGTATCTACTCTATTGCAGATGTTGGTACCATCTGCAAAGAGGCAAACCTTACTCGACTACCCTTCCTCAATATCACTAACAAAGGTGTTAAAAAGAATCGGACCAAGGACAAATCCCTGTGGCACACCAATGGTAACCTTCTCCTCAGAGTGAACTCCATTTACCTGTACCATTTGTCGCCTCCCACTCAACCAATTTCTAACCCAATCAGTACTTTAGGGTCCATCCTTAGGGTGCTCAGTTTGTTTTTAAGTCACCTGTGTAGAACGGTGTCAAAGACTTTACTGAAATCCAATTACACCACATGTAGGACTCTGCCTCGGTCCAACACCCAGTCAAAGAAAACAATCAGATTTGTCTGATAAGACCTGCCTCTGGTGAACCCATGCTGTTTCAGATCCAGTAATCCATTGGACTCCAGAAACCTCACTATTTTCTCTTTCAGCAGTGCTTCCAATAATTTACTCACCACTGAGGTTAAACTAACCGGCCTGTAGTTTTCAACAACATCCTTACTTCTCCATTTGTGTAAAGGGATCACATGTGTCTCTCTCCAATCCTCAGGCATCACTCCTAACTCCAAAGAGGCATTGAAAAGGTCAATCAGTGGAGCCCCTAGAATGTCCCCATGTTCCTTCAGTATTCTTGAATGTATCCTATCCGGTGCCTTCACTTTGTCTACTTTTAGTTTAGCTAGTTCCTCTCAAACACAGTCTTCTCAAAATCATTTGAGATCCCTGTCAATTCTGTTCCTGTTTGTGGGTGTTTTCTTAAGTCCTGCTCCTAGCCCTTCATCTGTGAACACAGAATAGAAATATTTGTTAAGCAATTCCACTTTATCCTCATCAGCGTCTACATATTCCTCCCCTTCACTCTTGAGTCTGACAATAGCACTTTTGCCCTTCCTCCTCTCACTAACATATCTGAAAAATGTCTTATCCCCCCCCCCCCCGCCCCCATTTTATTGCACTGGCTATTTCTTCTTCTTTTTGTATCTTTACTTTGCTAGCCTCTCTATGTTTTTCCAAATATAGATGCCTGTCTTCCTCTCTTTCTGATCTCTTGTATTTCATGAGGGCCTCCCTCTTTTTCTTCACCTTTTCAGCTACTTCTTTTGAGAATCATAGTGGCTTCCTTTTCCTTTTACCCTTATTTACCATTCTAACAAAAAGGTTGGTTCTCTTTAAGATATCCCCTTTCAGTTTTACCCACTGTTTTTCTGCATCCACTAGCTGTTCCCATCCCATTAATGACTCCTTGAGGTATTGGCCCATCTTGGCAAAGATAGTTTTCCTAAAGTCTATGACCCTTGCTTTTGAATGGACTTTATCAGCCCTAGTTCTAATACTGAACCACATGATCTGGTGATCATTGGATGCGAGATGATCTCCCACTATGACTTCAGAAACACTTTCACCATCGGTAAGCAATACGTCCAGTTTGGTCCCTTTACGTGTGGATTCTGTTACCAGTTGCCTGAATAATTCTTCCTGTAAAGAATCCAGGATTTCCATACTTCTAGATGACACTGCAGCAGGGATATGGCATACTGAAATCCCATATCAGTAGCACTTCCCCTTTCTTGGCAATGCTGCATATGTCCTCTATTAAATCTCCATCCACTTCTTCTCCCTGTGAGGGAGGTCTATATATCACACCAATGCAAATTAATTTCTCTTTCCCTCTTTCCAGTTTAACCCACAGTGCCTTCTCTCTACCTTTTAAGCCCTGTAATTCTATAGCTCTATTGTTATTTTTTACATATAGCTCCATTCCTCCTTTCCTTCTTTCTTCCCTGTCCTTTCTGAATAAAGTATAGCCCAGTATAATTACATTCCAGTCATGGTTGTCCATGAACCATGTCTCCATAACTGTCACTAAATCCAAGTCAGCCTCTTCCAATAAAACCTGAACATCTGGGATCTTATTTCCCATGCTATGGACATTTATATACACTGCTTTCCAGATGTTGCCCCTTTTATCCATTTTTATAGAGGTATTTAATGTTTCACTTACCTGGAGGCTTTTTTCACCCATCCCCAATGAACGTAGTTTAAAGCCCTCTTCAGTAGATTAGCCAGTCTGTTACTGAATGCATGTCAACCGTTCTTGGACAAATGGATGTCATCTCTGCTCTGCTGCCCTTGGAACATCATCCCATGGTCAAGGAAACCAAAATTCTCTTGATGATTCCATCCACAAAGCCATGGGGCATCTGCCTAGTCCGCACTGTGCCCCAGCTGCACCACAGCATGTGCTGCCTGCAGCCCTCTGTATCCCATTTTCAAGCATCTGTCCAGTTGGCCATTCCCACATACCCACCCTGCTGTTGCCGCACATGTGCACACCATAGGAAACCTGTCCGATGGAGAGGAAAACCCTGCACAGCGCAATTTCACTGTGGGCTCATTCACCTTGTATGGGGATGGAGCATGGATCCTTCCAGAATTCATATCCTTTTTTTGGTGCTTTCTTGGGAGTGTTTTTTGATGTTTCCCATTGAGATCACTATTGCCCAGCTTGGTTATTTTATTTTTCCAGTTTCTTCTGTTCATTTTGACTGTTTATTTGCCATTTTGTTCCGTGCACATGTATCACACATCACTTTTTTGTAGGTTTCCCTGGTTTTGCTGTACATTGCTGACAGAAATTGTTTATCTTCCATTTAAATCATCTCTAATGCCAGGGTTTCACTGGCGTTAGTTTTGAGCTTCGGATTTCACATCGTTAGTGTGCGGGGAGCCTCTCCCCTCCCACTCTCCACCCATTGATCCCTTCTCTCCGCCCCTGGGGAGCCTTCCTCCGCCCTCCAGGAGCCTTTCTCCGCCTTCAGCACTCGTTTGCGCCGCTGTGCACGTTATCGCGTGCTAAGGAACCTCTGTGCCCGATAAAGCGCCATTATCATGTGATAAGGTACCTTATCACGCGATAACGTCACAGAGCGCACAGTAAGGTCAGGCCTCTGCACATCCCACAACATTGACTTGGACACCCGGATTATTCCACCCCAGCAAAATTTAGTAATCATGCCCCTTAGTGTACTAATGCAGTAGCACACTTCAGCAAATGTTCATAGTCTAAGTCAGGGATCAGCAACTACAGTCCTGGAGGGCCACAAACCGGTCAGACTTTCAGAAAATAACTAATGAATATGCATGAGATAATTTTGAATAGAATGGGGGCAGTGCATGAAGATATACAATTGTGATCAACATTAGTGGCATCACTTATATATCACTTATATGCATGGATGTACAATTCATATTATGAACCCAACAGTTTAATGTAAATAGTTCCAACAGTTATAATGTAAGTGAACTGAGTACTTGTTTGTAAATTCATATTGTTGTTCCTTGTAAACCGTGTTTGATACTTGGGAAAACACGGTATATAAATGTATATTAAATAAACAAAATAAATACACACTGTGTTGATAAAATTTACTTTGTTGCACAAATCTACTAATATATACTGTGTAATATTTTATTTTTATTTAGACAGTTTTTGTATACTGCCTTATCCTTCAATCAAAGCGGTCACAACACAATTGGGGGATATTTATCTCCAGAATGCAAGCTTCTCTGCCTCGGCTTTACCCTCAACAGGGAGGATTGAAGAGAACACCACCTGTGGATCTATCTGTGTCACCCTCTGTCCAAGAGCCATGAAATCACTTTAGATACACTGGCAGTATCATTTGTGCCAACATGGATGTGCAACATTGAGTAATAGTCAGTAAAATTGATACGTCTCAGCAAACTCTCTGTAACATCTCAGATTTTGGCATCTGGCAGACAGCAGAGCTCTATGGACATCAAGTCTGGTCGGCAGATGGGTGCCTCAATACCCCTCAGTAGAGAGTCACCATCTACCACTATTCTTCGCTTCCTTGTGGTCACTGATTCTGCAACTTTGGGGTGCTTGAGCTCTAGTTGTTCCCTTTCCTGGGATGCTTTCATTTTCTCCATTTTCAGGTCTGCATAATGGTTCTTCAGTTCGAGAGCTGGAGGAGTTGGCTTGGTGATTCTGCAGTCACTATAACTCATGTCCAACTTTTGTCATTTTGTAGGCTCCTATCTTCACCTCTGTTTGAGAGCTTGGATGTTTCAAGAAGCATAAAATTGCTGTTCTTTGTCCCTGTATGTAACTAAATGGAGAATTGCCCTATAAAGCAAGAATGCTCACATGGAGTGGGTGAGGGATGTGGTGAGTAGGGAGGGAACTAACTCCTCACGACGTGTCAGTGGCTTCAAAGAGTGAGAAAGAGAAACTAAAAAGAGGGTTTTAAACCTACACTACAAAAAATGTCCCTTTTTGAAATACAGCACCTAAAAAATAATGTAACTTTTTAAAAATGTAAAACAAAACCCTTTTAGGAGCTCTCAGGCAGAAAGCTAGCAATTAAAAGCCACACAGTCTTATCTTGTCCAATATCTCCTAAATAAATGGCCAGTAAAATGGCTTTGGACTATATATGCACACATATTTGACACATAAAAGAATCAAATAAAACAAGACCGATTAAAAAAGGAAATATATGGACATGATTATTGGCACCGTTATAAACAATTCAAATCAGTTTGAACAGAAGAACCACATTCTTCCCAATGCAGTAAAATTAGTCGCACATGTGATCAATTGTCAGTACTCACATGGCTTAAATCGAGCAATGAATGATGGCTCTAGTGTTTAAAATGGCCACATTCGCTCCCTGTTTCATTTTTACAATGGTGAAGACAAGAGCTACCTGAGACCGTTAGAAAGGCCATTTTCACCAAACATCGAACTTCAAAGGAGTACAAAGCCATCTCAAAGATCTTGGGATTTCTGTGTCTACCATTAGCAATGTTATCAAGAAGTGTTCTGCTCATGGAACTGACAAGAACCTCTCAGGATGTGGTGGGAGTTTGGAATTCTTCCTGTGGGTATTACTTTTTATTATAGCTAAGGGGTAAAGGAAAGGGAAGAATTCTTCAAGTTCTTCTTCAACACTGCAGCTGAAAAGCCCCATGGATAAGCATTTAGCCATAGTCCCCTTCAAGAATTGAACTCTGGTGATGACTCTTTTCCAGACGGAGCTTCATTAAGCGGTCCTGACAGACTACCTCCTCCATAGCCTGGACCCTGTTTTTCTCTCCTGTTATGCTGGAGGACTTTTTTCAAATCTTTGGGAACTAAGTCTGTGGCTTTTATGCCTAAAGTTGTGTGAGCTCATTCTTTACAGGATGTAATAGCTTTAAGAGATACATCTTCTGTTTTAAAGGCATATTTCCTAAGAAAGTTTCATTATTTTTTCAAAAACTGTTTTGTTTTCCAGATCTGTCTCCGGCCATTCAGTCTCATTGGAAGGAGTTTCTTTTCCATACCAAGATTGTAACTGCGAGTGGTTCTTCTTGAAATTCCCCTTTAAGTGTTTGATTACGCTTCAGGGGAATAATTATACTTTTATGGATTCAACACATTTGTTGATGATGATGGCCTCAGAAATTAAGGATTTGGGGTGGTATTAGTTGATTTGGAGGCTCATTGTGTAGATGCATTTCCATTAGATTTTGTGATTTAATTTACTCTTGTATTTGTCACTACTTCTCTCCATGAGGTGGGCTTTTTCCTTCTATTGATCATATTGTTCTTTTTATTCTTATTATTATGTATTCTTTGTTTCTTAAGTGCACTAGTTTGCTTTTTCTTCATCTTTATGGGCTATAAAAATTTTGAAACTCCTAGAAAAAAATAAATAAATAACAAATAAAATAGAGGCATAACTAGAGTAAAGATGCAAATAAACTAAGTATTAGCACTTACGCATGCTCTATGGTAGATATAAATGTCCACACCTACATTTTTAAAGAATGCACAAAAGTCATAGTATTTTATATCTTATGCATGTACATTTCTCCTCTGCCTATCCTATGCCCAAACTCCCTCTCCCATGTACATCCCACACTGAAAGAACACATAAATGGGCTTATATGTGCGCTTGTAGAATAGTGACTGCCTAAAATATGCATTCACACCTGTAAGCCCTTGAAAATAGGTGACTTATGAATATAAATGTGTATTTGTATGTAGCTCTTTGTAAAATCTGCCCCTAAATATATTAAATGTAGCACAGATGCACTTGATACCCGCTATTGAGGTGACATTGACTGCTCTGTATTATATTTGTCATACTGTATGTCTCCTCCGAAAGTGCATGACATTTGGATGAGACATAACATACATATAGTGTGCACTGTTTTCTGTCTCTTTACAGAGACTCCCTGATGCAGACAATTGTTGAAACATAGGCCGTTGGAGTGAGAGCTGAATTGCATACTAGTGCAGCAGTTTTGTTTGAATACAGGTACAGGCTGGTTTACTCTGCTGAAAAGGGTCAGCAAATATAAACAGTAAGTGGGAAATGTTCTTTGCAATCTTATGAATTGTTTGGAAAAAAGATAATGTGAGATGATCTGCTTTGGGTTGGAAATTGATTCTTGTGTAAAAGTTCATTTGTTATTTTTAATATAATTTATCTGCAATATATTGTAAGTCGCCCTGGGCTACTAGTATGGGCGGGAAATGGTTTGATTACATTAAATTAAAGTTACTACAAGGGTTAAATGATGGTTAATTGTTGTACTTGCCCACATGAGTTACTCCTCTGTTTGGAAGTTGTTCATAGCTTTTTATATATATATATGTATGTCTTTAAATTTTGGACACTTTGAGGGGCATATTCACTAAACTGTGCTGAGAATTAGCATCTTAGTGCACATTTAACTAGCCCCAACCAGTGCTGATGGGGTATTCCCAACAAGTCCCAGTGCAGTTAGCCCGGTGGGAAGCACATCACCACAATAAAACTTGCAACTACGATTAACAGCGGTGCATGTAATGCCACCCACTGAGGTGGCAGTAAGTGCACCCATACTAGCTGCAACATTGACGATTAGCACAGAATAATGATGCCCACACTAATCACAATGTGCAGAGGATGCCCACTCTCCTTCCACTCAGTCCTCACCAATCGTGCACTAGGGGGTTAGGATGGGACTTTTACCATGATAGCATTTTTAGCATGTGGTAATGGTTACCTCATTTCTGTGCTAACCAATTACCATGTGCTAAACCCCATGGAAACCACTGGCACATTTAAATAAACATGCCTCATAATTTTTTTAAGTTTTCGGAAAATTCATTTTAGGATATTCAATTAAAATTTGTAAAACTTTCTCTTGGGCATTTGCAATTTGCTATGGCTTCATGAATAAAGGTAACCCAATCACAAAAGGCAACAAGCCAAATCCTATGAGCCAAATCCCATTACCCGGCTCAAACAATGCACATATAGGAAAGTGAGGGAACAAGATACACTCCCATGCAAAAAATAATTTTTTTGTCGGACTATATGATACCTTGTCCGGGGTCATAGAAACCAGACCCCCAGACCCTGGTAAATCCTAGTCCATTTTAATCAAACAAGCAGTAAAAAGTAAATTCAGATGTAACTGCCCACGGCAAACTCTTCAAGGTGAGAGACACACACGACACAGTCCTGCGTTTCGGGCACAAATTTTAATTCGCCCTGCCTCTGGTCAACTTTGTCATCACCAATCGAAAGCCGTCACTTAACTAAGGAATGAGAACCTCTTGCGGGAGAGAACTTTTAAACATGGCGTCTGACGTCATTCAATCCCCGGAGCCTATCATAAAAATTAGGAGGAAAAAAGGGAAGGAGAAAAGGGAAGAGAAAAATCAATGATAACCCCAAAGTTGACCGCACCTTCGAAAGGATGTGAACAGGATGGAGTCAGTGCAGAGGGTGACTACTAAAATGATTAGTGGTCTTCATTATAAAGCATATGAGGACAGACTGAAGGATCTTAATATGTACACCTTAGAGGAAAGGCAGGATAGAGGTGATATGATTGAGATGTTTAAATACCTCCATGGCATAAATGTTCAGGGAGAGAGCCTCTTTCAATTAAAAGCAAGTTCTGCTACAAGGGGACATGAGATGAGGGTGAAGGGAGATAGATTCAGGAGTGATATGCGGAAATATTTCTTTACGGAAAGAGTAGTGGATCCATGGAATAGTCTCCCAGTGGAGGTGGTAGAGATGAGGACAGTAACTGAATTCAAAAAAGCATGGGACAAACACAGGGGATCTCTAAAGGTAAAAAGGGGACTGTTGTAGTTGTTGATATGGAAGGACAGACTAGATAGGCCATGTGGTCTTTTTCTGTCATCATATTTCTATGTTTCTGTGTTTCTATGCTAAAAGCACTGTGTTACCTGAGCAGGATGTGAATGGGGGGGGGGGGGGTGAGGGGAGGGCAGAATGGCTAGTGCAGCTATGCTAGCTGTACACTAAGGACATAAGATGCCACTAGTGCAGATGCAATTATTGCCAGTCTCTGACCAGGTGATAGTTGCACCCGACTTGCTAGTGTATCACAAACATACATTCTGGCCTCAAATCCCACAGGGTTTAAAGGCCATAACAATCTCACACATATACCATTCATCACAATGCAGGATGGAAAAGTTCTCATGCAAATCAGGCGCTTGCCTAGGGCACCGGTTTTGGAGGGGCAGCATGGCACTGCTGTCATGGCAGTAGAGCACCACAGTCTGACAGTCACCAAAGCAGGACCTGAGTTAACCTGCTGGGAGAATGGGCAAACTTCCACATACACAGCAATGGCTGTCTTTTGACAGTATTCAGTTAATGACTGCGTATTGATAGATGTGTGTGTTTGTAGGGGGGGGGGGGGCTTCTGGTGTGATCGGCTGTGAATGAGTTGTGAGAAAGGGCCTATTCTCAATGAAATAGTCAGTACTGGTGACATAGCCAGTAATGGAGACAGTAGAGTTCAGCTGGGAGCAAGGAATACAAATGTAGCGGTCCAAGCACTGGCAGAATGAAGGTTTGGTACCAAATTGTGCAGTCACACCAACATCTCCCCTGCATGGGTGGCCAGATAGTGGTGGAACTGGGAGTTCATGCCACTGCCATGGACTCTGCTCCTGTGGGCAGGCGGCTCTTTACCCTGACCGTATGAGAACATTTCTATGGCCTACTGCCTCTGAGTAGATACCTCCATTTCTACCACTGAACATGGGCTAGCTTGGTTGAAACTTCCTGATCAGTGTCCCCTCCATTGGCCCCTTTGCCTAGAGAATGAGGTATTGTGGGCTTCCAGGGGCCTGTGGGCCTGCAATTCCCTGAACTCTGGAGTGTTCCAGCTGGGAGTTGATCAGGGTTGCTTAACTCTTTGGGGGTGCAAAGGGGTACTGTGGTATGTCCCCAGACCCCTCTCCATGGTGAAAGCAGGGTGCTATTTATGGACCCTCCCCTGGCAGAGGTTAACTCATGGGGTGGGTATCCCATGTGGTGGACCAAGGGGCTGCATCTGAACAATGTGGGACTCATGTGGCGGGGTGAGTGGATGGCTACCCCAGCATGTGTCCTCCCCCACATTTGTGTGGGGACTGCATAAGATATGCAGATCTGGAGACTAGCACCCCCAGCTCCCACATGGGTGCAGCCCTCCTCAATAGCTAGGGTACTGCGTTAGATGTATAAGGGAAATGACAAAGATCTGCTGATCTATCCACTGCAGGCTAGGTAAACAGATGCCCAGGACTCAGGGTGAGAAGAGTTCATGTGACCATTCTACATGACAGCCACTGCTGACACTTTGCTTGCATCCATACAAGCCCCCCCCCCCCCCCCCCGCTCATTCAGCTGCTGCATTTGCACCCTATCTCCCATAAACAGGGCCATAGCATGGCCATTATGCATGTGTTTCTTCTCCTGATTTGCATGCTCCATTCTTTGTACTTTGGCCCATAACTCTGAGTTGTGCAGCAGGAAGTGCCTATTCCTGGGTCAGCCCTCTCTTTTCTTCACAGCCCACTTAGCATATGCCCTGTTGGTGGGGTCAGGAGCTATGTATTGCTATCTGCTCTATCTGCAGGGGATTTGTTTGCCCATGCCTACTGTCACCCATAGCATCACATTGCTAGCATGCAAGTACAGGACACACCTAGCATATGCTGTCAAGAATTCACAAGACTGCATTACTGATATGGCTAGTGCCACATTACCTGCCTACAGCAGCTGCCCCCTGCATTTGCCATGACTGCTATGCCCCGACAAGCTATAATCACATACTAACCATGTGTTTGCCCTGTTCATGCCACTTTAGTAAACATGTCCCAAAGAGTGTTTCTTCCATCTCTATAATATTTATGGGAGATTTTCTGTGTGGGGGAGTTTTTCTAATTTTTTATTTAGTCTTGGCGTAAAACTTTCTTTTGTGCTAACCCTTTATGCTTTTCTTGCCTCTGGCCCAAAGAAAACTGGCAGCTTGATCAAACGACACTGGATACTTTTTGATATTCCTATACGTTTCTGAAAGGATTTGCTTCGATTCTACTTAATGCACATTTATATTTAATGTACATTTTCTTTAAAATGGAACATCCTAATATATAACACATTTAATAACATTCACACTAAGGCAAAGCCACTGTTATGATTTAAAAATTCATGTTTTACACTTGTTTTATTTCACAAACCTACTAACTGTCACGGAAATTGCTTTTTTTACCTCTCTCAACATCTGTTCCCATTCTTCTTTTTGGTCAACTTTACAGGTACAAAATGTAATTAAGACAAGTTGCAAATGGCTGTTTTTATCCCATAAAAACTAAGATACAATATGAACTGCAGTAATGGAAAAATGAAACAGAAAATATACAGCTGCTTATCTGTAAAGCGATCAGTACCTTACTTGAAGAAAAATTATATTTTACAAAATCCTTCAATATCTTGAATCACTAGATATTGCGGAAAAGGGGTGCAGATTTTGGAACTGAAAGGTATATTTCTAGATTGGATTTTCTTTCTCTGAAGGACAGACGTTATGTGGTGGCTGGACAGAGGGAAGTTTGTCCAATGTTGCCTTTGTTTTTTAACATCTGCTTGCTGCCTTTGGGAGGAATACAGCTACAGTATGTGGATGATAGTCAGCTAATTGTCCTAGTGGTAGGAGTCAATTGTGTTTGAATGAGGTAGTAGGATGGTTTAAGATGATATTGGGGTTTGGGAGGAATGAGAGGGTGACTAATACCCTGACCCTAGAAATACAGTACATAGGGTGCGAAGGAATCAGCGGAGGAGTGTAAGGAATTTGAGGTACTTGTGTATGAGCAATTTGATTTAGAATTGCATCTGCAACTGCTGGCTAAGAAAGATTACCTCAAGTCGAGGTGGGTGAAAGAACCTCACCCATTTGTAGAACTTAAAGCATTGCAGATGGTAACCCTTTCTCTGGTGATTTTCAGCTTAAATTATTGTACTACCTTGCTTGTCAAGCTTTCTAAGTGAATTATTTGTAGGACGCAGTTAATACCAAAGTGACAACGAGGATGGATATAAGTAAATCACAGAGGGAAAAGGGCTTCTTCACTGCTTGGATTTCAAAGGGGAGAGAATTCCATAGAGTAGGGGCCCAATAAGCAAAAGTAATCCCTTCAAATCAAGCTTGTGATAGGAGGGGACAACTAATAAATGGACCTAAAAAGAGCATAAAACCCACTATGGGAAGTCAGGAATGGGTAATGATGAGAGATATAATGAATGTACAATGTAAAAAGAAAAATGAGCTAACATAAGGGGCCCAGTGTTCAAAAGACTTTTTGATTAGCAGGACCTGAAACAGGATAAACCCCACTGAGAGAGATATTCAGAAGTACTAATCAGATAGTGTTGTTGAATGTCTCCTTTAACCGCTTGTCTCTAGCCAGATAGTGCTAGGGTAATCCATGGTTGGGTTGAGGATATTTAGCACTGATTTTCAGTCTGTTGATCAGATAAGTGGCTGCATAAAGTTACAGTAGGTCATGAAAAAAGATGTCCTAATGTTACGTGGTTTTGACATCCAGATAGCAGCTGAAAATCACTGCTACCTGGGTAGAAATGTCGGTTGGCACTAAAACTGGAAATTCAGTGCCAGAGGATATCCAGTTTCTTGCACTGAAAATCTGGTTTCAGTTTTAAACACCACTTAAGAAAACGCTGACTCAAAGGATTTTAAACTTTATTCTACTTAGTACCGGCAACCTATGTTGCATTATTAGTAAAGGTGTGATGTGATCTGAGTGTTAAGAGTAATAGCTTAACAATGGTATTTTGAATAAGTTGTGGATGTTTTATAGAGTATAGTGGCAAGCCGATTAGGAGGGCATTGCAGTAATCTAGAGAGTTCATTGTTAAAAAATGTTAACAATATCTTCAGTGCTCTGGAATCAAGACATGATCTAATTGATTTTCTAAAATTTAAAGCAAAAAACTATTTTTGTATTAACATGAAGACCTGGGAGGAGAAAGTCAGATCCTTGTCAAAAATGACACCGAGTGAAAAGATAGAGTCCTTAATGGGAATGTACTTCCCTGCCTTTCGAGACACAAAATTATTGTTAGCAGGTGTTTTTGAAAGCCAAATAGCAGATGATTTGTTAACAATGTAAACCAGTCTATTGATAATTAACCATTCTGCTATTTTCTCTAAATAATAAGAACAAGTTGTTTGGAATGTGGTAACCAAATCATCATAAATGATGAATCTCTGTATATCATCAGCATAAAATATATACTTAAGCCAAAAACACGTACTGTATCAATGCAGCAAGGCGGGTGATGAACAAATTAAATGATGTGGGGGATAGGATCGATTCCTGGAGGACACCATGGTATATAAGAAATTCTGCTGAAACTGATTTGTTCAATTTCACTCTTAAAGAGTGGAAGCAGAAATAGAATTTAAACCATCCCAAGGCCACACCAGTAATTCCAAGTTCATCTATTCTAGTCAGTAAGATATTATGATCTGGGGGTCAAGTGATTATCACATGCGAAACAGATGCTCTTGAATGTCTTCCCTTCTAAACCCTCTAAACTCTGGGAAATAGAAACCCCGAATGCAAAATTTAAGAGGATTATTTATTTTTTATTCTTTATTTATGCACTTAATCTACAGTACCTTTATACGGGTATCAGGGCAGTTTACAAAAAACAAAATTAACTGCGGATATCAAAAGAATGAAAGAAATGTTAATTTCTGATAGGATAGAGTAGCACAATCATACAAGGATAGAGGAGGGTAGAGAAGAAGGGGAGAGAGTATGAAGGAGGGGTAGGAGGAAGAGGAGCTATGTGTGGGATAGTTGGAGGTCGAAGGCCAGCTGGAACAAATGGGTCTTTAACATGGATTTGAATTTATGAAAGGGCAACTCCAAACAGAGGTCAGATAGAAGGGCATTACAGATTGTGGGATCAAGAAAAAGAAGGCAGAGTTACGGGTGGGCCTGTGAAGCAGAAGGAAGGTGCAAATGATTTGCGTGAATGAAACGAAGGACATGGTAAAGGGAGGGGAGTGGAAGTAGAAGAGGTCAGAGAGATACATGGTGGTACCTATGTGGGTGACCTTGTGGAACAGGGTGAGGACTGGATTTAGAGCATGATAGCTAGCCAGTAGAGTTGTATGAGTAAGGGAATGATATGGTCCATGTGTGAGGCATGAGTGATCATGCAGGCGTAGTGTTCCGAAGAAGCTGGAGACAGTATAGCTGATATTTGCAAGTCCGGCGAGTGCTATGTTACAATAATCAATGCATGAGGTGACGAGAGAAGAGTGATCAGGGATGAAGGAGGCAGAAAAGGGCAAATAGCACAAATTTGTCACAAAGAGAAAAAGGAATGGCAGATAAGTGAAGAGAGATACTTCCAAAAGGACAGTGAAGAATCCAGAATGATGCCCTAATGCCAAAGGGAAGGAGCCAGGGGAATGGAAATGTCCTAGAGTGTGGGAGCCAGTGAGGGACAGGGACCTCCAAATATAAACCAGATGGCTGCAGTTTTAGAGGGATTGAGGTGAAGAAAGTTAGAGGACATCCAAGACTGATCTGTGCAAGACAGGAGTTGAATGGAGACAGATTTGGAGCAGAGATGCTAGTGTGTTCTAGAAGGATAATGTCATCGACATAGTAATATGGTGAGATACTGAGTTGTTGGATGAGTAGTGTCAGAGGAGCAAGGAGACATTGAAAAGGAGAGTCCAGGACAGAGCCTTGGGGGATACCACAGGGGAGGGGAGTGAGAGGAGAAGAGGAAGCAAGAAAGAAAGGAGAAGGACTTAGAAGAAAGGAATGAGTGGAACCAATGTAAAACAGACACTCTTATACTGGAGTCATGAAGGAGGGAGAGAAAAGTGGTGTGGTTGACATGGTCAAGGCAGAAGAGAGATGAAGGGAAACAATCAACGATATATCACTTCTGGTCGTGGAAGGTGTGCAGCTCATTGAGAAAGGAAAAGAGAATGGTTTCAGTCCTATGATCAGGACGAAAGACAAATTGAAGGGGGTGAAGAACATACCTGGCATCAAAATGTGAGGAGAACTGAACAAATAATAATTTCTCAAGGACTTTAGATAGAAAGGGGAGATTTCAGACAAGATGCCAGTATGCTAAGATGGAGAGGTCTAAGGAGGGATTCTTGAGAATATGGCAAATGAGGGCATGTTTCCAGGGGGATGGGAAAGTGCCAGCAGAAAGACTGGTGTTGAACATGGTGGGTATAGAGGGGAGAAAGGCCAGGGATGGTTCCGTTTGCCAGTGAGAAGGGATTGGGTCAGAACGGCACATGGTCTTGTGGGAGGAAGAAAGAGCTTTGCTCAATTTTGCCTATGAGATGGAACAAAAAGAGAACCAGATGTGGGAGAGGGATGATGATGGGGAGACTGGAGAGCAGAAAGGGCTTGAAGGAAGAGGGGAGAGACAAGCAGGGAAGATAGAATGGAGGGACTTAATGTTGTCAAAAAAGAAGATTGCAAGCTGAGCTGGATCAGGGAAGACCGAGGGTGTGATCATGGGGGGTGAGGTATGGAGAGCTGAAAGAAATCGCAAGACAGAATAAAGCAGGCAGGAGGAGCTGGAGGAAGAGGAGATGAGATCCTTGTAGTAGGATTGTTTGTTATGATGAATTAAAAAGCAGTAATGGTGGTGACAGTGGCAGAAATGAAGGAGGGAGATAAGAGCAATGTAGTCAGAAGCCAGGATGAAACCAAAGATGATGGTTGGGTCTATGGGGGAGCTGAGCTGGATAAAGGGGGGCAAGCTGATCAAGGGCAGCAGATAAAGTGGAGTTCCATGTGTGGAGCCGAGAGAAAAGAAGCAACATTGGCAGGAAGGACTGTGTCAGAGGATGGGAAGTGCTCAAGGGTAGAACGGTAGGAACAGTGGAAGAGGTCTGACTAGCCAGAGAAGGAGGAGCGGAGTGAAGTTGTAAAGAAAAAAAGAACACACAAATGGTATGAACCAAGGTAACGGAGTGGTAGAAAGGGAGACAGAGAGGGAGGGTGAATCATTGTGACCAGCTGCATGAGCAGGGCAAAGGACATGTTGACAGAATGAGAGATCATGAAGGTGGACCAGAAAAGACTTATCATGGGGACACGGGAGGTGGTCAGGGTGCATATTGAAGTCCATGAGGATCACCAGGTGGGGGTAAAGGAGGGAGATTTCAGAGAGCATCAGGAGGAAGGAGTCTCATAAGTAGGGTGAGGAGATGGGGGAGAGTAGAGAAGGAGAAAGTGAAGAGGAGGGGAAGAATCCAGCTGGAGGAGAAGTGCCTCCAGGTAATGAAGTACAAGTGAGTGGATTTCGCTAAGAGACAGGGTAGAGTGGAAGAGGATAGCCACTCCTCCTCTGCTGTGTCCCAGACATGGAGTAGAGTAAGCAGAAAATTCTGGGGGTAGACAGTGATTGAGAAGGACATCTTCACCCTCTTGCAGTCAGGTTTCAGTTAAAAACAGTGCATCCAGGGAGCACTGAGTAATGAGGTTTTGAACTTAAATGGACCTGCTGTTGATCAATGCCAAACTGAGCAGAATAGGAGAGGAAGCTACTGGGCAGTGAGAGCTGGAAAGGGTGAGGTGCAGCAAGGTAGAAATTGCTCGGGATACATGAGAGGTGACCAGGCTCAGAAGGGACAGAATCATGGGCTGCCAGCCCCAGTGAACTGGTATAGTCGACATTACCAAGTAGGAATAGGTGCAGGACAATCAAAGGAAGAGTAGAGGGAGAAACCCGTGGTACTTACCATGAGAGAGAAGGCTAGAGGTGAGGGGAGACCACTGGGAGCAAAGGCAGGTGGAAGAAGGCTATTGGTGTCAGTGTTGGCATCACCCCTAAGGAGCTCGCCAAGAAGCACGTCCTGCTCCTTGGAGACACGCCGCCATGGCACAGAATGCCACCAAGGTCTTGACAAAATAGCTGGCCTGATTACCTTGTGGACCCGTCACATCTGGGTGGGCAGGAACAGGCAAGTGGAGGATTTGATGAAATATAAGTTACTGAGTCTCTGAGGGGTGGGCTGTGGTCAGCGGCAGCTATGTCCAGTAAATCTCCCAAACCAGGCAGAGAACAGTTGCGTGCACTCGAATACAAAATGGTAGTGGCTGCTTCAAGCAGAGACAGTATCAATTAGCAAGGCTGATAACAAGTGGAGTGGAGTGGAGGAGTGGCCTAGTGGTTGGGGCAAGATACTTCAGGCCGGAAGGTCAGGGGTTCAAATCCCACTAGAGTACAGCAACCTTGGGCCGGAAGGACTGGGGTTTCTAGTCCCACAGGTGCTCCTTGTGGTCTTGGGCAAGCCACTTAACCCTCCATAGCCCATGTTCCCTGTAAAATAGTTATCTCCAAGTTATAATGCCCTATTCAATGTAATTTCAGTTTGTTCAATGTAAAGCACACTGATGCAGAATAGCATGGTATATAAGAGAATGTAAATAAATAAATAAATAACAACAGTCCTTGATGACAAATTGACCAAAATTCAAACATCTATTGGGAAGATTAAAAGGGTAAGCATGCAGGAGCCAGGAAGCTGAAGATTGGATATTGAGACAGGAACACAGAGCAGAAATAGTAGAAGGATGGCTACAGCTACTTCAGCAGCAAAACAAAATCCTTCTGGAAAGAATAGAGGACCAGGAAAAATATGGCTGCAGAAAATTAAATATGCTTTTTCAGACTTCCTGAGAGTATACGAGAAAGCATTGGTCATGATAACAAAGGAAGGCCCAGTAATTGTGGAAAGAGTACACAGTCTGGAAGCAAGGACAGAGGCCCTGGCTATTGAACTTTGCAACCAAAGAACACTTGTTTGCTAAGCACAGGAAGAAAAGGGAGCTAAAACATGGTGATAAAAAAGTTCTTTGTTCCAGGATTTCTTAGCACAAGTTATGGCTGAATGCAGGGCAGTAGCACCGTATTGCACTGAATTGTTTTGGAAAGAGCTCTATTTACACTGCAATACCCTGTGAAAGTGTGAATGACCTACCTGAACATGATGCATCTCTTTGAGGAACTCCAGCGACTGAAGACCTTTGCAGATGTTGTGCCCAAATGGTAAGCAAAGCATACTAATCAGGGTAGATAGACTGCTTCGTGGGCCTCCAGTTGAGAAATGATTCCTTGATCTTGCACCAATAATCTGCCATTTTAGCATTGTTCTTGGAACTACTAAGTTGTTTCCATAGCACTGTGTGAGATATAGCATGTTTGAGTGGAGTCCATTAGCTCAATGTTAAAGTGAGCCCTTCTCTTCCTTTTTGTATATATGGCCTAGATAAATGCCATTAGCTGTGCAGCAAGAGGAGGATGGAAGGAGCTATGAAAGTTTTGGGGTTGCACAAGTTGCAGCACATGAATGGCCCACAGGTTTTAAATACTTCAGATTGGTGGAATTGGGAATTAAGAAGTAAAATTGGGTAAGGGTAAATATATGTGTTTCTGCTGCATATAAATCAACATCAACAACAGAAGCAACAGCTGTATCAGATGGGGCTATGAAATTGGCCATGGAGGTCTACACCCTACAGGCCGCATAAGATTACTAAGGACCATAGAGGACTTCCACTTTGACACTACTTAGATGGAACATAACCTCTGTTTGGGACCACACTTTGGGAAGAGCTGCCTCATGCACAGATTGAGACATAAAATAATAACTTGATTGTGAATTAATTTGTGTGGGGGATTTTTGTTAGGGTGTGTCCTGCAGTAACAAAACTATAAGTGAGATGACCAACAATGGTGAAACACTAATGAGTGTTTTGTCTTGAAATGACTACGTTTATTAAACACGCAAAAGGTGTTGGTTGGAGGCAAAGAGAAGATAGTTGCCTATGTACTAGTGTCATAGTATATATATTTACATAGGGCCTGATTTTGAACTGGGCCTGCCCCCCTTCTGCCTAACCCGGATTTTCAATGCCAGGGTCATATGTGGCCATGGCATTGAAAATCCAGGTCTCGCTGCACACTCCAGAGGCTACAGGAGCTAGCCAGGTAGCACGAATCTTCGATGCTACCCGCTTAAAGGCACAGAGGGCTAAGCGGGTAACATTAAATATCAGTGCTAAACGATTAGCCCTTTCCTCTGCGCCAGAATGCCCCTGACATGCCCCGATGCTAACCATGTTACATCTGGGCACGTTAGGGACATTTCTGGGATTTTCGAAGGGCACTACAATATAGGTTCCCTTTGAAAATCCCAGATATAGCATTTACATGAGTAACTAGGGCAGTTACCCATTTAAATGCCTTCGAAAAATGGGCCCATAGCTCTTTGATGGATTGGATGTGGTGGATGGTGGGATAATAGGTACAAAAAAGAGATTGTGAGCCCTTCGGGACCAAGGAAAAAAAAAATATATATATATACACAGTACCCGAATGTGCACTGCTTTGACACGTAGAAAAAGCGATATATCAGCCTAGTTAAATAAATAAAATAAAATAAATATCTACATATGTTAATAGCTTGATGAGTGTGAGAGAAAATGAAAGACAAATGGCAGGGGTCCTGAGTGTTTTGAATATTCAAACCCTGAAGGAATTTCTGGGGGAATCTCTCCATGGAAAGAGTATTATTGTAAGAGTTATCCTGGAAAGGGTTTCCTCATTATTTATTTATTTATTTATTTAACCAGATTTGTATACCACTGTATCCTTCACTCCAAGTGGTCAACAATACAACTAAAGGTTACAATACAATTGAAGGTATACATGGAACATAAGGGAAGGGGAGACAAGACATACATATAGAATAAGTTAATCAGTTCATCAGTCTTTCTCAAATGTAAAAGGAGCAGGGATTCTTATGAAACTTGACCATAAACCTCCGTGAATAAGAGTGTCTTAAGTGATTTGCGGAAATCCTTGATGTCATTCATATCTCTTAAATCAACTGGAAGGGAGTTCCAGAGGGCCGGTGCTGAGAGTGATAATGCTCTGTTGGAGGTAGATTGCTTAGTTTTGTGGTGCCCTGTAGGTAAGTGGAGTTTATTAATATTGTTAGATCATCTAGGCCTATTAGTCGAGGCCTTGGTCAATAATCCATGAAGGACATCTGCTGAGAATAGATTCATAATCTTGAATATTATTGTATTTGTCTTAAATCTAACCTGTGCGGCTATGGGTAGCCAGTGCAATTGCTGGAGTATGGGTGTGATATGTTCACATTTGGCTGTGCCTGTAATAATGCTTGCTGTGGTGTTCTGCACTAAATTGAAGAGAATGTATAGATTTTATGGGCAGACCCTGATATAAAGAATTTCCAAAGTCCAATATTGGAATAATAACTGCTTGACATACAGTGTGAAAATGACTATGGCTGAGGATTGGTTGAAGTCTCCTGACGAGCTTCAATCGTTGGTACGCTTTAGCAGCAGTTTTGTTTATATTTGATTGGAGATTTAAATTTTTGTCCAAAATGATGCCCAGATATTTCACTTCATCTTTTAGAGATATTGTTCTGTCAAGGAAATTGATAGTTAAGAGCGGGTCATTGTTGCTGTTATTAGAAACGAACAGCCGCTATTTTATCAAGGTTAACTTTCATGTTGTTGTTGGTGAGCCACTTAGTCATTTCTTCAAGGCACCTGGTCATAGGAGCTGCATCTGGCTTGAGTATATCAATTGGCACATATACCATAATATCATCAGCATATAGGTGATAATTTATTCCATGACGTTTAATAACACCACATAAAGGCTGGATGATGATGGTTTGATTGCTAAGTGACAAATGAGTTGTTAAATGTTTTCTTAATAAAAAGTAACTTTAATGTGTTCAAGATGGGTGGGGAGTGGGTTGTATGGATGGATTGTTAAATCATATTTTATTGCAGGGGAGGAGGAGAGTGCTCATTTAAGTAATGGCCAGATTTGGAAAGGAGAGCAGTGTGAGAAGAGTACGGACTGGGGGCAGTATTTACATGAAGAATGGGTGGAGATTGGTTGGTGGGAAAAGCAGCAAACTGTAGATGGATGGGATATAAATAAGAACATAACAACATAAGATATGCCATACTGGGTCAGACCAAGGTCCATCAAGCCCAGTATCCTGTTTCTAATAGTGGCCAATCTAGGTTATACGTATCTAAATGTGTCCCCAAAAGACACAGGTTTCACATTGCTTGTATTGGGTCAAGCATTGATATCCTGGGTCCCTTTTTAATAATGGTTTATGGACCTTTCCTCCAGGAACTTGTCCAAAACCTTTTTTAAATGCAGCTACACTAACAACCTTTACTACATCCTCCGGTAACAAATTCCAGAGTTTGATTACACGTTGAGTGAAAAAATATTTTCTCTTATTTGTCTTAAATAGTTTACCCTGTAGCTTTATTGCTTGTCCCCTAGTCTTTCTAAATTCTGATAATGCAAACAATCGATCTACGTTTACCCATTCCACTCCGTTCATTAATTTATAGACTTCTATCATATCTTCCCTCAGCCATCTCTTTTCCAGGTTAAAGAGCCCTAACCTTTTTAGCCTTTCTTCATAGGGGTATCCTTCCATTCCCTTTACCATTTTTGTGGCTCTTCTCTGAACCTTTTCTAATGACGCTATATCCTTTTTAATATACGGCATCAAGAATTGCACACAATATTCAAGATGCGGTTGCACCACGGAACAATACAGAGGCATTATAATATCCTTTGTTTTATTTTCCATTCCTTTCCTTATGATACCTAGCATTATACTTGCTCTCTTGGCTGCTGCTGCTGCACACTGGGTCGAGGGTTTTAACATGTTGTCCACAATGACGCCTAAATCTTTTTCCAGAGGTGGTGGTTCCTAATGTGGAACCCTGCATCGTGTAACCATGGGTCGTTCTTCCCTAGGTGCATAACTTTGCACTTATCCATATTAACATTCATCTGCCATTTTGATGCCCACTCTTCCAATTTATTATGATCCTCTTGCAATTTTCCACAATCCTCATGGGTTTTAACAACTTTAAATAGTTTTGTGTCATCTGCAAATTTGATATCTTCACTCGTTATTCCCATTTCCAGATCATTTATGAATATGTCAAAAAGCAGTGGACCCAGCACAGATCCCTGGGGTACACCACTATTCACCTTTCTCCATTGGGAAAATTGGCCATTTAGTCCTACACTCTGCTTTCTATCTTTTAACCAGTTCCCGATCCACAATAGTACACTGCCTCCTATCCCATGACTCTTTAGTTTTGCCAAAAATCTCTGATGAGGGACCTTGTCAACGGCTTCCTGAAAGTCCAAATACACTATATCAACCGACTCACCTTTGTCTACCTGTTTATTCACACCTTCAAAAAACATAACAGATTAGTAAAACAAGATATTCCTTGTCTAAAGCCATGTTGGCTGTCTACCATTAAGACATGTTCAGCTATTTTGTTCTTTATGATGGTTTCTACCATTTTTCCCAGTACTGACATCAGGCTCACTGGTCTGTAGTTTCCCGGATCACCTCTGGAACCCTTTTTAAAAGTTGGTGTTAGGTTGGCCGTCCTCCATTCTTCAGGTATTACAGATTATTTTAATGATAGTTCACAGATTACTAATAGCAGGTCTGCAATCTCATATTTCAGTTCTTTCAACACCCTTGGATGTACATCTTCCGGTCCAGGTGATTTGCTATTCTTCAGTTTATCAAATAGTTGTAATACATCTTCCGGATGTATCGATATTTCCTTCAATTCTTCCGCATCTTTAAATACCACTTCAGTCATGGGTAACATGCCTACATCTTCCTCAGTAGAGACCGAAGCAAAGAATTCATTAAGTCTCTCCGCTATCGCCTTGTCACCTCTTAGTGCCCCTTTAACCCCTCTATCATCTAATGGACCAACTGACTCACAGGTTTTTGGCTACGAATGTACTTGAAAAAGTCTTTATTACACGTTTTTGCTTCCACAGCAATCTTCTTCTAAAATTCTCCCTTTGCCTGCCTTATGAATGCCTCGCATTTAACTTGCCAGTGCTTGTGCTGTTTCCAGTTTTCATATGTATGAGGTACTGTATGTGTGTGGGGTTAGGAGGGAAAGGGGGGGAGGAAGAACTTAGGAGTGGTGTGACTGTGTCTTGAGAAGCTCTGCTGGAAGATCTCAGCCAGTATGCTAAAAAATTGAATCTACATAAAACAGAGTCATCGGCATCCTGGTATGACCATGGATAAGCTGAAAGTGATCACCCTGAATGCTGATGGCCTGCATTCTCCTGTGAAATGGAATAGGTTCTTTCAATGTCTAAAAAGAATCCAGAAACTCATTCAAGTTCCACAGAGCATTAAAAACTGAAGAGAGATTGGTTGGGAGACATGGGGTTTTCATCTTTCAATGCTAGTAAATGAGAAGTGGCCATCCTGATTGGAACACTATTGAGAGATGGGGAAGGCAGATTGGTGATATTAGTAGGTGAGATACAAGGAACAAAAATAGTGCTGTGTAAGATATATATATATATATATATATTCCCCCAATGCGTATAATGACAAATTTTCCTCAAACCTTGTAGCCAGGCTGGTTGATTATAGTGATATGTTAAACTTGTGGCAGGGGACTTTAATATGACAGCAGAGCCCAGAATAGACTGCAGACCTCCCAAACTCCCACTGAACGATCAGAATAGAAAAGGGATTTAATATGAACATCAGAACTATGAATAATAGACACATGGAGATTCCTGTAGCCTTCAGAGGCTGCTTTTACTTTTTACTCAAATGCCCAGAAAACAAATGCAAGGCTAGATTATATACTAACCTGTGAGACATTATTTTCCAAATTGAAAGAACTGCAGATTAAACCTGCAATAGTTTCTGACCACTTGGCGATATCGGCAAAACTTACCAGGAGAAAAGGGCAGAGGGATGCCATACGGAACATGAACCCGACTTTAAACAGGGATAAGAAATTTCATATCTTTCTCAGGAAGGCGTGATTACATTATATACAGGACAACTCCAATGGGAAGGTGGATGATATCATTCTATGGAACATGGCAAAAGCTGTTTTTAGGGGCAAAATTATAGCATATGTTTAGTGGGGTGAGGAAAAAGATACTACTGACTAAGGTGCGGGAATTACAGAAATGGGGAAGGAAGCATATAGCATGCTTGGATGAGGCTGATGGACAGAAACTCCAGGAATTGTGTAAGACTGCTTATGGCCAGTTGAAGGCCAAGGCACAAAAGGATATAATTTTAACCAATGGGGAAACAAGGAAGGAAATCTGCTAGCTAATTTAATATGACCAGCACCAACCCAAGTCCATTATAAACCAAGTTAGGGATGGGAAAGAGAATACTCACAGAGATACGGTAAGCATAGCAAGGAGTTTTCTGCAATTCCACCAGGAGCTATATGACATTGGTGCTAATAATGAAGAAGCACTGGAAGCTTTTTTTAGGAAAGTGGCACTGCCAAAGGTAATCCCAGAACAGTCTGACATGCTGAACAGGCCAATCTCTCTAGCAGAAATTCAAGCCATTATAAAGCACCTTAAACTCATCAAGACTCCCAGCTTGGATGGATTAGAGAATGAGGTTTGCAAAACTAAGAGGCTTGTTTACAAAGCTGCGGTAGCAGTTCGCGATCGTTATCGGAGCCACGACCCCATTGATTTCAATGGGGCCGCGGCTCCGATAATGACCGCGAACCGCTACCGCGGCTTTGTAAACAAGCCCCTAAGAGAGTTAGTGATCCAAGCACTATGAGAATTGAGTCGAGCCTTGGTGAGAGAATAGAAATGGGAACATCTGCCCAACCTTGTGCATATAGTCTGGATCCCCAAACCTGCCAAGAATAAGGAACAAATAGAATTTTATCACTCCATCTCACTCCTTAGCCAAGATCTCAAAATTATAGCAACAATATTGCTACCAGACTCAATAGGATATTACCTGGATTGATCTATAAGCATCAAGTGGCATTTGTCTCAGATAAGCTTCTACAAATTGAATCCCTCTCTCAGTCTGCAGTTTGTCCTGCTATGAAGGCTTTTGCGCATCAGTGATGCTGAGAAGTAAACTATCGGTAGCTTAACTACTGGCAGAGTCTCCCAAAATGGACAGGTCCCAGCTGAGGAGTCAGACTAAAACAAACCATCCATCTGGGCAGCAGCAGACTGGGTCTGTGTTGGTGGCAGAGGGTCAAATTTCTGTGACAACAGCAACAACACTAAAATTGCCTGCGTTGAAGAAAGGTCTGGCAATCTACTTCCATCTCTTGCTATGAAAACCCAATGGATAGTCACAGCAAAACAAATTGCACTCTAATGCTGGAAGATGAGACCCCGAGGTCAGAAAGCACTAAACTGGCTACTGGAAATGAGCTAAAGACTTTTCAGAGTAAAGACAGCATTTACGATGTGGCTGGATCAAATTCCTTGAGATGTTTGACTGCTGAAGTGGCTGCACATTTATTTATTTTATTTATTTAACACGTTTTTATATACTGCCTCTTCCAGAGATCAGGGGCGGTTTACATAGAACAATTGAAAATACTTTACATTGAACATAACAACTTATGTACAGTTAACATATAGAACTATCTTACAGAAAACTATGTACTGTGTTAGATTAACTATGTAGAATCTTGCAATAAACTGTGGAATTCTTAATGAGAGATTGGATTTAGGTGTGCCTATGTTTCTGGAGTTTGGGACGAATTATGGGAACTTCCAATATTCTCACTGAACAAATATGTCTTTAGCTCCTTTCTGAACTGTAGGAGATCTTTAACTGATCTTAGATTATCCAGGAGGGCATTTCATAGTGCAGGGGCAACATAAGAGAAGGCTCTGGCACTGGTAGAGTGGTTGGTGTTACGGATGTGGTTTGTTATAATGTATATGTTTTGTAAGCAATTTCTTCAAAGTCTGGATTCTGTAGGAGATATTAGTAGGGAAGTGGAGTGGAGTGGAGGCGTGGCCTAGTGGTTGGTGCAAGGTACTTCAGGCCAGAAGGTCAGGGGTTCAAATCCCACTGGAGGACAGCAACCTTGGGCCAGAAGGACTGGGGTTTCTAGTCCCACAGGTGCTTCTTGTGGTCTTGGGCAAGCCACTTAACCCTCCATAGCCCATGTTCCCTGTAAAATAGTTATCTCCAAATTATAATGCCCTGTTCAATGTAATTTCAGTTTGTTCAATGTAAACCACACTGATGCAGAATAGCACCGTATATAAGAGAATGTAAATAAAATAAAATAAATAAATAAGACAGGGGAGTTACAGATATTTTGTTATGGTGCTTGAATGTGATCATCAAGTACTTGTATTTCATCCTTGCTCCAACTGGTAGCCAATGAAGGTTGTAGAGGATTGGGGTGATGTGATCAGTGCAGTGAGCCTTATATAAAATGTGTGCTGCCAAGTTCTGGGCCAGTTGTAGCTGATGAATATATTTCTTTGGTAGTCCTTGTTGGATGCTGTTGTAGTAATCAATGTGGGGGTTATGAGTGTTTGTAGGATTGTTCTAAAGTCTGTGATAAGGAAGCTTATCATAGTTCAGGAGGGAGCTATAAAAGAGGTGAATTGGCTTTGAACAAGCAACCTGTCTTTGATGGTAGAAATACTAAAACAGAATGTTTTCATAAAAGACTACCAGTCCCAGAATGCACCAGGTTACAAACAGCCTTTAGGAGGGCTGAAGTGGGGAAACGTGTGTTCAATCAGGAGAGCTATGAGGTAATCCCCAATCACTCATCTCCAAGGGCAGGGCTTGATTCAGCACACCTGGGCTGTGCTAGGGTGGAGTGTCCCTCTAAGCACGTTAAAAGTAAAGGATATTCTACACAGGGACAGAACCGAAGCCATTGGAGAACAGAGAGAACCAGGAGAACAAGGAGAGACAGAAGCAGAAGCAACGTGGAAGGAAGAAGAGAAAGACATCTTGGAGGTCTAAAGAAGGAGCCCACAGCAATACGTGTGTTAGGAGTGATTATAGAGGCAAGCATACTCCATTGGACTGGAAGAAGCCAGAGGAGTGGGGTTATAAAGCCAGGAATTCCCAGACGGCACCTTTGAAGGAGACGGCTGCATTTGGAAGGGGCCCTAAGACCGGTGCAAGAAAGTATGTGAAGAGAGACCCAGTGTCCAGGGATCTTGATTGGAAGGCTGGACATAAAAGCTGGACTACTTACTGGCCAGGATACCTGGAGAGGAAACCTAACAGCAAAGGAAGCTCAGGTATGAACTTTGATCTATGCCCTAGCTCTTCTCCAGGAAGACAGCAGGGAAACAAATATTATCCTGAGAGTGATCAATTAAGGAATTCCTCTGAGCCAGACCATGATATTGATTCCATGATATCTGAGGAAGAAGGAGATATATCAAATGATCAGAATGAATACATGGATTGCTCTCTGTCTAGGCTGCTGTTTTAAAGTAGTTTCTCACTAATACAACAACCACCAAAAGGAACTGTAACTTGTTCTTTTATCTACCCAGAAAAGTCTCTGCAAGAAAGCTTTAGGGTAGGATTGAGCCACGTAGAGAGAGTGAACCAGCAAAGTGGTTTGCAGCTGGCTAATTAATTGTAATTGAGCCAGGCACAAGTGCACGTGAGCTCTGGAAGGAAACTTCTTTTTGTGTGTGTAAATAGAAGAAAGTTATCCTTGATAAAGAACAGTTTTTTTGTTACTTTTGGGTTTTGTTTTTTGCTTTTGGAGCACTGCTAAGAAAGTCATTAGCAGGCGCCTTCAAAAAGACCTTTTCTGTTTCCCATCAAGGTCTTTATTGATTTTTGCTTAAGAAGTTCAGTTACCTTATATCATGTTTTGTTTTTCCTGAGTACAATACTGAAAGCAAGTGTCCTTTTGTGTTACCAAGTAAATCTGTGTGGGAGAATTAACCCCATGAATAAAATCTGTTTTTCTTTGCTTACACTCGAGCATCACAACTCATTATTTTGTGAATGGCTGATTCTGGTATGAATGAACTGCAACCCCCACACTCTTTTGCAAGTCATAAAAATATTTTTGCCTTTGCCAAGACTGTGGACATTCACGACCAGCGCCCCCGTTTACAAGTCATGTTCTTCTAAGAAAGGCCTTAGGTGTTGGATCATGTGCAGCTTGTAGTACACAGTTTTTGTGATTGATTTGATATGGGAGATCATGTTTAGTGTTTCGTCAAGGATTATGCCGAGGTATTTTACTTCCTCCTTGACTTCATGTTCAATTTCTTGTAACAGAATTTTGTTAGGTGGAGTAAAGCTCGGATTCCTATGGACGAAGAGTACTTTTTTTTTATAGTTGATTTTCAGTTTGTGTGCAGTGAGCCAATCCATTATATCGCTCAGGCATGTGGTTATCTGTGAGTAGTCTGGGTTAGAAGTGTCTATGGGATGATACGTCATTATATCATCTGCATGATAGATGATATAGTATGTTATGTTTTCTAAAGATGTTGCGTATTGGCTGTATATACAGATTAAACAGTAGGGAGGATAAGGAGGGATGCCCTGTTTTTGTTTGAAGATGGTGGATGATTTCTGACCAATCCAGACCTGTTGGAAGTGTTTTGATAAGTAGGACTCAAACCATTGAATGACCATTCCCTGCAAGCTTATCTGTTTTAGTCTTCTGTTGAGTGTTTGGTGGTCAGTGCTGTAAAATGCAGATGCAATGTCTATGAAAATTAGTATGAATGCTTGTCTGGCTGAGTTCAAACCACATATAAGTTTGTCTAAGAGAGATAGCATCAAAGTCTCAACACTATGTTGAGGATGAAACCCATACTGCTGTTCATCAAGGGGCGAGTTTAGCTCAATATAAACTTGAAGTGTAACTGAACTGTTTTTTCTATCATTTTTGCTAGGAACGGCATGCTTGAGATGGGTCTATATGAACTAGGATGGTGTTTGTCAGCAGATGCTGATTTTAGAATTGCTCGTGGTAATGCTTGTTTTAAGAATGATGGCAATAACTTGTTGTAAAGATTGATTAAATATCTCTAGGATGATTGGGGTAAATTCCTCTCTTGATGCTTTGAGCCAGTTAACTGGGCAGGGGTCACTGGGCGATGTGGTAGGGTTAACAGTAGTTACAGTAGTATGTTTTTGAGTTGCTTTCTATGTCCAGTTTCTCCATGTAGTCATTTGCTAGAATTTGGGGGTGTATAACTATTTTGTCTTCATCGGGGTGGGTGTCCTTGTTAATGATATAACAATAGAAAATAATTCTCTCGGCCTGTTGAGAGATTTGTTGAGTACTGTAGTACTCCTTCTTCCTAATGTTAATTGTATCCTTGTAAGCTGTTAAAGTAAGCATGTATTGTTTTTTGTCATCTTCCGATCTTGTGCATCTCCATTTATGCTCAATTGAGCGTAGTTTTTGTTTTAGTTTTAGTTTCCTTAGTTCAGCTGTGTACCTTTTTTTGTAGTTTTCTGCTTTGTTTTCTTGTGTGTGGGAGGAGCTACGGCAGCATTAGCTATGGTGGAATTCCAATTCTGTATAATATCATCCAGGTTGGTGAGGGATTGATCTAGCTGAGGTAGGGTATTGTTCAGGAAGAATTCCTTTTCAAAAGGTTTATATTTGCTATGAAATGTTTGGTGTTCATAATGTGCATTTTGGGCAGATGGCATAGGTATTATGCATTCTATAAAGAAATGGTCAGTCCATGGTAGGGGGGTGGATCTTGGATTTTTATAGTGAATGTCCCGAGTGATATTGTTTTGCAGGAAGATAACTTCCAAAATGTTGCCTTTGCTATGTGTTGGGGTCTGGATGACTTGTTAGAAGCCAATGTCAGACATGGCATTAATGAAGGGGGTTGAGTGGGTACTGAGGAGTGACGAAAGATTTAAATCTTCAAGGATAATATGAGATTTATTTAGTGTTGTGGTACGAGCTGTTTCCAGGATAGATGCCAGGTTGTCTGGGGATGTATAAGGAGGTCTATATATTACAGATATTATTGTGTGTTTATTTTCAATGGTTAGCAAGTCCATATCCTCAATGGTTTTGCTAGAACCTACGCTTGTATTTCGGTCCTCCTTGGCTAGAATTATGACACCTCCTCCGTGTCTGATTGATCTTGGGCAATGGTATATTTTATAATCTGGGAGTGCTAGTTGGTTTATCAAAACTGAATCTGCTTCTTAAACCAAGTTTCTGCGAGGCAAAGTATGTCTGGTGAGTTGTCTTTAATAAAATTACAGGATCCGAGGCAGCATGGATTCACCAGAGGCAGGTCTTGTCAGACAAATCTGATTGATTTCTTTGAATGGGTGACCATGGAGTTGGACTGAGGGAGAGCCCTAGATGTGATGTATTTAGATTTCAGTAAAGCCTTTGACACTGTTCCTCACAGGCGACTTATAAACAAACTGAGCACCCTAGGGATGGACCCTAAAGTTACTGCTTGGGTTAGAACTTGGTTGGGTGGGAGGCGACAAAGAGTACAGGTAAATGGAGCTCACTCTGAGGAGAAGGATGTTACCAGAGGTGTGCCTCAGGGATCTGTCCTTGGTCTGATTCTTTTCAACATCTTTGTTAGTGATATAGCGGAAGGGCTGTCAGGTAAGGTTTGCCTCTTTGCGGATGATAGCAAAATCTGCAATAGAGTAGACACTCAGGAAGGTGTAGATAACATGAGGAGGGATCTAGCTAAGCTTGAAGAATGGTCTAGAATTTGGCAGCTGGGATTTAATGTTAAAAAATGTAAGGTCATGCATTTGGGCTGCAGCAATCCAAGGGAGCAATATAGTATAGGGGGTGAAGTACTTTTGTCCACTAAAGAAGAGCGAGACCTAGGTGTAGTTGTGTCTGATGATCTTAAAGTAGCTAAATAGGTAGAAAAGGAGATGGCAAAGGCTAGAAGGATGCTTGGGTGCATACGGAGAGGAATAGCTAGCAGAAAAAAGGTGCGACCTCATTTGGAGTATAGTGTGCAATTCTGGAGACCGCACCTTCAAAAGGATGTCAACAGGATGGAGTTGGTGCAGAGGGTGGCTACTAAAATGATTAGTGGTCTTCATTATAAAGCATATGAGGACAGACTGAAGGATCTTAATATGTACACCTTAGAGGAAAGGCAGGATAGAGGTGATATGATTGAGATATTTAAATACCTCCATGGCATAAATGCACATGGGGAGAGCCTCTTTCTTTCTTCTTTTTTTTTAAATTTTATATTTATGCATTTTAACAATGAATCAAGCATAGCACTTGTACAGTAATAGACATTGTGGAAAAAAATTAATAAGCACATAACATCAAGAAAATTAAACAAAGCTATTGGTAGTCCCCAAAGTGAAGGAGAGAAGTCGAAAACTATTACAGAGGTCAGGAACATCCCCTGTAAAAAAACAATATAAAGTAAATTTTAAGGAAATACCAGAGGGTACACAGGGAACCAAACAGAATCACTAATGGTGGGGTACTGCTAAAGAGGAGAAGAAGTTACAATGTGAGCACTAATGAAAGAAGACAGGTCCTCGGGCTGAAAAAAGACATACTTATGCGACTGAAAAACAACAACACATTTACAAGGATAACGGAGGACAAATGTAGTACCCAGATGAGTAACCCCAGGACGCAAAATTAAAAAGGATTTACGCCTACGTTGCGTTTCTCTGGAAACATCCGGGAACATTCCTATTTTTTTGCCCAAAAACAAACTATTACGAAATTTAAAATAAAGCCTGAGAAGCCATTCTCTATCGGATGATAGTGCCAAGGAAACAATCAGTGTAGAGACTTCAAGTTCTTATTCCTTAGGCGTCTGAAGAAGAGCTGATACATCTAATAAGCTCATCTCTGGAAGCCCAGTCGCTTTCTCCCCAGTTTTCCTTCCAGAAGGTAGAAAATATGCTTTAGTGATAGGAGGAATTAATTCTGATGTAACCTTCAAAGATTCTTGTAAATACCTTTTAAAAAGGTCAATCGGAGAGACCAAAGGCACCATAGGAAAATTAAGGAGATGGATATTTGAGGATCTAGCAGCATTCTCCAATACTTCCAACTTCAGCCTCATCGCCATATTGTCCTTAAATAAGGAGTCAGTTACATCTGAAATTTGTGAAACTGTCTGATTATACGTAGTAACTTGCGTTTTAAGATCAGTAACCTCAGCGGAAAAATTGGAAGATAAAACTTCAAGATTGGAGACCCGAGTCCCAGCCAAAATCAGTTGTTGACTCACCATAGTAGCTAATCCGGAAATGGTGTCCCAAATGCTATCCAGAGATACAACTGAAGGACGCGTCAAGACAAACATCCGTGGTGTTTCTGGGTGTAATACTGAAGTCCGAGGGCTGTCATCTTCAGCAGGCTCACAGACTCCCGATCCAGTAGTGGCGCCTTCCGAGCTTTGAACAACTGCCGAGAGATTCACTGCTGCAGATGTAGCCAGCTGCCCTCCAGAGTCCACTTCACCAGAGCCCCGCTCACTCACCACCTCATCCGCTCCAGAAACTGAGGGAGAAACGGCAGCACTCATTGGAGGAGGACCCGGCTGCCTCGGAGGTGAAGGCGGAGACCGACCACCTGGGGAGAGAGACACATCCGGGGCGGAAGAAGCCGAAAAATCCTGAGCCGGCATTCCAAGCCCCCTCTAATCTCCCCTATTTGTTGTTTGGGGGAGAGCCTCTTTCAATTGAAAGCAATTTTTGCTACGAGGGGACATGGGATGAGGGTGAAGGGGGGATAGATTCAGGAGTGATATGCGGAAATATTTCTTTACGGAAAGAGTGGTGGATCCATGGAATAGTCTCCCAGTGGAGGTGGTAGAGATGAGGACAGTAACTGAATTCAAAAAAGCATGGGACAAACACAGAGGATCTCTAAAGGAAAAAAGGGGACTGTTGATATAGAAGGACAGACTAGATAGGCCATGTGGTCTTTTTCTGTCATCATATTTCTATGTTTCTATGATCCAGTAGGATAGGGATTTTGCTTCTAGCTGACCTTGTATTTAGGAGGAGGCATTTTATGGAATGGAATGATAAAGAGGGTAGTTTCAGATGATGTGAGGTTTGAGGCTGTATGAGAATAAGCCTGCTATTATGTTGTTTATAGTAGTTGTAGGAATGGTGGGGATGATAGGAGAGATAGTCCCTATGATGATGTTGGATTATAGGAATGTTATAGTGTTGTGACGTGACAGTGTGGAGCGATTTGGTGGATAGTGTGAGAAGAAGTAGCAGAGGCCCTAGGTGGTAAAGCATGTTGTGTTTTTCCATTTTGTATATCAATATCATTGAAATAAACAGTAAAAAAACAACAGATTTATGCAGATATAAAATCTGATGGAGATATGAATATAAATTTGAAATTATGTAGATAAGTCTGTCTTGACTTATAATAGATATGAGAGTTTTAGACAATTTAACAGTCAGAATGTAATTGTGAATGCTGTTCATGGGGTAAGATATGTATTGAATGAGCAGAAACCTAATGAATTAACATTTGGATATAGGATAATGGCTAATTTGCTGTATAATTGGATCAATATACATATGTATACATAAATATATCTGAAATGCGATATAAACATGTGTTAAAGGTGGGAGCTATTGAACTTACAGTACAGGCTTGAAGCTTCAGTGTCCTGTGTGCTTGTTGAGATTTTGTGATGAGTATGATCTGATTCGGTTAGAGAAGAATTCTGTGTCCTCCTCAGATCCCTGCCTAAGGGCCACGCCCTTCTCTTTAAATGTCCTGTTGGGTGGGCTTGATTGGCCTTCGGTGCAGAGAGTGGGAGGAGTTTCCAGTCTGCTCCTTGTGCTGGATGCCGATCAGGGCAGGCAGATGGTTTTCGCGCCCTTCGGCGCTTCTCTTTAAATGTTCTGCTGGGTGGAAAGAGGGACAAAAGTTGCAAAGATGTCTTACATATTAGGACATAGAACATACGAAGCATGAACCAAAGGAAGTTGGAGGTGGTCAAGAATGAAATGGAACTTGTACAGTTTAATCTGTTGGGTGTCAGTGAACTGAAATAGGCTGGCATCGGGCACTTTGCATCTGATGATCACATGGTATACTATACTGGAAATAAAAGACAAAGAAGAAATGGTGTTGCATTTATAATAAGAAGAAACTTGCAAGAATTCTAATGAAATATAATGGAATCAGTGAACACTTAATTTCTATTTGTTTATGAGGAATGGTCATCAATACAACTATAATTCAGGTATATGCCCCAACAATAGCTGCAGAAGAGGATGAAGTTGATGAGTTCTAAGAACAAGTACAAGCTGAAATTTCCAGAACATGCAAAAGGATCTCCTGATAGTCATGGATGAATGGAACACAAACTTGGCAAAAAAGAAGAAGGCAAAGAGGTTTGAAAATATGGACCTGGCAATAAAAATCAAGCTGGAGAAAATCTGATAGAATTCTGCAAGATCAATGATCTATTCATCTTAAATACCTTCTTCCAGAAACATAAGCAGCGACTGTACACATGGACTTCACCCAATGGATTGTACAAAAATCAAATTGACTACATCTGTGGAAGTCAACGATGGACAAGCTCTATAACATCAACAAAGACAAAACCTGGAGCTGACTGTGGTACAGATCACCAACTACTAATATGCAAACTCAAGCAAATGTTAACAAGAGCTAGCCTCTCATGAATGTAGCAAAATATGACCTTGAGAATATACCACCATAATTTAAAGATGTTTTGCTGTGTTAGATACTAGTGACAGAGTTCCAGAAGAGTTATGGGATGATATCAAGAAATTTGTGTTCGAAGAAAGTGAGAAGTCTCTACAAAAGGTGAAAAAGCAAAAATGACCAAAATGGATGACCAAAGAAACTCTGGAAATTGCCCAGAAACACACAGCAGCAATAGCCATGGAAAAAGAGAGGCAATCACAGAACTCAACAGAGATTTCCAACATGCAGCAAGACCAGACAAGGATAAGTACTACAGTGATGCATGCAAGGAAATCAAAAACTAGAGGAAGAACAAGATTGGCTTTCCAAAAGCTATACGAATTAAAGAAAATATTCCAGCTTCAAATTGGAATGTTGCAAGATGCTCAAGGATCCATGTTGAATGATGCTGAGAAGATCAAGAAAAGGTGGAAAGAATATACAGTCATTATACCAAAAAGATCAAGTGGACCAACAGTCATTTTAACGTTACCTTATGATCAGGAACCATTGATGAAAGAAGAAGTTGAAGCAACATTGAAAACATTATCAAAGAGAAAAAGCACTGGGCATTGATGACATTCCCATTGAAGTTTTACAGCAATCAGATGTGGCTGTTACTACACTTACAAGGCTCTGCCAGGAAATTTAGAAGACAACATCATAGCCAACTGATAGGAAAATATCTGTGTTGATACCAATACTGAAGAAAGGTGATCAGACTGAATGTGAAAATTATCGCACAATTGCTCTAATTCCACATTCCAGCAAGATTCTACTCAAGATCGTTCAGCAGAGACTACAACCATACCTGGAATGAGAACTGCCTGAAGTGCAAACAGGGTTCAGGAAAGGACAAGGAATGAGAGACATCATAATGGATGTGAGATGGATCCTTGAAAAGACAAAATAATACCAAAAGGATAGCTATATGTGTTTTATGACTACAGCAAGGCTTTTGACTGTTTAAACCATGAGAACTCTGGGCTATCTTAAGAAGCATGGGCATCGAGGTTGAGCCAGCCACTGACAAAGATGCATGCCTAAGGTATTTGCTCTTCAGGCCCTGAACAGAATCCTTGCTCTCCCCCTGCACCTCCTCTCTGAGAGGTACCCCACCTCATGTTAGTGATACCCATGATGACATCGACTATCAAACCTGCACATTTGGATTACTCAATGGCACAAAAGCAAGGGGTTAAAAGATCAAAGCATGAACCCCCATCCCTGAGCAAGATGGCAACCAATAAAGATGCAGATGATGGACTGAAGCAAATCCTAGCCAAAATTCGGCATGTGAAAGAGTTGGTCACAGCTAACAGAGAATCACTTGACTTTATGTGTTCTGAGCTCACAGAAGTTAAGGCGCAACTGATCTCTTTTTCACTGAGGTTAGATAATCAGGATGCCACCATACTCACCCATGAGGGTGTTTGCAACAGACTAAAAAAAAATGCTAAGATGCTAAGCCATGTAGAATGGCAGCTCAAAGATTTAAATAACTGCTCTCGGCATAATAATATCAGAATACTAGGGATACCTGAAGGCATGGAAGTGACCAATCCAATTCAATTCTTTGAGCAGATGCTTACAAAGCTCTTCCAATTGGACTTGCAAAGACATCTAGAAATTGAGCACCCCCACCGGTCCTCAGATAAAAATCCCGAGGCCCTTTTTTTTTTTTTTTTTTTTTTTAAATTCTTTATTTTCGTTTTATAACAACAAAGGAAAAGGAAGACATACAGCTAAAAGACAGATACATAAAGTGTAATACATACACCAAAGTAAACCCCTGCCACCCCCCTCCCCCCTACTTCTTCTCTAGAAAACTAATCATTCCCGAAGCGGGCGTGTACTTACATTATTGTGTTACAAAACCTAACGGTGATCTGAAACATGATGAGTGCACATTATACAGGCATGTTGGAGCAATGAGCAGATTGTACATAATCATTAAGCATCTGCCATTTAGACAAGCGAGAGTGAGGTTGGGCATGGGGAATAGCTCTCCGAGGTATCTGCTCATATTTACTATATAAGCAGACGAGGTTCCACCATTCATTGACAGTAAGTCGAGAGCTATCCTTCCAATTCCTCGTGATTAAGCATATGGCTATACCCAGCATGAAATCAAGGAGAAAGCGACCCTTCTTAGGAAGAGAGGGGACCTCCGCTACAGAGCGGAGTCCCACGATCTTCCAAGAGAGAGGTTCGTGAAGGTGTAAGATAAATTGAATACAACCCCAGACCCGCCCCCAATAAACCTGTAGTTGAGGACATTCATAAATAACATGAGCGAAGGTTCCCACAGCAGTATGGCAAGACCAACACTGGTCCCTAGCATTTGTGTTCCATTTGGCTATTTTTTCTGGGGTATAAAAGCATCTGTGTGCAAAAAAGAAGAGAGTTTGGGTAACAGAGGCAGACCGGGAAACCCGCACTACTTTGCTCCAGAAAACGCTCCATTGCACAGGGGTTAAAGTGGTTTGCAGTTCGTGCTCCCAGGCTTGTTGGGCTCTAAAAGTGGCCGTGTCTGTACCCTGACATAATATTTTATAAAAGTTAGAGGCTACCCCATGTGTACTACTAATAGAGTGAACTATCTCTAATAGCCCGTCCTCAGTAGGGGCAGAGGGCGGCATGATTCGAGCACTTTTGAGGCAGTGTTGAAGCTGCATCAATTGAAAGTAGTGTTTCGCTGGTAACGCAAATTCCTTTTGTAAATCAGAAAAGGTTTTCCAACGAGCTGCAGAGAAAAGCTGTTGGGGTGTCCAGATCCCCCTTGAGTACCAGGGTTTCCATGCTATCGTTCTATTTAGGACTTGAATTCTGGGGTTATTCCATAGCGGGAGTCCGTCCTGAGGACATACGTTCGGGCCCAGTGATAGAATGAGATTGTTAAAGGCCGCAAGAGTATCGACAATCATTGGTGGATGGCGGGTGTCTACTTGATAGGACATACCGGGGAGATGGGTCAACGGAATTGGGCTACTAAGCTCCTCTTCTATGTCAAGCCAAACTGGTCTGCTGTCTGTTGAGGCATCTAGCCATCGGGCACCTTGCTTAAGTAGAAAGGCTTGATGATATCTAAGAAAATCAGGAAATCTGGTACCCCCTCTTTCCTTTGCAGACTGTAGTTTTTGTTTAGCTATCCTTGGTGGCTTGCCCTGCCAGAGATAACGGACGAGAAGGCCCTCAATATCTTTATAAGTATGTAGCGGGAGTAAGCATGGCAGCATTTCTAAAATGTAGTTCACTTTGGGGACTATCATCATTTTCACAGTTTCTAAGCGGCCCCACCATGTAAGAGATAAGGGAGACCAACGATTCGTGAGCTCACGGACTTTGGAGACTACCTCTTTGGCATTAAAACTGATAGTGTCTTCTAAAGGAGAACAGTAATGGACCCCGAGATACTTCACCATGCGGGATTGCCAAAGGAAGGGAAAGGCCTGCATGTCAGCCTCATGTACCCAGCGGTTCAGTGGGAATGCTACAGATTTGGTCCAGTTAATTTTATAGCCCGATAATTGTGAGTATCCGTCAATCAGATCCAAGACAGCTGGAACCGAATCGAGGGATACGAAAAGCATAAGGTCATCTGCATATGCAGAGAGTTTAATCTCCCTATGACTGAAGGGGACACCTCGAATACGTGCGGACTGTCTAATAAGGAGGGCTAGGGGTTCAAGAGCTAGATCAAAGAGCATTGGTGATAGGGGGCAACCTTGACGCGTGCCTCTTTGGAGATTAAATGGCTGAGACTTGATGGCATTTACACAAATACTGGCGACGGGTTGAGTATACATGACTTGGAGATATCGGAGGAAGCCCTCCCCAAAGCCATACCATCGGAGAACTGCAAATAAGAAGGGCCATTCTAGGCGATCAAAGGCTTTTTCGGCATCCAGGGAAAGACCCACCCATGGATGATCTAGATTGGCAGCACTGGATAGCACATGGCACAAGGTCCGAGCATTGTCAGCAGTTGATCTGCCGGGTATAAAACCGCATTGGTCGGGGTGAATTAGGGTGGCCATCCTGTCAGATAGCCGGGTGGCCAAGATCGTTGCGAAGATCTTATAATCGGCATTAAGTAGGGAGATTGGACGGTAGTTGGCGGTTAGTAGCGGGTCTCTGCCTTCTTTCTCAAATACTACCACATTAGCTGCAGAAAAGGATCCCAAAGAGGATGTATCTACCGCAAGGGCAGTAAAATAGAGTTTTAAATAGGGAGCTAAATCTGCACTGAACGTTCTGTAGAATTCGGTAGGGAGACCATCGGGCCCTGCGGCACGGCCCGAGGCTGTTCGTTTTAGGGCAGATTGGATCTCTGAAGTAGAGAAGGGTTCATCCAACGCGTCCCTATCATCTTCAGAGAGGGTCGGCCGCTGAATGCCAGAAAGCAATCGCTCGAATGTCTCTGACGAGAACTCACATTCAGATTGATATAGGCGGGTATAGAAATCCCGAAAGAGCTCTACAATGTCGGAGTCTGTGGTCACTATGCCCCCTCCCTGTGGAGCTCGAAGGGCCGCTACGCGTTTGGCTTCTTTTTGACCTTTCAAGGCGTTGGCTAAGAGTCGACCGGCTCGGTTATTTTCACGATAATATGTCCCTCGCTGAAGCTCAATACTCTTAGAAGCTGCAGTTGAGAGGATTGAATTATATTGAAAACGGAGACGCTGTAATCGAATTAATACACATGGATCAGTACGTGAAGTTAGAACTCGTTCACCTGCTTTTATTTGTTGGTCTAGTATGAGTAGCTGCTGTTTGCGTTGTTTCCGCAGGCAGATTTGATAGCTAGTGATCGTTGCTCGAATGGCCGCTTTGAAGCCCTCCCACCAAGCCCAATTCGCAGTATCCTGGGGTAGATTAAAATGGAAGTAATCCTGTATGGCTGCTCGAATTTCTAACTGGAACTCTGGCTGAGTTAACAGGGCTCTATCAAAGAACCAGGCCCCCGAATTCCCTTGGGGTGCAGTAGTGTGTAATTGAAAGGAAATGGCAGCATGATCTGAAATATGTTGGGAGTGAATCTTTGCAGTGTCCACCTGAGGAACTAACAGTTTTGATATTAGAAAGAAGTCTATGCGAGACTGGGATTTATGAGGGGAAGAGAAGAAGGTGAAGTCAAGCTCATTGGGGTGTAGTAACCTCCATAGATCAACTAAAGCAAGATCTTTGATCAGGGAGGTAAGCGTGGTGTGACTCTTGGGGGGACCACTTGTCCTAGGCGGCTGTTTGTCAATCAGGGGATCAAGGACTAGATTGAAATGCCCCCCATTTATCAATGAAGTATTAGCAGAGGCCTGCGCAACCTGAGCAATGGTAGCAAAAAAGGCAGGGTCATCCACATTAGGAGCGTAAAGGCATATACATGTAACTTCAAGGCTACCTATCTTGAGGTGAACTCTGGACCATCTACCTTCTGTATCTGAGCTAGTCGCAATAATAGTAGCATGCAAAGATTTCCTAACCAGTATGGCAACCCCACATTTCTTAGAAACGGCTGGGGAATAGGCGGCCACCATGTAAGGTTTAATATTGAGTTTAAGAGTTTCCTTCGAATTTAAATGCGTTTCTTGGAGAAAAATCAGATCCGCAGCTTCCTGACTTAGGTAGCTTAGGATTTTCTTCCGTTTTATCGGATTATTGATTCCTTTTACGTTCAATGAGAAAATCTTACATGGTGCCATCAATCGGTAATAGACATTTTAGGTAAGGGCGCTTGAAAACATACAACATAATCAGAATCTGTGCAACAATGACATAATCACCGAGTATTCTGGCTAATACACCCCATATTGAAAAGTATGTACCAAAGTATCTTAGAGAAGAAGCAAAACCCCCAAAGAATATGGCGACCATGTGTCTGCGGGAGGAGGCCCTAGAGAGGAAATAGAAAGACATGAAAAAAAAAGAAAAGAAACACCAGAGTCCATAATTAACACTGTCTCTGATACTCATCGAGGCTACTGTGGGTAGATGGAGTCGGGTCACAGATATCATCAAAAGTAAGGCAACAAACTGCCCTCGCCAGACTCTTTGCTGGGCTGCGGCAGATCCAATATGGCAGGTACAGCGGATATGAGAATACTTGCAGGAATATTCTGGAAGTCAGCGCATCAAGTCGGCTTCTTTGGAATCCAAAAACTCCGCTAGTAGATCAGGGTCCTCAAATGTTCTTGTCTGATTGTTAAGCGTGACTCGGAGCTTGGCCGGGTACATCAGGCCATAACGTGCTTGTAGTTGTTGAAGCCTCGGCCGGAATTCCAGAAAGCGCTTTCGGCGGTCGACCGTGGGTTTAGCCAAGTCGGGATAGAAGGAGATCTTGTGGCTCTCAAACTCCATATGGCCCTTTGCCCGAGAGGCACTTAGAATTTGCTCAACGTGTTGATATCTCAAAAGTCGAAAAATGATAGGCCGCGGGGTCTTCCTGTTGAGCGTTATGCTTGTGGGTACACGATGAGCGCGATCGATCTCCAAATCTTTGGTAAAGGTGATTTGGAGCAGGGAAGGGAGGATTTTGCATAAAAACTCTTTCATGTCTCCCGATTCCGCTCCCTCCGGTATGCCCACGAGTCGTATGTTGTTGCGGCGCGCTCTATTATTGCCATCTTCCACTTCTTTCTGCAAGGCCCGCACCTGACGTTCAACTTTGTCGAGTTTGGACAACCGGGCCGCATGGGAGTCCAATATGCTCTCCATTTTGTCCTGACGCGAAGAAAGCCCTTCTAGCTTGCTTTGCAGCACACCAAAATATTCCCGCAGCGCTCGGAGTGCTTCACCGTTTGACTGCACGAGGTTTTTGACCCCTCTAATCTCTGCGAGGATTTCCTGCTGCATTTCGGGGCCCTCGCGCAAGGCCAGCCCCTTCTGCGGGGACGGAGGTTCAGTTTTGGAACGTTTGCCGTGAGAAGCCGCTGGAGATCCAAATTCCAGGCGCGTGGGTTTGGTCCCCGCCATCTCACCAATGTGCCCCGGCAAGATCAGAGTAGAAGTTCCAAGTATGTACGGTGTTAATTCAGGATTCTGAGTAGGCCTCTCGGGAGCCTCAGCGTTATGCGACCATCCCGCTGGACATCAGGCTCCGCCCCCCCCCCCCAAAAAAAAAAAAAAATAAAAAATCCCGAGGCCCTTTATGCTTAAGATCCTCAGATGCCCGCATGTGCTGCAAATCTTGCAGGCCGATCGACTCAGATTTACTTCACCTGGTTTAGTTGGGATCCCTGGCTCCTATTTTGTGTTATCTGTATCTGTGTTCCAGCTGCATATTCCTTCTATTTGTTTAGTTGGTTCTAACAAAAATGCCTTTCTAAATGATGGTCTCCTCTTCTTTAGGTTTGGTGTGGTGGCTATCCACACTCAGGGCGCCTTTGGGGCATCAGATTACTAGACCTATTGCCCTGCATAAGCTATGACTGTCTCCCTAAAAGTACAGTCTCTTAATGTCAAGAGCATAAATAACCCTATCAAACAAAAGAAGATACAGCTACATTGTCAAAGAGAGGTCACCGATATAGTATGCCTTCAAGAGATGTGCTTGAATTTAACAGAGTCCAAGAAACTTGGTGTGGTAACTTACTCCCTGGCTGCATGCTCTCCAACCTTAGAAAAAAAAAAAACAAAGTAGTGATTCTCGTGCGCAGGGTGCTCTCTCCATCTATCCTTCAATGAGATCAGACACAGAAGGCAGGTAGGCTAAAGTGACTCTCCAGATAGGTCTCATGAATCTGGTAGTCTTTACATTGTACACCCCGAACATTGATGGAGGGTACCGGCCTAATAGATCCCTGGTGCCTCCAGCATCCTCCTGACACCTTCTTCTCCTTGCCCCATCACACACACTCGAGGTTAGATTTTTTTTCTTGCTATCCAAGATGTTACTTTCAGGTCTATTAGCTATAAACATTCATGAGATCACCATCACCGATCATGCCACAATTACCCTTTGGCTGCTGATCTCCCAGAGGAATGCTTCACACCTCCTCCCCCCCCCCCCCCCCAGTGGTTTAATAAATCTTTACTCAGTGATGATCATTTTCTTATTCCGATCCAGCAAGCAATTTCTACTTACTATGAGCATAATGCAACTACAGACACTCCGGGGTGGGTATGATGGGAAGCCTTTAAGGCATTCCTATGGGCCACAATTACTAACTATTGCATAGGGGCAGCAAAGCAATGGAAAAGAGAACTACAAGACCTTGACTCACAAATCAAAGCTGGAAGGCGGTGTTACTTCATAGAGCCAACCCAACCATACTACTCTAACTGCAGAAACTCAGGTATCAGTACAATTACTTTTGACACGACATAACGTGTCTCCTAGATGTAAATAGTTACCCCAGTTTTATCCAAGTTGTAGTATCTGTTCTTTGTAAACACAGATCAGCTTGCTGCACTGTTTCAGTCATTCTGTTTCATGTAAACTGCACTGATGTTGAATAGCGCGGTATAAAAGAGACTGTAAATAAATAAATAAACACTATCCTTAGTGAGGAAGCTGCACAAATAGTTACCATCAAATTAGTAGTTATTTTGTGGAGAGAAACAAGGCAGGGAGATGTCTTGCTAACATCTTAAAGACTTGCAAAGATGCAGCCTGAATCACTGTTCTTCGAGATGACGATCAGCTAATGGTGCATGATACTGCCATCCTTGAGCAATTTCGCAATTTCTATAATCAGCTCTATAAATCAGAGGTGGTGGAGACCCAGATGGGGTTCAGTAACCTCAATGGCCACCTAGATCAGGCAACCCTATCTGTGGAGCAGAAGTACACCAAGTCCTTAAGCAGATGCCTCTGGGAAAGTCTTTGGTCCCCAACAGCCTTCCCTTGGAATTCTATCGCACTTTCAGTGCAGAACTCTCCCCACATCTACTACCATCCTCTAACAGCAGTCACCCTTGGTAGGTTCCTTTGTAGATGCCACAATTGTAGTCAAACCTGGCCAAGATCCACAAAGGGTCAAAAACCATCGACCAATCTCAATATTAAATACCAACAAGATGTATGCTAAAATCCTAGCTGATCTTTTGAATAGAGTTATTCCAACCCTATACACCCTGACCAATGTGGCTTTGTCACCGGATGCCCCATGACTGACAATGCATGTCTTCTCTGTAATATTCTTGCAGTTTCCAAGAGTCTTAAGACAACATTAGTTGATCTCTTGCTAAATGAAGAAGAAGCATTTGACAGACTGGAATGGCCCTTTCTCTTTCAATTCCTGAGCTGGTTTGGAGGAGGTAACACCTTTGTTAATATGTTCCAGGTCCTATACACCCAATCTATGGCCCACATTTGTGATAACTCTGCACTCTCAGGCTCTTTTTCCTTGCATCGAGGTACTTGGCAAGTATGTCCCCTATCTCCATTTTTCTTCAACTTGACCCTAGAACCCCTGGCGCTTCTAATTAGGCAAACCACAGACATCACTGGTCTGTGAATTAGGGAAGCCCATGTTAAACCTTCCACATATGCTGATGATTTGTTACTGTTAGTGAAGCCTCCTTCCATACCAAAAGTCCTATTGACTATAGAGCAATACTCATTGTCAGGATACAAAATTAACTAGTCGATGTCCGTGGCATTCTCTTTGGATAAGTAAGTATTAAAGTCAGATCTGGCATCCTTTCCTTTTCGGTGGGCAGGGCATACCTTTAAGTATTTTGGAATACAATATTGTCCTGCATTAACAGATACTTTAGACCACAACTCGAATGACTGCCTTGCCTTTTCCAGTCCCTGATTTCACGCTGGTCCCCTCTATACCTCTCTTGGTGGAGTCGCCTAGAGACCATTAAAATGAAGCTTGTTCCAAAAGTTAATTACATTTTAGGAATGCTGCCAGTCTTGTTCCCTGACTCCTTTTACAAAAAGCTTGAGAAACTGTTTATCACTTTTCTCTGGTAAAACAAAACCCAGTGCATAGCAACCTGGAAATTGAAGTTAAGCAAGCATCAGGGGGCGTCCAATTCCCTGACTTGAAATGGTACTATGAGTCTTTTCACTTAAAGTAAGGTTCTCAATGGGTGTGTCATCCTTCAGGGATACAGCATCTTACCTGGCTTCTGCTTGAAGAGCAGCTTGTCTACCCCTCACCCACCCACCTTCTGACCGGTATGTCTTATGCAACTGTTAAAACTATGTCACTAATCATTCATTCCACACAGGCAGTATTCTATATGCTCTTTTACTTGCTAAAATATACTTACCTATCCTCTAAACAACTCCCCATATGGTATAACCCCAGATTTAAAGTCCAAAAACAAATGGTTAATTTGCAGGTCTGGCAGAAGAAGGGTGTTTGGATGATAGGCCAGCTTTTGACCACTACCTTGATTAAGGCATTTGCGGAACTTCAGCAAGAGTTCCAGCTACCAAGTAGCTGGGATTTTCAATGGCTACAGCTCAGACATTGTATCCTAAAGGCAGGGCTTGACCTTTTGTGCCTTCCTGAGGACTGGGGCTTACTAAAAGATGATTAAAGTCATAGCAGAATCTAACAATGTAGTATCAAACTTTTATGCTATCATTAGGAACTGGCATAGTCGCCGCTACTTGCAAACACTGGAGGACATTTTGGGGCTCCCTGATACATCTTACCTGGTCAGCCTCCCTGACTCAATCACTGTTCTTCCTAGCCCATTGGACATTTATTAACCCCATCCTATTCTCAAAGTGGCACAAGGAGATAGGTAATCATTGGACTTGCAGTCTGCATGTAGGTATCCTTCCCCATTTGCTGTTTGAGTGTCCAAATATCCAGATATACTGGCAACAGGTTTGAGATAAAGTGAAGAGTATTTTGTAACTACTAGAAGACCTAACCTTTCATATAGTCATCTTTCTTGCAGGTATACAGTACCCTCCCTTCAAAATAGAGATTGGTTTCTATTTGACATAATGAAAAGCCTGGCTTTAAAACTGATTGTTAATCATTGGAAAGTCCCCACCACTCTGGAATGGTATAATTGGTGGAAAATGGTTTGTTTTTACCGAAAAAATGAAACTGCTCATTCATTTATTGCACAACCATTATTAAGAAGGGACCCAGGATATCAATGCTTGACCCAGTACAAGCATTGCGGAACCTGTGTCTTTTGGGGAAACTGCTAGGTACGTATGACCTAGATTGGCCACTATTGGAAACAGGATACTGGGCTTAATGGACCTTGGTCTGACCCAGTATGGCACATCTTATGTTCTTATGTTCATCAAGCTGTTCAATGCAAACTGAAATGGACATTTTAAGATGATTTTGTAGCTGTGTCTTCTTGAGGTGAATCTATGTACAGTGCATTGCAAAAGTATTCATCCCCTCTGTGTTTGTCCTGTTTTGTCACATTACAACCTGAAATTAAAATGGAGTTTTGGGGGTTAGCACCTTGTGATATACACAACATACCTACGACTTTGAAGGTGCAAAATGCTCTTTATTGTGACAAAAACAATAATTAAGACAAAAGAAATTGAAAGCAGGAGTGTGCATATGTATTCACCCCCCAAAATCAATACGTTGTAGCACTGCCTTTTGCTGCAGTTACAGCTGCAAGTCTTTTGGGGTATGCAGCGGAATGGCTGCTGTCACAAAACTTACGAATCAATCATAGCAAAACTGATGTTCTTTTTGTGACAAGGAACCGTAAGTTCGTACCTCCTCCATCGATACTGGTCAACAACATAGAATTGACGTCCAAACCCACAATCCGATATCTCGGCATCACTTTGGATCAACACCTGGATATGACAACGCATGTAAAGAATGTGACAAAGACTATATATCATAAGATCAGAACACTCCGCCACCTCCGCCCCCTACTTGATTACACTGACTACCGTTCAACCTTCCAGGCATTAGTCCTCCCACATCTAGATTTTGCTAACATCATCCTCCACGGGATCTCTCAATCAACTTTAAATCCGCTTCGTCTGGCTATGAATACAGCTGCAAGGGTCCTCTCTGGGTCACCAAGATCTGCTCACATAACGCCCATCATGAAAGACCTACACTGGCTACCTCTACAAGCCCATCTCCACTATAAGTCTCTAATCCTGACCTTCAAAGCCATGAATAATTACCCACCCACACCAATCAGCAACCTAATTCACAGCACCCTCGAAAATAGAAACAGGAGATCTACTGCTACGAACACCTTAATAGTTCCTAAGATGATGACATCATGTACTAAAGCCACGTCAAACAGAGCTTTCTCAATATTCGCCCCTCTAAACTGGAATACACTTCCACATGAAATCCGTGGCATCAAGAGCCTAATACAATTCCGAAAAGCCGTGAAACATCATTTGTTCACAAAATGTTACTCAGAAGCTATCCTGGACACTCACACATCTACCAAGATTCCCACATACCCCAGATGCCTTAGCACCCTAATACAACCAGAAAATGGTTAGGCTACACGATAGCCCACTAGACAAACAAGATAACCCTTAACTGCTCCACCCACATGAATCACGCACAATATCCAATCGAGTTTAGAATATTGTATATAGTTAATATATATATATATATATATATATATATAGTATAGAGTTATCTGTACATAGTTTCCCCGGTTATCTCATGTATTATCCTCCCTGTTCTTTGTAAACTCAATGTTGTTGTAGGCATTGCAGTATGTTTTGTTCATTGTACACCGCGCTGATTTTAATAGCGCGGTATAGAAGAAATGTTAAATAAATAAATAAATAAATAAAAATAAATAAATAATGTCTCTATTAGCTTAGCACATCTAGTCGATGGGATTTTCACCCATTCCTTGAGGCAAAACTGCTCCAACTCCTTCAAGTTAGATGGGCTGCATTGGTGTACAGAATTCTTCAATAAAGCCACAGATTCTCGATTGGATTGAGATCTGGGCTTTGACTAGACTTTTAAATGCTATAGCAGTATGTTTATGGTCATTGTCCTGCTGGAAGGCGAACCTTCGTCCCAGTCTCAAATCTCTGGCAGACTGAAAGGTTTTAAATTTAATGCCATCCATCATTCCTTCAATCCTGACCAATATTCCTGTCCCTTCCAATGAAAAACATCCCTACAGCATTATGCTGTCACCACCATGTTTCACTGTGGGAATGGTGTTATTGGAATGATAAGAAGTGTTGGTTTTGCGCCACAAATGGTGTTTTCCATGATGGCCAAAAAGTTCAATTTTCATCTCATCTGACCAGAGAACCTTCTTCCATGTGTTTGGGGGGTCTGCCACAAGCTGTTGTGCAAACTCCAAAAGTGTTTTCTTATTTCTTTCTTTAAGCAATGGCTTTTTTATGGCCACTCTTCCATAAAGCCCCACTCTGTGGAGTGTATGGCTTAAAGTGGTCCTATGGACAGATACTCCCATCTCCACTGTGGATCTTTGCAGCTCCTTCAGTGTTATCCTTGATGTATTTGTAGCATCTCTGATTAATGCCCTGCTTGCTCAGTCTGTGAGTTTTAGTGGGCGGCCTTCTCTTGTCAGGTTCATAGTGGTGCCATATTCTTTCTATTTTGTTATAATGGATTTAATGGTGTTCCGTGGAAAATTCAGAATTTGGGATATTTTTTTATAACACAACAATGATCTATACTTCTTCACAACTTTGTCTCTGACCTGTTTGGAGTGTTCCTTGGTTTTTATGTTGCTTGCTTAGTGGTGTTGCAGAGTCAGGGGCCCTTCAGAACAGATATATTTATACAGGCATCATGTGACAGTTCATGGGACACTGACTGCACACAGGTGGACCCTAATCAACTAATTATGTGACTTCTGAGGTTAATTGGTTGGACCAGATCTTATTTAGGGGTTTCATAGCAAAAGGGATGACTACATTTGCACTTACAACTTTTCAGTTTTTACTTGTTTTTTTTTTATATATATGCAAGGTATTTTATTGTCATTTCACTTCACCAAATTGGACTATACTGTTAGGTCCATTACCTAACATCCAAATGAAGCTCCATTTTCATTCCAGGTTGTATGTAATGTGACAAAACAGGACAAAAACTAAGGGGATGAATATTTTCGCAAGGCACTGGACATGCAGCATGTTGGATGTATTTGTTCCTGATGGCATGGATCCAGGGAAGGGTGGGGGGAGTTACTATTTTTATTGGTTCTGAAAGTTGTTATGCTTTAGAAGCCATAAATAAATGCTTAATAAAAAAAAGCATGGGAATATCAGAACACCTGGTAGTTCTCTTGTATAACCTTTACATTGATCAGCAAGCAACAGTTCGAATGAAACAAGGAGAAACAGAATGATTTAAAATCAGCAAAATTGTATGACAAGGTTGCATACTTTCCCCCTACTTGTTTAATTTATAAGCAGAACAAATCATCAGAGAAGCAAGACTGTATGAAGACAACCAATATGTGAAGATGGGTGGAAGATTCAACACCCATCGCTATGCTGATGATACATTACTGGCTGAAAGTGAAGATGATCTAAAACATTTGCTTCTCAAGATCAAAGAATATAGTCTTAAAATGGGCCTGCATCTTAAAGTGAAGAAGATAAAGATTCTGACAACTGGCAAAATCAATGTTCATCATTGATGAAGAAGAAATTTAAATAGTTAACAACTTTATCCTGCTTTGATCAGAAGTCAATAACGAAACGACAAATATTCAAGAAGTCCTACAATGCATTGTTTTGGGCAGAATGTCTATAAAGGAGCTAGATAAGATTCTCAAGAGCAGAGATGTGTCTCTCCATACAAAGATTTGACTTGTCCAAGCCATGATATTTTCAATAACATCATATGGATGTGAAAGTTGGACAGTGAAAAAGATAGACAGGCAGTAAATCATTCCCTTTGAATTATGATGCTGATGAAGAATACTGTGTATACCATGGACTGCCTAAAAAACAAACCAATCAGTAGTAGAGGAGATAAAACCTAAGCTTTCATTAGAAGCTCAGATAATAAGACTTCGACTTTCAGAATTTGGACACATCATGTGAAGAGAGAAATTGTTAGAGAAAGACATCATGTTTGACAAGATAGAAGGTCAGTATAAAAGAGGAAGGCCAGCAATGAGATGGATTCATACAATAACAGCAGCTATGAATTCCACTCTATCAACGATGAGCCGCCTGACTGACGACTCAATACAGTTTAGGACAACTGTCCAGAGGGTTGCCATGAGTCAACACTTACTCGACAGCACTTAACAACTTGCTGTACTTCAGAGTGGGCAAGGACAGATCAAGAAGAGATTTTAGTAAGCTTTGATGCAGAAAAGGCATTTTTTTTTTTTTAAACTTTTATTTTCATTTTGCAACAAACAAACAAAAGAAACATCACACCAAAGGAGACAAAACAAGTATACAATAAAGAAAAGTAAACCCAATTACCCCCCACCCCCACGCTTCTTCTCTAGCTGATTATGTCAGCATGTGAGCGCTTCCAAACAACAGTGATTATACATCAAAACAATCAAAAGAGTATCTGCGATACAGAATAATCATGGGACAAAGATATATACAAATTTAGACAGTCAGATGAGAGCATTGAGCAGAATGTACATAGTCATTGAGCATCTTCCATTTAGACCGATGATGAGGGGTCTGAATGGGGGAAGCAAACATACGAGGTATTTGTTCATATTTACTGTAGAGACAAACATGATTCCACCATTCATTGGGGCTCAGCTGGGAGCTATTTTTCCAGTATTTCGTAATTAGGGAAATAGCAATGCCAAGCATAAAGTCCAAAAGGAAGTAAGCCGTTTTTGGAAGAGAGGGGATCCCCGCAGCTGAGCAAAGTCCCACTATCCTCCAAGAAAGGGGCTCTTGAAAGTGCAAAATAGACTGGATACGACCCCAGACCCGACGCCAGTAATACTGTAGTGCGGGACATTCATACATAACATGAGGTAGTGAACCAATGGCCGCATGACATGTCCAACAACTATTGCCCTGAGTAGTGTTCCATTTGGCTAATCTGTCAGGAGTGTAAAAACACCGGTGGGCTAGAAAGAAGAGTGTCTGAGTGAGTGAGGCGGATCGGGAGACCCGTGTCACTCTACTCCAGACAAGGCTCCATTGCTCCGGGGTCATAGTCACATGCAATTCTCTCTCCCATGCTTTCTGCGCTATAGGGGTATCTCTAGTTATAGCATTACATAAGGTTTTGTAAAAATTGGATGCTACACCCGGTGAACTACCGATAGATCGGATAGTCTCCAACCAACCTTGTGTAGGGGAGGCCGATGGCGGGAGCACCTTAGCACTCCAAAGGCAATGCTGAAGTTGCACCAACTGAAAGTAGTGTTTCGCTGGGAGACCAAATTCAATTTGCAATTCACTAAAAGTTTTCCAGCGACCTTCATGGAACAACTGACTAGGAATCCAAATGCCCCTAGTGTACCAGGGGCTCCACGCCATCGGCTTATTTTGTATTCGAAATCGAGTGTTGTACCAAAGTGGGAGCTTGTCTAACGGACAGAGTCGGGAGTCTAAAGAGTGCATAAGATTATTAAAGGCACCTAAGGTGTCTAAAAGCATTGGTGGAAAGTGGGAGTCTGATGGGAGAGTCATACCAGGGAGGAAAGTAAGAGGAATCGGTTTGCAAAGGTCCTCTTCTATGTCTAGCCACACAGGTCTACTCGGTACTGGATCTTCCAGCCAACGAGCGCCTTGTTTGAGAAGAAAAGATTGATGATACTTCAGGAAATCAGGGAATCTGACACCCCCATTTTCCTTATCTGCTTGCAGCTTATGTTTCGCTATCCTAGGTGTCTTGTTTTGCCACAAGTATCTAGTCAGAAGGCCCTCTATATCTTTATATATACGTCGAGGGAAGAGACAGGGCAACATTTCTAAGATATAATTCACTTTCGGAACAATCATCATTTTGATGGTTTCTAATCGACCCCACCAGGTAAGTGCTAAAGGAGTCCAGCGGTGAGTAAGCGCCCGGACTTTAGAGGTTAAATCTTTGGCATTGAAGGAGATAGTGTCTTCCAAAGGAGAACAATAGTGAACCCCAAGGTATTTGACCATGCGAGGTTGCCATAAAAAGGGGAAGGGTTGCATATCTGCCTGATGAAGCAAAGGATTTAATGGAAAGGCTACCGACTTGGTCCAATTTATCTTATAACCGGACAGTTGTGAGTATTTACCAATTTGCTCTAGGACAGCCGGTACTGAGTCTATAGAGACAAAAAGCATAAGGTCATCAGCATACGCTGAAATTTTGATTTCCCTATGGGTGAAGGGGACTCCATGAATCTCCTCCGATTGCCGGATTAGTAAAGCCAAGGGTTCGAGTGCAAGATCGAAGAGAAGTGGAGACAGTGGGCATCCCTGGCGAGTGCCGCGTTGAAGGGGAAAAGGCTGAGACTTTAAAGCATTGGCACATATACTGGCTGTAGGCTGTGCGTACATGGTGCGAAGACAACGGAGAAAACCTTCCCCGAATCCGTACCAGCGGAGGACTGCAAACAGGAAGGGCCACTCTAAGCGATCAAAGGCCTTCTCAGCATCAAGTGAGAGGCCAACAAATGGGCGATCAAGATTAACTGCGGTAGTCAATACATGGCATAGAGTCCGAGCATTGTCAGCAGTTGATCTACCAGGAATGAAACCGCATTGATCTGGGTGTATTAAGGTAGGCATCCTATCTGAGAGCCGGGTAGAGAGAATGGTGGCAAATATTTTATAGTCCGCGTTTAGGAGGGAAATTGGACGATAATTAGCTGTTAGTTGCGGGTCTCTCCCCTCTTTCTCAAAAACTACTACATTTGCCACTGAAAAGGACCCAGAAGGAGAACCCTCCTCGGCCAGAGCAGAAAAATAAATTTTCAAAACTGGAGCTAAGTCAGCGTGAAAGGTTTTGTAGAATTCAGCAGGGAGACCGTCTGGGCCTGCGGCTCGACCTGAGGCACATTTCTTGATAACAGAATGAATTTCTGAGACAGTAAATGGTGTGTCCAAGGCCACTCTATCTTCGTCAGATAGGGTCGGTCTTTGTACCCCTGAAAGTAAGCGTTCAAATACATCTGGCTCAAAATCACATTCAGATTGATAAAGCCGAGTATAAAAATCACGAAAGAGTTCTAAGATTTCGGTATCTTTAGTGACCAAGCCCCCCCCGACGGATTACGGAGGGCGGTAACACGCTTGGCTTCTTTTTGACCTTTTAGGGCATTTGCTAATAATTTGCCAGCACGATTATTTTCCCGATAATATAGCCCTTGTTGTGATTCAATATTTTTAACAGCAGCAGTGTACAAAAGCTGATTGTATTGAAAACGCAAGCGTTGTAAACGGAGTAAAATACATGGGTCAGTACGGGACGTGAGGAGACGCTCCCCAGCTTGAATCTGCTGCTCTAGAATCAGTAAATGCTGCTTTCTTTGTTTCCCCTGCCGAATTTGATAGCTAGTTATAGTGGCGCGGATAGATGCTTTAAAACCCTCCCACCAAGCCCAGCTCGCTGTGTCATGGGGTGAGTTAAGATGAAAATAATCTTGGATAGCGGCCTTTATATCAACCTGAAAATCTTTTTGACCCAGTAGGGATCTATCAAAAAACCAAGCTCGGGGAGAATCGTCCCGCGCAGTGACACGTAATGATAAAGATATGGCAGCATGATCTGAAATATGGAGAGGATGAGTCCTAGTCGTGTCTACTTGAGAAATCAGTGCTTTGGAAATGAGAAAGAAATCTATTCTAGATTGGGAGTGATGGGGGGCAGAAAAGAAAGTGAACTCTAAGTCAGAGGGGTGAAGCAACCTCCATATATCTACCAGCGCAAGATCTTGCATCAGAGCTGTAAGGGTAGCAAGACTCTTGGGTGGACTACTCGTTCTAGGCGGCTGTCTATCTATCAGAGGGTCTAACACTTGATTAAAATCACTGCCAAGTATTAATGGAGTATTGGCAGAGGCCTGTGCCAACTGCGCAATACTTGCATAGTAAGCAGGGTTGTCCACATTCGGGGCATAAATGCAAATACATGTAAATTCACTATCTCCAACCTTAAGATGTACTCGGGCCCATCTACCCTCCTTGTCAGCGCTAGTATCAATTACAGTAGCTTGCAAAGATTTCTTAACCAGAATGGCTACCCCGCACCGTTTGGAAACGGCGGGAGAATAGGCAGCCACCATGTAAGGCTTAACATTGAGTTTCAGTGTTTCAGCAGAGTTTAAGTGCGTTTCCTGAAGAAACGCTAAATCAGCATGCTCATGGCTAAGATAGCTAAGGATTTTCTTTCTTTTGATTGGACTATTAATGCCCTTTACGTTGAGTGATAAGATTTTACATAAAGCCATTCAGACAAGTTAAAAATTCTGAGCATGATAGCGCACATAATTTCACAATGTCCCTCATATTGACTGTATCTGGCTGTACATATGGCATAAAAGAAAATAAACTTAGATAATACAATGAAGCGCCCCACATTAAAAAAGAAAAACCGCAGCGCGGTAGAGAAGAAGCAGAACCCCAAAAATTACTGGCGACCATGTGTCTGCGGGGAGAAGCCCCAGAGAAGGCCGAAATTGAAAAAACACATAACCTGTAGGACTGTGCGTGCTCCGAATCCGACCGAGGCACACATCATGGAGGGATAGGAGACCACAAAACAAAGTCATAGAAAGAAAGAGAGAAAGTCCAGGTAGTCTCTGTGCTTAACTATGACCGCCGCATCGGGCCCTTCAAAATGGCGGACAGAGCCGGCAAATAAAAGTCCAAGTCGTTGGATTAGCGCATCTGCTCTGCTTCTTTGGAGTCTAAAAATGTTGATAGTAGATCAGGATCTTCGAATGTCCTGGTTTGGTTGTGGAGAGTCACTCGGAGCTTCGCGGGATACAACAGGCCAAAGCGAGCCTGTAGCTGTTGAAGTCGAGGGCGAAAAGCAAGGAGTTTCTTCCGTCGGTCGACTGTAGGCTTTGCCAGATCAGGGAAGAAGGAGACTTTGTGACCTTCAAATTCCAAATGATGGTTCGCCCGGGCAGCATTTAAAATTTGTTCCACTTGTTGATATCGTAGCAAGCGAAAGATAATAGGCCGGGGGGTCGTTCGGTTGAGCGCCATGTGGGTAGGAACACGGTGTGCACGATCGATTTCCAGTTCTTTATGAAAGGTGATCTTCAGCAAGGAGGGAAGAGTTTTGAGCAGGAATTCTCTCATATCTCCCGCTTCCACCCCCTCCGGTATTCCAATGAGCCTCACATTGTTGCGACGGGCTCGATTATTGCTATCTTCTAACTCCTTTTGAAGATTCTGTATCTGGCGCTCAGCCTTGTCCAGTGTGCCCAAGCGCACCGCGTGCGAGTCGAGGACCCCCGCCATATTGTCCTGCCGTAATGAGAGACTTTCAAGTCGGTCCTGGAGCACTCCAAAGTCTTCTCGCATGGCTCTAAGCGCTTCTCCATTGGACTGCACCAATTCCTTCACACCGCGTATTTCCTCTAAAATCTCCAGGTGCATTTCGGGGTTCTCCCGAAATGGAACCATCTTCTGTGGGGAGGACACCTCTGTTTTGGAGCGTTTTCCGTGAGAAGAAGAAGGAGACCCGAAGTCCAAGCGCGCTGGTTTATGGGCCGCCATCCCCCCCGAGGTACCCCGGTCAGCCCGGAGCGAAATAGTAAGTTTGTATAGGTATTATGTCAGGATTCTAAGTAGGCCTCTCGGGAGCTTCAGCGCGAAGCGTCTTACCCGCTGGACATCAGGCTCCGCCCCCCCGCAGAAAAGGCATTTGATAAAAGTTTCATGGAAGTACATGTTCTAGACACTACATAGTAGCATAGTAACAGTAAATGACGGCAGATAAAGACCAGCATGGTCCATCCAGTCTGCCCAGCAATACGGCAAGAGTAGGTGCACCTGACGCTCTGTGCAGGTCACCCCTCCCCATGTCTTTGTTTAGGGGTGGACCCACCACTCCATGTAGGACACCCCTATTTGTTGAGAAGATAGATGGTTCAGTTTATTTTGTTTTTATCCTGTTGCTGTAAAGGGATCCGCTGTGCTTGTCCCATGCTGTTTTGAATTCTGTCACCGTGTTTGCCACCACCACTTCCATCGAGAGAGCATTCCAAGCATCCACCACTAGAGCAAGATGGGGGGCTTTTGCAGACTGGGTTTCCTGGTTACATAGTAATCTCACAGTATAGATTCTTATTCATGGGAAGTTGACAGAAGCCTTCTTCATGAAGCATTGGACTCTTCATGGGTGCCCCATAGGGTTGCCAATTGGCTCCAATTGCACCTGACAAGCTTTATCCAGTTCTGGGTTTATTCCATTGTAGACAGAGATATGTAGTTCTGATTTCTCTATTACACTCCATATAAAAAGAAAGACTACAAGTCCCTGCATGCAATGGGGTAAACCCAGGACTGGAACACATCTGGAGCCAGTTGGCAATCCTAGTGTCCCTGTGTTATTCCTATTGACCTAAGAACATCCTGCAATTAGAATTTGACAAGATCCAACATTAGGTGAGATTCAGAGAGGGCAAGGAGAGTACCTGAGTAAACTGTTTGCAGATGACATGGTCTTATAGTGTATGTAAGCAAGCCAGAGACCACCATAAGAACATATGTGCAATATTTTCAAGTGAGACATTTTTATAGCACTGTAAGGAGTACAAATCCATTGGACAAAATATTTCATAAGACACCCTCATCTGCAAACAGATTGTCATGGTGGTAGCAGGTGGACCATAGGCATATGAGCAACCAAAATCGTGATTCCTTAGCAGAGGTCTGGATGAGAGATGTAGAGGAGGATATATTGCCTAAAGATCTAGTACAGAACTTTAGTGATATTTCTAATGTCAATTATATATTATGTATTGTTTCAAGAAATGCAGTATAAGATAATCCACAATGCATACAACTAAACTCCATGAATTTCAAATGTGTTTGGTATAAAAAGTAAAATTAAGAAGAGTACCTACATTCACATTTTCTTGGAGTATCTTTTCCTAAGGGGGCTATGGTATCAGGCCCAGAGAATGACTGAGGCTGTCTTCTGTGCTCATATAGACTGGACCTATGGATTACTCATACTAGGTACTACTGGCTGTCTGAAAGATAAAAATCTGCCAGAGGTTAAACAAACATTTATCAGACCAGTCTTGCTGCTAGTAAAAAAGAATGATTTTATGTTATTGGACAAAAGATATAGTGCCGCCGTTTCCAAGAATGGATTAATTTGATGTATGAAAAAGCTTCAGTGAGTTACAAATTTGTAAAGGGAAGCCAAAACCAGAATGGATACTTTACTGCTAAGTGTGGGAGAAATTTTGTCAGCTAAATGATGCAGGTTCTAATGATAACTATAGTCCCTAAAGGGAGGGAGGAGAAGGGTGGATGTCGGATGTTGGATGTTTGGTATCTGAAGGGGAGTGGATGTGGAAATGAGTGTTCCCATAGTTAGTAGAATATCCCAGTGAAGATACTGGGAGGATTAGCTTGTAACAGAAACAGGAGAAACAACTCTACTTAGGAAGGGTTGGTTTATCTGAGTATACTTGTCCGTATCAGTGACAATGGCAACATAAACTTAAGGACACTCAGGCCACTACAACTGGCCCAAAACACAGCAGCTCACATAATAACTAGCACCACAAAACAAGAACACATCACACCTACCCTAAAAGACCTCCACTGGCTACCAATCAGCTCCCGCATCAGATACAAGACAATCATTAACATATTCAAAATCAAGCAACAGTCGTCAGCTTTCAGCCTACACCCACTCATACAACCCGACAGCAGCACAAGACCGAGGAGGAGAGGCACATCCAACCGTGTCAACACACCTGAAGACATCAACAAGGTAAGCAAGGTCACCGAAAAACGAGCCTTATCAAAGGTGGCACCAACAATCTGGAACGCCCTCCCTGATGAACTATGGTCAACAACAGACATGAAGGACTTTAGGAAACTGTTAAAGATGACCCTCTTCATAGAGCACTACGGTGACATCACTTAAATGGTGCAACAGACAATACCCCAACTCAACACCCCACTCTAGCGACATGATTTAGTACTAAAGTAAAGGCCTGATGTACATAGTATTGTAAATAGCCCACGCTGTAAATAGCTCACTAAGAATCAATGTCCATCTACACACACACGCACTCACTGCTCAATGCATGCACACACCAGACACTGTGGGGCTTGTTTACAAAGCCGCGGTAGCGGTTTGCGATCGTAATCGGAGCCGCGGCCCCATTGATTTCAATGGGGCCGCGGCTGCGATCGTGATCGCGAACCACTACCGCGGCTTTGTAAACAAGCCCCTGTATCTTGTTGATTGTTTGCTGTGTAGACCGCCTTGATTGTAGGAAAAGGCGGTATAGAAATCTGTTTAAATAAACAGGGTAGGAGGGAGAGAGTGATCCCCCAAAATGCTGAACAGTTTGTAAATGATGTCCTTCAAGGTAATCACTTACCACAGTCTTTTAGAGCCTAGAATCAATAAACCATTATTTCAGTCACCAGATTGACAGTGCACTGGATGCTTAAGCTGCTGTCCTAAACTACAAAGTCATCTACCATCCAGACAGCAACAATCCAGCTGATTATTTCTACAACGTTTGCCACCCATCAACAACTACTTGTCACATTGCCAGCAAAAATGCAAACAATCATGCCAAATTTCATTTCTTGTTATATGGTTCCTCAGACTAGACCATGACCCACTCACAGATAACAGCTGCCATATAATCAGAGATCTACTTACAAATAATTCTCCAGATGATCAGAAATGGCCAGTGGGAACTTCTCAAACCTAGATTAAATGTTTAATTCTGGAATGCTTGAAAGTCTTGTTCTGTCTCACAAATCCAAAATTAACTCACTGCAATGGATGATGATCTGATACTACAAAGGCCAAAACATGTCATGTTTTGGTCCCTCTGAACTCATACAATTAATCCAGCTCATGAAAGCCATCAGGGTATTCTGAAAGCAAAGTAATTTCCTAGGGACAAGGTCTGGTTCCCAGAAATGGATGACAACCAGAGATCTGTTTTAAATTCTATCATTTGCATCAGCTGCAGTACTTTGAGAATTGATTTCTTAGTTGCTTGCCACTCCTCTTCTTTTCATTCATTATACTGTCTATGATTGATAGTTGCATAAATTTTGATTTTTAAACAAAAAGAGAGATCATGAATTTCGGATTCATATACGAATATTTCTGACCAAGATTTGTTCATGCTTTTTACTCATTTGATTTGTTTATGCATCATTCCAGTTTTTTGAGATAATACCATACAGCTGCATGTGTCGGTGATGGGTAGGTGCAACACAGGCAGAGGTGTCTATTCGTACCAGAAGCTCTATTTTGTCTTTCAATAAATCTGCTTCATTCAGTCTCAAGCCTTGGTCTTGCATTAAGAATCAAAGAGAAACACTACCAACAACTAAGGAGAGATGAATGGTTGTGTGGGAGAGGGGTTGGTAGGGAGCGGAGAAAGAGGTGATCACTAGCAGGGAAATCATAAAGGTGGCTTGCCTTTTATTAGTTCTTCTCAGAACAATAGCAGCCTTTTTCTGAAGGGTAATTATATTGAACTTTCTGCTACACTGTTAGGCTGGTGGTAAAGTCTGATCTATATTAAGCAGTTAAAATGTAGGAGTTTCATTCACAAAATTCTCCAGTCTAAAGTTGCTCTAATTAAATGGTAATGATAATTTCTATACCTCCATTGGCTGCTGAAAGTTTCAACCCATACAGGTATCTCAGAATAATGGGATTAAACTTAGTCAGGTTGTTACTTCTTATGTAATTGAAGGAGTTCAGTTAGATCTTGTTCCTCAAAAAGCAAATCACAAGGCATGAAGATGCCCACATGAAAACATACCCTGTTGTGTCTAGCTGCTTAAATAACAAGTACACCTCAAAGCAAAATGTGTAAGCTATTGTCAAGCACCTGCAAAATGCATCTTTGAGTTCTGCAGGTCTAAGTGCTTAGAAATGGCATGAACAATGAGTTCACAGCCCTCCCGCAGACTTCAGTACTTGATTCTCCTGAATTTGTTTTTCATTTATCCAAGACCACATTAGGCAATTTTCAGTCCAGGCACTTATTTCAGCCTAAAGCAATTTTCCTAAAATGAATTTCAATTGTATTGTTCTGACAGGAATAATGTTTACTTTCTCTACCTAAATCAAACAACCTGAATAGAACTTGTCATTATGCATATTGTTTCAATGAGTTTCATTGTCTTAGGGAAGGCTCTCGAAACCCCCCACAGAAATGTGCAATTCTGCCAAGGAGTAAAATATGCAAAACTGCATGACAAAAGTACATCATTCTCATAATGTTTCAGTCTAGGGTTTTATATAACATAATTTCTACAGCCTTGAAAAGTAATATGAAACAAATCCACACTTTTACTTCTTAAGAAATGTAATTATAGCCCAAAAGTCATTTAAGTCCTGTATGCAAAACTTTTATTCCAACTTTTCTTTCTCACATAACATTTATTTCCAAATTTAGTACACATAAGATATGTCACATTGGCAGATTTACTGGAGGAAATAAAGGCAACGGTAGAACTTCTAAAAAGTGTGAACGTTTTTAGAGGAGCGGGTTGGTTTTGTTGTGCTAGACACAGTAAAAGCCTCAAACATTATGAAACTAGAACCAGTGTAAGGGATGTCAGACTCCCTCTCCACTTTCTTCCCCATTCTCTCTCTCCTGCAAAGTCTGCCACTGCTAAAGCAAATTAGGCAGCTCTTGAAGAGGCTCACTCTGCAATTTCCTACAAATTGTGCCATTTGCACCTCCATGGTTTATGAACAGAAAAAAATCACCATCATGTTCCCTATTTTCTTTTGCCAAGCAAAATTGTCTCCTTTACTTACCAGGATGGAACAGCTCCCCAGAGCTCAGAACTAAGTGCACAGATCTGGGCATGCACAGCCCCTTCTACACCCCACGGTCTCCTTGGTCTCTCAATTTTTGTTTTTTCCACTCTGCTGAATGGATGTAAAAATTAAGCTTTGCTATTAGTGAAAGGATTATTTTCTTATTTATCTTTCGACGCTTTTTTTATAGTTTGTATTTATCCTGCAGAAAATGCCATAGACAAAGTCAGGGTTTTGACCTAAACTCAGTGCTGTAGAAGAATCAAGAGCTTCGACACACATGCCAGATGCCTTTTCTATCTAGGCCAGACCATAACCAGACTGAGTGTAAGCACCATCGAAGGTTGCCTTTGTGAGCTGGTAGCTATTGCCTTGATCAACTCTGCAATCATTATGAGACATTGCAAAAGGAGAGAGAAACATCTGTTCAGGAATCAGCTGGATTCTCCTCTATAAATGTTGCTCTAACTCCATATACAGTGACATTAAGAGGATAATTTTTATAACAGAGTGCATAGTAAAAGCTCTTTTTATAGAGCCTATTTAACAAAAACAGTAAGGTCCTACTTGTCTTTATAAAATATTAGCCTATACTGCAGAAATCACTTATTAAATTAAGGTGCAGACACTTACATCAGCCAGAAAACTGATGTAAATGCCCATACCTAAATTTTTCAAGAATGTACATTAATTACAGAACTTTATATCTATCTGTATAGTTGTGTGATTTGTTTACACTGTGCCCAAACTGCATCCATCTACGTACCAACCAGCAAAGTACGTGCCATGCAAACAACATACATCAGTATTTTATAAGAGGTCATTTATACCCACATGATGCCACATGCTGATAATACCACATTACTGGCTGAAAGTTAAGATGATCTGAAACATTTTCTTCTCAAGATCAAGATACATAGTCTTAAAATGGGCCTGCACCTTAATGTAAAGAAGACAAAGATACCGAAAATTTGCAAAATCAATAAGTTATTTGTTGATGGAGAAGATATTGAAATAGTGGACAACTTTAACCTACTTGGATCAACTATCAATAAAGAAGCAACAAGCAGTAAAGAAATCAGATGATGCTTTGCTCTTGACAGAATGGCTATAAAGGACCTAGACAAGATTCTCAAGAGCAGAGATGTCTCTCTCCATAAAAAGATTTGACTTGTTCAAGCCATGACATTTTCAATAACATCATATGGATGCGAAAGCTGGACAGTTAAAAAGATAGGAAGAAAACTGATGCCTTTGAATTATGGTGGTGACGAATACTATGTATACCATGGACTACCCGAAGAACAACCCAGTCAGTACTAGAGGAGATCAAACCTAAGCTTTCTTTAGATGCTCAGATGACAAGACTTCGACTTTTATACTTTGGAGACATCATGCAAAGAGAGAGATCATTAGAGAAAGACTTCAAGCTTGGCAAGGTAAAAGCTCAAAGCAAAAGTGGAAGGCCAGCAATAAGACAGATCAATACAATAAAAGCAGCTATGAGTGCCAGTCTGTCAATAATGAGCTGCCTGACTGAAGACCAAACACAGTTTAGGACAACTATCCAGAGGGTCGCCATGAGTAGACACCGACTCAACAGCACTTAACAACAGCAACATACACACATGTGGCCACTTATGTATACACCCTATAGATATATATCAAAGCAGAATGCCACAAATGCAAAATCACTATCACATATAATGGAATTTGTAATAAATATTAATAGAAAATCTTATTGAGCCCAATTATACTTACATTCATTCATTCATTATTTCACATAAGACATATTTTTCACATCATTCATATTATACCCAGAACTCAAACTGTGGAATTTACTGGCTCATATAAAACTCCAGTTACATCACCTGGTCACACTCATTGTTCCATGGGTATATACTTTTTAAAAACAAAGATCATAGACATAAAAATCTATGGACCCGATTTTCAATTAGGCAGGTTATGCACCACAGTGGTGCATAGCCTGCCCACTGAACCGCTTAACCCGGATTTTCACTTCTGGGTTGGCGGAAGTGAAAATTCAGGTTTGTCTGGATGCGCTGGCAGCCGCTGAAGCTTAATGGGTATCAGTAATTTTTGATGCTACCCGTTTAGCCATCTGTGCCTTAAAGATAGAAGAGGTTTTTCCTCGTCTGTCTTTATGGTGCAGAGGGCTAAGCAGGTAGCATTGAAAATTGTTGCTACCCATTTAGCCCTTTCCTCCACCCCTGCTCCACCCCAGAATGCCCCTAACATGCCCCAATGCTATGCGGATCACATCTGGGTGTATTAGGGACTTATTCAGGATTTTTGAAGGGCACTACCCATGTTGGTGCCCTTCGAAAATCTCATATAAGGTCTTTACATGGGTAACTAGGGAAGTTACCCGTGTAAGGGCCTTCGAAAATCAGGCCCTATATATATAAACAATATCCTCCTTAAATAAACACTGTGTTGATAATATTTACTTTGTTACATAAAGCTTGTAATGTATACTGTGCTATATGTTGTTATATGGTGTTAATCACTCCAACACATATAACCCATATTACAATATAACGACTACAGAACAGTCTTTCAGTCCATTATGACCCCACACCTTGACAACGGCAATGTACTTTACCATGGACTTACAAAACAAGCATTATACTCACTTCAATTAGTGCAAAACACTGCTGCAAGGCTCTTAACAGGAACATCAAGATGACAGCATATCGTACCGATTCTCAAGAACCTTCATTGGTTACCAATCACACAAAGGACAACATACAAAGTCACAAACACCATCTATAACATCCTCCAGAATTCTTCAGCCCCCTACCTTGAAGATCTAATCACAAGAACACCCTCAACAAGGCCCAGAACATAATGAATCAGAACCTTCTAGTCATACTCCCCTCAAGGCCAGAAGCTCTTAGCAAACAAACAACAGAGCCTTCACCCTGTTTGCTCCAACAATTTGGAACACACTACCAGAACCCATCATATTTGCACAATCTGTGCAAGATCTGAAGAAACTCTTAAAAACACATTTATTCATTGAACACTTCTGCCCAAGTGATAGCACATAATTGCATATACCATGCCTTCATTCACACACTGCTGAAATCCATAAACCCCAATTTGTTAAATCTAAGTTTATATCCCCATGAGTTCTATGTAACTACAACTCATTTGAGTTTATTATGGTTATTCTATGTAATCCACATTGGCATAAAGGCGGTATAAAAAAAAATCTTTTAAATAAATAAATAATATACCAGCAATAACAACACTGCAGTAGCATTTATTTATCTAGGCTTATATACTGCTTTTCTTCCAGTCAAAGCAGTGTACATTTAGGTACTGTATATATATTTTTCTTTTGTCCCTGAAGGGCTCATAACCTAAGTTCTTGTACCTGAGGGTTAAGTGACTTGCCCAAGCAGCATCTATGGAACTAGAAACCCTAGTCCTTCCAACCCAAGGTTGCTGTCCTCTAGCAGATTTGAACTCTTGGTCCTCTTGGTGTGGAGTAATTTGCCCCACTACTAGGCCACTCAGGTAGCTATCTCAGGTTTGAGGGCCAGAAGAATAATTAAATATATTACATTGGTTTTATTGAAAGGCTCTATTGCAGGGATCAATTGTGGCATCTCTTTTTAGGATTTGAACATATTGAGATGAAGTCTGTTGTTTGAGAGAGAGACTTGACAGAGGCTTCACTTTGCATGAATGATTCAGTTGTGTTTGACGAGGCATTGAGGTGCGTGTATACTGTGTCCTTGGGAGTTTTGAAATTTGTTATTCGGGGGAGTAATGCTGTGATTAAGGTTGAGAAGGATTGCTTGATTGATAGCAATTTGGTAGTGAGGATGAATAATATAGTGAAGCCTTATTGGCCATAATCCTGGTATTTAGGGGGGTGTTTTGTTAGTTTGGTGTCTGCACTGGGAAAGGGGAGCAAGCTGGTTTGGCCAGGTTAGGTTTGAAACTCTGTTAAAACTTTTGAATATTATTATATTTTCTTAAGGTGATTTGATAAATGCACTATTAATGCTGCTTTTGAAGGAATTCCATGTAGTATATTGATTTATTTGTCTTATTTGTTTTTCTGTAGGTAGAATCCCATATGTGGTTGGTACCAATATATCCTTTGATAAAACCGTTGTTTAACGGCAAAACCAGTGATCAGGGTCAGGTTTGATTGAACTGCGGCATATAATTTTAAGGTTTATAGGTCTCCCACAAAAGAGAGGTTGGTGCTCGTTATTACTGTTGTTGCAGTGTTATTATTGCTGGTATATTAACCCTATATTACACAGTATATATTACTAGATTTGTGCAACTAAGTAAATTGTATCAACACAGTGTTTATTTAAGGAGGATATGTATTTATTTATTTAATATACATTTATATACCGTGTTTTCCCAAGTATCAAACACAGTTTACAAGGAACAACAATATGAACTGTACAAACAAGTACTCAATTCACTTACATTATAACTGTTGGAACTATTTACATTAAACTGTTGGGTTTACAATATGAATTGTACAAACATGTATATATCACTTATATATCACTTATATTCATGGATGTTTATGTCTATGATCTTTGTCTTTTAGAAGTATATTCCCATGAAACAATGATGAGTGTGACCAGATGGTGTGGCTGGAGTCTTATCTGAGCCAGTAAATTCCACGGTTCGAGTTCTGGGTATAATATGAATGATGTGAAAAATATGTCTTATGTGAAAGAATGTATTAATGAATGAATGTAAGTATAATTGGGGCCACTTATACACAGAAATACCAACATTTACACCCATTGTTAGTGCCTAAAATAAGTACATCCTTATAAAATCACTCACTAAAATCAGTCCAGCCACAAAGGGACAGCACCAAGGACTTTCCAAAATGGCATGAATCTTGAATGAGATGTCCAAGCCTAAAGAGAAGTCATTCTCAACACACTCACACAGGCCTGCTACCTCCACAGGATAATTCTGAGTCATCCCCATGGTAGCAGCAGACACACTTTAGTAAACATACCCCAAGTATGTTCATTTACACCAGCTATAGAGCACACTGCCTTTAAGACACACTCTCTGCCACACTAGCCATTCCAAAAATCACCTCTTACATGAGCAACAGCTTCATTTATTTATTTATTTAGCTGCATTTATATCCCGCTTTTCACCGGGTCAAAGCGGTTGGGGGATACATTTAACACGAGGGGATATAAGACACATACACTAATACTTACAGGGAACATTGGCAATGGAGGGTTAAGTGGTTGCCCAAGACCACAAGGAGCACCTGCGGGACTAGAAACCCCAGTCCTTCCGGCCCAAGGTTGCTGTCCTCTAGTGGGATTTGAGCCACTGACCTTCTGGCCTGTAGTACCTTGCCCCAACCACTAGGCCACTCCTCCCTCCTCCCTCTAGCAAATCCTACTTACAATTCAATTGTTACTGAAAAAGATGGACTTAACCCTTTCAGACCGTATGTCCACTGTAATGGACGTCATGTTATTCATTGAATTCCATGTGTGTGTATATATATATATATATATATATGGTGTCTGTGAAAAATTCAGGTCTGAAAGAGTTAAACACAAAAACACAGAATGTAGAAAAAGACCATATGGACTATACAATCTGCCCAGCCATGCTATAAAGTAAGGAGAGTGGGGGAAAGATGGCAGCGAGAGCATCTGCATGGCTAAACATGATATGAGCAAGCTTCAGGCTATAAGACCTGAATACCTTGCAAGAGTCCCGGCGCCTACCTCTACTTCAACACTGAAGGCTTTGGTCCAGTCTCAGCTCCCCTTCGCAACGGCCGTACTAGTGAAGCAATCCTCTTTAGCCATGCTTGCAGTGTTTTCTGCAGACACTAGCGAGAGTGGGGCATCTCCGAGTCCCGAGCAAAGGACAGCACCGTCTCTGCTGTTACTGATGCAGCACCTGTGGGGAAGACGCTGGTTCTCAGAGTGCATTCTCCGGGTTCTCTCTCATTTGTGGAGGTTTCCCCTGTGCTAGGGTTTTCTTTGGAAGGCTCGTTGGAGATTCTGGCTTAGGGTGTTCCTTTGGCTCTGGCTATGAGAACGGCTGTTGTAATGCTGGATGTATTATTGGACGCTATCAAAGCAGTGGAATCCTCCTTGACAAACTTTGCTGGCAGTTTCATGTTTCAACTCGATCAAATTGTGGTTAAGATAGTGGAACAGTATCTTGCCCTGACACAGCAGGCTATAAATTGGAAATGGTGGAAGCTGCTATGGAGAATCTTCAATCCGTGAGTAATGCCAGATGGGGGAGAAAGAAATCTTGAATAGGAAACTTTTGGTCCTGGAAAATTGGGTTCGGAAGAACAATTTAAGATTTCTTAACACCCCCAAATGTACTTTGATTCCACCTATGGACATGTTAAAGAAATACCTTGGAGAAACTTTGACATTTCCTGGAAAAGCAGTTCTGCCAATTGTATGGGCTCAGTATCTATCTCTCAACCCCCATTCAGGGGCTGGGGGTGGTAATGCTGAACTTGTCCATATTCCCAATACTGGGAATTTGACTGCCTTTCTGGAGTCATCATTGGAAGCCATCATAGGAAGGATTACCTTGATCATCTGTTTTGCTTTGAATCAGACAGGAATTCTGTCCTGTGTTTAGTATTTCATAATATGTCAGTACTATTCCTAGGATCTAAGATTTATGTATTTCCTGAAGTGTCTAGGGATACAGAAAGGAAGTGCCGGGAGTTTCTGGCCCTGAGAAGCAGGGCCATTAAACTTGGCACTTCTATAAAATTAATGTTTCCTTGCAAATGTTTGATTTCTTGGCAGGCTAAGCGATATGTTTTTTTTTTTGATCCTGAACAATTATTTCAATTTCTTTTGTCTAGGGAAGATCTTTCTGCTCAGGTGTCTAGGGAAGATCTTTCTGCTGTAGAATTTGCTAGTTAGGGCCGGCTGAGGTTGTTCCCCTTGGGTGGCAGCTGCTAGATATAGGCTTTTTTCTTTTGTGGTGCAGTTGCACCTTTATTTTTTGTTTTTATTTCTTGTTCTTGCCTCACTTGTGGTAAATTTGTGGTCTATTTTTAAGTTTGATTATATGTAAAGAGAATTACCTGATTATTTATTGCTCCTAGTGCCTTTCATTCAATTCATTCAATTGTTTTTGGGTGTAATATTGCCAATTTTTTTGTTGTTGTTGTTTTTATTTATGCAATCTGCCCATCCATACTAAATTCTAAGCTCTATGAACCCTTCCTCTCCCTAAAAAATCTTTTATACTTGTTCCATGCTTTCTTGAATTCAGATATAGTTCTTGTGTCTGCCACCTCTGCTAGAAGGCTATTCCATGCACCTTAGATTTCTCCTGAGTCTAACCCCTTTTATATCATCCAATGCTCTCTCATTCCAGAATTTCCTTTCAATTGAAAGAGGTTTATTTCCTATGCTTTTACGCTATGGAGGTATTTAAAAATCTTTATCATATCCCCCTCTCCCACTTTTCTTCCAAAGCATAATTATTGAGATCTTTAAGTATGTCCTCATATGCTTTATGACAAATAACATCAACCATTATAGTAACCTCTCTCTGGACTGACTCCAGCCTGTTTATATTCTTTTGGAGATGCAGCCTCCAGAATTGCATACAGTACTCCAAATGAGGTCTCACTAGAGCAGGGGTGGCCTCCAGTTCTGGTGTACTACAATCCAGCCCGGTATTCATGATGTTCCTAATGAATATTCATGAGGCATATTTGCATTCACTGCCTCCCATTGTATGCAAATATATCTCATGAATATTCATTATGCACATTTTCAAACCAGGCTGGAATTGGCCATTCCTGCACTACAGGCTTATACAGAGCACTATAACCTCCTTTTTCCTGCTGGCTCTTCCTCTCCCTATGCACCCATTCATTCTATGGCTTTTGTGTCACCTTTTCTAACTGCTTGGCTACCTTATCAGATATAATCACCGTCAGGCCCCACTCTTTTTTGTTTACAGAAATACTTTACCCATTATACTATACTGCTCCCTTGGGTTTTTGAAATCTCAATGCATGACTCTGCATTTTTAGCATGAAATCTTAGCTACCATATTTTAGATCATTCTTCAGGCTTCACTGGATCCCTCATCATGTTATCCATTCCATACAAAGTGTTAAAAACTGTTTCAAGAACTGATCCCTTGGCATACCACTGGTAACAAAATTAAAGTATAAAGTACAGCCAATACCTGGGTTCAATATAGACAGCCTTCTCTTTCTTTAGTACCTCGTAGTAGTCGAATCAGCAATGAAAAAGGTGGAGAAATGCAATACATTTTCTACTATGCCACCTGGCAAAGATCCTAGACTCTTGAACAATTTCAGAAAATATGGTGTGATCTTATTTGCATGGATTTCGGCACATCAGCTCTTGTTGTTATTGTTAAGTGCAAAGAGCCAATGTCGACTCATTGTGACTCTGTGCCTAAACAGTCTGATGTCATATTGTACATAACTATCTTCTAACTTGTTAGCAGCTTTTTGTCCAGTCTACAGTATCTCCCCAATTACTGCCTAAACTGGCAGCAATTCCTGTGGAGGCAGAAGAGAGCAGTGCACAACTTATAAGTTCATTGCATAACATATTTGACACCAGCATGAACAGTTTCCCCTCCATCCATACCTACTATATGAAAGGAGATTGGCCATGTCCTCTTGATCTCAAGAATGCCTATGCAAACATCCTAATTCATTCCAACTGCATAAAATATCTACAATTCCTTCAGCATACCAACTACTAGCAATATAAAGTTCTCCCCTTTGGTCTATCTTTGGCCCCCAGGGTTTTTATCAAATGCTTTATGGTTGTTACAGCTCATCTACCCAAACAAGAATTTCTAGTCCTTCCTACCTGGAGGATAAGCTTCTGGCAGCTTTCTGAAGAGTTCTCAATACATCCTCAGAGATGAAAAAATATGCCTCCTTCAAGCCCTAGCTTTTTTCATCACAGATCAAGAAAAAGACGATACCTGAAACTAATAAATTGTGTCCAACAGATTCAATGCTCCCAGCCACTCACAGCCAGAACCTACTTGCACATGTTATATGCCATATGACTGATATGGTTTATGTTATGCTTTTTATCCACCTTAAAATGAGAAAACCACAATGGTACTGTATCTCAGATCCCAATGCAATCATTGCACCCAGCTTCCACTTAATACAATTCACCAGTTGCCTTCGCTTCGAACCAAGTTACAGTGGTGGATGCCAGAATTCAACCTAAAAAGAGATAGTCCCTTTGCTCCACATGAATATTATTCCTTCCTCACAATACATGCTTCCAACTGTGGTATGGTAGCCAACCTCAGAGAGGCTGGTCACAAGTTAAACTAATGTTCTACATAAAGCATCTGGCAATCAAGCAATATTTTAATCCTTTCAAGGGTCTGCACATTTTCTTCAGGATCAATCAGTTTTAATTCAATCATATTGTCATGTTTTATGTCAACAAACAAGGACTTGCATGTTCCCTTTGCCTATACAGAAGCAACAATGAAATTGGGACTTTGCGATTTCTTATACAATATTAATACAAATTCAAGTCATTACATTCCCGTGATCAGAATCAGACAGTAGCTGAGCTCAGCAGAATTCTTCACCCCCACAAATGGTTTCTGGACCATCAGATCTTGCAGGATATTTTTCAGACTTGGGGCACTCTAAATAGACTGTTTGCTAGTATCTTCTCTACATCTCTCTGCCTGTTTCTCTAAAAGTTTTTTTCATTTCAGCCACTCATACAAAAACCTCCTATGCCATGCACCTTCAATGTTGTCCTTAGATCACTCATAAAACCATCATTTGAGACCACCTCTCAAAAGAATATCTCTTGGAAGGTGATCTATCGAGTAGCAGTTACTTCAGCCAAAAAAAAGCGGTGAATTTCAAGGCTTGGTCTCCAAAGAACTCTGGGCAGTATTTTTGAAGGCATTTACACAGGTAACTGCCCTAGTTACCTGTGTAAATGCCTTATCAGGAATTTTTGAAAGGCACCTACACTGGTAGTGCCTTTTGAAGATCCCGGATAAGTCCCTAACACACCCAGATGCTATGTGATTAGCATCGGGGCATATTGGGGGCATTCTGGGGTGGAACGGGGATGGAGGAAAGAGTGAATTTTGATTGCTACCCACTTAGCCCTCTGCACCTTAAAGATAGGATAGGTGCATCGAAAATTGCTGCTACCCACTTAGTCTTGGCGACTGCTGGCACATCCAGCATAACACGGATTTTCACTTCCATTGCCGTGGAAGTGAAAATCCGGGTTAAGGGGGTTGGTAGGCAAGCTAGCACTGACATGGTGCATAGCCTGCCTAAAACAAAATTGGGCTCTGTATATTCAGTTTCATTAAAAAAAAGTAACTATGTGTATTCATTCTAAATTATTTGCAAATGTGGTCACTCCCTTTCATTAGAATGAAGAAATAATTCTTTCTACATTTTATCCTAACATGAAGAAGCATCCAAGCAGTAAGTTTCTCCATACATGTAAAACCGCTCTGATGTGCAAGTAAAGGGCAGTATATCAAGTGCCTAAACCATAAACCATAAACTAAGCATAAAACCATACTCCAGACTGTTCAGTGGCTCACATTATCTACAATAAACAGAATCTATCAACCCACAACAGACTTGGCATTTCAATGATTAGATCTTGTATTCAATTCCATTATGTACAGATTGGTACTACTCTAACTAGTAAGAAACATAGAAACATAGAAATATGACGACAGAAAAAGACCACATGGCCTATCTAGTCTGTCCTTCCATATCAACAACTACAACAGTCCCCTTTTTACCTTAAGAGATCCTCTGTGTTTGTCCCATGCTTTTTTGAATTCAGTTACTGTCCTCATCTCTACCACCTCCACTGGGAGACTATTCCATGGATCCACTACTCTTTCCTTAAATAAATATTTCCGCATATCACTCCTGAATCTATCTCCCTTCACCCTCATCCCATGTCCCCTCGCAGCAGAACTTGCTTTCAATTGAAAGAGGCTCTCTCCCTGAACATTTATGCCACAGAGGTATTTGAACATCTCAATCATATCACCTCTATCCCGCCTTTCCTCTAAGGTATACATATTAAGATCCGTAAGTCTGTTCTCATATGCTTTATAATGAAGTCTACTAATCATTTTAGTAGCCACCCTCTGCACCAACTCCATCCTGTTCACATCCTTTTGAAGGTGCGGTCTCCAGAATTGCACACTATACTCCAAATGAGGTCACACCAAAGACTATACAGAGGCATTATCACCTCCTTTTTTCTGCTAGCCATTCCTCTCCGTATGCACCCAAGCATCCTTCTAGCTTTTGCCGTCGCCTTTTCTACCTGTTTAGCTACTTTAAGGTCATCAGACACAACCACGCCTAGGTCCCGCTCTTCTTTAGTGGACAAAAGTACTTCACCCTCTATACTATATTGCTCCCTTGGATTGCTGCAGCCCAAATGCATGACCTTACATTTTTTAACATTAAATCCCAGCTGCCAAATTCTAGACCATTCTTCAAGCTTAGCTAGATCCCTCCTCATGTTATCTATACCTTCCTGGGTGTCTACTTTATTGCAGATTTTGATATCATCTGCAAAAGAGGCAAACCTTACCCGATAGCCCTTCCGCTATATCACTAACAAAGATGTTAAAAAGAATCGGACCAAGGACAGATCCCTGAGGCACACCACTGGTAACATCCTCCTCAGAGTGAGCTCCATTTACCTGTACTCTTTGTTGCCTCCCACCCAACCAATTTCTAACCCAAGCAGTAACTTTAGGGTCCATCCCTAGGCTACTCAGTTTGTTTATAAGTCGTCTGTGAGGAACAGTGTCAAAGGCTTTACTGAAATCTAAATACACCACATCTAGGGCTCTCCCTTGGTCCAACTCCCTGGTCACCCAGTCAAAGAAATCAATCAGATTTGTCAGACAACACCTGCCTCTGGTGAATCCATGCTGCCTCGGATCCTGTGATCCGCTGGACTCCAGAAACCTCACTATTTTCTCTTTCAGCATTGTTTCCAATAATTTACTCACCACCGAAGTTAAACTAACCGGCCTGTAGTTTTCAACCACATCCTTACTTCCACTTTTGTGTAAAGGCACCACATGAGCCTCTCTCCAGTCCTTTGGCACCACTCCTGACTCCAACAAGGCATTGAAAAGGTCAGTCAGTGGAGCTGCTAAAACGTCCCCAAGTTCCCTCAGTATTCTAGGGTATATCCCATCCGGTCCCATCGCTTTGTCTACTTTAAGTTGAGTTAGTTTCTCACGAACACAGTCTTCTGACAATTGTTCAAGATGTCCCTTGCTTCTGTTCCTGTTTGTGGGTGTTTTCTGAGGTCCTGCCCCTGGTTCTTCATCTGTGAACACAGAACAGAAATATTTGTTAAGCAATTCTGCTTTATCCTTATCAGTTTCTACATATTCCTCCCCTGCACCTTTGAGTCTGACAATACCACTTTTGCCATTCCTCTTCTCACTAACATATCTGAAAAATGTCTTATCCCCCCATTTTAATGCATTGGCTATTTCCTCCTCCTTTTGAATCTTTGCCGTCCTGACTACTTTGCTAGCTTCTCTAAGTTTTTCCAAATACAGATGCCTTTCTTCCTCTCTCTGTGAGCTCTTGTATTTCATGAAGGCCTCCCTCTTTTTCTTCACTTTTTCAGCTACCTCTTTAGAAAGCCATAGCAGTCTCCTTTTCCTTTTACCTTTATTTACCATTTTAACAAAAAGGATGTTTGCCCTTAAAATATCCCCTTTCAGTTTTGCCCACTGTTTTTCTACATCCCCCAGCTGTTCCCATCCCACTAACGACTCCCTGAAGTATTGGCCCATCTTGGCAAAGACTCCATCCATGCAGCCATGCATTCATATCCAGGATGCGAGCCTCTCTGCCTTGGCCTTTACCCTCAACAGGGAGGATTGAAGAGAACACCATTTGTGCTCCTAACTGCTTCAACCTCTGTCCCAGAGCCATGAAGTCACTTTTGATATGTTCCAAGGTATACCTGGCAGTATCATTTGTTCCAACATGGATTAGTAACATTGGGTAATAGTCAGTGGGCTTGATCAGTCTCAGCAAACTCTCCGTAACATCTTGGATTTTGGCACCAGGCAGACAGCATACCTCTCTGGACATCAAGTCTGGTTGGCAGATGGACACCTCAGTACCCCTCAGAAGGGAGTCTCCAACCACCACTACCCTTTGGTTAAACTTCGGTTAAACCATCACTACTCTAAGATTAAACTTCATCAAATCAGAGCCACTGCAGCTATCATAGCTCTCTTTCAGTATGCTTTACTGGAGTATGGAGGTAATTTGTAAAGTTATTTTTGCATATATATGGCCACATATGCTTGTAAATGGCTTCATAAAATACCAATAGCCAAATTAATATGAATAAAATATCAATAGCCAAATTAATATGAGTAAAATACATTCTCTAAAATGCTTGTATGCAAATGCTAGAAGTCTAAAAAATAAGATGGGAGAGTTAGAATATATAGCACTAAATGAAAGGTTAGATATGATTAGAATATCAGAGACATGGTGGAAGGAGGACAACCAGTGGGACACTGTGATACCTGGGTACAAACTATATCGTAATGATAGAGCTGATCAAATTGGTGGAGGGGTTGCTCTCTATGTTAGAGAGGGCATTGAGTCAGAAAGGATTAAAATTCTGCAGGAAACAAAATTTGCTGTAGAATCTCTATGGATTGAAATTCCATGTAAAAGGTGGAAGGCAATGGCAGTGGGTGTGTACTATCGAGCTCCTGGCCAGAATGACCAAATGGATGATGAAATGCTCAAAGAAATCAAGGAAGCTAACAAAAGTTACAGCGCAGTAATAATAATGGGTGATTTCAATTACCCCGGTATCGACTGGGTCAGTGTCACGTCAGGACATGCTAGGGAGATAAAGTTCCTAGAGGAAATAAATGACTGCTTCTTGGAGCAGCTGGTTCATGACCGTCCAGAGGGGAAGCCATATTAGACCTAGTCCTTAGTGGAACACCAGATCTAGTGCAAGAGATAAGGTTGTTGGGGCTACTTGGCAATAGTGATCATAGCATGATCGCCTTTGATTTAATTAGTGGAGGAGGGATAGTAAGGAAATCCACAGTACTACCTTTTAACTTTCGAAAGGGAGACTATGATAAAATGAGGAAAATAGTTAAGAAAAAACTAAAAGAAGCAGTTGCAAAAGTTAAAGACGTACATCAAGCTTGGGTGTTGTTGAAAAATACTATCTTGGAAGCCCAGACCAGCTGTATTCCACGCTTTAAGAAAAGTGGAAGGAAGTCCAAAAAACTGCCAGCATGGTTTAAAGGTGAGGTCAGAGAGGCTGTTGTTGCCAAAAAAGCATCTTTCAGGAAATGAAAAAAAGAGCCAAACGACGAAACCTGGAAACAGCACAAGCACTGGTAAGTCAAATGCAAGGCATTGATAAGGCAGGCAAAGGGAGAATTTGAGAAGAAGCTTGCTGCAGAAGCAAAAACACGAAATAAAGACTTTTTCAAATACATTCGTAGCAAAAACCTGTGAGAGAGTCGGTGGTCCTTTAGATGATAGAGGGGTTAAAGGAGCACTTAGAGGCGACAAGGCGATAGCAGAGAGACTGAATGAATTCTTTGCTTTGGTCTTTACTGAGGAAGATGTAGGGATGTTACCCATGGCTGAAGTGGTATTTAAAGGTGAGGAAGAATTGAAGGAAATATCGATACATCGGGAAGAGGTATTACAACTATTAGATAAACTGAAGAGTAGCAAATCACCTGGGCCGGATGGTATACATCCAAGGGTGTTGAAAGAACTGAAATATGAGATTGCAGACCTGCTATTATTTATCTGTGAACTATCATAAAAATCATCTCTAATACCTGAAGATTGGAGGATCGCCAATGTAACACCAATTTTTAGAAAGGGTTCCGGGGTTATCCGGGAAACTACAGACCAGTGAGTCTGACGTCTGTACCGGGAAAAATGGTAGAAACCATCATAAAGAATAAAATTACTCAGCATGTAGATAGTCATGGCCTAATGGGAGACAGCCAACATGGCCTTAGACAAGAAAGATCTTTTCTTACTAATCTGTTATGTTTTTTTTGAAGGTGTGAATAAACAGGTGGACAAAGGTGAGTCGGTTGATATTGTGTATCTGGACTTTCAGAAAGCCTTTGACAAGGTCCCTCATCAGAGACTTTTGGCAAAACTAAAGAGTCATGGGATAGGAGGCACTGTACTATTGTGGATCAGGAACTGGTTAAAAGATAGAAAGCATAGGGTAGGGCTAAATGGCCAATTTTCCCAATGGAAAAAGGTGAATAGTGGTGTACCCCAGGGATCTGTGCTGGGTCCTCTGCTTTGTGACATATTCATAAATGACCTGGAAAGTGGAATAACGAGTGAGGTTATCAAATTTGCAGATGACACAAAACTATTTAAAGTTGTTAAAACCCAAGAGGATTGTAAAAAATTGCAAGAGGATCTTGATAAATTGGAAGACTTGGCGTCAAAATGGCAGATGAAATTTAATGTGGACAAGTGCAAAGTTATGCACCTAGGGAAGAACAACCCAAACTATGGTTACACGATGCAAGGTTCCACATTAGGGACCACCACCCAGGAAAAAGATTTAGGCGTCATTGTGGATACCATGTTAAAACCCTCGGCCCAGTGTGCAGCGGCGGCCAAGAGAGCAAATAGAATGCTAGGTATGATAAGGAAAGGAATGGAAAATAAAACAAAAGATATTATAATGCCTCTATATCGTTCCATGGTGAGACCGCACCTTGAATATTGTGTGCAATTCTGGTCGCCGTATCTTAAAAAGGATATAGCAATTTTAGAAAAGGTTCAGAGAAGAGCCACCAAAATGGTAAAGGGGATGGAAGGATACTCCTATGAAGAAAGGCTAAAAAGGTTAGGGCTCTTTAACCTGGAAACGTGACGGCTGAGGGGAGATATGATAGCAGTCTATAAATTAATGAACGGAGTGAAACAGGTAAACGTAGATCGATTGTTTACCTTATCAGAATATAGAAAGACTAGGGGACATGCAATGAAGCTACAGGGTAAACTATTTAAGACTAATAAAAGAAAATATTTTTTCACTCAACGTGTAATCAAACTGGAATTTGTTACCGGAGGATGTAGTAAAGGCTGTTAGTGTAGCTGGGTTTAAGAAAGGTTTGGACAGGTTCCTGGAGGAAAGGTCCATAAACCATTATTAAGAAGGGACCCAGGATATCAATGCTTGACCCAGTACAAGCATTGTGGAACCTGTGTCTCTTGGGGAAACTGCTAGGTACATATGACCTAGATTGGTCACTGTTGGAAACAGAATACTGGGCTTGATGGACCTTGGTCTGACCCAGTATGGCATATCTTATGTTCTTATGTTATGTTCTTAAAAGTACATGTTAGCATAAGAATGCTTACTTTGCTGATAGGTATAGTCAGGGATGCAGCCCTGATCACCTCCGATACCCCACCAGGAGCACTGATCTGGCCTCCCCATCCTCAGGTCTTTATCCGTGATGCCAATCTAAAGATCCATGGCAGCAACAATATCCCAAGAAGTGACGTCTCCCCCATCAGCACCAATCCCTTCTAGACAGCTCCTGATCCACATCCAGGAACTGTTCGGAGGATTGGTGTACCTCCCGCCAACACAACTATACCGGCTAGCCAGTCGGGGTCAGACAGGAACCCCCCTCTCTGATCCCTTAAAAAATCTTTGCTAGCCAGTTGGGATTCTCCCCTCCTTCCCCTCATATATTTATTTATTTTATTTGTCTGTTTAGCAATCACCGCTGAAATTTAACTCTGGATATTCAATCCAGGGACATATCTGGCCACCAGAATTGAATATCCGGGCCTGTTGTAACATCGGACTCGTTTCCTGAGAGAAAAGAACTCCTTGCAACTAGTGCACATGTAAGACCGCTCAACAACTGGGAGAAAATCATACATGTGACAATCAATGCAAAAGACTGGATAGCCCCCTTCTCACTGCTGAAATGCTGTCTGCATCTTAGTCTTAAAGTTTTGATAGGATATTTAGATACATAGAAATATAGAAATATGATGGCAGAAAAAGACCACTTGGCCTATCTAGTCTGCCCTTCCATATCAACTACTACAATAGTCCTTTTTTTCCTTTTGAGATATTTGATCATGGGAAGAGGTGATATAGAAAAATTTCACAAATAAATAAATAAATAAATGTTCTGTATTTTATGCTTTTTTTAAGTTTAAGGGATCTTGTTCATATCAGTTCTCTTGCCTCCTAACTGGAAGGCCTCTTTGTAAAGGTTTTCTGTAGAAAACAATTTATCTCTGTATACTCAAAAAAATATTCACCCTTATCTACTATCTTGGTAAAGCTATGCCTCTATGCACAGTGCCCTGACTGTGGATAGAGTTTGATTTAAGTAAAAAAATAGGAACCACCACCCAGGAAAAGGAATGTAGGTGTCATCATGGATAATAAGTTGAAACCTTTTGCCCAATGTGCCCAGCAGCCAAGAAAGCAAATAGGATATTTGGTATGATTAATTCTTGATCTGACCTAGTATGCCATATATTATGTTCTTATGAGATGCTGGACAAGGGGTGAATGAAAAAGAAGAGGAATGATGGATTGGATTGGGAAGTTGGAGAGATGTTGTTTATGGGGGGGGAGAGAAAGCAAAATGTTAGGAGATGCTGAACATGGGAGGTGAGAAAGACAGAGGGAGAAGATGCTGAAATACCAAGAACAGGGAACAGGTAAGATCTGGGACATGGGAAGAGAAAGAGGGGAAATTAGTCTAAGACTGAAGAAAGCGATGGGAAGCGATAGGAAGATGCAGTAAAAATCAGGAGTTTGAAACTGGATGGTAAGAAGGAAGGAGGAACAATAAATGGAGGACAGCTGAAATATAAATATCAGAGATGGATGTAGGAAAGAAAATGAAGAAGACTGTAGTAAAAAAAAGAAATGTCAAATGGATAAAAGACCATCAAAACTGAGTTAAGGAAGGTAGAGAAACAGAGGATTTCAGAACTAGAGATTGAGACCAATATGAATAGAAAAATAAAATCACCACAAAACAATGATAGTAAAAAGAAATGTATTCTTAATCTAGTGAGTGGAATATGTCAGTTTAGCAATTCACATCTGCTATCTTTATATTTCGCACAATGCAGGAGGAAAAGCAGCTCTTTCTATTCTGTTGCACCACATACAGTCAGACTTCTTGGTGTTTCAGTTTAAGTTTTAGCCTACATATTTCTATTTTTAGTTTGTGGTCATTGACACTATATTTGGAGAGGATGTATTCATGTTCTGTACATGTGAGACCAAGGTCGGGTATTCTGTTAGTAGTGAGTGTCTGTGTATGGATCTTTAGTAAGCTGACTTATTCAGTTTTTCGAAGAGGTGTATTGATGTTTTTGGGCTCACTGAAATATTTACAGTGTTGCCTTTTCCTAAGTCAGTCCTTGTTGTGTGAAGTTTGGAAGTTGGTGCTGTTAAGGGATGGTAGATATGATCTATAAGTCTTGAGTGATTTTTTTATTTCACAACATGCCTGGTACTGAGATGAAACCTGAATCTGACATTTTCAAAATTTATTTTTATTTATAACAGGCTTTTTTATACCAGTTTATCATTTCAGTCAAAGCAGTATACATTGTAACTTAAACTTGGTAATGTACATTAAATAGGGACATTGATAACTTGGATTTTTCTGAGGCAATGGAGGGTTAAGTGACTTGCCCAAGGCCACAAGGAGTGCTAGTAGGAATTGAACCCTGGTCTTTTGAATGTTGAGTTCTATGGAAAAACATTCTAGTTCTGCTGTGCCTCCATTATTAAATTAAGAAGGCTTCTGTAGATGCAGAATACATGTATACATTTAACAGTTTAGGATGCATGGTCAGAGATCATCACTTTTTAAATGTTTGCTGATTATTACCAAAAATTGCACCGTTTTAATTTTTTTTCTCTTATATAGCTTGGGAAAATAAGTTGTATTATATTTTTCTTAGGGCAACTGCCTGTATGAAGGGACCCCTCACCCCTGACCTTGCTACTTGACTGATGTTTGGCGGGGGCCCTCACTGTTGGGTGTCGTAGAAAGCCCCATCTCATCCCTTGCCTCTGAGACTGATCACCTTGAGCGACCAGTGTTGTCAGAACCCATCTTCAAGCAGACAGTTCTTTCAATCGAACTGTACTAGCCAACCTCTCTTTGTAAATTCACAGCTTTCATATCAATATCTGTGAATAGGCCATTCCTGGACAATGGGAAAATTATCTGTAACAATGAATGACCCTGATCTAGGGAGTAAATCACTTCTATGTCTGATTCAATCCTGTTTGTCAATGGAAAAAGCAAAGTTCCTTACTTGTAGCAGGTGTTTACCATAGACGATAGATTTAATCAACTGCATCCTCTCATCAAAAATTCAAATCCTGCCATGCCTATTGCCGCTCTGCTATTCATCAGGCAAAATGTTCTTTTTACTCCTCCTCAATCATAGCTGCCCCTAACAGATCTTGTCAGCTTTTTGCTACATTGAACACTCTTTCTCACCTGCAGTCTTCTTCTGCTCAGGACTCTTCTCTTCCCAATACAGCCCCTAGCCCTACCTCCCTGGCGACCTTCTTTTCCTCTAAAATCCAGGATCTCCATTCCTCTCTCCCTCACTGCCCCCAAGCTCTGCCGTCACCCCCTCCTGTCTCTCCCCCATTCTCTCCGTGCCTTTCCCACACCTGGTCCACCTTCTCACCTGTTCCCTCATCAGAATTGCTTCAATTATTGTCTACTACCCGAAAAACTACCTGTGATCTGGATCCTATTCCTTCTTCGTGGTTCTCTGAACCTCCTGTTTCGTTACTTCAACCCCTGCTGACTATCATTAATTCTAGTTTGTCATCTGGTTTCTTCCCTACCCCCTGGAAACATGCCACAGTCCGCCCTCTCCTAAAACAACCTACCCTTGACCCTTCCATCCCCGCTCACTATCGCCCAGTCTCCAATCTCCCTTTCTCTTCCAAGCTCTTGGAGAAGGTAGTATTCTCACAGCTCTCTCATTACCTTGCCTCTACACTTTTTCTTCACCCCAGGCAATCTGGTTTCAGACCCGGTTTTAGTGTCGAGACCACAGTCACTGCTGTATTAAATGAAATTCATACCTCTCATGACCAAGGCAACATCACTCTAGCGGTATCACTTGATCTTTCTGCAGCATTTGACCTGGTGGATCATGCCCTTCTTCTTTCTCGCCTTCGGGATGCGGGTATTCGTGTTTCGGTGTATCACTGGTTTCATTTGTTTCTCTGTCATCGGTCCTTTGCTGTTTCCTCCTCCCTTTCATCCTCCGATCACTTTCCACTTCCCTGTGGTGTCCCTCAGGGATCAATTTTGGCTCCCCTATTGTTTAACATCTTTCTTGCCCCCTTGGCACTAATCATTCAGCAATCCGGGATTTCAAGCTACTTCTATGCTGATGATATCTTCCTGTTGCATCACACTTCCTCATCTCATCCTGATATATCACCTTTAGAAGATTGTCTGTCCACTATTTCTTCTTGGCTTTCCTCCAATTGTCTGGTGCTCAATGTTAAAAAGACTGCTGCAATTTGGTTCCCGCACACTTCTCCTACTCCTTCACTTGCTCCATCTCTCGCAGGTTCCGCCATCACTTTAGTCCCTAAGCTTCGCTACCTTGGGGTGTTCCTTGATAGCACCCTTAGTTTTCATGACCATATCTCTCACATTTCTCGGTGCTCTTTTCTACGTCTCCAACAAATTCGTGCCCTTCGTCCCTTCTTGTCCATTCAGGCCCTCACTACTCTTCTCCTTTCTTTGGTCATCACCAGATTAGACTTTTGCAATACTATTTTCGCTGGACTCCCCCAATGTCAAAAACGCCGTCTTCAATTGATTCAAAATACAGCTGCTCGCATGATCCTCCACGCTTCCCCTCGTGACCATGTCACCCCTCTGCTGCATCACCTCCATTGGTTGCCACTTGACTTCCGGATATCCTTTAAGGTCCTCACCTTAACTCATAAAGCCATTTATCGCTCTACACCTGCCTACCTCTCGGACTTACTGACTTACCATACCCCCTCACGCAGTCTTCGGTCCATTCATATTAACCGTCTTCACCTTCCAGCACCCTCCAAAGCTCATCTGCAATCTACCAGGAAATCGGCATTCTACTATTTAGGACCCTCTCTCTGGAATTCCCTCCCCACCAACCTCCGTACAGAAGAATCCTATCCCAAATTCCGTTCTCTTCTTAAGACTCATCTTTTCTTCCTAGCTTTTCCCCCCTAAATTTTCTTTCCCTGTTTTCTGCCTTTGGACTGTCTGCTTATTCTGTCTTTACTTTCCTCCCTTCTATCATTTAATGTAATTTCTTTTTCTCTTTTTATAACTATTGATTTTGTTTGTAAACCGCCTCGATGTTTTGGGGGGCGGTATATTAAATGTGAAATAAACAATAAACAATAAACATAATCTCTCCCACCACCCCAAGAGTTGTATTCATTCTTGTACTATGGAACTAAGTGAGAAACTGAGGAGACAGCTGCCCAAGGGCCAACCCAAGGATACCCAAACCCTAGGCAAACCTTTAGCTTTTCAAATCCCCCTCCCCCCATGTCCAGCCTTTGTCCTTCCATAGTCCTCAGGTGTTCTTTATCTCCCCTTTCCACCCCTACACCACCCCTCCATTGCAAGCAACTCCCCTTCAAAGCACAAGCTCGCACTCAAGTATTGCTGCATCCTGCCCCCTCCAACACACACTTCTTGTTGGAGGAGGGTGAGACATGGCAGTGTTTGAGCACAGGCCTGAGCTAAAACAACCCACACCACACTGAGAGCAGCATAAAAGTGCTGCTTTCCTGCTGTGTCAATCTGCCACCCCACCTCCCAAATCCTGCTATCCTAATTGGATTCTAGACCACTTAGAGGCAGGACCAGCCCTGGATTTGCACATACTCAGGACTTTACACTTATCTCAGCTCTGAGAGAGCTGTTCCATTCTGGAGTTACTGGATGAAGCCATCCACTTGTGTGCCTGATTGATCTGCCTCTCTAGAGAAACCATTTGTTAGAGATTTGCAACTTTGGGGTATGTTTACTAATCGGTGGTAGCGGCTTCCGTGCGATATCGGAGCCGTGGCCCCATTGAACTTACCCCTTTGTTTCATCCTTACATTGAATATATTTGGAAATTTTAGTACTTTCCAAAAATTTCACTAAACCGTGTTGCATGTTCTGTTTTCACTTACAAACCCTTAGAAAATATGAATGCCTTGGAAATTTTGACCTGAGGGATAAAACAAAGAAAAGAAGGAAGAAATAGGAAAATATTTGTTCAATTACTGTATTTATTATTAATAGTACTGAGCTCATGCCTTTCTGGTAGACATTCAAGGCAAATTACAATCAAGTACAGTAGTTATTTATTTATTTAACTGGTCTAATATACCACTTTATTTTGCAGTCAGAGAAGTTGTACATTTAACAGGAAAGTAAACTTGGAGAACTTAACAGGGTTGAACTAAGATGCTTAGCAAGATAAAATTCCTAGTGCTATAATCTAAGTTTGTACCTGAGGCAATGGAAGGTTAAATAACTTACCCAAGGTTACAAGGCGTGTCAGAGGGATTTGAACTCTGGTCTTTCTGATTCCAGGTTGCTGCCCTAAACACTAGGATACTCCTCCAAGCACAATATTTTATATCAAAGCAATTTTACAAAAGTGAACAGATATTAATAGGGTAATTTTATAAACTAACAAAGAGTTTATTTGCAGAATTAATGAGGCCTATTGAGGAAGCTTGAAAGAAAATGGAGGCAAAACAAGTCACAGGATACTCTGCTCCAATATAGAACCAACCAGCTGGGATACAACAACCTAATAAATGGATGCAAACAACAATGTTGTTGTTGTTGTTAAGTACCGTCAAGTCGGAGTCGACTCATGGCGACAGTCTGGATAGTTATCCTAAATTGTGTTTGGTCTTGAGTAAGGAGGCTCATTGTTGACAGACTGGTACCCGTAGCTGCTGTTATTGTCTCGATCCATCTCATTGCTGGCCTTCTTCTTTTGTGTTGACCTTCTATCTTGCCAAGCATGATGTCTTTCTCTAATGATCTCTCTCTTCGCATGATGTGTCCAAAGTATGAAAGTCAAAGTCTTGTCATCTGAGCTTCTAAAGAAAGCAACAACAATACCACACCAATATTATTATGAAGTCAGCAAATAGACCAAGACAGCTTTTCAACATTGTAGAGAAGCTTATCAGAGACACAACACAGCAAAATATCCCACACATATACCCTCAAGAAATCGCAAACTACTTAATGAACAAGCACAGCAATCTCAGCCTGAACCTCTCCCCCCACAATGAGCAACTTTTCAATCAATGAACACCAACAAACTTGGGAGGACTTCACCATTCCATCAGCGCTAGATATAGAAAACATTGTGGATTCTTTGAACACAACAACCTCACTTAAGAGCTCAACTTAGCAGGCACCTCCACAAGATGGTAAAAGAGTCCCTTCAACAAGGCTACATGCCACCCTCCCTCAAACAAGCAATGATACAATCAATCCTCAAAAACGCCACTCGAAATGCAGAAGACCCAAATCTTATTGGCCAATCTCCAGCTTACCAATTATCCCGAAAATCATTGAAAAGGCTGTCCAAAAACAGTTACAGGACCACATTGACCTGAATGCATCACTGAACAACCACCAACACGGTTTCAAGCCACAACACAATGTTGAAATGCTGTCAACCTCCTTTTTGATAACCTTATAAGGAGCATTGACAACATCAGAAATGGATTCCTCCTAATCTTCATAGATATCTCGGCCGCCTTTGATACAGAATCCTACAACATGCTACAAGGGCTCCAAATAATTGGTCTACACAACAACACCATAAAATGGTTTAAATCATACCTAATAACTGAACACAGCAGGTCAAATGCGGTGAGAACAAATCAACATTGTTCTCCATTCCACAAGGCATCCCACTTTCATCTGCACTTTCATCAATCCTCTTCAACCTGTACATCCAGCCCATCTGCAACATCATCAAATGACATAAGATTGTATTCAGCAGCTGGCATGATGATTTTCACTTCCCTGTGAATCTCCAGAAGCAAGGCTAGCTTAAGGGTCTCTGGCATCCTAGGCAGGCCCACCATGCCCACCCACTTCTTCTTTACCTGTGGGAGTGGCACATAGATCTCTCTCTTCTTCCTTCAAAGCAGTGCCAGAGCTGCCAAATTGATGCCACAGCGGGACTTACAGCTTCCACATGTGTGCATCTACTCACAGCCTGCAGTTCCTGCCCCCTCCATGACTGCACACATATATGGATGCTTGAAGGCCCACCACGGAGCTGAAGCAGCAAGTGCCTCCCACCAGGGTCTGCCACCCTATGCGATGCCTGGTTCATCTTGTGGACAGATCGGCCCTGTCAAGAAGTCCATGAGGATTTTACAATTGAAGATGTATTTTTCAAATTATCCTGTGTTTTCAGCTAGTTCTGCATGGCTCCTTCCTGGCCCATTAGGCACAGTATTGTCAAATTTCAAAGAATGTATAATCCATAATGTGAAAAATGTTGAATGTCAATGTCAAAAGTTGCCTGATGAGGATGTTTTCATTTAGGTTGATTGGGTTTAACTCTTCTTGCTAATACTGGGGCTAGAAGGGGGTTTCTAAGGCCAGCATAACCCTACCCTCCCTGGAGTAGGTTTAAGATGACAGAAGACAAACTTTCAGGGTCCTAATTTTTTGGGATCCAGTCTACCAAGTCCTGTTCTGTCAGTTCAAACAAAGTTCACACACATGCAGCTGTTGATAGTTCAAGCAGAAAATTGTTTTTACTGGTAGAACAATAGAAGCAAAACCAATGTAACTCACGAACAGCCATAATATAAATCAAACCCTAAGTTTCCACAAGAAAAATAGATACAAGTAAATTTCTTAACAAGAGATGCGTAGGCCAGCAGTTCTCTTTCAGAGAAGAGATAAATCCTTCTTCAATGATTCAGTAGCCCATGCTCCAAACGAGTTCTTCAGCTAAACAATCTTTAGACGTATTCTCTCCTCTTCTCTGACATATATATACAATTATATACAATTATTCAACCTAATGGTTAGAGCAGTGGGCTGGGAAGCAAGGTCTGAATTCCAATGCTGTTCATTGTGATCTTGGGAAAGTTACGTAACTTTCCACTGCCTCAGATACAAATTTAGAATGTAAGCCCTCTGTGGACAAAAAACAAGTATATATTATACCTGAATATAAGTCATCTTGAACTTGAGAAAAGGTAAGAGCTAAATCAAATTCCCTAAATTCACTCTAATTTCTTTATCTCACTTTCCTAGGCCTTGGTCTTCTTTTCTACTTCCTAAATCATCCTGTATCCTGAGGAACTCACTCCTGAGTGCCAGAACACTTCTTCCTGAGTTTCCTTAAGAACAGCAAAAAGAGAAAGAGATCTAGTCTCAAGAAAACTCCTCCTCCCCTGACACTTCCCATTGAGTGTCATAAACCCATTCGAGACCTGCAGGAGAGAAAATGTCTTTCTACTTTGCACATGAGAACATAAGAACATAAGATATGCCATACTGGGTCAGACCAAGGTCCATCAAACCCAGTATTCTGTTTCCAACAGTGGCCAATCTAGGTCATATGTACCTAGCAGTTTCCCCAAGAGACACAAGTTCCACAATGCTTGTACTGGGTCAAGCATTGACATCTTCGGTCACTTCTTAATAATGATTTATGGACCTTTCCTCCAGGAACTTGTCCAAACCTTTTTTAAACCCAGCTACACTAACAGCCTTTACTACATCCTCCGGTAACAAATTCCAGAGTTTGATTACACATTGAGTGAAAAAATATTTTCTTTCATTAGTCTTAAATAGTTTACCCTGTAGCTTCATTGCATGTCCCCTAGTCTTTCTATATTCTGATAAGGTAAACAATCGATCTACGTTTACCCGTTCCACTCAGTTCATTAATTTATAGACTTCTATCATATCTCCCCTCAGCCGTCTCTTTCCCAGGTTAAAGAGCCCTAACCTTTTTAGCCTTTCTTCATAGGAGTATCCTTCCATCCCCTTTACCATTTTGGTGGCTCTTCTCTGTACCTTTTCTAAAATCACTATATCCTTTTTAAGATACTGTGAGCCCCGCCCCTGTGCCAGATAGCTTGACCAGCAGGAGGCGCTGCACCTTAACCTTGAGGTTGTATAAGAATTTGTAGTTGAGCCGTTGGTTAAAGATCACAGATTTTTATTTGGGTTCTCAGAGACTCACAACAGGTAATGTCCACAGGAAAACAAAAGTAGGGATACTCCTCCCAAAGAAAATATATGCAAACTTTGCCAGGTCAAAAATAAAGTCTTTTAAACAAGCTTTTCTTCTTAGCTCTTACAAAAGGTATTTTCCCTCTTAACAGTTATTCACATACAGTGCAACAATCACATTCCATGTCAGTGACTGAAGGATCTGAATCCCCTTTGAAAGAGTCAATTTCCATGCTCTCTGGAGGACTCTCAGGTAGTGGTTCTGGACTCTTAACTGGAATGGTATTAGTCCCATACATTAACAGTTTCTTCAGTCTTGGCCACCTAATAGGTTTCTCCCCTTTAAGTAAAAGCTCATGGGGTTTCAAAAGCCGTGGTTTAAAAGTTCCTTTCCTTTCATGTAAATGTCTACAGGTAATCTCCTCCTCATCTGAAGAACTGTCCCTGTGTTCAGTTTTGGGCCTAGGCTTTCTCCTGGTTTGCTGCTTAACTTGCACAGTTTTATATACAGGCCTTCTATCAATAAAACCCTCTTCTGAGCTGTAATCAGAGGACAGGTCAGACCTCCTTCGGGCTCTATAAAAAGTTCTTGCTTTGGAAGCTTCCCTAGCAGAGCAATGCCTGCATCTAGGTTCCAGCAAGGGTTTTGCCTGGGTAAAAGTTCTGCCTTCTTGTGGCTTCTTTAAGCTTCTTTCAAATACAGGGTTTAGCTTGCCCACTAACCTGCATTGTGGTTTCACTGCACTAGCAGTGTATCTCTGGGCCTCGCAACAGCAGCTGCCTGGCCTGTGAGTATTTCTTCCTGGAGAGCAGCAGTATTTCCCTTTCTCCTGGGGAGCGAATCTGGCTTCAGGTCTTCCCTTCCTCTCAGCATAGAGCCTGGGAGCCTTGTTCCAGTCAGGTTCAGAATCCTCGTGCTGGTAAGACAGGTGATTCTCTTCCTCTGCTCTTCTCTCTCTCTCCCTTCCTCTTTCCGTTTCTGTCTGCCCTTCTTTACAAGCAGCTACGTGACAAGGGAACTCCCTTGCAGGCTCCTCCCCCGAGTACCTGCTTCTCTGATTCCTATCTGGTGTGTAACGTGGGAATGACTCAACACTAGTTTTGGCCCACTGACTATCAACCCTGGGGTTTTTCTGCTGTGAACTTCTAACCCTGGGTTTTCTCTGACAAGTGTTTTCTAATGTGCCCATCCCCCCAGCCAAGGTAAAACCTTCAATGTTTCCTGCTTTTCTAGGTGGCACTACTCTCTCCTTGCCACATATCCCCCCCCTTAGACTATTGCCGGCTGGCGAGACACTTCGCGCACAGCTGGTAATACGGGACAAGGCACCTGCATTTGTGTGGAGCTTCCCTGGTCGATGTTCAACCTGAAAATCGAACTCTTGTAGTGCCATGTACCAGCGAGTAAGGCGTGCGTTATTATCTTTCATTTTGTGCAGCCATTTAAGTGGGGCGTGATCGGTCACCAATAAAAACTTCCTCCCTGTCAAATAAAACCGTAGGGCGTTCACGGCCCACCGTATTGCCAAGCATTCTCGCTCAATGGTTGAATACTTCTTTTCAGGAGGGGTGAGCTTCCGACTTAAAAACATAACGGGATGTTCAGAGCCCTCGAACATTTGGGACATAACGGCTCCCAGCCCCGTTTCAGAGGCATCGGTTTGAATAATAAAGCCTTTGCTAAAATCCACCCCACATAACACCGGGGCCGCCCACAGTTTCCCTTTTAGTTCCCTAAAGGCGCTCTCAGCCTCAGAGTTCCATTCCAGCACTGTGGGAGCATTTTTTTTTAGCATCTCCGTGAGGGCTGTAGCCCTCATCGCGAAATGCGGAATAAACCGTCTGTAGTAACCCACTAGGCCTAAAAAACTTCGGAGTTGCTTCTTGGACTCTGGTGTCGGGAATTTTTTTACGGCCTCTACTTTATCCAAGAGGGGTTTTACCTTGCCCTGACCCACCAGGTGGCCCAAATACTTAACCTCCGAGGCTCCAAACATACATTTTGCGGGGTTCAGCGTAAGACCAGCTTGTCTTAATGCTGTCAATACAGCGCCAACTCGTTTTAAATGGTCGTCCCAGCCCACACTGTGGATGACTATGTCGTCCATGTAGGCCCTAGCATAATGATGGTGAGGTCGTAGTACCGTGTCAACCAAGCGCTGACATGTGGCAGCGGCCCCATGGAGTCCGAAGGGCATCCTCCGAAACTGGAAGAGCCCGATAGGTGAACTAAAAGCTGTCTTCTGGCGCGATTCCTTTGTAAGGGGAATCTGCCAGTACCCCTTCGTTAAGTCCAACGTGGTCAAATATACAGCTTGTCCCAAGTGATCTAAAATCTCTTCAATTCGGGGCATGGGGTAGGTGTCAAAACGCGAGATTTCGTTCACTTTCCTAAAATCTATACAAAAACGCATAGACCCATCGGGTTTCGGGACTAGGACTATTGGACTGTTCCAGGGACTCTTTGAGGTCTCAATAACCCCTAACCTCAGCATCTCCTGTATTTGGGAAATCACCTCCCTTTGTTTCGCTTCTGGTAGCCTATAGGGGCATTGGCAGACAAGTTCTCCGGGTAGGGTCAGTATCTCGTGGGCAATTAAATCAGTTTCCCCAGGGGATGTTGTGAGGACATCCGAAAACTCTTTCAACAGGGCAGACAACTGGTTTTGCTGGGGCCACGAGAGTTTCTCCCCTAGGTTATAGGTCTGTTCTTGGTTATGGACCGGGAGCTGAGGCCCTAACTCTTCTTCTTCTTGCCTCAACGCACAGGCGGTAAGACCTTTTATCTCCTTTATGCCCGTGGACCCGAATCCCTGGGATTCCCTAACAGTGGTAGCCAACGTTTCCACCTCTTCGAGGGGTGGAAATCCCACCCTTTCACAAATTAATTGTGCGATTCTATCGCCTACATTCACCCGGAGATTTTCCTGCGAAAAGTTAAACAGAAGTACCTTTAACTCGCCCCTATAATCAGGGTCAATAACGCCTGCACCCACATCAATAAAGTTTTTAAGGGCTAAGCCTGATCTGGGCGCCACCCGCCCATAACAGCCCGGCGGTATTTCTATTTTCAATCCCATTTCTACTAGTGCCTTCCCCTGTTTTGGCACTATCACATCAACCGCACTGCACAAATCTAGGCCCGCGGCCTGTTCCGTTGCCCGTTTTGGTATCTTAGCCCCGGGAGTCGTCCTACAAAAGCGTAGCATGAACTTTTGTTTGATTGGGGTGCTGGCGTCAGGGTTAGCTATTAGAGTCTCCTGCTTTCCCCGTCTGCCAAATAAGGGTCTAGACACTGCAGGAGGGGGTAGAGATTGTAAGCGGGGAGCGTCTCCTCCTCGGGTAACCTTGGGTTTTTCCCCCTGTGTAGAGACTAGGTTTTTCTTCTCGTGCAGCCTATTCTCTATCCCTTTTCTAAAGTGTGCCCAGTCCCGCCCCAACACTATTTCATAGGGAAGCCTGGGCATAACGGCTACTGCAACTGCCTTGCCACTACTTAGCCCTTTTATGCGCACTACATGCACTGGGTAGGTGGATGCAGCACCGTGCACGCACCTAATTCTAACATGGTGGTCAGGGGACTCGGATGGGGATTCTCGCTGGGCCTCTATCTTACCCCAGAGGGACCTAGAGATCATTGATTGATCTGCCCCTGAGTCTAGGAGCGCTTCTGCGGATATCCCCTCCACCTCGACGGTTAAGAGAAAACCCTCACCAGTGTTCTTAACTCGGGCAGCTATCAAGGCATCCCTACCGATGCAGTCCTTTCTAAAATGTCCCACCTCCCCACAGGTAAAACATTTTCTAGACAGGGAGTCTGCTCTCGTGATAACTTTCCCTTTCTCTGTTTTTCCGGTAACATACGTGGCTCTCTGTTCTGGGAATACTGATTCGTGTTTCTTGAACAGGCCTTCTTTCTTGGAGCCTACCTTGTTGGCTTCAAGGAAACGGTCCGCTAAAGCAACAGCTTCATAAGCAGTGTTACAATTCTGTAAAACCAACCAGCTCTGTAACTCTTTTGGAACCGCCTCAGTAAACTGTTCTAGAATTATAGTGTCAAGAATGGTATCAATAGTTTTACCGTCAGGCATTAACCATTTGTGAACTAAACTTTTAATTCTATAATACAACGCTTGAGGCGTCTCGCCTTCCTTAATTGTGCAAGACCGTAATAGTCTCCTATAAACAGAGGGATTTAAGCCCATCCTGTTCCGGATAGCAGTTTTCACTTTTACATAATCAGATATCTGATCTACAGGTAGTGCTCTATATGCGGCTAATGGCTCCCCGGATAATGTGGTGGCAAATCTGACCGCCCATTGATCCACAGGCCATTTTGCTAGCACAGCCACACGCTCAAAAGCTTCGATGAAATCATCTATATCATCACCCTTTACATATCGTCCATATGACAAAGTCCCAGTATTGGTATTTTCCCACCCTGGAATCAGGTTGGGTGTTACCAGTCCGGTAGTGGTGCTTTGCTTTAACATGTCCTCCTGGGTCCAAATCATCTTCGCCAAGAGGTCCAGGAGAGGTTGCTGTTGCTCCTGTAGCATCGACGCCGCCTTCTCCTGGTTCCTCGCTGCCAGTTCCTGTTGCTGGGCAAACTGGTTTGCTACCCATGTCGGGAAATCAGAGATCTGCATCCTTGCACTGGAGCTGAAAGAAAAAACACAAAAACAAACGACCGAGTGCGGTACCTTTTTTTTTTTTTTTTTTTTTTTTTTCAAAAGTGCCCACTATAGCTTATGGTGACCACCCTTCTGCACTTGGATCCAGGCCTAACCCTCTTAGTCACGGGTTACCTGATATCGGTGCAGGTCTTAGCTCTGCCACCCGATAAGCTCTCCGTCAGGTCTGCAATGCGTCTGCTCCTCCGGATACGTTGGATGCGTCCTTGGATTTCCGGTCAACCCTTCTGTTCCTGTTGGACTTGGCTGCCGGACCTCTGGAACCGCGAAATCCTAAATACTACGCCACTGTGAGCCCCGCCCCTGTGCCAGATAGCTTGACCAGCAGGAGGCGCTGCACCTTAACCTTGAGGTTGTATAAGAATTTGTAGTTGAGCCGTTGGTTAAAGATCACAGATTTTTATTTGGGTTCTCAGAGACTCACAACAGGTAATGTCCACAGGAAAACAAAAGTAGGGATACTCCTCCCAAAGAAAATATATGCAAACTTTGCCAGGTCAAAAATAAAGTCTTTTAAACAAGCTTTTCTTCTTAGCTCTTACAAAAGGTATTTTCCCTCTTAACAGTTATTCACATACAGTGCAACAATCACATTCCATGTCAGTGACTGAAGGATCTGAATCCCCTTTGAAAGAGTCAATTTCCATGCTCTCTGGAGGACTCTCAGGTAGTGGTTCTGGACTCTTAACTGGAATGGTATTAGTCCCATACATTAACAGTTTCTTCAGTCTTGGCCACCTAATAGGTTTCTCCCCTTTAAGTAAAAGCTCATGGGGTTTCAAAAGCCGTGGTTTAAAAGTTCCTTTCCTTTCATGTAAATGTCTACAGGTAATCTCCTCCTCATCTGAAGAACTGTCCCTGTGTTCAGTTTTGGGCCTAGGCTTTCTCCTGGTTTGCTGCTTAACTTGCACAGTTTTATATACAGGCCTTCTATCAATAAAACCCTCTTCTGAGCTGTAATCAGAGGACAGGTCAGACCTCCTTCGGGCTCTATAAAAAGTTCTTGCTTTGGAAGCTTCCCTAGCAGAGCAATGCCTGCATCTAGGTTCCAGCAAGGGTTTTGCCTGGGTAAAAGTTCTGCCTTCTTGTGGCTTCTTTAAGCTTCTTTCAAATACAGGGTTTAGCTTGCCCACTAACCTGCATTGTGGTTTCACTGCACTAGCAGTGTATCTCTGGGCCTCGCAACAGCAGCTGCCTGGCCTGTGAGTATTTCTTCCTGGAGAGCAGCAGTATTTCCCTTTCTCCTGGGGAGCGAATCTGGCTTCAGGTCTTCCCTTCCTCTCAGCATAGAGCCTGGGAGCCTTGTTCCAGTCAGGTTCAGAATCCTCGTGCTGGTAAGACAGGTGATTCTCTTCCTCTGCTCTTCTCTCTCTCTCCCTTCCTCTTTCCGTTTCTGTCTGCCCTTCTTTACAAGCAGCTACGTGACAAGGGAACTCCCTTGCAGGCTCCTCCCCCGAGTACCTGCTTCTCTGATTCCTATCTGGTGTGTAACGTGGGAATGACTCAACACTAGTTTTGGCCCACTGACTATCAACCCTGGGGTTTTCTGCTGTGAACTTCTAACCCTGGGTTTTCTCTGACAAGTGTTTTCTAATGTGCCCATCCCCCCAGCCAAGGTAAAACCTTCAATGTTTCCTGCTTTTCTAGGTGGCACTACTCTCTCCTTGCCACAATACGGAGACCAGAATTGCACACAATATTCAAGGTGCGGTCTCACCATGGAACGATATAGAGGCATTATAATATCTTTTGTTTTATTTTCCATTCCTTTCCTTATCATACCTAGCATTCTATTTGCTCTCTTGGCCGCCGCTGCACACTGGGCCGAGGGTTTTAACATGGTATCCACAATGACGCCTAAATCTTTTTCCTGGGTGGTGGTTCCTAATGTGGAACCTTGCATCGTGTAACCATAGTTTGGGTTGTTCTTCCCTAGGTGCATAACCTTGCACTTGTCCACATTAAATTTCATCTGCCATTTTGATGCCCAGTCTTCCAATTTATCAAGATCCTCTTGCAATTTTTCACAATCCTCTTGGGTTTTAACAACTTTATTTATTTATTTATTTAACTGCATTTATATCCCGCTTTTCACCGGGTCAAAGCGGGATATAAATGCAGTTAAATAAATAAATAAATAGTTTTGTGTCATCTGCAAATTTGATAACCTCACTCGTTATTCCACTGTCCAGGTCATTTATGAATATGTCAAAAAGCAGCGGACCCAGCACAGATCCCTGGGGTACACCACTATTCACCTTTCTCCATTGGGAAAATTGGCCATTTAGCCCTACCCTCTGCTTTCTATCTTTTAACCAGTTCCTGATCCACAATAGTACACTGCCTCCTATCCCATGACTCTTTAGTTTTGCCAAAAGTCTCTGATGAGGGACCTTGTCAAAGGCTTTCTGAAAGTCCAGATACACAATATCAACTGACTCACCTTTGTCCACCTGTTTATTCACTCCTTCAAAAAAACATAACAGATTAGTAAGACAAGATCTTCCTTGTCTAAAGCCATGTTGGCTGTCTCCCATTAGGTTGTGACTATCTACATGCTGAGTAATTTTATTCTTTATGATGGTTTCTACCATTTTTCCCGGTACTGACATCAGGCTCACCGGTCTGTAGTTTCCTGGATCACCCCTGGAACCCTTTTTAAAAATTGGTGTGACATTTGCGATCCTCCAGTCTTCAGGTATTAGAGATGATTTTAATGATAGTTCACAGATTACTGATAGCAGTTCTGCAATCTCATATTTCAGTTCTTTCAACACCCTTGGATGTATACCATCCGGCCCAGGTGATTTGCTGCTCTTCAGTTTATCTAATAGTTGTAAGACATCTTCCCGATGTATCGATATTTCCTTCAATTCTTCCGCACCTTTAAATACCACTTCAGTCATGAGTAACATCCCTACATCTTCCTCATTAAAGACCGAAGCAAAGAATTCATTCAGTCTCTCCGCTATCGCCTTGTCGCCTCTTAGTGCTCCTTGAACCCCTTTATCATCTAATGGACCAACTGACTCTCTCACAGGTTTTTTGCTACGAATGTACTTGAAAAGGTCTTTATTTCGCATTTTTACTTCCGCAGCAAGCTTCTTCTCAAATTCTCTCTTTGCCTGCCTTATCAATGCCTTGCATTTGACTTGCCAGTGCTTCTGCTGTTTCCAGGTTTCGTCGTTTGGCTCTTTTTTCCATTTCCTGAAAGATGCTTTTTTTGGCAACAACAGCCTCTCTGACCTCACCTTTAAACCATGCTGGCAGTTTTTTGGACTTCCTTCCACTTTTCTTAAAGCATGGAATACAGCTGGTCTGGGCTTCCAAGATAGTATTTTTCAACAACACCCAAGCTTGATGTACGTCTTTAACCTTTGCAACTGCTCCTTTTAGTTTTTTCTTAACTGTTTTCCTCATTTTATCATAGTCTCCCTTTCAAAAGTTAAAAGGTAGTACTGTGGATTTCCTTACTATCCCTCCTCCACTAATTAAATCAAAGGCGATCATGCTATGATCACTATTGCCAAGTGGCCCCAACACCCTTATCTCTTGTACTAGATCTGGTATTCCACTAAGGACTAGGTCTAATATGGCTTCCCCTCTGGTCGGTTCATGAACCAGCTGCTCCAAGAAGCAGTCATTTATTCCATCTAGGAACTTTATCTCCCTAGCATGTCCTGACGTGACACTGACCAGTCGATACCAGGGTAATTGAAATCACCCATTATTATTACTGCGCTGTAACTTTTGTTAGCTTCCTTTATTTCTTTGAGCATTTCATCATCCATTTGGTCATTCTGGCCAGGTGCTCGATAGTACACCCACACTGCCATCGCCTTCCCCCTTTAATATGGAATTTCAATCCATATAGATTCTACAGCAGATTTTGTTTCCTGCAAAACTTTAATCCTTTCTGAGTCAATGCCCTCTCTAACATAGAGTGCAACCCCTCCACCAATTTGATCAGCTCTATCATTACGATATAGTCTGTACCCAGGTATCACAGTGTCCCACTGGTTGTCCTCCTTCCACCATGTCTCTGATATTCCAATCATATCTAACCTTTCATTTAGTGCTATGTATTCTAACTCTCCCATCTTATTCTTTAGACTTCTAGCATTTGCATACAAGCATTTTAGAGAATGTATTTTATTCATGTTAATTTGGCTATTGTTAGACATGGGTAAATTGGGATCTTTAACTCTGTCTGCTCCATACTTGAGGGCATTTGGGCTACTTTACTCTTTTGTGGAACCTCTCTGCTTTTGGTAGTATCCTTCAAGGATACATTCTTCCGAACCATCCGCTCTTGGGTGACTGTCGGCTTTCCCCTAATATCTAGTTTAAAAGCTGCTCTATCTCCTTTTTAAAGGTTAATGCCAGCAGCCTGGTTCCATCCCGGTTAAGGTGAAGCCCATCCCTTCGTAAGAGCCCCTCCTTTCCCCAGAATGTTCCCCAGTTCCTAACAAATCCAAAACCCTCATCTCTGCACCATTGTCTCATCCACGCATTGAGACTCCGGAGCTCTGCCTGCCTTTTGGGTCCTGCGCGTGGAACAGGAAGCATTTCGGAGAATGCTACCCTGGAAGTTCTGGATTTCAACTTCCTACTTAAAAGCCTAAATTTTGCCTCCAGAACCTCCCTACCACATTTTCCTATGTCATTGGTACCAACATGTACCAAGACAGCAGACTCCTCCCCAGCACTATCTAAGACCTTATCTAGGTGGCGCGTGAGGTCCGCTACCTTCGCACCAGGCAGGCATGTTACCAGGCGATCCTCACGTCCACCAGCCACCCAGCTATCTACATGCCTAATGATCGAATCACCAACTATAACGGCTGTCCTAACCCTTCCCTCATGGGCACATGGCCCTGGAGAAACTTCCTCGGTGCGAGAGGGTTTTACATCACCTGGAGGACAGGTCCTAGTTACAGGATCACTTCCTGCCACACCAGGGTGATTCTCTCCTGTCACGTGACCTCTCTCCTCCATGGCAACAGGGGTGCTGCCAGACTGGAGGTGGGACTTCAGGACTATATCCCTGTAGGTCTCGTCTATGTACCTCTCTGTCTGTCTTATGCTTTCCAAGTCTGCTACTTTAGCCTCTAGAGAATGGACTTGTTCCCTGAGAGAAAAGAGCTCCTTGCACCTAGTGCACATGTAAGACCTCTCACCAACTGGGAGAAAATCATACATGTGACACTCAATAAGACTGGAAAGCCCCCATCCCGCTGCTGGACTGCTGTCTGCATCTTAGTTTTAAGTTTGTGTCTAGATCTTTAAGTTCTTACTTACTAGGGGTTGCTATAGGTATTTATACCAATAAAACTGTACCTAATACGTTTAATATACCTTGTTCACCTGAAGCTTAATTAATCTCAGGTCCTTAGTGTATGACTGATTTGGGTAATGAGCTTCACCTGAAAGCACCTCCTGTCTTTTAAGATGTGTAAGTACCTATAGAACTATGATTATCCCAGGGGAGGGTGGGTATGGGGAGGGAGGGAGGGAAATAACACTTATTAAAAGAGGGCTGCTACACAGTATCCTGTCTTGTGCTGCTGAGGTAAGCTAAATTCTGATTTGATTTAAATTATAGCTCTTAGCTGCTGCTAGGCTCTAACTTCTGAAATTTAAACTACAAGCTCTCTGCTGGGTAAACTAAATTTAACCAGAAAGCTCTCTTCTGTGTGTTAAATTTAAACTAAAAGTACTTTGCTGTTACTTGGCCCTGAGTGACTATTAAATTTAAACTACAAGCTCTCTGCTGGGTATGAAATGTAACCAGAAAGCTCTCCTCTGTGTTTTAAATTCAAATTTAATTGCTGCTACTAGGCCTTAACTGATCCAACAAAAAACAGTGGGTTCACAGATTAAGTAGCTTTTTTTTTTTTTTTTTCAAGTTTAAAAGTTATTTATTTGGAAAATTTCAGGTAATACAAGGAAATGCACAAAACACATCAAATACAAATACAAATATGTATCATTCCCCAAAAACTAGCCCACAAAATGAAGCGTGATCAATTGCGAAACAACAAATAGGAAATCCTGAACGAGAGTGGAAAATTTGGAAACTTCCTTAGAGGACATTCCTGTTCGTGCCACACTTTTAGTTTCTTTTTCCTTAGAGAAAGATAAAGATAAGATTTTTCAAGCTTATTTTAAACATCGGCGGGATAAATTTTTTGGTCAGGAGGTACAAGTATTTCCAGATGTCTCCCGCCCTACTCAATTACGGAGGAAGGCTTTCCTTGCATTACACCCTCGGGTACTTGCAATGGGAGCGTCCTTTATGCTTAAATACCCCTGTAAATGTCTTGTCTCTCATCAAAACAATTCGTATGTTTTTTTTGAATCCTCACAGTTAGAGACCTTTTTGCAAAAGACAGGATGATGGCGTTAATTCTTCTTTTATTAATTGTGGTTCTCGCTAAGTAATAAAGGGTCATATAAATTTTCCACACAGATTAAGTAGCTTTAATACAAATAATTCTTTTTAGAAAATTACCAGAAGTATATACTCACAGTTGCAGATTTCTCTCCAGAAGTAACAGTCCCCTTTCTAGTCCTTCAAGACAGAGGTTCACAGAGCTCTGGTTGAGTTCAATCTTCTAATTGCTTTGTGCTTTTCTTGAAGAAATCCAGATTCCAATTGGCCCCTGCTGGTCTCTATGCCCTTCTTAACTCTGCTTCTCTGCTCTTAACTCAGTTGTTATGAACAGCAGGAACAGTAATTCCTTGAAAAAACATTATGAGACATCAGGTAAAAGGGATGCAATGCGTTAAAGCAGAAAAGGCCTACAGTAAGTAAAGAAAAGTAAGGGGTGATTACAAAGATGGAGGAGAACACTTTCAGGAAAGTAAATTGTCCATAACCAAAACTGAGAAGGTCACTGAAATTACAAGAAAGAAGATAATTAAGGGGTCTGCCAATAGTTAAATGTAAGGATTCAGGATAGGAATAGATGGAGAGTTATGTGGTTGGTGTGAAGTAAGGAGATTGGCGTTTTATAAATGTATGTAACATATACAAATATGGGACATAAAATGCAGGCATTGAGAATGGTGGGTTCAACGCTTGTTGTGCGAGTCCATATTACATTTCTGTTGCTGCTTCTCTTTGGTATAACCCTTCAATTCAGTTGAAAGGTAAAACAATTTGTTGGAATGGATGGATTAATAAGGGTTTGTTTAATCTAGGTCAGTTGGTTGACAGCAATAATATGATATCAGCTGAGTGTTTGAAGGAAATTTATAACTTATCACCTTCACAAGCAGATAAGATTAATTTTCTTATGACTTGCTTGACATCATCGCATATTTGGATTAGTAATCACTTTCCAAATTCAGATTTGGTTGAAATTTGCCATAAAGCTGTGCAAGTTTTGGTGGTACACGATTTGTCTTCTTAAATTGCATTGACAAGGTTGAAAGAATTTTGAAATCATTTGATGTGTATTTATCTACAATGTGATTGATTTATTACTTCATGCCCTACAATTTTGTGTGTGGTAGGAGTAGGTTTATGATTTGGTTCTTAAATGTAAAATTGTAATATTTATCTTTGTTGTTTGAATATTATTATATGTTTTGTTATTGTTGTTGTTCGGTTAATTTGAATAAATTTAATAAATAAAAATTTAAAAAAAGGGGAATGGTAAGTGTAATGTTGGTGACTGATAATGGAGGATAGTGAGACTTAAATTAATATAATTGCATACATTTTGTATAACAAATAATCCTTTCTTAGTGTAAACAATATACCCTTTAACCTGCTTGGAGCTTTGTGGTTAAGTGCGTAATCCAGTGGTCCCAAACCTGTCCTGAAGGCTTCACTGGATTTTCAGGATATCCACAATGAATATTCATGAGATTGATTTGTATACAGTGAAGGAAGCACGTGCATATCTCTCTCATGAATATTCATAGTGGATATTCTGAAAACCTGACTGGCTGGGGACAGTAGCATTCCCAACTCTTTTCTACCTGAGGTGGGTTTCCCCCCTTGGGACCATCGCCCTTCCACCAATCACAAAACTTCAGCCAGGAGAGAAGAGCTAGCCTAGATTGGAGACAGCATGGCAAGCCAGGTGTCATGATGGTGTGTTTGTTGCACTATCTCTAAAGTGTGGGTCCGGAGTGGGTGCACCTCCTTGGAACTGGCATCTGGGGCAGGCTGCACCCATTGCCCTGCCCTCGATACTCCATTGGGTTGGGAGCACCAAGGACAAGTTTTGGAACCACTGATGTAGTCTTTGAGGCCTTTTTACTAAAGTGCTGTAAGTGTTTGCACTTACCATGCATTAGGAGCCAAAAGTAGCGCACATTAAGTACAAAGGCTATGTGATAACGTTTGGCGTGTCCAGCATGTCCCCTACAGTTGCCATGCAGAAATATTCCTTACTGTGCATTAAAAATGGCATTTTAGAAAGGGCATCCAAATGCAATCTGAGACATCCAGATCAAAATGTACAGAAAAATGCCAGGAGTGTCTATGTTTCAGCCTGATTTTAGAAATATAGATGCCTCTCGACATGGACACCGACACCAGCGTCCACATAGACATCTCAGATAGAAGAAAATGAGTCAGGGACATTTATCTCATCCTAGTTTGCATACAAGGATATCCATTGGCATGACAAAATGAAAACAAGAGCCTACATTCCCCATCAGTATTCACTGTCACTGTGGGAAATATAATGGATATGAATGTAACTCCTTGTCCACACCCTCCAGATGTTTGGCTGGCAAAATGAGCTCTTTTCTGATGCCTATTCATGCCTGGAGGTAGGTACTGTTTAAACTTGGACATGGCTCAGCGTGTGCAGGGCATTTATGAAATCGGATGAGGATGTCCAGGTTCTTGGGAACACCCTAGACACCCTAGACACACTACAACCATGCCTCCATTCTGATTTGGATGTCTTTGTGCTGGGGACATCTTCATAACTGCTTTCGAAAATAGCTCTAGGGCAATTGCTGTTCTTTGGAGGAGTAGCCTAATGGTTAGAGTACTGGCTTGGGAACCAAAAGACCAGGGTTCAATTCCCAGTAGCACTCCTTGTGGCCTTTAGCAAGTCACTTCACTCTCTCTGCCTTAGAAAATTCTGACTCTGTTTAATGTACATTACCAAGTTTAAGTTGCTATGTAAACTGCTTTGACTGAAATGATAGTGGTATAAAAACCCTGTTAAATACTGTAAATACATTTGGACAGCTGTATGCCCATTTTCAGACATTCAAAACATGAAGAGGTTTACTCACAATTATTTATTTCCCGCAGCTCCCCAAAGGCTCATTGCAGATTATGATGTTGTTGTTTTTGGTAAGTACCATCAAGTCGGTGTCGACTCACTGCGACCCTCTGGATAGTTGTCCTAAATTGTGTTCGGTCTTCAGATTGGCACCTGTAGCTGCTGTTATTGTATTGATCCATTTCATTGCTGGCCTTCCTCTTTTGTGTTAACCTTCTATCTTGCCAAGCATGTCTTTCTCTAATGATCTCTCTCTTCGCATGATGTGTCCAAAGTAGGTAATTCAAAGTCTTGTCATCTGAGCTTCTAATGAAAGCTTAGGTTTGATCTCCTCTAGTATTGACTGGTTATTTCTTCAGGCAGTCCACAGTATACGCAGTATTCACCGCCAGCACCATAGTTCAAAGGCATCAATTTTCTTCCTATCTTTTTCACTGTCCATCTTTCGCATCCATATGTTGTTATTGAAAATACCATGGCTTGAACAAGTTGAATCTTTGTATAGAGAGAGATATCTATGCTCTTGAGAATCTTGTCTAAGTCCTTCATGACTTTAAAGAAAAGACTTCAGCAAATCTAAACATATTGCAACATTTTAAACACAGCTAGCGAGTGAGAGCCTCAGAATCAACTCACTGATAAAACCAAATCAGGAGTATGAATAACATCAACGGTTCTCACTCGCTATACACCCACCATCCAACTTCACGATATTATAATCATAAACAATTTTCCATTAAAGCATCATTTAACATCATCACATCTCCAAAATTTTTGAATATCACCACAATCACAAATCATGAGTAAAGATGGAATTGAGTGTCCCCGACGCCTTTTCAAGACATCTTATGTTAGCATTTCGCTACAGCTGTTTCAAGGGGATCCAACTCTAAAAAATAAAATAAAAATAGCTTAAAATAATGCCGCAACCCATGAAAAACTCCTTATACACACTGCACCAAGATCCTAGACACTTACCAAAAGTTACTTCAAACACCAGCAAACATTTCAAGAACAGTTCATCATCTCTCATCAGAGCTGAACTTAAAGACCGCCATTCACCACCATACATCAATGCTGGTATCGAGATAGCGTATACTTCCGGACACGTGATATATACCCGGAACTCTCCCACAGCTGTCACAATCAACTGAAATACTACCCAACCGAGCAAAGCAACTAATATCTCTCTTTAAACTGAATTGAAAGAAAGAAAAACCTCTTTCCCATTCAACTTATCTATCATATACAATCACCGTTGATCCAAACCCAAACTTTCCATTCTAAGTAGACTGATCAAAAACAAACTTCCCATTCAATACAGGAATTTAAACCATTAGGAGAAACTGTTTTTAAATGAAAAATCCACCATTGTTCCCTATATAGGAGAAACCGATCACGTGACATACCCTTCGAACCATTCCGAATGTGTTGAATCACAAAACATTGAAGATCACTAAATTTATGCTGAAGAGTTAAGCAATGTTCAACCATTGGTGCTTCCTTATGCTGACAGTGAAGCTTACTTTTATGTTCAAGTAACCGGATGCGAAGGCACCTAATTGTCTTACCTATATAGAGAAGTCTACATGGACAGAAGATTCCATAGATCACAAAATCTGAATTACACGAAGTGTTATCTCTCAAATGAATTAACTGACCTTTTTACACAAAACTATCAGTCTCCCACATCACCTTACAACAAGAACACTCTCCACAGTTTTGATGTCCATAACTGTCCAAAGATGTACCAGACGAAAGCCGTAAAGAAGAGGGGCTCAAAATGTCTTTTAAATTTGGGTTACGTTGCCATACACAACGCAGTTGTTTAAATTCCAACCCAGGGACTATACCCAAAACATGCCTATGTTTCTGTAAAATTGATTGAATCTGTCTACTATAAGGGGAATAGCGAGAAATCAAATTCACTTGATCACTGTCAGTCATCACCTTCGGTCTGGGAGATAACAACCAAGATCTGTCATTATAAAGTGCCTGTTTATAGGCACGATTTACTACCTTTAAAGGGTAACCCCGATCTAAGAAATCCTGTTTAAGACGCACCGCATTAACTTTATAATCCTCAACTGACGAACAGTTACGCCTAAATCGTATAAATTGAGAAAATGGTAACCCTTTCAACAAACCTTTAGGATGTACACTGGAGAAATGTAAATACGTATTCCTGTCAGTGGTTTTACGAAAAACTGTTGTACCCCAAGAGTCTGATTGCTGAAACACTTTAACATCCAGAAATACTATTTCTTGGACACTGTAATTCATTGTGAATTGTATATGAGGATCTAACGTATTTAACCAGGTATTAAAATCCAACAAAAGATTAGAAGGACCATCCCACAACAAAAAGACATCGTCTATTTAACGACGCCAAATCAGTATATGAGACCAAAAAGTGGAGGATTGTAACCACCTTTGTTCATAAAGACCCATAAAAAGGTTAGCAACAGAGGGGGCGAACGATGCCCCCATAGCAATGCCGCCTATCTGTTGAAACAGCTCACCATTAAATGTAAAATAATTACGACAAAGGGCCAAATTTGCACATGCCATTAAAAATACCAGCATGTCCTCATTTACATCAACCCGTTGTAATAAACCTTCCCGAATGACATGTAGCGCCTCCTCCTGTGGGATACTCGTATATAGCGCTACAACATCATGTGTTACCAAAAGTACAGAGTCTTTTTTTGCCCAGTCCGAAGCTTCAGCTATAATCTGTAAAAAATGCATCATGTCCCGAAGATATGAGGGAATGGTGATTAATAACAGACGCAAAAAAGAATCTATAAACTGTGACAATGGCTTCAAGACCGACCCCCGTGCAGAAACGATAGGCCGTCCAGGAGGCCTAACCAAACTCTTATGTATTTTAGGTAACAAATATCTTGTGTCCCCCACATTACAATCTTATTTTCTTCCATTCTGCCCCGAAACTTCGCATCCTAATTAAGCCACGACCCGCCGCCGTGCACTTGCGCAGCTCCCTAAATAGCGTCAGCATACGACAGCCAGCTGCCATACTGCTCAGGAAAATGATAACCCCAAACACTTGCCACTCCCCAGAACGAGCGGACCCCATTAACGACGGTTTTGCGATACCGAACGAACCCACCCTGCCTTCTCATCTTCCCTCCATTTCGTCTTACTATCCCCGAAGCGCTTCCGACCTTCGAGGAGTCGAAAATTGTCAATGCCCTTGCGCTTCACTATCTTCCGCCGCAACGTGTTTGGGACCTTTCCCATAATTCGGCCACAGTCGCTAAAGAAGCCAAACCGACACCCTCCAACCCAGAATCTCCCCCGTCCCCAGCCGCTGCCGTCCTTCGCGCCACGTCCGAAGAGGAATCAGAACTTCCCGAAGCGGAAGAGGATGAGGAGTCAGAGCTATGCCTCCGCCAACAGGCATGCTACCTCTTCGTACGCGCCTTCCCAGATCGCTCAACCCGGGACCTCCCCCCCCCACTCCCATCCATCCCTTGCCCTGGTGACTCACCCGCCGATCCTCCAGCCGCTGCACCACCAGACGTTCCACCACATCCGAGACTGCTTCCTCCACGCTGCTTCCGGACTCCATTCTCCGCATTCGCGTTGAATCCTCCGAAGGCAGCCCGCCCAGCGGAGCCGCAAGCAAAGACACCTGTGGAGATAAAAAGAAAAGAGAAGGGACAGGGCGTGGAGAAAACAGAGGACCAGGACGGCTGCCATGCCCCCACTCAAGTCATCCCCGATGCACCCTGCCCACCAGCATGCCTCCTATCCCCAACGGTCAGCGCCCCTGATGACCCAGACCACCCGGCAATGGCACACACCCCCATGAAATTCTCCACCGCAGCTCCCGCCTCACAAGGAGCCGGCCCATAGGCTGCTCCAGTCCCCAGGCCCAAAAGCGCCGAATCCCTTTGCAGCCCAGCGTCCTCAGCGCGACCCACACGCACAGGCCCCTGCCGCCCATGACCAACAGCGTGGCTCCCCCTGTCCCCCAACGCTCCCCGTCTGCCATGCGGTCTGGCATCGCCTGCCCCCCTGCTCCCCAGGTTCTGGCCAGGCCTCCTGCCCCCTGCCCTTACCTTACTACGGGCCTGCACACTATGAATTCTCCCCTCACACGGTAGCTGCCACTCAGCAACAGACCCCCCACACACACCTCAGTACACCCTCAAAACACCTCCCGCGAAGAACCCCTTTATATTATGTTCCATATTTATTTTTGGAATTATTGGAGTTTGAATGCACAATGCCCTGCAAGGGGAAGTAATTAAGTTGGCTGTGCTCCTGGGACTCTCGCAAGCCAATAGGCCCGCAAGGGTACACGGAGAAACGAAGTTGGCCTTATCCCAGCAACCACTCTCTTCCGTTTTTTTCCCACACTCACCGGGTCCCTGCATCACGCTGTCCACCGCTACCAAGCCCTCCGCTCACTGCCACGGACCTTGAACACTCCCGGGACCGCACAGCACTGGTTGTCTCATCCTGTGTGCAGCACCGCCGCACGCTGCGCCCCTCACCGCACCGGCTGCCGCGTCCCCCGCTCAGCACACAGCACGCTTCGCCCCTCACAGCCCCGACACAAACGAAGGCCTCCTGCCTGTTGGCCGCCCTCTCGCATGTGCTCCGTGCAGGCCACGCGCTCCGGAGCACATGCCTAAGTGCACGCCCCTGATTGGCTCCGAACATGAAGCCCCGAGCGGAGCCAATCCCTTCACATGCAGCGCACAGCGTATTGACGCAGGCGCCGCCTCCTCCTCCCCCCCCCCCCGACGAGCAGGGTCCCGCGCCGGGCCGCGCACCCGGTTACGGGCGGGCTCCGGGACCCTGCCCGCACCCTGATACTTCCGGGTATATATCACGTGTCCGGAAGTATACGCTATCTCGATACCAGCATTGATGTATGGTGGTGAATGGCGGTCTTTAAGTTCAGCTCTGATGAGAAATGATGAACCGTTCTTGAAATGTTTGCTGGTGTTTGAAGTAACTTTTGGTAAGTTTCTAGGATCTTGGTGCAGTGTGTATAAGGAGTTTTTCATGGGTTGCGGCATTATTTTAAGCTATTTTTATTTTATTTTTTAGAGTTGGATCCCCTTGAAACAGCTGTAGCAAAACGCTAGCATAAGATGTCTTGAAAAGGCGTCGGGGACACTCAATTCCATCTTTACTCACGATTTGTGATTGTGGTGATATTCTATATTTTGGAGATGTGATGATGTTAAATGATGCTTTAATGGAAAATTGTTTATGATTATAATATCGTGAAGTTGGATGGTGGGTGTATAGCGAGTGAGAACCGTTGATGTTATTCATACTCCTGATTTGGTTTTATCAGTGAGTTGATTCTGAGGCTCTCACTCGCTAGCTGTGTTTAAAATGTTGCAATATGTTTAGATTTGCTGAAGTCTTTTCTTTAAAGTTATGAGGTATCATTTGTAGGCTTCGATATAGGCTTTATAGTTAAGTCCTTCATGGCCATTCTGCCAAGAGCAATGCATTGTCTGATTTCTTGAGTGTTTGTTGCTTCTTTATTGATAGTTGATTTAAGCAGGTTAAAGTTATCCACAATTTCAATTTCATCTCCATCAACAATGAACTTATTGATTTTGCCAGTTGTCATGATCTTTCCTTCTTTATATTAAGGTGCAGGCACATTTTAAGACTATGGGGTATGTTTACTAAATCGTGTTAGTGCAGTTCGCGTTAGGATCCGCGTTAATAAGACAAACCCCCAAATAAGGAGATGGGCGGGACAGCGGAAGACCTAACGCGCGTTACAGAACTAACGAGCGATACATGGCGCGTTAGCGGGTCACCGCGCGTTAAGCATAAGAAGCCACTCAGACATACATAATCAATACAGAGCTGTAGCACAATGGTTACTGCAGTGACTGCTGATACAGGCGTAATGGGTTCAGGGTGCCAGATGCAGAAGGCTGGCTGATGCAGCATCCTGTACATGATACAGTGAGGGAGGGGGCATGTATTTGTTTTCGTTTTGGAGGGGTGCAAGCAAACACACCCACACATTAGATAGTGAGTGAGGGGGCAGGTATATGTTAATTTGCCTTTTGGGCTGCAAGCAAACACACCCACACATTATCTAGTGAGTGAGGGGGCATGTATATGTCATGTATGTGTTGTAGGGTTGCTAGCAAACACACACACGCATTATATAGTGAGTGAAGGGGGCATGTATATGTTCTCTTTCCTTTTGAGGTGCAAGCAAACACACCCACACATTATATAGTGAGTGTGGGGGCATGTATATGTCCTGTATGTGTTGTAGGGTTGCTAGCATACATACCTGACCCATACAGAGCTGTAGCACAATGGTTACGTTATTGACCGCTGGTACAGGCAGCATGGGTTCGAGTACCCAGTGTGTCTAACGCAGATGGCTGTTCCAGGCATTAGCCTGTACATTACAGAGGAAATGAGGCTTGTTTTTTAGTACATTGGGTATGGGTGCCTAGCCGCGTGCGTTGGTACGTGGGTAGCGCCGCGCGTAGCATCGTGCGTGGGTACGTGTGGTTTTACCAGTATGGGCATTTTATATATTACAGACTCTGTAGGGTGTCTTGCACCTATACATTATGTTATCAGATATACGTGTGATGCGCCATGGTTTATCAGAGCCTGTGAGCTGGTGCTGCGGTTTCACAGGGTTGGAATGTGCCAGTCACCCCCATGATGCACTGCACATGCAAATCAGCTGCCCACACATACTCACCATGGGGAATGCACCCCCACAGCACCTCGGCCTGATAGGGGGTACTGACCGTGTGTTGTACTGGCACAGAGTGGCTACACACCGTCACATTGTGCGGGTACTGTGCTCACCCTGAGGTGCAGTGAGCCGTCCAGCACTAGGTCTACAGCACCGTCCATGGCTGAAAGAGTCCAAAGCAGTGTTACTGTGTGAGATAGGTAGTTTCTGCAGGACCACCTTGGACATCTCTATCTGTTTCAGGCAGGTGTAGCCCCATGCACCACCACCCCCCTCCCCCAGGGCGGCAAACAGGGTCACCTATCAGAAGATCCACATTCTACCTCCCTGCAAAGGTGGCAGTAGAGGGGAACATTAACCCTAGTCCTGCTGAGGAGCAGACACCCCACATGGCAGTCAATGCAGCTCTGTACACAGCCATAACACAATAGCAAACAGACATTAGGCCTGGATATGGTATGCTGTTCCCCACCACTATCTGATATTCCCCTGGTGCAAGCCACTCCATCACATCACCTACCAGCTGCAAACAGGCTGCCAGTGCCCAGTGGAGCTGCCTGCACCCAGAACTGGGATGCCAGCATACACAGCAAGCAAATACATCAGTGACTGGGCCCCAAAAAGAAACCCATATTTATCACATGAGAGAAATAGTAGATAGCACCATGGGAGTGCCTAGCCATGCTGTGGTCACTGCACAGTCAGGGTGAGAGTGAGCTCTCAGCAGGATATACTGAGGTCACCCTGTCTGGGTAGGTGGTGGCCAGCCACTACAATGTGCCTGTCACTGCCCTATACCCTATGCAGATGCACCCTGGACAGGCCACCCTGTCCGGTCTATACCCATGGTACCTTGCTCCTCATTATGCACATTGGCAGCCCAATACCGGCAACATTGCTGGCAGCGTGGACTGTGGAAGGTGTTTGCAGCCACCACACACTGGATAGACAGACAGCCACCCCCACACCTATGCCAGCATTGTGCTACTATAGAGGTGGCCAGCAGCCATAGCCACCACACCAGTACTGGGCATAGTACACGCATGGATATGGTACACAAGGCTTTTGGGGGGGTCACTCACAAGGGTGGTGAACACTGTTAGAGTCCAGACCTGCAGCAAACACCGCAAACATCAGAATGATTGTTATGGTGGAGCTCAATGAGCGAACTGTGCTTGCCGTAGGGCAGAGCTACTCAAATCCAGTCCTGGAGGTCCTCAAACCTGCAGGTTTTCGGGATATCCCTAATGATATGCATGAGATATATATGCATTAGATATAGCCTGCTAACCTGACTGGTTTTTGGTCCTCCAGGGCTGGATTTGGAGACCCCTGCTTTACACCTCTGTCATTTAAGATTGTAAGTGGGCAAGGTGCAGATGTCCAAGACATCAAAAAGGTTAGAATTTGTCACATTCCTCCTTGCTTGTCACCACCACCAAAATATTGTCTATTAGACAACCTTTTGGTGGTGGTGAGAATCTAGGAGGAATGTGACACAGTCTATCTACCCTTTTGATGTCTAGAACATCTGTACCTTGCCCACTCACAATCTTAAATGACAGAGGTATAAGGCAGGGGTCTCCAAATCCAGCCCTGGAGGGCCACAAACCAGTCAGGTTGGCAGGCTATCTCTAATGCATATATATCTCATGCATATTCATTAGGGATATCCCGAAAACCTGCAGGGTTGCAGACCTCCAGGACCGGAATTGAGTAGCTCTGCCGTAGGGATTGGTATCTGCCAGTTATCATGGGGAACGTTTGATAGCTCTGTACCATATACCCAGGTATAGGGTGGCATTGCTACGGTATGCAACTGCTAGTATGGAGATACAGGCAGGGCCCAATGTCTTGCCTCTCCAGGGGGCATTGGCCAATTAGGGCCTATGGGTGGGTGGGTGGCCCTGTTGGCTGCTGCTTTACAGCATAGTTCCCCAACTCCAGTCCTGCTGTTCCACACACTGTTCGGGTTTTCATGCTGTCCCTCATAAATATGCACGAGCTACATCTGCGTACCATGGGGGCGGTGCATAGATATGCAGCACAGGCATCTTTATTAGGGGCAGCATGAGGATGGAATGGTGTGGGGCCCTCCCGGACTGCATTTGCGGGACTCTGCTTTAGGTAATGTGCCTGTTTCTGGTGTCTGTGTTTGGTATGGTAAAATATAGGCCTTGCTTATGTTCTCTGCACTAATGGAGTGTCTTTACTATCACTGTTTAGTGGTGGGTAAAACTATGGGGACTGGGTTGGCAGGAGCCCCAGCTGGGATTTGAACCTGTGACCCCCTGGTCTTACAGGCACTGGTTGTGTCTGTTGCACCACACTGTGGTCACAGAGACAGTGCAGTCCCTGGAGTTAGTTAAACCGGCCTGACGAGTCAGAAACCCTGCTCTGCAACAGGTTTACTGTGGTCTCATTTACCTTGTATGCAGACAAAGGTGCACATAAACCTCAGAAAAGACCTCACAAAAGGGGCACACACCCATAACCAAGCTGGGCAACAATGATATCATTGGGAAACATTACACCACACGCCCAGGACAGCTCCATTACAATGTAATGCTCTTTGAAAGGGTCTGCGGAGCATAGACCCTTCCACACATCATTTCCTTTTATTTTGGTGCTTTCCAGGGAGTGTTGTTCCTTGTTGCCCATTGCTATCACTGTGGCCCAGCTGTATTCTGCTTTTTAAAATGTTTCTTGTGGTCATTTTTAACGTTTTATGTGCAATTTTGTTCTGTGCACATGTATCACACTGCTCACGTTTTGTGGGTTTCCCCGGTTTTTCTGTACATTGCTGACGGAAATGGTTTCTCTTCCCTTTAAATGCCTTTAACGACAGGTTTTCATTCGTGTTGGAATTGAGCTCTGAAATACAGCGCGTTAGTATGAGGGGAGCCTCTCCCCGCCCACTCTCCACCCATTGACCCCTTCTCTCCACCCACTCTCCACCTTCTGTGCTGTTTTAACGCGCCGCGGAGCTTTACGATCGTTAACTACGGTTAACGCGCGAAGTATGACGTTAACGGTCGTTAGCGCGTCGGTACGCGCGTTATACGGCACTTTCAGTCGTTAACGTCATATAACGCGCGTTAGTCACGTTTAACGCACTTTAGTAAACATCCCCCTATGTTCCTTGATTGTGAGAAGCAAATGTTTCAGATCATCTTCACTTTCAGCCAGTAATGTGGAATCATTATCATAGCACAGGCTGGTGCTAATACTTGCCATGTAATACCTGCTTAGTGCACTTTAGTAAAAGGGCTCCTTTGCAGATAAATACATGCATACATACAGTACATGCAGACATAGTCATCCTGGTCTATAGCTTCAGAGAGCAATATGAAAGAAGAAATTGATCTAGCATAGGAAACAGCATTAAAATCCAGAAAATAATTTGCTCATTTTATTAAATTTAGATCCTTTTCATACTCTCTTGAAAGCTTTACGATAGAGCTAATTATCAGTGGAGACTGTGTTGCTAAGTACACTGTTATACTATTTTGCCCTATATCCAGCTCAGAATATATATTAATGACTGTAATGCCTTAAAATGACATCAATTACTGTGCTTGTTTCTGGTAAAATATTCTTTTCAGAGAGTTATATTTTAATACATGGACATAACGAGGAATCATTTTAGTAAATAACAACATTTACATTAAATAAGTGGTACAAATTAAACTTTATAAAATTTACAAGATCTTCAATAGTAAGAGAAATAAAGATATTCATAATGAAATTCAGAACTCAAAAAAATCTAGAAAATGCAAACAGGTCAATAACTAAATCGCAGAGCTCACTACAAATATTGAACTAGTCTCATCAAACTTTTTGTGCAATTAAATTAAAATAGATTAGATGTCACTCATGAATTATCTTCTACTCTTCCATGGTAATTTATTTAATTGGCCTTGATGATCAACTCTGAGTGTTTGCATCTCAAGTGGATTTGCTCAGCCCAGAAGCAGAGCTTTCAGAAGGTATATCAGTTCTGAAAATTTCTCGGCTCTATCTCTGTTCTCCACTGATCTTATGACTGGGACTATGTGAGCACCAGACATGTTAAAGTTACTCCAAATCAAAATGCTTTTGAGTGTTCAAAATACTTGTGAATTTTGAAAGCAAAGTATAGGAATTTACAGTAGTGCAGGACACTGGTAAGAAAAATACTGGATTTTTTGCAAGATGCAATGTCTTTAATGGATGAATATAACAATTATCCAAAGATTTTGTTATACATATTTTTCAGGATCACAGAGGTCTCTTTCCAGATGTCTGCGGTCTTACAGCTAGGTATAGATACTCTCTGATGTAAACAATTTTACTCATTTGTTTCTTATTAGAAATATTTTAATCCAGTGTTACAGTAATTATAAAAATACATTTAAAAGTCATGAAAGTAAAAAAAAAGGAGGGCGGGTAGAATGTCAGCATTTTACAGTGTGTAATTCGTACAGGTTTGCTTAATTTGAAGCTTTAAAATCTGCGTAAAGCCAATGAACTAAAAAAATCACTATTCAAAAGTAGAGCAGAGGCTGTGTGCAGGAGCTCAAAAGCTGCCAAATTGGTGATAATAAATATAAAAAGAAGAATTTGGGTTTGCTAAGTTCCAAGGAGCACAATGCATTAATAGTCTTATTATTTTATGCAAGAGTATATACTGTAAATAAATAAAAATTTGTATATAAAGATTGCGTGTGTATGGCTATGTGTGTGTATGTGTATACCACTGGAATTTAAAGACTGCCTGGAAAATCAATTCACCACTTTTGATACTGTATATAAAAGTGGTGAATTGATTTTCCAGGCAGTCTTTAAATTCTGGTGGTATATTTTCATGATCATATTTTGCTACATTCATGAGTAACTGGCAATCTGTACCGCAGTCAGCTCCAGGCTTTGTCTTTGTTGATGTTATTGAGCTTTTTCATCATTGACTTTTAAAGATGTAGTCAATTTGAATTCTGTACAATCAATTAGGTGAAGTCCATACAGGGGCGACTCTAGACAAGCTGCTGCCTGAGGCGAAGTATGAAAAGGTGCCCCCCCCCCCCCACACACACACACTTTAGAGGGGGCGTTTCTTTTTCAGAAATCCAATCAGAGACTGAACCAAGCCAAAAAGCCGATTAAATTATATGGAGGAAATGCAAGATGTTTGCACACAGGGCCATATCTAGCTGCAATCACACCCTGTGCGACTTGCAGCTCGGGCACACGCCCCCCCCTCTCCCCACATACCTCCATCCAGCGCTGCCTGCTCTTTCCCTGCTGCTGCTGCCCTCTGTTTTTTTCACGGAGGCGCCAGAAGCAGGGAAAGAGCAGGCAGCGCTGGATGGAGGTATGGGGAGGAGGAGGGGGGCATGCGCCCAATCTGAAAGGTACCGGCACTTTAAGATCTGTCCCTCCCTACTCTAACATCACGTCAGAGGAAGGAGGGACCAGACCTGCTTAAAGTGCCGCAAAAAGGCTTGGGGAGTGCATTTCGGCTGCCTGATATTGTCCTGCCAGCGGCAGCGGGCGACAGCAGACAGCCAAAATACGCCCCCCAAGCCTTTCCGCCCTGTGCGGCTGCACCACTTGCACAGGGCTAGGTACGGTCCCGTTTGCACACCAAGGAACTAAAAAACAGCAAGAACTAACAGCACAGTTTATAAAACTAAATTATAACTCATTTTTATTTTGTTATAAACTGCGTTATGGCTCTAGCTTTTTCTTTTTCAACATATATTTTGCATCCACAGTAGGTGCAGAGCAGAACCAGGACATTCACCCACAGAACTCAATATTCAAAAAAAAAAAAAATCTGATTCTGATCATCTCACTAACAACAACAACAACAACAATAACCACTATTCTCCAGTACCAGACATATTGTGAACTAATACAAAACCCTACAACCAAGAGCAAACCTACCATACCATATCAGCACAAATTTCCAAAACTCACATCAGGAGCCTATCCAAAAAAAGCATCACTGTAAATACTACAGTGGGTCCCAGAACATTCATACACCTATTTGAAAAGCTGAAGAAGTCAAATTACATAGAAACTTAGAAACATAGAAACATGACGACAGAAAAAGACCACATGGCCTATCTAGTCTGTCCTTCCATAACAACTACAACAGTCCCTTTTTTACCTTTAGAGATCCTCTGTGTTTGTCCCATGCTTTTTGAATTCATTAACTGTCCTCATCTCTACCACCTTCACTGGGAGACTATTCCACGGATCCACTACTCTTTTCGTAAAGAAATATTTCCGCATATCACTCCTGAATCTATCTCCCTTCACCCTCATCCCATGTCCCCTCGTAGCAGAACTTGCTTTCAATTGAAAGAGGCTCTCTCCCTGAACATTTATGCCATGGAGGTATTTAAACATCTCAATCATATCACCTCTATCCCGCCTTTCCTCTAAGGTGTACATATTAAGATCCTTCAGTCTGTCCTCATATGCTTTATAATGAAGACCACTAATCATTTTAGTAGCCACCCTCTGCACCGACTCCATCCTGTTCACATCCTTTTGAAGGTGCGGTCTCCAGAATTGCACACTATACTCCAAATGACGTCGCACCAAAGACTTATACAGAGGCATTATCACCTCCTTTTTTCTGCTAGCCATTCCTCTCCGTATGCACCCAAGCATCATTCTAGCTTTTTCCGTCACCTTTTCTACCTGTTTAGCTACTTTAAGATCATCAGACACAACCACACCTAGGTCCCGCTCTTCTTTAGTAGACAAAAGTACTTCACCCCCTATACTATATTGCTCCCTTGGACTGCTGTAGCCCAAATGCATGACCTTACATATTTTAACATTAAATCCCAGCTGCCAAATTCTAGACCATTCTTCAAGCTTAGCTAGATCCCTCCTCATGTTATCTACCCCTTCCTGGGTGTCTACTCTATTGCAGATTTTGGTATCATCCGCAAAGAGGCAAAACTTACCTGAAAGCCCTTCCGCTATATCACTAACAAAGATGTTAAAAAGAATCGGACCAAGGATAGATCCCTGGGGCACACCACTGATAACATCCTTCTCTCAGAGTGAGCTCCATTTACTTGTACTCTTTGTCGCCTCCCACCCAACCAATTTCTAACCCAAGCAGTAACTTTAGGGTCCATCCCTAGGGTGTTCAGTTTGTTTATAAGTCGCCTGTGAGGAACAGTGTCAAAGGCTTTACTGAAATCTAAATACACCACATCTACGGCTCTCCCTCGGTCCAACTCCCTGGTCACCCAGTCAAAGAAATCAATCAGATTTGTCAGACAAGACCTGCCTCTGGTGAATCCATGCTGCCTCGGATCCTGTGATCCGCTGGACTCCAGAAACCTCACTATTTTCTCTTTCAGCAGCGTTTCCAATAATTTACTCACCACCGAAGTTAAACTAACCGGCCTGTAGTTTTCAACTACATCCTTATTTCCGCTTTTGTGTAAAGGCACCAATGAGCCTCTCTCTAGTCCTTTGGCACCACTCCCGACTCCAACGAGGCATTAAAAAGGTCAGTCAGAGGAGCTGCTAGAACATCCCCAAGTTCCCTCAGTATTCTCTGGTGTATCTCATCCGGTCCCATCGCTATGTCTACTTCAAGTTGAGATAGTTTCTCACGAACACAGTCTTTTGAAAATTGTTCAAGATGTCCTTTGCTTCTGTTCCTATTTGTGGGTGTTTTCTGAGGTCCTGCTCCTGGTTCTTCATCTGTGAAAACAGAAAAAAATATTTGTTAAGCAATTCTGCTTTATCCTTATCAGCTTCTACATATTCGTCCCCTGCACCCTTGAGTCTGACAATAGCACTCTTGCCTTCCTCTTCTCTCTAATATATCTGAAAAATGTCTTATCCCCCCCATTTTATTGCATTGGCTATTTCTCCTCCTTTTGAATCTTTGCCTTCTTGACTACTTTGCTAGCTTCTCTAAGTTTTTCCAAATACAGATGCCTTTCTTCCTCTCTCTGTGATCTCCTGTATTTCATGAAGGCCTCCCTCTTTTTCTTCACTTTTTCGGCTACTTCTTTCGAAAACCATAGCGGTCTCCTTTTCCTTTTACCTTTATTTACCATTTTAACAAAAAGGTTGGTTGCCCTTAAAATATCCCCTTTCAGTTTTTCCCACTGTTTTTCTACATCCCTCAGCTTTTCCCATCCAACTAACGACTCCCTGAGGTATTGGCCCATCTTCGCAAAGTTAGTCTTCCTAAAGTCTAAGATCCTCACCTTGGAATGGATTCTAACAGCCCTTGTCCTAATACTGAACCACACCATCTGGTGATCACTGGATGCAAAATGATCTCCCACTACAACATTAGAAACACTTTCACCATTGGTAAGCACCAAGTCCAGTATGGCCCCTTCACATGTGGGGTCTGTTACCAATTGCCTGAATAGTTCTCCTGTAGAGAATCCAGGATCTCCTTACTTCTGGATGATACTGCAGCAGGAATATGCCAATCAACATCTGGAATATTGAAATCTCTTACCAGTAGCACTTCCCCTTTCCTAGCAATGCTGCGCATGTCTTCAATTAACTCTCTGTCCACCTTTTCCTCTTGTGAGGGAGGTCTGTATATCACACCAATGTAAATAGATTTCTCTTTCCCTCTTTCTAGTTTAACCCACAATGCCTCCCCTCTCCCTTTTAAGCTCTGTAATTCCAAAGCTTTAATAGTAGTTTTTACATATAGTGCCACTCCTCCTCCCCTACTTCCTACCCTGTCCTTTCTGAATAAAGTATAGCCAGGTATAGTTACATCCCAATCATGGTTTTCTGTGAATCATGTTTCTGTAACTGCCACTAAATCCAAGTCAGCCACTCCCACCAAAGCTTCAACATCAGGGATCTTATTTCCCATGCTACGGGCATTTATACACACTGCTTTCCATATGTTACCCCTGTTACCCATTTCCATAAAGTTATTTAATGTATCACCTACCTGGGGTCTTTCACTTACCTGGGGGCTTTCTTCACCCATCCCCAACGAATCTAGTTTAAAGCCCTCTTCAGTAGATTAGCCAGTCTACTACTGAAGACGCGTTGACCTTTCTTGGACAGATGGATGCCATCTCTGCTCTGCAACCCTTGGAACAGCATCCCATGGTCAAGGAAACCAAAACGCTCTTGATGACACCATCCACGCAGCCATGCATTCATCTCCAGGATGCGAGCCTCTCTGCCTTGGCCTTTACCCTCAACAGGGAGGATTGAAGAGAACACCAACTGTGCACCTAACTGCTTCACCCTCTGTCCCAGAGCCATGAAGTCACTTTTGATACATTCCAAGGTATACCTGGCAGTATCATTTGTTCCAACATGGATTAGCAACATTGGGTAATAGTCAGTGGGCTTGATGAATCTCGGCAAACTCTCCGTAATATCTTGGATTTTGGCACCAGGCAGACAGCATACCTCTCTGGACATCAAGTCTGGTCAGCAGATGGACGCCTCAGTACCCCTCAGAAGAGAGTCTCCAACACCACTACCCTTCGTTTCCTTGTGGTCACTGATTCTGCAACTTTGGGGTACTTGAGCTCTGGTTCTTCCCTTTCCAGGGATGCTTTCACCTTCTCCACTTCCAGGGCTGCATAATGGTTCTTCAATTCAAGGGCTGGAGAAGTTGGATTGGTGATTTTGCAGGCCCTGGTGACTTGTGTCCAACCATCGACATTCTGTTGGCACCCATCTTCTCCTGTGCTGGAGAGCTTGGTTGCTGCAAGAAGCATCTCATCAATGCACTTCTCACTGTCTTGAATGCTCCTCAGCCTTGCCACCTCCTCTCTGAGTTCTTCCACTTGTTTCCTCAGAGCTTCAGCATGCAGGCACCCTGCACATGGAACCGGTCCTTCAACTGGCATTAGGACCTCTGTCTGGCCTGAGGCAGAAGCTGTAATGGGGGCAACAGCTTTAGTGATACGATTTTTCCCAGACATTGTTCTGTTCGTGGAGCTTAGGTATCTGTTAAAGCAAAAGAGAGAGATCTACCAAGTACCAGCCGGTTTCCCAGCTGTCCTTTCAGAGAAAAAGCAGTTAAATCTCCTTAATTATATTCAAAATGTGCTGGTCCAATTCTCTGTGCTTTGTCAATTGGGGAGGTGCCCTATAAAGCAAGACTACTCTCTAGGTGTTAGCAGTTCCCAAAGCTGAGGAGGTTACTGGAGTTCAACCACCTACTGTGCTCAAGGAAAGTCGCACTAGAGCACCAAAAAGAAAGTAACCTTGCTTTAAAAATGTACAAAAAAAACTTTTAAGAGCTCCCAGTCAGAGAGCTAACAATTTAATATAATAAAACAAACCCTTAAATCCTTACTGTTGGTTGATCTGGAGAGCTCCTGTAGGAAAGCCTGAACAGGGCAGGGCACTGGGGCCTTTATGCAGGCCCTCAGCTGCTCTCAGGTAATCAGGCCCACTAACTCCTGATTAGGTGTTAGCAGTTCCCAAAGCTGAAGAGGTTACTGGAGTTCAACCACCTACTGTGCTCAAGGAAAGTCCCACTAGAACACCAAAAAGAAAGTAACCTTGCTTTGAAAATGTACAAAAAACCCTTTTAAGAGCTCCCAGTCAGAGAGCTAACAATTTAATATAATAAAACAAACCCTTAAATCCTTACTGTTGGTTGATCTAGAGAGCTCCTGTAGGAAATTACTACAGTATTGTATAGATCTTTATGTACAAACACCATGTTAACAGAACACCTGACCTCAGTCACACACTCACAACATCGACCCTCACCAAGTACAGAATAAGTAACCACAATCTAAAGTAAAAATAAAAATATGTAGACTAAATTTAAATTGAAACCCCAAGAAGCCAGAGTCCACATGCAGTGCAACATCAGATAAATAAGAGATGCAGTTCCCCAATACTGTGTAAAATATAAAAATAGCACAAAGTCCAATCACTAAAATTAAATACAATTATTTTTCTACCTTTGTTGTCTGACCATTTTATTCTCTGATCATGCTGGTCCCAATCTGATGCTTCTGTTTTCCTGTCTTCTCTTAGCTCTATTTCTGTGGTCTATGGTCCATGGTCCATGGTCCATCTGCCATTTCTTATCTCTTCTTTTGTTTTCTTCACTTCCTTCCATCAGCCCATTTCCAGTTCCAGTAATCCTCCCCAGTATCAGCCCCCTTTCCAGTCCTTCCCTCCCAGTACCTTCCAATGTCAACTGCCTTGCATTCCCATGACTGCAACTGGTGTCCATTCCCTTCCAGTCCCCCTTTCCCCACTGTCCAGCCCCTTCTAGTCCAAATACCATCCCAGATAACAGCTCATGTCCATTCTCAGTGCCACCCCCCCCCCGTCAGATCCCTTCCAGTTCCCTACCCTCTGTCAATCCCCCTTCCAGTGCCATTTGCATGTCAGCGCCCTTCCAGCCTCTTCCCCATTACCCAATCACCTACCACTCACATCCCCAATTGTCAGCTCCTTTCCAGTTCCCCTTCAGTACATCCAAGGTGTCAACTCCTTTCCAGCCCACTCCTTCCCCCGTGTCAGCTCCCTTTGTGCCCCCTCCTTCCCCTGGCAGACCCTCCCATTATCCGCTCCCTTCTGGTCCTATTCTACCATCCTCCCGCATCAGCCCATTTGTAGCCCTAGCCCCTAGTTTACTTCCAGGGCCAGCAGCACTCTCCTCCCCTCCCCCATTAGCCCATTTCCAGTCCCAGCCCACTCTAGTCCTAGCCCCCCAATCAGCCCATTACCAGTCCTAGCTCATTTCCAGTGCTAGCCACCCATCTGCCCATTATCAGTCCTAACCCCCTCCCAATTAGCCCATTTCCTGTCCTAGCCCCCCTAATCAGCCCATTTCCATTTCTAACCCCCATCAGCCCATTTCCAGAACTAACCCCCCTCCTGATCAGCCTATTTCCATTCTTAACCTCCCATCAGTCCATTTCTAGTTCTAACCCCCCCATCAGCCATTTCCACTTCTAAACCCCCATCAGCCCATTTTCAGTCCTAGGCCCCCGTATAGCCCATTACCAGTCCTAAACCCCCATCAGCCCACATCCAGTCCTAACCCCCCCATCAGCCCACTTCCAGTCCTTGCCCCCCATAGCCCATTATAAGTCCTAACCCCCCATCAACCCATTTCCTGTCCTAGCCCCCCACCATAGCCCATTACCAGTCCTAACCCACCCCATCAGCCCATTTCCAGTCCTAGCCCCCCATGGCCCATTATCAGTCCTAACCCGCCCCCCCCCTTCAGCCACTTCCAGTCCTAGCTCCCCCATCAGCCCACATCCAGTCTTATCCCCCCATAGTCCATTACCAGTCCTAACCCCCATAAGCCCACTTCCAGTCCTAACCCCCCCGCCATCAGCCCATTTACAGTCCTAGCCCCCACCCGCCATCAGCCCATTACCAGTCCAAAACCCCCCCATCAGCCCACATCCAGTCCTAACCCCCCCATCAGCCCATTTCCAGTCCTAGCCCCCCATAGCCCATTACCAGTCCTAAACACCCCCTATCAACCTATTTCCAGTCCTAACCCCCACATCAGCCCATTTCCAGTCCTAGCCCCCCTATAGCCAATTTCCAGTCCTAACCCTCCCATCAGCCCATTTCCAATCCTAACCCCCCATCAGCCCATTTCCAGTCCTAGCCCCCCTCATAGCCCATTACCAGTGCTAACCCCCTGCCATCAGCCTATTACCAGTCCTAACCCCCCATAAGCCCATTTCCAGTCCTAAACTCCCCCATCAGCCCACCTCCAGTCCTACCCCCCCATCAGCCCATTTCCAGCCCTAGCCCCCCATAGCCCATTACCAGTCCTACCCACCATCAACCCATTTCCAGTCCTAGCCCGCCATAGCCCATTACCAGTCCTAAACACCCCATCAGCTCACCTCCAGTCTTAACCCCCTCTAGCCCATTACCAGTCCTACCCCCCCCCCCCATTTCCAGTCCTGCTCCCCCCCAGGAAAATATAAAAAAGAACCTGGCTGCTGAAGCCACTGCCGCCGCGGCAGTAGGAAGTGCCCCGCAGCCTCCCTGGCAGAACCCTCCTCTATCTCTCAGCGCAGTTTTACAGAGCTGCGAAGGGAGAGTTGTCCTTTCTCGTGGCTCTGTTAAGCCCACTGGTGCTGATGGGAAACAGGCATTTCCTGCTTCCCATCAGCTCTGTAAAGCTGCGCTGAGGAAGAGAGGAGGGCACTGCTGGGGCGGCCATGGGGCACTTCCTTCTGCTGCTGCCGCAGCAGCAGCAGCAGCGGCTCCTCTCCTTGTGTTTTTTGGGGGTTTTTGAAGGCCGAGTGAGGCTGGCTTTTTGGGGGCAATTTTTGCCGCCCCCAAAAAGCTGCCGCTTGAAGCTACCGCCTCATTCGGCCTCATTATAGAGCCGCCCCTGAGTCCATATGTACAGTTGCTGCTTATGTTGCTGGAAGATGAATAAATTGTTGGTCTTGCAGAATCCTATCAGTCTTTCTCCAGCTTTATTTCTGTTGCCAAGTATATATTTTGTGACTTTGCCTTCTTTGTTGTCAGCTTTCGCATTCCAGTCACCAATGACTCTCAGTATAGCTTGTTTACATGTTCTGTTGATTTCAGCTTGTACTTGTTCGCAGAACTGATCAACTGCATCCTCTTCTGCATCTGCTCATGAAGCATATATCTAATAGTTGCGGTGATGGGCATTTCTCACACAAATAGCAATTAAGCATTCACTGACTACATTGCATTTCATTACAATTTTTACAAGTTTTTTCTTAATTATAAATGCAACAATATTTCTTCTTTGCCGTTCATTTCTGGCATAGTAAGCTATGTGATCATCAGATTCAAATTGCCCAATGCCAGTCCATTTCATTTTGCTAACACCCATCAGATTGACTTGTGCACATTCCACTTCATTCTTGACCACCTCTAGCTTCCCCTGGTTCATCTCTCGTATGTTCCATGTCCCAATATCAGTAGTGTAAGTTCTAATGGGGAAATCCAAGCAAACCTTTGGTGAGAGGTCTCTCACAGGGAGGTGCATGTGTGAACAGCCTTCCTCCGCTCCTTCCCTCACTGCAAAGATCTTACTTGAAATTTGCCTCACACTGCCTCCCATTTCTGCACTTAAGCTGGCGTTTCATGGGGGGCTCATCTTCTAGCACTATATCACATTATATCCATCCATTGAGTTCTCTTGGGAAGATATGAAAGCAGATTGCCAGGCATTTCTTCCATGCAGGTTATACCAGTGTTGCCATTGTCACAGAAAAGAGATCCTCGACCCCTAACACAATCCCATACTGCTGCTACCCAGATGGGTGGTTCTTAGACATGTCAATCCTGGGAGACTCTGCTAATAGTTAAGCTACCAAAAGCATACCAATGCATCATCATCAATGTAGGCAAGCCCTTGCAGCATGACAAGCCTCAAACCAAGTAAGAGCATATATAAATAGCGGCTTTTAAACTTGAACATCTACCTACATATATAAATAGCAATTTTAGAAAGCCACTATTTATCACTCCAGAGAGATTGCAAGGTGGTGTGGTTAAGGCATGGAGAAGGAGTGGTTTGAGTGGGCCTAAAATATCAATATATATTCCCTATTTTACAAGGAGAGTGCAAGTAGATATGAAACATTCTCCATTTTGGCATTTTCACCTGCCCCCCCTCCCCCACACACAATGTTTATGTACCACCCAGGTTGAAGAGAATCAGAGTTGTTTACAATTATGTACTGGATACATTTCCTTGTCCCCAAAAGGCTCAAAATATATGTGTACCTGAGGTAATGGAGAGTTAAGTGGCTTGCTCAAGGCCACAAGGAGTACCTATAGGATTAGAAACATCAGTCCCTCTGGCCTGTGATTACTGTCTCCAGGTGGGAATTGAAGTGCTGGCCCTTTGGTCAGAGGTACCTTGTCCTAACCACTGGGCCACTCCTCCCTCCTTCATAATTTTCCAACAATACCATTAATCCTTCCCCAGCAATCCTCATAACATACCCTTGACCCCATGCATATCAAGCTGACAAATAAGGGCAACAGAGCCCAAGATTGCAACAAAAAAAAAAGTTGCAGGAGCTGCTATGAGCATCCATGAGTAAAAGTGACTGGGTATCACTCCTGTTCCAATTGGACTACAGGGACCCCTGTAAAAGTCAGAGATTTGGTTGGGGGTGCGGGTAGAGGGGACTGCTGGAGGAACCATGGAGGATGTTTGATGTTTGGAGGATTGAGGGGGACCTTGATGCCGAAGAGGGGGAGGATAGTTGGATATCTTGATTTTGGAGGGTCGGGGGAGGTTTGATGACAGGAGGAGGGATTGAGGTGATTGGGAAAATGCTTCAGGAGCCAAAATTTTGAAAAGCTACTCCCATGCACATTTGGAGAAAAGAAGCAACCCTTTTTCCCCATGTGCAGCTTTTTAAAATCACTGCTCCTGCTGAATGTAGTGAGACATCAACATACAGTCTTGCATGTCCTCATATATTTTTTACGAAATGCTCTGTGTTTGGAAGGGCCTTTCCAAATACAGTGAGAATTTTCCACGTCCATCCTGGACATCTTAATTCCCTTCTCCACATCATTTATAAAATGGGCCTTCACATGTTTGAGCCAAAAGTTGATTGTGACATCTTCACTACTACTACTACTTATAACAAAGCAGAAGAATCAGGCTCGCACCAGAAAATTCCAAAAGAAAAAATTCTGTCAATTTCAAATGATATTTCTATTCTAACACCAACCACTGGGAAGGAAAAAGACCTCAAAGACTAGTTCAGACACATTTTTACGCCATACTTATTTCATACATCATGGGTCATAAAAAAACGTTCCTTTATTTTGTCATATATATTTTTTTCTTCAATACTTCCCATCCTAAATTACAAATTCACACATGCGTCTACCGTTATTATTCATGTAATTTGTTCTTAAAGGCTTTTTCTTAAAAACTTCTTAAAACCTCATTCTCCCCAAGGGACACCAAAGGAGTACTTCCCTGAATGTTAGTGCCCACTCTCCACATTGAATCTCTGATGCTTTCAGTGTTTTGCCTCCACTGCATCAGGGAGAAATTTCTGGCAAACAAAACACACCACATGTAAGAAGTCAATAAAATTCCCCTCCCATCCATAAATCCTTGACAGAATTAACATTCTTGTTTGTCTAATTTCATACCAAAACCATTCAAACCCAATCACAGCATACCCCTTCTGAACCCCTTTTATCCTTGGAGCACCCACAGACCACCCAGTATCAACACATGGGGCACTGCTAACAAACAAGCCTATACACAAACACTAGACATACATGTTTGACCAACCTCCACACAAAACTCCTCAGACTCATCAAGACACTGACACTTGTTTCCATTCAACCTCAAATTGCACTTAAAAAATAACTGACACTTACTACACAGCCAATCTCCAGCTCTTGCTGCTGCCGTGACTCCCAGCCTATATAAAAAAAAATGCCATCTAATTTATCATCTAATAGATGAAAAATACTATCTATTCAATAACAGCATAACCTCAGGCCCTTCTAGGAGTAACAACCTGCTGGCAAACATGGCTTTTGATGTGTTCCTAAACTATCTGACTCATTTCTAAGAGCTAATGGCAAGCTGGACATATCATTGAGAATGCTATATTCGTAGTTCCCCAGCTGGGCCTTCTTCCAATGGAAAGGGCCCAAAAGCTTCTGCAGGTCTGATTGCAGTGCTCTTTTAGACTGGTAATTTTTAGTTTGTAATAGTCCAGCCCTGGCAACATCAGAGACTGGGCCACTATTCATAACTCAGCCAGGGAAATCAGAGAGCACCTGCTATGTGTGCCTTCAGAGATAGATAACCTGTCCATGGTCACACTTAAGTTCATTGCTTCCTGACATACTCTCAGTCCTGTATCTAATAATGTACCAGACAAATCTGAATACACTTCATGATCAATTTCCTATTCCCTTTCCCTATCTTACAGCATGGGGGGCCAGTTGTACAGTATTTCCTTTTCACACCCTCCTACATATATAATTCAATGACCCATATTTTTTCTATCTGGCAACAGAGAAGATGAGTAAAATGCAGTATTAACTGAGTGCAAGTAATGCACCCTCTTGCCCCACCCCCTCCCCCCGTCATTTAGAATAAGTGTCTTTAATCCCCTTGTTCCAGTAGCCTGGGATCCAAATGTGTTTGAGGAAGAGCCAGAGCTACCCAGCTGCAAACAAAGAGCAGGTCAAATAGGGATGGCTTTGAAAGAACATTGAGATTCTAAAGAAGACTCAAACCAGCCGACTCATGTACTGGAGCACAGTTCCTAGAGCACTTATCTAGATTTATCTTCCACAAAATTATCTTATGCCTTGAAGGAAGGCAAGTAGAGGTGGTAGAAATGAGGACAGTATCTGAATTCAAAAATGCATGGGTCAAACACAGAGGATCTCTAAAGGAAAAGAGTGGACTATTGTAGTAGTCGATATGGAAGGGCAGGAGTGGAGTGTGATACAATGTTTATTTAATTTGCTTCACCCCAAAGGGCTGCTAAAGGCCTCCCAACATGGTCATGTTTCAGCACCACCTTCATCAGGGTATTGGCCAGAAAAGGCACCTATATACTACAGCGTGGTCTAGCCATTCTTGCAGTTTTTGAATACAATTTCATTTAGGCACAAGAAGTATATAGGTGCCTCTTCTGGCCAATCTCTTGATGAAGGTGGTGCCGAAACACGGTCATGTCGGGAGGCCTTTAGCAGCCCTTTGGGGTGAAGCAAATTAAATAAACATTGTATCACCCTCTGCTCCAGTTTGGTGGTCCTTTGATACAACTGTGCAAGTGTGCAGTGATGTCCTTGGTTGGACTTTAGGGCAGACTAGATAAGCCATGTGATCTTTTTCTGCTGTCATGTTTAAAAATATATATATATATATTTCCAAACGTTATTAAACAAGGAGAAAAAGCTGACTCCAAAGGGCACTTAAGTCCATAGAAAACCATTTGGATATCGTATTTCCTATCATGTTAAGTGGGTAGGGTCTCTTACTTTGCATTTCAGAATGGCCTCCAAAAAAGGAAAATTTTGAGATACACCTTTACCTGATCACATTCTCTATTTGTTCTGTTAGGGACTTTCCAGTTCTCCTTAAATCCAATGTAGACTTTGATTCAGTAAATAAACAATGTAGCACATTTAAAATTAACCTGAGAAAGTACTTTTCACTCAACATGGGATAAGCAGCATGAAATCTGCCTACTTTTTGGGAACCTGACAGGTATCTGTGACCTGGATTTGCCATTGTTGGAAACAGGATACTGGGCTTGATGGGCCTTTGGTATGACCCAGTATGGCATATCTTATGTTCTTATGTTCTTCTTGTCAAGAGTACAACATAGATGAAGGAGGTGGTAGATAAGCCTGGCACATGGGATTGTTTCAAGTATTGAAGAAGGAAGTGGAAGTGTTACTACATTCCAGAAGAGTAGGTGAAGAGAGAGCATCAGGAAAGCAGAAAAACTGGTAAGACTGAATGTTTAGAGCAATCTGTCTTCTGAATCATTAAGGAGTTTCAAAAGCAGAAATGGTTAGAAACAGAAATAAGAATGAAAGAGGGCAACCTAAGGAGCAATGCTGAAACCACACAGTACTTTAAAATTTACAGATGAGCTCAGCATGCAAATCAAAAAGATCAGTCAGATCTGAATTCCTAAAGTGATCTCTGGCCACACTAGCAATATCAATGACAGAAAAGACTTTTGTCCTCTGATAATCTCTTGTCAATGGATCCTTTCTCTTTGTCCCTAGGGAGGTGGCATGATGAATTCCTCCTTGCTAATCATCCCTTTCACTTTGAGCTACTTGGCATGGGGTATTTTCTTCTGTGGCTAACGTGGGTGTTAAAGTTCTGAATTTGAGTTTAGCTTACACCTTTTTTCAGTAGTAGCTCGACAGGTTGCATTCAGGTGCGAGGTGCTGTCAAAAAGTTCCTGAACTCGCACCAGTGCACGGGAACAGAACTCAGTACAGCACTACGCCTCCATGTGGGTCTATTTGGCAGCCTTGTGAATCAGTGTGCTAAGCAGCATAGTACTGAATGGACGTAGGACTGCACTGCACTTCCTTGTTTACCACATGTTTCACGACTTTCTCAAGTAACATAATTGCATCAAATTCTGTGTTAAAATTGGTAACAACACGTCTGAAACACAGCAATTGCTTCAGCAGGTATTTGGTGAATGTGTTTTAGGCAAAACACAAATCTGTGAATGACATGGACATTTCAAACGTGGCCAAGAAATGCTTGACGACAATGAACATTCAGGACGGCCTTCATCAAGCAATCCACGAAAATGTCAAGAAAGTTCATGAATTAATTCATGCAGATTGTCAGAGAACCATTCCAGACATTGCTGAAGCACTTGGAATCAGTTATGGTTCAGTTCAAGCGATTCTGAAGACTTGAACATGCATTGAATTGCCACTAAATTGGTGCCACTTTTTTCACTTTCACATCTTGTTTACTTATTGTGAATGTTTATTTGCATTACCGCTTAGAAATATTTGATAAATAAGTAAATAAATATATAAATAAATAAAACATGCTGTTTTATAAAGACAAATAGGTCTGTAAGTGGCAGAGATAACGTCTTAATTTCAGACATGGATATTTACACCTGCCATGGATATTCACCAGTGTAAATGAATATATATAAAGTCTGAAATATAAATGTAGATTAAGGTATTTTATGATCAATGTATGCACTACACCTATGAACATATTGACAAAGTGCATACCTTTTAGCCAATGCATGCACTTCTGTAGTGGTCAGTATTTTATAAGAGGTCATTGACACATGCAAACTTCTACATATATGCATTAATGACTTAATAAAAATATTTCTTTAATGCTGAAACAGGCAAACTCATATAAAATGAGGTACAGTAGTCAAGACCAGTAAGTAGGAGAGATTTAATTATAGTACCAAAATAATCAAGATTAAGAAATGTTTTCAGCTGTCAAACATGTGCACAGTTTGGAGTAGAGGTATAGCCTAGCAATTAGAGCACTGGCTTGGGAACCAAGAGGCCACAGTTCAACTCCCACTAGTACTCCTTGTGGCCTTGGGCAAGTCACTTAACCCTCCATTGCCTCAGAAAAATCCTACTTACCAATGTCCCTAAATGTACATTAGCAAGTTTAAAGTTACAGCATAAACCACTTTGACTGAAATGATAAAGAAACTATTCAATAAATAGTTTGAAAAAATGGACTTCACAAGAAGGCACATGCAAATGATATGGGGATAGACCAAATTCACAGTTCCATATGGTTGGCAAGTTTAACAGTGCAGTTCAACTAAGCAGCAAAATGTATATCTTATTTTTAACAAGTTTCTTTACTAAACATTGGCACGTGCTACCTCCTAGTAAACAGCCCCCTAAGTGCTAGTTTGGGATCTATCAACCAATGTCAAACTGATTCTATAAATTAAAAACACGCACAAGGCGTTTTCAATAACTAATGTAACAGCTTACAGATGGGATGCAAGTAGATGTTAAATAATTTTGCAGACAATGCTTAGCCTTGTAGGATTCCAGTTCAAAACATGTACCATGAGGACTTTGTATCTTAAATTCTGAATTGCTGGGATTGATAGCTTAAGAAAGATCATGATCATAATGCTAGGATCTTAAGATACTAGCTCTATGATCATGTTAATAATATCTCATGATTGATAGTATCAGATGTGGCAGAGATATCAAGTAATACAAACACAATGCTATTTAAAGGGCGGAAGATTGTGACGTTTTTCCAAACCCACATTATTTTGCAAACATTTGAAACATTCCATAAGCAGGCCACAAATATTACATACTAAATTTGTCACTTTGAGAATCTTTATTCATGATTTGCATTTCTGAATATGATAATGACAGCCATGTCCCAAGAGCCATTTTAGAAAGCCCTAAATGTATGAGTGTCAGGCAGAATCATGTCTAAGTTGCATGATGAAGTGGCAGAGCTAGGTAAAGAGCATTCTAAAAAAGATACACATGTGCATCCGTTTTTAAAATAGTGCCCTATGTCTCAACCAGCTAGCGGACACATACCTTCTCCTGGGTATGAGTAGCCATCTGAAAAGTGCTCATTTTGGCAACCTAACAACCATACAGAGAAGAGGAGAATGCCCCCTCACTCCCCCAATAATTTTCACTTCTTCAAAAAAGCATGCCAGTAAATAGGGGGGCCTTTTTCTTAGCTGCCACACTGCAGCACATCTCCATTTGCAAAATGGCAGGCTTTGGACATGTATGTGGCAAGAGATACATGTGCACATTCTAAAATATCATCATGGACACGTCTATGTTCCTTGATCCACTGCCATCCATATCTGGCATGTGCACATTTCTAAAATTGGTCAACAACCTGCCCATGTCTGACCCATTATTCTTCATGTCCCTGTTTCTTTTTCTCTTACTGGAGACATTTATCTTTAAGGGAGAAGACGGGCCGAGTTTAGATGTTTTCACTCGGACGTCCCGGATCACACCTGAACGGCCTTTCTAAAATGTGCATTCATGCCTTTTTTCATTGAATTCCATGGTAGCAAATTTTGTAGAAGTCAGTAACGGTAAGCCATGCAAAATGTTACCATTTTCCTTCAACAAGGAATATATTTTCATATACTTAGGACATTGTTGTCAAATCTTTCTTTCTTCACCACAATATTATTATATGTTTAAATAACATTATTTAATCTCTCTTTATACTAATGCCACTGCATTATGTCCTGTCAAATAAAAGTGTGATGAGAGAAGTAATCAATCCTGCAAAAGTATGGAATGACCTTCAATTGCAGGCTTTGTAAGTTTGCTTCATTATTTCAATTGGCAGATTCTTGGACACCTTCCTCACCTCCACTAGTTGAAATAAAAAAAGATTTAGATATATAGAAGATTAAAATGTGTGCATTTGAAGCTATGCAAAAATGTTATGCATAAGTATAGATCTCTAAGGCAAAGTGTGAATCTCTCCCAGGAAGCCCATATGGCTTTTTTGTAGTATGATAAGAAAGAAGAGGCCTGAGCATCTCTAGGTATGTATGGGAATTTATCCATTTTAAGGTCAAAAAGGAGGTCATGATGAACAACTATTTGGAAAGGCCTGAAGAAAGAAATTGCTATTCAATACTGGACTGGGGTTGTTTGAAAAAATGTGAATTGGAAATGGAAATCAATGAAGGTACAAGCTATTAAAACTCTCATCCACAACCTACTCACCTCCCTTCTAGACTATTGCAACCTCCTCCTCTCTGAGTCATCTCTCTCCCTTTCGATCTGTTCAGAACTCCACTATGCAGCTTATCTTCGTTAGCCCCATTATACTCATATCACCCCTCTTCTCAAGTCACTTCATTGGCTCTCCTTCTGTTTCCATATCCAGTTCAAACTTCTCCTTCTAACCCTCAAATGCATTCATTCTACTGCTCCTCACTGCCTTTCCTCTCTCCTCTCTCACTACACCCCTCCTTGTGAACTCTGCTCTTCTACTGGCTTGCTTCTCTCTGTGCCCTTTTCTTCCTCTGCCAACTCCAGGCTTTGTTCCTTTCACCTTGCTGCTCCATAAGCCTGGAACAAACTACCTGAGTCTGTAGATCAGGCTCCATCTCTGCTCCTTTTCAAATCCATGCTAAAGGCTCACCTCTTTGAGGCTGCTTTTGGATCCTGATCACTTGTTATCCTTCCTGTCCTTACTGTATTTGTTCCCTTGTTCTCAGCTATTGTATTGTCTGTCTTGATTAAATTGTAAACTCTGATGGCTGAGGGGAGATATGATAGAAGTCTATAAATTAATGAACGGAGTGGAATGGGTAAACGTAGATCGACTGTTTACATTATCAGAATATAGGAAGACTAGGGGACATGCAATGAAGCTACAGGGTAAACTATTTAAGACTAATAAAAGAAAATATTTTTTCACTCAACGTGTAATCAAACTCTGGAATTTGTTACCAGAGGATGTAGTAAAGGCTGTTAGTGTAGCTGGGTTTAAAAAAGGTTTGGAGAAGTTCCTGGAGGAAAGGTCCATAAACCATTATTAAGAAGGGACCCAGGATATCAATGCTTGACCTAATACAAGCATTGCAGAACCTGTGTCTTTTGGGGAAACTGCTTGGTACGTATGACCTAGATTGGCCACTGTTGGAAACAGGATACTGGGCTTGATGGACCTTGGTCTGACCCAGTATGACATATCTTATGTTCTTATGTTATGTTATGTTCTTATGTGTTTCCCCAGCAATCAAAACCTCAGGGGAGGTAGCAGCAACCCATTCTGTGGCATCCTGTGTGATGCTCAATCCATCTTTTTAACAGTTATACAGTGGCAGGTAGACTCCAATTCATCAAATGAGCCTGATAATCTGTTGCTACTGATCATTGGTCCTTCAGATCATTTACAAAAGCTACAAGATAAGCTTTTTTAGCATACCACCTACAAAGGGGGCCAAGGATTGCATTGAAACTCTGTTCTGACAGAGGAGCTAGAACCTCTGTTGAAAAACAGTACAATAGCCCTTGTCCCTGAGGCACAGAGAGGCAAGGCTTCTACCTCTACTTCTTTCTCATTACCAAGAAGTCAGGGGTACTGGGTCCTATCTTCAACCTGAGGGGGCTCAGCCAATTCATCAACCTGAGGGGGTTCAGCCAATTAATCAAGAACACTCTTTCCATGATCCTTCTACTTCTGGATACAAACAATTGGCTCATCTCATTGGATCTCAAAATATCTATACCCACATCCCTATACATCTCAATCACTGGTACTTTCTATGCTTCACCTTTTTAGGGGGTTGGGCTTTTTCAGCCTTCATGAGGAGGCATTGGAAATATGGCAATCACTCAGGGCATGCATGCCATCTATTAGCCATATACCTGCCCAGCAAATGCAATTGGATCGTAAATTCCTTGTCAATGTCTGGATCCTCATGGGTAGTTTCTTCAGATTCCTTAAGTCAATGTCTGGATCCTCATGAGTGGTCTCTAGACCAGGCAGTGGTGCAGCACCTGTTCAATAAGTGGGGAATCCTGGGAATAGACTTGTGTAACCCAGGCACACAGCAAATGCCCAATTTTCTGCTCCAAAAGACCAGAAAAGTACATACACAAAATGCCCTCACTCTTTTATGGAACAGAGGCCTCCTGTTTGCATTTCCCCTATTCCTGTTGTTTCCCAGAGCTCTGCAAAAGAGAGCACTAGACAAGGAGAGGGTCATTCTAGTTTCCCCCTGTTGGCCTCACCAATGACTGTTTATCCATCTCTCCTTCTGGCAGCAAATTATCCAATTCATCTGTATACCTTTTAACCCAGCAGTATATCTTTTAACCCAGCAGGGATTGCAGCAAGCTTCGCCAACCTCAAATGTCTTGATTTGAGAGCCTGATATTGAAAGACAGATAATTGCCTATATACTAGTCTTTAGAGCAGTGAGGCATATCATCCTGGCCTCCAGGAAAGAATCAACTCAAGCAGAGCCACTTCACTAGGTTATATAGTGATCATTATTACCAAGACTTCACTAACTGCACTATTTCCAGGCTGCTAGCTTATCTCATTCACCTGCTTGATTCAGACCTCAAGATCTCAGTTTGTCTATTTCTGTCAGCTTTGGTGACATATCACAACAAAGTGGTTGGAAAATCAGTACCCCAGTACCCTCTAGTCTCCACATTATGAACACTAAGTCATTGGAAGAGCCAACTCCATTGTGGGACCTCAGAATAATCTTTTCCTGACTCCTGGATCCCCCTTTTGAACCACTAGAGCAGGTGCTCTTTAAATACCTAACCTGGAAAACTTTATTTTTAGTGGCCATTACATCAGCCAGGAAGATCAATGAACTTAAAACCTTCGTGCATTACCCCCTTTATATGCAATATTTTTTATATCAGAGTGGTTTGCATGCCCACCCTAAGTTCCTGCCTAAGATAGTCTCCTAGTTCCACCTCAAGTAGTTCATAGGTCCACCAGCATATTTTCCCAAGCCACATGCCAGCCATCCAGAGACAGGATTCCACTCCCTGGACTGTCATTGGGCTTTTCTCTATTATCTGCCTAGTACCAAGGACCTCACGAAGACTTCACAACTATTTGCGACTTTCACCTCTAGCAAGTCTGGGCTCCCAGCAGCCAAGTGCACCTTATCCCATCAGTGCCTGTACTCAGTGCCTGCTTCTCTTTTACCAACTTGTCATCATCTGGTAAAATCCCAGAACACAGCCTTAGGGCAGCTTCTGCCTCCATAGCCAATCATCAGTCCATCCATATTACAGATATATATACAGTTTTGACTTGGTAATTAATCCATACCTTTATGGAGTATTATTGCCTGGTCTTTGCCCTGCAGCACAACAGCACCTTTGACCAAGCTGTACTATGCAACTTCTTTGCCATCTGACCAATTCCTCTGCCCTCAGTATCCCTTGAGTCACCAATACAAATAGGCTACTAGAGTGACTCTCAGCTCTTGATTTACCACTGTATAGCAGCATGCCCCCTGACAGAGAAAGCTGAGTTTCTTAACCATAACAGGGGTTCTCTATAGATAGCAGTGGAATGAAGCCAAACTCACGCCTCCACTCCCCCCAACTCCACTGGCCCCCATCACTCACTAAGTAACAACATTAGCTAGGACACAATATAGGGTGAATAACAGAGGAGTCTGGTTTAAAGAGACACCGGTACATGCACAGAAGAATCAAGCGGAGAGCATGCAAGTGCTACGGGAAAGCACCAAATATGCTGATTCTGTTCAGGACATCACCAGCTATATGGCTGCATTTCACTGTGTCTACGGATAACCCCTCCCCCCCCCCCCCCCCCCATTACATGTATACTACTCATCTCAGCTTTCTCAAATAAACAGAAACAAGTGCTTATTGCAGTGGGAAAATTTTATTATGGTATTTATGAAGCTCCAGGGCAAGAAGAAGTGCTGGCGTGCAAGGTCAGCGTGTGTTTTAAAACATAGATGCCCTTTTACTAAATGCAACTAACCAGTTAACACTCATTTTAGTAAGCAGTAACTGGCTGCAGTGAACCCTAAAACGTGACAATGTCAGTTACCGACAGCTAAAATACACGTTAGCTAGTGCTCATGTACTAGTGTGGACAGTAGGTGGATTAGAGGAGGAACATGGGTATGGAGAATACATTAGTATGCGAGTGAAGTTAACGTGGAACTCAGCATGGGTTCACCTAACACACCTTAATGGGTGCCGTTAAGTATATCCACATTACTTTGCCACTCGGGAATATACCGGTCATGCCCCCAACAGCTAACACAAAGGCTTTGCACTTAACATGTGTTGGCAATGCTCATTAAGAACATAAGAACATAAGACATGCCATACTGGGTCAGACCGAGGTCCATCAAGCCCAGTATCCTGTTTCCAACAGTGGCCAATCTAGGTCCTACATACCTAGCAATATCCCCAAAAGACACAGGTTCCACAATGCTTGTACTGGGTCAAGCATTGATATCCTGGGTCCCTTTTTAATAGTGGTTTATGGACCTTTCCTCCAGGAACTTGTCCAAACCTTTTTTAAACCCAGCTATACTAACAGCCCTTACTACATCCTCCGGTAACAGATTCCAGAGTTTGATTACACGTTGAGTGAAAAAATATTTTCTCTTATTTGTCTTAAATAGTTTACCCTGTAGCTTCATTACATGTCCCCTAGTCTTTCTATATTCTGATAGCGTAAACAATTGATCCACGTTTATCCGTTCCACTCCATTCATTAATTTATAGACCTCTATCATATCTCCCCTCAGCCGTCTCTTTTCCAGGTTAAAGAGCCCTAACCTTTTTAGCCTCTCTTCATAGGAGTAGCCTTCCATCCCCTTCACCAATTTGGTGGCTCTTCTCTGTACTTTTTCTAATAACGCTATGTCCTTTTTAAGATACGGCGACCAGAATTGCACACAATATTCAAGGTGCGGTCGTACCATGGAGAGATACAGAGGCATTATAATATCCTTTGTTTTATTCTCCATCCCTTTCTTTATGATACCTAGCATTCTATTTGCTTTCTTGGCCGCCGCTGCACACTGGGCGGAGGGTTTTAACATGTTATCCACGATGACTCCTAAGTCCTTTTCCTGGGTGGTGGTTTCTAATGTGGAGCCTTGCATCGTGTAACTATAGTGTGGGTTGTTCTTTCCTAGGTGCATAACTTTGCATTTGTCCACATTAAATTTCATCTGCCATTTGGATGCCCAGTCTTCCAATTTATCCAGATCCTCCTGCAGTTTTCCACAATCCTCTTGGGTTTTAACAACTTTAAACAGTTTTGTGTCATCTGCAAATTTGATAACCTGACTAGTTATTCCCTTTTCCAGGTCATTTATGAATATGTCAAAAAGTAGCGGACCCAGTACAGATCCCTGGGGTACTCCACTATTCACTTTTTTCCATTGGGAATATTGGCCATTTAGCCCTACCCTCTGCTTTCTATCTTTAACCAGTTCCCGATCCACAATAGTACACTGCCTCCTATCCCATGACTTTTTAGCTTTGCCAAAAGTCTCTGATGGGGGACCTTGTCAAAAGCTTTCTGGAAGTCCAGATACACTATATCAACCGACTCACCTTTGTCTACCTGTTTATGCATACCTTCAAAGAAACATATCAGATTAGTAAGACAAGATCTTCCTTGTCTAAAGCCATGTTGGCTGTCTCCCATTAGGCCATGACTATCTACATGTTGTGTAATTTTGTTCTTTATGATGGTTTCTTCCATTTTCCCTGGTACTGACGTCAGGCTCACCGGTCTGTAATTTCCCGGGTCACCCCTGGAACCTTTTTTAAAAATTGGTGTTACGTTGGCGACCCTCCAATCTTCAGGTATTACAGATGATTTTAATGAAAGTTCACAGATTACCAATAGCAGGTCTGCAATCTCATATTTCAGTTCTTTCAACACTCTGGGATGTATACCATCCGGTCCAGGTGATTTGCTACTATTCAGTTTATCAAATAGTTGTAATATATCTTCCCGGTGTAGCGATATTTCTCTCAATTCCTCTGCAGTATCACCTTTAAATACCACTTCAGTCATGGGTAACATCCCTACATCTTCCTCAGTAAAGACCGAAGCAAAGAATTCATTCAGTCTCTCTGCTATAGCCTTGTCTCCTCTTACTGCCCCTTTTACCCCTCTATCATCTAACGGTCCAATTGGCTCTCTCACAGGCCTTTTGCTACGAATGTACTTGAAAAAGTCTTTATTTTGTGTTTTTGCTTCCGTAGCAAGTTTCTTCTCAAATTCCTGCTTTGCCTGCCTTATCAATGCTTTGCATTTAACTTGCCAGTGCTTGTGTTGATTCCAGTTTTCATCATTTGGCTCTTTTTTCCATTTCCTGAAGGTTGCTTTTTTGGCAGCAACAGCCTCTCTGACCTCACCTTTAAACCATGCTGGCAGTTTTTTGGACTTTCTTCCACTCTTCTTAATGCGTGGAATACAGCTGGTCTGGGCTTCGAGGATAGTATTTTTAAATAACACCCAAGCTTGCTGTAAGTCTTTAACCTTTGGAACCGCTCCTTTTAGTTTTTTCCTAACTATATTCCTCATTCTATCATAGTCTCCCTTTTGAAAGTTAAAAGGTAATACTGTGGATTCCTTTACTATCTGTCCTCCACTAATTAAATCAAACATGATCATACTATGATCACTATTGCCAAGTGGTCCCAACACCCTTATTTCTTGCACCAGATCTGGCGTTCCACTAAGGATTAGGTCCAGTATGGCTTCCCCTCTGGTCGGTTCATGAACCAGCTGCTCCAAGAAGCAGTCATTTATTCCATCTAGAAACTTTATCTCTTTAGCTTGTCCTGCCGTGACACTGACCCAGTCGATACCGGGGTAATTGAAATCACCCATTATTACTACTCTGTTGTGACTTTTGTTAGCTTCCTTGATTTCTTTGAGCATTTCATCATCCATTTGTTCATTCTGGCCAGGCGGTCGATAGTATACTCCCACTGCCATCGCCTTCCCCTTCATAAATGGGATTTCAATCCATAGAGATTCTACAGCAAATTTTGTTCCCTGCAAAACTTTAATCCTTTCTGACTCAATGCCCTCTCTAACATAGAGCGCAACCCCTCCACCAATTTGATCAGCTCTATCATTACGATATAGTTTGTATCCAGGTATCACAGTGTCCCACTGGTTATCCTCCTTCCACCATGTCTCTGAGAGTGCAATCATATCTAACCTCTCATTTAGTGCTATATATTCTAACTCTCCCATCTTATTGTTTAGACTTCTAGCATTGGCATACAAGCATTTTAGAGACTGTATTTTATTCTTATTAATCTGGCTATTGGTAGGCAGGGGTAATTTGGAATCTTTATGCTCTGTCTGCTCCTTACTCAAGGGCATTTGGGCTACTATACCCCCTTTTGGAACCTCACTGCTTTTGGTAGTATCCTTCAAGGATACCTTTGTCCGAACCATGCGCTCCTGGGTGACTGTCGGCTTTCCCCTATTTTCTAGTTTAAAAGCTTCTCTATCTCTTTTTTAAAGGTTAATGCCAGCAGTCTGGTCCCATCCTGATTAAGGTGAAGCCCATCCCTTCGGAAGAGCCCCCCCTTTCCCCAGAATGTTCCCCAGTTCCTAACAAATCCAAAACCCTCATCCTTGCACCATTGTCTCATCCACGCATTGAGACTCCGGAGCTCTGCCTGTCTTTTGGGTCCTGCACGTGGAACAGGAAGCATTTCGGAGAACGCTATCCTGGAAGTTCTGGATTTCAACTTCCTACCTAAAAGCTTAAATTTAGCCTCCAGAACTTCCCTACCACATTTTCCTATGTCATTGGTACCAACATGTACCAAGACAGCAGACTCCTCCCCAGCACTATCTACGATCCTATCTAGGCGGTGCGTGAGGTCTGCTACCTTCGCACCAGGCAGGCATGTTACCAGGCGATCCTCAAGTCCACCAGCCACCCAACTATCTACATTCCTAATGATTGAATCACCGACTATAACAGCTGTCCTGACCCTCCCCTCATGGGCACATGGCCCTGGAGAAACGCCCTCGGTGCGAGAGGGTTTTACATCACCTGGAGGACAGGTCCTAGTTACAGGATCACTTCCTGCCACACCAGGGTGATGCTCTCCTGTCACGTGACCTCTCTCCTCCATGGCAACAGGGATGCTGCCAGACTGGAGGTGGGACTTCAGGACTATATCCCTAAAGGTCACGTCCATGTACTTCTCTGTCTTTCTTATGTCTTCCAGGTCTGCTACTCTAGCCTCTAGAGAACGGACTCGTTCCCTGAGAGCAAAGAGTTCTTTGCACTTAGTGCATACGTAAGATCTCTCACCAACTGGGAGAAAATCATACATGTGACACTCAATGCAAAAGACCGGAGAACCCCCATCTCGTGTGAAACTACTACTACTACTACTACTATTGATCACACACAGCGCTGCACAAATACATAAAGAAGATGGTCCCTGCTCAAAGTGTTCACAATCTAGTCAAGATGGACAGTACAAGAAGGAAGAAGCAAGTGGTAAAAGGGGAAGGAGATACAATAAGGGATTAGGAATCAAAAGTGCATTAGAAGAGGTAAGCCTTTAGCATGGATTTGAAGAGGGGGAGAGAAGAGACTTGATGTAAAGAAACAGGAAGTTTGTTCCAGGCATAAGGAGCAGCAAGATGAAAAGATTGAAGCCTGGAGCTGGCAGTAGAAGAAAAGGGCATCAAGAGAAGAAAGCCAGTCGAAGACCGGACTTCACGAGGGGGGGGGGGGGGTAGGAAGAAAGGAGATAGGAAAGGTAATGAGGGGCAGTGGAGTGAATGCATTTATGAGTCAGAAAAGGAAGTTTGAATTTGATAAGAAAGTGAAAGGGGAGTCAGTGAAGAGACTTTAGAAGAGGAGTAATATGAGTATATCGGGGCTGGCAGAAAATTAGCCATGCAGCAGAGTAAAAGACCTTCACAGATTTTCCCATCTATATAATTTTTGTATTGATTACCTCACAGATCTCCTCTCACGGATGGTTATCACTGGATACAAACCATAAACCCAAACATTACAGACATCATAGCATTCTTTAGCCCAGATCTGTTGACATGCCTTTATTATCTTCATAGCTCATCCACAGGGCTCATCACTGCATCATTTACCCTACATCCTCAGCACAAATGCTAGAATACAAAGGTCGTTTTCATCCATCCCACTCCTACAAGCACACTGACACCTGCAAGAACACATACTTCATATATATAAGCTGTCATTATAATTTCTAGAACAGAATGCCCCACTCATCTCTTCTCTTCACTGTTCTGAATAGGAATGCACATCAATGCTCATAAAGGAATCATGCTAGTATGCCCCAATGAACAACCCTGTAAGGGCTGGAAATGCACTATCCTAGAAGCAGTAGTTGACACAGTATAAAAGGCAGATACCATAAGATCATTCTTATTACTAAACTGAAAGGTTGGCCAAGAAATCTGTCATCTTCAATCAAATGCTAGGACAAAGACTGAATCCCCCGATGACTTCTCCTGATGCCACCATTAAGCCAGTCATGTTTTTGTTCAATCTTTCTGTGTGACAAGGGTAGATTTTATTTTATGTATTTATTTATTTATTTTGCAATGCTTATATGCCATTTTTCAATGGGTCAAAGTGGTGCACATTCAGGGACGGTGTACCTTTCCCTTGTCCCCGAAGGGCTCACATTCTTTTTTTTTGTACCTGAGGCAGCAGAGGGTTAAGTGGCTTTCCCAAAGCCACAAGGAGTGCCTGTGGGACTAGAAACCCTAGTCCCTTTGGCCCGAGATTGAATGCCCATAGAGCCTGATTCCATAAGGGGCACGTCCAGGCTGTCTGGATACCACTGAACAGGACAGCCCTATTAGTACCTGATTCTACACCAGGGGAACTAGATGTTCCCGCAGGTGCAGGATCGGGCACTGCAATGTCCTGGTGTGCTCCTGTATCCCCGCAGGAGACATCCTCCCCGCTGCACGGCCAGCCTGCTGCAGTGCCGACTCCGGTTTCCCCACCGCCTGACCCTTGATGGGCTCTTCCAGGGCCAGGATCTGGCAGCGGGACCTCACCTTCTGCAGATGCTGTGTTGCTGGGGGGCTGCTGGGAAGGTCCACCGCCATTGCTGCTGCTTATTCCACCTCCAAAGTGGAATAAGCAGCATGGCCATCTTCTGCCCGTCGGATGTACAGGGTCGTGACCTGAATCAGCCCTGTATGTCCAGATGCCTGGCCTGCCCTGGCTCCACCCACTCTCTGTCCCAGTGATACCCCCATCCAGATCTCCCCGCACTGTGCTTTGTGCTTGCGGGGAGATTGCATGCTGAAATACGGGCCAGATGACTAGCGGGACTGCATGTCCCACTGGGATGTACAGCACTGATATTCGCTTTACTGAATTGGGCCCATAGTTAATGTGTGTTAGTAGAATAGGAATACATCTTTCCTTTAACTAATACTTATTTTGGTACTTTCCTATTTTCTTCATTTTAATTTGCTTTCCATTTTTTGAAAAAATGTCCTTTTAACTTTAATTGCCTCTGTACTTTGCCATTTAAGCATACTGGCAGTCATTTGGTCATCCTTCAATGTTTTTTGATATGTGGAATACATTTTGGCTGAGCTTCTAAAATGGTAGGGGGAATATTCCATGGTGGCAGCAGGCTAAATAAAGTGCCACTTAAGTTAAAACTAGACATTGAGCAATGGAACATATCCAGTTGCTGCCACTGAATATTGCAGCTGGCCAGACAACAGTGCCACTTGATACAGGGAATTGATCCCGAAACGTGCATGTCATGCCTTGTTGCTGTGCCTGGCTGCAGATGAATTTTGATCCATCTTTGATGATACTAAGTTAAGTGACTACTTTCGAGTTTATCTATATGATTAAAATGGAGTCTACTGTCCAGAGTGGATAGATGTCAGTTCTTTCCTCCCCCGGTACACTCTGACAAAAATAATACAAGTTAAAAACTTTTTGAGGGATTATTTGGTGATCTTTTTAGTTTGATTGATTTTGTCACCTTATTGGGATATTTTTGAGTGGACGATCCAGTTAACGGCAATGTTCCGCATTAACCAGTTAAAGGCAGCAATTCACCTGTCCTAACCATTGCAACTAACTTCACAGCAGTTGTCACCACACCCAATCCACCCACAGTCTACCTGGGTTTTAACCAGGCCTTTTTTAGTGGTCTGTGGAGATATTCAGTGGCACAAATTCATTGTAGTTACATATAACAGATTAATACTGCAGAATAGCATGATAACTACATTTTAGCCAGCTAGCAGATCTGCTAAGCAGTAAAAAGGCTTTGAAAATGTCCTACAGTATTTTTATATAGTCCATGCCCCATGTAATTTTTAACATTTGTAACAGCTCCTTTTAGTTTCTCCCTATTTTCTTCATTTTTTTATAGTCTCCCATCCATAAGATACACAAAGATCCATTATGCACTGCCAAGCCATGCAGAATCACTGTAGATGCTCTGACTCAAGACAGAGACAAACATCTTGAAGACCTTTCTGAATCCTTCAAACTAAAAGGCTGAAAATGCAAAATCATCTCAAGGAAGATTGCATTTTCACTTAAAACGTCTAGAAGAAATCTACTGCAATACAAAGAAAGAAAAAATGTGTTGACAGAGTACTTACTGGAGTTGCATATAACCCAATACTAGAAAAACAGAGAATAATCATATTGCTTGCTTCAATGATACTAGCCTTCTGGAATTTACTTGATTTCAAGAAAAAATAGTAATAAACTTCAAATAGAACTCTGCAAGAAGATGGCATAAAACCAGGGTTGCTACCATGCTGAAAAGTGTGCCCACATATATAACATGGTGTCACAGTTCCACAGATTGCAGTACATTCAACATTCAGAAGAAAGTCATTGCAATCTACATGCCAAGAAAACCCAGGAGCTTCTGGCTATGTGGGATCCTGGGGTTCTACTTCTACCGCTCAGAGGTAATTTTAAAATCTTTCTTCTATGTATATTGTTTACATAAAAATGATCAAACAGTTCAGAAGTAATAGAAACGGACACAACAGAGACTTCTTCGTACCAGAGAAAATTCTTACTATCTCCATGTCACACTCTTACAATTCTTTAAAGCTGACAGTCACCCCTTCCCACTACCACTTTCCCTTCATGTCATTCTAGCACCCCCTAGTTAAGACATAATCCCTTCTTACACCTCCCCAGCCCTTGGTGATCGGGGCGGGTGGGATACCCATCATTGCAATGTAATCTATGGCTCATTTATTTATTTATTTAATTCTCTTAATTTAAGTTCAGGTAGCATCAACGTTTTCTTTAACCTGGCAGTAAACTCCAAAAGCTATTACTGAAAAAATACTGGCCCTTAAAGGTTTCTTTCCGGGCAGTTTCTTCCAATGGGTTAGTTTTGCACATACCATGACAGCTATGAACCTTACTTCTAAGCCAGAGTACGTGAGGTATAATCTCAGTCTCTCAAATTTACTGCTAATACTCAGCGTAGTACTTGCATCATGCCAAAGAGAGCGTCCTTCTGGAGTTCGTAAGATGTAGCATGTATGGGTAGTTTGTGCTTAGAAATTCTTCTCTATCAGGAGAAACACATATTTATTTTCTTTTCTTTTGGATGCATTTTCTGCTCTGTTGTCCACTTTTTGTTTGATCTCTTGCTTTCTCTTCAAGCCTACCTTCATATCAGGTATTTTCTAAATCCAAATTATACAGCCACTTAGAATTCTTTTTCTGGTACCACTGCCAAAGACATGTATTTCCTAAAATGCAACAGGCATTTTGTTTCTTTCATTTGACACTGAGGTGCACATGGCACATTTCATCTATTCAAAAGCTTTTAAAATGCTTTACCAGGAACTTTATGACTAAAGCTATTATTTTGATGTGAAAATAACAGCTGTGGATAAAACATTATGCTACTGAAAGAACTTCCACTATGGACAAGTCATGTTGCTTTAATCAATACTAGTACTTAAAATGTCTGCTCTAATCTGTTTCAGCTTCTTGAAAACTACCATAGATGCTCGACCCTATCTTACAGAAACACAGAAACATACAAAAAAAAATTATGTTAGGCACAAAAAATAAATAGGTCTTTGTTTTCTAAAGATGTTACCATGGGTACTGAATGTTGATATCTTCAACTGCTTTGTTTTTGTGACTTATTTGTTCAGCTAAAAATAGGCCTGGCTTCAATCTTTCCAGCTTCCTTTAGCCTATGAACATCTGACCTTTTCATCAACTGCTAATGAAAAGTGTGCATTCTTATGTAAAAAGCCCAGTTTTAAGTAACTGGAATATAAGACCCAAAAAACTCATAAGAACATAAGATGTGCCATACTGAGTCTGACCAAGGTTCATCAAGCCCAGTATCCTGTTTCCAACAGTGGCCAATCTAGGTCACAAGTATCTTGCAGTTTCCCAAAAAGACACAGGTTCCACAATGCTTGCACTGGGGCAAGCAGTGGATATCCTGGGTCTCCTTTAATAATGGTTTATGGACATTTCCTCCAGGAGCTCGCCCAAACCTTTTTTAAACCCAGCTACACTAACAGCTTTTACTACATCCTTTAGTAACGAATTCCAGAGTTTGATTACATGTTGAGTGAAAACATATTTTCTCTTATTAGTCTTAAATAGGTTACCATGTAGCTTTATTACATGTCCCCTAGTCTTTCTATATTTTGATGGCATAAATAATCGATCAACATTTACCTATTCCACTCCATTCATTAATTTATAGACCTCTATCATATCTCCATTCAGCCGTCTCTTCCAGGTTAAAGAGCCCTTTTAGCCTCTCTTCATAGGGGTATCCTTCCATCCCCTTTACCATTTGGGTGGCTATTCTCTGTACCTTTTCTAATAACGCTATATCCTGTTTAAGATACAGTGACCAGAATTGCACACAATATTCAAAGTGTGGTTGCACCATGGAACGATGCAGAGGCAGTATAATATCTTTTGTTTTATTCTCCATTCCTTTCCTTATGATATGTAGCATTCTATTTAATCTCTTTGCCGCTGCTGCACATTGAATGGCAGGTTTTAACATGTTATCCACAATGATGCCTCAATCGTTTTTCCTGGGTGGTGGTTCCTAATGTGGAACCTTGCATCCTGTAACCATAGTTTTGGTTGTTCTTTCCTAGGTGCAAAACTTTACACTTGTCCACATTAAATTTCATCTACCATTTGGATGCCCAGTCTTCCAACTTACCAAGGTCCTCTGGCAATTTTTCACAATCCTCATGGGTTTTAGCAACTTTGAATAATTTTGTGTTATCTGCAGATTTGATTACCTCACTCATTATTCACATTTCCAGGTCATTTATAAATATGTTAAAAAGCAGCAGACCCAGCATAGATCCCTGAGGTGCTCCACTATTTACCTTTCTCCATTGGGAAAATTGGCCATTTAGTCCTACCCTCTGCTTTCTATCTTTTAACCAGTTCCTGATCCACAATAGTACACTGGCTCCTATCCCATGACTTTTTAATTTTGCTAAAAGCCTCTCATGAGGGACCTTGTCAAAGACTTTCTGAAAATCCAGATACATTATATCAACCGACTCACCTTTGTCTACCTTTTTATTCACACCTCAAAAAATATAACAGATTGGTATGGCAAGACCTTCCTTGGCTAAAGCCATGTTGGCTGTCTCCCATTAAGCCATGACTATCTACATGTTCAGTAATTTTGTTATTTATAATGTTTTCTCCCATTTTTCCGGTACTGACACCAGGCTCTGTAGTTTCCTAGATCACTCCTGGAACCCTTTTTAAAAATTGGCATTATATTGGCCATCCTCTAATCTTCAGGTATTACAGATGATTTTAATGATAGTTCACAGATTACTAATAGTAGGTCTGCAATCTCATATTTCAGTTCTTTCAAAACTCTTGTATGTATACCATCCAGTCCAGGTGATTTGCTACTCTTCAGTTTATCAAATAGTTGTAATACATCTTCCCAGTGTATCGATATTTCTTTCAATTCTTCTGTGGCTTCACCTTTAAATACCATTTCAGTTATGGGTAACATCCCTACACCTTCTTCAGTAAAGACTGAAGCAAAGAATTCATTCAGTCTCTCCACTATGAACTTGTCCCCTCTTAGTGACCCTTTTACCTCTCTATCATCAAATGATCCAACTGACTCTCACTGTTTTTTTGCTACGAATGTACTTGAAAAAGTCTTTATTATGGGTTTTTGCTTTCACAGCAAGTTTCTTCTCAAATTCTCTCTTTGCCTGCCTTATCAATGCCTTGCATCTAACTTGCCAGTGCCTATGTTGTTTCTAGTTTTCATCATTTAGATCCTTTTTCCATTTCCTGAAAGATGCTTTTTTGGCAACAACAGCCTCTCTGACCTCACCTTTAAACCATGTTGGCAGTTTTTTGGACTTCCTCCCACTTTTCTTAAAGCGTGGAATACAGCTGGTCTGGGTTTCCAAGAAAGTATTTTTAAACAACACCCATGCTAGATGTAAATCTTTAACCTTCGCAAATGTTCCTTTTATTTTTTTTAACTATTTTCCTCATTTTATCATAGTCTTCCTTTTGAAAGTTAAAAGGTAGTACTGTGGATTATCTTACCATCCTTCCTCCATTTATTAAATCCAAAATGATCATGCTATGATCACTGTTGCCAAGTGGCCCTAACACCCTTATCTTTTGCACCAGATCTGGTGTTCCACTAAGGACTAGGTCCAAATTGGCTTCCCATCTGGTTGGTTCATGAACCAGCTGCTCCAAGAAGCAGTCATTTATTTTACCTAGAAACTTTATCTCCCTAGCATGCCTGATGTGACACTGACCTGGTCAATACCGGGGCAATTGAAATCACCCATTATTATTACAGTGATGTAACTTTTGTTAGCTTCCCTGATTTCTTTGAGCATTTCATCATCCATTTGTTCATTCTGGCCAGGCACTCGATAATACACCCCCACTGGCATTGCTTCCCATTTTTACATGGAATTCCAATCCATAGGGATTCTACAGTGAATTTTATTTCCTGCATAACGTTAATCCTTTGTGACTCAATGCTCCTTCAATATTTAACAAGAGAAAGTTTCTGGAGTCTCTCTTCTGATGTGTTTGAGTTCTTAAGGTGATGCAATGAAGGATGGGTTAAGAAACCCATCGCTAAAAGTGCATCATATCCTATGATTTGGAGGGAATTCTAAAAGACCCTTTATTCTGGGGTGAGTTATGTAGTGTGGGAGTTTCTAGCTACTGCAGGACTAGAGATGCCTGAGCCTAATAGCTCAGGGCTGCTGTGGAGCAGCAGGAAGAATGTCTTCTCTATGTAGCTGACTAGGCCTTGAGAAAAGAGAAGAGATCCCTTAGACAGGTTAGGCTAGCAGATGAAGACTGAGGGGTATAGACTGAGGAGGGGTGTGGAATGTAGTACCAGGTGTGAGCAACTATTCAAAAGTAGCAGAGGTCTGAAGGGACTCAACCAAATGTTCCTGAAGGAATCCAGCTGCAGGAGGATTTGTTTTGCATACCTCAGCAAGTAAGCAGAACCTGGAGGTTGAATCCCACTTAATTTGTTGGGAAGTGGCAGTCCAACCTGTATTGTAAGGGTCCAAACCCCAGTGTTTCTCAAGCACAGAGATGAAGAGTTCTGAACATAAGAATATATGATATGCCATACTGGGTCAACTACCAAAGGTCCATCAAGACCAGTATCCTATTTACAACAGTGGCCAAACCAGGTCACAAGTACGTGTCAGGTTCCTAAAAGGTAGACAAATTCCAGATTTTGATAGGCTTTTGCCAGTGAGCAGTTTGGAAGATTTAGAATGGTCCTTTCTGTCTTTGGTGAAGTGAAGTGCACTTTTCCCTGTGTTTTTGTACCTTCTCCAAAGATTCAATACACACGAGAGTCTCTTTCAAATGAAGGCAAGGAGTGGAGGAGTGGCCTAGTGGTTGGGGCAAGGTACTTCAGGCTGGAAGGTCAGGGGTTCAAATCCCACTAGAAGACAGCAACCTTGGGCCGGAAGGACTGGGGTTTCTAGTCCTACAGGTGCTCCTTGTGGTCTTGGGCAAGCCACTTAACCCTCCATAGCCCATGTTCCCTGTAAAATAGTTATCTCCAAGTTATAATGCCCTGTTCACTGTAATTTCAGTTTGTTCAATGTAAACTGCACTGATGCAGAATAGCATGGTATTTAAGAGAATATAAATAAATAAAATAAATAAATAAGCTCTGCTATGAGGGGACATAGGATGAGAGTGAAAGGGGATAGATTCAGGAGTAATATGCAGAAATATTTCCTTATGGAAAGAGTGGTAGATGCATGGAATAGACTCCCAGTTCAGGTGGTGGACACGAGGACAGTATCTAAATTGAAAAAAGCATGCGACAAACACAGAGAATCTCTAAAGGAAAAAAGGGGACTGTTGTAGAGGTTGACATGGAAGGGCAGACTAGATAGGTCATGTGGTCTTTTTCTACCATCATGTTTCTATGTTTCTATGAGGTTTTGGATTTTGATCCAGGACAAACCACCACTGTGTATATAATACAAGTATTAGAATGATGTTTTAATATTTTGAAAAAGTGTTTTCTGTTAAAATGCTTTCCAAAAGAAGAAAGAAGATGGGGTGACCGACCAAGGATCTCAGAAGAGAGAAGCTGACATGGAAACTAAGTGGTATGTTTACTAATCAGTGGTAGTGGCTTCCGTGCGATATCAGAGCCGCTGCCCCATTGAATTCAATGGAGTTGCTGCTCCGATATCGCATGGAGACCACTACCACCAATTAGTAAACATACCCCTAAGAGAGTATGTCTCGGGGTGAGCCAAAGATCAGAGGGAGTGCTAGAATATTTTTATAGTAGCATGCCGCTACTTTTGAGTTGAAAGTAAAACGGGTTTGTGTGTGAACTTTATGCAGGTAATGTTGTGGGTAAAGCTTGTTTTATCTGCAGAAATGTGCTTTTATCACTCATTTCATGCAGATCTTAGCAGAAATAGATGTAGATGCGAGTGAAATCATTTTAGCAATTTTTAATATCAGACCACTTTATACTTGCATTCTCTAAGATGAAGTTCTGGAGGAAATAAGCTATTTTTTTAGATTTGAATAAGGCCTCATAAGGTTCCCACTGGATCTATAATAAAATTAGCCTTATAACATTCAACATTATTTCATTTTATTTAATGATCAATTGTATTTACAGGTATCAGGAATGGTTGTGGGCGTCATTGTGGCACCTTCCTTAGCCAATTTGTTTATAGCTCAGTTTGAGGATTGGGAGAGTTTCTACCTTTATTGAGAAACTTGGGCTATGGGTTAGATTCATAGATAATGTGTTTGCGTTATGGAAAGGAATGATAGAACAACTGGGACAGTAGATAAACACCTGTCATCATGGTACACAGTTCCCTTAATCATCATGAAAGGACGTTGGACCTGATTCTTCAAAAGAATTTACACAGTTTACAGCCCATGTAAATGTCTTAAATGGGGATGTTCAATGGCACTTACATGATTGTTGTTGTTAAGTGCCAGCGAGTCTGTGTCTACTCATAGCGACCCTCTGGATGGTTGTCCTAAACTGTGCTTGGTCTTCAATCAGGCAACTCATTGTTGATAGAGTGGCATCCATAACTCTAGTACTGACTGGTTTGTTCTTTGCGCAGTCCATGGTATACACAGTATTCGTTCCCAGCACCATAATTCAAAGGCATCAATTTTCTTCCTGTCTATCTTTTTCACTGTCCATCTTTTGCATCCATACACACAAAGGTGGGGTCAGCTCTATAAAGTACAAGTGTACTATATTTTATAGAATAGAGGTATACTGATATGCCTGAATCTAGATGTAACGGTCTGCTCTAGAACAGGTGTAAACTCTAGCACCTAGATTGTTCAGTAGTGCGCATAGGTTGTACTATTCTGTAACTTATGCACATAAATCTAGGCTCTGCCTTCACTTTACCCAAGCTCTGCCCTTGTGAGCACCCAAACTGAAAGTACGTGTGATGGGACGATTGTGTGCTTACATAATAGTGACTCCCTAAAGTGAACATGTTAGTGTCCATTCACATGTGTAAGTCTTTTGGAATAAGAACTTACGCATGTAAATAGCATGTAACCTTTCATGTGCCCTTTAAGGAATCAGCCCTTAAATGCAATCAATGCCAGACATGTGAGGTTACATGGCAGACAAATGAATTTGTTTATCCAGTACACTCACAGTTAAATAAACTGAGGCATGCCACAAATTTTAACACTGACCATGTGGTATATGCCATACTATGCCTTTGTAATAACATTTATGTAGGCAGACCTTGAGGAGATTTAGATTAAGAATTGCAAAATATCACTCCACTTTACAAAAGGAAAGAGAGGAAGCACCTTTACATATCTCGGTGCTTAACATGCGGACGCAGTTTCGATTCTCTTAAGCGCTGCATGATAGACCATATTCCAGAGACTTTAAGTGGAGGGCTCGTAAATGCCAGGGGGGCTCGTAAATGCCATTTAGTGCTCAGTGATTAATGTTGGCTTTACCGTTTAAATTTGGATTTGTACCATTTCTTATGACTACTGATTAAAAGAACTATGACAGCTTATCAGAGAAAATTGAGATGATTAGAGTGGATGGGATTTCTGATGTACTGATAGAATTCTCCAGTTTTTCTGCAAAATATGCATTATTCTACCTGCACTCTGAGTATACCTCAGAACACACAGCCTCTGTTCTGCAATCACATTGCTTTGATTGGGTGATAAAAACAGCACTTCTCTATTAATTCTCTCTTGTATGTTTTACATACCATACATTCCAGATAACCCCTTTATAACAATTTCTGAAAAAGAAATTTAGACTGAATTGTGTATTCCTGTACAGTAGAGCAAATAACACCTAAATCTCAAAAGATGTGAAAATGATAAACTTATTTTCAATATTGGTGAATGTCAGCTAGTGAGATGTAAAAAGATATGTTGATCAGTTTCACTCATGAATACTGTTGTGCTAAACTTTCCACCTTCTTTATACTTAAATACAATATCCTTTCATGATGATGAAGTGAACTGTGTACTATGATGACATGCGTTTAACCACTGAAGAAATAGTTCCAATTGTTCTATTTTTGCTTTCGATAACGCAAACACATTATCTATGAATCCAACCCACAGCTCGAATTTCAACATGAAAGGAGAAACTCTCAACCAATCCTTCTCAAACCAAACCATAAACAAATTGGCTAAGGAAGGTGCCATTGTGACTCCCATAGCCATTCCTGATACCTGTAAATACAATTGGTCATTAAATAAAAATAAATTATTTTTAATGCATTAAAGCAAATTGTATTGTAAAATTGGTGGGAATCCTATGAGGTCTTACTCAAATCTGAAAAATATCATATTGCCTCCAGAGCTTTATGCTGGGGAATGAAGGTATAAAGCAATCTGATATCAAACATTTCCAAAATGATTTTACTAGCAACTACACCTACCTCTGTAATGATCTGCATGAGATGATAGATTCCCTCATGCAAGAAGAAATCTCTAATTATAGAACTTAAAAAAAACAGTCAAAATATATTGATAAGGGCTTCAACAACAAGCCCTTGCAGGGCACAATGGAACAATGGCATATCAAGGACAGGGCAGTGGGTGCGGCATGCCCTGGGTGCCAGCCAGGAGGGGAAAGCTGATTCTGGACCATCATGGAGGAGGCACGCATGGCAAGCATACCTTAGCTGGTTTGCTGCTCTGCCTCCTCTCCAGGTCTGGTGACTGTTCCGTTCCTGCAAAGCCCCACAGTGCAGCCATTCTTGCAAGTTTTCATCTGGAGGGAACAGTCACCGGGCCTGGAGAGCAGCCAGCATGGCAAGCCAGCTAAGGTATGCTTGCCATGTGCTTCTCCTCCATGAGGGCTTGGTGGAGGGGGTGAGCATCATCATGGGGGGGCGTCATCCAGGACAAGAGTGTCCACTCTGGGCACCCACAGTGTTGGAACGCCACTGCAATGGAACATCTGAGTGGATTTTGTAGGGTCTTGTGTATTTTCAATAACATATATGCCTTGTTCAATATATTAAAGTCCATAACAGGAGAGCCGGTCTCAGTCCACCCCCAATACCTCAACCACAGGATTATGCAGACTATTTACAATCGAAGATGGTCAAGACCAACGCAAACATAGGCATTAATAACCCCTCCACATCGCCTAAAGCGTTTCAAGCAACTCCACTATGCAATTTCACCACGGTATCCAATAAAGAGGTTGAGGACATCATTGCTTCTGTTAACCCCAGCATGGCACCTAATGACCCCTGCCCAGCCAGCTGGATCAAAGAGCTGCGACATGACATAAGCCACATCCTGTGCAAAATACTGAACCAGTCCTTTATTACAGGTTCATTCCTGCAGAGCCTCAAACACACCTCTATTAAGCCCTTACTAAAAAAAACAGCAGACTAGACCCATCTAAAGTAGAATCCTTCAGACCAATCTCGAGCATCCCCCAGCTTGCCAAGATCATCGAAAAAACTGCTCAACAACAAATCCAGCAACATATCGATACCGAAGCACCGTTAGATCCAGCCCAACACGGATTCAGAGAAGCACATGGAGTCGACACTGTCCTTACAACCCTGTTCAACGATCTGGTCACAGGAATCAACAGTATCCAACAAGGCTTTGTCCTTATTTTCCTGGACATCTCTGCTGCCTTCGACTCGGTGAGTCATGACATACTGCTACAACGCTTGAGAGAAAAGGGGATCCAAAGCACAGCTCTAAAATGGTGTGAATCCTACCTATCCAATAGGTGGCAACAAGTCAATGCTGGCCACTCATCCTCTGAACCATTTCTGCAAACACAGGGAGTTCCCCAAGGATAGTCCTTATCATCACTAATGTTCAACATTTATATGCAGCCGATATGTAACTTAATCCGATCCTTCAACGTAAAATGCCTTGCCTACGCTGATGACATCCTCCTTTACATGCCGTTTTTGATAGACCAACCAGTGCTCTCCCCAATAATCAGGTGCTTTGAAGCAGTAGCCGAGTGACTGTTGTCACAAAACCTACGGATCAATCACGGCAAGACAGATGTCCTATTTGTCACGAGGAACCATAAATTCACACCTCCCTCATTACTACTTGCCAACAATGTAGAATTGAAGTCCAAATCCACAATCCGTTACCTCGGCATCACCCTGGACCAGCACCTGGATATGACAACACAAGTGAAAAACACCACAAAGGCAATATACCATAAGATCAGAACTCTACATCACCTCCGACACCTACTGGACTTCACAGACTACCGAACAACCTTCCAGGCATTAGTCCTTCCACATTTTGATTTCACGAACATCATCCTCCATGGCCTCCCACAATCGACCTTAAACCCGCTCCGCCTAGCTTTGAATGCAGCCGCAAGAGTCCTCTCTGGATCGTCAAGATCCGACCACATAACGCCCATCATGAAGGATTTGCATTGGCTACCTTTACATGCCAGGCTCCAATACAAGTCATTGGTCCTCACCTTCAAAGCCCTAAATAACTACCCCCCTACGCCAATCAGCAAGCTAGTCCATGGTACCCTGGAAAATAGAAACAGAAGGTCTACTGCACTGAACACATTAGTAGTCCCCAAGCTAATGACTACATGCACAAAGGCTACCTCCAACAGAGCCTTCTCCATATTCGCCCCTTTAAACTGGAATGCACTCCCCCATGAAATCCGTGGTATTAAAAGCCTCATCCTATTCAGGAAAGCCTTAAAACTCCACCTGTTCACAAAATGTTACCCAGAAACTTCCAGTGATAGAAGCACAACCAGCAAGCTTCCCTCATACCCCAGCCGCCCCTGCACGTCAATACCACAGATAATAGGTAGTCCCCACTCAAGCCCAACCAACCACTAGTCTTCATCTTCACAAAATCAATGCAACACCCATTTATATTAGAGTATTGTACATAGTTTCGAGTTAACATGTATTTAGTTTCCCCGGTTTCGATCCCATGTTCAATTCCCTGTTCTTTGTAAACTCAATGTTGTTTCTGTACATTGCAGTATTTTTGTTCGTTGTACACCGCGCTGATTTTAATAGCGCGGTATAGAAGAAATGTTAAATAAATAAATAAATAAATAAATATAATATGCAAATCTTTGGATGGGTTACATTAAAAACAAAACATCACATTCTTTTTTCATCAGAAAAACAGATTCAACTGCAACCTGAGAACCCTTCTAATCACAGACTGCAAACTGTCTGTTGGACTCATCGTTAATTTTCTATAAAAGTTAACAACAGCCAACTGATTTTCTATTTCAGCCATGTAATCAGCCCTATTCTATACCATTGTACTTTAGCTCAACACTCTTCTGGCTCCACATGTGTCCACTTATTTTATACATAATGTTTTTTTATATTTTTGTTGACTTACAGTGTCCCACTAAAGAACTGAGAAAGTGAAAAGTAAAAAGAGCTTTCTGTCATATAGAGTACATATATTGGGGTCATTTTAGAAGCCTTATTCATGATTTGGACATCTGAGAACAGCCATCCCGACATCCCAATCACATCCATATCCCTAGATCAATTTTAGAATGTCCCAAGTTTACATGTTTCTGGCATAATCAAATCTACGTCGCATGGAACCATGCCGGAGGAGTATTTGGGGTGTTCTGAAAAAGATACATGTGCATTCTATTTCAGATCACTGCCACACATTTAAATCCACTTGTGAACACAACTCCTGGCCATGATTTGACATTTGAAAATGCTCATTTCAGCCAGCTAACAACAGTAGAGAGAAGAGGAGAATACCTTCATTCCCTCAATATTTTTCACCAACTCACAGAAACCTGGCAGATAGGTATTAAGGCATTATTGTCTACTGCTGTGCTACCTCCATTTCCAAACTGGTAGACGGGACATGCATGTGATGACCTATACACATGCACATTCTGAAATATCATCACTGGCATGTCTATGTGGCTAGCAGAGATGACCCAAAGATTTCTGCTGCCTTAGGCAGAAACTCCAGCTCCTCTGCCCCCACCCGCTGACGTCAACCCCCCAGCTGATGCCCCCCCCCCTCAGCTGTGATGGATTCCGTCTCAGGAAGGGGAGGCGGGCAGTGGCAATATTTCCAAAAGTGGCGTTTTTTTGCTGCCGCTTTTGGAAATATTGCCACTGCCCACCTCCCCCCCCCCAAACAGAATGGGAAGCAGCTTGGGGGGGCCCATGTGTGCCACTGCCACCATTGCCCACCTGGGCCTGCCACCCTAGGCAGCCGCCTAGCTCACCTAGTGGACGGGCTGGCCCTGATGACTAGTACCATGCATGTTCAGTTCTCACATGTTCACATTTCTAGACTTGGTAGGTTTTCTGCACTATCTGGACACTTCTTCTGCATATCCCCTCTCTCTTTATATTGCAATAGGCATGTACAACTTTTTGGGCCAGAGAGGCCTATTTTACAAAGCACTTACACACACTTGCACACGTCCACCTTCACTGCTGCCCCTCCCACAGAATCTCAGACATTTTCAGATAGAAGTCTGTGATTTCACCTAAACGTCCTTTCTAAAATTTATGTATTATTTATTTATTTATTTTAAAACATTTTTTAGACAGTCGTATATGCATCATGTTTGCAATATGAACGATGCATGTAATATATAATTATTTATTCCATATCACCCTAATCAGAGTGGAGGAGTAGCCTAGTGGTTAGAGTAACAGACTACCACCCAAAAAATCTGGGTTCAATTTCCACTGGCACTCATTGTGACTTTGGGTAAGTCACTTTACCCTCCATTTCCTCAGAAGAAAAGGCCTGGCAATCTACTTCTATTCATACCTTGCCAAGAAAATCCAGAGCCTACTGGGTCACCAGAGGTCAGCACTGACTCGATGGCACTAAAAAAAAAATCATCCTGATAAACCAGTCCAGACAATAAAAAGCCCAGGTTTCAATGACATCACTCCTATGCCTCTATTCACCTCAGCCACCAGAGGCCTCTTCAGTATTTCTTTGTCTATGGCGGATGGATTTTCTCCACTCTGAAGAAAATCTGAATAATTGAGAAGAAAAGATTGATTTAAATGCTCTGAAACAACCATCTTCAGGGTAATTCTCTCACTTGAGTACAACATGCAAGGCTCCACTGGACTGTGCTCTTTTCAGTAGCCATAGAAGGGGAGAGAATGTGTTGCACTCTTATCATGATAAGAGCCTGTCAAGCAGCCAGAAGATTGGAAGAGTTCAGCAGCCTCCCCACCCTCCTCCTGTGTCCCCCCTGCATTTTCCCGAAGATCACAGAAGATTCTCAGAGGAATCTGCCTGCCAGCCACCCTAAAACATGGTGTCTGAAAAGCAAGAGAAACAGTTACAGGGGAGAAGAGCTGGATTTCTGCCTGGGGCTCTCAAGAGGTGAGTACCAAGGCTTGATCACATCATTGTCCTTGCTGAGGGCTCCAGATTCCTTCCATCTGAGGTGCAATTTGGGGAGGACAGCTGGCAAATGTAGGCATGGTGTGGGGGATTCCTGCCATATTCTGCACACATTACTAGCACCTTTTACTATTGTGCGCCTGGCAATCACAAAGTCTTAGCATTCATTCAGCCCAAGCGGCTCCAACATGTGCTGCTACCTAAGCTCCCATTTCACGCATTGCTGTACAAATGCTGGTGGTACGGAAACAGAGATAGCCTTCAGCCTTGTCTTGGATGTCCAATGCTGATGAGATCAATACAAACCCAGCAGGAACCCACTGGACAGGTCGACTATAGTGGAGAGCAGTTGTGAAGAGCTATCCTCGGAAGGGTCAAATTTGACTAAGTGATTGTTACAGCCAAATGCAGCTGTGCCTAAGGGTCACACCAAAGGGCCCACCAGGCACCAGTGCGCCTAATGGCACCATTGTTTAAATGTCTAAGGCTATCAATGGAGCAGCACCCTGCTCCCTGCAGTCCTAGTGCCAGCTGGAATCCCATGCCTAATGTTTAGTACTTGAATGAGACACTACCTTGGAATACCAGGTGCTGTGGGCTTACTGTGTGGAAGAAACATCTAAAAATTTGCTTCTAGTTGCCCTTTGTCAAGAAAATCGAGGAGATTGTCACAATATGGACAACTATCCACAGGGTTGTCAGGGGTCTACATCAAATTAACTAGAGCATACATGTTTAGGCAAGAGAGGCATTACCAATCAAAAAGAAGACCGTGTGCAGACATGACAAATAGGGAAGGGGGCATTAGGAATTGGATACAAGTTGTTTTTCAAAATGGCAGTGGTTTAATCATTGTCTGCTCTTAAATCTTTGGCATAATCATCTATGTGTGTTTTGCTACACTTTTCCCCCATGCTTCCTATATGTATGTTTATGTTTATGTTTATTTGAATTTGATATGCCGCTCAGGCCAGGGGCATTAGAGCGGTTTACAATGCTATTTCATTTGAGGAAAAAGGAAAGGAATGCCATTTATATGATAGGACAGAAAAGAGGACAGAGACAGTCAAACAGATATAAGAAGAAGAGGAACATGGAACAAACAGCAAGTTACCACAATAAAAGCAGCACGTCAATCCAATCCAAATCATGACAACAATGCTACCCTCAGCAACAGACGCCACGGCCCAACGCCTAAGTGCCACATTTGAAAGTTTATATAACTGAGGTAGCAAGATGACAGAAGCATGGACAAGCATTTTTTGCTACTCATGTGAAAATATGACCATGGTCCATTCAAATCCTCCACCTCATTTCAGAAGTAGCTAATACCAATAGGCAACTTTGCTTGTGCCAAAAGGGAAAAGGGGCATCAAGCATACTATAAAGAAACCAATACTCACTGAAGAGTAAGGGTAGGTCTAAAATATTGTATCAGTGGATTTTATTAGAGGTTGCTGAAATGCACTTTTATTCAACAGAGGATGTCATAAATTTTAATCATTCAGTACGGCTACTGCATTTTCGCTGGAAATGTTTCTCTCTGAAAAGGGAGTGAATTGATCCCTTTATTGGCCAATAAAACATTGCCCAAATAAATATGAAGAAATTGTGCAGGGGTTAAGAGTGGAACTGAGGACTTTAGACAACCAAGTAGAAAAGTTAAGATATTGGATAAGCTCATTGGAAACAAACAGCTTGTTGCTTAGCAACTGAATGTTGTTACTCTTGATCAAAGATTAAATGCAAAAAAAATTAAAGCACAGAGCGGAGACTCTGAAGAAATAATATCCATGTGTTTGCATCTTCAAGTGGGAATTTAAAAAAAAGGTATGGGGCGTGTTTGCTGAAGGTTAACACGCATTAAGTTACATTCTTTTTGGTGGTTTAGTGGCAATATTTTCTTTAGCAGAGTAGGTTTTAAACTCTAGTAACCTTCTCGGATTTTGCAAACTGCTGACACCTAATCAGGAGTTAGTGGGCCTGATCAGCCTGTGAATGAACTGAGAGCAGCCGAGGCCTGCATAAAAGGCTTCAGAACCCTGCCCTGTTGAGGCATTCCAAACAGGAGCTCTACAGGTCAAACAACAGTAAGGATTTGAGGGTTTATTTTTATTAAATTGCTAGCTCTCTGACTTGGAGCTCTTAAAAGGGTTCTGGTATATTTTTAAAGCAAAGTTACATTTTTTTTGGTGGTTTAGTGCAGGGGTGGGCAATTCCAGTCCTGGAGGGCCGCAGACCAGTCAGGTTTTCATGATGTTTCTAATGAATATTCATGAGATCTATTTGCATCCATTGCCTTACATTGTATGGAAATAGTCCATGAATATTCATTAGGGACATCATGAAAACCTGACTGGTCTGCGGCCCTCCAGGACTGGAATTGCCCACTCCTGGTTTAGTGGCAATATTTTCTTTAGCAGAGTAGTTTTTAAACTCTAGTGACCTTCTCAGCTTTTGGGAACTGCTGACACCTAATCAGGAGTTAGAGCGGGACCTAGGCGTGGTTGTGTCTGATGATCTTAAAGTAACTAAACAGGTAGAAAACTAGAAAGATGCTTGGATGCATATGGAGAGGAATGGCTAGCAGAAAAAGGAGGTGATAGTGCCTCTGTATAAGTTTTTGGTGCAACCTCATTTGGAGTATGGTGTGCAATTCTGGAGACCACACCTTCAAAAGGATGTGAACAGGATGGAGTCGGTGCAGAGGGTTGCTACTAAAATGGTTAGTAGTCTTCATTATAAAGCATACGAGGACAGACTAAGGATCTTAATATGTACATCTTAGAGGAAAGGCGGGATAGAGTTGATATGATTGAGATGTTTAAATACCTCTGTGGCATAAATGTTCAGGGGGAGAGCCTCTTTCAATTGAAAGCAAGTTCTGCTACGAGGGGAAATGGGATGAGGGTGAAGGGGGATAGATTCAGGAGTGATTTGCGGAAATATTTCTTTACGGAAAGAGTGGTGGATCCGTGGAATAGTCTTCCAGTGGAGGTGGTAGAGATGAGGACAGTAACTGAATTCAAAAAAGCATGGGACAAACACAGAGGATCTCTAAAGGAAAAAAGGGGACTGTTGTAGTTGTTGATATGGAAGGACAGACTAGATAGGCCATGTGGTCTTTTTCTGTCATATTTCTATGTTTCTAAGTTAACATGTGTTAAGTGCTGCAGTGGCCCATAGAAATGACTAGGCAGTGGTAGCACTTAATGCATGTTAATTTTATTTAATGTGCTTTAGCCTTTAATAAATATGGTCCATAGTTATGAGACTAGGCAAGAAATCTGTTAAGATCCAGGTTGAAGGGCACGTAGGGGTAAATTTTCAAATGGGTCAGTGGTTTTTAGGGGGCAATCCTAAGCCCATTTACAGTCACACAAAATTGTGAGTAAAAAATTTCCTAAAACAATAAGCTCTAGCCGGCAAAGTCATGAGGCTAGCCCTGGAATGTCTCTGGAACTGGTCATATTTTGAGTGATCTAATTTGTCACCTCATCAGTTCATGGTGCTAGAACATGCAGAGCTAGAATTAATAATGTGCATTACTGTGTTAATGTGCACTAATGCCATTAACGTGTTATTTTACTGCAAGTCTCATTTGATGCAATGTGTCCTAGTTACTAACAATCCATACTGACATGGCAACACATGTTGGTAACTCCAGCAGTTAGCTAAATCTTCTCCAGATCCATCCCATGTTCGATAACTTTAGAAAGCTCTCCGAAAACTCATGCCAAATGCTACAATAATCCAGATGGTCCTCCAGGAGCATTCAAATAATTTTAAAGCTCTCAAGTTGTTGACATTATATAGTATTGCATGTGGAATGGTGTCTTTACTGTTTTGAAGTCATGAAGTTTAAACGAATATACAGGGTCGCAAATGCAGGAACACTAAAATAGCAAAAAATACTGTAGCAACTATATTTTCACACAAATTATTCATCAGGAACTCTAAGAATTATAAATTTTAATAGAGATATCTAAAGGTCTTTAAATTGTGATGTAAATATTACGGTCTGCAAGAGCATAACTCGCCTGTCCTTGACAGCCTGCATTGGCTCTTAAACACATACATAGTAACATAGTATATGACAGCAGATAAAGACCAGTATGATCCATCTAGTCTGCCCAGTAAGGCGGCAAGAGCAGGTGCACCTGCAGCTCCGTGCAGGTCACCCGTCCGCATGCCTTTGTTTAGGGGTGTACCAACCGTTCCATGTAGGTCACCCCTTATTTGTTGAAATAATTCTGTTTATTTTGATTTTATCCTGTTACTATAAATGGATTCACAGTGTCTGTCCCATGCAATTTTGATTTCCGTCACTGTCTTAGCCCCCACTACTTCCATAGGGAGGCTTTCCAAGCATCCACCACCCTTTAAGTGAAAAAGTATTTCCTGACATTGCCTTTCAGTTTACCCCTTTACAGCTTCATATTATGCCCTCTAGTTTTACAGCTTCCCCCTCTTTGGAAGAAGTTTGTTTGTTCATTAATACTCTTTAAGTATTTAAAGGTCTGAATCATATCTCCCCTGTCCCTCCTCTTTTCCAGAGGGTACATATTTAGGCCTTCAAGTCTCTTCCAGTCTTTTATATCCTTTGCGAGATACGGTCTCCAAAACTGAACCATAGTAAGTGAGGCCTCACCAGCGACTTGTACAGTGGCATTAGTACCTCTTCCTTTCTGCTGGTAAGTCCTCTTTGTATGCAACCCAGCATCCTTCTGGCTTTTGCTACCGCCTTGTCACATTGTTTCGCCACCTTGAGATCGTCAGAAACAATCAAGCCAAGGTCCTTCTCCTAGTCCTTGCACACCAACCTCTCGGCCCCTATCACATACAATTCCCTTGGATTTCTGCTTCCCAAGTGCATGATACTGCACTTCTTCGCATTAAATCTTAATTGCTAAGCATTAGACCATTCTTCTAGCTTTTCTAGATCTTTCCTCATATTCTCCACTCCCTCAGGGGAGTCCACTATGTTGCAAATTTTTGTGTCATCTGCAAAAAGACAGACTTTTCCATTCAGTCCTTCCACAATATCACTCCCAAAAACATTGAACAGTACCGACCCCAGAACCGAATCACCTTTCTTTCATCTGAGTGAGTTACGTTTACCATCACCTTATGTTGCCTGTCAGTCAACCAATTTCTGACCCAGTTTGCTACCTTGGGAATCATCCTCAAGCTATTGAGTTTATTGATAAGCCTCCTATGAGGAACAGTATCAAAGGCTTTGCTGAAATCTAGATAGATCATATCCATCGCATGCCCTTGATCTAGTTCTCTGGTTATCCAGTCAAAGAAATCAATCAGATTTGTTTGGCAAGATCGTCCTTTGGAAAAACCATGTTGTCTTGAGTCATGCAATCTGTTGGTTTCAAGAAAATCCATTATTTTTTTTTTTAATTCTTTATTTTCATTTTATAACAACATAGGAAAGGAAGACATACAGCTAAAAGACAGATACATAACGTGTAATACATACACCAAAGTAAACCCCTACCACCCCCCTCCCCCCTGCTTCTTCTCTAGAAAACTAATCATACCCGAAGCGGGCGTGTACTTACATTATTGTGTTACGAAACCTAACGGTGATCTGAAACATGATGAGTGCACATTATACAGGCATGTTGGAGCAATGAGCAGATTGTACATAATCATTAAGCATCTGCCATTTAGACAAGCGAGAGTGAGATTGGGCATGGGGAAAGGCTCTCCGAGGTGTCTGCTCATATTTGCTATATAAGCAGACAAGGTTCCACCATTCATTGGCAGTAAGTCTAGAGCTATCCTTCCAATTCCTCGTGATTAAGCATATGGCTCGACCGGCTCGGTTATTTTCACGATAATATGTCCCTCGCTGAAGCTCAATACTCTTAGAGGCTGCAGTTGAGAGGATTGAATTATATTGAAAACGGAGACGCTGTAATCGAATTAATATACATGGATCAGTACGTGAAGTTAAAACTCGTTCACCTGCTTTTATTTGTTGGTCTAGTATGAGTAGCTGCTGTTTGCGTTGTTTTCGCAGGCGGATTTGATAGCTAGTGATCGTTGCTCGAATGGCCGCTTTGAAGCCCTCCCACCAAGCCCAATTCGCAGTATCCTGGGGTAGATTAAAATGGAAATAATCCTGTATGGCTGCTCGAATTTCTACCTGGAACTCTGGCTGAGTTAACAGGGCTCTATCAAAGAACCAGGCCCCCGAATTCCCTTGGGGTGCAGTAGTGTGTAATTGAAAAGAAATGGCAGCATGATCTGAAATATGTTGGGAGTGAATCTTTGCAGTGTCTACCTGAGGAACTAATAGTTTTGATATTAGAAAGAAGTCTATGCGAGACTGGGAGTTATGAGGAGAAGAAAAGAAGGTAAAGTCTAGCTCATTGGGGTGTAGTAACCTCCATAGATCAACTAAAGCAAGATCTTTGATCAGGGAGGTAAGCGTGGTGTGACTCTTGGGGGGACCACTTGACCTAGGCGGCTGTTTGTCAATCAGGGGATCAAGGACTAAATTGAAATCCCCCCCAATTATCAATGAAGTATTAGCAGAGGCCTGCGCAACCTGAGCAATGGTAGCAAAAAAGGCAGGGTCATCCACATTAGGAGCGTAAAGGCATAGACATGTAACTTCAAGGCTACCTATCTTGAGGTGAGCTCTGGACCATCTACCTTCTGTATCTGAGCTAGTCGCAATAATAGTAGCATGCAAAGATTTCCTAACCAATATGGCAACCCCACATTTCTTAGAAACGGCTGGGGAATAGGCGGCCACCATGTAAGGTTTAATATTGAGTTTAAGAGTTTCCTTCGAGTTTAAATGCGTTTCTTGGAGAAAAATCAGATCCGCAGCTTCCTGACTTAGGTAGCTTAGGATTTTCTTCCGTTTTATCGGATTATTGATCCCTTTTACATTCAATGAGAAAATCTTACATGGTGCCATCAATCAGTAATAGACATTTTAGGTAAAGGCGCTTGAAAACATACAATACAATCAGGATCTGTGCAACAATGACATAATCACCGAGTATTCTAGCTAATACACCCCATATTGAGAAGTATGTAACAAAGTATCCCAGAGAAGAAGCAAAACCCCCAAAGAATATGGCGACCATATGTCTGCGGGAGGAGGCCCTAGAGAGGAAGTAGAAAGACATGAAAAAAAAAAGAAAAGAAACACCAGAGTCCATAATTAACACTGTCTCTGATACTCATCGAGGCTACTGTGGGTAGATGGAGTCGGGTCACAGATATCATCAAAAGTAAGGCAACCAACTGCCCTCGCCAGACTCTTTGCTGGGCTGCGGCAGATCCAATATGGCGGGTACATCGGATATGAGGACACTTTCAGGAGTATTCTGGAAGTCAGCGCATCAAGTCGGCTTCTTTGGAATCCAAAAACTCCGCTAGTAGATCAGGGTCCTCAAATGTTCTTGTCTGATTGTGAAGCGTGACTCGAAGCTTGGCCGGGTACATCAGGCCATAGCGTGCTTGTAGTTGTTGAAGCCTCGGCCGGAATTCCAGGAAGCGCTTTCGGCGGTCGACCGTGGGTTTAGCCAAGTCGGGATAGAAGGAGATCTTGTGGCTTTCAAACTCCATATGGCCCTTTGCCCGAGAGGCATGTAGAATTTGCTCAACGTGTTGATATCTCAATAGTCGAAAGATGATAGGCCGCGGGGTCTTCCTGTTGAGCGTTATGCTTGTAGGTACACGATGGGCGCGATCAATCTCCAAATCTTTGGCAAAGGTGATTTGAAGCAGGGAAGGGAGAATTTTGCATAAAAACTCTTTCATGTCTCCCGATTCCGCTCCCTCCGGTATGCCCACGAGCCGTATGTTGTTGCGGCGCGCTCTATTATTGCCATCTTCCACTTCTTTCTGCAGGGCCCGCACCTGGCGTTCAACTTTGTCGAGTTTGGACAACCGGGCCGTATGGGAGTCCAATATGCTCTCCATTTTGTCCTGACGCGAAGAAAGCCCCTCTAGCTTGCCTTGCAGCACACCAAAGTCTTCCCGCAGCGCTCGGAGTGCTTCACCGTTTGACTGCACGAGGTCCTTGACCCCTCTAATCTCTGCGAGGATTTCCTGCTGCATTTCGGGGCCCTCGCGCACGGCCAGCCCCTTCTGCGGGGACGGAGGTTCAGTTTTGGAGCGTTTGCCGTGAGAAGCCGCTGGAGATCCGAATTCCAGGCGCGTGGGTTTGGTCCCCGCCATCTCACCAACGTGCCCCGGCAAGATCAGAGTAGAATTCCAAGTATTTACGGTGTTAATTCAGGATTCTGAGTAGGCCTCTCGGGAGCCTCAGCGTTATGCGACCATCCCGCTGGACATCAGGCTCCGCCCCCAAGAAAATCCATTATTCACTCTTTCAGTAGTGCCTCCATTACTTTTCCCGCCACTGAGGTAAGGTTTACTGGCCTTTAGTTGGTCACCTCTTCCCTATTACCACTTTTGTAAAGAGGTACCACATCTGCCCTTCTCCAGTCCTGTGGAATTTCTCCAGTCTCCAAGGATCTATTAAAAACATCCTTTAACGGTCCTGCAAGAACCTTTCTGAGCTCTTTCAGTATCCTGGGATGTATCCCATCTGGTCCCATGGCCTTGTCCACCTTCAGTTTAGCAAGCTGTTCTAACACATCTTCTGTGAATGGTGTGGTATCTACTCCATTTCCATTTGTATATTTGTCGATCACAGGTGGTCCTTCTCCAGGATTTTCTTTAGTAAAAACAGAGCAGAAGTATTTGTTTAGCATGTTCTCTTTTTCAATATCACTTTCCACAAATCCGTTCTCATCACTTTTGAGTTCTGCAATTCCATCTCTTATTTTCCTCTTCTCCCGAATATACCTGAAAAAGGTTTTGTCATGACACTTCACATCTTTTGCCATCTTTTCTTCTGCCTTTGATTTTGCTATCCTTATTTCTTTTTTTGTCTCTTTTAGTTTTATCCTGTATTGTTTTCTGTGTTCCTCTATTTCTGAACTTCTCAATTTTGTGAAAGCTCTGTTTTTTTGCCTTTATTTGTGCAGCCACTTCTTTGGAGAACCAGATAGGTTTCCTTTTCCTCTTCTTTTTATTTACTTTCCTTACATATGTATCTATTTTCCCTTTTATTGCCTCCTTTAGTTTAGCCCATTGCAATTCCACTTCCCTTATTTTCTCCCACCCTGCCAACTCCCCCTTCAGGTACTTAGCCATTTTACTGAAGTCAGTGTTTCTGAAGTCTAGGACTTTGAGCTTGCTATGATTGGACTCCGCCTTTTCTTTAATCTCAAACCACACTGTGTGATGGTCCCCACTGCTCACATAGGCACCCACCCAGATATTCAACATGCTGTCTCCGTTGGTGGGTATTAAATCCAACATCAAACCTTCTCTAGTTGATTCCATCACCATTTGTCTAAGTAATGCATCTTGGAAGGCATCCACAATTTTTTTACTTCCTTCCAGATTTGCAGAAGGAATCCTCCAGTCCACATCAGGAAAATTAAAGTTGCCCAATATGATCACTTCCCCCTTCATGACTATCTTTGCAATATCAATAATCAATTCTCTATCTATTTCTTTGGTTTGCGTTGGAGGCCTGTAGACTACACCATTATGGATGATGGTGCCTTCTCCTCTTTCCAACACAATCCACAGTGCTTCTTCTTTTCCCCATGTCCCCTGCATTTCAGCAGCTTTAATATTGCTTTTGACATATAGGGCTACTCCTTCTCCTTTTCTAAATAGATTATAGCCAGCTATGGCTATATTCCTTTCATGTGACTCATTAAACCATGTTTCTGTAATGGCCACAGTGTTCAAGTCCATTGGCACCATTAGGGCTTCCAGGTCAGGAAATTTGTTGGCTAGGCTTCTAGCATTTGTGCTCATTGCTTTCCAGCATTTGTTGACTGGCTTGCCAGTATTTAACATGGATTTTGTTCTACACGCCTCTTCCCTCTTACCACTGATGTGTGGTTTAAAAGTTTGGCTGTTTCCAATGTTATTATGTTTTATCTGGGAGTGACATACTGAACTTATTGTTCTCCAACTGTCACTCCCTTTCTCTAGTTTAAATGCCTGTCCACATACTGACTGAATTTTTCACTTAGGATAATTTTCCCTGCGACAGAGAGATGTAATCCATCAGCAAAGTATAGTCTCTTGTTGGTCCATCTGTTTTCCCAGTCGCCTCTATATCCAAATCCTTCTTGTTTGCACCAGGTTTGGAGCCATGTATTAAAGCTGTTTAGGTGATGCAGCCTATCTGTTCCCTTACCAAGAATAGGTAGAACTTCTGAGAATTCTAAAGTGTTAACAATGGGCTTGACTTTCTCTCCCAGAGTTTGGAAGTCCCTTTGAACTGCTGAGGCACTGTTTCTAGCCAGGTCATTTGTACCCAAGTGGAAAACAATGTCAATTTTGGAGTACTCACTTTCTGTGCTAACTATACCAACAATTTGGTTCATATTACTGCTGGCTGAAGAGCCTGGGAGACATTTAACCATCTTTTCTCCATTGAGCTGTGTTCTCAAGTTGGTGCCTCTGATGATGGAATCTCCAAGTAGTAGTAGCTTCCTGTTTTGTGATTTATATTTATACTTTTAAAGTGTTTCTAAAGGTAAGTCTGAGGTATCATAGGATAAATTTAAATTATCGTATAAGGCAGATTTTAGATAGTACAAGGAAACTGGAATTAAGATATTGAGGTTGATACGTTCACAATTCTGGTGGTATTTTAGAAAAAGCTCTGCCAAACATGGAGCCTTTTCTAAAATACATATAAGGAGACACAAACAGGTGTGTGCATGTTTTGCCAATATATAGAGCCAAAGGAGTCATTTAAAAAATCTATAGATAAAAAAAATAAAAATCAATAGAGGCAGCACAGGTGTTAAGTGCTAGAATTTGTAAGTATATGTGGGCCATTTTGCAAACCTAAATCCATAAATGCCACTAATTATCTACAGAGGCTTCTCTCTTTATTTAATTTTAATTTGGAGGGGGAAATAAACAATAGAGGATTAAGGAGGATAGCCTCTTTAATCCTTCCTATAAAAGGCTGGCTGAAATGAGTACTTTTTAAAAAATGTATACATGTTAGGCAGCAGCTCTAAATCCTAATGCAGCCATTTTTGGTCATACATGTGCATTCCCTGCATGCAATGGGGACCACACATGTAGATTTTTGCCCTGCCCAGGCCCTGCCCAACCACAGCCCTGACACATCCCCTGCTGTTTCTATGTATTATGGACATCCACATGTAAATTCTTTCCTTTTTAAAATTGCCATTTATATGTGGATGTCATTTCCATGTGCACATGCTGGATTTTACACATGGAAATTGACTATGGCTATGCCATCCTGAGTAAACTCAATCTTCTGATCTTGGAAACTAAGCAAGCTTGGACCTGGTAGATACATGGATGAGAGACCTTCATGAAATATCAGGTGCTCTGGGCTTACTGTGCAGAAGAAAGACCTGGCAATCTAGCTCTGGGCATACCTTGACAAGAAGACCCAGGAGATAGTCACAACTATCTACAAGGTTGCCAGGAGTTAGCATCATTTCAACAGTGCAAAATTAGGTGCATGGAAATTGTGAATAAGACTAAAATAAACCCCTATATGTTCTAAAGAGAGACCTTCTTAGGAAAATCACTTAAAATTCCAGGGATACAAGAGTTGAGATTATCACAGACACAAAAAAAGATCCTTCTCAGAGCTGTCTACAATGCTGGAACTTTTTGCTAGAAAATGAATGGTGTTCTTTAGATTATAGGAGCTTTCAGAGTTTAGTGAATATCTGGAATGGAGGAGGGGAGGAGATGGGATATGGGAGGCTATATTTAAAAGGCCATCAAGGGTATATCCTCAAACTCACTTTCCGAGCTCATCAAATTAGTTCCATCAAACAGAATTAGAAGACAGGCAGCACTAAACTCCTTAGTAGTTCCAAAGGACATAATAACCTGCAATCTATCTACAGCGAACAGAGCTTTCGTGTTTTGCGCACCAAAATGCTGGAACTCCCTCCCCTCAGACATTCGTACCATAACTGACCTGGCCCAATTCAGAAAGGCCATTAAATTCATCCTATTCACCAAATACTACCCCACATAAAATTTCAGCTTAACAGTCCCACATCTACCCTGCCAATTTTTTTCCTTTTCCCGCGTCCTCTATATTCTCGCACAACAACCATGCCAAATCATGTACATAGTTTGATTATGTTATCTAATAACAGATTACGTATTCCATGTATATAGTTCTATATATATGTTATCTAGTTAACATACTACATATTCCATGTATATAACTCTCCCAGTTTAATCCAAGTTGTTACCCCTGTTTTATGTAACACTGAACAGCCTGTTGTTCCGGTGCTAGTTGTTGTTCCATGTGAACCGCGCTGATCCCAAAAAGTGCGGTATATAAGAAACTGAAATAAATAAAATAAATAAATATATTGTATTTTCAATGACTGATTGATGTCATTTTGTTTTAAGCAACTTTAAGGCACATTTTACAAATGACATCCAAGTATAATCTGGGATGTACAAGCCAGAAAAAAAGCAGGCACGTCCAAATACAGGCACAATTTCACAAACATGGATGTGCTCAAGATGGACGTCTGCGGTGGTATCTACAAAGATGTCCCCAGAATTGTATTCAACATCAGACACATTTAATAGCCTAATGGGTTAGGACCAGGGCTGCCAGGATTCAAATCTCAATTTTGCTTGTTGTGATCTTGGGCATACTATTTAACCTTCCATCTTCTCTACACTCTCTAGATGTTTTACAGCCAAAACAGCAACTATTAGTGATTGGAGCAGGTCTAAATTTGCAAGGGGTCACAGACATCCCAGACGTTTCTGAAATCAACAGGGATGTTTAAATCCATTGCACCGACCCAGACATACCTCCACCACACCCCTTGCTTACTTGAATGTCCCTTGCATGTCTTTAAAAGCTATTTGTAAAATGGCTCTAGGGACATTTCCATGGTTTGGGCATCTACATGCAAGATTTGTATGTTCAAATCATGACTAAGGTTTTTAAACCGATCACATTTGTATTTTAATATACTATTCATCATAAAAAGCAGCTTGCCTAATTCTGTGATTTTTAAATGTAAGGAATACATAAATACAAATAAATATTTTGCCACTATATTGTTTCAGGACAATGACTCATCAATTATTCTAACAACCACAATCAAAAGATAGAAATCAGTAAGGTTTTATTATGGGATTGATTTGTAATGATAATGGAACAAATATGTAGCTGCATTAAAGTATGGAATTAGACAGTTAAATTATTATATTTAGGATGTCTTATAATATAAAGAGGCATCCTAAATATAATAATTTAACTGTCTATTTCCATCAACAATCTTCACTATGCTGACAATACCACATTACTGGTTGAAAGTGAAGACGATCCAAAACATTTGTTTCTTAAGATCAAGGGGCCTGATACTCAGTTGGGCAGGCTATGCACAACTATGGCGCATAGCCCTGCACACCAACCCTTAACCCCGGATATTCAATGCCAAGGTCATATGCGACCCCGGCATTTAATATCTGGGGATCGCTGCACATGCTGGAAGCCACAGTAGCTAACCGGGCAGCGGCAATATCGTATGCTGCCCGGTTAGCTCCTGCACCTTAAAGATAGGGGCATGTAGTGGGACTAAGAAAGAGATATTCAATAGCACTAACTGTGTAAGTACCTCTGAATATCCAGATTTAAGGCATTTACATGGTTTACTGGACTGTAAACCTTGTAAATGGCTTTTGAATACCGGGCCTAAGGAATATAGTCTTAAAATGGGCCTCCACCTTAAAATGAGGAAGACAAAGATCCTGACAACTTATAAAATCAATGTTCATCATTGCTGGAGAATAAATAGAAATAGTGGGCAACTTTAACCTGTTTGGATCAATAATCAATAAAAAATGACAAGAGGTCAAGGAATCCAATGACACATTGCTCTTGGCAAAATGGCTGTGAAGGACCTAAACAAGAATCTCAAAAGCAGAGATCTCTCTCTCCAAACAAATATTCAACTTCTCGAAACCATGATATTTTCAATACCATCATATGGGTGCAAAAGTTGGATAGTAAAAAAGATAGATGAGAAGAAAATAAATTACTTTGAATTATGGTGCTGGTGAAGAATACTGTGTATACCAAGGACTGCTCAAAGAACAAATCAGTCAGTACTAAAGGAGATCAAACCTAAGCTTTCTTTAGAAGCTCAGATGACAAGACTTAGGGGTATGTTTACTAAACGGCGCTAACAGCGCAGCTGTGATGTTATCGCACGATACGTGATGTTATCACATGATAATGGCGTATTACCATGCAAGAACGTCACGTATCGCACGATAATGTCTCCGGTGGGGTTAAGGTGCGCAGAGGGAGGAGTAAGGCTCCCCAGGGGCAGAGATAAGGGGTCAATGGGCGGAGAGTGAGCGGGGAGAGGCTCCATGCACATTAACACCGTGAAATGAAGGTATGAAAAGTAGCGCCAGTGAAAACCTCACGCTAGAGGCACATTTGCAGGGGAGAGAGGCCATTTCAGTCAGCAATGTGCAGCAAAGGCAGGGAAACCAAGAAAAGTGATAGTAGTGATACATGTGCAGCAACATCATAGTGCCCAAGTATGAGAGGGCACTACTGTGAGGCTGCAAATGGGGTACAGGGGGTAGCAGGTGGGACATGCAGTGGGGCAGCTGGGACACAGGGTGGGCTAGGCAGATTCCTAGGTGACACATAGAAATGTGGAAGCGGAAAACCAGCAAAAACACCAACTGAGCAAGGGCAAACATGGCCACGAGTGTGTGTTCCAGTGTCCCAGGGGACAGTACCCAGCAAGTACCCCAAAGGGCACATAACATTGGCAGGTGGTGCCGGGGGGAAGTGTGGATGTCTATGCAAGCACCCCTATCCCATATCACACACCATAGGCAGCCGCCTACCGGCACGCTGGGTGGCCTGGGACAGTGCACCACCAGCACCACCGGCAGAAGGGCATGTCAGCATGGTGGGGGGAGGGGTGCTGGTGGTGGAGGGGGCAGTGGCATATGCCCACAGCAGACTACAGCCAAACTCAGTTTAGGTGGGTGCCGTGCACTGCAACAGACAAGGTCTGTCTGATGATCAGTCATGGTATCCCCAGGAAACAATCTGCCTCTGTGGCAACAGTTTGGTGCAGTACACACAGCCAGTGTGTTCAAGGGCAGAAGGTTACAGGTTCAAGTCCCAGCTGTGGCTTCTGTAAACCATGTCCCTATGTTTTACCCAGTACTAAACCGTGGTAATAAAGACGGAACCTTTATTGCAGATAAAATAAACATTCCATAAACACCTATACCCTACAGAGCACAGACACTATAAACATGTGTAATCCCTAGAGTAGAGCTTCCCAACTGCAGTCCTGGAGGGCCAAACACCATTCAGGTTTCATGCTGTCCCTAATAAATATGCCTGTGCTGCATTTGTATGCACCGCCTCCATTGTATGCAAATGTATCTCATGCATATTCATTAGGGACAGCATGAAAACCTGAACCGTGTTTGGCCCACCAGGACCGGAGTTGGGAACCTGTGCCCTAGAGCAGCGGCCAACAGGGGCACAAACACCCACACCCACAGGCTCCACTATCCAAAGCCTCATGGAGAGTCAGGCTGTTGGGCCCTGCGTGGAGCAGCATCTCCCAATATGAGCACCTGCATACCTTAGCAGTGCCGTCCTAAACTTGGGAACACGTTCCACATATATCAAAAGGTTGCTATGATTAATGTCAGATAACAAATCCTAAGTTAACCTTTTAGGCGCCAACGTTCCACAGGTGGAACATATTTTTGCAATGATATAGCTTTATCAATTTTCAAGCAAATTAGATGAAACTTTGTCAATGAGTTTATAGACATTGACCCTCTTGAGCAATTAAAAAATTGTTTTTCAATTGGCGATATACCCCCTTCTACAGTATGCCAAAGTAGACCAAAGTTGGCACTTTATGGTTTATGTAATATATCCCTCTACAATTTTGTTCTCACATGTCCGTCTGTCTTATTAGGGTGAGATTCATACTCTGGAATGTTTTATGAGTGTGTTGGTCAGGTTTTATGCATGTCGGTAACCTATTTGTGTTTTTGTGATTACTTCTTTCCGTGTGTTCCACTTGTGGAACATTGGGACTTCCGGGTGTCATTTTTTTCATTTTACAATTTCTGCCATATTTTTTGCAGGATTGTTATTCAACTAATTCTATATTGTTATAATGCCTGAATACTGTTGCCTGACGCTTCAAGAAGCAGTAACACGCATTGCAGAAGATTCAGATGTAGAAGAAGCCGACATTTTGATTTTGCCACCCAATGATGAAATGGCTGCTTCAGACATTGAAGAAATTGATGAAGAAAATTTGGAGTCTATTGAGCCTGGCGAAGTGTGTGGTGAATTAGATCTGGATATTCAAAAAGTTGCTAATGTGGAATCCAAGGGAAGTGATCAGCTGGTAGAAAGTGACAGTGACAGTGAGCTCTTATCTAATTATCAGTCAGCTCAACCAGCAAAAAAGCGTAAGTGGATATAAAATCAACCCCAAAATGGATGAAGAGGGACGACTTTTTGACTCCAATGCCAGAAGCATCTCCCGAAAAATTAGCCGATCTTCGAACTGATTTGATTGATAAATCTCCCTTTGACCTCTTTATGCAAATTTTTGGTGATGATTACGTTGATCATCTTGCCAGTATGACCAATATTTATGCTCAGCAGAAATTGGCAAATATTGATACAAATGGGGACGAGTTGATTCATTTTTTTGGCATTTTGCTCCTCAGTGGATACCACCAGTTGCCCAAAGAAAGTCACTATTGGTTGACCACCGAGGATTTGAGCAATAATATTGTCCCAAAGATAATGAGTCGCAAACGTTTCCTGGATTTGAAAATGTACTTCCACATTGTTGATAATCTCAATTTGCAACCTGGAAAAGTAGCAAAAATTGAGCCATTTTATGATCACCTCACAGCACAGTTTGTGAAAGTCGGTGGAGTGTTCAGTGAAAACTTGAGTATTGATGAATCAATGGTGCCATATTACGGGCACCACAGTTGCAAAATGTTTATTTGAGGTAAGCCAATTCGATTCGGTTACAAAGTGTGGATGTTGTGCTGCCCTGCTGGGTATCCATTTTCGATGCAAATTTACACTGGTGCCAAGGAAAAAGATGGTCCTCAGTACAATGTTCCACTTGGCACTAGAGTTGTTCTTGATTTGATATCAGTTGTTGAAAATCCAAATCATCACAGCTTGTTTTTTGACAACTATTTCACTTCATATGATCTCATGATTGATCTGAAAGCAAAAGGCTTTCGTGCTGTTGGAACTGTTCATGAAAACCGTACCAGCAAGTGCCCCTTGGTTTCTTCAAAGGAGCTTGCCAAAAAGCCTCGTGGCGAATATGATTACCGTGGTGATGGTAATGTGGTGTGTGTCCGTTGGAATGACAACAGTGTGTTTACAGTCATGTCAAATTGGATGCAGCCAAAACCTCTTCAAAATGCCAATCGATATTCTGTCAAACAAAAGCAAAAAATCATTATCAAGCAGCCAAAATTGATTGGAGCTTATAACCAAAGTATGGGTGGTGTTGACTTGTTAGATCGTTTGCTAGGTAGCTACTGTCCTAAATTACGAAGCAAAAAATGGTGGTGGAATTTGTTTGCCAATGGTCTAAATATGGTATAACAAAATCACAAAACAACAATCACTCAGCACATACAATCCCTAAACTAATGAAGAGTGAAAAACATCCTAACAATATATGAGCGAGCGCAGAAAAATGTTTGTGTTGAAAGTGTTTTTGTCGGAAGATCAGCCATGAGGTTAAAAGCCTCTCGAAGCCGTTACTTCCATTTTACTCAGTTTTATTAAAGTCCAATTAAATAAGCTCACATCGGAGCCAAAAAAGTAAAGGTGAAAAATCACCACAACTTGGTGCCACCTACAAAGCATAAATATGCTTGTATAAATATGGATTTCAATTTAAAAGTCCACTTATCTGAACCGCTGTTAGCCCTCAGTTGAATTTCACATGGAACGGAGCACAGCAGCAGATAACGTTCTTTCCAAATCTCAAAAAGACGAACAAAAGTGGCAACTTCCAAATAAGAACTATTTCCAAAAAAACAGTTGTCCAAAAGACAGTTATCCAAAAGTGCACAGCACTGCATTTTGGGCAAATATACACTCCATGCCCTGCTTCAACAATTGATTGAACTGCCAAAAAGAAAAGCACCCATGCGGCCTCTCCACCACTCCGAGACGCCAGCGCATGCTCATTAGTGATCCGAAAATTGCAGTAAGGTTCAGCCACTTAATGGCTGAACCTTAAGTGGCTGAACCTTACTGCAATTTTCGGATCACTAATGAGCCAGCAAAAACACCCTCACAGTGCTGTAGCCTAAGGTGCCTCATAAGGTGCCCTATAAAGTGCCCTATAGGGCACATTATAAGGTGCCTTGGCGGACAGTGCACTTTATAATGTGCCCTATGGAGTGCCTTATAGGGCGCCTTATGTTGCACCTTAGGTTACAGCACTGTGAGGGTGTTTTTGCTGGCAGCACTGATTTAAATTAAAAAAGGAAATGCCTCAGACAGCCTTCTTACATAACACCACTGTGGGATTGAACCCATGACCTCTGCCTCCACAGTCATTTCAATAGCCAGTGGGCTATATCTTTATAGCGTCTAGCATTGCGCTGGAATGAACTTAGGGTTAATGCATGTTAACGTGCCACGGCACCCACTATCGCGCGATACAGATTCTTGCTACCTTGCCGCCGGAACGCCCACTCCTTATATGGCATTCTTCACATTATTGCTGCAACTAGCACCGGTAACATTAAGATGGTTTAGTATACATACCCCTTAGTCTTTCATATTTTGGACACATCATGAAAATGTTGAAGGTCAACACAAAAGAGGAAGGCTAGCAATGAGATGGATTGATGCAATAATATCGTAGCAGCGATGGATGCCATGCTATCAGCAATGAGCCACCTGCCCAAAGGCCAAACGTGGTTTGGGACAGCTATGCAGGGGTTTGCCATGGGTCGACACCAACACCAACTCAATGGCATAGCCCTCCCCACCAATCTCTAACCCCGGATATTCAATTTTGGATTCATATGTGGCCCCAGCTTTGAATATCCAGGATCACAGGTTCCTTTCCCCTCATATACAGGGTGTCCCAAAAAAAGTGAGAACATCTTATAAATTAAAAGCTTAAATAGTTTACCTATTTACCTTTTTTAGTCATATAACATCTTTATTTCGACAATTTCCGTTTGCCATCTTTTTTTTAAAATTTGTCAATAGTTTACATCTGTCTTTTTGAATTTTTAAATAACGTATATGCTACGAGATGTTCTCACTTTTTTTGGACCACCCTGTATATTAGTGATATGATGTGATGGTAATATTGGTCAGTGATTTTGATACGTGTGTCATCAATTATTCTGCCATTAGATGTTCATCTTTGTTTATAAATAACATTTTCTTACAGACTAAGTGGTACGTTTACTGAGCCCTATGCTAGGAACATGGGTTTGGGCTGCAGTACTAGCACAGGGCACTGCACTAGAGGCAGAGGTGCGGAGATAGCTGTCCTCCTGTATTTAGCTCAGCTCACAGTATTAATGCTGCCATGGGGAGTAACTACTGCCACCTATTGTGCTGGGGGTAGTGCTCCCCACCAAGCACCAGCAGTGTGGGCTTTCGACTGGGCATGCTGATTTTTTAGCACAGGTTCCCATGCTACTTTTTAGTGTGGCATCAAAAAACACGTGCTACCCCTGGGCTACTTGAGTAGCATACTTTATTAAGCATGTCCTAAATGTTATCAGAAACATCACATTGATTTTTTAACAGCCTGACCCCTTGATTCCCCTTACTAATCTTGTAAAGTTGATCTTCAGAAAACTACCAAATAGCTAAGTTATCTAGATTTTATTTGGATTTTCAGTGGGACTTATCCAGCTAACTAATACATGCAGATCAGGTTATTCAGATAATAAAATAGGCTTTAAGCCAACAATGCTTATCTATCTACAGTAACTTTATCTGGCCAGCACTGAATCTAAGTATTGATCAGAGAAAGTTTAACCATGCTCTGGGAACAACACATCAAACACTGACTCTTTTCCTGCAGGTCAATTTTGCACAGGCAACCATTTGTCTGCACATAATTTTCCTGCTCGCTTCCAGACTTAGCCAAACAAATCTTTTGAATAGTGGCTTCTGTGAATATAAATATTAGAATGCAAGCTTTTCATTACTATAATAATTAGAAAATGCATTATCACCAGCCAACTGCTGTTTACAAACTCCAAATGTATGCCAAATGCCAAAATTAAATATATGATTTACTCTATTAAAGGAACATACTGAATTGTATAACTTTACCATACTGGTTTAAGGTTTTGCCTTTTGTTGTATGGAAGCTGTTGATATTAATGTTTCCCTTTTTTGACGATCACTTTCAATGACTGTAAGTTACATGCAATTTAATTATTCTTATATTTCATAAGCCCAATTCAAGCATGGAACATTTTAATCCTGCAGTTGAAAATCAAAGGGTACAAAATGCCTGATCTTCAGTGCTAAAAGGTTCAGTCACCCAGGGCCAGTGATCAGATCAAAGCTTTTTAGATTTAGTTATTTTTCTTTCCAGACCCAAGGCAAGTTACCTTCAGTTACTGTAGATATTTCTCTGTTCCAGGGTGCTAACAATTTCAGATTCCTATTTGCTAACTCAAAGGGGTATGTTTACTAAACAGTCCTAATGTTACCGGCGCTAGTTGCAGCGATAACATGAGGAATGCCCATATCTACTGTGTGCCTTGTTCCATCCCCCCTCCCCCCCAGGTAACGTCCAGGCCATCGAGTTGGCCGAGGAGGACAATAGCAGAGAGCCCGAGCCAGCGGAGGTCGAAGAGGTGACACATGCAGAGGCTGCCATCAGCGACACTCCAGACACCCCATGGGCCAATGTGATGCCTGAGGAGGTGGTCACCCAAGAGGATGAACAGTCACCACAGTGGAGCGGGTACACAGGCACCACAGTGGCTCGGGAGGGGCCCGAGGATGTGTGGGTCAGCCCCACATTGCCACCGCCAGGGCCATTGACTGCAACAATGGGTGCAATGCATGTCGTCCTCCAGGAGCTGTGGGTACATACTGCGTCGGCACGCAGGGATGCTGCAGGTAGGCAACTGGCAGGATGGTTGCATGTGCTGGTGAGGCACACCAACCTCCAGACACAGCAGTGGGCCACACACATGCATGATGGCAGTGGGCCTCATGCATACATATGCCCCCCTGGCCATGTCTGGAGTGGTTGGTGTGGCACAGTGGGGAATGGGCAGGTCATACACATTGGAGTCGAGGCAACAGATGTCTCACAGGTCACTCTGTTCCCCACCGACAGGAACTCGCCAGGCACAGATAGCTATATGGGTGGAGATGCGTAGCCAGCAGCAGGTACAGCGTGCCCAATGCCAGGCAGTGTGGGCCCTCACGCGGGCGGTGTGTGGACTCTGCAGGGACATCAGGAAGCACAGCCTGGAGACACGGCAGCTGCAAGGGACTGCCGGGAAGATTGCAACTGGAATAGGCCGGGTGGCAGATGCCCTCGAGGCCGTGGCGGGACGTATCCTGCAGCCAGCAGCGGCACCAGGGGCAGCAGCAGCGGCAAGGGGTGTGGGGGTCGTGGAAGGGGGCAGGAGCATGGGCAGTCATGCAGGCCATAGATCTGTGATTGTACGTTGGACTGCCCACCACATTAGATAATGCATCTTTATCTTTATCTTTATCTTTATTTAAAACTTATTATACCGCCTAAACCAAGAGGCATGCAGCAGTGTACAATAAAATAAAGGAGACTACTGACGGAAACAGAAAAGAACGCCAATTCATTTACAAAAAGGGATAGCAAAGGAGAAAGAGACAGAGAGAAAATTAAAAAAAAAGAAAAGTACAAAACAGGTTGGGAAAGACCAGTCAGCTGTTAACAGTAGGAGAAAGGGGAGGAGGGATGTCAAAAGCTGTGCAAAAGAGGTGGGTCTTGAGTGAGGCTTTAAAGGAGCGGAAGGAAGATTCCAAACGTAAGGCTAAAGGGAGTGAATTCCAAAGACGGGGACCGAGAAAAAAGAAAGCAGAGGAACGTGTAGATTCAAGACGGGCCCTAGAAGGAGGAGGAAGAAAAAGGCGATTAGCATGAATCGACCGGAGAACTCTAGAGGGGCAGTGAAAATGAACCAGATCCGAAAGATAAAGAGGGACACCAGTGTGCAAAGCCTTGTGAACAAAAATCAGAATCTTGTATTGGATACGGAAAGGGATAGGCAACCAGTGCAAACGGATGAAAAGGGGAGTGATATGAGCCGATCGGGAAGAAGAATTGGTCAAGAGACGAGCAGCGGTGTGGTGAACCAATTGAAGACGGTGAAGCTGAGAAAGAGGGAGGCCGGCCAAGGAGGCATTACAGTAGTCTAGGCGAGAGACAACGAGGGAGAGAAGGAGTGTGGTCATAGAGGAGGGGGAGAGAAAAGGCCGGACAGCGCGAAGTTGCCGTAGTGTATAGAAGGAACGCTGAACAATAGAGAAGATGTGATCTTTGAAAGTTAAAGCCGAGTCTAAGGTGACACCAAGATAGCGCATTACCTTTGGTCACCGATGTGCACGTGTCCATTGTTTGTGTCGGGGGTTCCATGAGTGGGCTGTCCCAATTGGGGCTACCAGGCCACATGTGCCCTACCATGTCACAAGCTGGTGGGGTGTCTGCACCAGCAGCAGTCATGACAGAGAGGTCCACACATGCCCTGTGTGCCATGCACCATGCCATGTGTTCACGGCCATACATATGCCTGGGGTTACACCCTCCCTTCCCCTGCCACCTGCTATATACGTCTGCTTGTTCACCAACATTGTGGGGTACATCTTTCCTCTGTCCCCGCATATCGTCCACATCAGGCTATTTACATGGGTGACCTGTCTATCAGACACACACTAGGGTCACCGTGGCATACGAACTGCACATGCTTGGCGGACAGACATGATGTACAGATATACCTAGCTGCTGTCAGTTGTTTACCCCCCTCTAGCACTTGTAGTGAGCTGCTGCTACTGCACCCCACCAGACCCCATCTTGGTGAGCCACCCCGACTAACACCCTGTCAGAAACCTGGATCCCCGCATACATCACATCTAAGCTGCATCATGGGCGCCACATCCGCACCTCCTCACCATCCTATCATGTGGTACATCCCTGCTACAGACAGACTATTCATGACAACGTGAATGTGTCCATGTCTGCTGTGCAGTGCAGCACATGGTTACATCACGGTGTGATCAGGGGATAAATACGGCAGCACACAAGGCGCTCCACACAGCTGGTTGTGGGGCAGGGACAATGTATGTGGCACACATACACACTGGGACATGCACACAGGTGTCACACTCACCGCTACAGCATGTATGTACAAAGGACACATGACCATCGCAAGCTTTGGCTGCCTATACAATGTTTTAATACAAATATCTGTTGGTAGGTGCCATACAAATGTTAAAAGGTACAACAGAATAACACCCTCCCACAGGCGGGTTAATATTAAAACTGGTTCACATTTGGCATTAGCCCAGCATGTACATCCATCTCACACGTTAGTGGGGATACATTTGGCTATTAGGGTTGCCACCTTTGCCATCTGTGCGTCCACTTAACTACCTTGCAGACACTGGGAGATGGCCACAGCTATATATGTTGATCACACACCCAGGGGCCCGCCGTGGGGGTATGGCTGGGGATGCGCCATGAACATGTCATGATAATGCTGGAGGCGCATCACCTCAGCCATACCCTCAACATCAGCTGTCAGCTGCCTGATAGCATGGCCATGTTCACTCAGAGTCTGCATAACGGTGCCCATCGCCACACACAGGAGGCCCACACATTTTCCACCACAGCCATACCACATGGCTATGGTCTGGGTGGTGGCATCTGCATGGGCCCTGTGTGTGGCAATGTGTGGGGGTCCCACACCTGGCCGGACACCTTGGCCATGCACATGGAGCAGGTGGCAGGGGTCCCCAGTGCCCTGTGGTGACCTGCGGCTTCCCGCAGGCAAAGGCTCCACCTCCCCACCCTCCATGGCCCCCCACCCTCCCCACCCTGGCCAGTCCCCTCACTCTCCCTGCCACTCTCCCCCTCCCCATCCTCATCCTCCCACTCCATCTCCCCAGCACCCTCCACCACCCCCTCCACCCACCCCTCCCCACCCTCCATGTATTCCTCCTCCACATCCATGGCATCCTACGCCACTGCAAGTACATCCTCCACATTGGTACTTCCAGTTGTCATGGGGGGGCTGCCACCTGGTGGTGTGGGCATGGAGGTCCCCTCCCCAGCATCTGCAGCCTCTGTGGAGAAGGCATAAATGAACAAGGAATCATGTGTTTGTTACGGCACAGACACATTGTATGTGGCATCACAGGCTGTCGTGCCACTGGGACACGGTGTGGCGCAATGCAGAGGCTGGGACTCTCACCGTCACCCCCGGCCATTGCCTCCCACTGCATGCGGCGGAGGTATCCAGGACAGTGTAGCCGCATCTCTCTGCCCTTTTTCCGTAGGTCCTCTACTTGGGAGGGGATAAGCAATGTTTGCAACCATTAGGGCCCTGTATCCATGCCCATGGCGAACCACATGGCACACATGTCTGCGTGCAATGGGGGCCACTCCTGCTATGGGCAGTGGGTCCCATACTAGCTGTTGGCAACACCGCCTGCATGTGTGGGTGTGAGGCTGGGCATGTGTGGTGTGACACCTACGTGCCCTGTGTGCCACCTCACAGCCACCCCATGCCATGTCCCTGCCATCTCCTGGCATGACATGACAGCATCATGGCATGTGGGGCGTTCCAATCCTGATCTCCAGGGGTTGTGACTCCATACCCTCAGTGCAGTCCAGCACACACCTCGGTGTTAGGCAGCACCTCCCACATCAACAGGAGCCATCACCGTGATGCATGGATGCTGATCCAGACTCTGTGGTGCAGGCTCAGACACCTGGGGGTGTGGAGGAGCTAGGTACCTGCACCAACATCAGCTACCATTACACCAGGATGCTTGATGGACCACTGGAATCTGGTGTGCTGCCTCCTGGGGATGTGGCAGAGCTGGGAGACTGCAACAGCAGCAGCAGCCATAACACCAGGGTGACTGATAGACCTCTGTGTTGTGGGCTGGGGCCCCCTGGGGGTGAGCCACAGCTGGGAGACGGCAACTGCAGAAACCACCATGACCCCAGGATGTGTACTGTGCCTCTGTCATCAGGTCTGGAGATAGGGTGATGTTCCACACATACACAGCAGCACCTGCCATAACACCAGGATGTAGAGTAGACCTGTGCCAGCTGGTTTGATGCCTCCTGGGGTTAGGGCAGAGCTGGGAACCTGCAACAACAACCACCACCATAACACCAGGATGTAGAGCAGACCTGTGTCAGCTGGTCTGATGCCTCCTGGGGTTAGGGTAGAGCTGGTAACCTGCAACAACAGCATCCACCATAACATCAGAATGTAGAGTAGACCTGTGTCAGCTGGTCTGATGCCTCATGAGGTTAGGGCAGAGCTGGGAACCTGCAGCAACAGCATCCACCATAACACCAGAATGTAGAGTAGACCTGTGTCAGCTGGTGTGATGCCTCCTGGGGTTAGGGCAGAGCTGGGAACCTGCAACAACAACCACCACCATAACACCATGATGTAGAATAGACCTGTGTCAGCTGGTCTGATGCCTTCTGGGGTTAGAGCAGAGCTGGGAACCTGCAACAACAACAACCACCATAATACCAGGGTGTAGAGTAGAACTGCGTCAGCTGATCTGATGCCTCCTGGAGTTAGGACAGAGCTGGTAACCTGCAACAACAGCATCCACCATAACACCAGGATGTAGATTAGACCTGTGTCAGCTGGTCTGATGCCTCCTGGGGATAAGGCAGAGCTGTGAACCTGCAACAACAGCAAACACCATAACACCGGGGTATAGAGTATACCTCTGTCAGCTGGTCTGATGCCTCCTGGGGTTAGGGCAGAGCTGGGAACCTGCAACAACAGCATCCACCATAACACCAGGTTGTAGAGTAGACCTGTGTCAGCTGATGTGATGCCTCCTGGGGTTAGGGCAGAGCTGGGAATCTGCAACAACAGCATCCACCATAACACCAGGATGTAGAGTAGACCTGTGTCAGCTGGTCTGATGCCTCATGGGGTTAGGGCAGAGCTGGGAACCTGCAACAACAGCAAACACCATAATACCAGGATGTAGAGTAGACCTGTGTCAGCTGGTCTGATGCCTTCTGGGGTTAGGGCAGAGCTGGGTACCTGCAACAACAGCATCCATCATAACTCCAGGATGTAGAGTAGACTTGTGTCAGCTGGTCTGATGCCTCCTGGGCATAAGGCAGAGCTGGGAACCTGAAACAACAGCAAACACCATAACACCAGGATGTAGAGTAGACCTGTGTCAGCTGGCCTGATGCCTCCTGGGGTTAGGGCAGACCTGTGACACTGCAACTGAAGCAACCACCCTGACACCAGGATGTTTTATATACCTCTATGCGCAGTTCTGGGAGCCTTCGGGGCCAAGGGTGATGTTCCAACATAAACAGCAGCAACTAACACACCACCAGGATGACTGCTGGACCTCTGTCATCAGATCTGATGTCTCCTGGGGATAGGGCAGGGCTGTGATACTCCAACTGCAGCAGCTACCAGTGCACCATGATGACTACTTGACCTCTGTCATTAGGTCTGATGTCTCCTGGGGTTTGGCCAGAGTTGGCAATGTGTCATAGCAGCAGCCGGCATGGCACAGGGATGCCTAATAGAGCTCTGTCATGGGGGCTGCAACTCCTGGGGGTTGGGCAGAGGTGTGCACTGCAACAGGAGCAGCTTATATCACATCGCGCTAACCTCTGCACCTCTGCTTTCATGTCTGTGGCTCCTGGTGATTGGGCATACGTGCACACAGCAACATACGCATATAGCTTGATCACAGGGTTGTCCACATACAGGTGTCTCACACATGTGGTGCATGTCTTATGTGTTTTGATTGCTGGATATTGTGTTGCACACATTCCATTTAGTGACCTGTCCCCATACACTTACCTCACGTGGGTAGTCTGCTACACAGTTGAAGCGCCTTGTGATGCGCACCCACTCCCTCCTGACGCATTTCAGATCCTGGCGTTTTGAGGCGCCTGGGAAGAGGCGCAGCTGCCTGGTGCAGATTAAGGCTGCCAGCTGTCGTAGGTCGGGGCGGCTAAATCATGGCTTGCGGGATCGCGTTGCCATTTTGGGGGATGCCCATGTGTGGATGACACACACACATACGGATGCCACACGGCAAGCTCTCTCTGGAGGCCGCATGAATACACGTCAGATAAGGCAATTGGCGGCCACAGTGGCTGGCTTTAGTTTACAGCATCGCATGCCTTACTCTTTTGGGCTGAACCGCATCTGGTGCGCCTTAGCTTTAGGCACCTTATGAAGCGCTTTCTGTGACACAACACCACGCCTCTCCTTAGAGGCACGGGATAAAGGTTACAGTGTATTAGGCTTGTGTCACTGATTGTAGAGATGTGTTTGACTGTTACTAACACTCATCTTGCTGATGGTGCAGTGGGGTTTCAAACCCATAAGCAGTGACTCTGAGGGCATTGTATTAACCAGTATGCTATGCCTTTTCTCATAGCATGGGCTGACTACACAACAACTTCAGGTCAACCCAGTAAATGTCAGCTGTGCTTACCGGGATCGGGTGGACCCCCAGCTAAGGCACTTTACAGGGTACCTTAGGTTTTCCAGCTGAGGTGATGGTTTATTTTTGGTGGACACATTGATATTTGCTATGGGGTCTGTGTACTACACCGTCCTAATGTTACCGGCAAAACTCCAAGCGATAATGTAAGCAATGCCATAAAGGGAGGCGGGCATGCCAGCCTCCACGTAGCATGCACTGTGTATCACCCAGTAGGAGGTGCGTTGACTGTTTACATGCGGTAACCTTAACTTTGTGGCAGCACTGTGAGAAGATGTATAGAGCAGTAGCCCACTGGTTAATATAATGACCACCAAGCCAGAGGTCATGGGTTTGATCCTTCATGGGTCTCATCTGATATGGCTGTCTGAGGCACTCTCTTTTGCTGCATGTAACAGTCGGACACATCTCTACAATCTGTGCTGCCAGCAGGAACACCCTCACCTCATTGCCATCACCTACTGTGCCCTATAGGGCCAGGAGGGGTGTCTGGACCCACATGCAGATTTTGGGGAAACGCCTACCAACCCACCCTCTCAGGGCTAGAGTGGGGGGACAGGATTTGCTACCAACAGACCCATACTCTTTGCAATGGAAGCAGTGGAGAGACATGATGAAGGGCTGTGGGACCAGTTATCACGGTCCTGCAGGGGAAGAGGTGCCCTCCAAGGCAGTCAATTCAGATCTGTTTGCATCACACAGGGCACTAGCAGTAGGCCTGTAAATGCTTAGATGCCCCCCACCACCATCTGACATTCACCAGAAGAGGGTATTGTCAGTCTTCACCCTGCAAGGTGCTCCAGCTATACACACACTAACTGCAGATGGTCTGCTAGCTAGTACATAGTGCATGTTCCTTGGGAAACTGCGTGTACCCAGAAGTGGTATGTCAGTGATTGGGCCCCAACCAGAGAAACTCCAAGAGAAACTCTGTATAGCACTATGTGGGGACCTAGCCATGCCACGGTCACTGCTCAGTCAGGGTAAGAGTGACCCCCCACCCCAGCATGACATGCTGTGGTCACCCTGTCCGTGCAGGTGGTGGTCAGCCAACACAATGTCCCAGCCATTGCCCTATGCCCTGTGCAGATGCATCCTGCCCAGACTGCCCTGTCCGGCCCATACCCACAGTACCCTGCTCCTCATTATGCACATAGGCAGGCTAACACTGGACACAGTTCAAGCATTGTGGGCTCATTAAGGTGTGGCCAGCCACAAAACTCTGGATAGACATACACACACTCCCACACCTACTTCAGCATTGTGCAAATATAGAGGTGGATGGCAGCCCTGGCCACCACACCAGTCCTGGGCACAATGCAGGCATTGCTATGGTACTCAATACTGTTGGGGTCACCCTCTGGGGTGGTAAACATTGTCAGTCACATAAACCGAGACACACTCCACAGATATCAGACAGGTTGCTCTGATGGATCTGTTAACAAATTGTGTTTCATTTTGGACTTGTTATCTGCCATTAATCATAGCAACCGCTTGATATATGTGGAACGTGTTTCAAAGTTTATGACGGTATTGCTAAGGTATGTGGGTTCTAGTATTGGTAGATGCTGCTCCGTGCAGGGCCCAACAGCCTGACTCTCCATGAGGTTTTGGATAGTGGAGCTGGCTGATGCTCTGGGGCAGGGGTTCCAACTCTGATCCCGGTGGGCCCAACACGATTCAGGTTTTCATGATGTCCCTAGTGAATATGCAAGGGATACATTTGCATACAATGGGGGCGGTACATACAAATGCATCTCAAGCATATTCCTAGGGACAGTATGAGACCTGAATGGTGTTTGGCTCTCCGGGACTGCAGTTGGGATACTCTGCTCTAGGGACTGCACATATCTATGGTGAATGTGCTCTGTAGGGTGGAATATAGGCGTTAATGGCGTGTTTATTTTATCTGCAAAAAGGTTCCTTCTTTATTACTGGGTTATAGGGACATGGTCTGCAGGAGCCACAGCTGGGACTTGAACCTGTGACCTTATGCCCCTGAATGCACTGGCTGGGTGTACTGCACCAAACTGTTGCCACAGAGGCATGTCGTTCCCTGGTATACTATTACTGTTCGGCCGACAGTCAAATGTCTTTTGCAGTGCATGGCACCTACCTAGCAAGGCTTGGTCTTGATCTGCTGTGGGCAGATGCCACTGACCCCTCCACCACCGGCACCCCTCCGCCACCATGCTGGCATGCCCTTATGCTGGTGGTGCTGGTGGTGCACTGTCCCAGGCCGTCCAGTGTGTCATTAGGCGGCTGCCTATGGTGTGTAATCTGGGGTAGGGGTGCCTGCATGGACATCCATGCTCCCCCCCGGCACCGCCTGCCAATGTTCTGTGCCCTTTGGGGTATTTGCTGGGTACTGGCTTCTTGCTCTTTATGTACTTGGTTTATTTTACTTTATTTTAGCTATTTTGCTTGTTGTGTCTCCCCAGAGCCTGCCCTCCCCACCTAGGCCATCCAATTACTGCTGCTCTTCCTGAGCCCTCCCCTTCCGGAACCGCCGCGGCCGCGCTCACGCAGCCGCATCCTGCAAGGTATCCTGCCTCACTACTATAAAATCGCAGCGCCTGCAGCGCTCGTCACCGCAGCGCGCGACGTGGGCGCACACCGAAAGAGCACGCGACGTGGGCGTGCACCGAAGGAGCGCACCTAAGGAGCACGACATGCTCCTTAGGTGCGCTCCTTGGGTCCACTCCGGCAGCGCAGGTCTAGCTCTTTACACGATGTTCCCAATTCTGTTTTTCATTCTTTGCACCTCTACGCCGTCCGGGACAGATCCCTCCTTTACCTTGGCCTGACCTTCTTCTTCTAGTCCTTTCCCTCCTTCTTTTCTGACAAGCGTTTCATCCCTTATCTCTGTTGCTTCTCTCTTTTCTTACATCTGTCCTATGTCTCTTATTCCTGTGTTTTGGGGCAGACATCCAGGCAAGCTGCCTGGTACATGCTTTCGATGTCCCTCCAATCTCCTCCCCTGTCCGATCTCTTCCTCCCCTTCGTTTCCCGTAACGTCTGCTATTCCTCAATCCTTCCCTCTCCATTGGCCTGGTTAATTGTCGGTCTCTACGGAATAAGACTCTCCTCATCCAAGATCTTGTTCTTCAATCTTCTTTCGATCTTGCTCTCTTGACTGAAACCTGGCTAAGGGACGGTGAGGACGCTCTTTTGGCCCGCTGCCTTCCCCCTGATTTCTCCGCTATCTCCACTCCTCGCCTTGGCCGTTCGGGGTGTGGTGTGGCGGCCCTGATTCGTTCGTCTCTTCCCTACACTCAGCTCACTCCTTCGTCCTTACGTTACCCCGAATCCCTTCTACTTCAGCTTCATACCTCCCCTCCTACACAGGTGCTTCTTATCTACTCTCCCCCTGCTCTGCGACCCGATCTCTGGGATTCTCTTCTTCTGACCATCACTGATTTGTCCTTAGCTTTCCCTCACTTGCTTATTGCTGGGGATTTTAACCTTCACATGGATTCTCCCTCTTCGTCTCAGGATCACTCCTTCGTCTCTCTCTTACACGATCTATCTCTTATACAGCACTTTACCTTTCCTACCCATCAGGCTGGCCACACTCTTGACTTGTTTCTGACATCTTCTTCTTCCTCTCTCTTAGTACATAATCTCTCCTCTATACCTCTCCCGTGGACGGACCTTGTCTGTCTTTCAGTTTCCTGTTCTCATCTTCTAGGGTCCTCCTCCCCCGCTTCTCCTTTTTTATCTTCCGAAGGGCCCCCTCCCCTGCGGCTTTCTCATGCTATCTCGTCCCTTACCCGCCAGAAATTTCCCCCCGCTACCGAGCTTCTTCCCTCAAACTTTTCCCTTCTCTCTCCTACCTCCCAAGCTGCTCTTTGGTCATCTTCCCTCTCAGCTGCCTTCGACCATATCGCTCCTCTACGGCCTCGGACACCCCGCCATTGGCCCAGGCATCCTTGGTACCATGCGGGCCTACGGCTCTTGTGTACCCAGCTTCGTAGGGCAGAGCAAAAATGGCGTAGGGACCCCACACCGTCCGCCTTAGCTCTCTTTAAGTCAAATTATTCCCACTATCATGCCGGTGTTCACCATGCCAAACGCACATATTTCTCCAATGCAATCTTGAATGCTCCAAACCAGACCCGGCACCTTTACTCTACCCTTCAATCCTTAACATCCCTTCAACCCTCCGTGTCAGCTGCTCGTATCCATCCCACTCTGCCTCCCTCTCTCTTAGCCTCTTTTTTAGTGACAAGATTTCCTCCTTAAGAACATCGTTACATTCCTATCCCGCCCCAATTCACTCTCCTCCTCCTATTGCCTCTCCCCCTCCCGCTTCTCAACTTTCCCATTCCTGGGCCTCTTTTTCCTTGATCACTCCCCCGGAACTTCACCACCTTATTTCTTCTTCCAAGAAGACATCTTGTCCTCTTGACCCTATTCTCTCTTCCTGGCTTCTAGATTCTTCTTTGGCACTTCTACCCTACATTCTTACTATGTTTAACTCCAGTCTATCCACAGGGATTTTTCCCTCCTCTTGGAAGCATGCCTTAACTCGCCCTATCCTAAAAAATTCCTCACTTGATCCCCTGGTTCCTGCCCACTACCATCCTGTCTCTAATCTTCCTTTCCTTTCTAAGCTAACAAAATTCTGGACCTGGAAGCCCTAATGGTGGAAACGGATTTGGACATTGTGGCCATTACAGAAACATAGTTTAATGAATTACATGATTGGGATATAGCCATAGCTGGCTATAATCTATTCAGAAGAGACAGAGAAAATGGAAAAGGAGGAGAACATAAGAACATAAGATATGCCATACTGGGTCAGACCAAGGTCCATCAAGCCCAGTATTCTGTTTCCAACAGTGGCCAATCTAGGTCATATGTACCTAGCAGTTTCCCCAAGAGACACAGGTTCCACAATGCTTGTATTGGTTCAAGCATTGAGTGGAGGAGTGGCCTAGTGGTTAGGGCAAGGTACCACAGGCCGGAAGGTCGGTGGTTCAAATCCCACTAGAGGACAGCAACCTTGGGCCGGAAGGACTGGGGTTTCCAGTCCCACAGGTGCTCCTTGTGGTCTTGGGCAAGCCACTTAACCCTCCATTACCCATGTTCCCTGTAAGTATTAGTGTATGTGTCTCAAATCCTCTCTTGTTAAATGTATCCCCCAACCACTTTGACCTGGTGAAAAGCAGGATATAAATGCAGCTAAATAAATTTGCACAACTCTCACATCACCTGGATTCTATCAACTTTCTTCACCCTCGCCAATCCGGGTTTCGTCAGGGTCACAGTGTCGACACTATTCTTCTTGCTTTTACTAATGCACTGCATGTGGCCCACGACCGTGGTGACATTTCGGTGGCAGTTGCTCTTGATCTCTCAGCGGCTTTTGATCTGGTTGACTACTCCCTCCTCCTTCACCGCTTGCGAGAGGCAGGCCTATGTAGTACTGTTCACCACTGGTTTCATTCTTTCCTCTCTTCTCGATCCTCTGTGGTTCTTTCCCCCTCCCCTTCCACCCCTTCTTCAGATTCTTTTCCTCTCCCCTGTGGGGTTCCCCAGGGTTCTGTTTTAGCTCCTCTTCTTTTCAACCTCTTTCTGGCTCCCCTTGCTCTTTTAATTCAACAGTCTGGAGTTTCCGCTTTTCTTTATGCTGACGATATTGTGTTACTTCATCATACTTCCCCCTCTTGTCCTGATCTTTCTGTACTCAATTCCTGTCTCGCTGAAGTGGCTAATTGGCTGACTCTTAATTGTCTTCACCTTAATCTCACCAAGACTGTTGCTATTTGGTTCTCTCCCCGCTGTTCTCCTCCCCCCCTTCTGGCCCCCTCATTTTCTGGCTCCCCTGTCCCTCTGGTCTCCACTTTTCGTTATCTTGGTGTTCACTTTGATTCTGATCTATCTTTTCAGGCCCACCTCTCCCACATCACTAAATCATCTTTCTTTTTCCTCCGTCAAATTCGTGCGGTGCGTCCTTTTTTATCCCCTTCGGCCCTTTCTACCCTGCTGTTGTCCCTGGTTATGTCTCGTGTGGATTTTGCTAACTCTGCTCTCATTGGACTTCCTCAGTCTCGGTTGTCTCAGATGCAACGGATACAGAATACTGCTGCTCGCCTTGTCTGTCACGCTTCTCCTCGGGATCACATTACCCCTCTGCTTTTTCGCCTTCACTGGTTGCCCTTCCCTTACCGTTCTCAATTCAAGCTACTCACTCTGGTTCACATAGCTCTCCATACAGGCACCCCTCAATATCTTTCCAACCTCCTTTCCTTTCACTCTCCCCGGTATACTCCTCGCTCTTTCCACCTCAACCGCCTCACTCTTCCTTCCCCTTCTTGTGCTCACCTTCAATCCACCCGTGCTTCTGCTTTCTTCTTTGCTGGACCCACCCTCTGGAATTCCCTCCCTTCTTCCCTTCGTTTAGAACCTCACCATACCACCTTTAAACACAATCTGAAAACCCACCTTTTCTCCCTGGCTTTCGATGTGCCCTCCCCTTTTGTGTAATTCCCATTTTCCTTGCCCCTTGCCTACCCTCTTGTTTCTTTCCCCATCCCTTCTTGTTTCTCTTGTCTACACTATCTTTTAAGAAGGAATTGTAACTTTCTTTTCCTTTTCCATGGCTTCGGCCTTTTTTTTTTAACCTTGCTTTTAATTGTACACCGCTTTGATTATTGGAGAAAGGCGGTTTTATCAAAAAACAATAAACATAAACAACATAAACATACTGTCCCCTGGGACACTGTGGGAGACAGACGCTCGTGGGCATGTTTGACCTTGATCAGCTGTTGATATTGCATTTCTGTATTTCTATGTGTCACCTAGGCATCTGCCTAGCTAGCCCTATGTCCCAGCTGCCCCACTGCATGTCACACCTGCAGCCCCCTGTACCCCATGTGCAGCCACATAATAGTGCCCTTTCGTACTTAGGCACTATCTGGTGGTGAAGCACATGTATCACTACTATCACTGTTCTTGGTCTCCCTGCCTTTGCTGACATTGCTGACTGAAATGGTTTCTCTCTACTTCACTTTTGCCTCTAATGCAGGGTTTTCACTCGCACTATTTTTCAGACCTTCATTTCACAGCGCTAGTGTGCCTAGAGCCTCTCCCCACCCACCCTCCACCCATTGACCCTTCTCCCCGCCCTCTGGGGAGCCTTACTCCACCTTTTCTGTGTCATAGCGCCGCCAGGGACGTTGTCGGGCGAAACGGCATGTTATCGCGCAAAGACGTTAGTTTATTGCATGATAATGTCACGTATCGCGTGATAACGTTACATATCGTGCGCTAATTGCGCCGCTGCTACGTTATCGCCATTTAGTAAACATACCCCAAAGTAAAATAGTAGCTTTGTATGCTCTTTCCTCACAGGAAAATTTATGTAAATAACATGTGTTAGTGAATCCCTTGGTTCTTTTGCAATCCATCAGCCAGGAAAAATGGATGTTCCTGGCCTCAGGAATGCAAATCTATGGAGCCCCACCTCAGAGCCACTGTCTTTTAAGGGGAACAATGAATTTAAGAAATTATCCCCCATTCACCATCTCTTAAAAATTTGTAAAATAGTAACATAGTATATGATGGTAGATAAAGACCGGTATGGTCCATCTAGTCTGCCCAGTAAGGTGACTAGAGTGGTTGTAACTGCAGCTTTATATAGGTCACCCCCTCCCCTCTATTAAAAGATATTTAAGTTTACTTTGATTTCATCCTCTTGCTATAAAGGGATCCACTGTGTCTGTCCCATGCCATTTTGAATTCCATCACTGTATTTGTACCCCACTTCAATGCTTTTTTAAAAACTGCAACTTCCAACTATGTTGCAACAGGGTGGGTTGCACAGTCCCTGGATTTCAAATTTTGGATCCCACCCAGACCCATTGTTGCTGCTGTTACCACCCCATCCCACCATGCCTGCATCAGCATCAGTACAACACTAAAAACTGGCCAGGGAGCCTTTGAGCCCATGCACTCAGGTTACTGCCACGTCCTTCCCCCCTTTAGAAACAGGAGGTCCAATATTTATTGAATATCCGGGTTTAAGTTTCAGTGGTGATGGCTAGCCACTGAAATTGTGTTAGCTGCTGCTGCTGAATACCCCCTCCCCAGGAAGAATAAGTCAGAGGAGTTGGGACATGGGAGCAGCCTGATGCATGGATTCAAACATTTCATGTCCGATTCATAGGGTGTGATACTGCTGCTGCCACTGCTGTGGGCCCTACAGGACACTGCAGAGATAGAAAGAGAAGTTTCAAAGGAAACAGTAGACTAGGGGAGGTTGGAGTGGAAGGAAAATGGATGGGATATTCTGGACCTGTGAAGGATAGGGGAGGGAAGGAGGGAGGGAGGGAAGAGAGAGAGATGGAAATGGTAGACCACATAGGGCCCGATTCTGTGCCACAAATAGCTATTTGTGCCTTCCCTGTCCGTGTCTAACTTCCCTGCCGGTTATGCGGGGAATTTGGTCGGGGGTGGGGAAGGAGAGGAGTCTGGGTGGAATCTGGGTGGTCGCTAGCCCTGGATATACAGGGCCGACATTAGAATCTCAGAAACACAGCAGTTATCTCTCCCTGTGCATTGCAGGCCACCTGTATGTTCAACATGTGGAATTATTTTCTGTTGCAGTAGGTTGCCTCTTTCCCTTGAGGAGGCCTGATGGCCACATGCATGCAATAAATGAGCCCCAATAAGATGGGAATGTAGTCACCTTAAAGAACTGAGTCATGGTTAGCTGTCTCTGCTGCACTGTGGAGGGAAAGCCATATATTCTGTGGTGTAGATGAAGAAGGTCCTCAAGAACTGTTAGATTGACTGTGAGATGGCTGACTGAGACCCACTGTTCATATGGACAGTAAGCTGCTAATGGCAAGGAAGGTGAGGATGATGACCTTGAGGTGGACAGGCATGGGTTGGCCCCTCTGTGGTTGAGTGTAAAAATATCTACAGTTGGCCATGATGTTGCCTTACAAATTACCTGGCAAAGCCTTGTAAGTATGATAACAGCTGCATCTGATTGCTAAATTGTTTTTTTATGTAAGCTCTCTATACATAAAATGGATTTTGTTTTTAGATTTGTAATGAAGACCCTTTTCATGATTGGGGTGGTGGTAATTGTATTTTTAACTGAGGTTGTTTTTAATGGATACCTGTACGCCGCCTACAATGCTCCGCACTTGGCGGTATATAAATGTTTTTAAGTAAGTTTTATGGATTTATATATGTATAATAATAATTTTCTATAGGGTTTAACTTTGTATGTTTTTACTTTATTTTTATTTTTATTTGTGTACAATATTTATACCCCTGATGCATGTGCTAGCTGAAATACAGCAATATAGGGTTTTATTTTGTAATTAGTTTTGGATATGTGATATCTGATTTTATCTTATTAAAGATAATTTACACTCATTTTGATAGCATCACATACTCTTTGGGGTATGTTTACTAAACCATCTTAATGTGCGCTCTGTGATGTTATCGCATGATAAGGTACCTTATCGCATGATAATGGCGCTTTTTAAGGCGCACAGGTACCTTATCGCGCGATAACGCGCACAGCGGCACAAACGAGCGCTGAAGGAGGGGAAAGACTCCCGGAGGGCGGAGGAAGGCTCCCCAGGGGCAGAGAGAAGGGGTCAATGGGTGGAGAGTGGGAGGGGAGAGGCTCTCTGCACACTAATGCTGTGAAATCCGAGGCTGAAAACTAATGCCAGTGAAACCCTGTCGTTAGAACTGATTTAAAGGGAAGAGAAACCATTTCTGTCAGCAATGTACAACAAAATCAGAGAAACCTACAAAAAAGTAATGTGTGATACATGTACACGGAACAAAAGTGCAAATAAACATTGAAAATGACCCCAACAAAATATAAAAAAACACATAACCAAGATGGGCAATAGTGATATGAATGGGAAACATTGAAAAATACTCCCAAGAAAGCTCCAACAAAAGGATATGAATTTTGGAAGGGTCTGCGCTCCATCCCATTACAAGGTGAATGATCCCACAGTGAAATAGCACTGATCAGGGTTTTCCTCTCCATTGGACAGGTGTCCTATGGTGTGCACATGTTCCACAACAGCAGGGCGGGCATGTCAGAATGGGCAACTGGAAAGATGCTGGGAAAGGGGACACAGAGGGCTGCAGACGGTACATACTGTGCTGCAGCTGGGCCACAATGCAGACTAGGGTGATGCCTAGGAGGCCCATAGGACTGCTGAAACAGTAGAGCAGCCAGACAGCAACTGATGGGGCCCAACATGGGCACGAGTGTGCTTCCCACAGTGTCACAGGGGATAGTACCCAGCAGGTACTGTGGGACCTAGCACTGCAGTACCCCCAAGGGCACAGAACATTGGCAGGTGGTGCTGGGGGGAAGCATGGACAGCTATGCAGGCACCCCTACCCCAGAACATGCACCATAGGCAGCCGCCTACCCGCACAATGGATGGCCTGAGACTGCGCTCCACCAGCAGCACCAGCAGACGGGCATGTCAGCAGGGTGGCAGAGGGGTACTGGTGGTGGAGGGGTCAGTGGCAGCTGCCCAGAGCAGACTGTGGCCTAGCCCTGTGTAGGTGGTGTCACAGGGCCTACCTTAGCAGCGTACTGGAGCGAGGTAGGTGGGACATAAAAACATTTAAGGTTGGGTTTGGCCAATATCAAACAGGGCCCAGGGATTTTCAGCCCTGGTAGCGTCCTTTGTTACCAAAATCCCACAGAAAACAAAAGCTCCGAGTGGAGGGAAAACAAAAGGCATTTATTTCCCCTTTCATGCAAAAAGGTTCATATGCTTGGACACAAAAACGTCAAACACAAATTCCTTACTTCAGGATAAAGAAAAAGAAAACATTAAAGGAAAACTGTTATCTTCACAGCAAAAGGTATAGCAGGCAAACAAACAGTCTCAACTCCCAAGACAGAGCTTAGTTGCTTAGTAAGGACTCCAAGCTTCCTGTCTTACAGAAGCTACAGTCCATCTCGGTGTCTGATGCAAATTCCACCTGCATCGGTTCCCCTTCTGAAGCCTCTGAGCCTAAGGGGCTTGTTTACAAAGCCGCGGTAGCGGTTTGTGATCGTAATTGGAGCCGCGGCCCCATTGATTTCAATGGGGCCGCGGCTGCGATCGCGATCGCGAACCACTACTGCGGCTTTGTAAACAAGCCCCTAAGTCAGTACTTGTCGGTAAGTTGTAATAAGGCTTTTTATATATCTTCTGCACAACCTCCCAATGCTCAGGGTTGAATACAGGGCGTCGGTCCTGCGCCCTCAGATACTGGGAACTGTCTTCCTTTTGCAAATGTTTTGTCTTTGCTTTCTGTAAAGCTTGGTCACTAACAAGTCTCTTAGTTGGTGCATGTTTCTTGCACCTTATCTCATAAGCATTCTCACAAGGATAATATTCCTGTGCTCCCTGTACTCCCCATACATCAGCAGTTTGTACCCTGCTCCAGTTGGGATCCTGCCTGGCCTGAGCAATAGGCCTTGAGTTCTCCAAGCATCTTGCTGTTGGCTTTAGACCACAGTCACAGCCACGCCTTTGCCTCTCTGTACAACAAACACTCACTCTGGCTGGAGTTGTCCCACCTTCTCCATGGGGACTCCTTTCTTCAAACCTATGAGGCTGCTGCTGCCTCCTGCGAAATCGTTGGTCAGGGATTACTGCTCCTTCTGGATATCCAGCCCATTCACTCGGATGTCCTGCCCAACCTACTGGTTCTGCTGGTTCTCTTGGCAGTCCTCCTTTCCCAGGCCGTCCTGCCTGTGCCTTTCTCCAGGGCTGTCCTGTCTCCTCAGGATATCCTCCTTTCCAGGGTTGTCCTGCCAGTTCTCTTCCTGGCCGCTCTGCTCCTGATTCTGCTTCTCCTGACTCTGCCGGTTCCGCTCCTGGTTCTGAATCTAATTCTGCCTTCCAACCTTCCAAATTCCCTTTAAGAGGCACTCCTCTCTTTCTTGATTGGCTGGCATTACCTCATGACCTAGGAGGTGTGGTTCCTCTGTTCCTTGGAGGTCCCTCCTGCTCCCCCTATGTGGTTCCTCGCAATATTGCAGGTTGTGCTTGACTTTTCCTGCATTTAAAACATTTTCTTCCCCTCTCAGAGGGTCTGCAGCATCACAGTGGATCCCATGCACTGCAACAGACAGGCCCCATCTGACGAACAGTCATGGTATCCCCAGGGAATGCACTGTCTCTGCGGAAACATGGTGGTGCAGAGCACATAGCCAGTGTGTTCAGGAGCAGAAGATCACAGGTTCAAGTCCCAGCTGTGGTTCCTGCCAACCCAACCCCCATATTTTACCCACTACTACAACGTGCTAATACAGACATAACCTGTAGTGCAGATGAAGTAGACATGCCCATAGCACCTACATTTTACCCTACAGAGCATATACACCATAAACATGCGCATTACCTAGAGCAGAGTCTCCCAAATGCAGTCCTGGAGGGCCAAACACCATTCAGATTTCATGCTGCCTCTAATAAATGTGGCTGTGCTGCATTGCTATGCACCGCCCCCATGGTATGCAGATGTATCTCATGCATATTCATTAGGGACAGCATGAAAACCTAAACAGTGTTTGGCCCTCCAGGACTGGAGTTGGGAACCTCTGCCCTAGAGCAGCGGCCAACAGGGGCAGACACACCCTCACCCTCAGGCTCCATTATCCCAAGCCTCCTGGAGAGGCAGGATGTTGGGCCCTGCGTGCATCTCCCCATACTAGCATTTGCATACCTTAGCAATGCCACCCTAAACATGGGATAACTGTACACAGCTATCAAAAGGTCGCTATGATAACTGGCAGATAGCAATTCCTACGTTAAGCACAATTGGTTGATTGAGCTGCATCATAGCAACCTTTCTGATGTCTGTGGAGTGTGCCTCAGGTCTGGTGTCTGACAGAGTGACCCCAACAGTATTGCGTACCATAGCCATGCCTGCATTGTGCCCAGGACTGGTGTGGTGGCCAGGGCTCCCAAACACCTCTATAGTTGCACAATGCTGGCATAGGTGTGTGGAGTGTGCGTCGGTCTATCCAGTGTGTGGTGGCTGCCAACACCCTCCACAGCCCACACTGCTAGCACTGTTGCCAGTATTGGCCTGCCAATGTGCATAATGAGGAGCAAGGTACTGTGTGAATAGCCTGGATAGGGTGGCCTGGCCTGGCTGCATCTGCACAGGGCATAGAGCAATGGCTCGGACATTGTAGTGCCCGGCCACCACCTGCATGGACAGAATGGCCACAGCATGTCCTGCTGGGAGGTCACTCTCACCCTGACTGAGCAGTGACCACGGCATGCCTAGGTTCCCCCATAGTACTATATAGTATTTTTCTCATGTGATGTTTATGAGTCCCTTTTGGGGCCCAATCACTGACTTATTTGCTTGATGTGTATGCTGACATCCCAGTTCTAGGTACATGCATCTCTTCCAGGACCATGCACTATGGACTAGCTAGTAGACTGTCTGTAGCTAGTATGTGTCTTGCTGGAACACCTTGCAGGGTGCAGCGGCTGGAGGCTTGCTGCTGGCGAGTGTCAGATAATGGTGGGGGGCAGCTGAGCATTTCCAAGCCTACTGTCTGTCTGCTATTGCTTTATGGATGTGGACAGCTCTGCATTGCCTGCCTTGTAGGGTGTCTGTTTCCCTTGCAGGACTGGGGTTGATGGTCCCCTCCACTGCCACCATTGGAGGGAGGTAAAATGTGGATCTATTGGTGGGTGTTCCTGTTTCCCACCCTGAGCCCCAGAGGGTGGGTTGTGTGGTGGTACATAATATGCCTATGGGTCCAAACACCCCCCCCACCCACCACAACATGGGGTGCACACCAATCTGGCTGGTGGCTGGTGGCTGGTCCCACAGGGCCACATGTGACTGCAGGATACAGATGGACACCAAATTACCTTTGGCTGCACTGCAAGGAACACCTGTCACACACTGGTAGTGATGGGGATGTACAGCAGGACCTATCTCTAGCACCACATGTACTGCGGACCTAGTGCTGGGCACCCATCCTATCCCTCAGGGTGAACACAGACCTGCACAATGGCATGGTCTGTAGCTACTCTGTGCCAGTATCATGCACTGTCAGTTCGTCTTTCCAAGCTGAGGTACCAGAGACGTGCTGATCCCATTTGGTGATCAGCTGTAGACTGCTATTCAGCATGCGCATTGCATCATGGGTACTGGTGGGGTTACCCTATCCTGGAACTCATAGCATACAGTTTGTGCGGAGACATGCAGTCCTTCTGTACCCAGACATTGCTGTGACATACACCATTGAGGTATAGCCTACTGGTTAGTACAATGCCATTCTTGGCAGTGTTCATGGGTTCAGTTCCTCATTGTTCCCTCCTCTCATGCCTGTCCTACTCAAATAGTGTGTATGCCTGTAGAGGTGATATATTTGCAGATCTGTGCTTCCAGCCCATAATACCCTCGTCACAATTGCCAACATTCCCTCGGTCTGTCTATCTGCGTCTGTCAGCTGTGTAGAGTCCTGTCTGCCAGTGCAGGCTGCAACCCCATGTCATGCCCTGCTACCCTTTCCTGCATTGCGCCTCTTCATGCTTGCCTCACCTGTGCCTGTCTGCATGGCACCACCACTCCTCTGTCCACCCATCATTGTAACTATCCTGCCACCTCCGCCTCCACTGCAGGACACATATTCCCATTGTCTGCCACCAACTGTTTTTCTGGTACTTTACATTGACAACACCCTGTGCTGTGGTACAGCTGCCCCACCATGTTTGTCATCAGTACTAGCAGGCACATGGGATGCCCGCAGATATTACAGGTCCAGCGGCTCCCACTTCTCCCTCCTTCACTCACTTGTTCATTGCCTTTCCTGAGTGCTCTATCTAGTGTTAGGGCTACATCTGTTTCTGTTCCGCACAGGTCATGCATGTCATCCTGAGGCAACTTGCAGTCCCTAGGGCACACTAACCTAGGACACCATAACCTTGTTAGGCCACCTTAACCTATGGTTCCATAGCCCAGGGTGCCTTCTGCGGTGCCTTGTCCAAGGGTACCTAATATGACGCTTAGCTAGGAGGCCCTATAGGGCGCCTTATGAGGCACCTTACAGGGCACCTTACTAGGCACTTTACATGGCATCTTACTGGGCACTTTGTAAGGCACCTTGCAAGTCACCCTGTAAGGTGCCTTGCAAGGCACCTTACAGGGTGCCTTGCAAGGTGCCTTACCAGGTGCCTTGTCACGCTCGTTAGTCTAAGGCGCCTTGTAACACACGTTAGCTGCTACAGCTTGCTGTAACGATGCAACACCCACACCTTTATATGGGCATCTGTACCTTTACCGCGGAACCTAACGTGAATGACATTACCGCAGTTTAGTAAATATACCCCTTAGTGTTCCCGGTGCTAGTTGCAGCGATAATGTGATGGATGCCATATAAGGAGTGGGCGTTCCGGTCTTAAGGTAGCAATCACGGGTTATCGCGCGATAAAGTACGCTGTGTCCGTAATCGCACGATAGAGGGAGCCGTGCACGTTACCGCGCGTTAACCATAACTTTACGTGCTGACCTGTAGTCACAGCAACAGAGGTGTAGCACACTGGTTAATACAATGACTGCTAAAACAGCGGTCATGAGTTCAGTCCCCCAGTGGGCTTAATGAATAAGGTTGAGCAATACAATTCCTTTTCCTGCTTGAAACCATCCAACAATCTGTGCTGCCAGCTGAAAATACCCGCACCCCAGTGCCATAAACTAATGCACCTTTTAGGGCGCACCAGAAGGCACATCCTAAACCACCACGTCAGCCAAGGCGGGTTATAATGTGCCCCAGAGGCCATGCGAAAGGTTGTCAACTCCCAAGGCACCATAGTAGGCACCCCATAAGCTGGCTGATTCTAAGGTGTGGCTAAAGATGCCCCAAGGATGTATAGGTGACTCAAAAAATGTTGGCCAAGGGCAGTAAGGTCCCCCAAGTTGAAAAGCAAGAAAGTTATGGGACAAACACAGATGTAACCCTAACACTGCACAGAGTACCAAGGAAAGACAATGCACAAGTAATAGAAGGAAGTAGAGCTGAGCTGATGGGCCAGACAAATCTGCGTCCAGCCCATGTGGCAGTTTGAAAATGGACAAACATATCGGAGGCAGCTGTAGCGATGCACAGGGTGATGGTAATGTACCATGCAACAATGACAGTGTGTGGCAGAGGATGGGAAGACGTGTCCAGCAGAGGAGGTAGGGGTGGCAGGATAGGTGTAATGACAGAAGGACAGAGTAGTAGCAGTGCCATGCAGAGCACACACAGAAGAGGCAACCAGGAAGAGCTGCAATGCAGAAACGTGTATCAGTGCAGGACATGGGGTAGCAGCATGCACATCAGGGCAGGATGGCACACAGCTGGCAGACACACATAGATGGACAGAAGGATTGTTGGCAACTGCGATAAGGGTACAATGTGCTAACAGCACAAATCTGCACAGATATGACTGTCACAGGAATAAAAAGTAGCTGTGCAGGACAGGCATACAAATAAAAGAGAACAGAGAGGAATCAAACCTATAACTATTAGCACAAATGTCAATGCACAAACCAGTAGGCCACACCACCAACATAAGGTCATTAGCAAAGGCTGCATACAAGAATACTGCAGGGCATCACACAAGAAGCCTGCTGTCTGCCAGGATAGGCAAGCCTCCAACAGTAACCATAATGGAATGCACATGCAGATCTGGTGTGTAGAGATCAGATCACAGTCTGTAATTGGGACCAGAGCCACATATAACTACATGCACACACACAATGAAATGTTATGCAGTGAATACAGCGGAAAGAACCTAAACCCAAAGGGCGGCAGGGGATGCTCTGTGGAGCAGGGCAAAATATGGAACAGAACAGGATTGAATTGAACCTGCAAACAGGTGTGCCACAGACCAGCTGAACCACAGCAATGCCAATCCCCCAAGCGGACTGCCATGTAAACACTATAAAGAAAGAGAGATATGTAACAACTAATATGTGATGGATAGGCAGCACAGAGAGCACACTTTGGTGTACAGTGAAGAGATGGAAGGGTGTGTGCATAGGTGATGATCCTGCATGTACCTAAAGGTCAGGTTAGCACAATAGAAAAAAATAAGTAAACCCCATGTGGGGATCAAACCTGCAACCTATGGTGTTACAATACATGTCTGTAACTACTATCCCAAACAACCACAACAAGCACAATTCAAAAATATTACCTCAAAGGGAATGTGTGTATGGGAACCTGTAACACCCAGTGATGTGGCAAATGGCTGGCAGATAGACAGCTGGCACCGTACAAGGATGTGAGCACAGGTGGGCCATGTACATGACCAAGAAATCACTAAATACAAGTGTCAGTGTGATCAAGCAGCAGCAGAGACAAATGTACGTCAAACACATATTTTTATTTTGGTTAATCATCACAGATAGTGTAGATACCGCCTATCATAATATCAAGGTGATTGGATCCCAGGTGAAAATCTGAAAACACATTTTGCAGGGCAGCAACCCACATGTTACAGAAAAGTCACTGGCCCATCTACAGATGATGGACAGGAGAGATAATGTGCATCAGGTGCATTGTGTGCAGTATGCATTAGGCCCCTACCCCCACATGCTGCTGCATGCCCCAAATGTGTTAGTTACATATGTGTGCATGTAGACAGTAGGCGGTGCATGATGAGGGCCCAACACACATCAATCATGATCTGTTCCTTAAAACATATCTTTCTGCCAACACAGGAGGCACACAAATGAAACAGCATATGTTGTTAAAAGTAAGAAAGTGTAAACACACATATCAAAATATATGTTACAGCACTCACATAATGCCTGATATATAGGAATCAAAGCTGCAACAATGTCACCCTAAACAATTGTCAAATACGCAATGAGGATATGCTAAGAGGTAGTAGATGCACATGAACACAGAGAATTCAAATGAAACCATCCGCAGAAACATGCAGAGATAACACTATGCAGAAGGTCCCCCTGAACTGGTTGGTGTGGATACAGTGTCTGTACACATATATCACAGTACATGGAATGCACAAATGAAGGAAGAAAATGGACACGCACACTGCCACACTCCAAATATAATGGGGCAATGTGAGTGTCGTTACCTCAGAGGATAAATAGGACTGTGCAGACATGCAATGCTAGGTTTGTAAATCAATGCAGTGTCACGTCTGTACAGTAAACAGACACGATAACCTGTTTATAGAGATTTAAAGAAAGGTCAAACATGTCACAGTAACCCACACAGAAGCCATATTGCCACATGCTGTGTTGCACCAACATAGTCAGTCACATGCACATTTATTTATTTATTTATTTATTTAGACAGTTTTGTATACCGCCTTATCCTTCAATCAAAGCGGTCACAACACAATTGGGGGATACATTTAACATGAGGGGATATGAGACACATACACTAATACTTACAGGGAACATGGGCAATGGAGGGTTAAGTGGCTTGCCCAAGACCACAAGGAGCATCTGTGGGACTAGAAACCCCAGTCCTTCCAGCCCAAGGTTGCTGTCCTCTAGTGGGATTTGAACCCCCGACCTTCCGGCCTGAAGTACCTTGCCCCAACCACTAGGCTACTCCTCCACATGCACTGTGTATGTTGAAACATGATACAGTGATGCCACACATGCACTGTAACACCCTTGGTGATTGCAAACATCAATCCAAGATGTTGGTGTGCAGTAAAGTGGTGTCGTGGCAAATACTGTGTCATGTCCAAGTGGAGGCTAGGTGGACATGGACACGAGGACCTCTCCAGTGTTCCCCCTGTGCCACACGCATGGCTGTATGCTCATGTCCCGTGTTTCTGAAGTTGTCCCGTGTTCCTGAAGTTGTAGCCGCTGCCGGGACACTCCTCCCCCTCTTCAGCTCCTGCCCAATCCGGGCAGTGGGAGCCAGAACAACTGCGGCAGCCGGACGGGGATAAAAGCGGCGTCCCTGCTTGCAGAGACGTCGCTGCCGGGACACTCCTCCCCCTCTTCAGCTCCTGCCCAATCCGGGCAGTGGGAGCCAGAACAACTGCGGCAGCCGGACGGGGATAAAAGCGGCGTCCCTGCTTGCAGAGATGCCGCTGCCGGGACATTCCTCCCCCTCTTCAGCTCCTGCCCAATCCGGGCAGTGGGAGCCAGAACAACTGCGGCAGCCGGACGGGGATAAAAGCGGCGTCCCTGCTTGCAGAGACGCCGCTGCCGGGACACTCCTCCCCCTCTTCAGCTCCTGCCCAATCCGGGCAGTGGGAGCCAGAACAACTGCGGCAGCCGGACGGGGATAAAAGCGGTGTCCCTGCTTGCAGAGATGCCGCTGCCGGGACACTCCTCCCCCTCTTCAGCTCCTGCCCAATCCGGGCAGTGGGAGCCAGAACAACTGCGGCAGCCGGACGGGGATAAAAGCGGCGTCCCTGCAGGGCGTGCCCACGCTTGGCGGTCCCGCGCCTGAGGGCCTCGCCAGAGGGCCCTTTGGCGTGGCCCTTAGGCGCGGCACGAAAAAGAAAAGAAGGAAACGTCCAAGGGAATCAGCAGCGCCGACAGCAACCCAACGGATCCCGACAGAGGAACAGACCAAGGAGAAGGACACCACAACCGCAAGTAGAACTCTCACAGAACTTGACACATCTCACACCACCAAACTCCCTCTTCCACTACACACTCCACAATAGCTCCGGCCTTCCCTCCACAGGACAGGCTCCCTACACAAGACAGGCTCCCACACCAAGGCGACCACCACAGATCCAGCTCTCCCTCCACGGGACAGGCTCCCTCCACGGGACAGGCTCCTGCACCAAGGTGACCGCCACGGGACAGGCTCCCTCCACGGGACAGGCTCCCGCACCAAGGCGACCGCCACGGGACAGGCTCCCTCCACGGGACAGGCTCCCGCACCAAGGCGACCACCACAGATCCAGCTCTCCCTCCATGGGACAGGCTCCCTCCACGGGACAGGCTCCCGCACCAAGGCGACCGCCACGGGACAGGCTCCCTCCACGGGACAGGCTCCCACACCAAGGCGACCGCCACAGCACAGGCTCCCTCCACGGGACAGGCTCCCGCGCCAAGGCGACCACCACAGATCCGGCTCTCCCTCCACGGGACAGGCTCCCGCACCAAGTACAGCTCTCCCCAAGCAGACATCAGACGAAGAGCTAAGGAAACAGGCATCACCCTAACAGAACATCACAAACTACCAACATGCACACCACATACTTCCTCCCTCTCTACCTACTTGTCACACAACTCCTCCCACCTACCACGCACCTCCACTACCCACAAACAAACACACCATGGTACCCTCCAACTGCATTGCCATATCTCGTACCACAACACACACACAAAGAGACCCTCGGAACTTCACAAGCAAAGCGACCAAACAGACACAAATCAAACCCTAACACCGGCACAAAGGGAGCACATGTAACAACAACCTCTTCCACAAAGACAACAACAATTGAGCTAATAAACGCCAGATCCGTCTGCAACAAGATACATACTCTTGTAGACCACATAGAAGAGCGACAGCCCGACATAATATGCATCACAGAGACATGGCTCAACCCTACCGACAGTGTACTACTCAACCAACTAGTACCGAACAACTACTCAGCATACAACTGCCCACGCACCCACAAGCGTGGAGGAGGAGTCCTGATAATAGCAAAAACAAAGCTTAAGTTCAAGACCCAGAACCTCACAGATACTCAGCAATGTAACACAATTAGCATCAAGAACAAGAACATTGCAATCTGCCTAACCTACAGAGCACCCCGCGCTCCAACCGAAGAACTAGCCTTCACACTCGAAGAAGCCTGTGCCATAACAACAAACAACAAACCAGCACTACTAATCGGAGACTTCAACCTCAAGTCCGCCAATACAAAAGATGCAGAGGCCTTCCTTCAAGCAATGACCTCACTTCAATTCACACAGATAGTCAATGCACCAACACACAGACTGGGATCATCCCCAGACCTCATCTTCGCTTCAAGCTACCTAACATCAAGAGACCTAATTTCTACACCCACCATCACCCCAGTACCATGGTCTGACCATTACTTAATAGAGACTAAGCTGCAATCACAAGAGGACCAGACAAACGAAAGAGCGAACATCCCACACACACAGAGACGATTCAAGTCCTTTGACAGGGACGAATTCATACAGGACACAATACAACACTTGAACATCGACACAGAGGACCTGGAGGAACAAGTTTCCAACTGGAACAGCATCTTAGCTAACGCCGCCAAACCATCCGATGGCGGGACCGAGAAACAACACCACAACAAGAGACAAAACAAGCCATGGTACTCAGCAAAAATACGACAGGAAAAGAGGGAGCTCAGGAAGATTGAACGGAGATGGAGGAAAAACAAAACAACCTTCGACCAACACCTTTACCTAACAAAGCAAAAACAATATAATGAACACATCAACCAATCAAAGAAAGAATTCCACACAAACATGATAAATACTTCTATCAACAAACCCAGAGAACTTTTTGAAATAGTAAAGATCCTCACAAAAGAGCATGCAACAGAAGGGGAAGTACAAGTTGATTCACAGAAATTCGCCGACCACATCAGAGACAAATTTCACTCCACAGAGCGAACAACTCCCAGTGGAACCACCAGAACGAACGTACACCCCAAAACCTGGGGCACATTCTACTCACCCTCAACAGAACAGATATCACACATCATCTCCACAATCAACACAAGCACTGCTCTTACAGACCCTTGCCCAGTGTCATGGGTCAAAGCCACCAAATCAAGCTTCATCCCAACCATTCATAAAATGGTACACGACTCACTCACTCAAGGACTCATGCCAAAGCAACTAAAACTTGCCTCTGTAAGACCAATCACAAAGAAGACTACTCTCGACAAAAAAAGATCCAGCTGCCTACCGACCAATCTCCAGCATACCCTTCCTTGCAAAAATAATCGAAAAAACGGTTCAGGTACAACTTCAGGAACACATCGACAAACACGAAACACTCGACGACCACCAACACGGATTTCGTCCCAACCATGGAGTCGAAACTCTACTGATCTACCTCTTTGACAGCATCATAAGAATAATTGACAACACCAGGAAGGGAATTATAATGATCTTCATCGACATCTCCTCAGCTTTCGACACAGTTGACCACAATACGCTCCTGGAGAGACTAAAGAACACTGGTATACACGGTATCACATTGAAAAGGTTCCACTCGTACCTAACCGAAAGACAGTTACAGGTCAAGGTGGGACACGACACCTCCCGACCCATAAATGTCCAACAAGGAGTACCGCAAGGATCCGCACTCTCAGCACTCCTATTTAACATCTACATCCAACCAATATGCAACATTATGAAAGAGAACAACATTCAATACACAATATACGCAGACGACATCATGATATACACCCCGATATCAATCAACAACCCGGACTTCTCTAAAATAACAGACTGCCTTACCCAAATGATGAGCTGGTGCCAAAACAACAACCTCGCAATAAACTACAACAAGACCGAAGCTTTAATCATCACGCGGAACCAAAGCTTCATATACCCACCAAACATAAAGATACAAAGTACCACGATACCGATAAGATCAGAGGTGAGATACCTTGGTGTTACTCTGGACAATAAACTCAATCTCAAACCACACATTGACAAAACAATCCAAAAAGCCTACTACAAGATGCGAATCATCAGGAGACTGAAACCACTCCTCGCCCCAGAACACTTCCGTACCATCTGTCAAGCACTGATAACCCCACTACTGGACTTCTGCAATCCGATATACCTTGGACTACCGAAACAAGCCCTCAAACCACTCCAACTGGCACAAAACACTGCAGCACGAATCATATCCGGAGCTGCAAGGCAGGAGCACATCACTCCCACCTTAAAGGACCTACACTGGCTCCCAATCAGTGCACGCATCAGATACAAGACTATCATAAACCTATTTAAGATAAAACAGCACACATCAGCCAACAGCCTCCACACGCTCATACAACCAGAAACCAGCACACGTCCTAGAAGAAGACAAACATGCAACCGACTCAGTACCCCAAATGAATACAAGCACACACGCAAGGACACAACAGACAGAGCACTCTCCATGGCTGCTCCTACAATATGGAACAATCTACCGGACGATTTAAGAGCAACTCCAGACCTCAAAGACTTCAGAAAACAGCTGAAAACCATGCTGTTCATAGAGCACTATGGACACATCACATAACCTAAGAGAAAGTATAACAGCACACCATACCTCCTAACAGTATGCAGGGCCGGCCCGTCCATTGAGCGAGAATGTTTTTTGCACAGGGCCCCGCGTTTCAGGGGGCCCCGCGCAAAAAACATTCTGATCCTAAAGTTAAATTTTAAAAAAAAAAAAAAAGCTGTCTTCTTCCGCTGCCGGGGGCCGCCGCGGCAGCATCGAGTGTGCCGCGGGGCCCCCCCTGCCCAGCAGAACCTGCCCTCCCCTTTATCACCTCTGTCTCTCGTTGTAGCTTCAGTCACACGCGCTGGCTCTCAGAGCGCGAGAGGAGAGTTTCTCCCTCGCTGCTCTGTTAAGCCCGCGGGGGCTGATGGGAAGTTCCCATCAGCCCCCGCGGGCTTATCAGAGCCGCGAAAGGGAAACTGGTCCTTTCGCGCTCTGAAAGCCGGCGCGTTTGACTGAAGCTACAATCAGAGACAGAGGTGATAAAGGGGAGGGCAGGTTCTGCTGGGCAGGGGGGGCCCCGCGGCACACTCGATGCTGCCGCGCGGCCCCGGCAGCCGGAGAAGACAGCTTAAAAAAAAAAAAATTATCCCGGGCTGGGGGGGGGGCGGGGGGGGGGGGCGGGCTATGGTGGGGGTTAGAAGTGGTGGTGGGCTATGGGGGGGGTTTTGTAGTTGTGATGGGGTTTGGGGGGGGTTAGAAGTGATGATGGGCTATGGGGGGGGGGGTTATAAGTGTTGTTGGGATATGGGGGGGGGTTTGAAGTGTTGTTGGGGTATGGGGTGGGTTGGGAGTGTTGTTGGGATATGGGGGGTTTAGAAGTGTTGGGCTATGGGGGGGTTAGAAGTGGTGATGGGCTATGGGGGGCTATGGGGAGTTAGGAGTGGTGATGGGCTATGGGGGGTGGTTAGGAGTGGTGATGGGCTATGGGGGAGCTAAGTCTGTATATGGGCTGATGGGATTAAGACTGAAAGTGGGTTGATGGGGGGGGGGGTTAGGACTGGTAATGGGCTATGGGGGATTAGGACTGGAAATGGGCTGATGGGGGATTAGGACTGGAAATGGGCTGGTGGGATTAGGACTGGGAGTGGGCTGATGGGGAGGTTAGGACTGGTAATGGGGTATGGGGGGGCTTAAACTGAAAATTGGGTGATGGGGATTAAGACTGGAAATGGGCTGGTGGGATTAGGACTGGCAGTGGGCTATGGGGGGCTAGGACTGGTAATGGGGTGGGGGGTTGCTAGGACTGGAACTGGGCTGGGGGGATTAAGACTGGAGGTGGGCTGATGGGGTTAGGACGTAATGGGCTATGGGGGGGCTAGGACTGGGAATGGGCTGATGGGGGGGGTTAACACTGGAGGTGGGCTGATGGGGTTAGTACTGGTAATGGGCTGTGGGCTGATGGGGGGTTAGGACTGGTAATGGGCGATGGGGGGGTTAAGACTGCTAATGTGCTGTTGCTGATGGGGGCTGTCTGGTAATGGGCTATGGGGGGGATAGGACTGATAATGGGCTATGGGGGAGGGGCTAGGACAGGAAATGGGCTGATGGGGAGGGGTTAGGACTTGAGGTGGGCTGATAGGGTTAGGACTGGTAATGGGCTGTGGGCTGATGGGGGGGTTAGGACTGGCAATGGGCTATGGGGGGCTGACTGGAAATGGGTTGATGGGGTTAGGACTGGAAGTGGGCTGATGGTGGGATAGGACTGGAAGTGGGTTGATGGGGGGGGCTAGGACTGGTATTGGGTTGGGGGGTTGCTAGGACTGGAAATGGGCTGATGGGGGGCTAGGACTGGAAATGGGCTGATGCAGGGACTAGAAGGGAATGGATGCTGGGTGAGGCTGGAACTAGAAGGGAGCTGATGTTGGGGGAGGATTAGAATGGGATGGGGCTGGGAGAGTAAAATGGAGAGGGGAAAAATATTTTGTGTGGGAGGGATAAAAAAATCTACAATTAGCCGGGTATTGGGAGAGTAAGTGGGGATTGAGGATGGAGGGGTAAAATTTGAGTGGATGAAATAGGAATGAGGAAAGAGCAAAAGGAGAAAGATTAGTATGTTAAAGCAGATGTAGAGAGAGAGAATGGAAAAAAACTAGAAGAGAGAAGAAAGGACAAATGGACAGCAGATGATGGAGAGTTAGCAGAAAACATGAAGAAACCAGAAGAAAGTGTCTGGAGCAATTGCAACTGAAAAAAATGCACAAAAGGTAAAAAGATATCTCTTTATTTTGAATTTATTAACTGGAATATGAAAGCTCTGGGAAATGTGCATCATTAACGTCTGCGCTTTGTTTGGTACAAGTGGAAATTAATTTATAGTTTTATTTCTACAGTGTTGTTGTACATTCCAAGTTTGGCTTTTGGGGTTCCCAGTTTAATTATTACCTTCCTGTTTCTAAATTGTGATTCCTTGTTTGGTGATGGTCTATGTTCTGCATGTGTAACTGAGCTGAGGTATTCTGTTTATGTAATTCCTATTTGACATTGCCACTTGTTCTCTTTCCCCAGTAGGTCATGTATTGTTGTACTCTGAAATGTATTGGTTTAATATTTGCAGTGTTGCTTTTTGATAGGTAGGGTATGGTGCTTTGTGAGTCCTGGTAGTGCTGTTAGGATATGGCGGGTTTGCTATGGGTTCTAAATGGGCAGTGTTTGTAGAAGTTCCTAATGTGCCTGGCGGTTGGCACTGCATTATACTGTAGTCTGGGCAGTGTTTGTAGTAGTTCCTAATGTGCCTGGGCAGTGTTTGTAGTAGTTCCTAATGTGCCTGGCGGTTGGCACTGGATTATAGTCTGTCTTTATCCATACACTCATTAAGAGACATGTTTACTAAAAGTTAGTGTATGTTAGCATTATGCAAATATTTATGCAAATAAGGCCACTTATGCAAATGAGGCCCCGCACCGAGTCTCCGCACATGGCCCCGCACCCCCCTTGGGCCGCCCCTGACAGTATGTATATAAAATGTGTCTTAGCACCACTGTAGATAGCCCACTTTGTACATAGCTCAAACAAATCTAGCACACAACACAGCCCACACACAACTAAGTTTCTCCCTCACTGCATGTATAACACACCCACTTTACCTGATTGCTTGCTGTGATACCACCTTGATTATTAAGATAAGGCGGTTTATAAATACTGTTAAATAAAAATAAAATAAATAAAATGTCATACCAAACAGATGAGTATATCTTGCGTTCCATGTCACACACATGGGCAAAACACAACACAATGTCAGAAGGATGTACAACATACAGCAACAATGTCAGTCCCTGCTGCACACATGGGGACCAGTACACAGTGTCCAAAGTGTAAAGGGTGTCTGCAATCCAACAAGTCATGTTACTACTGTGCTTGAAACCCTGGGCATGCATAGTCAAGTGTGACATCCCAATATGCCACAGTACTGGAAAGGTCATGTGTGCCTCCTGCGATGAACACGACACCCAGCCAGAGCACAGCAGCAACGGTGTGTTGGACAGGCCTGTCATGCCCAAAGTAGCAGTCCAACAATAATACTGTCCATCCTAGGCAAGTGTCCCACTCACAGAGGTCAAACATCCTATGGCACCATTTCCCAGGGATAGTTCCATGGTGTTGTTGTGTCCTCCAACAGGAGGGTGATGGTGACGCCGGATGTACTGTAGTAGATGTGCTTTGTGTGTTCACTGCCCTGTGTCAGAAGAGGATAAACAATGTATTGGTATGCTGCTTGCAACATCAGCCCAAAATGCAGAGAGTCAAACATCAATATGTACGTAAGGAAACGTCACACAGGCAAACATAACATGATCACAACACAGAACACACTGCATGTTGGGGACATTTTGAATTGGAACCTCAGATGAGGGTGTCACATGGATATGGTCATGTCCATGCCCATGTTACACAGGCGTTTCACAGTTCCACCCCATGTGCATCAGCGTTCGTGTACAGAGACCCAACAGGAAATGTCTATGAGACAAACAGTAAATCATTAACATGTAAAGGCTGATGTCATTCACAAAAGACCAAAGGTGCAACCTACCGTGTGTTTGCAGCAAGTGTATGTTTGGGATCCCCTGAGGCTCCCAAAGGCCACAACATGCCACAGTGAAGGGAGAAGATGTCATTGAAATGTGTAGAGTCACCATGTCCCCATGTCCAGCCACTGTTGATGCATGTCCACATTATGACGATATCTGTGATACAAAAATGCTATTGCGCAGTGGTCTGTCAGCACACAAGAGATAGGTCAGCTCACAACACACAACACATGTCCACAATGTTCACAAGGTAAACAGCAGTAAGGTAGAGATAGCACAGTCACCACCGCTCCCCAGGTGTACAGACCCCTCACACCACATGATAATGCAAAATGCCTGCATGCTATATCATCACACAGCCAACACAAAAACACACACCCACACAGTATGCTAAGGTGAGTGTGCCAGCAGTAGCATATGGCCTGTATGTGCACAATTGGAGATTAGTGGAGATAAAGGCCTGTTAAATGCAATGATACACTGCTGTTGGCTGATGCTACAATGTCAGGGAAGGGTGTACGTGCGGTCTACCACCCAAACACCTAGGACCTGCACACACCCACAGCTCTGTTGGACGTGTCCCAGAGACAGTGTTGGAGAAGACAAACTGGCCAGGAACACATGTGGATATGTGTGCCAACAGCAACATATGGGGTATGGGGGTACAGGGAAAAGAGGTGAACAACAACATATGTACAATATGACAGATCACTGCAGACATGTGCTTCCCCTGACTGTCGTCACAGACAAAGTAGCTGTAGGTCCACCTACCCCAGACTACTGCATGTTGGATGACATACAGTCACCAACCAATGCACCACAGCACCAGGAGGGTCACCATGTATGTTCTGTGGATTGAGAAACACAAGAGAAACATACATAAGTCATGTTGGAGCTGTGCAACACACACTGCACCTTCACGTCCTCAGCTCGCAGACCCCCCCCCCAAGATCCTTAACACACTGACTGTTCCCCATTACACTGTACAGATTTATTTCAAGTTAAAGTTATCACTGAAGTGTTTGTGGCAAACATCAAGGGTCCATACTCTGTCTGTCCCCTTCCTCACCTCTCTGTTGCCGTAAAAAATGTGGAACAGAACTATCTCCTCGCTACCGTGTCCCTGCTTGGCTCTAAGGCCACAGTACTATCCTGTGTCCCCCATATCACTCCCAATGCCCCTTCAGTGTGTGTTCTGGTGTCTCAATGTCATCTGCTACCCCGCTGTCAGTTCCTGTAACACAGGGAAATATGCAGGGGCTCCATCCTTATCCTCTGTCCATATACATTTCCTTGGTGTGTATATCTCATACCTTGACTTACATTAACAGCTGTGTGCTGATGAGTTGCAAATATATCTCTCGACGCCTGAGTTATGTCTGCCAAACCACACCACGATGTCTGGTTGTCACCTGACATTGATGGCTGCATGTCATCCCACTGTGTGAAATTGATAATGGCAAAGCACGGATATCCTATATGTGCACCTAAACCCTCCCCTCCCATCAGAGCATCTTTGTGTGTTGTGGTGATGAGAGTGACCAGGAAAGAATGGAAATAGAAGAAAATGGTACTTGTGCCTTTAAAACTACTGACAGCCAAGCTTTGCACAGAGGGAGAAAAACTACTTTGAAAAAAAGTCAACATAAGAACATAAGAACATAAGATATGCCATACTGGGTCAGACAAAGGTCCATTAAGCCCAGTATTCTGTTTCCAACAGTGGCCAATCTAGGTCATATGTACCTAGCCATTTCCCCAAGGGACACAGGTTCCACAATGCTTGTATTGGTTCAAGCATTGATATCCTGGGTCCCTTCTTAATAATGGTTTATGGACCTTTCCTCCAGGAACTTGTCCAAACCTTTTTTAAACCCAGCTACACTAACAGCCTTTACTACATCCTCTGGTAACAAATTCCAGAGTTTGATTACACGTTGAGTGAAAAAATATTTTATTTTATTAGTCTTAAATAGTTTACCCTGTAGCTTCATTGCATGTCCCCTAGTCTTTCTATATTCTGATAAGGTAAACAATCAATCTACGTTTACCCGTTCCACTCCATTCATTAATTTATAGACTTCTATCATATCTCCCCTCAGCCGTCTCTTTTCCAGGTTAAAGAGCCCTAACCTTTTTATCCTTTCTTCATAGGAGTATCCTTCCATCCCCTTTACCATTTTTGTGGCTCCTCTCTGAACCTTTTCTAAAATCGCTATATCCTTTTTAAGATACGGCAACCAGAATTGCACACAATATTCAAGGTGCGGTCTCACCATGGAACGATATAAAGGCATTATAATATCTTTTGTTATCTTTTGTCAAGCCAAGCCATGCCCTAGCTCTGACAAGGAGGCAGGCTTGCTTACTGATTATGAACACACATGCAAAGAGAAAGGTGTGTCAGGAAAGAAACAGGTTTTTAAACCCGTCTCCAAACAGAGCACAAGAGGGAAGAGGAGAGAGAGCACACGGAGCTTACAGAGTTCACAGAGGAGTTCTCAGCGTGCAAGGAGGAGTTCCCAGGAGGAAGAAAGTTCCCAGGGGGAAGAAAGTTCCCAGGAGGAAGGAGCTCAGAGAGTAAGGAGAGCTGAGAGCCACAAGGAGGCTGACTACCAGTTGTTGAAGGCTGAAAGCAGAGAAGGAAGCACTCCATATCTGAGAAAAACTCCCAGACCTAAAGCCAGCAGACGGGTAGTTGGAAAGACTACAAACCAGCTGGAACAGGTACCTCTCTCCAATATCCAAGACCCTATGCTAAAAGGTCCAACTGCTAGAAGGTGGGTGGATACGTTCCTTTGGGGAAAGAACCATAACCCAGCCATAAGCAGGGCAGTAAATGTGGACACAGTAGAGACTTTAAAGCAAGCATTAGAGGGAGGGAAAGCTCACTCTTCAAATGTAAATGTTCATGACCAGAAACAGAAGTTATGGAATGAGTTTTATGAATTCCTACAAGCCAGAAACTTTGAAGAAGCTGTTGAGTCCAGAGATAAGCCCGCCGTAGTATCAGAACCCATGCAGATTGATTGCTGTGAGTCCCAATCCATTCCAGAGGACTCTCTAATGGATTGCTCTCTTTGTTTCAAAGAAGCTTGAAAAACCTGTAAGCAGGGTTAAAAGAAGGTTTTGAAAAAGAAGAAAATTACCTTTGCTGAAATTGCTTATAAGGCTGTGCTGTGTTTTGCTTTATTGAAGATAACAGTTTTTGTTAAAGAGACTTGTGCTCAGTTTACCTTCAGTTCCAGTTTCCTTACTTTACTTTTGTGTTATTGGAGAAGTATCCATTGTGTTTGTGTGCCTGAACTTTAATGCGTTTGGAAATCCACAAAATAAATATTCTTGTTTGCCTCAACCAACGGTTACACAACTACAGTTTGTCTTTGGATGTGAATTATCAACTACAAGTCCCAGGGTGCATTGCTGGCGACAAAGAATAAAGTTGCATTTAAGGACAGAAAAAAGGCAGCCCATAGCTGTAAGCCTTAGGCCCAGGCTAGGGTCCCACAGTGTGTGGCTATAACTTCCTTTCTCTAGGGTCCGCAATGTAGGTGTTGTCTTGGACTGCACTCTCCTCCTCTACACACATACCCAGCTTGTAGTTGAGGCTTGTGGTTTATGTCTAGATGTCATCAGCTATATCTCCCCAGTCCTCCCTGAAAACACAACTAAAACACAAATCCCCCCACCCCCACCCTAATCAGCTCCTGGCTTGCCTACTGTAACCTATACCTTGCTGATCTGGCCTTGAATTATCTCTGCCTGAAAATATGCAACACTGCACTGCATGGCTATTCTACAGCCACACACATAATGGCACTAATACTCCCCTTCTCAGGGCACCTTACAGGTTCCCTATCCGTTTCTGCATCCATGTCAAGGCTACGTGCTGACCTATACATAAAGGCACATTGTGGTGTTGCAGTAACTCCCCTTACTGATCTTAAATACCAGTAATCCAACTACTACTCAGCATGTATATAGTTCTACATATCACATGTAGCACTAGACAGAAACAACTAACACACAGTCCCTGCTCATCCCTGCTCATCCCTGCTCATCCCTGCATAACAACCAATCAATCAGCTCAAATTAAAAAATGTGAAACACACACATCTAGGCAACTTGTCCCATCTATGGTCTGCTCTCCTACTGTTTACCCCATGCTGCACGCCTTTCACCTTGCTGCACCCAAAGCCTCAAACTAACTGCCTGTGGCTGTACAGCAGCTCCTATCCCAATCAGCCACAAATCAGGTATGATAGCTTAACACCTCCCACAAGCCTACTACTCCCGACACACATAATCCACCACCACCCGCTGTTGTGCCCTGCTCACATCTTCTGCGTTTCAGTCATGACTAGATTGTAAGCTGGGATGGCCAGGCAGTGTCTGTTACATGTTAGTGCAGTGTTGCATCTTACTGCTATTGGGATACAAATGTTCACTAGTAGTAGTAGTACACACATATTTAAACAAATATACGTGGCAACATATGCAGTACTTACATGAGAAGAGCACCTCAATCACCTGCCGCCTGACTGCTGTGCCCTCTTGTGTGTCACCACGGGCACATACAGGAGGGCACATAGGATCATCCTCCAGATCCTCATTAATTTGTACAGGGATACGGTGCCTGAGAGCAATGTTGTGCAGGATGCAACAGGCTATAATGATCTCTGCCACAGTCTGTGGTTTGAATTGTAAGGCCCTGCCTGTTCTATCCAGACACCTGAAGCGACTCTTTAAAACGCCAAAGGTGCGCTCTATGACGGAGCAGCTGGAGACTTGGGCCTCATTGTAACTCCTCTCTGCACGTGTCCGTGGTTGACGCACAGGGGTCAGCAACCAGGGGCGACACCCATATCCTACATCACCTGCATAAAGAAATGTGGAACGTTAAAGCAGGAGCTGATGTCCACCCAAATAGACACAAGTATGTACGTGCAAACCAAATGCACAAAACATCCTGACAGAAACATATGACAGCACATGATGGGACACCACAACTATGCATCAGCGTGTGAAGTTATGATGCACAAAACAAGGGGTAGGTGTACGGATTGCAATCAACATAATCTGTAACCACGACACAAATGCTAGCGTCCTAATAGCCCCCATGCTCAGGCGGTAGAGGGAGATGACCTGGTCCTTACGCATGCCCTGGAGCTGGGCCCTGGGCCTGTAGAGGCGAGGCTGGCGAGCCTGCAACTCTGCACGCCTCCTGCACTGTGCCAGCACAGCCCCTGCCTGGCCTGCCCCCACAGCTGCAGGTCTGTGTTGCAGCAGGACTAAACCGATGCCCTGTGCCTCAGCCCTATGGACACCATCTCCCCCGTCAGGCAACCGCAGCCCCTGATCATGTCCCACTGCACATGCAGCAACCAAAAGCCCGCCATCAACTCCTCAAACTCAATCAAACTCAGACACTCACCCACCAGTCACCAACCCAGCCACACAACTCCACCAGCACTCATCAACCTAGCCACTCTCCACACCAAACCTGCCTCTGACACTTCCCTTACTTCACCAACAACCAACACCACACGCCTCGTCTCCCTCACCTACATAAACCCCTCAGTGTGTACCACGTGTGCATTTGTATGTATGTGTTTTTTACGTGTGCACGTCCTTGCATACATTGCGCATGCACAGCAGCGCGAGTGTGTAGGCTGTGTGCATTGTGCATGCGCAGGGGTGATGCAGAAGGTGCGTGCACGGGGACACCACATTGCGCAGGTGCTCCCTGTGTGAGCGTGAGATGTGCGCATATGCTGCATGCCATCACGCGCATTCTGCTGTCCTTACGTCACATGCATGGACCGGCACTGGTCACATGGGTCCCGAGCACACACCTTCCACATCACCCTTGCGCATGCACAATGTGCGCAGCCTCCATGCTCACGCTGTTGCGCATGCGCCACGCGTGCAAGGACACACACATAAAAAAACACATAAATACACATGCACACGTGGTACATGCTGAGGGGTTTGTGTAGGCAACGGAGAAAGAAGGTGAGTTGTAGAGCAGGTGAGTGTGAGATCAGGATTATAGCAGGTGAGGAGAGGTGTGTTGTGGAGCAGGCGAGAGAGTGTGAGAGGAGGGGAGGCTAGGAGCAGGAGAGAGAGACAGGAGGTGATCTGAGCAGCAGACGCAAGGGAGAGGAGGGGAGGTGAGGTGAGGTGCAGGCGTGAGGTGGAGCAGAGGAGCCGAGGGGCAGGGGAGGGGGGGAGTAGGTGTAGAACAGGAGGGGTGAAGATGTGTGACAGGGAGGGAGAGGGCACAGAGGGCAGTGAGATGGAGTGGCAGGACATGGCAGGGGGGAGGAGGGTGAGACACATGTTCAGCAGGACCCAGAGCCGCCAGGGAGAGGTGGGCCTGTGGTGGTGGCTGCAGGCCCATCGTGTGTGTCACAGCCCATCCAGGGGCCACCCAGCACCAAACATAGGCCTATACCGGTGCCAGCCGAGGACCGGAGGAGGGCTGTTAGATTCAGCCAGCAGGAAAACAACATCCTGCTGGCCAGTGTTTTGGAGCGGTATGAGGTGCTCTACAGCCGACTGAGCACAAGCACCACTGTGGGCACACAGATACACGTGTGGGAGGAGATCCAGGAGGCCGTAGCCTAGGCAGGGGGGCCAAACAGGGACCTGGATAGCCTTAGGAAAACGTTTAATGATATTAAGCGTGGTGTCCGTGCACACATGGTGGCAGAGAGGCGACCTGCCATGGGCACCAGAGGGGGTGGTCCCTTTGCCCCAACCCTGACACCCCTGGAGCAGGAACTCACAGACCGTCTTGGACCCATCTATCTGCATGGACGGCCTGAAGTGCTGGACACCGCCCATCCACAGGCAGGTAGGTCAGAGATATGTTGCACATTTATTTATTTATTTTTATTTAACAATCATTTATATACCGCATCTTCCGTAGATCATTTGCGGTTTACAATAAACAACAATCAACAAAGCAGGAGCTTGGTTTTACATGGAACATCTTGTAACAGTAAACAATATATCAGCTAACAGCATATGTTAATACAAAACAAAACATTATAAACTATATACAATTACCAGTTTGTGGGAACTTTAGAATTGAATCACGGTACATTTTCAGCTCGGTATATTATCTGTTTAAGTTGTTGGAATTAATTTGACTCAGTCAGGTATCTTTTTAGCCTTTATCTGAGTTGATCAGGGGATTATCTATGTTGCTGTAGTGCATGGAAAATAGAAAGGTTTTCAGTTTTTTACGGAATTCCATAATCTCAGTTATAGTTCGTAGGTCCTCTGGGAGGGAATTCCAAATGGTTGGGGCTGCGTGTGAAAAGGCTCTATTATTAGTTAATTTATTTGCTTTTATGAAATCATTAGGAGTCCTTAGTTTATTTGATTGTCCTTTTCTGTGAGTAGCTTTTTGTGATTCTTTGCTAATTAGTTTACTTAGTGTGATTGGAGCCATGTCATTTAAAGCTTTGAATGAAGTTATTGTTGTTTTATATATTATCCTGCTTTGTATTGGTAACCAGTGCAGGGATGCTAGTATTGGTGTTATATGTTGGAATGAGTGTACTTTCATTATAATTCTAGCTGCTGCATTTTGTGCTAGTTGGATTCTTTTAATGTTTTGTTTCGTTGTACCTAATAGAATTAGGTTGGCAAAATCGAAGTGTGGGGTTATGGTAGCCTGGATTATATTAATGAAGTCTTGTAAGTGTACTAGAGGGCGTAGTTGTTTAAGGATTTTGAGTTTGAAATAAATTTTCTTTATAGTATTTCTGATGTGGGTATTCATTGTAAGATGTGTGTCTAGAATAACACCTAAGTATCTTACTTCATTTTTTATTTTAATTTCATGGTTTTGTAATGTTATGTGGGTTGGGGGAATATAAGATTGTTTTTTGTTACAATTAGTACTTCAGTTTTTGAATGATTTATGTGGAGGTTTTGTGCTTTTAGCCAAGTTGTGATTTCATTGAAGCAGTCTGATAGAAGTTGCATCGGTAAATTAGGGATCGTGAATGGGATGTACATCATAATATCGTCCGCATATAGATGATAGTGTACTCCAAATCTTTTTTAAAATATTGCAGACCGGTTTTATGTATATATTAAATAGGAGGGCTGATAACGCAGAGCCTTGTGGGAGTCCAATTTCTTGTTTATATGTAGTGGATGTTTGATTGCCTATTCTTACATTTTGCATTCTGTTATTTAAATATGAGGTGAACCATTTGTGTACCGTGGAATTTATGCCTATTTGTCTCAGGTTGTTAAGCATTATAGTGTGATGTACACTATCAAATGCTGCTGATATATCGATAAATAAGAGGATAAATGCTTGTTTATGATTGTCAATCCCTCTCAGAAGCGCATCAGTTAAAACTGTTAAGAGTGTTTCCACTCCATGGCGAGGCCTAAATCCATATTGGTGATCATCAAGTGGGTAGGATGAATCTAAATATTCCTGTGTCTGAATTTGTACAACTTTTTCAATTATTTTAGCCAAAAAAGGGATACTTGATATGGGTCTATACGATTTTGGTGATGTTTCGTCGAGTGAACAGTTCTTAAGAATTGGGCGGATTTGTGCATGTTTGAGTGTAGGTGGGAGGTAACCTTGAAGTAACGAGAGGTTGACTATGGGGAGAATGTATGATAGTAGTATTGGAAGTGTGCTTTTTATCCAAGTTACTGGGCATGGATCAAGGAAGGAGGTTGTGGTGTTGAGATTAGAGATGATATTCTTCAGCGAATCTTTAGATATAGGGTGAAAGTCTGACCATTCATCTAAACAATAATGAGATATATTGATAGTGTCTGGAGTCGTTATTGGTTGTTTTGATTTGTTTTGATAGTGATTGGCTAAGGTTTGTACCGATATGTCGATAATCTCATTGCTGGATGTTTGAGGGTTATTAGTTAGATTTCTAACAATGGAAAATAGCTCTCGTGGTCTATTATAAGATTTTGATAGGATTGCTGCATAGTGAGTTTTCTTTGTACTATCTAAGGTATGCTTGTATTTTGTGAGAAGGTTATTATATATTTCCTTGTGGATGATTAATTTGGTTTTGCGCCATTTGAATTCTATTTTTCTTAGTTCTCTTTTCATTTGTTTTAACGTGTTGTTGAACCATGGTGTTCTGTTTGTTTTTAACCCATCCCCTGAAATAACCCACCACACACACCAAGTATATGATAGCTGTCCACACACACCGCACAATGGCTACCAAAGCGGCAGACCCCACAAACGGCTGGCTGACCTGGACGAATGCTGCAACACCTGCCATCCATATCACTCAGGCCAATGCATACACATCACTCACACACATTATGACAGGCCACAATCCCACTCAGAGCTCACACACACGCACCCTGGCCACATGTAACGCTGAGCCCGCATCCAAGGTCACACGCACAGTGCATACTAAGTGCTGCATATAGCGGGGCCGCCAGTCTCAGCCCCATTCCCCCCAACATAACAGCAAATGTGACACAGCTCCACCAGTGCGAGAGGCCACCCCTCCCCCCCCCGTCAGGTACAGCAAACTGTACGCACATGTGCTGTCCCCATTGTAGGTGCAGTAACAGCAGGTAAAGGCGGACACCATATTGCTGTTGGCGGGGATGTACAACACAGGTGTAGATATCTGACCTGTGCTAACTCATCCTTGCTGTGTACCCTGTTCTAACACCCAGGTGACATCCAGGCCATGGAGGCATATGAGGAGGGGGATGTGCCGGCACCAGAGGATGCACAGGGACCAGAGGCTGGCGAGTCCGGGGATGTGGACAGCACTGGCGGGGAGACCCCAGGAAACGTTGTGCTGCCCGAGGCAGAGGACAGGGCAGTGGATGCCGACACACAAGTGGGGGCTAGCAGCAGCAGCACACGGGCTCTGAGGATGCAGAGTCAGAGGGGAGTCACCACACAATGCAGGCGCCGGGGACATCACGCACCCAACACATCAGCATGGATATCATCCTTGCAGAGCTGCGGGCTCATACTGCCTCAGCAAAGCATGATGTGGAAGGTGGGTAACAGAATACACAACAAGCTCCTTGGGGGTTGACATAACATCCACAATGACATTCCATGTGCCCCCTAATATTATGACACCATAGCACATAGTTCTGTATGTGTAGTGGGGGTGTGTGCCATGTGCACTCCCCCCCCTTGTAGCATGTGCCATCTGGTGTCATCATGCTAATGAGCTCATACATCCGCCTACTATTCACCACAAAATACCCCATGGAGACGTACAGTGGTACACGCCTATCCAAAATCACCTATACAGTTTACCCGCCGGACCCCTCTCCCTGGGTAATGGTACGTAGCAAAGATAGTCAGGGTACTCAGTACTGTGCATCAGGTTTAGAGTGAACAATGCCCACCAAATATCTATCTGTGTGCCATGAATCCCCACATTATCCAACCTATCCCATACGACCAGTGCGCAGATACAGCAGTGACACACTGAAGTGCAACATAGTACCATGTGTCATATCTGTGATCTCCATGACCCCCAGCAGGATCATTTCCTGGCCTGTGGATGGATCATGGGACACGCAGATGTAAACATGGTACTGCGTTGCTAGCCGTCGCATACATGATTAATCTGTATACTGGTCTGTTGGGATACGCTGGATATGTGCATGAGTCATGGTGGGGGGGTGCAATACATGTCTCACACATCACCTTGTGTCTCACCCACAGCCACTCGTCAGGTTCTGATGGGCATTCAGGAGGAGATGAGCCAGATGCGTGCCACAGCTGAGGTGATCCCATTCAAAAAAGTCAAAACAGAGTGTTACCTGGATAAAGAACTAAAGCTACTCAAAATAGCACCAAAATATCACAAAATCATTTCTGTCGGAAACCGCTGACCTGAGATAGAGAGGGGAAAAACTCTCCACTCTGTGTCGGCAGTAACCGTTTTTTCAATTTTTTAATTGGCATAAAGTGCTTAAAAAACTAATCATAGTGAAAACCACTTATCTGAGAGATGGGCAGGCTGGGCAGCAAAAACGAACACAGCGACATGCATGTTTCGAGCCTACAAGAGGCCCTTATGGATCTTTTGGACAATGTTTACTTTCATCCTGATGCTGTTCAAGATTTTTTGAGTTTATTTCTTTATTCTACTGATGTTTTTGAGCCGATTGCCTTTGGGACTGAGTTCGCTGACGTCGTGATGACGTCTTCAGGGGATGCCTTTTTGCAGCCAATCAGAGAGCGTTTCATGGCCTTTTAAATATACCTGGATGGGGCTGGCATTCTTATGGGCGCGCTTTTCATCTGAACAGCTTGAGACAGGGCCTCTTGTAGGCTCGAAACATGCATGTCGCTGTGTTCGTTTTTGCTGCCCAGCCTGCCCATCTCTCAGATAAGTGGTTTTCACTATGATTAGTTTTTTAAGCACTTTATGCCAATTAAAAAATTGAAAAAACGGTTACTGCCGACACAGAGTGGAGAGTTTTTCCCCTCTCTATCTCAGGTCGGCGGTTTCCGACAGAAATGATTTTGTGATATTTTGGTGCTATTTTGAGTAGCTTTAGTTCTTTATCCAGGTAACACTCTGTTTTGACTTTTTTGAATGGGATTGGTCTGTGTCATCACAGTACTCACTTGTTTGGGGGTTTTTTACTCTCTTACAGCTGAGGTGATGGCAGTGGCGCTACTACGGATTGCAGATGCTCAAGAGGCCATGGTTGGGCGTTCCCAGCAGCCATTCCCAGCCCCAGAGGCAGCACCAGTGGAACCAGAACAATGGCGTTGCTTGGGCTGTGGTCGCCGTGGACGTGGGCGGCCACGCAGGTCTTGATTGTGGGGAACAGGTCACTGTGTGCCAATAAAGATGACTAAACCTGATTATACCTATGTGCACATTTCCAGTGTTTGCCACTGTACTCCCCTGAGTACTCTGTCCCCCATATTGTCACCATGGTCACATGTGCCTCCCCATTTCCCTTAGGGGTGGGGTGTATGCACTACCACCAATCAATGCACAGACGTTATACCATGCCCTGTGTGCCATGTATGCACCCTTCTACCTATGCGTGGGGGTATACCCTACCTCTCCAGTTAAGCAGTAATATGTTTATGGTGGTACATGTATGTTTTACGGATCGGTCACTCTCTCACACCCCATATCCTCTCCGTTGCTCCACCCACATGTGTGCCATTCCCTCTGACCCACACCAGGGCCCATGTGGCTGTTTAGCTGTAGATGATTGTGTAAGACACAGGCAGACATAGGTAACTAGCTACAGTCAGTTGTTCACTCTCCCCCTGCACCTGTAGTGAGCCACTGCTCCCCCTCCAGACCAACATCCACCTGTCTTGGCCTCACCAGCTTTCCCCCTGGGCAGCTCCTGGATACAGCAGTCCATCTTATCCTTCCTGCCACATACCTGCTGCTGGCCCCCCTATTCCCCTACAAGCATGGTGCATCAGATTTGCTGCCTACACATGACAGGCAGCAAGCATGTGTCCATAGCTGGTGGTACACACAGCAGTGCGGTACATCACAGGGGCACCAGGGGGCACTGACGGCTATGCACATGGTCAGACCCCACACATGAGTGTGGAGACGGTCCATGTATGTTACCGATGTCTAATACACATACACATAGGGATGAACACACATGTCCCATTCTCACTTCAACAGCCTGTCTATAAGGAAAACACATGACCAGTGTGATATATAACCAAACCTGTGTATTTACATATATGGCTGATATTTACAGGAAGACCCATGCTGTGGCCTGAGTGACACGGCACCACAGGGCACATGTGTGGCTGCCACTCTGCCCCTCAGACACTCTGGGGCCGCCCATCATGGGATTAATGCTGAGATGCACCCCCCCCCCCCCATACCAGCTGCATGCTGCATGTGCATCTCGGCAGCCAGCCACTGAATGGCGCCTGCAAGCCATTGCATGGTGCGGTCCTGTGCCCGCTGCCATTGCAGCACACCAAGCACTGCCACAGACAGGTCCTGGACATACCTGCCACCACATCCGCCCCAGGTGCCTGACGTCTGTGTGGTGGCATGTGTGTGGGCCCTGCCTGTGGCACGTGGTGGTGTCACTGCACCCACAGAGCCACCCTCTCCCCCCTCCACCCCCTCCACCCCCCTGACACCTTCCCCCCAACCTCGCCCTCCCCCTCCACACTCTCCTCCTCCTCCTCCTGCACATCATCCTCCCACCCACCCACCAGTGCACCGGAGCAACCCTCACCTTCCCCTCCCTCCCGCCTACACCACCCTCTGCCCACTCCATTTCCACAAAGTCATCCTCCGGCTCTGCCCCCTCCTCCTCCTCCATTGGCTGGGCTGGAGCTGCAGGCCCTGTGGTGTGTGTCCCGGATGTGGATGCCCGTTCCCCAGCAGCAACAGCCTCTGTTGGGGAAGACAGTCATTAGGACACCATCATGCCATTCCCACACCACATAAACATTGTGTGGCCACACACAGGCTGTTGGCCCACTGTGACATGCTGTACATCCCTGCAGTGGCCGCAACACTCACCATCATGTTCCTGTTGTGCCTTCCTTTGTAGGCGTTCAAGGGCATCTGGGCAGTGCAGCCACAACTTCCATCCCTTCTTCCGAAGGTCCTCCACCTGGGGGGGAATGTAATGGAGCGCTTTAGAGGGCACATTATATAACACCTCCCTGGCTGGCTACAGAAAGACTGCAGGTCACCACACATACTGTCTGCTGTGGCTACCAGGATAGGGTAAACCCACTCGTACCCATGATTTATTTATTTATTTATTTATTTACATTCTCTTATATACCGCGCTATTCTGCATCAGTGCGGTTTACATTGAACAAACTGAAATTACATTGAACAGGGCATTATAACTTGGAGATAACTATTTACAGGGAACATGGGCTATGGAGGGTTAAGTGGCTTGCCCAAGACCACAAGGAGCACCTGTGGGACTAGAAACCCCAGTCCTTCCGGCCCAAGGTTGCTGTCCTCTAGTGGGATTTGAACCTCCGACCTTCCGGCCTGAAGTACCTTGCCCCAACCACTAGGCCACTCCTCCACTCCATGATGCACTGCACATGCAAATCAGCAGTCTACAGCTGATCACAAGATGGGGTATGCACCCCCACAGCACTTCGGCCTAGTAGGGGGAACTGACCGTGTGTGTTACTGGCACAGAGTAGCTACAGACCATGACATTGTGCGGGTCCTGTGCTCACCCTGAGGGTGAGGGTGGGCGCCCAGCACCAGGTCCGCAGCACCTGGCTTTGCTGAGATAGGCTATTCTGCAGGTCCCCATAAGTGCTAGTGTGGGATAGATAGTCTTTGCAGACATGCCTAGGATACACCTGTGTCCATCTCTATTTCCCAGTTACGTTAAGCCATTGTGGACTATGATGCACCCAGAATAGTGCATATCCTGTATGGGTGCTATGGTCACATGTTATAAGTGAAGTGAGGGGGGGGGGGTTGTTTGGACCCAAAAGCGGATTATGTAGCGCCCACCAACCAGCTCTCTGTGGCTCAGGGTGGGGGAACAGGATCTCTCACCAACAGATCCATATTCTACATCACTAAAATAGTGGCAGTAGAGGGGATCATCAACCCCAGACCTTCTGGGGAACCGTCACCATACCTGAATGGTGTTTGGTCCTCCAGGACTGCATTTGGGAAACTCTGCTCTAGGGATTGCACATGTTTATGGTGTCTGTGCCCTGTAGGGTAAAATATAGGCGTTTATGGATTGTTTATTTAATATGCAATAGCAGTTCCATCTTTATTACCATGGTTTAGTACTGGGTAAAATATGGGGACAGGGTTGGCAGGAGCCACAGCTGGACTTGAACCTGTGATCTTCTGATGCTGAACACACTGGCTGTGTGTACTGCACCAAACTGTTGTCACAGAGGCAGATCATTCCCTGGGCTACCATTAGAGTTCATTGGACAGACCTTGCCTGTTGCACCACACGGCACCCACCTAAACAGGGCTTGGCCTTGGTCTGCTGTGGGCAGATGCCACTGCCCCCTCCACCACCAGCAACTCTCCGCCACCATGCTGACATGCCCTTATACCAGTGGTGCTGGTGGTGCGCAGTCCCAGGCCATCCAGTTTGCCGGTAGGCAGCTGCCTATGGTGTGGGTTCTCGGGTAGGGGTGCCTACATGGACAGGTGTGCTTCCCCCCGGCACTGCCTGCCAATGTTCTGTGCCCTTGGGGGTACCTGCTGGGTAATAACCCCTGTGACACTGTGGGACACACACTCGTGCCCATGTTGGACCCTCGTCAGTTGCTGTCTTGCTGCTTTACAGTTTCGCCATTCCTATGTGCCACCTAGGCATCTGCCTAGTCCGCACTGTGCCCCATCTGGACCACAGCATAACAAACCTGCCCAATATAAAGGAGAAAACCCTGCTCACCACTATTTCACTGTGGGATCATTCACTTTGTAGGGGGACAGAGCATAGCCCCTTCCAAACATGATATCTTCCTTTTTACACTTTGTCAGTAGTGTTGCTTTATGTTTATCATTAGTAGCACTATTGGTCAGCTTGGTTATGGGGATTTGAAATGTGGTTCTGGTCATTTGATATGTTTATTTGCCTTTTTGGTTCCTGCACATGTATCACCACAATCACTTTTCTGGGTTTCTCTGGCTTTGCTGTACATTGCTGACTGAAATGGTTTCTCTCTCCTGCAAATGTGCCTCTAGCGTGAGGTTTTCACTGGCGCTAATTTTCAGAGCTTCATTTCACGGCATTAGTGTGCATGGGGCATCTCCCTGCCCACTCTACGCCCACTCTACGCCCATTGACCCCTCATCTCCACCCCTGGGGAGCCTTCCTCTGCCCTCTGGGGAGCCTTCCTCCACCCTCTGCACATCTTAACACCACTGCAGACATTATCGTGTGATACGTGACATTCTTGAATGGTAAAGCACCATTATCACGCAATAACATCATGTATCACGTGATAACGTCGCAGCTGCGCCATTAGCGCCGTTTAGTAAACATGCCCCCATGGCAGTGACAAAAGGTTGCAGGTCAGCGAGCTAGCATAACCTGGCAGAGAATTACCCCTGATATACACAGTAAGGGGGGTCTATTACCAAAGGGCACTAGCGTGTTATATCTAATGCACCAAAATCACCAAAACTATGGCGTGTTAGGTACAACACCACCGAGTTAACTGTCAGGGGGTGTGGAAATCATTTCCCCGGCAGTTAGCATGAAACACGTTCCCCTAACACTGGTCACATTAGCGCAGGTGCACTTAACCGCACCTATTAAAGTGGCGTTAGGTGAACACACACTAATGGAGTTAGCATGCGGTGTGAACTCAGCACTAACGGCTTTGAATTCACCTCACCCACTATCCAACCCGCCCACTCACCACTCTAACACAAGTTAGTGCACGAAGTGTCCCACGCTTACCGCCATGGCCCCACACGAGCTGGCAACGTGTGTTCCAGTGCACCAGAATACACGCTCCCAGATAGCACCTTTAAGTAAAAGACCTCCTGTGTATCTTAAAGAACCTGGCTTTGATACTTTCAGCTCAGAGGTGGAATGAAGCCTTACAATGGTACCAAACTGAATCGTCTGAGACAAATAGGAAATAAGGTCTCTTTGAGCCTCTGCCCATTGCTAGCATGGCTCTCTGAATAACCAGCATTTACTACCACAATTCTATTCAAAGAAAATTAAAGTTCCATTTAACGACTTTCTACAAGTAATGACAAATAAAATAAAAAGGTGTCACAAAATGCAGATAGCCATAAATGACTATTACCTACTTCTAAGGCAATGAAGTAGAAAATTAAGTAGAATCAAGAAATAAGGTAAAGAAAGACAAAGATGCTGTTCAAGCAAATAAAAGTTTATAACTTTTTCAAGATCAAAAATCTCTTAGCTGAGAGCAACTTTATTGTATCTTTCTATAGCGCAAAGTAAAATGACAAATAAATTTGAACATATCTCTGTCCTCTCTCATGCTATTTCCCAGATGGGCTCTAATTCATTAAAAACTCTTCCTGCTGAACGGAAGCTTCAGTGTAATCTTCAAAATCTTTAAAGACAGGAGATTTTAATGGTTATGTATTCACTCATAATTGCAATGAAGTTGTAATTCAAAGGACTTGGAAATTAGCTGGGTAAACACTGGCATTTCACCCTTACTGAATTTTGTATGAGCAAATTGCATCCCACTCAATATTTAGTCAGACAAAACGAGGCAGTTAATTTTTGACAGTCAACATTGATATTCAAGGCTGGCCAGTTACCTGAGTAATTTTAGTTGGCCAGGTATTATGCTTAAAGTTAATCAGATGACTTTGTCCAGTTAACTTTAGACTGGATTTTAGGACAAATCCATTCTGGGCCAACCACTAGGTAAACTAGGTGGCCGCCTATGGCAGCAACTGCTGGAAGGTGTCAAAGGGCAGGACATTCAAAGCTAAACAATAGATTTTGATAGCCAGGGGGGGGGGGGGGGTAAGGCCTAGGGTACCAACACCTTGAACCAATTCTGGGGCTGGCCCTGGAGGGATGTTAGAGCTTTCTTCTACCAGCCACTTTGATTGGGTGAGCAGAAAGTGGTTCTCCATGGTCTCTCATTTCCTGGCACATGTTTTAGGGTCTGTCTGTCTGTACACATCTGCACATGCATACACACACACACACACACACACATACACACACAGACCTGACACACTGCCAAGACACATCCACTCTTGAGACACACATGACATGCTGGCACACACACACACATATACATACAACACAATGCACATAAAACACACACATACACACAGAACACAAACCGATACAACAAGCCATACACACACATACAACAAGCCATACAACAAGCCATACACACACACGATGCACATAACACACACATACACAGGACATACAGAAATAGTTCCCATTGTACAGGGAGCCACAGACTTGATAAAGAAGAATTTCAAAATACATCTTAAAAAACTATCCACACTTGTTACAAACTCCATAAGAAAGCTCTCTTAGGCATGATGCAAGTACTACACCAAGCATTAGTAGTAAATTTGAGAGACTCCAAATTTACTACTAATCACACTCCATGTACCCTGGCTTAGAAATGAGGTTCATGACTGTCATAATATGCGTAAAAACTGTCTCAAGACATACAACACAACACACACATAGAACACAACCCAATACAGCATACCACACACACACATGCATACACACAAGGCTTATAACACACACACACTGGATATGCAACACAACACACACTCAGAACACAACCCAACATAACATACAATATATACACACACATAAGACAACACAGACAACACCAACACAAAACAACAAAACACGCACTCGATAGAGCAGATATAAACATAAAGCACACCCAAGCACACATGCATACAAAAAACAATACATACAACACCATTAGAAGCACAACAAATCATACCAACACACAACACATATACAATACAGATACAAAACAAAAACACAACATCAATACAACACACTGACAAAACACCAATAGCACACATATAATATAAACAACACAGGACAGCATACACACCATACCACACATATAACATTCTGACATACATATAGAAATACCTCAAGACACACCCAAAATACAAATATCCTAATATAAACACATGCACAAGACCTTGAAAATGACGCATGCACACACACACACACACACACACACACACACACACATGACCAAAACACTGACTGCAGTATATACACAAGCCCCTGGCATGCAGACATCCCTGACATACTCAGTTAGCTGACACATATAAGAACATAAGAACATAAAACATGCCATACTGGGTCAGACCAAGGTCCATCAAGCCCAATATCCTGTTTCCAACAGTGACCAATCCAGGTCACAAGTACATAGCAGGTCCCCAAAAAGACACACAGATTCCACAATGCTTGTATTGAGACAAGCAGTAGATTTCCCGAGTGCTCTTTAATGGTTTATGAACCTTTCCTCCAGGAACTTGTCCAAACCTTTTTTAAACCCAGCTACACTAACAGTTTTTACTACATTCTTTGGTAATGAATTCCAGAGTTTGATTACACACTGAGTGAAAAAATATTTTATCTTGTTAGTCTTAAATGAGTCACAATGTAGCTTCATTGCATGCCCCCTAGTCCTTCTACTTTTTGATGGCATAAACAATCGATTTACATTTACCCATTCCACTCCATTCATTAATTTATAGACCTCTATCATATCTCCCTTCAGCCGTCTCTTTTCCAGGTTGAAGAGCCCTAACCTTTTAAGTCTTTCCTCATAGGGCTGTCCTTCCATCCCCTTTTGATGGCTCTTCTCTTTTTAAGATACGGGCGACCAAAATTGCACACAATATTCAAGATGCAGTTGCACCATAGAACGATACAGAGGCATTATAATATCCTTGTTTTATTCTCCATTTTTTATCCTTATGATTCCTAACATTCTATTTGCCTTCTTGGCTCCTGCTGCACACTGGGCAGAGGGTTTCAACGTAATATCCTGGATGACACCTAAATTTATTTCCTGGGTGCTGATTCCTAATGTGGAATCTTATACCCTGTAACCATAGTTTGAGTTTCTTTCATAGGTGCATAACTTTGCACTTGTCCACAATACATTTCATCTGCCATTTGAACGTCCAGTCTTCCAATTTATCAAGGTCCTCTTGCAATTTTTCACAATCATCTTGGGTTTTAACAACTTTAATAATTTTGCATCATCTGCAGATTTGATCACCTCACTTCTTATTCCCATTTCCAGGTCATTTACGAATATGTTAAAAAGCAGCAGGCCCAGCACAGATCTCTGTGGTACTCCACTATTCACCTTTCTCCATTGGGAAAATTGACCATTTAACCCTGCCCTCTGCTTTTTATCTTTTAGAAAAATATTCAATAGTGACACACATACATCCAACACATATACATCCCTGACACATGCACACTCCAAAATACACCCCTTACACACACACACACTCTTTGCCATCTCACCCTCATATTTCCACAAAAACAGGGTAATTACTGGAGATGACTGTCCACTCCTAATTTTTTACTCTGTATAAGTGGGAGAGAGCTGACTTCCTCCTTGTACAACATTAATATTTAGGTAGGGAGGGGTGTTCTGAGGATGGGGCAGGCTGCTCCTATTATAAGAGAAATGGAGCCAGTTGGAGAAGACTCAAATGATTTTCAGCCCTGACCAACTAACAGAAGGTTGATTGGAATTGAGACATCTAGATTGGGATGTGCTCGTTCCTCTGTATTTTTATGGCAGGTTCTGCTGAACATTAAGCTTTTTGTAAAATATCTATAGCAACATTTAGAAATGCACACATATGTGCCACTATGCACAGCAGGAACAGCCATTATGCTAGTACACAAGTGCACAAAAAGAGTGACATCAACACAGCAACTTTCATATAGAAGTGCCGAGGGATGGCTCCAGAGTTCGTTCGAAGTGTCAGCATCCTAGTGTAACCTTAAGACTTATGCCCCCTGTCCAGCTATTAGAATCTATTGTTTTAGTTTTGAATGCCCTACTCTTTATTGCCCCCTAGAAGCTGCCACTCTAGGTGACTGCCTAGTTTGCCTGGGGGTGAGGCCGGCCCTGGAAGTGCAGGCATTTACATATAGAAATGGCGATTTTGCAACTTCCACAATATACAGTGCCTTGCAAAAGTATTCATCCCCTTGGTTTTTGTCCTGTTTTGTCGCATTACGTACAACCTGGAATGAAAATGGAGGTTAATTTGGATGTTAGGTAACGGATCTAGCAATATAGTCCAAATTGATGAAGTGAAATGACAATAAAATACCTTGTATATAAAAACAAGTGAAAACTGAAAAGTTGTGAGTGCATATGTATTCATCCCTTTTGCTATGAACCCCCTAAATAAGATCTGGTCCAACCAATTAGCCTCAGAGGTCACATAATTAGTTGATTAGGGTCCACCTGTGTGCAATCAGTGGAACAATGATCTGTCACATGATGCCTCTTCTGAAAGGCCCTGACTCTGCAACACCACTAATCAAGCAACATGAAGACCAAGGAGCACTCCAAACAGGTCAGAGACAAAGTTGTGGAGAAGTATAAATCAGGGTTGCATTATAAAAGAATATCCCAAATTCTGAATATCCCATGGAGCACCATTAAATCCATTATAACAAAATAGAAAGAATATGGTACCACTACAAACCTGACAAGAGAAGGCCACACACCAAAACTCACAGACCAGGCAAGGAGGGCATTAATCAGAGATGCTACAAAGAAACCAAGGATAGCACTGAAGGAGCTGCAAAGATCCACAGCAGAGATAGGAGTATCTGTCTTTAGGACCACTTTAAGCATACACTCCACAGAGTGGGGCTTTATGGAAGAGTGGCCAGAAAAGGCCATTGCTTAAAGAAAGAAATAAGAAAACATGTTTGGAGTTTGCACAACAGCATGTGGCGGACCCCCCAAAAACATGGAAGAAGATTCTCTAGTCAGATGAGATGAAAATTTAACTTTTTGGCCATCATGGGAAACAGCATGTGTGGCACAAACCCAACACTTCCCATCACCCCGAGAACACCAATCCCACAGTGAATAATGGTGGTAGCAGCATCATGCTGTGGGGATGTTTTTCATTGGAAGAACAGTCAAAAACCCTGCTTAAATGTGTCTGTGTATAGTTACGTCAGCAGAGGAGCAGGTGTAAGTATGCATGGTTGAAGGATACATACAGGTGGGTATTTTATAACTTACGTGTGTACTTCATGACTCTGCCAGTGCACTGCTCAACCCCACCCCCTAAATATGCCAACACCCACATTCTGTACAAGTACCCACCTACTTGTCACAATGCATGCTAGTATGCATGGAATAATTCTAGAAGAGGCATCTTAAGTGCATAAATAGTCATATACGTGCAAAATATCCTTTAAAAAATTATCCTCAATGCGTAGTAATGCTGGTAATGAGCAGTGTACCCACTGTCTATATCTATAACCACTAACTATGCCTGTAAATCGAAATGGACACATTTTAATCTGCTAGATTTGGAAGAAATTTCAGCCAAAAGCTAACTGAAGTCAACTAGAAATTTGCTTATAACAGTGGCGTACCGAGAGCAAGGTGGTTGGTATGGCCTGCCCAGGTTACAAGCTGGGAGGGGATGCCCTCCACCAGGTCCACCGAGGCAGCGTGGCAAACTTACCATAAAGCTGACCTGCTGTGATGCCTCATGCTCCACGCCCGGCCGCTCTTCTTTCCTGGGCAAAGTCTCCCCTCTCCCCGATCCAGTCCCCCCCAAAAAGATCCTCCTGAAAAGGAACCCCTCCAAAAATGACCCACTGTCGACAAAACACCCCCCACTGTCTATTCTCCCACCTCAGCCTCACCCACCCATCCCACCCCCAGGACTTACATGGAGGATTCCCTGGTATCTAGTGGGGCTAAGGTATGAGTGGACCCCCTCTGATCCTGCATCAGCTGCTGTGGCTTACCACAGTGGTAGTATCATGAGACTTCTGCTAGGGGTGAAAGCTGGCTTTTTGCCTGCCCCAGCTCCATTTCTGTTCCTCAACTCCATAGGAAAGAATGGGAAAAACTATAATTCTTTCAAGCTACTACTGTAAACCCTCACAAATGCACATCACATGTGAAATCAAGCTCTTTGTATCAGCACGTTGGAAGAGTAGTAGAAATCTAATTAGGGAAAACCAAGTCAACCGGGAAAGGAACATTTTTATTGATAATTGTTCCAATAGCCATGGAATCTAGACACCTCTCAAGAATTAATTAATAAGGGCACCACAAAGAGAAAATAAGACAGTTGAGTCACACACAAAAGCATCCTTAACATCAGCTTAATTTAGAAATTATCTGAATCTTGTTAATGAACTCATGACTTCACTGAATTAGCAGGATGCTGATCAAATATGTGATCTACATGCAAAAAAGCCATGCCTTTCCTTGTTCCAGAATGGATGCATTAAGAGAGCTCATGATAACCACAACCTCCTTTCAAGGGTCATAAAGCAGTCTATTGGGATGTCAATTTCTCAAGATCGACAGTAGCTTCCATTAGCCAGGATATTAGCAAATCCTTAAATTCTAGGGACCAGTGGAATATAGGGAATCCAGCAGCTACCAGTAACCTCTATACCAAGGATAGAAAACTAAAAAGACCAACTTTCATGCTATTAAAAAAGACAGCTTATTATGGATTCCTGAACTAATTGATAAGTCTGCCTCCCCCTCCCCACCCATGATTGGAAGTAGATGGCATGATCCATTTGTAAGGGCACCTCTTTGAGGGGTTGCCAGAATGGATTGTGCTGAGAACAGTGTAGAGCAGTGGTCATCAGTGAATGGGGTCACAGAAACAGCCATTTCCCTCATTTTCCCCGTGACCTATGCCAAGTAGTTTCAGTCATCAGCCAGCATGTGGCCTATGGGCTAGTGAACATTCATAGGCTCTTGCACCCTCGTGGGTAAGCTTCCTGTTAGACTGTAAACCTATGCTGAGTACTGGGGTCTATAAGCACAAACAGCACACTGACAAAAGGACTTTGTGCTGACTGCTGCTGCATTTGCCACTATTATTGTTGCTGCTTTATGCTTTAGATGAGGGGTAGGAGCCTGGAGACCTGCTATTTTAGGGTTACATGACTTTTCCATTGCTAAAATGGGGCCATATGGGATAAAGGTTTGAAAAACACTGGTGTAGAGACTCCAACGGGTTTGTTTACTAAAGGGCGTAAATGTAATAGGTGCTAATGAGCATTAATGGCAGTGATAAGGGGTCATTCATGGGTGTGTAGGAGGTATTCCAGGGGTAAAGGCACAATGGCCCGCTTAACGTGTGCTAAGAGGATACCAGGTGTTAAGGTGGCAAGCATGCACCTTAATGCCCGAAAACAGCTGCTACTGTAATGCTTCATAAGGGAGCCCCAGGGAAAGGCAATGTAATGGTGATGGATGTAAGCATAGGCGGGAGTTAATGGACCTGACAGATCTGTGGGCACCCAACATGGCAGCCGGTAAGTGGGGTAAGCTGTACTGATGAACTGGGATGTTCTCACATAAAACGCTGTAATGTCAGGGAGTGGCATAGGATGTGTCCCCCAGCAGAACCAGAATTGCCACGATGTGTGCATGAAAACATTGACGAAGCAGGAGTGGTGTCGTGTAGATCAGGCACTTGAGAGGAGTGCATGAAAGGTTGGAATGCGGAAGAGTATCTGTGTGGGCAATGAGGTAGCAGATAGATGGCACATAGCCGGCAGAGACTGATGACTGGGTTGAAGGAAGGATGGTGGTAGATGAAAGAATGGTTCGGGATTGCAGCGCCAATGTCCCTGAGGCGCATCCCCAATGCATTTGTACTGTAAGGGAAAAAAGTGTGCCACTGCCACATGGAAGTCCTGATACCAGACATGTTGGTCTCACACCTGTCGCAGCCACCCAGCCACCATAGAACTCTCCAGACAACTGTGCATACAACAACTGGACAGAAGATCCTCAAACTGGCCAAATGGGGCACATAAGGATGTAAGATGATCCCTGCATCCAAGGGGTAGGCTGTGTCTGCATATAATGCATGATGTGATGGAGCCAAAGCTGTACAGGCATAGTCTTGAGGTAATACTTGTGTAATGGTTTGCAAGTAGGTTATATAAGAATGTATTTAACTGGATTTTATCATACCACTGTATCAGTGCAGTCAAAGTGGTGTAGAGTGTACAGAAAACGTGGTAGTGTATGATTAAAAACAGTTACTTTGAGAACCTGCAGTCTGCTGAGGCAATGGAGGGTTAAGTGACCTGCCCAAGGTCACAAGTAGCTGTGATCAGTCAATGAAGGCTGTGCCATACATAAAAAGCATCAGTAGAGCATTCCAACAAAGAGTGCTAGTGGGTATTGAACTCTGGTAGCTTACTTCCTAAGCTGGTGCCCTAACCATTATGCTATACCTTTTGAGATGTTGCAGCCATCTGCAGAGTGAACATGTCGGACTCCCTGCAATGGACTGCAGCAGAGCCAAGAAAGCATGATTGCAGAAGGTCATGATGGCAAGTTGCATGTTTGCAGACCAAAATTGTTGGCGGAACACATAAAAAAGCATATCAGCCAGTCACAGCAGACACCAGACCTTTCCAGATATAAAAAGGTGCTAATTAGTACAAAGCAAACAAGTGGGAATCAAACTTACACCCCTTGCTTATCAAGACATGACACTAACCATTAGGCTACACTTCCTCAGAGGTCAGCATAGCAATGTCTGGAATCAAAGAGACTGCAGGTCCCTGCCTGAAATAGGTGGACTCCAGGACATGAAACAACGCGGCAGGCACATTCTGAGGCAGTGGTACATCACACATAGGTGCTGTCTCCATTGGTGCACAACCAGTATGTCATACACAATACTGTAGCGGCACTACAGACACACTGCTGCAGGTTACTCCCTTGTGGGGTTCAGTGCAGGTGAGGTCAAGATGCCCATCCATGCACTGATCCTCCAACAGCAAAGAACAATAATACGCATGGGTCTGCTGTTCCGCATTGTGGCACAAACCTCAAAGGCAGCCTATGTGCATGGCGTGTGGTCCCCGGTGACCAGCTGCATATGGCAGGATAGGTATACCTGGATATACAACAAATGCATGCCACAGTACTGAGCCATGTGGTCCATTGCAGACCAGCCTGTGCTCCCCAGAGGACAATGCACATGTTTCCCAACATCAGAAATAACAGGCGGATGCAGGGCTATGCTCCAGTGATGACAATCAACACTATGCCTGCAATGGCTGCTGGGTGTCCCGGTAAAGGTTAGGCCCTCCATTACCCATGATGCTCTGCATATGCAGAACAGCATTCTGCAGTTAATCATCAAATGGGGAAATCAGTGATCCATCAAATAAGCTCAGAAAGACGCACTGCATGTATGTGCTATAAGCACCTAACAGCTGCAAACTGTGCTACTTGACCAGTTTCAGTGGTCACTCTGATGGTGAGGATGTGCACGGAGCACTTGGTCCCCAGATGGTGCACTGAGAGAAATGGGCTCTGCTGGTTGTGCTGCAGATCCATATTGCTGCTGGGGTGTGATACTAGTCACCTGGCCTTTTGCATAATAGCAGTATTCTGGAGTCACCTGTCATATCTGTATTTTGCTCTTATTGGCCAGGGGCTCTCTCAGAGCACCTCATGTCAGTGGTCAGGGTTGTGGCAGATGTTTCTATGACAACCAAATGCAGTAGAGTTTGTCTAGACTGGCATGGGCCTGCTATGACCATAGTGAGCATGCCAAGAACATCTGCTGTACTCACCATCTAGAACTAACATCTAGGACTTGCTGCCCACCACAGGACTGTCTCGGCCATGCACTTGCCAACTATACCCAGCCTGCTGGTCAGCACACACTGCATGTGCACAGAGTGACTATGTACACCCTGGCTTGGGACAAGCAGCATGGACACCCAGCAGCTGGCTCAGTGATTGGGCTCCCAGGACAGGGAGAGCACCCTCACCACTGACACTATATAGCATTCAGTGGATACATAGCTATGCTGTGCCATGGTCACAGAACATAAGACATGCCATACAGGGTCAGACCAAGGTCCATCAAGCCCAGTATCTTGTTTCCAAAAGTACCTAATCCAGGTCACAAGAACCTGGCAGGTACCTAAAGTCCACAGCTTTCACAATGCTTGTCCTGGGGTAAGCAGTAGATTTCCCAGGGATGCTCTTTAATAATAGAACTTGTCCAAACCTTTTTTCAACCCATCTACACCAACAGCTTTTACTATATCCTCTGGTATCTATCTCTTTGGCTGTCTCACTTGATCTCTCTGCTGCTTTCGATGTCGTTGATCACCGTACTCTCCTCTCAAGGCTTCGCTCTATTGGTCTTTCTGGTTCAGTCCTTCGCTGGTTTCACTCTTTTCTTTTTGATCGGTCTTTCTCAGTCCTATCAGGTACTACTTCATCCTCTCCTTCACCTCTGCCCTGTGGTGTCCCTCAGGGTTCTGTATTGGCCCCTCTGTTGTTTAACATTTTTCTGGCCCCTCTTGCTTTACTTATCCAACAGCACAGTATCTCTGCGTATTATTACGCAGATGATATCATTCTTCTCTATCACACTTGCCCTCTCTCTCCCGATATTGGTCCCCTCAATGTCTGTCTTTCCGCTGTTTCTTCCTGGTTTTCTGAGAACTTTTTGCATGTTAAGGAGCACATCGACGTCGCTGCACCGTTAGACACATGCCAACATGGTTTTAGGGAAGGCCATGGCGTTGAAACCCTCCTTACCACTCTATTTTGCAAAATACTCACTGGCATTGATGACATCCGGCAAGGATTTGCTCTCATCTTTCTGGACATAGCTGCAGCCTTTGACTCAGTAAATCATGAGCTTCTATTAGGACGACTGTTTGACAAAGGCATTAATGGACTAGCGCTCGAATGGTGCAGATCCTACCTGTCTGAAAGATGGCAACATGTTCGTTCTGGAGGGATAAATTCTGAACCTTTCCACCAAAGTCAAGGAGTCCCACAAGGATCCTCCCTCTCGGCGTTCTTGTTCAACATTTACATGCAGCCAATCTGTAATATTATCCGGTCCTTCAATGTCGACTGTATGTTATACGCAGACGATGTCCTGCTCTACATACCCTTCTCAACCGAGCATCTGGACCTCTCCCCACTGACGAGTTGTTTCAATGCAATATCTGACTGGCTTCTCTCTCAAAACCTCAGAATACAACATAAGAAAGCGGAAGTACTCTTCATTACGAGGAACCCCAACTTTACCCCACCGCAATATCTTAAAGTAAAAGAAGCTGAGCTGCAATCTAAATCCTCAATACGATACCTGGGAGTCACCTTAGATCAACGCCTGGATATGAAGGCCCACATAGGGAACATAGTCAAATCAGTCTACCACAAGATCCGCTCACTAAGGTATCTACGTTCCATCCTCAAACCAACTGATTTTCGGACGATTTTCCAGGCATTGGTCATACCTCATTTTGACTATGCCAATGCAATATTACAAGGTCTTCCCCAATCTACGTTAAACCCGCTGCAGCTAGCTATGAATGCGGCAGCAAGAGTCCTCCATGGAGCTTCCAGGAGCGACCACGTGACACCTCTGCTGATACAGCTACATTGGCTACCAATTCGTGCAAGAACTATCTTCAAGACCTTGATAATCACTTTTAAAGCTGTTCACAATCTCTCACCTGCATCCGTAACTGCCCTCATCCATTCCACATCCCCAAATAGAATAAGAAGAACCACGGCTATAAACTCCCTAAAAGTTCCAAAGGCACTTACTGCCTGCACCAAATCAACAGCCAACAGGGCCTTCAGTTTCAGTGCACCAAGATTCTGGAATGCATTACCCCATGACATCCAGGCTATTAAGAACCTACCACAGTTTAGGAAAGCCCTCAAAACTCACCTCTTCAACAAGTACCTGATAGACCATGACTGCACCCCCTAGAACCTCAGGACATCACCGATACCATTCTCAGTCAAATTTACAGTACCACAAGCAACTCACCATGTCGATACTCAAACCTATAAAGTGAACTGTGTTTTCTATGCAACTGCTTTGATTATGACTCCATGTAATAAGTCTGTAAATAGTTACCCCTGTTAGCCAAGTTTCTGTCCCCTGTTATATGTAAACTCATACATGTTAACTGTAATGAGCATTTGTTCCATGTGAACCGCGCTGATGCTGAATAGTGCGGTATATAAGAGACTGTAAATAAATAAATAAATAAATAAATTTGTCTAAGACCTCTGCCATCTGGTTCACTGCTGGTGCTCCTCTTCCCTCTCTTGCTCCCTCTCTGTCCGTTGGGCCTATCCCCCTTGTTTCCTCTATGCGATATCTTGGTGTTACCCTGGACTCGGCTTTAACTTTCCAAGAGCACGTTTCCTCTGTTGTCCAGCGTTCCTTCTATACACTGCGTCGACTTCGTGCTATCCGGCCTTTTCTTTCCTTCTCTTCCTTGACCACACTTCTTCTTTCTCTTGTGGTTTCTCGCTTAGACTATTGTAACGCTTCCCTGGCTGGCCTTCCTCTTTCACAGCTTCGTCATCTTCAACTGGTCCACCATACTGCTGCTCGTCTTTTGACCAACTCTTCCCGTTCTGCTCATATCACTCCTCTTCTTATCCGTTTACACTGGCTGCCTATCCCTTTCCGTATTCAATATAAGGTTCTGATTTTTGTTCACAGGGCTCTGTACACCGGTGTTCCTCTTTATCTTTCTGATTTGGTGCACTTCCACTGTCCCTCCAGAGCACTTCGGTCGATTCACACTAACCGTCTTTTTCTTCCACCCCCTTCCAGGGCTCATCTTGAATCAACGTGTTCTTCTGCCTTTTTCTTCCTCGGCCCCCGCCTTTGGAATTCTCTCCCCCTTGCTCTACGTTTGGAGTCATCCTTTAGTACTTTCAAGGCTTCCCTCAAAACTCACCTTTTCTGTACTGCTTTTGATCTCCCTTCCCTCCCTGCCCATAGCTGATTGGTCTATATCTCTGATTTCCTTATTCTATCCTTTGCTGTCTCTTTTATGAATAATTATTTATTTATTTATTTATTTATGCTTTTCTTCTATACCGCTTTTTCCCAAGATCAAAGGCGGTTTACAATTAACATAATGAACATGGTTTTACATGGAACATCGTATTTTTTTCAAACTATGTACAATTAACTTTTCATGAACAATAACATGGAACATATAATTATACAAATGCTGTAATTATTTACATTAGTCAAATATTTACATTAGTCAAATATTAATCGTGGTGTTTAAGGGTTGTTGTTTTTTTCCTAAGTGTGTTGAGGTTTGTGGCTTTTTGATCTGTGGTTAAGGAGGATTTTTATGGAGGTGTGGTGAGGGGGATGGGGGGGGTTCATTAAGATTTATAAAGTGTTCTTTAAACAGATATGTTTTTAGTTCTTTCCGGAATGTCTGGAGATCCTTTATTTTGCGGAGGCTTAGTGGGAGTTTATTCCATAGGGTAGGGGCTGCATATGTGAATGCTCTTGAGCTTGTGTTTTTTTTTGTTTTTCGAATGGATTTTTTTATGTCTAGTGAGTGGGTTGCGTTTTGTCTGCGGGTTCTATGTTCTTTTGGAGCATGTATTAGAGTGGTTAGATGTGAGGGTGATATGCCGTTGATAAGTTTAAATGTGGTTAAGAGTATTTTGTATGATATTCTACTATTTATGGGAAGCCAGTGTAGTTCAGCGAGGATGGGAGTTATGTGGTCAGTGAGGCGGGCTTTTGCTGTTACTCGAGCACAGATATTTTGAGCTCGTTGAAGTAAGTTGGTATTTGTGAGAGGGAGGCCGATAAGTAGACTATTACAATAGTCGAAGTGTGGAGTGATGAGTGTGCTGATAACAGATCTGAAGTCACGTGTGTCTAGTATTGGTCGTAGGTTTTGAATGGTCTTAAGTTTATAGAATATGGTTTTCACGGTTTGTTTTATGTGAGGGAGCATACTAAGTGTGTGATCTATTATGATGCCTAGGTATTTTACTTCCTTTTTGATTGGGATTATTGTGTCGTTAATTGTTAGTGTTTCAGGGAGAGTAGTATCTGGTTTTCTTGTAACGAACATTGCTTCAGTTTTTTTTAGGTTGATGCTGAGGTTATTATTTTCTAGCCAGGTATTTGCTTCGCTGATGCAATCTAGTAAGTTCTGGTAGGTGGGATTATTTGTGTTTATTGGTTGGGTGAGCATGATATCATCTGCGTATATGTAGTGGTTGATTTTATGTTTTTTAAATATATTTGTGATGGGTTGAAGATACAAGTTGAAGAGGAGGGCCGATAGGGCCGAGCCCTGTGGAATACCTTGTCCTTGTATGAATGGCTCAGAGGTGTCTTGGCCTAATTTAACGTGTATCGATCGGTTTGTGATGTATGATATAAACCATTGTAGAATTGTTCCTCCTATTCCTAGGCTTAGGAGTCTGTTAATGAGTGTGTTGTGGTGGACATTGTCAAAGGCACCAGCTATATCAATGAATATGAGGATGTAACCTTGGTTGCATGTGTCAGTGCCTTTTATGAGGTCATCCATGAGTGTTATTAGCAAAGTTTCGACTCCGTGTGATGGGCGGAAGCCGAATTGGTGTGAGTCAAGTGGTGCATGTGTGTCGATAAAATCTTGTAGTTGGAGCTGTATGATTTTTTCTATTACTTTGGCAATAAACGGTATGCTGGCTATGGGCCTGTAAGAGTTTGGGTCTGTAGGATTGAGTTTATTATTTTTTATTATAGGGCGTAAGGATGTGAGTTTTAGGGCATCTGGCATGATGCCCTGGGATAGTGATTGGTTTACTATATTTTGTATATGGATAGCTAATTCAGTTTTGGTGTTTTTTATCCATGATACTGGACATGGATCTAGGGGGGAGGTAGTGGTGTTGATCATTGATATGATATTGAGGAGGTGTTTTTTCTCAATGTCTTGAAAGGTTATCCATTTATTGGTTGGTTTTAAGTCCGTGGGTATAGTTATGATTGTGCTAGATGATTTGTTTTTTAATTTGTTAGCAAAATGAGTTGCAAGAGTTTGTGCGCTTATCGTTGATTGTTCAGGCTCTGGAGTTTGGGTTTTTGTTAGTGTTTTTATAATTGCAAATAATTCTCTCGGTCGATTGAGCGCCATATTTATGACTTTTGTGTGATATTCTCTTTTCGACTTGTTAATAGTGTCTTTGTATTTGTTGAGAAGACTCAGGTATTGCGCTTTATTATCGCTTGTTTTAGATTTCCTCCACCGTTTTTCTTGTTTTGTTAGTTGCTTTTTTATATTAGAGAGGTCTCTATTGAACCATTTTTCTGACTTTCTTTTTGTGAATTGTTTTTGGGGACCTTGATTGGGAGTTGCTGCTTCTTTTATTGTTGAGTTCCATTGGTCTATTATGGTGTTGACTTCTGTTGTGTTATTTATAAGGTTAGGTAATACAGTGTCTAGGAAGGTGTCTTTGTTGAAGTGTGTAAAGCGGGATTTATAAGGTGTTGGAGTAGTTTCAGTGTTGGTATGTGATAGTGAGAGTAAATTGAAGGTTATTAGGTGGTGATCTGACCATGGTACCTCCGTAATAAGAGGTGAGGATTGTAGTTGGTGTTTATTAAATGGGGTGGGAATGAATACAAGGTCTAGGGCGTTACCTTTTGTATGTGTAGATGCCTGTATGATTTGGTTGTAACCCATTTCTTTCATGGAATCCATAAAGTTGATTGTGTGTTGTGGGTTGAGTGATGGAAGGTTCAGATCACCTAATATAATAAGTGGTTTTCTCTGTGTAGCTGTACATGCAAGTTCTAGGATGGGGTGAGATTTTTGTGGTCAGCTGAGGGGGGCCTGTAGATGAGGGACAGTGCAAGGGTTTTGTTTTCTATATTTATGATGTCCATGCCATCTATGTTGTTCACATTTTTTAGTGAGTATTTGAGCTCTTTTTTGGTGATGATAAGGGCTCCGCCTCCCCTTTTTGCTTCTCGGTGGCAGTTGAAAAGGTCATATTGATGTGTGTTGAGTTGGTTTAGGAGGATTGTGTCTGTGGGTGCAAGCCAAGTCTCTGTAATGAGAAGGATATCAGGTTTTTCATCAGTGATTATGTCATTAATTATTGGTATTTTATTCCTTATGGATCTTGCATTTATGAGGATGAATTTTCTGATGGTGTTTGTTTCAGAAGATCTGTTTATAGGTTTGACTTGTACGAGATTTATTTGTATTAGTCTTGAGTGTCTGGGAGAGTTGGGTCGGTGTGTCTGGTTAAGTGTGTGTGAGTATGGTTGTGGTGTGGTTTTGTATGGATTGTGAATGATGGGGATGGTGTTGTATGCTGTAGGATTTGGTTTGAGAGCGTAAATGTTTTGAGTTAGGTGAATGGTTAGTATGGTGATAATAAGGTAGGATTGGTACTTTGTGAGATCCATGTTTGTTTGAAATGTGTTGTATTAAATGATAATAGTAAAGGATCATACAATGACTATGGATGAGATTATTGTCAGCGGCGAGATAGCACTTTAACCAACATTTAAGGCTACTAACAACAGTAATTATAGTGCAATAGTTGCTAAATACTGAAAACAGTTGCTAATGATGTAGGGATTGCTAGAGACTGGCTACAGTAATAAGTTAGGAGGTAACTAGAACAGTAGTAGTATTTGGGAGATTGGTACAGAATAGAACGTATTAAAACTGTTGATAATAACAACTAAATATGTATTGCAGCAGTGAGGCAGTTCAAGGGCAATGCAAAGATGCCTATATGAATGAAATTACTGGCAACAGTATATCAGACAGTGAATGAACTTACAGTATATCAGACAGGTGAATGAAATTACTGACAACAGTATATCAGACAGTGAATGAACTTACAGTATATCAGACAGGTGAATGTAATTACTGACAACAGTATATCAGACAGTATCTGTATATCAGATAGTAGGTGTAAATGAAATCAACAGTCATTAAGGTTGGATGAAATTACTGACAACAGTAAATCAGACATTAGCTAGTTGTAGAGGGTGTGAGGGGGTGCTGGCTACAGTAGATTTCATGTAATGGTTGTAAATGGTTGTAAATACTGGCTACAGTAAAATAGGCAATAGTCAACAGTGACAGTCAGATAGAAAATACTTGCTGTGATCTGGTGGCTGTAGGATCGCTTGAAGGTATGCAAGCTCAACCCTAGGGGAGCTCGAGCGATATTGGCGGGTGAGCTGTTTTGGACTTGTGAGCTGTTGGGGGCGGTGTTGCAGTGCGGCCTGGTCGGTCCCCGCTGGGATTGCTGAGAGAGGACCGAAGAGGTGCTTACAGTCTCTTTTCTGGTGAGCTGGTCTTCTCGATGTTTGCTGTGTGGTGACGTTCGTGTGCTTCGTTTTGGTGGTTAATCGCTTAGGTTGGAGGCTGTTTCTCGCCTGTCGTGCACCGCCTAAGGGCCACGCCAAAGGGCCCTCTTGCGAGGCTTATTAACTGTGCCGCTGGGTCCTCCCACGGCCCGGATTGGGCCGGAGTTGTAGGAGCGGGAAAATCGCTCGCTCGTTGCTCGACCCCGACTGGGGAGCTGTTGAGGCTGGATTCAGCGGTGGAAAGGGCATTCTCCTGCCCGCGGCTGCTTATTAACTGTGCCGCTGGGTCCTCCCACGGCCCGGATTGGGCCGGAGTTGTAGGAGCGGGAAAATCGCTCGCTCGTTGCTCGACCCCGACTGGGGAGCTGTTGAGGCTGGATTCAGCGGTGGAAAGGGCTTTCTCCTGCCCGCGGCTGCTTATTAACTGTGCCGCTGGGTCCTCCCACGGCCCGGATTGGGCTGGAGTTGTAGGAGCGGGAAAATCGCTCGCTCGTTGCTCGACCCCGACTGGGGAGCTGTTGAGGCTGGATTCAGCGGTGGAAAGGGCTTTCTCCTGCCCGCGGCTGCTTATTAACTGTGCCGCTGGGTCCTCCCACGGCCCGGATTGGGCCGGAGTTGTAGGAGCGGGAAAATCGCTCGCTCGTTGCTCGACCCCGACTGGGGAGCTGTTGAGGCTGGATTCAGTGGTGGAAAGGGCTTTCTCCTGCCCGCGGCTGCTTATTAACTGTGCCGCTGGGTCCTCCCACGGCCCGGATTGGGCCGGAGTTGTAGGAGCGGGAAAATCGCTCGCTCGTTGCTCGACCCCGATTGGGGAGCTGTTGAGGCTGGATTCAGCGGTGGAAAGGGCTTTCTCCTGCCCGCGGCTGCTTATTAACTGTGCCGCTGGGTCCTCCCACGGCCCGGATTGGGCCGGAGTTGTAGGAGCGGGAAAATCGCTCGCTCGTTGCTCGACCCCGACTGGGGAGCTGTTGAGGCTGGATTCAGCGGTGGAAAAGGCGTTCCTTTCTGTTTCCTCAGTAGCCTGTTTTATTGTGCACCGCTGTATGCCTTTTTGGTTCAGGTGGTATAAAAAGTTTTATAATAAAGATAAAGATAAAGATGGTAACGAATTCCAGAGTTTGATTACGCGTTGAGTGAAAAAATATTTTCTCTTATATCCTAAATGGGTTACATTGTAGCTTAATTGCATATCCTCTAGATTTTCTTCTTTTTGATGGTGTAAACAATTGATCTATGTTAACCCATTCCACTCCATTCATTAATTTATAAATTTCTATCATATCTCCCCTCAGTCTTCTCTTTTCCAAGTTGAAGAGCCCCAACCTTTTAAGCCTTTCCTCAGAGGAGTAACCTTCCATCCCCTTTACCATTTTGGTGGCTCTTCTCTGTACCTTTTCTAATAATGCTATATCCTTTTTAAGATACAGCACCAGAACTGCACACAATATTCAAGGTGCGGTTGAACTATGGAACAATACAGAGGCATTATAATATCCTATGTTTTATTCTCCATTCTTTTCCTTATGATTCCTAGCATTCTGTTATCTTTCTTGGCTGCTGCTTCATACTGGCGGAGGATTTCAATGTGCTATCCATGATAACGCCTACATCTTTTTCCTAGGTGGTGGTTTCTAAGGTGTTACCTTGCATAGTGTAACCAAAGTTTAGGTTATTCTTTCCTAGGTGCATAACTTTGCACTTGTCCACATTAAATTTCATCTGCCATTTTGACACCCAGTCTTCCAATTTATCAAGGTCCTCTATAGCAAGTTTTCACAATCCTCTTGGGTTTAGCAATTTTGAATAATTTTGTGTCATCTGCAAATTTGATCACCTCACTCATTATTCCCATTTCAAGGTCATTTATGAATATGTTAAAAAGTAGTGGCCCCAGCACAGGTCCTAGGATACTCCACTATTTACTTTTCTCCATTCAGAAAATTGGCCATTTAGCCCTACTTTCTGCTTGTTTCTGATCCACAATGCTACACTGCCTCCAATCCCATGACCTTCGCCAAGAGTCTCTCTTTCTGAAAATCCAGATACACTTTATCAACGGGCTCATCTTTGTCAACCTGTTTATTCACACCTTCAAAAAAATATAACTTATTAGTAAAACAAGACTTTCCTTGGCTAAATCCATGTTGGCTTTCTCCCATTAGACCATGACTATATACTGTACATGATCAGTAATTTTATTCTTTATAATGGTTTCTACCATTTTGCCCGGTACTGTCATCAGATTCACAGGTCTGTAGTTTCCCGAATCACCCCTGGAACCCTTTTAAAACATTGGCGTTACATTGGCCATCCTCTACTCTTTAGGTACTACATTTGATTTTAATAATAGTTCACATATTACTAATAGTAGGTCTTCAATCTCATATTTCAGTTCTTTCAATACCCTTGGATGTAAACCATCCAGTCCAGGTAATTTGGTACTCTTCATTTTATCAAATAGTTCTAATACATCTTCCTGATTTATTTATTTATTTAACAGGTTTTGTATATTGCCTTTTCCTTCAATTAAAGCGGCTTACATAGGAACTAAAATTACATCAAATGTTTGCTTAAAACTAGATCAGTGGGGAAAGGACATGCAGGGGGAGGGGGATATCTTTAGGGGTAGCTATTTACAGAAAGGGTTGCATGAGCTATTTACAGAGAGGTATATATACTTATGTACAGTACATTGTTTACAGGCTGACAAGTTGCAATGAGGGGCTGAGTTGACTGTTGGGAGGGAGTGGCAGAGAAGGGAGAGTACCATAATGTTCAGAGAAGAGACAGGTTTTGAGTTTTTTTCTGAAGTCCTTGACATCAGTGTTGGCTCTGAGGTCTTGGGGGAGGAAGTTCCAGAAGGTGGGTGCAGCTAGGGACAGAACTCTGCCTGATGTGGAGTGTGTGGTTTTAAGGTAGGCGCTAGGAGTTTGGATTATATCCATTGTACTATGTTATTTGGGTCTCATGTTTGTGTTGATGTTGATTAAGGTCTCAAGGGTGTTGGGGGATAGGTTGTGCTTAATTTTGTATATAGTAAGGGCGGTTTTGAATGTGATTCTGGAGGCAACTGGAAGCCAGTGCAGTTGGTTCAGAATAGGGGTAATGTGTTGTTGCTTCGAGGAACCAGTGATGATGCAGGCAGCAGTATTTTGCACCATCTGTAGGGGGTCAGATAGTTGATTAAGGCAGGCTGATAAATAGGGTGTTACAATAGTCTAGTGCAGGTGTAACTATTGCTTGGCAGACTGTTCTGAAGTGATCTTGACTGAGGAGGGGCTTGGTTTTCTGATGATGGTGATAGGTACTCTTTGCGGTTCTGCTTATGTGGGATTGGAAGTTTAAGTTTCTTTCCAGGATGACTCTGAGGTATTTTACTTCATCCTTGATAGGTATAGTTATGCTAAGGAGGGAGATGTGTTGTGGGGGAGAGAAGGAGCAGTTGCGTGAAATGAATAGTGCTTCTGTCTTTTTGAAGATGATTTTGAGGTTGTTGCCGAAGTGGCATTGTGACATATCCTGAAGGCCGGCAGTTATTGTTGTGTAGTCTGGTTTGTCAAGGTTGATCTGGGTGTAGATCATGATGTCATTGGCATATAAGGAGTATTGGATTCCATGTTGCTTGATGAATTCACAGATGGGTTGAATGTAGAGTTTGAAGAGTAGGGCAGACATTGATGAGCCCTGGAGTATTCCCTGTGTCAGTGGGAAAGAGGAGGAGGTGGTTGTGCCAACTTTGACTTGTTGCTGTCTTCCATTGAGATATGAGATGAACCATGCAAGGGTGGTGTCGCATAGTCCGATGTCTTCAAGTCTTCGGAGGAGGATTGGGTGGCAGATAGTGTCGAAGGCTACAGTTATATCAATGAAGATGAGGAGGAAGCCCGTTTTAAGGTTCTTGATTCCCCTGATGATTCTTTTAATTCTTCCAATACATCACCTTTATATACCATTTCAGGCATGGGTAAATTCCCTACATCTTCTTCAGTAAAGACTGGAGCAAAGAATTCATTCAGTCTCTTTGCTATTTATTAATTTATTTGACTGGTTTTTTTATACCGCTTTTCACATGGCAAAGTGGTGTACATTACAACAAACTGTTATGCATAGAACAGTGGAACTTATTTACAGAGCAATTAATATATGCTAGAGATATTACATAGAATGGTATAACTTATATACATTATAATACTTGGATGGAAAGGGCAATTGCGTTACATACAAGGTCGACTGCTCATTCTTTGGAACTATGGGCGGATGCTGAGGGGAGGAGAGAGATTATGTAATGGGACCAAACTGTTCATTGAATAGATGCATTTTGAGCAGTTTTTTGAATGTGGACAGGTCATTTGTTGATCGGAGGGTTCTGGGGAGAGAGTTCCAGAGGGATGGCATGTACAGTTCAAAAGCCAAGCATACCGGGTACATTTGTTTTTTTCTTGTGGTATGCTTAACATGTTTATGTTGTTTGGACTTTTTGACCTGCAAGAATTGGTGGCATTCAGAAGGTATTGTAGATAATGAGAGGAATTAATATTGATGATCTTGAAAGTCAGAAGTAGGACTTTGTAGAGTATGCGGCTGGGTAGAGGCAACCAATGGAGTTTAAACTTTGACACACCTTGAACAGTGTGGGCAACGGTGTGCAATGCAGTGATTAGTGGAAGCAGGGTGGCTTTTGGTAGACCTTGGTAGATTGAATTGCAGTAATCAAAGTGTGGTATTATGTTTGCCTGGAATGCTGTTCAGAAGTTGGATGAATCCAACAGAGGGCGGAGATGATGGAGTGTTCTGATTTTAGAAACATAGAAACATAGAAACATGATGACAGAAAAAGACCACATGTCCTATCTAGTCTGTCCTTCCATAACAACAACTACAACAGTACACTTTTTACCTTTAGAGATCCTCTGTGTTGGTCCCATGCTTTTTTGAATTCAGTTACTGTCTTCATCTCTACCACCTCCACTGGGAGACTATTCCATGGATCCACTACTCTTTCTGTAAAGAAATATTTCCGCATATCACTCCTGAATCTATCTCCCTTCACCCTCATCCCATGTCCCCTCATAGCAGAACTTGCTTTCAATTGAAAGAGGCTCTCTCCCTGAACATTTATGCCACGGAGGTATTTAAACATCTCAATCATATCACCTCTATCCCGCCTTTCCTCTAAGGTGTACATATTAAGATCCTTAAGTCTGTCCTCATATGCTTTATAATGAAGCCCATTAATCATTTTAGTAGCCACCCTCTGCACCGACTCCATCCTGTTCACATCCTTTTGAAGGTGCGGTCTCCAGAATTGCACACCATACTCCAAATGAGGTCGCACCAAAGACAGAGGTATTATCACCTCCTTTTTTCTGCTAGCCATTCCTCTCCGTATGCACCCAAGCATCCTTCTAGCTTTTGCCGTCACCTTTTCTACCTGTTTAGCTACTTTAAGATCATCAGACACAACCATGCCTAAGTCCCGCTCTTCTTTAGTGGACAAAAGTACTTCACCTCCTATACTGTATTGCTCCCTTGGATTGCTGCAGCCCAAATGCATGATCTTACATTTTTTAACATTAAATCCCAGCTGCCACATTTTAGACCATTCTTCAAGCTTAGCTAGATCCCTCCTCATGTTATCTACACCTTCCTGGGTGTCTACTCTATTGCAGATTTTGGTATCATCTGCATAGAGGCAAACCTTACCCGACAGCCCTTCCGCTATATCACTAACAAAGATGTTAAAAAGAATCGGACCAAGGACAGATCCCTGGGGCACACCACTGGTAACATCCTTCTCCTCAGAGTGAGCTCCATTTACTTGTACTCTTTGTCGCCTCCCTCCCAACCAATTTCTAACCCAAGCAGTAGCTTTAGGGTCCATCCCTAGGGTGCTCAGTTTGTTTATAAGTCGCCTGTGAGGAACAGTGTCAAAGGCTTTACTGAAATCTAAATACACCACATCTAGAGCTCTCTCTCGGTCCAACTCCCTGGTCACCCAGTCAAAGAAATCAATCAGATTTGTCTGACAAGACCTGCCTCTGGTGAATCCATGCTGCCTCGGATCCTGTAATCCGATGGACTCCAGAAACCTCACTATTTTCTCTTTCAGCAGCGTTTCCAATAATTTACTAACCACCGAAGTTAAACTAACCGGCCTGTAGTTTTCAACCACATCCTTACTTCCGCTTTTGTGTAAAGGCACCACATGAGCCTCTCTCCAGTCCTTTGGCACCACTCCCGACTCCAACGAGGCATTGAAAAGGTCAGTCAGTGGAGCTGCTAGAACGTCCCCAAGTTCCCTCAGTATTCTAGGGTGTATCCCATCCAGTCCCATCGCTTTGTCTACTTTAAGTTGAGCTAGTTTCTCACGAACACAGTCTTCTGAAAATTGTTCAAGATGTCCCTCACTTCTGTTCTTATTTGTGGGTGTTTTCTGAGGTCCTGCTCCTGGTTCTTCATCTGTGAACACAGAACAAAAATATTTGTTAAGCAATTCCGCTTTATCCTTATCAGCTTCTACATATTCCCCCCCTGCACCCTTGAGTCTGACAATGCCACTTTTGCCCTTCCTCTTCTCACTAATATATCTGAAAAATGTCTTACCCCCGCATTTTATTGCATTGGCTATTTCCTCCTCCTTTTGAATCTTTGCCTTCTTGACTACTTTGCTAGCTTCTCTAAGTTTTTCCAAATACAGATGCCTGTCTTCCTCCCTCTGTGATCTCTTGTATTTCATGAAGGCCTCCCTCTTTTTCTTCACTTTTTCAGCTACTTCCTTCGAAAACCATAGCGGTCTCCTGTTCCTTTTGTGATATTTGTTCCTTTTGTGATATTTGTTTTGCTAAGTTACTTATGTGAGGTTTGAAGGTGAGTTCCTGGTAATGCCTAGGTCCCTGACCTTTGTACATGCACGTTTACGTCATTTAGAGTTATGGATGTCAGCGATCGGAAACTGGTGTCTTTTGTTATGAATAGTGCTTCCGCCTTCTTATAGATTATTTTTAGGGAGTTGTTAGTTAACCATAGGAATATGTCTGAGAAGCAGTTTTTTATTCCATCATATGCTGGCTTGCTGGTGTTGAATGGGGTGCATAAATATGGAAGTGAATGTTATGTGCATGTTTGATAGAGCATAATGGTTGAAGATAGAGGTTGAATAAGAGAGCTGAGAGGGAAGAGCCTTGTGGGACACCTTGGGTTTGCAGATAGGGGGAAGAGGCATTAGATCCCATTTTGACTTACTGTTGTCGATCTCTAAGGCATGAGTGAAACCAGCTCAAAACCTTGTTTTGGATTCCAATGGATTGGCGTCTGTGTAGGAGAATGTTGTGATTGATGTTGTCAAATGCGGCTGAAATATCTAGGAATATTAGGATGAAACCTTGGTTTGATTTCTAAGTTCCTTTTATTAGGGTATTTAGCAGAGAGGTTAGCAAGGTTTCAACACCATGGTTTGTCCTAAAACCGTGTTGCTGAGGGTCAAGGGGAGCATAGTACTCAAGGTGTTCCTGGAGCTGCTGCTGAATATTTTTTTCAATTATGCTAGACAAGAAAGGTAGGCTTGCTATGGGTCTGTATGCTACAGGATCATTAGGGTTGAGGTTGGCATTCTTCAAGGAGGGGCGGATGGAGGAGGATTTGGGTTGTTTAGGCGTGTTACCTTGTAGGATAGAGAGTTGAGTGATTCTCTGTAGGGTTTGACTGAGCTCTTTCTTTGATGGCTTAATCCAGCTCACTGGACATAGGTCAAGTGGTGATGTGGTTGAGTTTAATGTGGTGATGGTGAATTCTATGTTCTCTTTGCTGATGGGACTAAAGGTAGATGAGGAGTTGCAGGTGTTGGTTGGTAGTGGGATCTGTAATGGAGGCTGGCAAGTAGAGCTGTTCCTTTGAAAGTGCTAGTGATAGAGTTTGGGGGTCAGGAAGGGTTTCCAAGGTGGTTATATATGAGGGTTGAGTTAGATTCTTTACTATCTCAAAGAGCTGTTTTGGCCGGTTGAGTGATTTGTTTATGATTTTTGTGTGGAAGGCTCTCTTGCAGTTGTTAGTTTCCTGATGGTATTTGAATAGTAGTAGCATGTGAGAGTTTTTATCCTCTGTTGACTTTGTCTTCCTACATTTGCCTTCTGTTTTTTGGAGTTGTCTCTTGAGTTGTCTAAGTTCTTTGGAGTACCATTGTGTCTTTTGCTGTCTGTTGGAGTAACGTTGGTTGGGGGTTTCAGCAGCTGCTTTTCCAGTTACATGGTTCCAGTTCAATAGAAGGATATTGATGTCTGAAGTAGAGTTGTCCATTAGAGGGAGTACTTTGGCAGTGAAGGCTTTTCTGTTGAAGAGTTTGAATTGTCTATTGACTTGGTTCTGATAGGTGCAGTTGGTTGTGGTGGAGCATGATAGTTGGAAATTTATAATTGTGTGGTTAGACCATGGAATGGGTGGGATAGGGAGGGTATGGTATGGATGGGATTTGAGTTAATGAAGATGAGATCCAGTGTGTTTCCTTTTTCATGTGTTGGGGTTTGTACTATTTGGATGAAGTTTGTTATGGATATGGCATCTAGGAAGCATGTGCTTGGTTGGTTGAAATTTATTTTATCATTTCTTATATACTGCCTTTCATGATATCAAGGTGGCTTACATTGAACAAACTGAGATTACATTGAACAGGGCATTATAACTTGGAGATAAATATTTTACAGGGAACATGGGCAATGGAGGGCTAGGTGACTTGCCCAAGACCACAGGGAGCACCTGTGGGGCTAGAAGCCCCTGTCCTTCTGGCCCAAGGTTGCTGTCCTTTAGTGGGATTTGAACCCCTGAACTTCTGGCCTGAGGTAACTTGCCCCAATCACTAGGCCACTCCTCCTCCCTCCTCTCCTAAGAGTATGAGATCCTTGTTTGGTGTGAATATTTGAGTACAATTCCCAATATATTTGAGAAGTCTTTGGGTGAAGTGGAGGGGATCTGTAAATGAGCAAAATGTTAGGTGCCTGTTTGATATTGAGATATGGTCTATTCCATCCGTGCTGTTGGTACTTAGTTGGTTGAAGTTGAGGTGTGATTTTATTATTATCATTACTCCTTCACCTCTCAGATGAGCATGAGGGCAGTGGAATATGAGTAGTTATGTGGTTTCAGATGACTTAGCAGCATTGTGTCTGTTTCAGCGAGCCATGTTTCCTTGATGCAGAGAACGTCTAGGTGATATAATTGTTGATAAGCACATATTTATAGGCTTGGGAATTGTTGGGTGTGTTGCGTATATCAGGGCTTGAAAGATTGTTTGTTGGTACGTCGATTAGGTTGTTTAGATTCCTTTGTCCTATGGTGTGGCTGGTATAGTGCAGGCTATATGGTATGCATGAGGGAATGAAAGTGTGTGTGAGGGCTATGGTCTCTGAGGTGAGACATAGGACAAAGAATGTGGTGGCATAGATGGGGAGCATATTTGGTGTCACTGGGCAGTAGTTTGCAGTAACTTCTGTAAGTGTGAGAGTCCTTCTGTTATTTGATGTAGTTTTGGATCAGGCAATCCGGTTCTGGACTGGGTAATCCAGTTAGGAGAGAGTTCTTTTTATCTTCTGTTGCTGCTTTGGTCTGGCTGAGGCCTGGCTGTATTGGAATGTTGCTTCCACTTGTGTAGTGATGTCTGTGGTGGATTTGAAGTTTGCTGGAGGCCTCTTCTCCGGTCCTCACTGAAGGGCCTCATCAAAGGGCCCTCTGGCGAGGCCCTCAGGCATGGGCTCGCCAAGTGTGGGTGCACCTGAGCCCGCTGGTCTTTAAATGTAGCCTATGCCGTGCTGATTGGGCTTGTCAGTGAAGAGCCATCATGTTTCTATGTTTCTAAGTATTGGGATCAGTGCATACTATCATATACATGATATCCTATTATTAGCTTGTATGGATTTATTAACCCCTGATCTGTCAAAATTGAATCATTGCCTTCAAAATATTCTAGTCAATGGCTTGACCAGAATCATTTAAAACTTAATCTGACGAAAACTTCAGCAATTTGGTTCACTAGACAGTCCATGACTCCTAATCTCACCTCCATTCTTCATAATCTACAGGTTCAGCTTCAACCATCTCTTAAGTATTTTGGAATGCTTCTGGATACAAATCTCACATTTGAAAAACAGATTAATGCTGTCTGTAAAAGTTCCATTTTTACTCTCTGACAATTTTGTGCACATTGTCTGTTTCTCTTCTGTTTTAAAAACTATTGCTCTCAGTTTTCTTATATTGTGACTAGATTATTGTAAAGTCATCTATGCCGGTCACATGGTAGCTACACGCAAACGTTTACAAACTATCCAGAAAGCAACTGTCTGTATTCTATAATATGCTTCCAAATTTGACCACATAACCCCATTGCTTTTTCAACAACATTGGTTACCATTCACATATCGGATTCAGTATAAGGTTCTAGTACTGATGCCTAAGGCTGTACACTTTGATACGTCTACTTATCTTGCCTTTCACATAACTTTAACTACTCCAGCTAGAATACTCGGGTCTAGCCATAGAAACAGGTTATATATTCTCTCTGTCTCCCAAAGTAGATTAGAAAGCACACATTGATCCACTTTCTTTTTTCTATCTCCCAGCTTGTGGAATGCACTGACTTCCATTTGTGCCTTGAACCCTCCTACAAGGCTTTTAAGGCTACTCTGAAGACCTATTGCTTTGGTAGGGCTTTCGGCATGCGATAATGATGCTCAGACATCCCTAGAACTGACTTATGAGTGACAGCAACCTTAAAGATTAAGAGTGAATGTATGACTGGGTAGCGGCTGTATATTTGTTTTGTTATCATTTTTTCTTTTGTCCTTGGTTCATGTTTGCTTTTCCGTCCCAGTTTGGTAGCCTTTCCTTCCTTATATTTATTTTGATCATACACTGCCATGATTCCCTGTTCTTCCTTCTTTCTTACTCTTTTCCTTGGCCCAGAACCTGATGAGGCTGTGATTGCATTTTCATTTGGGTATGGGTGCCTCCTATCCCCTTCCCTCCTGCGGCTGCCAGTGCCAGCTCTGTGATTGAAACATACTCTGTTTGAAATGCAAGGCTCTGGACCTACAGAGCCCTGTGTGGATAAACATGATCTGTATCAACCACAGGGGCCTGCATGGTTCAAACTGAAAATGTCTTAACTTCACAGGGCTCCAAAGATACAGAGCCCCATGGTTCAAAACAGAGCATGTTTCAGTCATATCACCTGGCATTGACAGCCATGGTAAGGAGGGAGGTAGGAGGCCTCCATGCCTAGAAGAAACTGTAGCTCTAGCCCCACCAGCTTATCAGTAAAGGGGCAAAAGGATGGAAAGGATTTTGGAGAGTGGCAGAGCAAGCTCAACAAGCTTCAGAGAGACAAGAGGGAGATACAGTAAGAGCAGGATTTGGACTAGCAATGCTATGCATAACCAGACACCAGGACTGTATCTAGCCCTGTGCGAGTGATGCGGCCGCACAGGGCGCAAAAGCTTATGGGGTGCATTTCAGCTGTCTGCTGTTGCCTGCCACCGCAACTTTTTCTTCACTCAGCGGCGGCAGGCAATGGCAGGCAGCTGAAATGTGCCCCTTAAGTCTTCTTGTGGCACTCTAAGCATGTCTGGCCTCTCCCTCCTCTGACGCCACGTCAGAGCAAGGAGGGACAGATCTGCTTAGAGTGCTGGCGACTGCACATCGGGCACGCCTCTTCTCTTCCACCACCGTCCAGAAAGTGGCTGGAAGGAGATGCAAGGGGGGGGGCGTGAGCCCGATGTGCAAGTCTCACAGGGCGCGATTCACACTTGGTACGGCCCTGCCAGACACTACAGTGTCCAGTTAAACTTTGTATACTGGACATTGCACAAAAAGCTTTAAAACATGACTATCCATCCTAAACACACAGAGGGGCTGGAAAGAATTCTATGAGCCATGTGTTCACCACTTGTTTTATATTTTGATATTATCTGTTAATTTTATATTGGGGAGTTGGATTTAGTTCACACCTTTTCTCGGGAGTTCAAAGTGAGTGATATTCGGGTACAGCAGGTATTTTCCTATCAAACCTGGTTGCCTGTGTTTGCAGCTCACTACTTTAACCAGTAGACTACTCCTCTACTTGCTTTTATTGTTTCATATTTGTTATTTTCTGTTGTTATCTACATGGGCATTGGATCCATTTTCTTGGAAAAGAAAATACGTTCTGTATGTGTGATCTTGTCATTTTGAAACAAGTATTTTTACACAATTTTACATTCTTGCATTCCCTTTCCTGGGACCTAACCTGCTAGTTGCTCCTTTCACCTTTGTTCTTTTTGTACTGTGCTTCTTTCTCTAATACATGGTTTGTCTGTGGATCTTCATTGCATTTAGCCTCACTGAGCTCCACTGTAAGTGAGTGCAGTGTCTGAATCTGCAAGACAGTTCTTTTACTTACATTAAAAATTAAAAAGGAAAGTTTTCGGCTTCCTGCCTGAGGTTAGGGAACATATGAGCATTCTCTTTGGAGAGTTTTATAAATATGAATGTTATGAATGCTACAGAAATTTAATACGTTGACAAGGGTTCATTATATCATGTGGACTGAAGTTGTGATGCTATTGATAGCAAAGGGTATGAATGAGAAAGAAACAGAATTTGATATAGCAAAAACACTCATTTTTTATTATTTATATTCTGACTGAAACTTGGAAATTTATGTAATAGGACACATAATTGGACATTATATATCATTAATAGCAACACCCTCCCTCTACTGCCAGGCACATTATGAAGTAATACAAAACCTTGCATAAAGCACACTCATACCCTAGAGCAACCCTGCCACACTTTATAGTACTAGCTGCAAGGACTCACATAGCACCAAATGTATGTATGGAAAGGCAGCAGTACATTTATTAAAGCAGGTCCTAGAACCTCAATGCCTCTTCTTTTGGGAAAACAGAGCAAGCCAGACTGCTACAGATTCCTACAAAGAATTTATTACTAGCAGAATGCCACATCTCAGTCACATATTGAGAATATGGACAGATCTTCAAAGGGATCATAATCAGACAAAAACTGACCAGGATACCAGCCTTCTAGATATAGTGCAATCAGGACCGTTGCAAGGATGGAAGGCACCCTACCACCCCCTACCATGACTCCCAGCCCCATTGCTGCCCCCACCACCCCTCTCCAGGGTCAGCAGTGACAGCAATTACAAGGGAACCATGACACAGCACTTATCAAAGGCTCTGGTGCCGCATCATGGTTCTGCCTGCTATCATCAGCCGCTTCTGCCCCCGTCCAATACAGAGTTCCAGTTTATGCAGAACCACTTCCAATTTACCCACCCCATGTAAAAACTGAGGTGAAGAAGTTTGAGGGTGAGCAGATGAAAAAAAAGACAAGGTTGCGGCACTGCCCATTCTAGTGAGTAGGGCAGTAGAACACAGTTGAAGTTTGAATGAGGAGGTGGAGGCAAGGAGCTTTAAGACATAAGCGTCAGAGGGGTCAGCAATATATATGTTAAAATCACAAAGAATCAAGGAAGAGGAAGATGGGTCCAGAAAGAAGGAAATCCAGGAGTCAAAGTCATTCAGAAAGGAAGAGGTGGGCTTGTCAATGGGGGGTCAACAAATGACAGCTACCTGAGAATTAGCGGAGTAAATAGATGAATGGAATGGACTTCAAAGGACAAAAAGAAGTGAGAAGGAGTTAGAGGGAATGAAAGGCAGAAAGGAGAGAGCAGCAACCCATGACCAGCTGGGCAAGGTGTATAGGAGAAAAGGTAGTCTCTATGACAGAGTCCATCAACTGAAGCATAGTCTTCAGGGAGAAGCTAGGTCTCAATGAGAACATGAAGATGAAGAGCATCAGAGATAAAGAGATCATGAATGAAAATATTGTTTTTTGGAAGCAGAATGAACCTTCTACAGGGTACATGAAGAAGGAAGAGAAGAGGGAGGAAGGAAGGCACTATGTATGAGATTAGAGCAGTTGTGGTTGGATCTGCAAAGGGAGTGAGAGAAACTCTGGAATTTGTTACCGGAGGATGTAGTAAAGGCTGTTAGTGTAGCTGGGTTTAAAAAAGGTTGGACAAGTTCCTGGAGGAAAGGTCCATAAACCATTATTAAAAAGGGACCCAGGATATCAATGCGTGACCCAATACAAGCACTGTGGAACCTGTGTCTTTTGGGGAAACTGCTAGGTACGTATGACCTAGATTGGCCACTGTTGGCAACAGGATACTGGGCTTGATGGATCTTGGTCTGACCCAGTATGGCATATCTTATGTTCTTATGTTCTTATCTAGAGGGGCCAGGATTAGGATTGATATCCCCACATGAGAGAAGGAGCAGAAGAGTACGAGGGAGAGGAGGCATGACAGTGATAAGAGTAAGGTGCTCTTTGAGAAAGTGGAAATTGGCTGAATAAGAGGAAAAATATATTGAACTCAAGCAGGGGCGGCCCAAGGGGGGTGCGTGGCCATGTGCGGAGACTCGGTGTGGGGCCTCATTTGCATAAGTGGCCTTATTTGCATAAATATTTGCATAATGCTAACATACACTAACTTTTAGTAAACATGTCTCTTAATGAGTGTATGGATAAAGACAGACTAAAAGATTTCTACATTACTACAATCCAGTGCCAACCGCCAGGCACATTAGGAACTACTACAAACACTGCCCATTTAGAACCCATAGCAAACCCACCGTATCCTAACAGCACTACCAGGACTCACAAAGCACCATACCCTACCTATCAAAAGGCAACACTGCAAATATTAAACCAATACATTTCAGAGAACAATACATGACCTACTGGGGAAAGAGAACAAGTGGCAATGTCTAATAGGAATTACATAAACAGAATACCTCAGCTCAGTTACACATGCAGAACATAGACCATCACCAAACAAGGAATCACAATTTAGAAACAGGAAGGCAATAATTAAACTGGGAACCCCAAAAGCCAAACTTGGAATGTACAACAACACTGTAGAAATAAAGCTATAAATTAATTTCCTCTTGTACCAAACAAAGTGCAGACATTAATGATGCACATTTCCCAGAGCTTTCATATTCCAGGCAATAAATTAAAAAAAAAGAGATATCTTTCTACCTTTTGTGCATTTTTTTTCAGTTGCAATTGCTCCAGCCACTTTCTTCTGGTTTCTTCATGTTTTCTGCTAACTCTCCATCATCTGCTGTCCATTTGTCCTTTCTTCTCTCTTCTAGTTTTTTTTTCCATTCTCTCTCTCTACATCTGCTTTAACATACTAATCTTTCTCCTTTTGCTCTTTCCTCATTCCTATTTCATCCACTCAAATTTTACCCCTCCATCCTCAATCCCCACTTACTCTCCCAATACCCGGCCAATTGTAGATTTTTTATCCCTCCCACACAAAATATTTTTCCCCTCTCCATTTTACTCTCCCAGCCCCATCCCATTCTAATCCTCCCCCAACATCAGCTCCCTTCTAGTTCCAGCCTCACCCAGTATCCATTCCCTTCTAGTCCCTGCATCAGCCCATTTCCAGTCCTAGCCCCCCCATCAGCCCATTTCCAGTCCTAGCAACCCCCCAACACAATACCAGTCCTAGCCCCCCCATCAACCCACTTCCAGTCCTAACCCCCCATCAGCCCACTTCCAGTCAGCCCCCCATAGCCCATTGCCAGTCCTAACCCCACATCAGCCCACAGCCCATTACCAGTCCTAACCCCATCAGCCCACCTCAAGTCCTAACCCCTCCCCATCAGCCCATTTCCTGTCCTAGCCCCCCCATAGCCCATTATCAGTCCTAACCCCCCCATAGCCCATTACCAGTCTTAACCCCATCAGCCCACCTCCAGTGTTAACCCCCCATCAGCCCATTTCCAGTCCTAGCCCCACCATAGCCCATTACCAGTCCTAACCCCCCCAACAGCCCACAGACCATTACCAGTCCTAACCCCATCAGCCCACCTCCAGTCTTAATCCCCCAGCCCATTTCCAGTCCTAGCAACCCCCCCAACCCATTACCAGTCCTAGCCCCCCATAGCCCACTCCCACTCCTAATCCCCATCACCCAATTTTCAGTTTAAGCCCCCCCATACCCCATTACCAGTCCTAACCTCCCCATCAGCCCACTCCCAGTCCTAATCCCACCAGCCCATTTCCAGTCCTAATCCCCCATCACCCAATTTTTATTTTAAGCCCTCCCATAGCCCATTACCAGTCCTAACCCCCCATCAACCCACTTCCAGTCCTAATCCCATCAGCCCATATAAAGACTTAGCTCCCCCATAGCCCATCACCACTCCTACCCCCCCATAGCCCATCACCACTCCTAACCCCCCCAGCCCATCACCACTCCTAATCCCCCCCCAGCCCAGCCCAGCCCAGCCAAGCCCAGAGAAAAGTTTTTTTTAAAAAGCTGTCTTCTCCCGCTGCCGGGGCCGCCGCGGCAGAATCGAGTGTGCCGCGGGGCCCCCCCTGCCCAGCAGAGCTTGCCCTCCACCGTATCACCTCTCTTCATAGCTGCAGTCACACGCTCCGGCTTTCAGAGAGAGGTGATACGGGGGAGGGCAGGCTCTGCTGGGCAGGGGGGGCCCCGCGGCACACTCGATACTGCTGCGGCATTCCCGGCAGCGGGAGAAGACAGCTTTTTTTTTTTTTTTTAATTTTACTTTAGGATCAGAATGTTTTTTGCGCGGGGCCCCCTGAAACGCGGGGCCCTGTGCAAAAAACATTCTCGCTCAATGGACGGGCCGCCCCTGAACTCAAGAGCAGGTGATAGAGTAGAAAGCAAAATGGCATGAGTCATGAAGAGAGTACAGAATAAATGATAAGGGCTAGGGGGTTGGAGTTGTTGAAGTGGAGGAAAAAGATTAGGGATAGTTTACATTAAGAATAGAAAGTGAGGCAGAGCCATAGGAACAGAAGGGAAGGAGATGCTTCTGATCAGAGGAAATATGATATACTGTAGAGAGGAAGTGGAGAAGCTTCAGTGGGTTGGGATGCACCAGAGAATAATAGTGTTAATAATGAAGGCGTTATAAGAAATGTAAACCATATAGTAATAGGAAGGTGGGAGGGAAATAAGCATCAGTAGTTGAGAAAGGAAGACACAAAGTTTAGTGCTGGAGTCTATGATTAATTTACCATCTTAGTGAACTAACGCGAGAAAGGCACAGAGAGATGAGCAGATTCAACAGAATATCAAAACGAGGCAAAACAGAGTGAAGAGGAGCAGCAGTAAAGTCCAGAAATATTACCAAAATTACAAATAATTAAGCACATGCAAACAACAAATAAATAAATAAATATCAAAAAGCTAAAAATTCTACACAAGCACAGTAAGATGTCTGAACAAACAAAAGCTAGTTCAGAGGTTTGCTATGGAGGCGCTCTCACCAAACTGAAAGCAATTAATAAAAAATATATACAGGTAATAAGTTTATCCTTCTCAGTTAAAGATGCAGGGCCCAATATTCATCTGTCTGGATCTTCAAAGGGCTAAGCACCGACGGGCACATAGCCCTCCCCGCCAATCTCTAAACCAGATATACAATGCCACAGCAATGGCATTGGATATCCAGGTATCGCCGCCAAAGCCGGAAGCCGCCGAAGCTAACTGGGCAGCAGTGATATTGGATGCTGCCTGATTAGCTCTGGCGCCTTAAAGATAGGCGAGAGTTTTTCTCACCTATCTTTAAGGTGCAAACCGCTGAGCAGCATCCAATATCGCTGCTGCCCGGTTAGTGCCATTCTCTGCCTCTGTTCTGCCCTGGAATGCCTTATATGGGGATATTCAATGGCATGTGCATGGTTAGGGCCATTGAATATCCCCATCTAAGTCCCCTACACGCTCTGGATAGCATCGGATAGCACTATCTATGGGACTTAGATGGGGATGTAACCATGTAAGTGCCATTGAATATCCCCATCTAAGGCAATGAAATGGTTAACTGGGCTGTAAACTGTGTAAATGCCTTTCAGATATTGGACCCGTGTTACATTTAGGTTACTCTTTCTCTTCCCAGTTAAATAAATTAAGTCTCTTCTTTAAGTTACCCTTAGATCTCAATGACCAGTTACACCACTTTTCACCACTTTTTACCACTCTTGCACCTCAGTTACTTTAGCTGTTGGTTTCCCTGTTTGGGAATCTTTCTCTTTAGATATTTCACACATCTATCCAGTGTATCTGAAGCTGTATGTGAAGCAGACATAAGTCCCCAAAGCTGTATGGGAAATCACATATGGATCTCGTGCCACTGGCATATGTTGAGTATTGAGTGCCTTTCCTTTGAGGAGCAAGAGGTTTCTGTAGAAAAAGACCCCCAAAACTGATCTGCAGTGCTCCTGGCTCAGATGGATTTTGATCTTGATTGATGGTACAGTTCTTGAAATCTCTCTTAAGTCTGTGGCAGATCTTTTCTCCTTATACATTGGGATATTTATGTTGAAGTGGTTTACATTTTAAAAATTAACCAAAGAATAGGAAAGAACTACAATAGAAATTAAAGCACAATTAAAAATATAAAGCAACATAGAGATGACATTAAAAAGAAAACAAACAAAATCATACATAAAACAAAGAAAGCATGACATCATCTCGGTCCTAGTCTGTCTGCAACCTAGTATGGAGATCTAGAATGCTTGTTTGAAAAAGAATGTCTTTAATAGTGTCTTAAATTTCTTAAGAAAAAATTCTGTATGAATTTCAAATGGAAGGGAATTCCACAAAGTAGGGGCTAGAAAGTAAAAACCTGTATGCTGAGATGTTTCGAGTCAGGCACAGGAGACCAGATGGACAACCAAAAGGTTTTGTGCAATATCAACCTTTTGCTCATCTTCTCCTTAATTACTATTCTTATGCCCATTGCTCATTCTTGATGAAGTGACTGGCTATGAGCTGGAAGCATCTACCCAAAGGGCACGTGACCTTCCTCTCTGTTGGTGCAATGGCTGTGTGCCACAAGTTAGAAAAAATGTCTCTGGGAGTGACTTTTATACAAACCTAATCTTTCCTTCCCAGAGGAGTCTCCTAACAGCCAGAAATGATTGGCAGCAAGAATCCCCCTAGTTCTGGAAAGTGCGAGATTAATTTCTAACTTTCACTGTACTTTTCACACAACAAACATCCAAGCAGTCTCTATAGAAAGAATACATAGAGGAGGATGAAGAAAAATCAGAATGGCTTAACAAATATTTATTTTCAGTGTTCACTGAAGGACTGAGGATAGAACTGCAGAAGCTGGACACAAATAGGAATGGAAGTGAGATGACTTTGAATGATTTTCAGAAGACAGTGTCCATGAGAAGTTACAGTAACTGAACTAAAGGTAGACAAAGCAAAGGCACTGGATGGGATACATCTAAGGATATTAAGGGAACTTAGGGAAGTTCTGGTGGCCCTATAGTCTAATGTTTTCAGAGCTTCTTTAGAGGTATGTTTACTAAAATGCGGTAGTTTACTGTGCGTTCAACCCTTAAACTTAGAGTGGGGTGGTGCCAGTGCAACTCCTGAGCTAAGTCATTTGCAGCAATTACTGTACTATGGGTGCAGTTACACTACCACCACTCATTGAGGTGATAGTAAGTATACCCATGCTAACTACAACATTGAAATTGAAAGTTGACACCTATGCCAACAATAATGTGCAGTCACCGCCCATACTCCATCCCTAACCAATCCAATCTCCACCCCAACCCACACTAAGTGTATAGCACAGGAATTTTAGCATGATCGTATTTTTAACCTGCGGCAGCAGTTATCACGGCAGGCATAGGGTACAGTAAACCCCATGCCAACTATTAGCATAGTTTAGTAAACATGTTCTCTAGAGTTGGGAGTGACCTCAAAGGATTGGAAACAGGCATCTGTAGTGGAAGTGAGGAGCAGGCTGGGGACTACAAGACAGTTAGTCTGACATTGGTGATCAGTAGATTAATAGAAACATTGCTAAAACAGATGATAGTAGAATTTCTGGAATCCAAGACCTTATGGGATCCAAGGCAGTATTTTTAGTCTTGTCAAACAATTCTTATCAATTTCTTTAATTGGATGACCAGAGAATTGGACTGTGGAAAAGTGCTAGATGCAATACACTTAGACCTCAGCAAGGCTTTTGACATGGAACCTCATAAATAAACTCAGAACTCTTGGTATGGACATTAAAGTGACCAACTTGGTTAGAAACTGGTAGTGCTAAATTGACGTCACTCTGAGTAAAGGAATGCTGTTAGCGCTGGTCCACTGGGATTTGTCCTTGATATGGTTTCTTTCAGTATTTTTTAAGTGATATTGCAAAGGGGCAATTGAGGAAAGTTAACCAGAAAAGTACAAGAAGTGAAGTACTTCTTTGCATGAAAGAAGAGTGGGATCTGGAAGTGCTTATATCTGATCATCTTAAGGTGGCCAACAGTTAGAAAGGATGACGGCAAAAACAATTAGAGTACTCAGATGCAAAAGTAGAGGAATGGCTAGCAAGAAAAGGTGGATATAGTGCCTTTGTAGAAAACTCTGATAAGACCACATTTGCAACTGTGTGCAATTCTGGAGACTGCACTTTCAAAAGAATATAAACAGGATGGAGTCAGTCCAGAGGGCTACTACTAAAATGGTTAGTGATCTTTTTCATAAAGCATATGAGGGCAAACTTAAAAATCCATATATGTACATTTTGAAAGAAAAGCGGGATAGGTGATATATGATAGAGGTATTTCAAAGCTTCCAAAGGAAGCAGACTGTCTTCAGTTAAAAAGGGGGCTCTGGAATGAGAGATCATAAGATAAGGATGAAAGGGGATTGACTGAGGAGTAATCTAAGCAAATATATTATTTTTATGGAAGGGGTGGTGGACGGGTGAAACATTCTTTTAGTGAAAGTAACGTAGTAACATAGTATATAATGGCAGATAAAGACCAGTATGATCCATCTAGTCTTCCCAAAGTGGCAGAGACAAGCCCTGTATTTGAATTTAAGACAGTATGGGACAAGTACAGAGGATCTCTGAGTGCAAAGAAGAGATTGTAGAGCTAAGTAGCTGGTGTGGATGGGCAAACTGGATAGGCTGCATGATCTTTATTTGCATTCATTTTTCTGTTTCTAGGTTTCTTTCAAAATAAAGAGTTAAACTAATTGGTGAATCCACATTCTGTTCATATATAGAAATGCACCTCACTAAGGGGTATGTTTACTAAAACCCCGTTAGGGTCGCGCCGCGCTATTGTGCGGGATGCCATAAAAGGAGTGGGCGTGTCAGTTTGAAAAAAGCAAACCGGGATTAATCATGCACTAATGTGCGCTGTGCCTTAATGTGCGCCGCGCACATTAGCGCATGAGCAACGCGCGCGGGAAGCATAAGTGGCGCGCTGATGTGCAAGCACAGAAATAGAGCCATAGTACAATGGTTAAGACACTCACCGATGGTGCAGGGATCATGGGTTCAATCCTCCACTGTGCCCAATGAATAAGGCTGGCTGAGGCACTACCTGTTATGAGTAATATTGCAGTCTGAGGCATATTAATTTTATTTTAATTACTGCTACTAGCAAACGCACTCTGAAAGCACTGTAACATAAGGCGCCCCATAAGGTACCCCAGAGGGCACATTTTAAAGTGCACTGTCCACCACGGAACCCTACAATGTTGCATAAAGGGTGGCGTATAGGGCGCCATATAGGGTGCCTTATGAGGCACAGCAAGGTCAGAGCACTGTTTTTGATGGCAGCACTGTGCATTTAAACGCATGGAAACATAAGTAGGTGCGCTGAAATGAGAGGAGGAACAGCAGTGTAGCACAATGGTTAAGGCATTGACTGATAATACAGGGGCCATGAGTTCCATCCCCAGTGTGCCCAATACGTAAGGCTGGCTGAGGCATCAGCTTTGACATGTAAGTATTGTATCCTTAGGCATTTTATTTGTAATTTAATTATTGCTGCCAGCAAACACACCCTCACGTGCCGTAACCTAAGGTGCCGCATAAGGCACCCTATAAGGCACTCTATAGGGCACATTATAAAGTGCACTGTCCGCCATGGCACCCTATAATGTCCCCTATAGGGCACCCTATAAGGTGCTCCATAGGACACCTTATAAAGCACCTTATATGGACGGTAACCATAAAGTGCCCTATAGGGCGCCCTTTAAAGCGCCCTTTGAGGCACCTTATGGGTACAGTACGCTGAGGGTGTTTTTGCTGGCAGCAATAATGTACATTAAAAAGAGATAATGTTTTGGGGAGCCTTATCAAATAACCCCACTGTGGGTTGGAACCAATGACTTCTGGCTCCACAGGCAGTGAAATAACCAGTGGGCTACAGCTCTATAGCTGCTAGCAAGCCCCTGGCTGGCTGCAGAGGGACTGCACGTCACCACACAGACAGTCTGCTGTGGTCACCAGGATAGGGTTAGCCCACCCCTACCCATGATGCACTGCACATGCAAATCAGCAGTCTACAGATGATCACAAGATGGGGTATGCACCCCCAAAGCACCTCGGCCTGGTAGGGGATACTGACCGTGTGTGTTACTGGCACAGAGTAGCTACACACCGTCACATTGTGCAGGTACTGTGCTCACCCTGAGGGTGTGGTGAGGCGCCCAGCACCAGGTCCACAGCACCTTCCATGGCAGAAATAGGCCATGCTGCAGGTCTCCAGCAGTGCTAATGTGTGAGATAGGTAGTTTCTGCAGACACACCTTGGATATATCTGTATGTCTCAGTCAGGTGTAGCCCCTATGGACCCCTAGGAGGATTATGTACCACCACCACCACCCTCCTCCTCCTCCAGGGCTGAGGGTGGTAAACAGGGTCCCCCATCAACAGATCCACATTCTACCTCTCTGCAGTGGTAGCAGTAGAGGGGACTATCAACCCCAGTCCTGCTGGGGAACAGACACCTAACAGGGCAGTCAATGCAGCTCTGTACACATCCATAACACAATAGCAGACAGACATTAGGCCAGGATATGCTAAGTTGCACCCCACCACTATCTGATATTCTCCTGCAGCAAGGCTTCAGCCGCTGCACCCTGCAAGGCGCTCCATCAAGACACATACCAGCTGCAAACAGTCTGCTAGCTAGTCCATAGTGCATGTTCCTGGTGGAAATGCGTGCACCCAGAACTGGGATGTCAGCATACACACCAAGCAGATAAGTCAGTGACAGGACCCCAAAAGAAAACCCATAAATATCACATAAAAAAAACACTATATAGCACTATGGGGGTGCCTAGCCATGCTGTGGTCACTGCACAGTCAGGGTGAAAGTGATCTCCCAGCAGGACATGCTGTGGCCACCCTGTCTGTTCAGGTGGTGGCCGGGCACTACATTGTCCCAGCCAGTGCCCTATGCCCTGTGCAGATGCATCCTGGCCAGGCCACCCTGTCTGGGCTATACCCATGGTACCTTGCTCCTCATTATGCACATTGGCAGGCCAATACTGGCAACAATGCTGGCAGTGTGGGCTGTGGAGGGTGTTTGCAGCCACCACAGACTGGATAGACAGACACACACTCTCACATCTATGCCAGCATTGTGCTACTCTAGAGGAGTTTAGCAGCCCTGGCCACCACACCAGTCCTGGGCACAGTGCAGGCATGGATATGGTACGCAATACTGTTGGGGGTCACTCCCCAGGGTGGTAAACACTGTCAGAGACCAGACCTGAAGCACACCCCACAGACAGCAGAAAGGTTGCTATGATGGAGCTCAATCAGCAAACTGTGCTTAACGTAGGAATTGGTATCTGCCAGTAATCATAGCAAACGTTTGATAGCTGTGTACCATATTCCCAGGTGTAGGGTGGCATTGCTAGGGTATGCAAGGGCTAGTATTGGGAGATGCACGCAGGGCCCAATGTTCTTCCTCTCCAGGAGGCATTGGCTAATGGAGCCTGTGGGTGTGGGTGTGGAAGTGTCTGCCCCTGTTGGCTGCTGCTTTACGGCAGAGGTTCCCAACTCCAGTCCTGGTGTGCCAAACACTGTTCGGGTTTTCATGCTGTCCCTCATGAATATGCGTGTGATACATCTGCATACCATGGGGGCGGTGCATAGATATGCAGCACAGGCATCTTTATTAGAGGCAGCATGGAACCTGAATGGTGTTTGGCCCTCCAGGACTGCATTTGGGAGACTCTGCTCTAGGTAATGCGCCGGTTTATGGTGTCTTTGCTCTGTAGGGTAAAATGTAGGTGTTTTGGGCATGTTTACATCATCTTCAATAAAGGTTCTGTCTGTATTAGCACGTTGTAGTAGTGGGTAAAATATGGGGACTGGGTTGGCAGGCACCATAGCTGAGACTTGAACCTGTGACCTTCTGTCTCCAAACACACTGGTTGTGTGCACTGCACCACCGTGTTGCCAGAGAAACAGTGCATTCCCTGGTGATACCATGACTGTTTGACCTGCAGGGCCTGTCTGTTGCAGTGCATGGCACCCACCTATACAGGGCTAGGCCATGGTCTGCTCTGGGCAGCTGCCACTGCCCCCTCCACCAACAGTACCCCTCCGCCACCATGCCTTATATTGGAGACAGCATAAAACCTGAATGATTTGTGGCCCTCCAGGACTGAATTTGGGGGACTCTGCTCCAGGTAATGTGCATGTTTCTGGTGTCTGTGCTCGGTGGGGTAAAATATAGGCGTTTGAACCATGCGTATGTTCTCTGCAATAAAGGTTTGTCCTTACTATCACGGTTTGGTAGCGGGTAAAATATGGGGACTGGATTGGCAGTAGCCCCAGCTGGGACTTGAACTTGTGACCTTCTGCTCCTGAACACACTGGCTGGGCTCACCGCACCACACTGTGCTCATAGAGACAGTGCAGTCCCTGTAGATACCATGACTGTTTGTCAGACAGAGCCTGCCTGACGCAGTGCATGGCACCCACCTACACAGGGCTAGGCCTTGGTCGGCTCTGGGCAGCTGCCACTGCCCCCCTCCACCACCAGTACCCCTCTGCCATCATGCTGACATGCCCTTCTGCTGGTGGTGCTGGTGGTGTGCAGTCTCAAGCCATCCAGTGTGCAGGTAGGCGGCTGCCTATGGTGCATGTTCTGGGGTAGGGGTGCCTGCATAGGTGTCCACGCTTCCCCCCAAAACCGCCTGCCAATGTTCTTTGCCCTTGGGGGTACCTGCTGGGTACTATCCCCTGTGACACTGTGATAAACACTCTCGTGCCCATCTTGGGCCCTCATCAGTTGCTGTCTGGCTGCTGTTCAGTTTCAGCATTCCTAAGTGCCACCTAGGCATCTGCCTAGTCCGCACTGTGCCCAGCTGCACCACAGCATGTGCCGCCTGCAGCCCTCTGTATCCCCTTTCCCAGCATCTGTCCAGTTGCCCATTCCGACATGCCCGCCCTGCTGTTGTGGAACATGTGCATGCCATAGGAAACCTGTCTAATGGAGAGGGAAACCCTGATCAGTGCTATTTCACTGTGGGATCATTCACCTTGCATGGGGATGGAGCGTAGACCCTTCAAAAATTCATATTCATTTTTTAGGGCTTTCTTGGGAGTGTTTTTTAATGTTTCCCATTACTATCACTATTGCCCAGCTTGATTATAATTTTTTTATATTTTGTTGGGGTCCTTTTCAATGTTTATATGCCCTTTTGTTCTTTGCACATGTATCACACTTATCACTTTTGTAGGTTTCCCTGGGTTTGCTGTACATTGCTGACAGAAATGGTTTCTCTTCCCTTTAAATTGGCTCTAACGCGAGGTTTTCACTCGCGGTATTTTTTCCATCGGATTTCAGCCTCGCTCATGTGCGGGGAGCCTCTCCCCTCCCACTCTCAACCCATTGACCCCTTCCCTCCGCCACTGGGGAGCCTTCCTCCACCCTCCGGGAGCCTTTCCACGTCTTCATCGCACATTGGCGCGCCGCGCACATTGGCGTGCCGCGCACATGAGCATCGCGCACATGAGCGTGAATATTTGGGCCCCGTACATGACATTGGCGTGTGCAAAGGTACATTAGCACAGTTTAGTAAACATACCCCTAAGTCTATACATACCAGGACAATTTTCACCTATGAACAATGGCAGAACTACTAAATAATTAAATACTGATGCGTTCAGTTATTAATTGTTTTTAATTTTGATAGTATGATACTGTTCAATTTCCTGTGCCAAACATTTCAAGTAATGATGCAGGAATAGAAGGGATTAAGATTCAAATTTTTAAAATTCAATCCAGATGATTTGCTTCAATTTTCAAATCTGAATCCAAATCAATGCAAACTCTTGTCCTTTCCTAAATGTTACCAGAAACTTGCTCTGTTGATCTAAGTGACCTCAGTCTACACCCCTGTCTCTTTGGCAGGAACTTAAGAGACTGGCGTATGTTCCATCAGAAATTAATACTCTCCTCTTTCTATAGTCTGCCTCATGCTTCTCTACATCTCTTTTCCCCTTTGTCTCTTATTCTATTTTACCCCATCTGTGTGTACATAAAGTATGCAATATAAGGTAAGACACTTGCTATCATAAAACATATTGCATATTGGGGGGCAGGGGCTATTGTTCCATCTCTTTATTCTCCTGTTATTTAACCATTTGTCAGCAAGGGAAAAGATAGAGCTTATCTCTGCAAACAAAAACACATTGATTGGAAGACCAGCTGCTATGCTTATAAGTATACTGTGTTGTTAGGGCAACTAAAGTTCTAAAAATAATTTAGATAAAGGACATCACGAAAGAGTACTTCAAGTAGTCATGACAACTGGAATGTTTAAAACAACCAGAGTAGCAATGTTTTTCATTCCTAGCAGTGAACCTTCTAAAGATTCTGCAACAGGCTTTTCACATGCAGCCCAATCCCATAATGTGCACCTCCAGCCCGTGGACATGTCTAAATTAAAAATGGGCCCCATTTGAACCTAATTATGCTTCTGTGGGTCTGGACATACCCACGGGTCTGGAATCAGGAAGACAGATGTGCTCGGTGTGACACAGACAAGCACTATTCAGCTATCAATATTAGCGGATGTGGGTAAACATTTTTGAAGTCCCCATGGCCACCATATTCTGAAAAGTTATACGTTTCGGATCCTGCACGTCCCTGCAATGTACCCTCGGATGCCATTCCCCTTGGAAAAAATGTGCATCTCCTAAGTTGCTCATCAGACAATAGTTTGCTGATGCAAACTAGACATAAATACCAATGAGAAATGACATCTGCTGCATCCTAGGCCATAAACCAGTCCTCTTCATGCCCTGAAACATACTAGGTAATCCCAGTGCGCCCTAATATAGTATACAAGAATGTAAATATGAACATGTATGTCAGGACATATCTTCCATGAAATGGTACGTGACATTACGACCCGGCCCCAGTGATTCCTGCCCTGGTCATCTCTACAAACATGCTTTTAACTGCTAGGGATGGACCCTTACCAAGAGCAGAAAACCTGAAACTAACATTGCTTCTTCTTCTTTAATCTTTAGCTGGCATTTGGGGAGCAGGTCATCCTCTCAACCAATATGCTACTGTTGGTGCTGCTGGATTTTGTGTGTTGTTCACAATATGCTTCCACCTTGGCGATTGGTGGCAATATTTCTGACCTCATCGATGGTCAGTCTCTGGTTCCTTAGGTCTTCTTTGATGTGTTTGAGCCCCATTTTCTTCGGTGCTCATTGAACCTTCCAGTGGACAGGTCGCTCTCACCAGATTTGTTTGTATGGCAGCCAACTGGTGTTATATTCTGAAAATGTGGCCAAACCATCGCAATCTGTGTTTTTGGATTTGTTCTTCAACTGAAGTTTGATGGTCGCACCTTGTCCAAATTGTCTCGTTTTGATGGTGATCATGAAGAGAGACGCCCAAAATCTGTCTCAGGCATCGCATTTGAAAGACCTTGAACTTGTTTATGTCAAGTTTGAGCAGAGTCCATGTTTCTGATCCATGCAGGAGAATTAGCAGGATCAGTGTACGGAAGAGGTGAATTTTTGTCTTGGTGGAGATATTGGCCTTCTTCCAGAGGCACCATTTGAGCGAGGAGAATGCTACTATTGCCTAGTGAATCCTGCTGTGGACTTTGGTGGTGGATGACACTTTCATCTCCTGCACCAGAGATCCCAGGTATTTGAATTCTTGGACATGCTCGATTTGGATTCCATCAAGGTGAACACTGGCCTGTGATCCATCCATGGTCATAACTTTGGTCTTGAGAGCCATAAGATTTGGTGATATGGGCAACGTGGTAAAGGATGTCGGTGGCCTCTGCATCCGTGTCAGCAAATATGCCACTGTCATCTACAAACATCAAGTCGGTCAGGACGTTGTACTGGACCCCGCATTTGTCCTCAAATGTTTTCCTCATAATGGCGTCGATCATGATATTGAAAAGCAGGGGTGAGGCAACATCTCCCTGGCAGACTCCAGTTTGGAAAGGAAATTCTTTGGATAGCTAATTTGGGATCCACATGCTGCTGGTTGAGCCACTGTATGTTGTTTGGAGAAGTTGGATGATTTTCAGCAGCATGTTCTCGTTCTTCAGTGTCCTCCATGGGGCAGATTTGAAGTTAATGAAGATGATGATGGTTTGCTTTCCACACTTGATCCTTTCATCCGCCAGATGATGAATGGTGAATATTTGATCAGTGCAGCCCCGATGTGGCCTAAATCCTACTTGCTCTTCTCAGCTGCTCTGATTACAATGTTTCTGCAGTCTTGATTGTATGAACCTCATGAACACCTTGCCAATGATTGAAAGGAGGCTGATGACGTGGTAGTTCTTGCATTCCCGACTATCGCCTTTCTTCAAGATTGGCACGATGATGGCTTTCTTCCATGCCAATAGAACTTGTTCGATTCACCAGATGAATGTTAGGAGGACGTGAAGCCATTGCAGCAGGATGTATCCCCCAGCTTTGATCATTTTGGCAGTGACTTGGTCCACTCCGGGTGTCTTTCCATTCTTCAGTGATCTCATCACTCTTTTCACTTATTGACTGCTGGCTCACCATCAAGGAATGGATTCTCCGGCAGGTCAATGGGTGGTGGCTCTGGTGGTGGTTCCTGGAGCGGTATAGCTGTTGGAAGCAGTTCCCCAAAGGATGCATAATTACCCCAATCCAACACACACTGACCTACCCAAATACACACAGGTCTTTGAAATAGAACTACAACTCCCCACATGCATAAGTTTAGAAAGCGAAATTGCCAATCTGTTTTATGCAAATCATGTGCATAGTTGATATGTAAATAGCTTCCTGTTGTGTTTACCTTTAATACTGTTAAATGTAACATGTTTGTTTTTTGTAGACTGCCCTGATCTCTGGAAGGGGCGGTATAGAAAAGTGTAACAAATAAATAAATAAATGATATTGGTAAGCAATAAATGTATGCCCTTTTCATGCCTTTGTCCTATAAGTGCACTCACTCTGCTGTTCTGCACTACCATTCCCCTTTATATCTCCCTACTCCGCTCCCCAGGAACTCTGCTTGTCTGTCAGATCACTTCTATCTGTGCTCTTCTCTTCTACTGCCAAATCCAGACTTTGCTCCTTTCACCTTGCTGCTTCTTATGCCTAGATCAAGCTACCTGAGTCTGTACATCAGGCTTCATCTCTCGCCCTCTCAAATCCAGGCTGAGAGCTCTCCTCTTCGTTGCCGCTGTTGGACCTGATCTGCCTAAGCTCCCTTGTGTTTCCTTACCATTCCCCCTGTATGTATCCTGTCCACAGCTTCTGTGTTGTCTGCCTTTACTAGATTGTAAGCTCTGCTGAGTAGGACCATCTTTTACATGTGTCTGTGCGGTGCTATGTACACTTTGTAGCACTATAAAAATGATCAGTAGTAGTAGTAGGGCCTTCTGGCTATTGCATTTGAGGCCCATCTATCTGGGTATTGGTATATCTCACAGCAGCTACACCTATCCCATCGTGGCATATATCAGTCTGTATACATCTGCTATCTGTGACGCAACCTTGTCTGCCTTCCCACAGTCTGCTTTGTGGCACTGATCCCTTGGTCAGGCCTGTGTGGGCATGGGAGGGGAGACCCCTGTGCCATCACACCAAGTAGTGAGACTCCAGATATATCACCACTCTCACAGCTCTCATAGATCCAGGTCTGGGTAGGGATGTAGGTCGCATGGTACAATCCGGGGAATGTTGGCTCAAATTCAGTCATGTCTCCCAGTGCCTGGCACAGCGAATGTATAGCTGCCTTATCACACTGCCAACAGTATCTGATCTTATTGGACTACCTTATGACAAATAATCTAGAAGGAATCTGCATAGATTCCCTATGGCTAAATGTCAAAATATATTCCTGTCAATAATAAGGGACCCTCAAAATAAGAGCATTGAGCAGTGCAAACATCACTAATACATGTCAAACAGAAATGTATTTATTTATTTAGTTATAGTCTCTTTTAGACCGCACTATTCTATATCAGTGCAGTTTACATGCAACAAACGCATTTATACGGGCAGAGATCTACCCTGTATTTACAAATAACAGGTGATTCAACTTGGATAACCAGGGTAACTATTTACATATTTATGGTACAGTATCGGTCCATACCATTGGTCTCATAAAATGTGCATTATGGGCATGCATTAGTGCTGTGGCACTGCTGAATGTTCTTATTCTGAGGGTCCCTTATTATTGACAGGGATATGTTTTTACATTTAGCTATAGTGAACTCTGATTTTGACTGCCCATCATACTAGCACCTGATGACGCTGTGGTCATCCATATGGTTCAGATACTTGTCAGGCTTTCATGTCTCCCCTGAATTGCAGATAAGCACACCAGATCCCCTCGTGTACCCCTCAAACCACACACACACACTCACTTTCTGTTGCAAAAATATACAGTAATTCTGCCAAAAGATGCCTTGCACCTATACATGACATAACATAATAGCATAGGGTACCAGAACTGAAATATGATCTCCATTTCTTACCCAAACAAGAATCCTTTCCCTGCTCTCGCCCATACTATCCCTACATCAGCAGTCCCATTTGAACATGGGAATTGTTAGGGCCCCTTAGGTTGGCTCGTTTAGTACAAACAGCAAATTTAAGAATAGCCAGGATAAACACTATTCCTCTTCTTAATATAAGGGTCTTTATTAATTTTTGTTTAATATTTATTTAATGTTTATTTAATATAAGGGTGTTTATTAATGTTTCTTTACCTTACACTCCCTCACCTCTGCTCTCTGTACCTTAAAATATCATCTTGTGTTTTTCACACCATTTGTCAATATGGAACGCACTGCAGAGAATAGCAGAAATTTTTTCTAAGTCTAAGCCTCATTCTACTTTTCAGCAGGAATAACGTGAACATTTCTGGAAAACACTTAATATGTACATTGACCTTTCCTGAATCTGCTTTATATGTCTCCACCGCTGACCATTCCCCCATTCTGCCCCTTCTTTGCACGTTCTGAAATCCCTGTGCTAGTGCCTTGGACATGCATGACAGCAGTGCTTCAGAATACGGTTGGGGATGTTTTCAGTGCATAAACATCCCTGTCTTACGTACAAAAACCCCTTATTCATGGTTCTGGAATGACCCCCTTTATGTTTAATGTGCCCGCTATAGACTTCATAGCTGAATATTATCTTCTTGCCATATCCATGTGCAGTAAATATATAATATAGGTTTATAATGATAACTCTGTTTATTATAAATTTAAACAAGAGTGACTTGCCCAAGGAGTGCCAGTGGGAATCAAACTGAAATACATTGGGTATTAGGTTGTTGCTCTAACTGCTGGGCTATTCTTGCAGAACATGCTTTTGGTGAAATATTTGACAACGCAACCTGTGAGATCTTTGGTATTTTTTTTTCCACACAGCCTTTGCCTTCTTAACTGAACAAAAGGCAAAGCAAATCACTAGCATAACATTCAGCAAAACAAACCCCTTGGGCCGGAAGGACTGGGGTTTCTAGTCCCACAGGTGCTCCTTGTGCTCTTGGGCAAGCCACTTAACCCTCCATTGCCCATGTTCTCTGTAAGTGTTAGTGTATGTGTCTCATATCCCCTCATGTTAAATGTATCCCCCAATTGTGTTGTGACCACTTTGATTGAAGGATAAGGTGGTATTCAAAACTGTCTAAATAAATAAATAAAATAAATAAATACATCCTGTATAAAAAAAAGCAATAATTCCTATTGAATGAAGAAATAATAATAAAATGCCCATCACTGCTCAAAATAATGATACAAAAGAGCCTAAGATGGCACGCATTGCAATGCAATAAATTTTAGGAGCATATTTACTAAAGGTTAACACAACATTAATAAGCTTAACATGTGTTAAGTGCCACTGAGTCAATAGAATTAAAAGAACACTGGACATTTAACTTGCATTAATTTCATTAACACACATTAAATCCTTTGGTAAACATGCCGCCTAGTGTGCATGTTATGGTCATTTAGTATATACTAAAAATAACAGGCCCCCAGAGCTATAAACCATGTAAATGCCCCTAAGTGGGATATTTGGTGGCACCAACATGGTTAATGCTGATGGATATCCCTGAGTAATGCCACTATACGCCCCAATGCTAGGTGCTAGCCTCCATCACTGAATATCAGGCCCAAATGCTTTACAAATGAGCTTAGCATGCATGATAACCCAAAGACAGAAGGCATAAGTAGGTATAGATTGAAATTAATGAGAACGTGCCCACAAATAGAGGTACTTTACAATCATATGGGGCTTTAATATGCATAGAGGAAATTGCATGAAATGTTCTCGTTTATTTGACACGTACACTAGCTTTTGTTCACCAAGGACAAACCTTAACACAGTAATATAGTATTTGCCGGCAGATAAAGACCAGTATGGTCCATCTAGTCTGCCCAGTAAGGTAGCTAGAATAATTGTAACCACTGTTCTATGCAGGTCAACCCCCTCTATGCCTTTCTTTAGGGTTGTTCCCACTGCTCTGTGCAGGGCACTCCCTCCTCTCTTCTAGGGTATACATATTTAGGTCTTCAAGTCACTTTTTTTTTGTGACCGTGCTCTACTTCTTCATTACGAGGTGATTTGTAGACCTTATAGTTAAACTCAGAGCTGAAGGGCTTGGGGTTGTTTTTTTTTTTTGAGATCTTGTGATAGTTTGTGACCTATATGGCTTTTTACTTTTTTGATCTTACTTACAGTCGCATGTGCGGATTATATTGAGCTGATTTTAATGGGTAGGATTGCATTCACTCACAATTTGTTTTAAAGGATCTTCCTCCCTCAATTCTAACTTTATCTCACTTTTTCGCAAAATTGCTGAGCTGTGTTGGTTGACTCACTCTATATAGGTTAATATTGCCTTCTGTTTAATCGCTATTAGATTTGCTTCTTTTGAAGATATTTTTTGCATAACTACTAGAGGGTTTGCCCTTGTTTGCTGAGTTAGATAAAGTATTTAAACGGCAGACATGTGCCCGGCTTTTTTTGTTTCACTATCTCACTGAGAAGCTGCAGGTACGAGTTTCCCCTATGTTTTATCTTCTTACTGTTTTTCAATGTCATTCCTTCCTTGTCATAAGTTGCAACACTGTTTTTTTTTATTTTTTCTTATATTTCTTTAAAGCTCTGTAGACCTGTCAAGGTTGAAAATGGTGCCTTTGTTTTATCCCGTGGTTTGTTTTCTGACCACGCTCTACCTCTTCATTAGGAGTTAAGATTTGTAGATTTTGTATTTAAACTCAGAGCTGAAGGACTCAGTGTTTTGTTTTGTTTTTTTGGCCTTATATGTTTTTTTTACCTCTTTGATCTTCCTTACATACGCATGTGAGGATTGCATTGAGCTGATTTTAACAGGTAGGATTGTATTCACTGACAATATGTTTTAAAGGATCTTCCATCCTCTCTTCTAACTTTATCTCATTTTTTGGCAAAATTGCTGAGCTGTGTTGGTTGACACAGTCTATATTGATTCATATTAGCATTATTTTGGATTATAGGTATTAATATGTTTCTCTTTCTTGATTTTAGGATGCATTCCTCAGAGCATATTTCTTTAAATTATGTCTTTATGTTTTGTTGTAATAAGCTCATATGCTTTTGGTTTACTTTCCCCACTTCCCTTTGGATTTACTATATCTGTTCAAGACAATAAGTATATATACTCTATGATACATTGTACAATATGTATTTAAGTTTATTTATGACTTACATGTGTCTTAAAGGTACTTTTATGTATGCTCTTCTTTTAGACATACTCTGTACGCATTTTTGATCCTTCTTTGGAGATTTCTCCCAACTGACTTTTTGCTGGTATTGTAGCTCCTGTTTTTTATTCACTTTTAGTTCAGTTTACAATTATCTATATTATTTTATTGTATACATTTTTTACCCATGTATTTAATATGTCTTTTAAGTTGTTCTGTTTTTATATGGTCAATGTATATGTTTTGTTCTAGACCCATGATGCAGGCTGACAGCCAAAATTTGGCCAAGTCGGGTCTTGGACCTTGAAGGTTTTTGTAATAAAGGCTTTTTAAAAATCTAATACCAGTGGTGTGGCTGAGTTTACCTCCGCTTTTTGTGGACTTGTTTTTTCTCTGTAAAGGTTTCTCCTCCTTTTTGTGTTCTCGTTGCTTTTAAGTTTACCTACTTGAAGCTTTATTTTATGCCCTCTAGTTTTACAGCTTCTCTTTCTTTGAACAAAGTTAATTTGTTCATTAATATCCTTTAAGTATTTAAAGGTCTGTATCATATCTCACCTGTCCCTCCTCTCCTCTAGGGTATACGTATTTATGTCTTCAAGTCACTTCTCATATGCCTTCTGACACAGGCTCCAATCATTTTGGTTGTCTTCCTCTGAACCGTTTCAAGTTTTTTTATATCCTTTGTTAGATATGGTCTCCAAAACTGAACACAATACTCCAAGTGAGGCCTCACCAACAACTTGTACAAGGGTATTAATACCTTCTCCTTTCTGCTAGTTGTTCCTCTCTGTATGCAACCCAACATCCTTCTTATTTATATTCTCTTATATACCACACTATTCTGCATCAGTGTGGTTTACATTGAACAAACTGAAATTACATTGAACAGGGCATTATAACTTGGAGATAACTATTTACAGGGAACATGGGCTATGGAGGGTTAAGTGGCTTGCCCAAGACCACAAGGAGCACCTGTGGGACTAGAAACCCCAATCCTTCTGGCCCAAGGTTGCTGTCCTCTAGTGGGATTTGAACCCCTGACCTTCTGGCCTGAAGTACCTTGCCTCAACCACTAGGCCACTCCTCCACTCCCTGGCATTAGCTACTGCCTTGTCACATTGTTTTGCCACCTTGAGATCCTGAGACACTATCACTCCAAGGTCCTTCTCTTGTCCTATGCACACAAACCTCTCACCTCCTATCACATATGATTGATTCCTTTGGATTTCTGCATCCCAAGTGCATGACTTTGTACATCTGTCCTCATGTTTTCCACTCCTTTATAGCTGTCTACTCTTGCAAATGTTTGTGTTATCTGCAAAAAGACAAACTTTTCCTTTCAATTCTTCAGCAATATCACTCACAAAAACATTGAAAAGTACCAGTCCCAGAACCAGTCCCTGGGACATTCTACTACTCACCTGCCAATCTTCTGAGTGAATTCTGTTTACCACCACCTTCTACCATCTGTCAGTCAACCAGTTTTTGATCCAGTTCATCACCTTGGGAATCATATCCTGGCTGCTCAGTTTATTGTTAAAACTCCTATGAGGAACAGCCCTATCCTACGTTTAAAGCTCTCCTCAAAAACACACCTTTTCTGTCTGGCCTATGACTCCCTTCCTCCTAACCATAAGGAACCTCATTTCTCTTTCTCTCTACTTTCTCTCCCTGAGGTACGAATGTGTTCTTTCCCGTCAAAATTATAGTTCTTTTCTTATTCCGGCTTTGGCAAGTCTGCATTTTGCAACTCTGTACACCACCCTGATGTTTACGAAGGGTGGTTAATCAAGTCCGGTAATACAGATAAACTGCTACTACTACTGAGCATTTGTATAGCACTAAAAGTAATATGCAGCGCAGCACAAACATGTAAGAGACAGTCCCTACTCATCAGAGCTTACAATCTAGCCAAGACAGACAACACAGAAGGTGCAGATAGGGATAAAACAAGGGATAGTGGTAAAGAAACAAAGATAGTATCAAAGGCTTTGCTGAAATCTAGGTAGATCACATCCATTGCATGACTCTGATCTAGTTCCCTGGTCACCTGGTCAAAGAATTCAATCAAATTTGTTTGGCATGATCGTCCTTTGGTAAAACCATGTTGCCTTGGATCAGGCAACCCATTGGTTTCTAGCAAGTCCACCATACTCTCTTTAAGCAGCACTTCCATTACTTTTCCCATCACAAGGTAAGGCTTACTGGTCTATAGTTCATCGCCTCTTCCCTATTACCACTTTTGTGAAGAGGTACAATATCAGCCTTTCCCCAATCCTGTGGAACCTCGCCCTTCTCCAAGGATCTATTAAAATCATCCTTTAACAGCCCTGCCAGAACCTCTCTGAGCCCTTTCAGTATCCTGGGATGTATCCTATTTGGCCTCTTCAGTTGTCAACTTTCAGTTTTGCGAGCTGTTCAAAAACATTATCATCTGTGAATAGTGTGCTATGTACCCCATTCCCATTTGTATACAATATTTGTCAGTCAGATATGGTCCTTCTACAGAATTTTCTTTTTTGAATACAGAAGTATTTGTTTTCCATTTTTGTTTTTTCAATGTCACTTTCCATGAATCTATCCTGGGCACTTTTGAGTCTTACAATTACACCTCTGGTCTTCCTCTTCTCTGGAATATGCTTGAAAAAAGTTTTATCTCCACGCTTCACATCATTAGCCATCTTTTCCACTTCCTTCACTTTTGCTATCCTTATTTATTTCTTAGTCTCTTTTAGTTTCATCCTGTATTATTCTCTGTGGTCCTCTTTTTGTGATCTTCTGAATTTTGTGAAAGTTGTATTTTTTGCCTATATTGGTGCAGCCACTTCTTTGAAGAACCATATAGTTTCCTTTTCCTCTTGTTTTTATTTACTTTCCTTACATATACAGTATGTTTGCTATTCATTTTATTGCCTCTTTCAGTTTAGCCCATTGCAATTCTAACCCCTCCTTCAGATACTTTCCCATTTTACTGGTTAACGTTTTTGAAGTCTAGGACTTTGAGTTTGCTGTGATGGACTCTGCCTTTGCTTTTACCTCAAACCACACCATGTGATGACCATTGCTGCTCACATGGGCATCCACCTTGACATTAGACACACTCTCTTCATTGGTGAGTAGTAGATCCAGCGTTGAACATTCCCTGGTTGGTTCAATCAACATTTGTCTGAGTAATGCTTCTTGGAAGGCATCCACAAACTTTTTACTTCTTTCCAGATTTGTAGAAGGAATATTCCAATCCACGTCTGGTAGATTAAAGTCACCCAATATGGTCATTTTTCTCTTCATTGCTACCTTTCCAATATCAATGATCAAGCCTCTATCCATTTATTCTGTATGAATTGGAGATCTGTAGGCTATACCAGTATGGATGATAGTTCCATCTCTTCTTTCCAATACAATCCACAACACTTCTTCTTTTCCCTGTGTCCCCTGCATTTCAGCAGCTTCATTATTGCTTTTGACATAGAGGGCTACTTCCCCTCCTTTCTGCCCTCCCTGTTCTTTCTAAATAGATTATAGCCAGCTATGGCTATATCCCATTCATGGGACTCATTAAACCATGTTTCTGTAATGGTGTCCAAGTCTATTTCCACCATCAGGGATTCCAGGTTAGGAACTTTGTTAACTATACTTCAAGCATTTGTGCTCATTGCCTTCCAGCAATTGTTGGTTGGCTTGCTTATATTTTGCATGTATTTTATTCCAGACTCCTCTTACCTCTTGTCATTGATGTGTGGGTTAATATGATGACTATCTCCAATGCTTTTTTCTGGGAGTGATGTCCTAACCTTGTTTTCTTCCATCCATCACCCCCTTTCTCTAATTTAAATGCTTGTCCACATCTCACTTAGGGACTGTTTTCCTGCCACAGAGATGTAGTCCATCAACACAGTACAGCCTTTTGTTGCACCATCTGTTTATTGCCCCAGTCACCTAAACCTTTCAAAATCCTGCCTTGGTTGATATGTTAGATTTTTAATATGCATGCTATTGAAAGGATTCCGCAGCCAGCAAACCCCATAAGTGAAAGTTGAAGGTGATGTATTTGGGATGACTTTGATTCTATTTACTGCTACTACTTATCATTTCTATAGTGCTACTAGATGTCTTCAGTGCTCTATGCAGCCACATATGAAACAGTCTATTCAATTTATTTATTATCTATTTACTACATTTGTCAACCACTTGTCTATATTTTTTTAAAGTTGTCTGCTTCAGAGACAAAATCTGCCAATTCTTATGGATTTTGATGCGCTGAATTAAAAAATGATAATTAAAACTGCTGTTTGGCTATTGTAACCGAGGTAGCTCGGACATGGTGCTCCGGGCCCCTCTAACCGTCCACCCCCGCCCCCTCCCCCCATTTAGTCCCACTCTCCTTTCCCACAGAATACACACATACACCATTCTTGGGAAAACACCGGTCGCAGCTTTATTAACTTTATAATATACCGAACATTACAGTTCAAGAATAATCCTCTTAACAATATAAACCTCGGAGTAATACCTCACCAGCCATGCTATTAGTAAGGTGACCCGCAGCGGAGCAATGCCTCACCAGCCATGCCCTTAGCAAGGTGACCCCGCCTCCGCTGCTGCCGCGGTCATGCCAACCGCAGTCTTCCTAATCCCCTTTCCCCAACCTCGCCATGAATTAGCAAAAGTCAGCCAGGGGATGTCCGGATCGGGGGCACCCCGCCCCCGGCCCAAGTATAGCCTAAGGCTCCGGACCCCGGACCTCCGGGATCCCGCCACCGGCACAGAGGACATTAATGTCAGGTCGAAGGCACCCCGCCCTGACCCCAGTGTGGCCTAGAGCTCCGGATCCCGGACACCTCCGAGATCCCTCCACCAGCACTGGCGACATTAATGTCCCGAAGCCGCCCCCCACCAAGCTGCGACCAGGTGCACACCCTGCTGAACCACACATACCAAGCCCACCGGCCAGTGGTGGCTAAGCACTCAGACACCCCCAGAGGAGAAAAACTCCCCCACCCCCAACAACCTCGCGCTCGCACCTCAGGCATGCCGTAGTAGCCACTGCCCGATTCGCACTGGCGTGTCCCCCCCCCCCCCCGCTCTTTTTTTTTTTTTTTTTTTAAAGGCCCGCAAACCATGACTTGACAACTGACCAGAGCCGAAGACCGCTCCGCGACCCAGTCGGTGCCCCCCCCAACACGTAACCGGAGCCAAACCGGCTTACACCCTGGTGCCCCAGCAAAGGTACGGGCTGCACCCCACTGCGACCATGCTCCTCTGCCACAAAATGATGCCCCCACCAGATCACGATCTGATGGGTCCAGACCGCCCACATAGACTCTCCCGAACCATCCGCCCCACGAGGGAATGACCCATGGGCCAAATGACCCAAGGCCTCCTGCACGGCCCCCCGGCGGACAGCGAAAATCACGGGACCCCCACCTCCCGGAAGCCTATATCGGCCAGACCGGGCCCTCCTCCGCCGTTGCAGAACGCTTCACTCGGCAACCCCGCCACGACCCCCCAACGAGACGCCACCCCAAAGCGGGACGAACGTGCCGCAACAACTGCGGCCCCGCCCACGCACTGCCTATTGCTTCCACTATAGACCACGACCCACACCAGCTTCGCCGGAGCTCGCCACCGCCCCACCCAGCTAGAATGCCCCGAAGGATACCCGGCATCAACGCCCGGAAGAGGGAGGCAGCAGACTTCAACAAGCTGCCAGTAGAAGCCGAGCAGCAAGTCCCCGGTAGCCCGGAAGAGGGAGGCAGCAGACTGGAACACCCTCCCTCTGTAAACAGAGCAGCAAGTCCCCGGTCGCCCCCCTTCGCCCCCGTGTAACAGGCCACCTGGCATCCAGAGGCCTTGAGCATGAACCCCCCCCCCCATCCAACCGGAACGCCCGACTCTTACGGCGTTATGCAGGACCTCCCAGCCGTCCAGTACCGCCACCGTCCCCCTTTTGGGACAGGAAAGCGCACCCCCCACCCCGGGAGAACCAGCGTGGATAAGCAAGACCGATGCCCCACATCCGGCCGCAACGACTCGGGGCTGCACCGGACTCTCCAGCCCCCCTTCGCGACAACCCCGCATAAGGCCCTAGGCTGGGTACAGCCAAACCTGCCATGAGCTGTCCATATGCCACACAGCCCCTGATGCGGTCGCAGCCTAAAGAGCTGTCGTGCCCGTGTCCAAATATCCATCATGCCCGCGAACTTCCCTCCCCAGACATCAGAGACCTCCAAATCCACACGCCGGCCTATGAATCCGACATACCTCAGTACCGTCCCTGCCCCCAGGACGGCGTCACCGCCCACTGCTTCGGCAACCGTTAACGGTAATTACGAAGCAGCCCACCCCAGTCGCTACCCACCCCTGCCATCGTGACCTTCATCCCAAAGGGAGACAATCCCCAGCTCCCTGAACGTCAGCTCCAGGCCCAATAGGTAATCCCCAGCCCGGGTCCTCTGCCATACCCCGAGCGTACCCCACCATTAAAGAGCCCCCAACCCCCTTTGAAGGCACTGAACTCCAGCACCCATTCACCGCTCCAGAACCCTTCGCCCGGCCCATCGCCCGCTCCCCCAGCTATAGCCGGTATGCCCAAAACCCGGAAGGAGCAAAGCACAGCCCACCATCATGCAATGTCAGAAACCAATCACCCCCGTGCACAGCCGCCAACCCACCTGATCCAGACCTCACATGACCCGTAACCCCCACCCCGATCTGCAAGCCAGTAGTGCACACCCCCGGAACCCCGGTACGACGTGGCCGGAATTACAGAGGGAAAAACTGTTCTTTTGGGTTTGTTTTTTTTTTTTGATATACACATAAAGGGGCTGGGGGCCGCCTACCATCAGCTCGACTCCTACACCCCTAACCATGGGAGGAAAATGCCACCACCGAGGCGAAGCACCCGCTTAGGCCGCGCAAGCCGTTGCTGTGCCCTTACCCTCCAAACCCGGCAGAACCCCCCTCCCCCAAGCCCACCTCAGCACCACCATGGGACCTGCTGCAGCCCATAACGTAAGGCCCATGCATAATAGGCCAACTACCCCTCCCAGAGAAGTGGAGGGACTGGCCCGACAGCGCAACGGGCCCGGCCAGTCAAGTGAATACGTAAGTTAGTCCTCGGCCTTGGTATTATTATTTTCTCTTGATGTGGTTGGCCAATGCATAACTTTAGTATAGCAGGCACATATGCTGGAGTGTCCACCCCCACTGACCGAAGAAACAGGACGATAATGGCTGTCGCAGGAGGGCCAGAAAACACTGCCCCACTACCTCCTAGCTGTCACATCCCCACCATGCCTGCCTGACCAGAAAGAACCCCCTGCCCCTCCTGCCCTCTCCTGAGCCCGCAGTATCCGCCCCCATCGGACCGCTCGACGAGGCCGAGGCCCTCCCACCCGCCTCGCCACCTTCTCCGACGGAGAATTGAACATTATAGCCTTCTTTTCACGGACACCCTGCTAACTGCTCCGTCCCGTTCCGCCTCCACCCCCACCCCCACCCCCTGGACCCCAACCGTCCCGAATAAGTCGAACAATCTGTAGAATGGCTGCCCATACCGCTGGCACATGGTCTTCCGACTTTACCCACTTCTCAACCAGCACGCATATCCCACCCCGTGCCCTTTCCGCCCCCCTCCATACGGACGAATAGACGGTGCCGCGAAGGTGGACGACTCCGCAAAGCGGCGCAGCCAACACTAACACCGCGATGGCAGTGCACTGCACCCCCGCCCCTCCTGCCAATGCAGCACCTACCCCCCAGTCCGCCAAGACTCACCTGATGCTCCGGCATCGCCCCCCGGGACGCAGAAGCCAGGGTCCACCGTAAATGGTCCCCTGGGCCCGTGCACTCCAAACGCGGGTGGCCCTCTCCACTCTCCTTCAGCAAGCCAATCTCCGAGCGCCATCTGTGGAAACAAAGAGAAAACACAGAGAAACCCCAGGAGGGGGAACCATTTCGCCAACATGAATACATAGATGTCCGTGTATGTTTTTTTTTTTTTCTTTTTGTTTGTTTTTTAATAGATATAGGGCCATCGAGTCCGTACGCGCCCACCTTGAACCCACAACCCCCATGCTGTCCCGGCAATGTGAAACTGAAAATATGCCCCCGCCGTCCCCTGTCCTGAAGAAACCCCCCCCCCCAGACACCTGGAGTACCAGCCAAAGCGAGAGCCCTTTAGGCTCCCGGACACCAGGCAGCCGCTCAACCCCTAAGCCAGTCCTCCATCCTGCCCCTCCCAGGGCACCACAGCCAGCCCAGACGAACTGGCACTCCGCCCCATGAAGCTGGGAACCTACCCCATCCCCGCTCGCAGTGCGCATCACCGCACCAGCCGCTGCCACTCCCCCCCCACCAACCCCCCCCCGACACCGCAAACCTAGCACTCACCTCCAACACCCCCCCAGCTCCCGAGCCCAGGCCCCCGGAGCCCCCCAACCACCACCCGCCATGCCCAAAGGCAAAAAACCCCCCTCGTGCGCCAAAACCAACCCCCTGCTGAGCCCGCCAACCAGGGACCCCCATCCGGCACTGCCCACCCATGCCCCGGCACCCCGACCCGAGTCCCGTCTCCCCAGCCCCGGAGCAGACAAGGCAGGGCAAAGTGGACTGCGGCCGAGGGCAGCCGCGCCAGGATGCCGCGCAAACGCTGCCCACCCCCAAGCACTATCATCTTCGATTTTTCACCGGCCATGCCCCTCCCAGCGCCCCCCAAGCACCCAAACATCCCTCTGGCCGTTGCCAGCTCCTCCTCTCCCGGGTTGGTCACTGCAAGAGAAGCAGATACAATCCCCCCCAAGTCCTACTCCCCCTGCATGCACAGAATCACCTCGCCTGGTATACTGCATCACCACACAGCTGGCCGCATCAAATCCAAGCCACCAAATCCTTGACAAAACTCCAAATCCGCCCCATACCCCACCCCATCTCATCTGCACCCTCCAGGGCGTCCACCCCACGGCAGATGCCCTCCCCTTTTTTTTTTTTGGTATCCCCCACAGAGAGGCAAACCCCACCCAAAGACCCCTCCACCACAGCAGCGAAAATGCCAAAGGGACCCATCACAACATAGTATACGAAGGTAGACAAAGACCTGCAGGGCCCCATCCACCTCGCCCAGCAAGGCCCCCCCCCCCGAGAGTAACCGGGAAGCAAGCGTGTGCCCACAATAGGCAATGCCTCAGCCAGCCTCGCTCACTGGGCACTTTTTGGGGGATTGAACCCCTGATCTCTGCACCACTGGTCAGCGTCTTAACCAGTGTGCTGCGGCCCAAAACAACGCAGCAAACAGCAGTCTGCATTGGGCACTGTGGGGATCGAACCCCCGATCCCCGCGAGACAGGCAAGGAGAAGCAATCGAGCGCTCCGGGCCCGTCCCCCTCCGGCGCAGCCCCCACTCACCCACCGCGACTCCCGCAGCCCCGGAGCCCGCCGTCCCCCGGCACAGCTCCTCCCCCCACGCCACTCCCCGCACCCATTGCCCCCAGACGGACGCGGCCGTAGACGGACGAGGCGCCGATCCCCCGGGCTGCTACAAACCAAACCGGCCTCGTCCCCAGGGAGGATCAGGAGCTCCGGCAGCCGTTGCCGACTCCTGGCTCCTCCCCACGCAGGTCACAGGCCTCCCGCCTCCCAGACTCCACCGCGCGCGGCTGGAGCCAATCCATTTTCGGCGCACGTCATCTCGCTCCCGCCCCCCAGCCGATGACATCTGCGGGCCAGGGCCCCCCCGCACCGGCCGAGCACCTGGTTACCTTCGGCCGCTGGGACCCTGCCCCGCGGCCTTACATTTTCCAAGATATGTAAGTTTTTCCATTTTATGGGTATATATAGCTGTTGGTACTAGAGTTTTAATTGTAAATTATTATAAACCTAGGTCTTTTCATGTGTTTATGGTTGCCATACAGTATATATGACCTTGATAATATTTCACCTGGCGTCTTTGTTTAAAAGTTTAAAAATCAGCCAAAGGGTTATTCAAATACAATTTATTTAAAAAGTTAGTATGAAAGAGAAAACAAGAAATGACTATGTATGCATTAGTATTCATGTCAGACCTCTACTCGTCATTTCTTGGCTTGTCTCTTGTATTCTGTAAATTGGAGTATCTCTTGTCATTGTCCAGCAAATAGTCTGCAAGCATTGACAGGCTCCATTTGCCTTGATATCTTTTCTCCATCACTGCAATGTCCTGATTAAATTGATTGCCATGCTCATTGCTCACTATTCTGCAATTTGGTGGAAAAAAATCAACATGAGATTGCAAAAATTTATCTTTAGTGACATGTTACAGCCAAGACTTTTGTATGCATTGAGGAGTTTTATCCACCAACTCCCCATAGTTGTCTTTATTGTTGTTTCCAAGAAAGCTGGAAGGCTTTCCATACCATCCTTTGTTTTCAGTGCGGTTTACAAGTAACAGAAGCGGCACAATCAGAAGACACTGGTGTGCTTACATTATAACAGGAAACTTAAACTTGGAACAGCAGGGTAAAAACTGTAACTATGTACAAACTGTGTAACTATGTACAATCAACTGTAACTATGTTGTGCTGTAACTAAAAACTGTAACTATGTTGTGCTGGAAACATTAGCCCCCACCATTGGACTGGCCCAGTTCAGGATGCTCAGAGACCCCTGGCTGTGTCAACAGGCCAGCCATCTGCCCACTGACCTCCCCCTGCCCTCTCATTACTGCCACCAGCTAGCGTAGTGAGCCTGCCATCACTGCCTAGTGGGCCGCCATCTCCCACAGCAGACACAGCTGTGCCTCCTATTGGTGGTGCACCCGCACATGGTGCTCATGCATTGCCTGATGTGCATCCTCCAACTCCTGGTATATGCCTTGCATCCCCTCTTGAATGGTGCGGAGCTCAGACAGGATCTCCTCAGTGTGTTCCAGCATGCACATCCCCTCCCAAAGCAATTCCCTGTCAGCATCATCCAGAGCACTGTCTGATGCCTCATCCAGGATATAGAATGCAAGGTTCACTGCAGGCTGCTCTTCTGTTGCCACACTCACTGCCCCAGTAGCCCCCTGGCTCATACTGCAACCTGCACTGTCATGGTCATCCCCAGCAGCAGGGAGTGTCTCACCAGTAGCCATGGAATCCACTAGATGGGATGGTCCAGCCTCCGCCTGGTCTGTGGGAAGGCATAAGAGACACGAGTCAGTGCCAGCATGCATGCCAAGTATCACAGAAGGTGCAGGAGGATAGCTGAGGAGGCAGTGTGACTCTGTGATGACAGCAACAAATGATCACACACAACACCACTGTGTGCCCACATCATGTGTGCTGTGGTAGCTATTCACCCTCTGCTGGCAGTCTGAGGGCAGCTTGTTGTTCCCTGCTCTCTTTTTCTTGGCTGCCTGCAGCAACACCCATCACTTCTTCTTCAGGTCTTCCATGTCCCTATTGTTGTGGTGCACTGTATTCACCTTCTTTGTGATGTCCTGTCATACTCTCTGTTGGTTACTGGCATCCCCAGCCCCAAAGAGGGTGACATGGTTCCTCAGGATGAGTTCCACGGTCATAGAGGTCACCAAGGGCTGAAATTTGCCTTACTGGCATGCTTTTCCCTCTCTTGTCCTGCTTGTGACATGCTTCTAGTCATCCATGCTGTGTACATCCATTTTGTATTGGGCAGGTATGATGCCAGGGCCAGCTGTGCCCCATCCAATCCCATACGAGCTACCCACGTATGGCCTTACGCCTGGAGTGTTCGAATATGTGTCTCAGTACTCAGTGCTGGAAGCCACTATACCGGGTCAACAGCATGAGTGGGGATTTCTTTATCTTTACCTTTATTGTCATTTGATATACTGCCCTAGTTAGCAAGGAAGAGAGTGAGCAAAGGGGGAGACTGCTCAGGGGAAAGGGAGGGAAGGTGATAAACCAACCTCCCCCTCCTCCTCCTCCTCATCCTCTGGCTCAGACTCTATTCCCTCCTCCCCCTCTGCTCCCTCCTCTGCCCCCATGTCCTTCTCTGTTGCCGTCTCCTCATCCTTCTCCTCATCCTCCTTCAAGGTGCTGCTGCCAGGGTAGGTGCACCATGTAGCAACCTCCTCTCCACTACTGCGTCTGGTGGGTTCTCTGGACTGGCAGCTGTGGAGAGAGGGAGGGCATGTGGTTAGATAGCTGTTATCACAGACTACCTGGACATGGGGTGGTGTGGCCACATAGCGGTTCCTCCATGCACATACAGTCACGCATACAGCAACTCCTTGGCCTGCTCACTGGCAAGCCCCCACAGTCATTGACCCCCATCTTCTGCACAGTGCCCATAAGCTCTGTCGGATGGAGGTTACTGTCCAGCACATCATGTACCTGCCTCTGCTTCCACCTGCTCCCATAGGTGTTGTATCCTCTGGGGCCTCTGCTGCCACATGATCCTTAACCAACACTTCAGCACCTCCAGTATGCACTGGATATTGAATTCACTGTGGGAAGGGGGAGAGAGACCACATTAGTCACTGTGTCCTGGCCCCCAATACTCCGGATGTCACATACAGTGGGCACATCCACCATACCAGCCACACACTGTGCAGCTGCATATGCTGTGGTGCTTGGGTAGGGTGCATGCAGGACCACCATCAGCTTCTGGTGGACCCCTCCTCGCTATGCATGGTATCTATTTTGGGGCCAATTTGGGCAGTTGCAGCAGGCCTTTACACACAGCTGCATTCCAGTGTTCATCATCTGCGCGAAATGCACTGCTGCAGGCGAGCATATCTCTATCACCCTGTCCACCAGCTGTGCTATGTTATATGTGCCATTGCCTTTGCTGCTCATCTGCCAGCTGGGGGCACTGTCATTGCAACCCACATTGGGTGTCCAGTTGTACTGTTCTGGGCTGCCAGGGATAGCAGTGTGTGCCCTTTGCAGGACTGGACATGCCTGCCGCATGTCACTCCCCTGTGCAGTGACCCCTGCCCACATCTCAGCATACCTGCACATTCCCACTGCCAGCCCTCTGTCAGTGTGTTGGCTCTGGCCTGCACCTCTGCCCATCCCCTTTTCAATTACCCCCTGTCCCTGCAGTTCCCATTGGCTACTCACCTTCATAGCCGGAGCTGTATACCCCTCCAGATGGCTGTGAAGAGACATAGGTTGGCCCTCCTGTTGCCCCTGGGGTACAGAACCCCCCCCCCCCCCCGATATCTGAGGACCATCCTTGCCAAGGCCTTTGCCTCATTGGGGCTGAAATTCTCTGTCCTCTGGGCATCCATTCTGCTGATGTTTGACAGCCAAGCCAGAGGGGGCTCCTGTGCTGGCAGGGCATCTTTCCTCATTACACTTGTAGGGTGACATGTGTCCCCTGCATCAACGTGGGTGCACAAGCCTGTGTACTGTTCGCTGCTGCCGGCAACCAATTTCATTACTCGTATGGAAGTGGCGGAGTCCCATGTCCGCACACTACATGGGTATATACATCATCCCAGATAGCTCTGGGCCCATGGCACCTTGTCCACTTGGAACCTTGCATGGGTAGTTGCCTTTGCATAGGTGGCAGTGCACAGGATGCCACGCTATGCTTTCCCTTGGGCTGCATTGTCCGAGTATCATCTGCCTCTGCTACACAGTTAGGCTGAATATCGTCCACCATGTGCTACATGGTTAGGCCCATATATCCACCTGGTCTGTTGAGGGACCTTACACACATATTCCATGCTTGCATGGGTGGCTGCTGCCTTTCTCACAATTTGTGCCCTTTTCCTGAATGGGTAACTTTAGCCACGTAGTGTCTCCTTGGGCACCTCATGCAATATCGAGCCCAGCATGATCAAGTCATATCATGCCTGATGCAACAGCACCTTCGAATTGCATCATTCATTAATTGTTTTGCTAGAAAAGCAAGTACTGTCCAAACAAAAACATAGATTTATCATAAATCCAGTCAAATATGTACATGTATTTTAGTAATTTATGGTTTACATTGAGATCCCTTCCCATTATAACTTGCATATCCTTAACATTTCCGAAGTGGAGGTCATATGTACTAACTCAGTAGTATAAATTGAAAACTAGAGCTCATAAACAATTTTAAGCATCATTTTTATTCTCAGTGATCCAGACTTAGTAAAGTGTGACTGAATTTATTTCGGAAGCATTTTGGCTGTAGAACAGTGAAACAGTTTACAGGCTTGCATTCATACAAACATAGAACAAGGCAAGACAGCTGATGACAGCATTTTGAAAAAGATGAGTCTTATGTGTTTATGAAAGGTCAAATGCTCCCTAATGGAGTACAAAGAAAATGGCAGTGCATTCCATAACCTCGGCCCTATTACTGACAAAATCTGTGAACTAGTGATTACAGGCCTCAGAAACAACTGGGTTGTTAAGGAGACCCTGAGAGGCTGATCTCAAATTCTGAGATGTGACAAATCAATAGGGAACCCAATTATGGCATTACTGGTAAAGATAACGATTTAAAGCAAAGACAGTTAAATTGTAACCAGTAAATAATACTGTAGTGTGTAAAAAAGCGACCTATCATCGCCTCAGTCTTATTAAAATTAATGGCTAAAACCATTGCTTAACCAGCTGGGTGATTGGAAGTGCTGTGTGTTAGATCAGATTAGAGTGGAGGGAGATGACTACTTAGGGGGTCTCAACACCTCGGTAGACTGGCAATGGTTTTATTAGGCTTGACAAGGATTTCTTATTTCCTTTTAAAATATGGAGGGAATTGATTGGGGGCACCAGAATGACATACTTGAGGGTGCTTTTAGCAGTCCTTGGGTGGCTTTTTTAAAGAAGTATTTTGAGTGGATTTTTGAACAAGTAGGAAAGATTTAATGAGGAGGATTGTAGACATGTGTGTGTGTGTGTGTGTGGGGGGGGGGGGTTCTGTTGTGTTTAGTTTGGTTAATGCAGAGGTGCAGAGAATAGGGACAATTTTAGAATTAAGTTTCATTGATAATTGGGAAAGAATGGTGCCAGCGGTAGTGAGCCACTGGATAAGGCAAATGATTGGCTTGAATTTCATGAATGAATGATATGTGGTGTTTGGATTGAAGGTAGTTTCCTTTTAAATATTGGGAGAGCTAAGTAGCATTCAGAATCTGCACTGGGAGAGTAATAGCGGACCATCAAGGGCTGGGTGAATAACTATTTAAATTAAATAAAGAAGATTTTAAAGGATTGTTTGTAACATTAAAAGCAATAATAAAGCTGCTGAAATGCAAGGGACATGGGGAAAAGAAGAAGCGCTGTGGATTGTGTTGTAGAGGAGATGGCACTATCATTTATACTAGTGTAGTCTATAGGCCAACCACTCAAACCAAAGAAATTGATAAAGACATGATTACTGATATTACAAAGGTAGCCATGAAGGGAGACGTGATCATATTGGGTAACTTTAATTTGGATTGGAGTATTCCTTCTGCAAATCTGGAAAGAAGTAAAAAAAATGTGGATGCCCTCCAAGATGCATTGCTTAGACAAATGGTGATGGAACCGACCAGGGAAAGTTCAAAAATGGATTTAGTACTCACCAGCAGAGATAGCATGTTGAATGTCCAAGTGGGTGCCCATGTGAGCAGCAGCGATCATCACAAGGTGTGGTTTGAGATAAAAGTCAAGGTAGAAACCAATCTCAGCAAGCTCAAAGTCCTAATCTTCAAAAATGCTAATTTCAGTAAAATGGCTAAGTGCCTGAAGGAGGAGTTGGCAGAGTGGGAGGAAGTAAGGGAAGTGGAACTGCAGTGGGCTAAACTAAAGGAGTCAATAAAAGGGGCAACAGATAGATATTTAAGGAAAGTAAATAAAAGCAAGAGGAAAAGGAATCCTATTTCATTCTCCAAAGATGTGACTGCACAAATAAGGGCAAAAAACACAGCTTTCATAAAATTCAGATCATCACAGAGGAATACAGAAACGAATACAGGATAATGCTAAAAGATACAAAAAGAGAAATAAGGATAGCAAAATCAAAGCAGAAGAAAAGATGGCTAAAGATCTAAAGTGTGATGGCAAAACTTTTTTCAGGTATATTCGGGAGAAGAGGAAGATCAGAGGTGGAAATACAAGACTCAAAAGTGCCGAGAACAGATTCGTGGAAAGTGACATTGAAAAAGTGAAAATGCTAAACAATTACTTCTGGTTTTACTAAAGATAATTCTGAAGAAGGACCACCTGTGATTGACAAATATACAAATGGGAATGGTGTGGATACCACATCATTCACAGAAGATGATGTGTTTGAACAGCTTGCACAACTGAAAGTGAACAAGGCTATGGCACCAGATGGGATACATCCCAGGACTCTGAAAGAGTTCAGAGAGGTTCTGACAGGGCCTTTAAAGGATGATTTTAATAGATCCTTGGAAAGAGGAGAGGTTCCACAGGACTGAGGAAGGACTGATGTGGTACCTCATCACAAAAGTGGTAATAGGGAAAAAGTGACAAACTACTGGCTTGTAAGCCTTACCTCAGTGGGGGAAAAGTAATGGAGGTGCCCCTGAAAGAGAGAATAGTGGGCTTTCTCGAAATCAATAGGTTGCATGATCTGAAGCAACATGGTTTTACTAAAGGATGATCATGCCAAACAAATCTGATTGAGTTCTTTGAGTGGGTGACCAGAGAACTACCGTAGATCAAGGGCATGCAATGGATATGATCTGCCTAGATTTTAGCAAAGCCTTTGATACTGATCTTCACAGGAGGCTTATCAATAAACTGAACAACCTGGTTGATTGACAGATGACAGAAGGTAATGGTAAACAGAACTCACTTGGATGAAAGGAAGATGATTAGTGGTGTGCCCCAGAGATCGGTCCTGGAACTGGTACTGTTCAATATATTTGTGAGTGATATTGCTGAAGGACTGAATGGAAAAGACTCTCTTTTTATAGATGACATGAAAATTTGCAACAGAGTGGACTCCCCTGGGGAGTGGATAACATGAGGAAAGATCTATAAAAGCTGGAAGAATGATCTAATGCTTGGCAGTTAAGATTTAATGTGAATAAGTGCAGTGTCATGTACTTGGGATACACAAATCCAAGGAAATTGTATGTGATGTGCATGGACCAGGAGAAGGACCTCGGAGTGATTGTTTCTGAGGATCTCAAGGTGCCTAAACAGTGTAAAAAGGTGATGGCCAAAGCCAGAAGGATGCTGGGTTGCATGCAAAGAGGAATTACCAGCAGAAAGGAGGAGATACTAATGTCACTGTACAGTACAAGTTGCTGGTGAAGCCTCACTTGGAATATTGTGTTCAGTTTTGGAGACCATATCTCACGAAGGATATGAAAATACTGGAAATGATTCAGAGAAATGCGACCAAAATGATTTGGTGCCTGCGCAAGAAGACATATGAGAAGAGACTTGAAGACCTAAATATGCATACTCTAGAGGACAGGAGGGGCAGGGGAGAAATGATACAGACCTTTAAATACTTAAAGAGTATTCATGAACAAACAAACCTTTTTCAAAAATGGGGAAACTGCAAAACTAGCGGATATAACATGAAGCTGCAAGGGTGTAAACTGAAAGGCAATGTCAGAAAATACTTTTTCACTGAAAGAGTGGTGGATGCTTGGAATGCCCTCCCAATAGAAGTTGGGGAGGAAAATATAGTGACAGAATTCAAAATTGCATGGGACAGACACAGTGGATCCCTTTATAGCAACAGGATAAAATCAAAATAACCTTAACTGCCTCTGCTATCTCAACAAATAGGGGTGGGTATACCCCTAAACAAAGGCATAGGGAGGGATGACATACATGGAGCAGCAGGTGCAACAACTCTTGCCACCTTGCTGGGCAGATTAGATGGACCATGATGGGCTTTATCTGTTGTCATAAACTATGGGCCCGATTTTCAAAGCGCTAGGTGCATGTTACAAGTATAAAGGAGAGCCTTACCCAAGTAAAACCACCATAACGTTATAAACCAGATTTTCATCAAGGCAGCTTGAGTCAGAGAATACCAGTTAACTGCACAGCACCAGGCACCAAGACCTGGAGTCATAACAGGGGTATGTCAGCCTGCATAAACCAGATTTCCGAAAGCCCTTTGAGGCGACACTGGATGTCACAAACCGCGGAGGTCTATGCAATGTTTCCTGGTGCTAAGAGCAAGAGGTGTGTATATAACCCATGTAGTGGTGTTACAGTGTAGAGTACTGTGAGGAGAGCGTGTCCAGGCATGTGCGCAACATGTGCAGAGCAACAATGTTGTTTGAACAGCTAAGAAGCCATGTGGGACATGTACATAATGTTCCAGAGGTGGAGATGTGACAGTTGTGCCCGTGCAAAGTGGAGGATGTGACAGGCAATGCAGAGACAGCAGCTGGAGGCGGCCCAGTGGCAGGAACAGAGGTACCATGCTCCATGTGTACACAGGCTCAGGTTGGCCTACCTAAAACTGATGGAGGAGGTCTACCAGAGGTACAGACTGTATGGGACAACAATAACAGAGCTGTGCCACATACTCAGTGGTGACCTGGAGCCCTCCGCTGCCAGAAGCCAGGCCCTCCCTGTGGCAATGAAGGTGAACACAGCCCTGGGACACCTGGCAATTGGCAGCTTCCAGCATGTGTTGGGGGCAGCTCATGGGCTCACACAGTCTACTTCCAGCACCCGCATACAGGCCTTCTCCAGGGCCTTGCTGAGGAGAATGCACCACTTCATCACCTTCCTACAGATCCAGCAGAAGCAGCATGAGACCATGCAGGCCTACTATAATGTGGCAGGGTTTCCATCTGTCCTGGGAAGTGTTGACTGCACCCACATTGCACTGTGTGCCCCATGGATGGGGCAGAGGGTATACCATAACTGGCATGGCCACACATCAATGAACATGCAGGCCACTGTGGATGCCAACATGACCATAATGGATGTGTGCAACCGCTACCTGGGGTCGTGCCATGATGCCTATGCCTTGCCCAGTCCAGTCTAGGATAGGCAGCAGCTGGGGAACAGCTCGGAGATGCATGGCTGCTCGGTGAGTTCAAATATATGTGATGCCCACTGCATAACTAATATTGCACCCCACCCTGTTGGTATATCATCTGTGTTATGCTGTCACATCTCACATGTCCCATGCTTATTTGCACATCTCCCATTACCTCCACAAGTGACCATGGATACCTGCTGAGAACATGGCTGTTGACATCAGTACGCCACCCCAGGAGCCGACAGAAGGAGTGCTGAAACGCTGCCCAGCAGCAGGCCCAGAAAGTGGTGGAGAGAGCAATCAGTGTGCTGAAAAGCCACTTCTGGTGAATCGACAGAAGTGGTGCGGAGCTCCTCTACAGCCCAGAGCATGTATGCCAGATATTTGCAACCTGCTGCATACCACACAACCTTGCACGCATGTATGGATTGCCCAATCCAGAGCCACAGGCTGCGGAGGATTGGGAGGTTTCTGATGCAGCGGATAGCAATTATGCATCCTGGCTGGGAACCAGCAGCAGGTCCAGGCACTAGCACACCGTACGAGGCTGATAAGGGGCAGCTTTTGAGGTGGCCGCCGCACACTCTTACCCTGTTATGCTATGCACAATCACCAATAAAGTGACCTCACTGCTGTTATGTGTTCTGGGTGCTCATTTTCCACTAAAGGTATCCCCTGCCACGGGCGCTTGCTAACACATGCACTACGGTGCAGTGGAGCAATGTCTGATGATGTGCTGGCAGTGTCATCTCCCTCCCTCGAGGGGCAGGCCCCTGCATACAGTTCAGGGCTACCAGGTGTCTATGCAGGTGCACTTGTACCCCCTGCTCCCACCTCCCTGGCCTGCATTATGCACACCAAACTGCACAGTGAGCCAGAAATACTTGCCTGGTATGCTGCCATCTACCACATGAGATGCAGGTGCCCCTTCAGGTGGCGCTCCACATGCAGTCTGTGATCCCACCACTTCTCATGCTCTACCGCCCTCATCTGTTCTGCAGCCTGATGGGCCTGCTAGATACCATGCAGCTCAGCCTGGATGACCTCTGTGCATGCCAGAAGCTGTGTCCCATCCTGCACTAGCTCCTAGTCTGTGGCATCAATGTCCACAGGGTCATCGAGGATGGGGAACTCTAGCTCGGACAGTGGTGCATCATCTGTCCCGGTATCCACAGTCCTGACAGATGCCCTGTCCTGCTCTTCATTGCTTGGTGTCACACTGGACAACTCCTTGGCCCCTGGTGATGGACCAGACTGCCTCACTGACCTTGATAGTAACATAACATAAGAACATAAGATATGCCAAACTGGGTCAGACCAAGGTCCATCAAGCCCAGTGTCCTGTTTCCAACAGTGGCCAATCTAGGTCATACGTACCTAGCAGTTTCCCCAAAAGACACAGGTTCTGCAATGCTTGTACTAGGTCAAGCATTGATATCCTGGGTCCCTTCTTAATAATGGTTTATGGACCTTTCCTCCAGGAACTTGTCCAAACCTTTTTTAAACCCAGCTACACTAACAGCCTTTACTACATCCTCCGGTAACAAATTCCAGAGTTTGATTACACGTTGAGTGAAAAAATATTTTCTTTTATTAGTCTTTTTTTTTTTAAACTTTATTTATCCATTTTCATACATGAGAAAATTAAAGAGAACGCACATAGAACTTAAACAAAACAGAACAATCAACACTGGCCAGAAAACACAGTAGGCATCAAGCAGGTAGAAAACTATTCAGAATTACATACATCCATCTCACCCCACTTGCAGCAAAAAGCATGAGTCACGAGTGTATATTGTGTCGAATCGCAGTACCTTCTGCAATGGACCGGGACCCCATATTAGGCAACTCTATTTTGGAAGAATCTTTGAGTCCAAGGCAATCCACTTCTTCAATCTAGGGAAGAGATAAGGGTTTTGTCGAATGTAGATATGTTCATACAAACGATGGGCACACAGCGAATTCCACCACTGTTCGAAAGTCAGAGCACTAAAATCTTTCCAATGACTCATCAGGGTTTTCAGGGCAAGGCCCAACAGAAGATCAAAGGCTGCGTGATCTCCCCTACTTAACTCAGGTATTCCAGCTTGCGAACGAAGTATAATTATTCGGAATGTCAGAGGCACCCGTACTGTCAAGAGAAGACAGATTCTATCCCATACTTGTCGCCAGTATTTTTGCAACTTTGGGCAGGAGTACAGCATATGTTGGAAGGTGCCTGGCTCTCCTCTACAGGACCAGCACAAATTGTCGGCTGGAATCTGCCACTTCGCCATCTTCACTGGGGTCAGATAGGCCCGGTGTGCAAGAAAAAAAAGTGTTTGCGTTAGGGCGGCAGAACTCGCTACTCTGGTCTGAGATTGCCAAAAATGTATCCAATCATCCGGGCTTTCCATGCGGCCAACTTCTTCCTCCCAAATGGATTGTAAGCCCGTACAACTTCTGACTTGCCCATCTCGTAGTATGGAGACTATTTTGGAAACAATCCGGGGTCCTTCGCGCAACTCTATGATTTTCAACTTCCAGGAACTGGTAACGGGTAGTCCAATGGGCAAGACTTCGGATTTCCCCAGACAGTGACGCAACTGACACCATTGGAAGACACAGCTGCTAGGGAGGCCATAGTCGCGTTGTAATTCTGGAAAGGTCTTGAATCTATTAACAGCAATGAGATGCCCGAGGTTAATAATCCCATGCTTAAGCCACAAAGGCCACATGAAGCTTTCACCAGCTATCTTGAAACTGGGGTTTAACCAAATGGAAGTGTCCACAGTATGCCCCATCCATTCATCGGCTGAGTTCTGCAGCAGTTGGTAAGCTTGTTGCGTCGCTTGCATGACTACATTCAATGTCCCGTCTTTGACGCTTAAGGCCCCAATGCGGGAATGCAATGGAAGTGGTTTACTAATTGCCGTTTCTATCCGAAGCCAATGAAGGTCGGTTGAGTGCAGGTCTTCATCAACCCAGAGGCAACCCTGACGCAAAATGGCAGCTACGTGGTACCAGCGGAAATCAGGGAATTGAACCCCTCCGCTTCCCTTGGCGAGTTTGAGTTTCCATAATGCGATTCGGGAGGTTTTATTACGCCAGAGGAACTTTAGAAGGATCTGAGCTAATGCACTGTAAAATCGTGGCGAGAATAGTACAGGAATCATGCTCAGGATGTAATTGATTTTGGGTACTATCACCATCTTTATAGTCTCAAGTCTCCCCCACCATGTCAAATGTAGAGGACTCCACTTATGGGTATATTCCCGTACAAGCCTCTCGCAGTTAGCTTCATTCCGTGTAACTGTTTCAGCCAAGGTGGTACAATATTCGACTCCCAGGTACTTAAAGAAAGTCGATTCAATCTTAAACGGGTACTTGCCCAAGGAGTCCAGAGAGACCTTCTGGTTTAACGGAACCACAACTGTTTTGGTGAGGTTCAGTTTGTATCCGGAGACTTCCGAATAAGTTGTTAAAATATCTAGCACTACGTCTAAAGATTGCGGTTCAACAAATAGCAAGAGATCGTCCGCATAGGCAGATAGCTTATATTGGGAATCGTGGATCTCAATTCCCCTAATGTCATCCTGTTGACGGATACGCAGTGCCAGTGGTTCAAGGGCTAGATTGAAGAGTAATGGTGACAGTGGGCAACCTTGCCGGGTGCCCCTATAGAGCCGAAAAAGGGATGATGTTGCTCCGTTGGCTGCTATCCGGGCCGTGGGCCGGGTATATAACATCTCAACATTTTTCAGAAAGCGGTCTTCAAAGCCAAACCATTTCAAGGCCCGAAAAAGAAAGGCCCACTCAATCCTGTCAAAGGCCTTTTCAGCATCAAGCGCTAGCCCGACAATGGGACGAGAAGTTTTTTGAGATTCCAACAGGACATGAGCCAGCAGCCTACCGTTGTCAACTGTGGATCGTCCGGTCATGAAGCCAGACTGGTCCGGATGTATAAGCGTGCTCAGAACTTTGTTCAGGCGGTTAGCAAGAATTTTAGCATAGATTTTATAATCCGAGTTGAGAAGCGAGATAGGTCGGTAATTCTCAATCCGCTGAGGGTCCCGACCGGGTTTGGGATGTATCACGATCGTGGCCTCTGCCAGAGCACCAACCTCGGGATGTTCCTCGCCCAAGCATCTGTAGTAAGTTTGCAGTTCTGGAATTAATAATGTGGAGAAAGTGATATAAAATTCCAGTGGGATGCCGTCCGGTCCACAGGCCTTCCCTTTGGCTAGCTGACGAAGAGCTTGATCAATTTCGGAGCAAGTAATCTGCGCTTCGAGCTTCGAGGCCTGCTGCTGAGTTAATTTAGGTCCTTGCACACCAGAGATCAAGCGATGGAAAGCTTCTTCATTCCAATGGACATCCGATTGATACAGATCCCGATAGAATGTTCTACAGTGCTCTAGGATATCTTCATCTTTCACCAACAGGCGGCCCTGTGCGTCCTGGAGGCCCGCTATACGTTGAGAGGTCTGTTTCGCCCTCAGCGATCTTGCCAATAATGGGCTAGCCCTGTTATTCTCAAGATAATAGACACTCTGCTGAGAATGCAATTGTAGTTGCGCTTCCTCACCAAGGATGGTATTATATTGGTATCTGAGACGTTGGAGTCGAAGCAGCACCAACGGGTCAGCGTTCCGAGCAAGAAGCCGCTCTCCTGCACGTATTGAGGTTTGAAGTTCATCGAGTTGTCCAGACCGTAACTTCTTCTGTTGAATAGTATACGTGGTTACATGGCCCCTGATGTTCGCTTTAAGGGCTTCCCACCAGGCCCAGGTAGCCGTATCACCGACTTTGTTGAGTTCCAGATATGTTTCTATACATTTCCGAATGTAATTCACAAACTCAGCATCCATTAGCCAGGCTTTATCGATTCGGGAACTAGAGCCGGGGCGCCCGTGGGATTTGTCACCCAACGTGAGAGATATCGCAGCATGATCCGAAATTATTTTAGGCAATATCTCTATCTTGACAAGCCGTGGTAGCAGCAGCTTAGATACCAGAAAATAGTCAATTCGAGTTTGCGTGTGATGGGGCATCGAGTAATAGGTGTATTCCCGGGCACTGGGATACTGAAGACGCCATGGGTCCACAAGGTCGAAAGTCTCCAGCATTCCCTGCAAGATCCCAATCGCCTTGGGTTTATTTTGAGGCCTGTAAGGGGTGCGGTCTAGAAGGGGGTCTTGGACCAAATTAAAGTCCCCACCCAGGATTAGATGCTCTGAAGATGTTACCCTCAAATCAGTAGCTAGTTGCTGGAAGAAATTCGGATCATCCGTATTGGGACCATACATTGCCACCAGGAGATAATCTTCTGATCCTATCTGTACCTGGGCCCTAGCCCATCTACCGTTGTGATCGATCCTGGTCTCTTTGATGAGGGGATGTAAGGTTCGCCGTATGAGGATGACAACACCACCCTTCTTTTTTATTGCCGGGGATGCCAAGATATTCTGATAAATCCCGTTGCTGACTTTACAGGACTCTGATAGGGACAGATGCGTTTCTTGCAGGTATACAATGTCTGCACCCTGCTTCTGACAATACATTAGGATTTTGGTACGCTTGATGGGATTATTGATGCCTTGGACATTTAATGTTAGAATCTTTATGCCACAGTTAGCCATAGGTAAGCTGATTCGAGGCCTTGGGGTCGAGGTCCATCGCCAAGTATCCGCTGCATATACACTCGTTGCCAGAACAATTTATAGACATAGCCAGTATACACATAAAATAACCAAAAACCAAACATAATCTGCATGGTGGAGTACCCCCCCTTAGCAATCATAACCCCCAGTCCCACCCCCCTGTAGCTGTCCCTTAACAAACCTATACATATCCCTCTCCTCCCATTGGTAGCCCCCTTCCACATATGCATGTTATCTAGACATTACCATACACCAGACCTGGGTCATCAGTGACCCTACATTATGTCCCGCTATATGATCCATTACTAGCGGGATAGGCGGACGTCGTGTGAGAGGGCAACAAAACCCAAAAGTCCGGTTCATCTACGAGTCTCTCGAGGGTTTGAATAGGGGACTCTCAGGCAAGTCCGCCTCCACTGGTCGTCTGGGACCCAGTCAACTTTAAATCCTGAAGAGGTGCCAAATAAATGTCCAGAATCAACGGCCCATCTCCATCTGGGAGTAGTCTTCCAAAAAGGAGCGCAGCGTCGCAGCATTTTCAAAATTCCTGGTGACGTTATCAACAGTGACCCGCATCTTAGCCGGGTAGAATAGCCCGTAGCGCGCTTGGATCTTTTGAAGGAGTGGTCTGCATTCCAATAGCTCCCGACGGCGATCCACCGTCTTTTTGGACAGGTCAGGAAAAAAGGCGAGCTTATTGCCATTCAGCTGCACAGTGGACTTTTGCTTGGATGCTTGCATAATTTGTAGGACCTGGGGGTAGCGTAAGACTTTAATCAACATAGGCCGCGGGCGATTCGCATGGGCCATCCTTGTTACCGGAACGCGATGCGCCCTCTCTAATTCAAAGGGGACTGCGAAGTGGAGTTGCAGGAGCTCCGGGATAAGTTTTTCCAAATATCGAATTGGGTCGTTCCCCTCCGCACCTTCCGGCAGCCCCAGTATCCGGAGGTTGCTCCGACGCGATCTGTTGCTCTGCTCCTCGAGCTGTGTTTCCAACAAGGTAACTCTTTTAGTAAGGGGGCCTATCTGGGAGACCAGGCCTTCGTGTTTTTGAGCAGAGGCCTCAACTTGCACCAGGCGACCCTCCATGGTAGTCAGTTTTTCACGGACCTCATGCAGCTCCTCCTGTATCGAGGCTAGTGTCTCACCATTAGTGGCAAGCAACCCTTTCATTGAGCGCAGCTCCGCTAGAATCTCACGAACGCCATCATCGGCTTCTCTTTCAGGCTTCCCCTTTTGTGGTGAGGCCGCCTCGTGTTTTTGACGCTTTACAGCTTGCCCCGTTGATGGTTGAAACTCCAGTTTTGCGGGTTTCAACGAAGCCATACTCCCGTGCAGCAGAACGTAGGTTGGTGCGTTACCCGCGCTTAGAGTTGGAAGGAGAGGGTGGATTCTGTGAAGTAATACAGGAGCGCGTTCTTTAGGCGGCCATCACGCTTCGCGGCAAGCTCCGCCCCCATTCTTTTATTAGTCTTAAATAGTTTACCCTGTAGCTTCATTGCATGTCCCCTAGTCTTCCTATATTCTGATAACGTAAACAGTCGATCTACGTTTACCCATTCCACTCCGTTCATTAATTTATAGGCTTCTATCATATCTCCCCTCAGCAGTCTCTTTTCCAGGTTAAAGAGCCCAAACCTTTTTAGCCTTTCTTCATAGGAGTATCCTTCCATCCCCTTTACCATTTTGGTGGCTCTTCTCTGAACCTTTTCTAATAACGCTATATCCTTTTTAAGATACGGCGACCAGAATTGCACACAATATTCAAGGTGCGGTCTCACCATGGAACGGTATAGAGGCATTATAATATCTTTTGTTTTATTTTCCATTCCTTTCCATATGATACCTAGCATTCTATTTGCTCTCTTGGCTGCCGCTGCACACTGGGCCGAGGGTTTTAACATGATATCCACAATGACGCCTAAATCTTTTTCCTGGGTGGTGGTTCCTAATGTGGAACCTTGCATCATGTAACCATAGTTTGGGTTGTTCTTCCCTAGGTGCATAACTTTGCACTTGTCCATATTAAATTTCATCTGCCATTTTGATGCCCAGTCTTCCAATTTATCAAGATCCTCTTGCAATTTTCCACAATCCTCTTGGGTTTAACAACTTTAAATAGTTTTGTGTCATCTGCAAATTTGATAACCTCATTCGTTATTCCACTTTCCAGGTCATTAATGAATATTTCAAAAAATCAGTGGACCCAGCACAGATCCCTAGGGTACTCATTATTCACCTTTCTCCATTGGGAAAATTGGCCATTTAGCCCAACCCTCTGCTTTCTATCTTTTAACCAGTTCCTGATCCACAGTAGTACACTGCCTCCTATCCCATGACTCTTTAGTTTTGCCAAAAGTCTCTGATGAGGGACCTTGTCAAAGGCTTTCTGAAAGTCCAGACACACTATATCAACTGACTCACCTTTGTCCACCTGTTTATTCACACTTTCAAAAAAAAAACATAACAGTTTAGTAAGACAAGATCTTCCTTGTCTAAAGCCATGTTGGCTGTCTCCCATTAGGCCATGACTATCTACATGCTGAGTAATTTTATTCTTTATGATGGTTTCTACCATTTTTCCCTGTACTGACGTGAGGCTCACCGGTCTGTAGTTTCCTGGATCACCCCTCAAACCCTTTTTAAAAATTGGTGTTACATTGGTGATCCGCCAATCTTCAGGTATTAGAGATGATTTTAATGATAGTTCACAGATTACTAATAGCAGGTCTGCAATCTCATATTTCAGTTCTTTCAACACCCTTGGATGTATACCATCCGGCCCAGGTGATTTGCTACTCTTCAGTTTATCTAATAGTTGTAATACATCTTCCCGATGTATCGATATTTCCTTCAATTCTTCCGCACCTTTAAATACAACTTCAGTCATGGGTAACATCCCTACATCTTCCTCAGTAAAGACCGAAGCAAAGAATTCATTCAGTCTCTCCGCTATCGCCTTGTCGCCTCTTAGTGCCCCTTTAACTCCTCTATCATTTAATGGTCCAACTGACTCTCTCACAGTTTTTTTGCTACGAATGTACTTGAAAAAATCTTTATTTCGCGTTTTTGCTTCCGCAGCAAGCTTCTTCTCAAATTCTCTCTTTGCCTTCTTTATCAATGCCTTGCATTTGACCTGCCAGTGCTTGTGCTGTTTCCAGGTTTCATCATTTGGCTCTTTTTTCCATTTCCTGAAAGATGCTTTCTTGGCAACAACAGCCTCTCTGACCTCACCTTTAAACCATGCTGGCAGTTTTTTGGACTTCCTTCCACTTTTCTTAAAGCGTGGAATACAGCTGGTCTGGTCTTCCAAGATAGTATTTTTCAACAACACCCAAGCTTGATGTAAGTCTTTAACCTTTGCAACTGCTCCTTTTAGTTTTTTCTTAACTATTTTCCGCATTTTATCATAGTCTCCCTTTCGAAAGTTAAAAGGTAGTACTGTGGATTTCCTTACTATCCCTCCTCCACTAATTAAATAAAAGGCGATCATGCTATGATCACTATTGCCAAGTGGCCCCAACACCCTTATCTCTTGCACTAGATCTGGTGTTCCACTAAGTACTAGGTCTAATATGGCTTCCCCTCTCGTCAGTTCATGGACCAGCTGCTCCAAGAAGCAGTCATTTATGTCATCTAGGAACTTTATCTCCCTAGCATGTACTGCCGTGAGACTGACCCAGTCGATACCGGAGTAATTGAAATCGCCCATTATTATTACCGCGCTGTAACTTTTGTTAGCTTCCTTGATTTCTTTGAGCATTTCATCCAATTGTTCATTCTAGCCAGGCGGTCGATAGTACACTCCCACCGCCATCGCCTTCCCCTTTTTACATGGAATTTCAATCCATAGAGATTCTACAGCAAATTTTGTTTCCTGCAAAACTTTAATCCTTTCTGACTCAATGCCCTTTCTAACATAGAGCGCAACCCCTCCACCAATTTGATCAGCTCTATCATTACGATATAGTTTGTACCCAGGTATCACAGTGTCCCACTGGTTGTCCTCCTTCCACCATGTCTCTGATATTCCAATCACATCTAACCTCTCATTTAGTGCTATATATTCTAACTCTCCCATCTTATTTTTTAGACTTCTAGCATTTGCATACAAGCATTTTAGAGACTGTATTTTATTCATATTAATTTGGCTGTTAGTAGACATGGGTAATTTGGGATCTTTAAGCTCTGTCTGCTCCATACTCGAGGGCATTTGGGCTACTTTACTCTATCTCCAGGAACAAGCAGGAATGAGTCTTCACATATGGGTATCGTCGGTACCGACGGAGCCTGCGCGGGAACGCTCCCCAGCGTCCAATAGGAAAGCTTTTGGGAGCATCCCACAGCGCCTGCGTGCTGCCTTCCCGCCTTTCCCAACCGCCTCTCTCCAGTTCTTCTTTTCTGCGGAGCCAGCAGGTCGTGTTCCTGTCACCGCAGAAGAAGTTCTTTATTTTTTTGTTATTTCTTTTGTGTCACGTCTGCCTTCTTTGACGTCAGACTGGTACCGCCGGTCTTTTCTTTTCTTTCTTTCTTCTTAAAAACAAAACAAAAAAAAACGCTTATCTTTTCTGTGCATTTTCAGTTTTTGGGGCCTAGGCCTAAAACGTTTTCCTCATGGAGAAGCCCGCTTCCGGGTTTAAAAAATGCACAAAATGTGGCGGTACTATTTCTGTCACCGACACCCATGACTGGTGTCTAAAATGTTTGCGACCTGACCATTCCATCACAGATTGTGTGTCCTGTACCATGATATCCAAGAGAGGTCGGCAGAACTGAGCAGCCAAGCTCAGTACCCTGTTTCCCTCTGATGCAGCTTCGGTGGCATCGACGTCTTCCAGCGCCTCCTCTTCCTCCCATGGATCTCAGGTAACCAAACATAAATCTGGCCGGTCCTCGAAGGGCAGATCTACCTCTAAGCATCAAGATGCCTCCGGGCTTGCCCTCGAGGATTCCGCACCGGCAAAATTACCCCGGCGGGAAGCTCCGGCTTCCAAAGCATTATTCATGGGGTCACAAGTTGACATCGATGGCTCGGCCTCGACCGATCACCTGTTGCTGTGTTCTGGGGTACCGGTGGCTCCCACTGGTACCGACATCCAGACTCTGGTGGCGTCGATGGATCAGAAGATTCTGACCATGCAGCGTTCCTTAACGGCTTTCATGCAGGCTTCGACGCCTCCGGTACCGCAACAATCCCCGTTGCTGGTACCGGCCCCGGTACCGGCCTCGCTCCCGGTACCGGTACCGATTGCATCGACATCGGCTTTGGTGTCGACTGCTGCGGTACCCTGTCCTACGATGCCCATCGGTACCGAGCCGGTACCGATTACGCCCGATGTCGATCCCAATCGATACGGTTATCGGGCTTTACAGGAGCATCCAGACAGGCGATACTTTGATTCCTCTGAAGACTCTGATGAGTCTGAGGGTTCTGTAGAAGCATCGATACTTCTTCCTCAGGAGTCTTCTTCCCCTAAACAAAGAATGTCTCCTCCAGAGGACTTTTCCTTTCAGGATTTTGTTAGGGACGTGGCTAGGGGCCTTTCTATCTCAGTGGCCCCTGAGTCAGAACCCAGAGCCAAGCAGTTGGATATTTTACAATATCCCAAAGCTCCTAAGGAGGCAGCTACTTTACCTGTTCATGAGATTCTTTATGATCTCATGTTGAGGATGTGGGAGACACCTCTCACCACCTCTCCTCATTCTCGCATGTTAGACACCATGTATCGTTTCCCTCCTTGTCCGGGCTTCCACAAGTCTCAACTTCCTCACAACTCTATTGTGGTAGAGTCTGCCATGAAGAAGATGAAGAGTGCAAAGAGACACTCCTCTAATCCTCCTGGGCGTGAATGCAGGACCCTGGATGCCTTTGGCCGAAGGATTTTCCAAGCTGCTATGCTAGCTGCTAGGATCAATTCCTATAGTCTCTATATGGGAATGTTTCTAAAAGAAGTCACAGATCACCTGCAGACTTTATCTCCTTTCATTTCAGAGGATAAAAGACAGGAGTTTCTCACTTGGCTCAAACATGCCCAAGAGGTCTCCAAATTTTCCAACCGTGCAACCTTTGACTCTTTTGAGTGTGTAAGCAGAGCTTCGGCTATTGCCATAGGGGCACGCAGAATTGCTTGGCTACAAGCTTCTGATTTGGAGATCTGGGTTCAAGATCAATTAGGAAATCTCCCTTGTACAGGTGAGAACCTTTTTGGTAAGGAATGGCAAGCAAAGGCCACTCAGATGGATGCTGAGAACTCTGCTTTGGATCGACTTTCAAAGTCTACCTCTGCCCCTGTCAAGAAAAGATTGTTTAAAAAGACATTCTTTTCCAAAAAGGGAAAATATTATCCTGCTTATGGTCAGCAGGCATCTTCTACAGGTCGTTTTGCTGCAAAGCGTCAGCAACCACCCAAGCAAGCCAAGTCAAAGGCAGCTAGACCTTCCACGGTCCAGCAGCCTCAGCCTCCTCAGGGACTTTGACTTGCAACTAGAGAACTTAGCCTTTCTAGTTCTGGAGGGACCAGAGCCCCTTACCATCCCAGGAAGGTTGACTCACTTTGTTCCCAGATGGGAGCAAATCACAGCAGAGCAATGTACCCTTTCCATCATAAGGGAGGGGTACAAGCTTCATTTTTTAAGCCTTCCCCCTTACACTATGGTGAAACAGTTCAATTCTCCTAAATCTCTCCTCAACCTTCTAGGTCAGGAGATTGCCACCCTTCTTGCCCAAGGGACAATAGAAGAAGTACCTCTTCTTCAACAAGGCACAGGGTTCTACTCCCCTTATTTTCTTATTCCAAAGAAGACAGGGGGCTACAGACCCATCTTAGATCTCAGAGAATTGAACAAATTCCTATGCAAGGAGAAATTCAAGATGATTTCTCTTGGTGCTCTGCTTCCATACCTTCAGAGTCAAGACTGGCTTTGTTCTCTAGATCTCAAGGATGCGTACACCCATGTCCTCATCCATCCAACTCACAGAAGGTTCCTTTGGTTTCTTTTTCAGGGAAAGCACTACCAGTACAGGGTGCTTCCTTTTGGTCTGGCCTCTGCACCAAGGGTGTTCACGAAATGCATGGCAGTAGTAGTTGCATTTCTACGCACTCTAGGAATATTTGTCTTCCCATATCTGGACGACTGGCTCATTCGAGCCCCATCCCAAGCAGAGGCCAAGACTTGTCTAATCTGAACAATGCGTGTCCTTCAGTATTTGGGACTAGTAATAAACATCCCAAAATCCAGTCTCACCCCTACTCAGTCCCCCGAGTTCATAGGGGCCTGGTTGGATACCACAACTGCAAGGGCCTATCTTCCTCAGGCCCGTTGCCTACGCTTGGTGCAGTTAGCCTCCCAAATACAGTTAAAACCCCTTTTAACTGCTCGAGAAATGTTACAACTCTTAGGCCACATGGCATCCACCGTGCATGTGGTTCCATATGCTCGCCTGCACATGAGGGCAGCTCAATGGACTTTATCCACCCAATGGACTCAGGCATCAGGTTGCCTGTCAGACAAAATAGCAAACTCCAGTCGCCTTTTTTGGTCTCTCCAGTGGTGGAAGTCCTCTCAAAACCTGTTGCTGGGGTCCCCTTTTCAACAGTCACTTCCCCAAGCAACCCTTACAACAGATGCCTCTCCAATGGGTTGGAGAGCTCATCTATAAGACCTCTCTACCCAGGGCATCTGGTCTCCACAGGAGACTTCACTACACATAAATCTCTTGGAATTCAGAGCAATTTTCTTAGCTCTCAGAGTGTTCCATTCCCTGCTCAGCTACAAGACAGTCCTCATCCACACGGACAATCAAGTAGCCATGTTCTATGTAAACAAGCAGGTGGGGACTGGCTCTCTGTCACTTTGCAACGAAGCTTTGAGATTGTGGGCCTTCGCCAGAGAGCATCAAATTCATCTTATGGCAGTGTATCTTCCAGGGGTTCAAAACTCTTGGGCAGACAGACTCAGTCGAGTTCTGATTCCACACGAATGGTCCCTCCACGGGGACCAGATAGCCAGGATCTTTCGAATTTGGGGAACCCTGGACATAGACCTGTTTGCAAGTCCGTGGAATGCCAAACTTCCCCGGTTCTGTTCCAGGATTCCGTGTCAGGGAGTTCAGGCCAGGGATGCCTTCCTCCTTCATTGGGGTCAAGACTTCCTTTATGCCTTTCCACCCATTCCCCTAATTCCCAAAACACTGTTCAAGCTTCAGAGAGACAGGGGGTCTATGATCCTCATAGCACAACATTGGCCACGCCAAGTGTGGTACCCTCTACTTCTGCATCTCTCTCAAGCTCCATCCCTGGAGTTGGGCTCTGCTCCAGATCTTCTCTCCCAGGAAGACAGAACGTTGTGGCACCCAAACCCCCAGTCTCTCCATCTCAGGGCCTGGTTGCTGAAGGCCTAGACCTTCAAGTTTTCCATCTCTCTCAGCAAGTCAGAGATATTATTCATGCTTCCAGAAAGCCTTCCACTAGACGTTCCTATGCTTTCAAATGGAAAAGATTTACCATTTGGTGTTCAGAGAAGGGTCTTAGCCCTCTAGCAATACCTGTGAATTCTTTACTAGAGTATCTTCTGCATCTTTCACATGCAGGCCTCAAAACGAATTCCGTACGAGTCCATTTGAGTGCTATTGCAGCGTCCCTCAAGCCTCTCAATGGACAACCTGTTTCCTCTCATCCTCTTATAGCAAGATTTATGAGAGGCCTTCTTTTAACTAAACCTCCCATTAGACCACCTCCAGTGGCATGGGATTTAAATCTGGTTCTTGGCCAGCTTATGAAGCCACCATTTGAACCTTTAGCCACCACCTCCTTGAAATTTCTTTCTTGGAAGGTTATCTTTCTCATTGCAGTCACCTCAGCACGTCGCATCAGTGAGTTGCAAGCCTTGGTGGCTAACCCTCCTTATACAAGGTTCCATCATGATAAGGTAGTCCTCAGGACCAATCCTCACTTTATGCCTAAAGTGGTCTCGCCTTTTCATCTGAACCAAGAGGTATACTTACCTGTCTTTTTTCCAGGACCTCATGCATCAAGTGCAGAGAGGAATCGTCATACCTTGGATTGTAAAAGAGCTATCGCCTTTTACTTACAAAGGACACAGCAACATAGAAAGTCTTCTCAACTCTTTGTTGCTTTTGATCCTTCCCATTTAGGACTTCCAGTTTCTAAGAGGACACTGTCCAGCTGGATTGCTCAGTGTATTTCTTTCGCCTACCATAGTAGAAACCTTTCTCTGGAAGTCCATGTCACAGCTCACAATGTGAGAGCCATGGCAGCCTCAATGGCTAATCTGAACTCTGTCCATCGACCAGATCTGTCGAGCGGCCACCTGGGCCTCGGTTCATACCTTCACAGCCCATTACTGTTTGGACAAGGACTCCCGCTGGGATGCCTCATTTGGTCAGGCTGTTCTCAAACACCTGTTCCATTCCTAATCAACTCCTACCCACCTAACCTTGTTGGATGCCAGAGATCCATGGAGGGAGGTGGAGCCCTTTTCAGGGACATACAACTCTGGGGTCTCTCCCTGGCATCTCTAGCTAGGGAGTCCCCATATGTGAAGACTCATTCCTGCTTGTTCCTGGAGATAGCACAGTTACTTACCTGTAACAGGTGATCTCTGGGAACAGCAGGAATAAGTTTTCACAACCCACCCACCTCCCCTTGGAGTTGTATCTCTCTATCTTTCCTTTCCTCTCTCTCTCTCTTTGTCTCAGCTTTAAAACTCGAACTGGAGAGAGGCGGTTGGGAAAGGCGGGAAGGCAGCACACAGGCGCTGTGGGATGCTCCCAAAAGCTTTCCTATTGGACGCTGGGGAGCGTTCCCGCACAGGCTCCGTCGGTACCAACGATACCCATATGTGAAGACTTATTCCTGCTGTTCCCAGAGATCACCTGTTACAGGTAAGTAACTGTGCTTTTTTGGAACCTCTCTGCTTTTGGTAGTATCCTTCAAGGATACATTCTTCTGAACCATCTGCTCTTGGGCGACTGTCGGCTTTCCCCTATTATCTAGTTTAAAAGCTGCTCTATCTCCTTTTTAAAGGTTAATGCCAGCAGCCTGGTTCCATCCCAGTTAAAGTGAAGCCCATCCCTTCAGAAGAGCCCCTCCTTTCCCCAGAATGTACCCCAGACTGGACTGCCCCTCCACCCTGGCATACACACCATCCCCTGTGGATGTGCTTCATTCTGGATGTGCACCAGCAACATCCTCTGACACATCTAATCCTGGCTATGTGTGATGGGTCTTGTGAGGTCTGTGGGTGAGCAAAGGTGCCAGAAGTTGGTGCTATGGGTCGCAATGTTGGCCTTTGGGGTGGTACCAGACTGACAAAGGAACAGGCAGGGGGTTCTACAGCCATCACCACCCCCAGCCCCCACATTACCCAGGCAACATCAGACAGATAAGCAGGTCCTGGTTGGTGGCACCATGGCATGGGCACAGACATGGCTCCCCATGGTGCCACCCAGGCCATGCAGCAACCCCTACTCACCTTTTTGTGTGCCAGAGGTGGATCTTTCAAAGCCCATAGCCCCTGCAATCGAGACCTCCCCCACAAACTACAGCACCTCTTTCTACAGGGGGGTGAGTTTATTCTGGCGCACTTTTCCTTTATGTCCTCCACGTCCCTGTTGTGATGATGAATGGCATTGACCTTCCTAACTATGTCACGCCATTGGAGTGCTGGCATCCTCTGCTGCAAAGAGTGATGCATGCTGTTGTATGATGAGCCCCAGGGCCATAGAGATCTCTGAGGATGTGAAGTTGGCCTTCCGGATCCTCTTTTGCCCTTTCTGCCCCTTATCTGCCATTGTGTTATAGGTATAGGCGCTATGGCTGGATCATGCAACCCGCATAGGCCCTTTTACACATACGTGGATATGATGCACAACCATGCCACGCCCTGTCCAAAACCATATCCCCTACCCATGAAGGTTCTTGTGCACCGTCGGTATGAAAATCTACCTAACAGCTATCCACTGTAGGAAGCAGGGGCTGTATACCATGTAACGGAGACATATGCATGGATGGACACCCAGACAGCAACACACAGGTAGGCTAGACAGCATGGTAGTGGGCATGGGTGCTGCAGCATGAGGTGTGCCCTCCTAGGCTAGGGTGCATTCTGTGTGTGTGCCACCACCGTGACACACCCTTGGCGAATGGTAATGCTGCATGCATCTTCATGGGTATGGTGGTGCCGGCTCACCCCATTGTGCATGGGTATGCAACTTGCATGCTACCCATGCAAAGCAGGTGATGAGGGAGCACTGGTACACATGAGGGACACACCAACAGCACATATGCAAGTGTTGACACTGGCCCCCTACAAGCCATGGCCAGAGGTCATAGGGGCTGGGGGTACGGATGCATGTCTGGGGAATCCCCACAGCCCAGCAGGTTCCCTTGGGGCTGGCATCCCAACTCCCAGTTTCTCATGCACAGGACAGTGCCATTGCAATGCCAGTCCTGTGGTATGGCTGCCATCCACCACCAGGGGATACATCAGCCTCCCCACCTGTTGTGTCTGGACATTCCTTCTGCTGTGAGCAGCCAGGGATGGCAGCTATAGCATGCATGGCCTGTCACCCCACTGTCACCTGTTCTGCTATGATTTGCACAGCTGCCAGCATGTATCTTGGCCCAACAGCCCTTTCTCCTGGGCCAGACACACATCTGGGCCATTCAGGGGGCATCTGGGCTGTCATGTTGCTCATCCCCTTTCCATGCATGTGCAGCTCTCCTTACCTGTGCAGGCTCAGCTGGATGGCCCTCCAAATTGCCATTGTGAGACACAGGTTTGATCAACGGCCCTCCTGGTGTATAGGACCTCCTTGTACCTAAGTATGGCATGGGAGAGGGCCTCGGACTCATTGGAGGAGAGGTTTGCAGTTTACTCGTCATCATTCTCCTGTTGTCGACCCTCCAAACCACAGGATGTTCCTGTACAGGCACCTCGCAGGGCCTGCATGACTGCAGCATCCATGCATTGGTACAACAGGTGGGGGATACACAGGTTCATGCCTATTTGCTGTTCTGTCTGCCTGCCTAGGCAGGTAAGGCAGCCTAACTTGTCTTGTGCGCCAAACCCATTTTTCAGCCCCTGCACATACATGGCTCAGCCACACTAGATGCCTGCTGCTATGCTCTTATCCTAGCAAAAACTCAATTCAAATTCAAAACACTTACATCTAATAGCTCAGATGACTCAAACTCAATCACAATAACAAACAACTACTTAACCCTCAACCTCACCCTCTGCTAAGAACGATGAACTATCCAAAGTACTTGAGACAATATGTGCCAATAACTCTACACAGAAACCCCTTATAGCCCTGGGAGACTTCAACCTTGGATCATCCAACAAAAAGGAAGCTAAATCCTTTATCAAAGCCATAGAAGCCCTCCACTACCAACAAATAATAAAATCACCCACACACCAATCTGGAACAACCCCGACCTAATATTTATCCCACAAACAATGGTAGACCAAAACAACGTTACCTGCCCCATAATTACTCCTATACCATGGTCAGATCACCATCTAATAAATTTCACCCTACACATCGTACGTCCTCCAATACACAAAAATGCCACAGAAAATTCAAAAGATTTAACAAGGAAGAATTCCTAAGAGAAATCATCCCCAAGCTACCACAAGAAACAGACAACCTCGATGATACAATAAACTACTGGAATAACTTGATATCCAAAACATCAACTGCACCTAACAAAAATTCATCTTCCTCACGTAGACCAAAAATGGTCCTCTGGTATTCTGATGAAATCAGAACTGCTAAATAAACCCTGAGAAGACTGGAAAGAATTTGGAGACATACAAAAGATCCAGGGATCCTACACCAATACAGAGAACATCAAAACCAATACACTACCACTGTCAATCGATCCAGACAAGAATACCACACAAATATCATTATGAGCTCAATTAATAAACCTAAGGAACTATACAACATCATGAGAACTCTCACCAACGACCCTCATAAAAACAACACCTCAGAAATACACCCTTAAATAATGGCTGATTACCTAAACAACAAATACAACAATTATATCCATACAATATCGATGACAATTAATCAACCCCATAACATTATTCTCAGAGAATTATGGGGAACCTTCAGTATCCCATCCACTCAGCAAATTGAAGATATCATGTCATCACTTAACACTACAACTTCACCTGCAGATCCATGCCCCATTGCTTGGCTAAAAGCAACAAAACAACAAATCAAATCCTTCATCCACAACATAACCTCCACATTACTCACCCAAGGCTACATGCCAACAACTCTCAAACAAGCCATTATACGTCCAATACTCAAAGACACATCACTCAACCTGAACGACCCAGCTGCATATAGACCGATCTCCAGACTACCCTTCATCGCTAAAATAATAGAAAAAACAGTTCAGACAACTTCAGAACCACCTCAACCAACACACCCCATTAGACCAACATCAATATGGATTCAGACCAAACCACGGCACTGAAACACTTCTTTTATTATTGCTCAACAGCATTATAAGAGGGATAGACAATGCAAGAACAGGATTTCTTCTCATCTTTATGGACATATCCTCAGCACTTGACACAGTCTCCCACAGCATACTACTTCAACGCCTACAAGAGATCGGTCTAGATAGCAACATGCTGACATGGTTCAGATCATATCTCTCCAATAGACAGCAACAAGTGAAATGTGGCACAATCAAATCAAAGTCCTTCCCTATAAACCAAGGAGTCCCACAAGGATCATCCCTCTCTGCAATTCTGTTTAACATCTACATAAAACCAATATGTGAAGTGATCAAAATACACAAAATGCAATATAAAATATATGCTGATGACATCATGGTATATGCTCTTATAGAAATACACAATCCAGACCTCTCAAATATAACAGCATGCGTAGAAGACATGATTAACTGGCTTAATGACAACAACCTATCAATAAATTACAAAAAGACAGAGGCACTCTTCATCACCAGAGACACATCATTCACCCCAATACAGTCAATCAAAATACTGCAAAAACATATAACAGTAAAAAAAGAAGTCAAATACCTGGGAGTAATAATAGATCAAAACCTCACTATGCAACCACACATAGCAAAAACAACTGCAAACACCTATTACAAGATGAAGACAATAAGAAGACTATAACTATTTCTAGACCAGGATCACTTCCAAACCATCTATCAAGCAATTATCACTCCAAAGCTTGACTATTGCAACTCACTATACCAGGGGCTTCCAAAACAAACTATATTACCACTCCAACTAGTGCAGAATATTGCAGTTCGCCTAATCACAGGAACAGATTTACATGAGCACATCACACCAATACTTAATAAATTACACTGGCTCCCAATCCACTCCCGTATCAGATACAAATCAACCTTAATCATATTCCAGATCATTCACCAACTATCAGCATTCATCTTACAAGACACTATAATAAGGGACACAAGTACCCGACCTAGAAGAAATAACAAAAAGAATATGATTACCACACCCCTTGGATACTAAAAGACCACACAAAACACATCAGAAAGAGCACTATCACTCTATGCTCCATCAATTTGGAACTCTCTCCCAGATGACTTGAGGGCAACATCAGGCATTAAAGACTTTCGAAAAAAACCTAAAACCTCAACTCTACTCAACTCACTACGGACATATAACCTAACCATATAAACAATAACATGATCCAAGTCACTGACTGTTGACCCATAGCAACAAACTAATAACCACGAAATAGAATGCCAAAATTGTAAATAGTTGTCATATCTTCATGACCATGTACATAGTTTCCCACGCTACCTTGCCTTTTAAGATCCAGTTGTTCTTTGTATAATGTTATAATGTTAGATAATGCTAGATAATACTGTTTACTGTTCAACTGTTCCATGTATAATGCTTGTTATAATGTAAACCACTCTGATTGAAGGACAAAGCGGTATAAAAATTGTTTAAATTGTGGTAGGAGTGGAGGAGTGGCCTAGTGGTTGGGGCAAGGTACTTCAGGCTGGAAGGTCAGGGGTTCAAATCCCACTAGAGGACAGCAACCTTGGGCCAGAAGGACTGGGGTTTCTAGTCCCACAGGTGCTCCTTGTGGTCTTGGGCAAGCCACTTAACCCTCCATAGCCCATGTTCTCTGTAAAATAGTTATCTCCAAGTTATAATGCCCTGTTCAATGTAATTTCAGTTTGTTCAATGTAAACCACACTGATGCAGAATAGCATGATATATAAGAGAATGTAAATAAATGCTCACTTTATGCTTCATTTTTGTGGCCTGCCCATATAGGTGGTGCATGACTCACGATTCGGACACTTTTACTGAAGGGGTATCTTTCTGCGGGTACAGTCAGCCTCAACGCCTTGTTGAGAATCTGGCCCTATATTACTATGTAACATATAAAAAGTAACGAGAAATCGTTGTTTTTGTTGTAGTTAATATAAATGGTTAGTATTGGCGGCATGCAAAACCCTTTGGTAAAGCCGTTTTATATGGGAAAACCAGTGGCCGGGGTCAGTGCCAAGTAAAGCCATATAAATATCCCAGAGAAGAGGCATGCTTATTGTTGATATGTTTTGAAGAGATATGAATGTTACATTGTGCATCATTGTGTTTTGAAGAGAAGTGAATATCACATTTTCAAGTGAAGAAAAGTTACATTTTTAAGTGAAGAGTGTTTATGTAATTGAGAAGGAATGTTCATGTTGACACAGTGAAAGTTACAGAAGTTAGGGGTGATTCTAATAGAGTTTTTTTTAGCAGAAAGTGATTTTTTTAAAGTGCTTTTTTCAGCAGTTGAAAACCAATAACGATTTTGTAATAAGGAAAGTGAATTTGTACTACAGTGTGTCCCAGTTATTTTGTGTTCATTAAAACCATTGTTTGTCATCCACTCTATAATCTTGCCAAAATTTTGAACAGTTGTCAAGAAGGAAATTGCAGCATTGAAGAGAATTTCTGAATTCAAGACCTAGATGATATAACAGGATACACAGCAGAGATATTGATGTTGAATAATGTCAAAGAGAGTACTACCTCCTGTGGAACATCACAGTGTACGAGGCACCATGAGGAAACCTCTCTGGGGAGATGAACTTGTAATGTAAGAATGATGTAAACCATTGTAATACCACACCAGAGATTCATAACCTCTCTAGCCTATCCAACAGAATGGAGGGCACTTTGAGTCAATGGCACACAAAATATCTATAAACAAAAACAAATTAGCTATGTGTCTACTCTCAAGGCCACAGAGTTTTCTGATGAACAAATAATATTTCCCACTGGTACTGCTTGTGGCCCTGGGCAAGTCACTTTACTCTCCATTTCCTTGGAAGAAAAGTCTGGCAATCCACTTCTAGTCACACCTTGCCAAGAAAACCCAGGGACTGCTGGGTTGCCAGGAGTCAGCATTGATTCAGTGGCACATATTGCATTGCATTTTGGTTGAGAATAGTTCTCTCGGTCTCTATAAAGTATTGTTTATTTTATCTGTGAAATATTTACATTGAGCCTCAATACATTTCGGTTTGTATTGCTGAAATATATGCAGATAACTGACATAGGCGTTGTTGGAACTATTTCTAGGCAGTAGCATTAGATTCTCTGTAGTTCTCTCTTCAGTTCTCTTAGCATTTCACAAAACCATGGTCCTTTTTCTTTTTTTTTTTAAACTTTTATTTTCATTTTGCAACAAACAACAGAAACAACACACCAAAGGAGACAAAACAAGTATACAATAAGGAAAAGTAAACCCAATTACCCCCCACCCCGATGCTTCTTCTCTACCCGATTAGATCAGCGTGTGGGCACTTCCAATTAACAGTGATTATACATCAAACGATCAAAAGAGCATCTACGATACAGCATGATCATGGGACAGAAATATATACAAAGTTAGACAGTCAGATGAGAGCATTTAGCAAAATGTACATAGTCATTGAGCATCTTCCATTGAGACCAATGAGAAGGAGTCTGAACAGGGGAAGCGAACAGACGAGGTATTTGTACATATTTACTGTAAAGACAGGCATGATTCCACCATTCATTGGAGCTCAGCTGGGAGCTAAATTTCCGGTATTACTTAATTAGGGAAATAACAATGCCAAGCATAAAGTTTGAAAGGAGATAAGCCATTTTTTTGGGGAGAGAGGGGATCCCCGCAACTGGGCGAAGTCCCACTATCCTCCAAGAAAGGGGCTCCTGAGAGTGCGAGATAGACTAAATACGACCCCAGACCCGACGCCAGTAATACTGTAGTGCGGGATATTCATGCATAACATGAGGCAATGAACCAATGGCCGCAGGACATGTCCAGCAACCATTGCCCTGAGTAGTGTTCCATTTGTCTAATCTGTGAGGAGTGTAAAAACACCGGTGGGCTAGAAAGAAGAGGGTCTGAGTGAGTGAGGCGGGTCGGGAACCCGTGTCCCTCTACTCCAGATAAGGCTCCATTGCTCCGAGGTCAAAGTCACATGCAATTCTCTCTCCCATACTTTCTGCACTATAGGGGTATCTCTAGTTATAGCATTACATAAGGTTTAGTAAAAATTGGATGCTACACCCGGTGAACTACCGATAGATCGGAAAGTCTCCAAGCAACCTTATGCAGAGAATGCCGATGGCGGGAGTACCCTAGTACTCCGAAGGCGATGCTGAAGTTGTACTGACCAGAATCGGGAGTCTAAAAGATTGCATAAGAGTATTGAAGGCACCTAAAGTGTCTAAAAGCATTGGTGGATAGTGGGAGTCTGATGGGAGAGTCATACCAGGGAGAAAAGTAAGAGGAATCGGTTTGCAAAGGCCCGCTTCTATATCTAGCCACACAGGTCTACTCGGTACTGGATCTTCCAGCCAACGAGCGCCTTATTTGAGAAGAAAAGATTGAGGGAACACTGGAGTAAAATCGCCACCAAGTATTAATGGAGCATTGGCAGAGGCCAATGCCAACTGCGCAATACTTGCATAGTAAGCAGGGTTGTCCACATTCGGGGCAGAATGCAAATACACGTGAATTCACTATCCCCAACCTCAAGGTGTACACGGGCCCATCTACCCTCTTTGTCAACGCTAATATCAAGTACAGTAGCGTGCAAAGACTTCTTAACCAGTATGGCTACCCCGTACCATTTGGAAACGGTGGGAGAATAGGCAGCTACCATGTAAGGCTTAGCATTGAGTTTCAGTGTTTCAGCAACGTTTAAATGCGTTACCTGAGGAAACACTAAATCAACATGCTCATGGCTAAGATAGCTAAGGATTTTCTTTCCTTTGAGTGGACCATTAATGCCTTTTACGGTGATTGATAAGATTTTACATAAGGCCATTCAGAAAAGTTAAAAATTCTGAGCATTATAGCACACATAATTTCACTATGTCCCTCAAACTGACTGTATCTGGCTGTACACATGACATAAGAAAAATAAGCTAATATAATACAATGAAGCGCCCCACATTAACAAAGAAAACCGCAGTAAGGTAGAGGAGAAGCAAAACCCCAAAATTACTGGCGACCATGTGTCTGCGGGGAGAAACCCCAGAGAAGGCCGAAATTGAAAAAACACATAACCTGTAGGACTGTGCGTGCTCCGAATCCGACCGAGGCACACATCATGAAGGGATAGGAGACCAAACAACAAAAGTCATATAGAGAAAGAAAGAAAGTCCAGGCAATCTCTGTGCTTGGCTATGACCGCCGCATCGGGCCCTTCAAAATGGCGGACAGAGCCGACAGATAAGAGTCCAAGATTTGGGATTAGCGCATCTGCTCTGCTTCTTTGGAGTCTAAAAATGTTGATAGTAGATCAGGATCTTCGAAAGTCCTGGTTTGGTTGTGGAGAGTCACTCGGAGCTTCGCTGGATACAACAGGCCAAAGCGAGCCTGTAGCTGTTGAAGTCGAGGGCGAAGAGCAAGGAGTTTCTTCCGACGGTCAACGGTAGGCTTTGCCAAATCAGGAAAGAAGGAGACTTTACGACCTTCAAATTCCAAATGAGGATTCGCTCGGGCAGCATTTAAAATTTGTTCCACTTGTTGATATCGTAGCAAGCTAAAGATAATAGGCCGGGGGGTCGTGCGGTTGGGCGCCATGTGGGCAGGAACACGGTGTGCTCGATCAATTTCCAGTTCTCTATGAAAAGTGATCTTCAGCAAGGAGGGAAGAGTTTTGAGCAAGAATTCTCTTATATCTCCTGCTTCCACCCCCTCCGGCATTCCGAGGAGCCTCACATTGTTGCGACGGGCTCGATTATTGCTATCTTCTAACTCCTTCTGAAGATTCTGTATCTAGCACTCAGCCTTGTCCAGTTTGCCCAAGCGCACCGCGTGCGAGTCGAGGACCCCCGCCATATTGTCCTGCCGCAATGAGAGACTTTCAAGTCGGTCCTGGAGCACTCCAAAGTCTTCTCGCATGGCTCGAAGCGCTTCTCCATTGGACTGCACCAATTCCTTCACACCGCGTATTTCCTCCAAAATCTCCAGGTGCATTTCGGGGTTTTCACGAAATGGAACCATCTTCTGGGGGGAGGACACCTCTGTTTTGGAGCGTTTTCCGTGAGAAGAAGAAGGAGACCCGAAGTCCAAGCGTGCTGGTTTATGGGCCGCCATCCCCCCCCGAGGTACCCCGGTCAGCTCGGAGCAAAATAGTAAGTTAGTATAGGTATTAAGTCAGGATTCTAAGTAGGCCTCTCGGGAGCTTCAACGCAAAGCGTCCTACCCGCTGGACATCAGGCTCCGCCCCCATGGTCCTTTTTCTTAATTTTTATTGAGTCTGGTAACAACAACCCTTAGCCACTTTGGTAACCCAAAACTGAATTAATCAATCAACAGAACTGTCAACAGAGACTTCAGGCTTATATGGCCAAATACAATAGTTTCAAAGCTTTGTTCACTGAACAACTGTTGAGAGAACTTCTTATGTGCATTAATGGAAGAAACCTTCCAACATTTCAACAAAACCCACACTGGACCACGGAAGTACATACCCTGAAATCAATTGACAAACAACACATGAGTCACATCAAATAGGAAGGAACATTAAATCAAGTATATGACTTTTACCTTATGTGGAAAATTAGACTTGTCAAGTGAAACCCAACAATTCCATCAAGGTTAAAAAGTTATCAACATGAAGTATCCCAACCATCTAACATGAATATTGAAATCCCCCATAATAATGACATCTGTCAACTCACAGTCTAAGGCACCTAACCATTCTACAAAACTAAATGTTTCTCTTACCACATAATGAGGGGGCATATAGCATATACAGATGCCCCAGTAGCCATTACGGAGCAATAGTACCTTTGAAAAATCAGTTTGACATACAGAATGAAGGCACAAACTGAGTGGAGGGCAAACTGACAAAAATACATTATCACTCCAGTCTGTCCACCAAGAAAAGCAAAACACATCAGAACCAGTAGTTTTTAACTCAGTAATATACATAGCATCAGTGGTGGTCAGCCAAGTCTCAGTGAGACCTATAATATCAAAGTCAAATATCTGTAACAATTCAAAAGTCAATAACATCTTGATTTTACAAGATCAAACATTAAGGGCTATGTTTACTAAGGACCATTAAGGGCGCAAAGGTGCCGCGTGCAACTGTTATTGGCATGTGGTAGCAGTTACCAGTGCAGAAAGTGCCAATAATGTAGGCTTAATGGCCAGTGAGCTATTACTGGCTGGTAAGCTGTTACTGGCCAGAAAGTTACAAAGGGGTGGAGAAGGGGTATTAACTGGGCAAAGCGTAGGTAGAGACAGCGTGTGTGTCTTTAACGTTGATTATCTGATCGTGTGTTACAGGCACAACCACTGGGAACCTTAATACCAGCTAAAATCTGACATTAAGGACTCTTTTTAAAGATAGAGAGCTGTTGTCGGCCATTAAATACCACACAGGGAGCCCATTCACATGTAAGCAGTGTACACCAACCAGACTGGAGCCCTGAAATTAGTGATAGTAGTGGCTTATTGGTGGTCACAGCATAGTGCCTTTTCAATAAAGGGCACTGCATTGTTGGTGCCAAAATAGCAAAGGTGGTGCCATGTAAGTGATTGAATAGGGCAGGTTAGTCTGCTAGGCAGGCAAGGAGGCTACCTAAGGTGTACATCTGTGATGTCTGTTACGACTCTGCAATGATAGTGGTGGCACACATACATGCCACAGCTGTCACAAAGGAGTCATGTCACCATCATTGCCACCAAGCAGCCATGTTATCAGTGTGTTGGAGTAGAATGGTGGCAACAGCAGCTTCTGCCTGGTACAGAAGATACCTTAGTCCCTGCTCTGTGTGTCAGGTGCAATCCTGTTGTGTCTACTGTCAGGGGCATAGCATGTCACAGGCAGGTAAAGTAGACCCCATGGTAATTCCTCCATTCTGTAGTGTCAAGGCTTATGGCAGCAGCCCACATGCTCATAGCATGCCACTCCTGCTTCCCTCTGACAAGGAGTGGGGCAGGAGTGGTATGCAGTGACTAACTGCATGTGCGCCACTGTTTTAAGGCTATACACAACACTAAAGTGGCAGCTGTTCCATGCTTACAGAGATGGAGGTATCAGCCAGCATGCTGTCCACCATGATCAGTAGAGCTAGACGCATGCCTAGTTCACCTAGTGGATACACTGGCCCTCGGTACTATGAATCAAGAGCAGCCAAATTAGGACTGACCATGCATTTCCTAACGAGAGACAACAGTGTTGGACCCATAAGCTGTAGTGTGAGAGAATGCATGGGCAAGCACAATTAATGGCGCCTATACACAGCACACATGTGGCACCTGTAACTCCCAGAGACTGGGAAGTGGTATCTGCCAATCGCTATCACCTTTATGCCCTGATTGTGCATGTGGTATCTCCTGGCTACATCATCAGTCCTAAAGTGGTGCACAGGTTGCCTGTGTTCACCCATGACCCCTACAACCTGCAGTAATCAGCAGTGCCACTGCACTTCGACAGGGGAGGATTGGATCAGTAGGCCCCCCACATGTACATATTGAGTGGATATATGCATGTGGGGGGGAAAATAGGCCAGTGAGGCTGGAAGACTAAGCAATATGATAACACCCCATCTCAGAGGAAAAACAATCACACTGCTTTCTCAGTTGCCAAATGATGACCAGGGCCTATGTGAACTGGTGTTATTTTCAAGAGTAAGCACTCATTTAAATGTAACATCCATCTGAGCCACATGGGAGTCTAAACTACTCTGTCTGGCCTGTCAACCATGAGATTATTCCAGGAATGGTCCCAAGCACACTCCATGAAATGGTTACATTGGTCACTCTGCTAGGTCATCCAGGGTCTCGCATGTGTATTTTCATGTATCATGCCCTGCCCCTCTGGCAAGACAGATCTCAATATAAGACATGAACATCAGTTTTATCAGCAGCATATCAATGCAGTTCTACATACAAACCTAACAAGATGTCCCTCTCCCTCAGCAGCCTCACGTACCTTGTCAGACAAGTATGGCACTGAGACTGCAGAGAGCTACGCAGACATAGGCATACCCCAGCCCATGCCCTCATGCATCCTGACAATGACCACTTATACACACATTAATTGATGCACACACACTCCCACATGGTTGCTCTGTGGTTCTAAATGTATGGCCCCCCTGTGTGTGAGAAAGAAGAGTCATGGGTTCAAGACCAGCCTGTGAATGAGGAATGATAATTCCAGGTGTGTTAACTTTATCCTACATTTCCAGAGCTGTATCAGCATGTGCAAACTTCCCTATCTGGTCCAGCATGAGTACTCACACTCTGCTGCTACACTGAGAAGCTGCACTAACACTGGCTGGATGGCAGAGCATGCTACTAGTGCCTGCACATTGTGAGAGCATTGCAAGGGATGTGTGCAGGTGCTACTAGCATGTGCACATACAGCATGGGTGTTGACAAGATCCAGGAATTAAAAGAGGCCTAAGGACCAAGTAAGAATGGCAACTGACACCTAATTTGGACAGTGGGGTCATGTGTGTGTGTGTGTGTGTGTGTGCGTGTGTGTGTGTGTATCCAGAAGACTGTGAGCTGCAGCAATGTTTATGTTTATGTTTATTTTATTTGATATACCGCCTTTCAATACAAAATCAAAGCAGTTTACAATTCCATAATTACAAAGAGGACCAATGGCCAAGAAAATGAAAAGAAGTTGCAATAAATGATAGGACAATAGATAGTACAATCAAGCATACCAGACAGAAAGGAGTGGACAATGCTGAGACAGAGGGAGACACAGGATTACATGGGGGGGAGTAGGGAGGTCAAACGCAGTGGAGAAAAGATGGGTTTTTAAGTGGACTTTAAAAGTGCTGAGCATGCATGTGATGTCCAGGCTTTATGACTCTGCATGCAACATGCTGCACGGTCAGCTAGCCAACAACTCCACAAACTGTGTGAGACACCATTTATAGGCAGAAGGTTGGTCTTCAATAAGTAGTTGTAACATGTGGGAGTCGCTGGCTGACTAACTGCCTATATATATATTGTCCCCAAAACTGTGACATGCAAATGCATTCCCAGTTACACCATTCTCAAGGCCCATCCCCACAGTATGCCCCTACAATAACTTCCCTGCATGACACTGCTGTACAGCTTCCATATTTTATTTATTTATTACATTCTCTTATATACTGTGCTATTCGGCATCAGTGTGGTTTACATTGAACAAACTGAAATTACATTGAACAGGGCATTATAACTTGGAGATGACTATTTTACAGGGAACATGGGCTATGGAGGGTTAAGTGGCTTGCCCAAGACCACAAGAAGCTCCTGTGGGACTAGAAACCCCAGTCCTTCTGGCCCAAGGTTGCTGTCCACTAGTGGGATTTGAACCCCTGACCTTCCAGCCTGAAGTGCTGTGCCCCAACCACTAGGCCACTCCTCCACTCCATATCACCTGCTGGTTTGACTGGAGTGTTCCATATGTGTGTGTGCAGCAGCTGCCATCTCTGACTAAGCCTCCAGGCCTCAGGGCACACCTAGCTACACAGGTGAGAGACCTGATTAATGCCAACTGCCATAATAGCAATATCCAAGGCAATAATGTCAATCCCCTTGGTGCAGTTGCAGGCTATTGGGAGCTAGGCTCATGTAGAGGCTGGCCTCTGTGAATGTCCAATGGGGTCACTGAGTTGATGAGACAATAATCAGTGTTCTTGTCCTAAGCTGCAGTCACAGAGCGAAATCTGGGGGTCTCTTAGCTCCATGCACTGTATGCACATATAGGCATGTTCATCTCAGGCACATCTGCACACAATATACACTATCTTAGCACTGTCTACTGATCATTGACCACAGCATTCAGCATGACATAATGTATTACTCCATAACAACAACCAGCCTTATGTTTACAGAGACGGCATGCTTTGGTTTGACTGATTGTGAATATGGGACACTGACTTCTAAAATGATCCATGCACAACTCCAGCTGCAGGAATGTGCCACTGGATGTCATGTTGTTCTCTGCATCGCCTGCCACCATGTGGGAAGGCAGTGCCTGGAGGTAAAGGTTGGGATGGAGGTGGAGGAGAACAGTCCCACACATGTTTTGAATGTGGCCCCGGTAGGTATAGGGAGTCAGAGAGTCTTTTTAGATGCACAGAAGTTCTGAGGGCCTATTCAGTCTCTGCATCTTTCACATCAGAGACCCTGCATGGCAGCCTCACCCACTCTCCATGGGCACTGAGTGTGACAACCACAAGGACGTTGTTAGAGTACAAAGAGTCTGAGGTGGCAGCATATGTGTAGCCAGCAACTGTACCAACATCTAACCCCAGGTCCAAACTGTCATGCTTCCATGTACTCTTAGAGGAGGGACTGCATCTGAAGCATGGGAGAGCACATGTACTACACTGGCCATTTTTGCAGTGTCCATGGCAGGACCATTACATAATATGGGAGTACGAGCACACCACTATGTTCAATGCTGACTACCGCAAGCAGTATAGGTGGACACAGTCCTCAGGTATATGACAGATGTAGGCCACTGTGGGCCATCATGCACTTGCAGTCTATTTCTGGGTCACTTTCTAATGCTTTTTGCATTGCATTAGCTATCCCCACAAATGAAGAGCAGAGAATTCTGGGTACTGTCCAAAACAGAGCAGTTTGCAGAGGATGTATATTGAGTCAGAAGGTAGGTAAATGGCTGAGCCATCTTAACATGGGTCATGCCTGAGCATGCCCTAAGTGCACTTATCTGTTCATACTGAGAGGCTACTCTCACTCTGACTGAACTGGGACCATGTTACAGCTATGTATCCACATAGTACCATTTAGAGTCAAGCTGCAGTGATATGAATGCTATTACTTTATAACAGTTCAGTCATTAGCTGGGATGCTGGATACTGATGCTGTTTATGCAAAGCCAACATCTTCATGCTGGTTATTTAAAGATGTAGTGGGTGGTGACTAGCAGACTAGGCACAGATGGTATGTGAGTGGCTGATACAGCCCACTGTTGCATAGTATAAGCAGGATGACTGGGATTGATCTAGTTTATTGGAGATCTCAGAAAGAGAGATGAGCAGCTTTTAGTGGGCTTCTGGATTTGGCAGGCCCTGCAGGTTGGCGTCAGCACCCCCTTTCCTGCCTGGACAACAATCATTGCATTCAAGTTCCTTGGAAACAGCTGCCCCAACCCTGAAGCATGACATAAGATGTTACACAAAAGTCTCTCACCGATGAGTGCAGGACACAAGGGCCAGGTAAACCATGCCACTCCAACTTGCTGCAGTTGTACAGGGTATCAAACAATAGCATTACATACCACATTCAACAGCTGTAGCATAAGAACATAAGATATGCCATACTGGCTCAGACCAATATCCATCAAGCCCAGTATCCTGTTTCCAACAGTGGCCAAGCTAGGTCATACGTACCTAGCAGTTTCCCAAAAAGACACAAGTTACACAATGCTTGTATTGGGTCAAGCAGTGATATCCTGGGTCCCTTTTAATAATGGTTTATGGATCTTTCCTCCAGGAACTTGTCCAAACCTTTTTTAAACCCAGCTACACTAACAGCTTTTACTACATCCTCTGGTAACAAATTCCAAAGTTTGATTACACTTTAAGTGAAAAAATATGTTCTCGTATTAGTCTTAAATAGCTTACCCTGTAGCTTCATTGCATGTCCCCTAGTCTTTCTATATTCTGATGATGTCAATTGATCTACATTTACCCGTTCCACTACAATCATTAATTTATAGACCTCTATCATATCTCCCCTCAGCCTTCTCTTTTCCAGGTTGAAGAGCCCTAACCTTTTTAGCCTCTCTTCATAGGGGTATCCTTCCATCCCCTTTACCATTTTGGTGGCTCTTCTCTGTACCTTTTCTAATAATGCTATATCCTTTTTAAGATAGGGCGACCAGAATTGCACACAATATTCAAGGTGTGGTCGCACCATGGAATGATACAGAGTGTGGTAATGAGGCTTCTGACAAGCATAGGAAAAGGGCTGGTTTTAAAACTTTTTCTTCTGAGCTAAAGCATGGCTCAGGCAGGCATTCATTTAAATCAGCACCTAGAGAGCAAAGCCACATGATTGAGAGTGCTGAGTTCAGACCACACCCTGCCTCCATGGCAACACAGAGTGCAAATGAGAAACACCTGGGGGGATGGGGCAAGGTAACTGGTCTCACACTAAAACATTTAAGCTCTCAGGATCAAAGGCAGAGAGAGAGAGAAGCAGAGAGAGAAGCAGGGAGAGAAGCAGAGGAAGGAACAGAAGGAGCAGAGTCAAGACGGGAGTCTTGGACAAGGCAGACACGGGAGTCACGGCAGAGAGGCAAGAAGCCAAAGCCAAGAGAGTCCCGGCAGATTGGACGGTCTAGGAGAGAAAGACTGAGGAGTCTTACCAGAGGCTCTGGAGAATGGCAGAGAAAGTCTGAGCTTTGGCACAGAAGGGATTCTAACAGCAGCTCTTCTACCAGAGACAGCTGTACAGAATTTGCAAGCCCTTGTGAAGGTAGGAACCCAAACTCTGGGAGAATTGTAGAATACAGCTCAGATAGCAGTGAGGCTGCTGAGAATTCAGAAGGAGAGATTTATCCTTCTAGAAAGCCTGAGAGAAAGTCTGTTCCTAGAAGCCAGGGAAGACAGCAGAGACCTGTGAGTGTCTTGCCCAGAAATACAAAGCCGTGCAGCTCATATAAGAAACCTGAAGGCAGAAAAGGGAATCCCTGGGATGAAATGTTTAAGCTAATGCAACGATTGAAACCTGATTGTGCAGATAAAGACCCAGAGCTGTTTCAGGGTGAAACTGAAGACATGGAGATAGAGTTAACAGGATTGGAGCAGGATACAGAGTCTCTAATGGATTGCTCAACAGCTTATGTTTCATAAGAGGAAAAGCTGAATTGCTAGCCAAAGAGAAAATTCGGAACTGTGATAAATGCTCTGAGGTTTTGAATGCTGAAAGCAAAAGGAAAGGATTACAAATGTGTTTTGCTTAACACTGTTTGAAGCATTAGTCCTGTATGCTGAAGAAAGCTACTTGAGTTCATTATTGTTTCTGTTATACCTTGTTCATGTTCTAAAGAAGATTTACTTTGCTAAAGTCTGATGATACAAAAGAAAATTAATAAATTTCCTGTGAATTGCCTAAAACTACTCGGACTGCTTATTAACCACAACTAAACAAATTCCAGCAGCATTTGCTCTGGTAATAAGTCAGTTTAACAAGAACAGTTGGCACGCAGTGCTCTTTATAGGCAACCGCCTATACAGGGTGCAGCGCCACAAAAGGCATTATAATATCCTTTATTTTATTTTCCATTTCTTTCCTTATGATACCTAGCATTCTATTTGCTCTCTTGGCCAACGCTGCACACTGGGAGGATGGTTTTAATGTGTCATCCACGATGACGCCTAAAACATTTTCCTGGGTGGTGGTTCCTAATGTGGAACCTTGCATCATGTAACCATAGTTTGGGTTGTTCTCTCCTAGGTGCATGACTTTGCACTTGTCCACATTAAATTTCATCTGCCATTTGGATGCCGAGTATTCCAATTTATCAAGATCCTCTTCCAATTTTCCACAATCCTCATGGGTTTTAACAACTTTAAATAGGTTTGTGTAATCTGCAAATTTGATAATCTCACTCATTATTCCCATTTCCAGATCATTTATGAATATGTTAAAAAGCAGATGACCCAGCACAGATCCCTGGGGTACTCCACTATTCACCTTTCTCCATTGGGAAAATTCTAGCAATGAAATATATCTTCTCCAGAACCCAGAAAAAAAAAGCATTTACTGCGGTGTATGAGCTAGGGACCAGGTAATGTGTGCCCTTCCTCACATTCACGGTGGCCGGTGAAAAGGTATACATACATGTGATGGCTGTTATGTCCATGAAGCACACATTGTGCCTGCACACTACGGAGCTCATGTGATGAATTGCTGCATCTCCATAGGGGTGAGTAAATTTGAGAGGCTGAGATCATACTCTCTATGCCCTAGATTAGAAGTGAGGTTCATGCTTGTCATGGTATGCGCAAAACTAACCTATTTTGAGATACTGTCCCATGAGATTATAGTTCCCTCCCCAAGTCTTGCTGGGTTCCTTCATGTGGTAACCCTGTTGTAGAAAATCGACTGTATACTGAATTCCAGCAAGGCAACACGACAATTGAAATATAATAGGAATCAAAAACAAAAACACATACTGATCGCATGTCGCCCAGGATAAAAATGTACCCGTAGCCTATGCACTAGGGCTAACACTGATGGTTGAGACTGTGCAACACTGCAGAGGTAGATAACATCTCTGCCACAGATAAAGGTCACGGTGAGAATGTTCATGGACCCACTGTGGCTGGAGATAAACTACAGAAATTAATGAAAATGTTATGAGGATTAACTACAGTTAAGTGGACTTCTGCAAATAAGGAGGAGATAATGTACTACTAATTTTATGCTACAAACCCTATATTTAAATCAAGAGGGTATACAAAGAGAATCCACCAAAAACTGGAAGAAACAGGAAAATTGCCAAAAGAAAAACTGCAAAAAGCAACAGATGCAAATTTATGATCTTTAATTTCACAGATCAAAACAAAGAAGAATGTGAATGATAACATCTTGAAGCAACTAAGGGCTTCCATGGAAAAAAATACAGGGAGAAGAAGACTTAGGTGAGAGTACCAGAAGAAAAGAATACAGAGAAACAGAAAGAGCAGTTGAGGGGGAGATGGTGCTTGGATATCAGGAACTGCAGGAGAGTGAGGAAACTACAGGACAGGCCAACCAATCAACTGAAGAGGGAGAAGAAAGATCAAACTCCTAGTCCACATGGAAAAAGATGAATATGCTGGGTTTCAGGCAAGAGAAAGATTACCCAAGTTAAATTTAATACCTAAGGTTAATAGTATGTTTATAAAGATGAACAAGGCCAGATCAGTATAAAGGGACTGTTTATTGACATAACCAAAATAAATTGAATGCAATATTTTGCAGTTACAATTATGACTGCAAGAACACTACCAGCTAAAGCACAGGGCCAGAAGAAAAAGAAAATAATGACAGTTCCTCCTTGGAAAAAGCGCATCGAGGGAAAAAATACAATCATTGTGTGCGGAAGTATCCTTGATAGACAGGTATCTAAAAGGATTAAGATCATCAAAGATATTAAGGAAGATCCAAGACATCAAGCTGAAACCTGTTGCATTAACAGAAGAAGACCTGAAATTTATACATTCCAACAATAAATTGAAAGTAGCAGAAGAAGCGCAAAAACTGCAAAGATATGAAGGGAAGCGAAAAGAAAGATATCAAAATAAGCTATTTAGAGAGAACCCAAAACAGTTCTACAGGGAAATGAGAAAGAGCAATAAGATGGTAAAAGCACCACCAACCAAAACCAAAATAGAAAGCTTCTGGAGAAAACTATACAAGAATCATATACAGCACAATCAAGAAGCAGAATGGTTACCCTGCATACAGGAGCATTTAGAAAAAGCAAACATCAAACCTATGGAATGGGCTGCCATAACAACAAAAGAACTGGAAAGCAAGTTAAAGCAAGCCCCAAACTAGAAAAAGAGCCCTGGCCCAGATGGAATAACCAACTTTTGGCACAAAGAGTTAACATCACTCCACCCAGACCTGGTGAATTGCAAAAATCAATTGACACTACAATGGCTTACTATGGGAAGAACATTTTTCCATCCAAAAGGGGACTCAAGTAACACGCCCAAAAATTATAGACCAATAACCTGTTTACCTACAATCTATAAGCTGTTCACTGCAATAGATACAGACAGAATATATGATTATTTTGAGTCCAATGGCAATAGAGCAAAAGGGCAACAAGAAAGGAGCGCATAGCACCAAAGACCAGTTAATGTTGAATAAGGTCATCATGGCCAGTGCTAAGAAAAGCAGAAATCTCCATATAGCATGGATTGATTATAAGAAAGCTTTTGACAGCGCCCCACACTCTTGGATAATAAATTGCCTTGAAAGCTATAAAATAAATCCTGGTTTGATAGAGTACATTAAGTTCACCATGAAAATGTGGCAAACCACACTCTTTTTGAAATACGAAAATGGTCAGTATATTATTTCTAACATCAGGATCCAGCGAGGAATATTTCAGGGGGATTTCCTGTTGCCCCTTCTGTTTTGTGTGGTGCTTAATCCAATGAGTACTCTCATCAACTCTTTGGGATACGGATTTAATCTGAATCGTAAAGAAGATAACAACCCAGAAAGAACATCTCATGTATTATTTCTAGATGATCTGAAGTTCTATGGTTCCAGCAACCAACAATTAGCAGAGCAGCACCGTGTGATAAAAAGCTTTTCTGATGACATCAGGATGACCTTTGGCCTTGACAAACGTGCTAAGACACCTTTTTTAGAGGAAAATTGAGCAAAACAGAAAACATCTCCCTGGCAGAAGGCTATGACATTAAGGACCTTGAAAAGGAAGGCATATATAAGTATCTCAGAGTAGAGGAAGGAGCAACACTCAAGCAGAAATTATTGAGAGAAAAGATCAGTAAAGAATACTACAGAAGATTAAAATCATTATTGAAAAGCGCTTTAACATCATGGAATAAGATACAAGCCATCAATCAGATGGCAATTCCTGTATTATTATATAGGTTTGGGATTGTGGACTGGCCTCCTAAAGATCTTGAAAAACTGGATGTGCAAACAAGAAAATTCCTCCATGCCCATGAAGTGATTTACAAGAATCAGTGTATGCCAACACTGTACACCCCTAGAGCTGAAGGAGGGCTAGGACTCATAGAGATTAATTATATGTACAGAGCTACTATCATAAGTCTCCGGGCCTACTTAACTGCATCCTCGGATCCAAATACGCAAAAAGTGCTGAAATATGAGAGCAAACATCTAGAATCTGTCTCCATCATCAAACTTGAATATGCATTCCAAACGAATAGAAGGAATGAGTGAAAATCCACAAGCATGCATAGGGAAAGAAATAACAGAATCTGCAAAACAAGAGAAAAAAACTCGTCAAAGTATTAGATCAACAAACAAGGAAAAACAAGTGGCAAATGCACAAATACAATGGGAAATACAGAGTGTTACTCCAGGAACCTTTTGTCAATGGTTAAGGAGGGGTGAACTGAAACTGAAGGTTGAGAGGTTGATAGTTGTAGCCCAGGACAGCGGTTTACAGATGAGATGGTTTACAGCGAGCATTGAAAAAACTGGCAACACAGACATATGCTGATTCTGTAATAAAGTCCTGGAAATGGTGACTCATCTCATAGCTGGCAGTGAAGTTGTGATGGCAGAAAATTTCTATACAGAAAGACAATAAAGTAGCGTGCCTCATCGATTGGAAAGTCTGTAAGCACTATAGCATCACTGTGCCCAAAAGGCCTAGGGATCATGACCCTAAGAGTATTACAAAGAATGAGAAGGTTATGACCTCCTGGAATAGTCGCATTCCAACCAATAAAAAGTTGGATGCGAGGAAGCAGGATATAGTGGTTAAGGAGAAAAACACCAGAGCAGTATAGAGGTGTCAGTTCCACGTGACTACTCTGTGAATGAAGAGAGGCAAAAGATCTTGAAATACCAATAAATACAGTCAGAGACCAATAAAATCTGTCAGAAAGATGCAGAAATATTTCCCATCGTGTTGAATGCCAAAGGCTTGATAAACAAAAATTTCCAAGCACATCCTGATAAACTACCCATACATGTTACTTCTTATGAACTCCAGCAGGATGCTCTCTTTGGCATGATGCAAGTATTATGCTAAGCCTTAGCAGTAAATTTGAGGGACTGAGATCATACTCCACATACCCTGGCTTAGAAGTGAGGTTCATGACTGTCATGGCATGTGCAAAACTAACCCATTTGGAGAAACTGCCCTGAGGCAAAAGTACTCAGATTGTGAGGTGCATCCTGGGAAATAAATGGGCTAACCAATACCAGCACACATAGTCCACATTGTAGTCCAGTGTCTGCATATCATATATCCTATCTACAAAATCTGTGATTATCCTCTCAAATTTACTATTAAATCTACTAAAGGAATAATTATGCCTATAAGAAAAAAAAATTGTCAGAGCCTTTGCCTTGAAGGACCCACCTTCTCGTAGCAAACTTGCTCCTTTTTAATCAATTTTAAAAGGGACACAACCCTCATCATTTACCAATGGATGATTACAAAACCCCTAGTCAAATTGGAAAAGAACTCCTTTCAAAGAGAGCATTCAACCAATACTTAGCTGACTCCAACATTCAATATCATCATGGTGTGGCTGCTACAGTTGACCCCGACAGGGAAACAGTATTAACTCATCTTTTGGATGTGAAATATTATAAATTGTTGGATAGTGACCCTATGGGTGATTTAAGGATAAATATCAAAAATTATACAGAACATGCTTTGACACGTGGTTGGATTACAACAAAAGAATATGGATTTTTGAATAAGAAGAACCCGGTAGATCCCCTGGGACGCCCAATTGCATCTTGCAGGGGTTCCCTTTTAGAACAGTTTTGTGATCTGTTTTTTCATCCGCTTTTAGACAAGATTCCATCATATATTAGAGATTCTTTTCATTTTTTGTCTCTATTACAACACCAACATGATGATGTGACAAAATGGTTTTTTGTAATGATGTATGTGAAGGCTTTGTATACCAACATTAATCAGGAGGAAGGGTTACTGATGGTGGCTCAATTGCCCTTACAATTACCTGAACATTTACCTAAGAAGTTTGTGTTACAACTACTTTTGTTGGTTTTGACAAAGAATTTTTTTCAATTTGATGGATGATATTATCAGCAGATTCATGGGGTAGCAATGGGATCTACAATAGCCCCATCAGTGGCAACATTATATATGGCCCAATTTGAGGAAAAATTCATCTACCCTTCCGATTGGTTCTCCTATATACGGATGTGGTCCCGATATTTAGATGACATTTTTTTCCTTTGGACTCATTCCGAATCACAGTTGTAAATATTTTTTGAATGGATTAACACTTTGAATGCGGATATACAGTTTGTACCTAAATAGCATCGGGATTGAATTGAATTTTTGGATTTGAAACTTTATAAACAAAATTTTACCATTCAGTCAACACCATTTCAGAAAGAGGTACAAAGAAATACATTGCTACATTATCAGAGTTATCATTCTGGTCCTTTGCAAAGAGGCTTGCCGGTGGGTCAATTCATCTGCCTGTGATGGCTTTGCTCCACGGATGTAGAATTTAAGAAACAAGCGCATAGTTTGAAACAACAGTTAGGGGAAAGAGGGTATCCAGAAACAATTATAAAAAAGGCCTATCAAAGGGCAAGATTGAATCATGCAGAATGGTGGAAGTCCATGATTCACTTAAAGAATGAATCTGAAGAAGAGAAACCATTTGTGGGCATATTGCCATTTATGCCGAATACCACCATGGTTATGGATATTCTCAAGAAACATTGGCCAGTTTTAGCATTGCATTTGTGTTTCAATAAGCTTTAATGATGGCTTTTTGTAGGGGACATAATATGGCAGACTGGGTGGTACACACCATACAAGAACCCATACATACTGGAGTGAAGGGGCATTTTTGTTGTGACAATTGCGATTTTTGCGCAAGCACATAAGAAGGAGCGAGCTGGGAACATCCTTTTCAGAAATGACTGGTTTATAGTAATTTTTATACCGTGTGTCAATCTGTATTTGTGGTATACATTTTGGTGTGTCCATTTAATAAAATTTATGTGGATCAGATGTCACGTCCGATGAAGAAGCGGTTGCAGGAACATCGTTCAAGAATTACTGCTAGAGTGTTGACGGCACTGATTGCTCTTCATTGTGATGAATGTCATCATACATTTCAGGATTTATGCTGGAGAATATTGGATTTCATACCGGAAAAAGTAAGAGGTGGAGATCGTTTATCCCACTTGCAGTATCGGGAAAAGTTTGGGATATATACATTACAATCATTAGATCCATCAGGATTGAATTCAACACAGAACTGGTGGAGTTTAATTTGAGAGAATTAATTTGAAGTTTAGGATTCTGTCAGATGACCACTGCCTATAGGGTGAAAGCAAACCACATGATCCTTTGGGATGTATAAGTTGGGGGATAATGTGATGATGCTGTAGATACACAATGGGTTTGAGGAAGGGCCAGGAGGTTCAGAGGCCTGAAAAGCAGCGTTGTGTCACTTTTGGTTGTGTTGAATATGAGAACATTCTAACCATGGAGTAGGTACGGCATGGAAGTATGTCGTATTTGTCTGGATTATGGAAGACTACTACGACTTCTTATTATATGGGGTGAAGATAGAAGAAAGATACATTGCTCCATAATAGTCGGGGTCAACTGTAGCAGCCACACCAAGATGATATTGAACGTTGGAGCCAGCTAAGTATTGGTTGAATGCTCTCTTTGAAAGGAGTTATTTTCCAATTTGACTAGGGGGTTTATAATTATCCCTTGGTAAATGATGAGGGTTGCGTCCCTTTTAAAATAGATTAAAAAGGAGCAAGTTTGCTATGAGAAGGTCGGTCCTTCAAGGCAAAGGCTCCGACAATTTTTTTTTCCTTATAGGCATAATTATTCCTTTAGTAGATTTAATTGCATATCCTATATGGCAAAGGAGCAAGTGTGCATGGTCCCCAGAGAGGACAGGATGGTTTGGGATGGACCTCATGTGCCATGAATGAGGTCTTAGCTTGGTGTATGTTCAGAAATAATTATCTTGTAGCATACAGCAGGTCACAAGGGAATGCACGCCCTGCAGATATGCTGCCTCAGGGATTAGTGCTACACTGCAGCCCAGCGGACTGTGTGAATGTTGCTTGGCTTAAGAGGTTCAGAGAAGGGCAACTTGCCCTCAAATTTGGCATGGCCTTTGGACAGGGGATTGACACTGCTGCTTTGGGTTTGTTATGCAAATGTAGCATTGAGTGTCTAGTGAAGTCCATGCTGCATGTGCACCTGTGCAGGCAGACCCTAGGTGTGGTTTACAACTGTCTCATAATGTGCCTGCAATATGGTTTCAAGTCCTGGGTTTAGGCCATTACAGTCAGGGACCTGTAGTCTGTTTTAGTCTAGAGAGTGCTATAGAGACTCGAATGGAGGTGTAGATGAATGGTTAGAGCACTGGTTCAGTAAGGAATAAACAGCATTCATATCTCAGTTGTGGCCTTGGGAAATCACTTTATCCTCCATTGTCTCAGAAAAATGACCTGGGAATCTACTTATGGTCTCTCTGTTGGGTTGCCAGTAGCTAGCACTGACCTGACGGCATGCATTATTATTAATCTGTTTAAATGTGTTAGGATTGCACATTAGGTCTGCAAACATGCACATTGCAACCATATCCATCTGACAGCATGACTTCTTTGGCTCTGCTGAAGCACATTGCAAAGGGTTGTACAACTTCACACTGTAGATGTATGACAAATGAGTTGTACATTACCGGAAACTTTCATGATAACTGTGAATGAACATCTTTTGCTCCATCACATATAATATATGCAGTACATGCAGGAACGGCACACTCCTGGGATAGCAACCTTCAGAGATCATCACAGATCCTTACTTGCTCTATAAGGCCAATGTGGGAGACACATCCGCTCAGAAACATAAATGGACGCCATGTATGTAACATCATGCAAGTGACCTTGTTCCACCAGACAGTATGAATTTAGACCTTATCTGTACAAGAGCACTTTGCATTTACAAGCAGCTTCTATAGATGTGAAGTTGTTCTGTCCTTGGACCATAGCCTACTTACTTGGCCAGTTGTTATATGCATACGTGCCAGGAAGATCGTATGGTGGTTAGAGCAGCTGAGACAGCTGTGACACCCAGATAGATGGTAATAGTCCTTTCCTGTATAACAGCAACTATTTTTCACATACACATCTTTACCACAGTGAGAAAATAGCAGGGGGCATGGCTGTAGTAGGGATGTCCTGCCATGCTGTGTGCATCATTACTGAGGCAGTGTGAATGTGCAGCCATAGCCGATGTGCACAGTGACCGCGATCACATTTTGCACCCTGAAATTGTAACCTTGAATATTGTTTGCAATTCTGGTCACCATATCTTAAAAATAATATAGCATTATTAGAAAAGGTACAAAGAAGAGCCACCAAAATGGTAAAGAGGATGAAAGGATACCCTATGAAGAGAGGCTTAAAAGGCTAGGGATCTTCAACGTGGAAAAGAGAAGGCTGAGGGAAGATATGATAAGAACATAAGATATGCCATACTGGGTCAAACCAAGGTACATCAAGCCCAGTATCCTGTTTCCAACAGTGGCCAATTTCCCCAAAGACACAGGTTCCACAATGCTTGTGGATATTCTGGGTCCACTTTAATAAGGGTTTATGGACCTTTCCTCCAGGAACTTGTCCAAACCTTTATTAAACCCGGCTACACTAACAGCTTTTACTACATCCTCCTGTAGCAAATTCCAGAGTTTGATTACACATTGAGTGAAAAAATATTTTCTCTTATTAGTCTTAAATAGGTTACCCTGTAACTTCATTGTATGCCCCCTAGTCTTTCTAAATTTTGATGGCATAAACAATAGATCTATGCTTACCCGTTCCACTCCATTCATTAATTTACAGACCTCTATCATATCTCCCCTCAGTCATCTCTTTTCCAAGTTGAAGATCCCTAACCTTTTTAGCCACTCTTCATAGGGGTATCCTTCATCCCCTTTACCATTTTGGGGGCTCTTCTCTGTACCTTTTCTAATAATGCTATATCCATCTTAAAATACAGTGAATAGAATTGCACACAATATTCAAGGTGCGGTTGCACCATGGAACGATACAGAGGCATTATAATATCCTTTGTTTTATTCTCCATTCCTTTCCTTGTGATATCTAGCATTCTATTTTCTCTCTTGGCTGACACTGCACACTGGGCTGAGGGTTTTAACATATTATCCACGATGACTCCTAAATCTTTTTACTGGGTTGTGGCTCCTAATGTGGAACCTTGCATTGTGTAACCATAGTTTGGGTTGTTCTTTCAAGGTGCATAACTTTGCATTTGTCCACATTAAATTTCATCTGCCCTTTGGATGCCCAGTCTTCCAATTTATCAAGATCCTCTTGCAATTTTCCACAACTTTGAAAAATTTTGTGTCATCTGCAAATTTGATGACCTCACTCGTTATTCCCATTTCCAGGTCATTTACGAATATGTTAAAAAGCACCAGACCCAGCACAGATCCCTGGGGTACTCCATTATTTACCTTTCTCCATTGGGAAAATTGGCCATTTAGCCCTACCCTCTGTTTTCTTTTAACCAGTTCCTGATCCACAATAGTATACTGTCTCCTATCCCATAAATGTTTGCCAAAAATCTCTCGTGAGGGACCTTGTCAAAGGCTTTCTGAAAGTCCAGATACACTATATCAACTGACTCACCTTTGTCTACCTGTTTATTCACACCTTCAAAAAAACATAAGATTAGTAGGACAAGACCTTCCTTGGCTAAAGCTATGTTTTGCTGTCTCCCATTAAGCCATGACTATCTGCATGTTCAGTAATTTTGTTGTTTATGATGGTTCACCAGTCTGTGGTTTCCCGGATCACCACTGGAACCCTTTTTAAAAATTGGCGATGCATTGGCCATCCTGCAATCTTCAGGTATTACAGATGATTTTAATGATAATTCACAGAACATAAGAACATAAGATATGCCATATGGGTCAGACCAAGGTCCATCAAGTCCAGTATTCTGTTTCCAACAGTGGCCAATCTAGGTCATATATACCTAGCAGTTTTCCCAAAAGACACAGGTTCCACAATGCTTGTACTGGGTCAAGCATTGATATCCTGGGTCCCTTCTTAATAATGGTTTATGGACCTTTCCTCCAGGAACCTTTCCAAACCTTTTTTAAACCCAGCTACACTAACAGCCTTTCCTACATCCTCCGGTAACAAATTCCAGAGTTTGATTACACGTTGAGTGAAAAAATATTTTCTTTTATTAGTCTTAAATAGTTTACCCTGTAGCTTCATTGCATGTCCCCTAGTCTTTCTATATTCTGATAACGTAAACAATCGATCTATGTTTACCCGTTCCACTCCATTCATTAATTTATAGACTTCTATCATATCTCCCCTCAGCCATCTCTTTTCCAGGTTAGAGCCCTAACCTTTTTAGCCTTTCTTCATAGGAGTATCCTTCCATCCCCTTTACCATTCTGGTGGCTCTTCTCTGAACCTTTTCTAAAATCACTATATCCTTTTCAAGATATGGCGGCCAGAATTGCACACAATATTCAAGGTGCGGTCTCACCATGGAACGATATAGAGGCATTATAATATCTTTTGTTTTATTTTCCATTCCTTTCCTTATGATATCTAGCATTCTATTTGCTCTCTTGGCTGCTGCTGCACACTGGGCTGAGGGTTTTAACATGGTATCCACAATGACACCTAAATCTTTTTCCTGGGTGGTGGTTCCTAATGTGAAACCTTGCATCGTGTAACCATAGTTTGGGTTGTTCTTCCCTAGGTGCATAACTTTGCACTTGTCCACATTAAATTTCATCTGCCATTTTGATGCCCAATCTTCCAATTTATCAAGATCCTCTTGCAATTTTCCACAATCCTCTTGGGTTTTAACAACTTTAAATTGTTTTGTGTCATCTGCAAATTTGATAACCTCACTCATTATTCCACTTTCCAGGTCATTTATGAATATGTCAAAAAGCAGTGGACCCAGCACAGATCCCTGGGGTACACCACTATTCACCTTTCTCCATTGGGAAAAGTGGCCATTTAGCCCTACCCTCTGCTTTCTATCTTTTAACCGGTTCCTGATCCACAATAGTACACTGCCTCCTATCCCATCACTCTTTAGTTTTGCCAAAAGTCTCTGATGAGGGACCTTGTCAAAGGCTTTCTGAAAGTCCAGGTACACTATATCAGCTGACTCACCTTTGTTCACCTGTTTATTCACTCCTTCAGAAAAACATAACAGATTAGTAAGACAAGATCTTCCTTGTCTAAAGCAATTTTGGCTGTCTTCTTTCAACACCCTTGGATGTAAAACATCCAGTCCAGGTGATTTGCTACTCTTCAGTTTATCAAATATTTGTGATAGAGGTCTATAAATTAATGAATGGCATAGAACAGGTAAACATAGATTGATTGTTTACACCATCAAAATATAGAAAGACTAGGGGACATGCAATGAAGCTATAGGGTAACTTATTTAAGGCTAATATGAGAAAATATATTTTCACTCAGCGTGGTAATCAAACTGGAATTTGTTACCAGATGATATAATAAAAGCTGTTAGTGTAGCTGGGTTTAAAAAAAGGTTCAGACAAGTTCCTGGAGAAAAGGTCCATAAACCATATTAAAGGGGACCAGAGATGTTTATGTTTATGTTTATTAAGCTTTATATACCGCTCTACAAATACATATCAAAGCGGTTCACATAGCATAAATAGAAACCATATGGTAGAAAGAGGGAAGGGAAGTTACAATATTGACAGGAAAGCAAACCAAGCAGACTCAATCGACAGGACAAGAAGGAGAAGATAAAGGGAGGGGAGAGAGAAGAGGTAGGCTACACAGAGGGGTCAGGGAGATCAAAGGCAAGGGCAAAGAGATGGGTTTTGAGTTTGTTTCTGAAAGTGGTGTGAACCTGTTCGAGCCGGATAGAGGGGGGTAGAGAATTCCATAGAGCGGGGCCGATGAAGAAGAAAGCAGAGGTATGCGTGGATTGGAGGCGAGCGCGAGCAGGGGGAGGAAGGTGGAGGGTTGAGATGAAGAGATCGCAAGGAGCGGGCTGAGGTGTGGAAATGAACAAGGTCAGCAAGGTACTGAGGGGAGTGAGTGTAAAGGACGCGGTGAAGGAGTGTCAGGACTTTGAAGTGGATGCGAGATTTGATGGGAAGCCAATGAAGGTGGACGAGCAGGGGTGTAATGTGGTCACGTGGAGAAGAGTGAAAGATAAGGCGGGCAGCGGTGTTTTGAATGCGCTGAAGGCGGTGAAGTTGAGTGGTAGGGAGACCTATTAGACCTGAATTACAAAAGTCTACGCGAGACATAACAAGGGAAAGAAGAAGGGTGGTGAGTGCTTGTGTAGTGATATCCACTGCTTGCCTCAATACAAGCATTGAAAAAGCTTTGTCTTTTAGGAAACTGCTAGGTACTTGTGACCTAGATTGGCTACTGTTGGAAAGAGGATACTGGGCTTGATGGATCTTGGTCTGACCCAGTATAGCATATCTTATGTTCTTATGTCTTCTGACAACTATCCAGTGCATATGCAGACATAAACAGCAATTTCTGTAGATGCTTGCCCACTATCCCAGCAGGGTCACTCCTGTCATGCAGACTCTAGTTTTATGGCTGCAGTCCCTCTAAACAGGAGACCTCATCAGGTGCCTCGGTATTCTACTAACATCACCTATCCACCCCCTTTTTTCTTATGAGTTTGCCCTATTTCAGCCCTTCATATTTCCTAAACTTTGCATATGAACTGCAAATTCGAGACACATCAGCAAGGCAGGTGCAATTACCACCTTGCCAAAGGCAGACAATAGTTATACCCACTCTAGCATCATCTTTGGACCACGTGCATGTGGCTAGCACAACTGTGCCATCTACACACTGTGCCGCCACCCACTCTCCACTCCTTCTCCACCTTACCTTGCGTATCTGTATGCTGCTCAGGTAGCGCTGCGTTTCTAGCATGGTAGTCTTTTGACCATACACTCACAGCTAATATGCAACCAAAATGCACATTTGCCTCATGCTAAAGCTCGCACTCCCAGCTACCATGCTTTAGTAAAAATAAATCCCCTTTTTCTAATTTGATTGTCAATCTATTATTTCAACTACAAACAATTAGACTTTCCCCCCAAAATGAAAATTTAGATTACTAGATTATAAAGATTAATGATGGAAAACATTTATAGGATCATTTACTAATAGCACGTGCCAATGCAGTTAATGTGTGTTATTTGCCACAGGGCCCATAGTATTAGCATGTTCACTTATGGGGTCATTTTAAAAGGCTTAGTCGTGATATAGGATGTCTGAAGACATGCACATGGACATCGAAATCACAGAAATGTCTCCAAAACCATTCCACAAATGTCATTTACAGATGTCTGCAGTGCAGGGACATCCAAGTAGGCAAAGGGGTGTGATGGAGGTTTGTCTGGGGAGGTGCAGGGAACTTTCATGCCTCCCCAGACATTCAATTTTAGGAGTAGCAGGGATGTCTGCAGGCACGCCCACAATTAGACCTGCTGCAGGCGTGAATAGGCATCAGGAAAGTGCTTGTTTTGGCCTTAAAACATCTAAAGAAGATGGAGAGTTAAGTGAGCTAAGATCACAAACCCTGACAAGGGGATTTGAACCCTATCCAATCTGTTTTTAACCCACTACTTTAACCATTATGCTATTAAACATTTATTTATTTGGACAGTTTTCTGTACTGCCCCTTCCAGAGATCAGGGGTGGTTTACATAGAACACAACAAGTTACATAAAACTAAGTATAACAATATACATTGTAACAACTGAACTACGTACATTGTATCTTGTTAAGTATTTACATTGAGACATAAAGCAACATTGTAGCAGTTTTTAATGATTGTTATACATATCAAGTGCTGAATATGCTTTTGGGGAGTTTGTGAGGTATGTAGTTTTGTCTCTGATTAGGTTATGCCTTGTGTTTGAGGGGGGGGGGGGGGGGGGTGATTGGGTGCTGGTGGTGCTGTGGTTGCTGAAGTGTCCAATGAAGAGTAAACATCTGTGGTGCCCTGGGGATGTCTATGTAGACATCTCTATAGACATGCATATCAGGCACATCTATGTTTCTGAAATGTGCCTGAACTTGCATGTGCCTGCTTTTTTTTCAGATGTTCTGGCGTTTGACGTCTCAGATTGCACTTGGATGTCACATTGTAAAATGTGCCCTCAAATGAATGACCCACATAATTCTTACTGGTATTCATGCAAATACAAATCTAAGCAGTTATGTTTGTTTCAATTTATTTTACTATGTTTAATATTTGTTGTAATTTGTGTTTATTCAGTTCAATGTTTATCATTATGCTTTATTATTTCTGATGTTTTTTGTACAAACATAATTGCTTACAGTGTATACTCTATAAGATCCGCAGTACACAAGATTAAGTAAATAAATATATAATAGTTATGCTCTTAATGCAGTATGTATTTCACTTTGATATCAGATTATTAAAAGCTAGCACTTATAACCCAAACTGCAGGTTACCAAAATGAAAACAACATAAATAGATCTTCACACTTTTTTGGATTTATCAAGCATTTCTCTTTATCGTTATTCATAAATTGACAAATAATTATTTGCTAGCTAATTAATATGTATTACTTTGCAAGATTGTGTTTATTTTATTTATTTATTTTAATTCTCTTATATACTGCACTATTCTGCATCAGTGCGGTTTACATTGAACAAACTGAAATTACATTGAACAGGGTATTATAACTTGGAGATAACTATTTTACAGGGAACATGGGCTATGGAGGGTTAAGTGGCTTGCCCAAGACCACAAGGAGCACCTGTGGGACTAGAAACCCCAGTCCTTCTGGCCCAAGGTTGCTGTCCTCTAGTGGGATTTGAACCACCGACCTTCCGGCCTGAAGTACCTTGCCCCAACCACTAGGCTACTCCTCCACTCCATCTGTTACCATCTGTACAATAAACTGCTCAGCTTTCAACTTGTGAAGCCAAAATTCTTCAAATGTAAATCTGTTATTTAACCCTCTCTGTAGATAAGGTGATCCAACTCAAGTGTGTGGTATAGAGGGAATAGCACGCTCTCTTCCATTTATTTCCTCTTTAGGGTTTAAAAGAGAAAAAAAAACCTTTCCTACTTTATACATCACCATATTTGTAAATGTTAATTTTCAACTATCAGCAGTATTCCTGAGCCATACCACATTCTAGCTTTGAAATACATTTGCAGGTCAGCTACAAATCAAATTCTCATGCTTCTGGACATAATATATCAGAGTCCCTCTTTACTAACACTTAGCATGCAAAATGTGTTAGTAAAAGGAGCCCTATGTGTATATACAGAAGTTCTATATTAGTAAGTATTATTATAGGGATAAACAAAAGTGAAAATTATTACTATAGCCTGAGTTGCCTTCATTTAGATGAGAGTAGTTTTCCTAAACATGAGAATTCATACAGGTCTGGAGAAATTAAAAAAAAAAAAAAAAGCTCACACTTAGCTTTGGATTCTGATGGAAAAGATGCAAATAGAAAATAAATGTACTATAACATAGAAATGCAATTATCTGTAAGGGGTATGTTTACTAAAGAGCAGTAAGGAAGAAAGTGTGCCGTTAGTGCGTGTTATCAGCACCTTTGAATAGTTAATGTGCAGAAAGCACTGATAGTGCTGGATTAATGTGCGGAAATGCATACCTTAGCATTATGATAAAAGCAGGTGGAGAGTGGGCATTAATGGGGCAGAGATTGGGCAGGGATACTGTGTGCCCCCTTAACGTTGAGTTGTGTTAGTGTGAGTTAGAGCTCCCAGCGCTGAGAACCCTAACACCTAAACCTGAAACCTTGCAGAAATGGCTGTTTCTGAGAGGAGAGAGCTTACTTTAATGTATGCAATGTTTTCCACCCACCGTACTCCTCTAATAAATAAATAATGTTGTAGATATGTTACCCCCAGTTGAATCCAAGTTTTAGCCCTTGTTCAATGTAAATACTCTGTGGCCCGTCCGCATAGTAATGTGTTTGTTTATTGTAAACCGCACTGTTATGTAATAGTGCGGTATATAAGAGAAGTTAAATAAATAAAAATAAATAAATAACTATGTGATAGTAGTGCTAGATTGGCAGCAACTGCATGGTGCCTTATTAATAAAGGGCACTATGTTGTTGGCATCAAATGTGCAAAGGAGGTGTCATGTGGGTGAGGCAGTGGGGCTGCCTGGTCCAGTAGGCTGACAAGCCTGCTACCTAGGGTATACATTTATGATGTCTGGTAGGACTCCACTGTGACAATGGCAGCACACATACATGCTGTCGCAGTCAAAAAGAAGTTATGTCACCCCCACTGCCATCATGTCAGCATTGAATGAGGGTGAGGATGGCAGTCACAGTGGCTGTGGCCCAATGCAGTTGAATCTCTGTCCCAGCACCATGTGTCCAGTGCAACACCACAGTTGCCACTGTTAGTGGGATGGCAAGCATATCACCAAAAGGTACAGTGAAACACATTGTGATTTCTCCCTTCTGAGGTCTAAGGCAGCAACATGTGTGCCAACATTCCCTGGTGGAGGGGGGCAGGAGTGGCAAGGTGTGCCATGCTGCATGTGTGTAGCTTCAATAAGGCCACTTGCAGCACTGAAGCAGCGGCTGTGCCACAAAAGCAGGAAGGGAGGGAGAGAGGGATCAGACCAGCATGCTGTCCACCATGATCATTGGACCCTGGCACCCTGCTAGTTTTTCAAGTGGAGGGGCTGCCCCCACCTGCACATATTGAATGGATAGGTGCATGTGGGGTGAAAATATGCCACCGTGGCAGGAATAGTATGCAATATGATAACCACCCATGTCAGAGGAAAAATGCACACCCTGCCCCCTCACCTGTCAAATGATGATCATAATCTGTGCATGAACCTGTGATCCCTTCATAAGTAAATACTTAGGGGTATGTTTACTAAACTGCGGTAACATAGCAGCGGCTATGTTAAGGTGCGTTATGTAACGCTAAGGTGCCTTAACGTTACATAATGTGCTTTAACGTTCCCAGCCATGGTACGTCCAGAAAAGGGTGGAGAGAAGGTGGAGAGAAGGGGTCAATGGGTGGGGAGTGGGCGGCGAGAGGCCCCTTGAACACTAACGCAGAGGAATTAAGGGCTGAATCCTAATGCAACTGAAAACCTGGCGTTAGCACACATTTGCAAGACAGAGATACCATTTCAGCATCAGCAATGTACAGCATAGGCAGGGAGCCCAAGAAAGGTGATAGTAGTGCTCCATTTGCAGCAACAACATAGTGCCTTGGTATGAAAGGCCACTATGGTGATGGCGCAGATGGGGCATAGGGGCTGCAGGCGGGACATACAGTGGGGGCAACTGGGGCACAGGGTGGACTAGTGTGGTGGCGAGACTGTGGTAGAGTCTGAGAAAATGGTGAAAAAACAGTTATTTTCCTCTGAGCAAGGAAATAGTTCAGGGAGTTTTAGGGTTAAAACTCCAGCTAAAGAAAAAAACTGCATTCACAGAGCTGTTGATAGTGAGCCACGCCACAGCTCCAAGGTAACCAGGGGAGGTGATGAGGATTACCCAGGGGTGGAGCTTGAGGCTATAGGGCATTCACACTCATATAAGCTCAGGGAAGCAGGAAGGAAAGGGGGAACGAAGGGAGGAGAACACAAGGGAAGGAGTGATCACCAGGGAAGGTGTGTCCAAGAGAGGAGACTCTTGCAAGGAAGCAGGAAGTAAGGAAACCATGAGGAACCCTGTGAGAGGAAGGTGTTCCAGCAGCTGTCTCAGGAGGAATCCCTATTGCATGCAGCATTCAGGAAGCTTTAGTTCTGAAGGTAGCTGGCTGGAAGGACGGGAGAGTTTGCCCTGTGGAAAATGCTGGTTATGAGCAACATACGGGAGTGTCCTTAGGAGAGCCGGTAAGAAGTGTATCCTCTTCAGCAAAGTTTGGGAAGAGACTGGGTGCTAGAAGAAAGGTGAGCACATTGGAAACCTTACAACGTTTGATAAAGTATAAGGATCTCCTCAAGCCTTCCAGTGTCCCTCAGTGTAGAAAGGAATCTCAGTGGGGAAAGGTTTTTAAGTTGTTACAGAAACTAAAACCTGCAGTTCCAGACGCTGGGTCCAGCCAGATGCCAATTGACTTAGATGATGAGAGCATGCAGATAGATGAATGTGCTTCAGATAATGTTTCCTCAGTTTCGGAAATGGACTGTTCATTCTGTGTGTGCCAGAAGTGAGAAAGCTCTAAGGTTTTAAAGTTATAGAAAACCAAGAAGCTTATCTAAGTGCTTAACCTGCTGGAGAATTATGCAAATGAAGTGCTAACATTCTTGTGCTAGCCAGGAAGATTCAAAGGACTGATTTGAATGTTTGCAGCCTGGAAGCAAATGTTTAGCAGCTTTAAGGAAAGGAAGCAAATGTTTAGCAACTTGTAGAAAAGAAGTGAAGTGCTGTACAGAGCTCAGCTGAAGTAAAGGTTTGTGCTGAACCAAGCCAGGAACCTAAAGCTAAAATCTTTAATGAAGTTTTGAAAAGATTTACTGCTGTGTTAAACAAGCTGAGAAACAGTGCTGCTGTATTTGCTATAACAGTTTGCTAAGAAGTTTTTGTTACCTTTTTCAACGGAGAAGCATCCAATTTATGTTGTTGTAATTGTGAACTGCTGAAAAGAAAAGTTCATTGGCTAAGAAGAAAAAAATAATAATAAATTTCCTGTTTGCCTTGAAAACCCCGGCCATTCTTTATTACACAACTACACTACCCAGCAGCCTTGGCTCTGGGAACTCAACTAACAGAAAAGGGACATTAAGAGGTACGCCCTCTACTCCTAGGCAACCGCCTAGCCAGTAGGAGGTGCGACACTAGGCGGTTGCCGAGGTGGCACATAGGAATGCAGAAAATGGAAACCAGCAAGACAGCAACTGACAAGGGTCAGACATGCCCATGAGTCTGTGGCCCTCAGTGTCCCATCCAGGAGACACTAACCAGCAGGCACCCCAAGGGGCATATAACATTGACAGGCGGTTCCTGGGGAAGCGTGGACATCCATGTCGGCACCCCTAGCCCAGAACCCACACCATGGGCAGCCACCTACCTTCCCCCTGGATGGACTGGGATGGCGCACCACTGGCACTGACAGCATATGGTCATGGTGGCATGGCAGAGGGGGTGGCTGATTGTGCTGGAGGGAGCAGTGGCACCCGCCTGCACTGGACCTAGGCCATGCCCTGTACCAGTACATGGTGTGCAGTGCAACAGAAGAGGTCTGGCCGAGGAACATAAGGGTAGCCCCAGGGACCACTATGCTGCTGTGGCAACAGTGTGGTGCAATACACTCAACCAGCATGTCCACGAGCAGAGGGTCAGAGGTTCAGGTCCCATCTGTGGATCCTTCAGAGCATCTCCCCATAGTTTTAGTCCACAATGCAGCCACAACAACAACATGGGCAAACCCCAATGCAGTGGTGCAGAGGGGTACGGACACCCACTCACAAGGGCTCCACTATCCGCAGCTTCATGGAGTGTCAGGCTGTTGGCCCCAGCACAGAGCTGCAGTTATCACCAGAGCACTACTACTACCCCCTGCACAGATTAGCAATGTTGGCACTGTGATCAAGACCAGTGCAGCGGGTAGGGTTGCCAACCACCTCCATCTCTGCACAATGCTGAGATAGGTGTGGGAGTATGCCTATGTCTCTCAATTGTTTTGTGTCTGCCAACACCTCACTGAGCCCACATTGCTCACACCGCTTCCAGCGTTAGCCTGCAAATCTGCATAATGAGGAACAAGGTATTGTGGGTATGGCCCCAGTAAGGGTGGATTGGCCAGGATGCATCTGCACAGGGTGGAAGGCAATGGCTGGGACACTGTAGTGCTCGACCACCACCTTCATGGACAGGGTAGCCACAGCAAGTCACGCGGGGGGGGGGGGGGGGGTGTCACTCTTACTCTGACCAAGCAGTTACCATGGCATGTCTATGTTACCACATAGTGCCACACATTATTTGTTTCCAATGATACCTGTGTGTTCCCAATTCTGGGGCCCAATCACAGAGATACCTGCTTGGTGTCTGTGCTGTGCATCCCACCTCTGGGTGCACAGGGTTCCCCTGTGAACATGCACTATGGACTGGTTAGTGGGCTGTCTGCAGTTCGCCTGTGCATGGTGGGAACACCTTGTAGGATGTTGCAGGAGCAGTCTGACTGCTATCTGCTGATGAATGGCAGACCATGGCGGGGGCAGTTGAGCCTTCCCCTGTCTACCCCAAGCATCATTGCTGGTCTGCAATGGTCACAGGTATGGCACTGGCCCAGCAGGACTGTGGTTGCTGGTACTACAGCCATTCTGCAGGGTGCAGGCACCTGTCCCACCACACCTTCATCTACAAATGGGGTGATTCAGGCCCCTTGGGGTATATAGTGCATAGGAATATACAGAGTTTTTATATGATAAAGATCAAGTGGACCAACAGCCGTTTCAACCTATACCTTATGATCAGGAACCATTGGTGATGAAAGAAGAAGTTGAAGCAGCATTGAAAGCCTTATCAAAGAACAAAGCACCAGGCATTGATGGCATTTCCATAGAGGTATTGCAGCAATCTGATGCAGCTGTTACCGTACTTACAAGGCTCTGCCAAGAAATATGGAAGACAACATCATGGCCAACTGACTGGAAAAGATCTGTGTTTATACCAATACTAAAGAAAGGTGATCCAACTGACTGTGGAAATTATCGCACAATCGCTCTGATCCCACATGCCAGCAAGATTCTACTGAAGATTATTCAAAAGAGACTACAGCCATACCTAGAACAAGAACTACCTGAAGTGCAAGCAGGGTTCAGGAAAGGACGAGGAACGAGAGACATCATTGCGGATGTGAGATGGATCCTTGAAAAGACTAAAGAATACCAAAAGGATATCTATTTGTGCTTTATCGACTATAGCAAGGCTTTTGACTGTGTAAACCATGAGAAACTCTGGGCCACGTTAAGAAGCATGGGTATACCAGAACACCTGATCGTTCTCTTGCGCAATCTGTACATTGATCAAGAAGCAACAGTTCGAATGGAACAAGGAGAAACAGAATGGTTTAAAATAAGCAAAGGTGTAAGACAAGGCTGCATACTTTCCCCCTACCTGTTTAATTTATATGCAGAACAAATCATCAGAGAAGCAGGACTGTATGAAGACCACAGAGGTGTGAAGATTGGTGGAAGACTCATCAACAACCTTCGCTATGCTGATGATACCACATTACTGGCTGAAAGTGAAGATGATCTGAAACATTTGCTTCTCACAATCAAAGAACATAGTCTCAAAATGGGCCTGCACCTTAATGTAAAGAAGACAAAGATCATGACAACTGGCATAATCAACAGGTTCATCGTTGAAGGAGAAGAAATTGAAATCGTGAACAACTTTAACCTACTTGGATCAACTATCAATAAAGAAGCAACAAGCAGTCAAGAAATCAGATGGCGCATTGCTCTTGGCAGAATGGCTATGAAAGACCTAGATAAGATTCTCAAGAGCAGAGATGTCTCTCTCCATACAAAGATTTGACTTGTTCAAGCCATGGTATTTTCAATAACATCATATGGATGTGAAAGCTGGACAGTGAAAAAGACAGACAGGAAGAAAATTGATGCCTTTGAGTTATGGTGCTGGCGGCGAATACTGTGTATACCATGGACTGCCCGAAGAACAAACCAGTCGGTACTAGAGGAGATCAAACCTAAGCTTTCTTTAGAAGCTCAGATGACAAGACTTCGACTTTCATACTTCGGACACATCATGCGAAGAGAGAGATCATTAGAGAAAGACATCATGCTTGGCAAGATAGAAGGTCAACGCAAAAGAGGAAGGCCAGCAATGAGATGGATCGCTACAATAACAGCAGCTACGGGTACCAGTCTGTCAACAATGAGCCGCCTGACTGAAGACCGAACACAATTTAGGATAGCTATCCAGAGGGTCGCCATGAGTCGACTCCGACTCGACGGCACTTAACAACAACAACAACTTAGACCCATAGTGGCAGTGGAACATAACCCTCATGCCAGTCTAGACACCCCACTCCCCTGATATCAGGTACCTATGGCAGCCAGACCTTAACACCAGGTACGCACTAATCTGGGTGGTGTCCAATCCCACAGGGCCACATGTGACTGCAGAACACAGCTGGAACAGATGTACCTTTTGACTGCACTGCTGGAAACACCTGTCACACACTGGTAGCAATGGGGATGTGCAGCAGGACATATCTCTAGCACCACATGTACTGTGGACCTAGTGCTGGGCACCCATCCTATCCCACAGAGTGAACACGGAACCTGCACAATGGCATGGTCTGGGCGTACCTCTTAATGTCCCTTTTCTGTTAGTTGAGTTCCCAGAGCCAAGGCTGCTGGGTAGTGTAGTTGTGTAATAAAGAATGGCCAGGGTTTTCAAGGCAAACAGGAAATTTATTATTATTTTTTTCTTCTTAGCCAATGAACTTTTCTTTTCAGCAGTTCACAATTACAACAACATAAATTGGATGCTTCTCCGTTGAAAAAGGTAACAAAAACTTCTTAGCAAACTGTTATAGCAAATACAGCAGCACTGTTTCTCAGCTTGTTTAACACAGCAGTAAATCTTTTCAAAACTTCATTAAAGATTTTAGCTTTAGGTTCCTGGCTTGGTTCAGCACAAACCTTTACTTCAGCTGAGCTCTGTACAGCACTTCACTTCTTTTCTATACCAGTATCACGTACTGTAGTCCATCTTACCACGCTGCGGTACCGGAGAAGTGCAGACCCCATTTGGTGGTCAGCTGTAGGCCGCTGTTCTGCATGTTCAATGCATCATGGGTGCTGGTGGGGTTACCCTATCCTGGCACACAGAGCAGACGGTTTGTGCGGTGACCTGCAGTCCTCCTGTACTCAGCCATTGCTATGCAACAAGCCATAGAGGTATAGCCTACTGGTTAGTACGCTGACATTCTAGGCAGAGGTCATGGGTTTGATTCCTTGTTGTTCCCTCCTATCCAAGGCAGATATTTTGCTTGCCTGTGACAGTCATATTGCAGATTTGTGATGCCAGCCCATAATACCCTCACCACAATTGCCAACATTCCCTTGGTCTGTCTATCTGCATGTATCAGCTGTGTAGAGATCTATCTGCCTGTGCGGGCTGTCACCCTATGTCTGTACTGCTACCCTTTCCTGCATTGTGCTCTTCATGCTTGCCTCACCTGTGTCTAATCTGCATGGCACCACCACTCCTCTGTCCACCTATCATTGTAACTATCCTGCCACCTCGCCTCCACTGGGGGACATGTATTCCCATCGTCTGCCACCAACTGTCTTTCCAGTACTTTACATTGTGTGGTAAGGAGAGTGCAGCTCAGCAGGGAAATAAAAGAGAAAGAAGAACTTTTTCTTCTTTTCGGGGGTTGGGTGCACTAGAACACATACACCACAGCAAAATCCCTGAGAGAAACCAACAGGGTAGAGCTAGGTTTAAGCCACTCCCAGACTCCATGACAACCCCAGGTAAGAGTAGGAGGTACAAGTGGGTGGAGTCAGAGAGGGAGGTGCCCTGCTCAACGTTTAAGTTTGAGAGAACAAACAAAGTTAGCAGAAGCAGCCAAGGGAGAAGCAGGCAAGCAAGAAGCAGTCAAGAGAGAAGCAGCCACAAAGAGAGCAGCAGCAGAGACAAGAGCAGCCAGCCCTGCAGCCAAGGAAGCTACAGAGAAGGTTCCAGGCAGAGGACCAAACAGACTGGCAAGAGGGAGAGAGAGAAAAGGTTGGCTTTGAGAAGGCTAAGGCAAGAGTGCTTAGACTCCTCTGAGGAAGGGTCTGTCTGCAGGCAGCAGAAGCCCCAGGAAGGGAAGTGGAGGTCTTGCCCTGATTCCCTGTCTAGCTCAGAGGCAGAGAGAGTCACAAGCCACAGAAGCCTCAGCCAGGAAGGTGCTGCAACAAGACTCCAAGGTAGGAGAAAGAAAGCAGTAAACCCAAAACCCTGTGTTTCTTGCTCTGACTCTGAAGAGAGGTTTAGGCCTGAGAAAACCCGGATTAAGAAGAAGGGGTTTTCAGGAGAAACTGAACAGGAGAAGCCCGTTGAAGTCCTACCTAGAGGAGAAGGGGCTATTCAGTGGAATAGGCTGTTTAACCTGTTAAAGAACATTAAGCATAAAGTGCCTGAGCGTTTTCAAACTTTGCCAAGATACAGCTCAGCAGAAAGCATGGAGGTAGAAGGTAAAGAAAGTGACCTTACTTCAGCTTGTTCTGAGATGGACTGTGATATGTGCATTGTGGCTAAGTAATTAAAGCCTGAGAGCAGTGAGAAGTTAGGAATTGTAAATACATGTGCTTTATGATTACCGGATTGAGAAGCATCATAAAGGGAAAAGAAAAGAAAGCCTGTGTAAATAATTCTACTACAACACTGGTTGTAAGCTTTGCTTTAATGGGAGAAGATTATCCTTTATTTTCTTTGACTTGAGTGTACAACTGCTTTAAAGATTTGTTACCCACTTGCCACGGAAGCTAATAAAATTCCTGTGTGCTTTTGAAACAACCACTTGGTTCATTTATTTCTATACACAACTACAATCCTTGGTAAAGAGGAATTCAAGATGGCTTCCCGTCTCTACTAGGCAACCGCCTGGTAGGGTGTGACCGCCACAATTACCAACACCCTGTGCAGTGGTATAGTTACCCCACCATGTTTGTCATCAGTACTGGCAGCCACATGGGATGCCCGCAGATATGGCAGGTCCAGCGGCTCCCAGCTCTCCCTCCTTCACTCACCTGTTCATTGCCTTTCCTGAGTGCTCTATCTAGTGTTAGGGCTACATCTGTCTCTGTTCTTCACAGGTCATGCATGTCATCCTGAGGCACCTTGCAGCCCTTAGGCCACACTAACCTAGGGCAGCATAACCTTGTTAGGCCACTGTAACCTATGGTTCCATAACCCAGGGTGCCCTCTAAGGTGCCCTGTCTAGGGGCGCCTAATATGGCGCTTAGCCTAAGGAGACCTACTGTGTAGGGCACCTTACAAAGCGCCTTATGAGACACCTTACAAGGCACCTTATAAGGCACTTTACTTATAAGGCGCCTTGTAATGTGCCTTGTATGGTGCCTTATGAGGCACCTTGTAGCACACGTTAGTTTGTAACATGCGTTAGATGAATCGGCTTGCTATAGGGATGCACTGCCCACACCTTTATATGGGCATCTGTACCTTTACCGCGGAACCTAACACGAATGACATTACCACAGTTTAGTAAACATACCCCTTAGTTAGTTACAACTATCTGAACCACATGTGAATCCAAACCAATTGCAGCGGTCTGTAAGATATAAGATTATTCTATGACTGCAACACAAGCACACACAAGGAAATGGGAACATTGGTCATTCTGCTAGGACACCCATGCTCTGCAATGTTTGTCTTCATGTATCAAGGGCTGCCCATTTAACTGGACATCCCATATGTAATACATGAATGTCAGTTGAGCCAGCAGAATAGCAAGACAGTGCAACATACAGACCTTACAAGATGTCCCTCTCCCACACCTGCCGAACACACCCTGCCAGGCAAGTATGACAGAGACCCGAAGAAATCTAAGCGAACATAGGTATACCCAAACTTATGCCCACATGAAGCCTGACAATGACCACATAAGAACATAAAATATGCCATACTGGGTCAGACCAAGGTCCATCAAGCCCAGCATTCTGTTTCCAACAGTGGCCAATCTAGGTCATACGTACCTAGCAGTTTCCCCAAAAGACACAGGTTCCCCAATGCTTGTACTGGGTCAAGCATTGATATACTGGGTCCCTTCTTAATAATGGTTTATGGAACTTTCCTCCAGGAACTTGTCCAAACCTTTTTTAAACCCAGCTACACTAACAGCCTTTACTACATCCTCTGGTAACAAATTCCAGAGTTTGATTACACATTGAGTGAAAAAATATTTTATTTTATTATTATTTATTGATTTATTGATTTATTTATAATTTCTTATATACCGCACTATTCGGCATCAGCGTGGTTTACATGGAACAGAGAAATCAGAATGTGAAACAAAGTTCTGATTTTACATATAACAGGACAGTAAACTTGGATAAACAAGGGAAACTATTTACACACTGGAGTCATAGAATAAATATCATGAGAAATTATGGACAGGACCGTCTTAAATAGTTTACCTTGTAGCTTCATTGCATGTCCCCTAGTCTTTCTATATTCTGATAACGTAAACAATCTATCTACGTTTACTTGTTCCACTCCGTTCATTATTTTATAGACTTCTATCATATCTCCGCTCAGCCGTCTCTTTTCCAGGTTAAAGAGCCCTAACCTTTCTAGCCTTTCTTCATAAGAGTATCCTTCCATCCCCTTCACCATTCTAGTGGCTCTTCTCTGAACATTTTCTAATAACGCTATATCCTTTTTAAGATACAGTGACCAGAATTGCACACAATATTCACGGTGCGGTCTCACCATGGAACGATATAGAGGCATTATAATATCTTTTGTTTTATTTTCCATTCCTTTCCTTATCATACCTAGCATTCTATTTGCTCTCTTGGCTGCTGCTGCACACTGGGCCGATGGTTTTAACATGTTATCCACAATGACGCCTAAATCTTTTTACTGGGTGGTGGTTCCTAATGTGGACCTTGCATCGTGTAACCATAGTTTGGGTTGTTCTTCCCTAGGTGCATAACTTTGCACTTGTCCACATTAAATTTCATCTGCCATTTTCATGCCCCGTCTTCCAATTTATCAAGATACTCTTGCAATTTTCCACAATCCTCTTGGGTTTTAACAACTTTAAATAGTTTTGTATCATCTGCAAATTTGATAACCTCACTCATTATTCCACTTTCCAGGTCATTTATGAATATGTCAAAAATCAGCGGACCCAGCACAGATCCCTAGGGTACACCACTATTCACCTTCCTCCATTGGGAAAATTGGCCATTTAGCCCAACCCTCTGCTTTCTATCTTTTAACCAGTTCTTGATCCTCAGTAGTACACTGCTTCCTATCCCATGACTCTTTAGTTTTGCCAAAAGTCTCTGATAAGGGACCTTGTCAAAGGCTTTCTGAAAGTCCAGATACACTATATCAACCGACTCACCTTTGTCCACCTGTTTATTCACACTTTCAAAAAAACATAACAGATTAGTAAGACAAGATCTTTCTTGTCTAAAGCCATGTTGGCTGTCTCCCATTAGGCCATGACTATCTACATGCTGAGTAATTTTATTCTTTATGATGGCTTCTAGCATTTTTCCCGGTACTGACGTGAGGCTCACCGGTCTGTAGTTTCCCAGATCACCCCCGGAACCCTTTTTAAAAATTGGTGTTACATTGGCGATCCTCCAATCTTCAGGTATTAGAGATGATTTTAATGATAGTTCACAGATTACTAATAGTAGATCGGCAATCTCATATATCCCCATGGATTTATGATCCCTATCTCCCCCCCCCCCCCCCCAGTGGCTGCTCTGTGATTCCAAACACATGGCCAGTGTGCATATGAGAAAAAGGTCACAGGTTCAAAACCACCTCTGTGGACCAGTAATTGTATGTCCATGTGTGTTAACCTTATCCTACATTTCCAGAACTGTATCAGCCTATGCAACCTTCAGCATTTGATTCAGCAAGAGTCCACATACTCAACTGCCACACTGAGAAGCTGCAACTCCCACAACTAGATGGCAGAGCATGTTAATAACACCAGCATGCTGAGTGGGCATTGACAGCACCCAAGCATTGCAGAGCATACTAAAAACACCTGCACACTGAGCAGGTAAGAATGCCAACCTCTACCAGTTTTGGACAGCAGGGTCATGTGTATGTGTATGAGTGTCTCCAGAGTAGTGTAAGCCTCAGAAATGCATTGTGCATGCATGTAGTGCCCAGGCTTTATGGTTGTGCATACAACATGCTGAAGGTCAGCTATATAGCAACCCCACATACTGTCTGAGACACCATACAAGCAGAAGGTTAGTTTGCAGTAAGTATCTGCAGCCTGTAGCTGTGATGCTGTAATGCATCCCCAGTTACACAATCGAGAAGGCCCATCCCCACAGCATACTCCTACACTTACCTGCCATGACACTCCCAAATCATCTGCTGGTTTGAGTGGAGTAAGCAGGAGGTGGTGGCATATGTGTGTGTGTTGCAACCCTCACCTCTGACTAAGCCTCCAGGCCTCATGGTACATCCATTTGCACATGTGAGAGACCTGATTAATGCAACTGCCATAATAGCTGTATCCATGGCAACAATCTCAGCCCACGTGGCACAGCTGCAGCCTATAGGGAATTTTTTTTTTTTTATTATTTATTAGCAAGACTTGATATACCACCCAAACCGAAGTATCAGAGCGGTGTACAGTAATAAACAAGGGGGAGGCTACTAGAGAAGTACAGGAAGAAAGGAACACCATTTAATTGACAGGAAAGCACTATTGAGACAAAGGAAGAAAAATAGGAAAGAAACAAAGTTGCACGACTAGACAGGATGATCGCTGAGGGGGGAGGGCAGAGGGAAGGAAGAGGGGTAGTATATGGCATTAGAATTGTCACGGGGGAGATGGAAGGTTGAAAGCCTGAGTGAAAAGATGAGTTTTAAAAAGAGCTTTAAAGCGAGGGAATGAAGGTTCGGTGCGGAGCAAATGAGGGAGAGAATTCCATAGGGCAGGGCTCAGGAAAAAGAATGCAGAGTGACGGGTGAGTTCAAGATGTGCCTGGGATGGAGAAGGAAGAAAAAGACAATTGCTGTGGGAGGATCGGAGGAGGCGAGGGACAGGCTGGTGGTAGATGAGATCAGACAAATACCGAGGAGTACCCATGTGAAGAACTTTGTGGGTAGTGATAAGGTCCTTGTAAACGAATCTGAATTTAACAGGAAGCCAATGAAGAGAGAGAAGGCAAGGAGTGATATGGTCAAAAGGGGAAGAGTAAGTGACTAGACGGGCGGTGGTGTTTTGGACGAGTTGAAGTCGACGGAGCTGGTAGGTGGGAAGGCCGGCGAAAATTGAGTTACAATAGTCTAAATGGGAGATTACAAAAGAAAGAACCAGAGTGGTGAGAGAACTTGCTGAGAGGTAGGGCTGGAGGGATCTAATGTGATGGAGATGAAGAAAACAACTACGAACTAGGGAGGAAATATGTGGGTGAAAAGACAAAAATGAATCAAGGGTGACACCAAGATAATGAAGTGAAGAAACAACAGGAATAGGGAGGGCGGACATTGTGGGAGCTAGAGTGGGGGGAGTGGCAGAGAAGGAGAACCAAATAGCAGAGGACTTAAAAGGGTTGACACAGAGAAAATGATCAGAAAACCAGGTAGCAATGAGATCCAGACAGGCATTGAGAGCAGAGAGGTCCAGAGATGTAGAGCTGGTGTGGTGAATAAGGAGAATATCATTGGCATAAAAGTAAGAGGAGAAACCGGTCTGCTGAATGAGGAGGGCGAGAGGAGCGAGGAAGATATTAAAGAGTAGAGGGGCTAGAATGGAACCTTGGGGAACACACAGTGCAGGGGGAAAGAGGAAGAGGTATTGGAGCCTGAGTAAACAGAGAAAGTGTGGGATGAAAGGAAAGAACGGAACCAATGCAACACAGTGCCACAGATACCAGAATCAGACAGATGGGTAAGAGGAGTGTGGTGATCAATGACATCAGAAGTGGCAGAAAGATCCAAAGAGACAGCGATAGATAGATCACCCTGGTCGTGAGAGCGGTGAAGTTCAATAAGGCGGGCTAGAAGTACAGTTTTAGTGCTGTGACCAGTCCTAAAGCCAGATTGACGGGGATGAAGAGAGAGGGTAGCGTCAAGATGTGCTGAAAGCTGGAAGAAAACCAATTTTTCAAGAACCTTGGACAGAAAGGGAAGATTCGAGATGGGCCGCCAGTTGGCGGGGAAACTGGGGTCAAGGGAAAGCTTCTTCAGAAGAGGGTGAACCATGGCATGTTTCCAATGGGTGGGAAAGCTGCCTGAAGTGAGACTAGAGTTTATAATGGCCTGGACATATGGAAGAAGTAAGAGAGAAGGATCAAGGAGCCAGGTGGAGGGGAGGGGGTCAAGTAGAAAGGTCATTTTGTGAGACAAGGAGATGACCTGAATAAGCTCGGTGGAGGTAACAGGTCAGAGTGCCACATGTAAGAAAAGATACTAGACAGAGGAGGAGAGGATATAGTGGGGAGAAGAAGAGGGGAGGGGAGAGGGGAGAGGGGAGAGAGGGGGGCAATGAGAAAAAGAAGAACGGAGAGACTGAATCTTATCAACAAAAAAGGAGGCAAGACTCGTAGGACTAGGGGCGGTGGAAAGGAATACGGACAAGGGGGGATGGGCCGAGGAGGAAGACAGTGAATGGAATACCTGATACAAATGGTGGGAGGAGTTAGAAGAAGAGGCAATAAGGTCTAAGTAATAGGTCCTTTTGGCCTCAGTGATCATAGCATGATAACGGTGGTGTTCACAGCGGAAAGAAGTTAGGGAGATGGAAGAGGGGTGTTTGTGCCAGCAGTGCTCGGCACGCCAGAGATAGGTGCGCTGAAGGTATAAACCTGGGTGATACCAGGGATGACGAGTCATAGGGCAGTAGGGAATGGGACGAAGGGGAGCCAGTGTATCAAGGAGAGAAGTGAGGGTGGAGGACCAGGAGTTGACCTGCTGATCCACAGGAATGGAGAAAAAATTGGAGGAAAAGAGAGAGTCAGCTGAGGGGAAGTCCTGTAGCGTAAGAGGCGTAAGAGGCGTAAGATGCCGTTTGAGAATCGTGGAACAGGTGTCAAGGGCAGGTGAGGCAGGTGTAGGAGGAAGAGAAAAGGAAAACAGTAGGCAGCAATGGTCAGACCAAGGGAGAGGAGTGGGTATGATATCAAATGGAATATAAGGAGAAGGGGTGGAAGTGAGGATAAGGTCAAGAGTATAACCCGAGGAGTGGGTTGGACAGTCGACATGCTGGGTCAAGGACAGATCAGAGAAGAGAGACATAAGAGCCTTATCGCGAGGGTGAGTCTGAGAGTTCAGGTGGGCATTGAAATCACCAAGAACAACCAGATGTGGGGAAAGAAGAGATGTCTCCGAAAGGGTGAGCAAAAGGGACTCCCAGAGATCAGGGCGCATTGAGGGTGGGGCTTAAAGAAGAAGGAAAAACACAGTAGTGGAGGTTCCTGAGCACAGAAGCAGAGCTTCAGGATAGCGGGGTGGAGAGGAGACAAGAGTGAGAGGGAGAGAGGACCGGTGAAGGGCTGGGGAAGGGCTGGCCTCTGTGAATGTCAAAATTCATCACTTAGTTGGTGAAGCTCACAGGAATCTGTGATTTACCTGCATGCACGTTGCTCTTGTCCCATGCTGAATTTGCTGAGTGCAAGCAGGAGGACTCTTTGCTCCATGAATGATCTGCATGTCACCACTCCTGCTCAGTCATCCTTTTGATGCCCACATCATGGCGGTGCTTGCTCACATTGACCTTGCAGCATATTTCATGGGCAGCCCTCACTGATACAGTATGGCTGCCTCCCACATGCTCATCCCATTTACTGACTGACATGTAGGATACATATGGATCTGACAGGTCCATTATCTCTTACCTTTCCTTCCATCCATCACCTAAAATGTGACATTAACAGGGGCTCCCTTATCGTGCATTATGATGGCTGCCATTTCCAGGCATAAAGGTGCACACTTGACACCTTAACACCTGATGTCCTTTTAGCCAAGCACCTATACCGCTGGAACGCCTACTGCTTGCCTGTCCTCTACAGCATAGGGCACCCTTACCGCTGCCGTTTAGCATATGCTAACCAGTGAGGCCTTAAAGCTCTTTAGTAAACATACCCCTAAGAGATATACAAGCAAGAAGATTACAGCAAGACATAGAAACAGAAAAAATGATGGCAGATCTATGCCGTCTGCCCTTTGATTCCAGCTATTAAGCTTTATGGTGCCTTTCTCCTTTAGAGATCCTTTATGTTCGTTCCATGCTTTCTTGAATTCAGATACACTCCTTGTCTCTACCACCTCCCCTGGAAGGCTATTCCATGCATCCATCACTTTTTCCATAAAGAAATATTTCCTCAGATTCAATCCCCTTTCATCTTCATCCTATGTCACCTTATTGCAGAGCTGTATTTCAATTGAAGGAAGCTCTCCTCTTGTGCATTTATGACATGGAGGTATTTAAACATCTTTATTATATCTCTCCTCTCCTGTTTTTTCCAAAAATATACAGACTGAGATCTTCAAGTCTGTCCCCCATATGCCTCCTGACAAAAACTGACAATTTTAGTAGCCACCCTCTGCACCGACTCCATCTTGTTTATAACCTTTTGAAGGAGTGGTCTACAGAAATGTACATAGTATTCCAAATTAAGTCTCACCAAAGACTTATACAGATGAACCATCAGTTCCTCCTTTCTGATGGCCATTCTTCGCCCTCTGAACCCAAGGATGTTTCTGCTTTTTGCTGTCATCTATTTTACCTGTCTAGCCATCTTAGGATCATCAAACGATTCACCCCCAGGTCTTTATCTTTATTATAACACTTGGTATACCATGCATTCGTAGCATCAGGGTGGTTTACAATTAAGAAGATCAGAATGGCCAAGGCCAGTAAAGGAAAGAAACTACAATTTCAGACTGAAAAAGGACATAATCATGCAGGAGCAAGAAGGAGAATAGAATAGGGATGATAGTGGAAGAGGGTTTGTCAGAGATCATGTGAGGGGAGGTCATAGGCATAACAGAAGAGGTGAGTCTTCGGGAGAGCCTTAAATCCGAGGAAAGAGTGTTAATGCCAGAGAGCTGTGGGTAATGAGTTCCAGAGGGAATGTCTGAGGAAAAAGAAAGCAGAGTGATGTGATGATTCCAGCTGTGCATGCGAGGGGGAGGGGAGGTGCAGGCGATTGACATGAATAGAACGGAGACTGCAGGGGGCGATGTGAAACTGTAGTGAGTCAGCTAGGTACTCTGATGTGTGAGTGTGAATAGACCTGTGAGTTAGAGGGGGAAGTTTCTAACAGATGGGGAAATTAACATGAACCAGTGGAGGTGTATGAGATGTAGAGAAATGTGGTCATAACGAGTGATTTGAGAGAAAACCTGACAGCTATATTTTGTATTAGCTGTAGACGGTGAAGCTGATATTATAATGCCTCTATATGATATTATAATGCCTCTATATCGTTCCATGGTGAGACCGCACCTTGAATATTGTGTGCAATTCTGGTCGCCGTATCTTAAAAAGGATATAGCGATTTTAGAAAAGGTACAGAGAAGAGCCACCAAAATGGTAAAGGGGATGGAGGATACTCCTATGAAGAAAGGCTAAAAAGGTTAGGGCTCTTTAACCTGGAAAAGAGACGGCTGAGGGGAGATATGATAAAAGTCTATAAATTAATGAACGGAGTGGAACAGGTAAACGTAGATCGATTGTTTACCTTATCAGAATATAGAAAGACTAGGGGACATGCAATGAAGCTACAGGGTAAACTATTTAAGACTAATAAAAGAAAATATTTTTTCACTCAACGTGTAATTAAACTCTGGAATTTGTTACCGGAGGATGTAGTAAAGGCTGTTAGTGTAGCTGGGTTTAAAAAAGGTTTGGACAAGTTCCTAGAGGAAAGGTCCATAAACCATTATTAAGAAGTGACCGAAGATATCAATGCTTGACCCAGTACAAGCATTGTGGAACTTGTGTCTCTTGGGGAAACTGCTAGGTACATATGACCTAGATTGGCCACTGTTGGAAACAGAATACTGGGCTTGATGGACCTTGGTCTGACCCAGTATGGCATATCTTATGTTCTTATGTTCTTGTGGGATACCAGCGAGAACAATGTTACAGTAATCAATCTGGGATATTACTAGTGATAAAAGGAGAGTGATCAGGCATGATAAAGGAAGTACAGAGTGAACAGAGTGAATCTGGTGAATATAGAAGTAGGAACACTGGATAAGAGAACATAAAAACATAAAATGTGCCATACTGAGTCAGACCAAGGTCCATCAAGCCAGTATCCTTTTTCCAACAGTGGACAATCTAGGTCGCAAGTACCTAGCAGTTTCCCCAAAAGACACAGGTTCCACAATGCTTGTATTGGGTCAAGCAGTGGATATCCCAGGTCCCCTTTAATAATGGTTTATGGCCTTTCCTCCAGGAACTTGTCGAAACCTTTTTTAAACCCGTTTACACTAACAGCTTTTACTAAATCCTCTGGTAACAAATTCCAGAGTTGATTACACGTTGAGTGAAAAAATATTTTCTCTTGTTAGTCTTAAATAGGTTTCCCTGTAGCTTCATTGCATGTCCCCTAGTCTTTCTATATTTTGTGTCATGAAGAAGTCCCTTCAGAGCCTATAAAGATAGGGCAAGATGAGGATGTGCTTTCAGAAACTGACAGGCAGTCTGAGCACATGGCTCAGTATTTGCAAAGCAGAAGTAAACATAGAGAGTCACGAGCTAGAAAGACACGCCCCTGCAGTGACGTATTCCCTAGCTCAAGAGGTAATGAGCTTCACCTGTTTCAGGGCAGGGCACAGCTAAGCCCTGAGAGTTACAATGATAAAAACTGGTCATTAGCTTGGAGCAAGCAGAGCCCAAGGGAGAGGGGGAACTGGAAGCAGATGCAGAACCGAAGGGAGGACGGAAAAGGAAGCCAGCAAAGGAGCACACTGACTAAAAGGAGTCAAGGAGGAGTGAGAACCAAGGGAGCCATATTCCTGAGGTCAGAAGGAAGCAACCCAGGACAGGGGTTGTCTGGCAAAGGCAGGGGAGAGAAGAATCTTCCTGAGAGGCAGGCTTGGCAAAGCTCACACGCTCCTAAGAGAGAGACAGGCTGGTGGGAGAATACCGGTACGTCTGAGGGGAAAGTTAATAGGCTGAAAGGCAAGCAAACACAAGTTATGTTTGAGAACCAGTCTAACCCTGCAGAGTGGAGAGTTCCTTCCCTTTCAAAGCCAAAAGGTAGGCTTAATAATTCATACAAGTTTGAACCTAGCTATAAAGCAGTTCCCTACAGTTACCATAAAGTAGCAAACTCCCTGAACAAAGACTACAGCATATATGGTAGTTAACAACCCTGCTCAGGAGAGTGTTACCGAGAGAAACCAGGTGAGCTCAGAGAAACTGTTTGTTTCAAAGATCAGGAGAGCAGCTTACGGCCACGCCCTGCTAGTCCTGATACTGAGGAAATGCAGATAGACTCTGACCATAATGAAATAGTGGATGATCGGATGGACTGTACATTATCTTTGGCTGACCATGTGAATTCCCTATGCTGAATAGTGTCTGGGAGAGATGGTAAAAGCAGCAGAAGAAAAGGGAACATTTTCTTTGCTAATTGAAGCTGTTGTGGTTTTGTTTTGTATCAAGCACTGCATGTTTAAAGCCTGAAGCTGACAAGGCTAACTTACCTGAGTTCATGTATAATTTCCTCAAGCCAATTGTATGGCATGTTTTGTCCTGAGTTATTCACTTGCATTTAATCCGCCAGGAAGGGGAAAATAAATTTGTGTCATTGCTTAAAACCACTCGACTGCAACTCATCTGTGCTCAAGGAGTAAAGGGACTTACATTCCCAGAAGGCCTTGCAGAGTTAAAGCAAGCCCACGCTCACTGACGCAGGAACACCACAGGCAGACCAAGTCTCAGCACCCTAGGTGTTGGGCTGGCCACCGTGAGGGTGACATTTGATGGGGTAAACAATCAATCTACGTTTACCTGTTCCACTCCATTCATTAATAAATACACCTCTATCATATCTCCCCTCAGCCATCTCTTTTCCAGGTTGAAGAGCACTAACCTTTTAAACCTCTCTTCATAGGGGTATCCTTCATCCCCTTTACTGTTTTGGTGGCTCTTCTCTGTACCATTTCTAATAACTCTATATCCTTTTTAAGATACGTCAACCAGAATTGCACACAATATTCAAGGTGCAGGCAAACAATGGAATGATACAGGGGCATTATAATATCCTTTGTTTTATTCTCCATTCCTCTCCTTATGATAACTAGCATTCTGTTTGCACTCTTGGCCACTGCTGCACAGTGGGAAGTGGGTTTCAAAATGTTATCCACAATGATGCCTAAATAGTTTTCCTGGGTGGTGGTTCCTAATGTGGAACCTTACATCATGCAACCATAGTTTGGGTTGTTCTTTCCTAGGTACATAACTTTACATTTGTCCACCTGCCATTTGGATGTCACTTATCATCTGCCATTTGGATGCCTAGTCCTCCAATTTATCAAGGTCCTCTTGAAAGTTTTCACAATCCTCTTGGGTTTTAACAACTTTGAATAATTTTGTGTCATCTGCAAATCTGATTACCTCACTTATTATTCCCATTTCCAGGTCATTTACGACTATGTTAAAAAGCAGATGACCCAGCACAGATTCCTGGGATGCTCCACTATTCACCTTTCTCATTGGGAAACTTGGCGATTTACATAAGAACATAAGAACATAAGATATGCCATACTGGGTCAGACCAAGGTCCATCAAGCCCAGTATTCTGTTTCCAACAGTGGCCAATCTAGGTCATATGTACCTAGCAGTTTCCCCAAGAGACACAAGTTCCACAATGCTTGTACTAGGTCAAGCATTGATATCTTCAGTCACATCTTAATAATGGTTTATGGACCTTTCCTCCAGGAACTTGTCCAAACCTTTTTTAAACCCAGCTACACTAACAGCCTTTACTACATCCTCTGGTAACAAATTCCAGAGTTTGATTACACGTTGAGTGAAAAAATATTTTCTTTTATTAGTCTTAAATAGTTTACCCTGTAGCTTCATTGCATGCCCCCTAGTCTTTCTATATTCTGATAAGGTAAACAATCGATCTACGTTTACCCGTTCCACTCCGTTCATTAATTTATAGACTTCTATCATATCTCCCCTCAGCGTCTCTTTTCCAGGTTAAAGAGCCCTAACCTTTTTAGCCTTTCTTCATAGGAGTATCCTTCCATCCCCTTTACCATTTTGGTGGCTCTTCTCTGTACCTTTTCTAAAATCGCTATATCCTTTTTAAGATATGGCGACCAGAATTGCACACAATATTCAAGGTGCGGTCTCACCATGGAAAGATATAGAGGCATTATAATATCTTTTGTTTTATTTTCCATTCCTTTCCTTATCATACCTAGCATTCTATTTGCTCTCTTAGCTGCCGCTGCACACTGGGCCGAGGGTTTTAACATGGTATCCACAATGATGCCTAAATCTTTTTCCTGGGTGGTGGTTCCTAATGTGGAACCTTGCATCGTGTAGCCATAGTTTGGGTTGTTCTTCCCTAGGTGCATAACCTTGCACTAGTCCACATTAAATTTCATCTGCCATTTTGATGCCCAGTCTTCCAATTTATCAAGATCCTTTTGCAATTTTTCACAATCCTCTTGGGTTTTAACAACTTTAAATAGTTTTGTGTCATCTGCAAATTTGATAACCTCACCCGTTATTCCACTTTCCAAGTCATTTATGAATATGTCAAAAAGCAGCAGACCCAGCACAGATCCCTGGGGTACACCACTATTCACCTTTCTCCATTGGGAAAATTGGCCATTTAGCCCTACCCTCTGCTTTCTATCTTTTAACCAGTTCCTGATCCACAATAGTACATTGCCTCCTATCCCATGACCCTTTAGTTTTGCCAAAAGTCTCTGATGAGGGACCTTGTCAATGGCTTTCTGAAAGTCCAGATACACAATATCAACCGACTCACCTTTGTCCACCTGTTTATTCACTCCTTCAAAAAAACATAACAGATTAGTAAGACAAGATCTTCCTTGTCTAAAGCCATGTTGGCTGTCTCCCATTAGGTTGTGACTATCTACATGCTGAGTAATTTTATTCTTTATGATGGTTTCTACCATTTTTCCCAGTACTGACGTCAGGCTCACCGGTCTGTAGTTTCCCGGATCACCCCTGGAACCCTTTTTAAAAATTTGTGTTACATTGGCGATCCTCCAATCTTCAGGTATTAGAGATGATTTTAATGATAGTTCACAGATTACTGATAGCAGGTCTGCAATCTCATATTTCAGTTCTTTCAACACCCTTGGATGTATACCATCCAGCCCAGGTGATTTGCTACTCTTCAGTTTATCTAATAGTTGTAAGACATCTTCCCGATGTATCGATATTTCCTTCAATTCTTCCGCACCTTTAAAATACCACTTCAGTCATGGGTAACATCCTACATCTTCTTCAGTAAAGACCGAAGCAAAGAATTCATTCAGTCTCTCCGCTATCGCCTTGTCGCCTCTTAGTGCTCCTTTAACCCCTTTATCATCTAATGGACCAACTGACTCTCTCACAGGTTTTTTGCTACGAATGTACTTGAAAAGGTCTTTATTTCGCGTTTTTGCTTCCGCAGCAAGCTTCTTCTCAAATTCTCTCTTTGCCTGCCTTGTCAATGCCTTGCATTTGACTTGCAAGTGCTTGTGCTGTTTCCAGGTTTCGTCGTTTGACTCTTTTTTCCATTTCCTGAAAGATGCTTTTTTGGCAACAACAGCCTCTCTGACCTCACCTTTAAACCATGCTGGCAGTTTTTTGGACTTCCTTCCACTTTTCTTAAAGCGTGGAATACAGCTGGTCTGGGCTTCCAAGATAGTATTTTTCAACAACACCCAAGCTTGATGTACGTCTTTAACCTTCGCAACTGCTCCTTTTAGTTTTTTCTTAACTGTTTTCCTCATTTTATCATAGTCTCCCTTTCGAAAGTTAAAAGGTAGTACTGTGGATTTCCTTGCTATCCCTCCTCCACTAATTAAATCAAAGGTGATCATGCTATGATCACTATTGCCAAGTGGCCCCAACACCCTTATCTCTTGCACTAGATCTGGTGTTGAGGAGTGGAGGAGGAGGAGTGGAGGAGTGGAGGAGTAGCCTAGTGGTTGGGGCAAGGTACTTCAGGCCGGAAGGTCAGGGGTTCAAATCCCACTAGAGGACAGCAACCTTGGGCCGGAAGGACTGGGGTTTCTAGTCCCACAGGTGCTCCTTGTGGTCTTGGGCAAGCCACTTAACCCTCCATTGCCCATGTTCCCTGTAAAATAGTTATCTCCAAGTTTTAATACCCTGTTCAATGTAATTTCAGTTTGTTCAATGTAAACCGCACTGATGCAGAATAGTGCGGTATATAAGAGAATGTAAATAAATAAAATAAATAAATAAGGACTAGGTCTAATATGGCTTCCCCTCTGGTTGGTTCATGAACCAGCTGCTCCAAGAAGCAGTCATTTATTTCATCTAGGAACTTTATCTCCCTAGCATGTCCTGACGTAACACTGACCCAGTTGATACCGGGGTAATTGAAATCACCCATTATTATTACTGCGCTGTAACTTTTGTTAGCTTCCTTGATTTCTTTGAGCATTTCATCATCCATTTGGTCATTCTGGCCAGGTGCTCAATAGTACACCCCCACTGCCATCGCCTTCCCCCTTTTATGTGGAATTTCAATCCATATAGATTCTACAGCAGATTTTGTTTCCTGCAAAACTTTAATCCTTTCTGAGTCAATGCCCTCTCTAACATAGAGCGCAACCCCTCCACCAATTTGATCAGCTCTATCATTACGATATAGTTTGTACCCAGGTATCACAGTGTCCCACTGGTTGTCCTCCTTCCACCATGTCTCTGATATTCCAGTCATATCTAACCTTTCATTTAGTGCTATATATTCTAACTCTCCCATCTTATTCTTTAGACTTCTAGCATTTGCAGACATGCATTTTAGAGAATGTATTTTATTCATGTTAATTTGGCTATTGTTAGACATGGGTAAATTGGGATCTTTAAGCTCTGTCTGCTCCATACTTGAGGGCATTTGGACTACTTTACTCTTTTGTGGAACCTCTCTGCTTTTAGTAGTATCCTTCAAGGATACATTCTTCCGAACCATTCCCTCTTGGCGACTGTCGGCTTTCCCCTAATATCTAGTTTAAAAGTTGCTCTATCTCCTTTTTAAAGGTTAATGCCAGCAGCCTGGTTCCATCCCGGTTAAGGTGAAGCCCATCCCTCCGGAAGAGCCCCTCCTTTCCCCAGAATGTTCCCCAGTTCCTAACAAATCCAAAACCCTCATCTCTGCACCATTGTCTCATCCACGCATTGAGACTCCGGATCTCTGCCTGCCTTTTGGTTCCTGCGCGTGGAACAGGAAGCATTTCGGAGAATGCTACCCTGAAGTTCTGGATTTCAACTTCCTACCTAAAAGCCTAAATTTTGCCTCCAGAACCTCCCTACTACATTTTCCTATGTCATTGGTACCGAATTGTACCAAGACAGCAGACTCCTCCCCAGCACTATCTAAGACCTTATCTAGGTGGCGCGTGAGGTCCGCTACCTTCGCACCAGGCAGGCATGTTACCAGGCGATCCTCACGTCCACCAGCCACCCAGCTATCTACATGCCTAATGATCAAATCACCAACTATAACGGCTGTCCTAACCCTTCCCTCATGGGCACATGGCCCTGGAGAAACTTCCTCAGTGCGAGAGGGTTTTACATCACCTGGAGGACAGGTCCTAGTTACAGGATCACTTCCTGCCACACCAGGGTGATGCTCTCCTGTCACGTGACATCTCTCCTCCATGGCAACAGGGGTGCTGCCAGACTGGAGGTGGGACTTCAGGACTATATCCCTGTAGGTCTCGTCTATGTACCTCTCTGTCTGTCTTATGTTTTCCAAGTCTGCTACTTTAGCCTCTAGAGAACGGACTTGTTCCCTGAGAGAAAAGAGCTCCTTGCACCTAGTGCACACGTAAGACCTCTCACCAACTGGGAGAAAATCATACATGTGACACTCACTGCAAAAGACTGGAAAGCCCCCATCCTGCTGCTGGACTGCTGTCTGCATCTTAGTTTAAGTTTGTGTCTAGATCTTTAAGTTCTTACTTACTAGGGGTTGCTATGGGTATTTATACCAACAAAACTGTACCTAATACGTTTAATATACCTTGTTCACCTGAAGCTTAATTAATCTCAGGTCCTTAGTGTATGACTGATTTGGGTAATGAGCTTCACCTGAAAGCACCTCCTGTCTTTTAAGATGTGTAAGTACCTATAAAGCTATGATTATCCCAGGGGAGGGAGGGAAATAACACTTATTAAAAGAGGGCTGTTACACAGTACCCTGTCTTGTGCTGCTGAGCTAAGCTAAATTCTGATTTGATTTAAATTATAGCTCTTAGCTGCTGCTAGGCTCTAACTTCTTATGAAATTTAAACTACAAGCTCTCTGCTGGGTACTAAATTTAACCAGAAAGCTCTCTTCTGTGTGTTAAATTTAAACTAAAAGTACTTTGCTGTTACTTGGCCCTGAGTGACTATTAAATTTAAACTACAAGCTCTCTGCTGGGTATGAAATGTAACCAGAAAGCTCTCCTCTGTGTTTTAAATTCACTTTAATTGCTGCTACTAGGCCCTAACTGATCCAACAAAAAACAGTGGGTTCACAGATTAAGTAGCTTTAATACAAAGAATTATTTTTAGAAAATTACCAGAAGTATATACTCACAGTTGCAGATTTCTCTCCAGAAGTAACAGTCCCCCTTTCTAGTCCTTCAAGACCTTCTGCTTTTTATCTTTTAACCAGTTCCTGATCCGCAATAGTACACTGTCTCCTATCCCATGCCATTTTAATTTTGCCAAAAGTCTCTCATGAGTGACCTTGTCAAAGGTTTTCTGAAAATTCAGATAGACTATTTCAACTGACTCACCTTTGTCTACCTATTTATTCACACCTTAAAATAAACCACAGCAGATTAGTAAGATAAGACCTTCCTTGGCTAAAACCATGTTGGCTGTCTCCCATTAAGCCATTACTATCTATATTTCAGTAATTTTGTTCTTTGTAATGGTTTCTATCATTTTTCCTGGTACTGACATCATGCTCAACAGTCTGTAGTTTCCCGGATCACCCCTGGAACCCTTTTTAAAAATTGATGTTACATTGGCTATTCTCCAATCTTCAGGTGTTACAGATGATTTTAATGATAGTTCACAGATTACTAATAGTAGGTCTGCAATTTGATATTTCAGTTCTTTCAACACCTTTGGATTTATACCATCCAGTCTATGTGATTTGCTACTCTTCAGTTTATCAAATAGTTGTAATGCATCTTCCCAGTGTATCGATATTTCTTTCAATTCTTCTGCGGCAACACCTTTAAATACCATTTCAGTCATGGGTAGCATCCTGCATCTTCCTCAGTAGAGACTGAAACAAAGAATTCATTTAGTCTCTCCGTTATGGCCTTGTCTTTATCTTTATCTTTATTATACACTTGATATATTGCCCTAATGGACAATGCCTCAGAGAGGTTTACAATATCTATATCATTTAAAATAAAAATGGAAGGAATGCCAGAGTATTGACAGGACAGAAGAGGACAGAAATCAGAGAAGGTTGAGGAGGGCAAGAGGGTGTCTCAGGTCAGAGGGGAAAGGGGCACGTGGCGGGTGACTTCCTGAGAACTGCTGTGGGAGATTAAAGGCAATCTGAAAAAGGTGTGTCTTCAGCAGTGTTCTGAATTTGACAAAAATGGTTTCAGAGCAGAGAGTAGGAGGTAAAGATTTCCATAATGCAGGACCCAGGTAAAAGATGGCTGACTTCCGAGTCTTTTCAAGATGTGCCTTGGTGACTGTAGGAAGGATGATTGATATGGATGGATCTGAGGAGGCGGTGGGGGGTATGAAATTGGAGCAGATCAGATAAATACTGTGGGATCCGTGTAAAGAGCTTTGTGAACAGTAATAAGAATTTTATAGTTGATACGGTATCGAAGAGGGAACCAGTACAGATGAATTAGGAGAAGGGAGATGTGGTCATGACGAGAGGAGCGAGTGAGAATATGTGTGGCAGTATTTTGTATAAGCTGTAGACGACATTGCTGATAATGAGGAAGTGACAATCCAAAGTGGTCTAAATTATTTAGAGTAATAATGCAGTTAAGCCAAAAAATAACGTAATTACTCCACCAGTGTGAGAATTCTTCACAATTAGTCTTGAATTTCTCAAGTAACCATAAACATATACTTTTTCAAAAGCAGTTTAACTTTCTATAAAAGAACATGGGTCTCAGACTACCAGGAGCTACGGTAATAACTTTTCAACCAAATGCTCCAATTTGCATCAATGACCCACTCTAATTTTACTCATTTTTCTTATATTGTTTTCTTATATTCAAAACTTTCAAAAAGGTAAAAGTCAGGCTTATCTTTATTTAAGAGTCCCAAAGCCAGACTCAGCGCTGCTACGTTTCACAATTATATTCGTTTCTTCAGGGGTTAACAAGCCGACTTCAAAAGTTTCCATTTATGCTGAGAAGATAGACAAAACATTCTCCCATTAAAATAGATACTTCAAATCATTATTACAAAAAGAGGGCAACATATCAGTCATGTTGAGAAATAAGGCAACTTGATGTAGCTTACCAAACATGTTCCTTGTGGGCAATTCTCCCCCTAGCACGAAAAAAATGCCGCGCATGCGGCTTAGAGTATTCATTGCCCCAAATTTATACAGATGGTAATAGGAAGATCCCTCAATGCCTAAATCTAATTATAAACAAAGATTCCAATCAATTTGTACGTTAAGGCCACCAGGGTTCACAGTCTGCAAAGTAAAAATCCAATGTTGCTCTCGAAATATCAGCTTTTGATCTAGGGATTTTCCACCACTACCTTTAAAAACTCTATCTATACAAAAACACCGAAGGTCTTCAAAAGCATGATGTTTCGTGAGACAGTGTTCCACCATCGGGGCAGTCAAGATTTTACAACATAGCCGACTCTGATGTTCAGCCAGTCTCACTTTAAAAGGACGTGATGTTTTCCCAATATACAAGAGCTGACAAGGGCATTGGATAGCATATATTACTTGTGTGGAAATGCAATTAGTTGAATGGCGTAAACAATAAACTTTCCCATGGTAATTGATGGAAGAGATCTCCCAATTAACTTCGCACAATGAGCAATGCCCACATCGAGTATGACCCACAGGTTCTTCAGGAGCGACTGCAACAAGGGGACGCAGAATTGTAGGACTTAGAATTTCTTTAAGGTTTCGATTGCGTGTCCAGACGCAACGGATATGTTTGTCCTTCAATGTGGGAATACTATGTATCACATTCATATGTTGATGAATGATCCTCGATATGTCTTTACTATAAGGTGAATACAGAGTCACCAGATTAATTGAGGTATTATCTGGAATGGAGGGTTTTGGAGCCAACAATAGTTCACGATGATTGTATAAAGCGCGTTTGTAAGCTGACTCAATTATGCATTTAGGATAACCCCATCGTGATAATTTATCTTTAAGGATAGTAGCTTGAATTTTAAATTCATGAAGGTCAGTACAATTCCTCCGGTACCGGTAGCAGTTTACTGCCACATCCTGCTAGTCCTGATACTGAGGAAATGCAGATAGACTCTGACCATAATGAAATAGTGGATGATCGGATGGACTGTACATTATCTTTGGCTGACCATGTGAATTCCCTATGCTGAATAGTGTCTGTAAGAGACGGTAAAAGCAGCAGAAGAAAAGGGAACATTTTCTTTGCTAATTGAAGCTGTTGTGATTTGTTTTGTATCAAGCACTGCGCGTTTAAAGCCTGAAGCTGACAAGGCTAACTTACCTGAGTTCATGTATAATTTCCTCAAGCCAATTGTATGGCATGTTTTGTCCTGAGTTATTCACTTGCATTTAATCCGCCGGGAAGAGGAAAATAAATTCTTGTCATTGCCTAAAACCACTCGACTGCAACTCATCTGTGCTCAAGGAGTAAAGGGACTTACATTCCCAGAAGGCCTTACAGAGAAAAGCAAGCCCACACTCTCTGAGGCAGGAACACCACAAGCAGACCAAGTCTCAGTGCCCTAGGCGTTGGTCTGGCCACCGTGAGGGTGACAAGCCTCATAGATGTTCAAGAACCTATTCAATTATCATTACTGCTAAGTAGAAAAGGGCTAAATGTCAAACAATATCCTATTAGCCCACAGGTTATGAAGGGGTTGCTACATGCAGGAGTCATTGAGAAGTGTTCTCCTTTTGGCACTGGCTGGCTGGTGAAGAAAGCAAACAATGTTAACAGGGGGTTGATAGTAGATTTTAGGGTAATTCAGGGACATGACCTATTGAAGCTTCCCTACAGATACCATCAAACCCCACCATAAGCTTTATTCAATAGTGGACATTGCCAACTACTTCTTTTCTATTCCATTCCATCTCATTGGCTTCATTTATGGGGGACAAAGGTAGAATTTCATAGGTTTTGTCATATAACCCATCTATTTTCCACCAAGCAATAGATGCCTGCTAACTGAGCTTGGTTTAAGACAATGCAAACTCCACTAGTGTATATTGTGATAAGGAAGCTTATCCTAGTTCAGGGAGAAATAATGTAAAAGGTGAATTGGCTCTGAATAAGCAACCTGTGCTGGCTGGTAAAAGCATTAAAGCAGAATGTTTACATAAAAGACTACCAGACCCAGAATGCATTAGGTTACAGAAAGCCTCTAGGAGAGCTGAAGTGGGGAAACTTGTGCCTCATCAAGGAAGCTATGATGTAATCCCTAATCACCCATCTCCTAGGGCAGGGCTTGATTCAAATCACCTGGACTATGCTAGGGTGGAGTGTCCATCTAGACACTTTAAAACTAGAGAAAATTCTTCACAGAGGAAGGAAGAGAAGCAAGAGAAGAAGAGGAAGGAGTGGAAGCAAGACTGGCAGAAGCAGCTGGAGCAAGGCTGGCAGAGAGAACACAGAAGGAAGAACAGCAAGACGTCCAGGAGGTCTAAGAAAGGAGCCTGTGGCAGTACATATGTTGGGACAGATTCCTTGGACAAGCACACTCCATTGGACTGGAAGAAACCAGAGGCTTGGAGATATACAGCCTGGAACCCCCAGAGAGCACCTCTAAAGGGGACGGCTGCATCTAGAGAAAGGAGCTCTAATACCTATTTAAGGAGGTATAAGAAAAGAGACCTAAAGTCCAGAGATTCTGACTGGAGAGCTGGGCACAGAAGCTTTGCTACCTATTGGTCAAAATACCCAGAGAGGAAACCTAACAACAAAGTGATCTCAGGTATGGACTCTGATCTGTTCCCTAGCTTTTCACAAGGAAGACAGCAGGGAAAGAAATGCTATGCTGATAGTGATCAGTTAGAGAATTCCTCTGAGCCAGTGTATGAAAATGAGGCCATGATATTTCAGGAGCAAGGGGAAATATCAAATGGGCAAGTAGAATGCATGTACTGCTCTCTGTCTAAGCTGTTATTTTAAAGTAGCCCTCAAGCATTAAACACCAAAGGAACTGTACTGTGTTTTTTCAACTACTCAGAAAAGCTTCTTTAAGTGAAAGCTTTAGGGTAAGTTGCTGCCACATGGAGAGTGGACCAGCAAGGGTTTGAAGCTGGTTGAGTACCTGTGATTAAGCCAAGCACAAGTGCACGTGGGACTCTGGAAAGAAAACTTCTTCACTGTGTGTATGGAAGAAAGTTGTTTGTTTTTGATAAAGAACATTATCCTTTTGGGTTTATTTTTCATTTAAGCATTGCTAAGAAAGTTATTAGCAGGGGCTAGACCTTTTCTGTTTCATCAAGGTCTTCATTAAGTGATTGCCTAAGTTTCAGTTGCCTTATTTATTTGTTCTGTTTTCCTGAATACAATTCCTGAAGAAAGTATCCTATTGATGTTACCAAGCATATCTGTGCGAGGGAATAACTCCCCATAAATAAAATCTGTTTTCTGCTTACACTCAAGCAACTACAATTCATTATTTTTGTTGAACGGCTGATTTTGTGTGAATGGACTACAACACCCACAATCCTTTGCAAGCCATGTAAATTCCTGTCTTTGCCAAGATTGTGGAACTTTCACAACAAGCACACCCGTTTACAATATACATATTCTGATATATACCAAGCGGAAGGTTAGAGAGGCCACTCACCTGTTATTCCAGCTGCTGCTAGAATTAGGGTTCAAACTAAAGAATAAAAATACAAATGTCCCAGCCAGAAGTACAGTTTCTTAGCAAGAAAGGAGAAAAGTAACTTCCTGATATGTCACCTCCCACAAATATAACTACTCTTAAAGCCTAGCCAGGAGCGCTTTCAGTATGTGAGAAGCCACAGTCCAGCTTCACATCAGCTTGTATACCTAACTAAGCAGCCTAACTAACCAACAGTGGAGGGTTTATCCTGTGACCGAGTTCAGCTGTTCCAAAAAAAGCTATTGTTCATCCAGTATTGAAAAACCACTCAGCTGATCCACCTGACCTGGATAATTCTAGTTCAGGTTCCAGTATTCCATTTATAGGTAAAATACTTGAATAAGCTATCCTAATCCAACTGCAGGTTTATCTACATAAGGCTAATACTGTTCATCCTTACCAGTTCAGCTTCAGAAAGCATCACAGTACTGAGACATGTCTTCTCGCCCTCATTAGTGAAGTAAAGAAACAACTTGTTTCTTGGAAAATTGTTTTGCTAGTGTTGCTGAAAGTCTCAGTGGATTTGACCTGGTCTATCATGAACTACTTATTGTGCATTTGTTAGATATCAGTATAATGGTTCTTCGGTGGTTTAGATCTATTCTTTTTCCAGGTTTTTTGGCTCAGGTTTCTCTCGACACTCTCAGTTGCATTATGGAGGCCTCAAAAGTAGGGAGGAAACAAAGAGTGAGGTGGAATTCGTCTATGGCACAGCACAGTTGTATTTACAACAAGGTGTAATTTTATTGCTTCAACTATAACCTCCACTTTACATTACATCACTGATTCACGAACATTTTTGGCCCACTGCCTCTTTGTTTCCATAAATTTATTTACGGTGCCCCCCTCCCCTCACCCAATGAGGCTATTACTCAAAACAAATCATTCAAAATTTCAATAAGAGTTTTTATTTAATTAATCACATAAATAGTATCATTTAATAATACTAAATAATGGAATTGAAATTTGTATTTAATTTATAACACAAAAGCAATTAACATTTTTCAAAAAAAACAATTTTAATAAAATAGTGTACCTACCCTATCTATTGAACATGCTTAATGTGATGGATGGGCTTGATGAAGCAATACCATTTTCTCAATGTGTGGTTTAAAGTTACTGAGTAGGAGCCTTAAATTCCAATGATCAGCTATTTGGAGTTGATTTCTTTGTGCTTATCCCTCCAGCACCCCCCTTGAGCAATGCAGTGACCCCACACTGCCACTTTGTCATTCAATGCCCCCCTAGATTAGCCCAATGCCCCTCAGTGGGTGGTGCCACCCACTTTGGGAATTACTGCCCTACATGATCAAGATGTGATCTTAATGGATCGCCAAAATGAAGTTTCAGGATCAGAGTGATGTGGGTTTACCGGAAGGTGCAATGTATGAGTCTCGCAGCTCTGTTTTGAGCTAGTTTTAAGGCGTATGTGATGTGCTATGGTAGTCCCTGGTAGATTGAGTTACGGTAATCTAGTATGGGTGTAATGATAGCTTGGCAAGCTGTTCAGAAGTCCAATGGGCTTAGTAGAGGGTACAGGTGTTTTAGGATTGTGAGCGTGTTTTACACTGATTTTGTTGCTTGTTTAACTTGAGTCAGCTCTTGATCTAGGATGATTGCATTAGCTTCCAATTGAATAAAGAATCAAATACAAAGTCATCATCAACACCTAAAAAATCATAAATATTCAATCTGCTGCCTGCATCCAAACACTAGTAGAAACATCCCAAAATAATAGATCAGAAGAATCCAACAACCAATCTACTAGAAGTACTGACCTTCAAATTCACATGCAACAATGCTTTCTCCTTATATGCCCTGAGCATCTGGAAGGCTATACCACCCCGCCTATGAGAAATTGAAAACATGGGAGAATTCTGCAAAAACCTAAAGACTCAATTATTTCTGCACTTTTATGGAGCAGAATCTCACTAACCCATCATCTCCAACTAACACACAGATGCTATTCCCACTTTAGCATGCTGTACATAGCTAACCTGCAGCCCCATTCCCCAAACTACTGTTCACTGTGAAGAACACAATTTTCCTGTTTCACTCACATTGTTATATATAAACTGCCTTGCCTTAAGAACATAAGAACATAAGATATGCCATACTGGGTCAGACCAAGGTCCATCAAGCCCAGTATCCTGTTTCCAACAGTGGCCAATCTAGGTCATACCTACCTAGCAGTTTCCCCAAAAGACACAGGTTCTGCAATGCTTGTATAGGGTCAAACATTGATATCCTGGGTCCCTTTTTAATAATGGCTTATGGACCTTTCCTCCAGGAACTTGTAAAAACCGTTTTTAAACTCAGCTGCACTAACAGCCTTTAATACATCCTCCGGTAACAAATTCCAGAGTTTGATTACATGTTGAGTGAAAAACATATTTTCTCTTATTAGTCTTAAATAGTTTATCCTGTAGCTTCATTGCATGTCCCCTAGTCTTTCTATATTCTGATAACGTGAACAATCAATCTACATTTACCCATTCCACACCGTTCATTAATTTATAGACTTCTATCATATCTCCCCTCAGCCGTCTCTTTTCCAGGTTAAAGAGCCCTAACCTTTTTAGCCTTTCTTCATAGGGATATCCTTCCATCCCCTTTAACATTTTGGTGGCTCTTATCTGAACCTTTTCTAATAACACTGCATCCTTTTTATGATACGGGGACCAGAATTGCACACAATATTCAAGATGCGGTCATACCATGGAACGATACAGAAGCATTATAATATCCATTGTTTTATTTGCCATTCCTTTCCTTATGATACCTAGCATTCTATTTGCTCTCTTGGCCACTGCTGCACACTGGGCAGAGGGTTTTAACATGTTATCCACAGTGATGCCTAAATCTTTTTCCTGGGTGGTGGTTCCTAATGTGGAACCTTGCATTGTGTAACCATAGTTTGGGTTGTTCTTCCCTAGGTGCATAACTTTGCACTTGTCCACATTAAATTTCATCTGCCATTTTGATGCCCAGTCTTCCAATTTATGAAGATCCTCTTGCAATTTTCCACAATCCTCATGGGTTTTAACAACTTTAAATAGTTTTGTGTCATCTGCAAATTTGATAACCTCACTCATTATTCCCTTTTCCAGGTCAATTATGAATATGTCAAAAAGCAGCGGACTCAGCACAGATCCCTGGGGTATACTACTATTCACCTTTCTCCATTGGGAAAATTGGCCATTTAGCCCTACTCTCTGCTTTTTATCTTTTAACCAGTTTCTGATCCACAATAGTACACTGCCTTGTAGAAAGGTGGTATATGAACACTGTTAAATAAATAAAATGAAGTAGTTGGAATCATCTGCAAAGAAATATGAACTAATACCCTGTGATTGTATGAGATTATCAATGGTGTTTAAGAATGCATTAAATAATACATGGGACAATGTAGACTCTTGTGGTATAGTCCAAAAACAGCACATACACTTTCAAAGAGTGAGGTGGAATCTTGTTTTGGGGTGTAGCAACAGAAAATTATAACAAATGAATTCCAGTTGTCCCAGCAAGCAGGAAATATACAGTTCTCACTCAATTCAGAAGTAGACCCTGGCCAAGTTGCTGAGGCTACACAATTTCTGTTATGAATTCACAAAGTCTTTCACCAACCGGCAGACTATTGTGTAGCTCCAGTAACTTGGCCTTGACCTACTTCTGTCTATTGTTAATACACCCTTAAGGAAGTCATTATTGATGAAGCACAACCATGTAGGGTGTAGTGGAAGTTATATTAGAAGAAATAAAATTACACCTTCTTGTAAATACAATTGTGCTGTGTCGTAGACTGCTTCCACCTCGCTTTTTGGTTCCTGCTAATATATTTGCAAGTGTGTGTGCTGTTTTTGGACTGTACCTCAAAAGTCTACATTGTCCCATGTAGGTTTTTTTTTTTTGAAACTATATTTTATTAAGCATGTGAAAGGCAGAGTTACAGCAGACAACGACAGCAGGAACCGTCCCCCCCTCCGAACCCCGCTGTCATCTCTCCCCCTCCTCACCCTGCGACTCCCCACAAGTGACAAACATCATAATCAGTTTAACCATCAACAATCAACATCAAATACAAACTTTACCCTTCAGTCTTAGAACTTAACATTTAGAACTTTGTGCCTTGTGCCAGTGCCCCACCACTCCCCGGACATCCATTTCCTCTTGCACCCCCTTTCCCTTGTCCTTTCAAGTACGGGTCCCATATTTTATGAAACTCCCACTCTTTACCCCTCAGCCTGTATGTTAACCGGTCAAACTTGACCGCTTCCTCAATTTTCCGATGCCAGTCCTCCAGGGTAGGCCCACCCCCGATCTCCATCTCCAGGCAATCGCTACTTTCGCTGACAATTTGAGCTTCTCCTCCAGCCTCCTTTCCCACTTACCCGCTCCCTCCCTCTCACCACCCCCCAACACCCAGTCCCTCGGCCCCCCTGCCAACAATTCTAAACCCCTACCTTCCCTTTGCCCCCCTTCCACCCCCTTCTGCACCACCCTCCAGAACCGCTGAATGATCCGGCAACCCCACCACATGTGCAGGAAGTCTCCCTTTTCTCCACAACCTCGCCAGCACTCCGCTGACCATTGCCACCCTGCAAGAGCCAGCCTATTCGGGGTAGCATAAGCCCCATGAACTATTTGAAGTTGCATTTGTCTCCATGAGGATACCGCCGTGTTCCTATATATTGCCTCATGGATCCTCTGCCATTGGCCCTCATCCCACTCTATCCCCAACCACCTGTGCCACCTCTCCCTGTGGCCCTGTGTCTCTCTATCCTCCGCCTCGTTCAGTAACACCTTATACACCCTGGAAATGATCTCCTTTTCCCTATTCCCCTGGTATACAGCTAGCTCCATTGGCGTACTGGGCCGACTTAATAGCCTTTTGTTCTCCCCCGTGTTAATCAAGTGTCGGATTTGGAAGTACCGATAAAAGGGGATTTTCTTTTGTACTCTTTTCTCCAGCTCGCTGTGTGCACCCCCCCCCTCCCCCCGTGCTCCATGAAGTCCACAAACATTTCTAAGCGCCCCTCACCCGAACTCCCTCCCCTCTGGAGCCAGTCCATCCCACCAAAGGGAAAGTAATCCCTCACCCTGGTCCATGCCGACAAAGGGCTAGGAAACCAACCCCTACCTTCCCCCTGCTTGTAAATCCACCACATGGCCGCCAAAAATGGGTGTTCCCTCCCCAGCCCTCCTTGGTTCTCAATCCCCTCATCGCCCAACCACTGAGATAGAGACAGGGACCCCATTAACGTCCTTTCCAGATCCACCCACGCCGCCTCCCCCCCCCTTCGGTAATGGTCCCTCCAAGCCCGAATTATACACGCCTGGTAGTAGCACCTCAGGGAAGGCATCCTAACCCCCCCCCCCCCGGCCCTTAGACAACCAGAGCTGGCTTACCTTGATCTTTGCCTGCCTCCCCCCCCCACACACACACACACACGAATCTCCTCAGCTTTTCCTCCCATTTCCGAAGTACCCTCCCTGGGACCCTGATGGGCAGCTGTGCAAATAAGAACAAGAATTTCGGGAGCACACTCATCTTAATTACCTCTATCCGGCCCACCCAACTCTGCTGCAGGGATTTCCAACTCTCCAATTGCGCGCTAGCCTGCTCCACTAGCGGCTGATAATTGAGCTCGTGGAGCCTCCCTGGGTCCTCCGAAATTCTTACTTCCAGATACTTAATACTCCCTGAAGCCCATTTAAATGGGAAATTCGCTATGTCTTCCTTCTTAACCCCTCCCAACGCCATGGCTTCCATTTTTGTCAAATTGACTTTAAAGCCTGATACCGCTGCAAAGCTCTCCAACTCTGTCACTAGTGCGGGGAGAGATTTCTCTGGATCCGTCATAAATATTAAGGTATCGTCAGTGTACAACAGTATCTTATGTTCCCCCCGCCCTACTTGCACCGGTTTGATTTCCTGCTGCGCCCATATTCATATGGCTAGCACCTCAATCACAATCGCAAATAGCATGGGCGAGAGAGGGCAGCCCTGCCGCGTTCCCCTCTGGAGATCAAACCACTCCGAATACTGCCCGTTCACCAATATTCTGGCCACAGGATGCCTGTATAGAGCCCTCACCCCATGAACATAGCTCTCTCCCATCCCCATTTTGTCCATCAATGCGAACAAGAACTCCCACTCCACCCTATCGAAGGCCTTCTCAGCATCCAATGCAACACAGATTGTAGGTATCTGTGCCGCTCTAACATAGTGGAGAAGCCCCATCGCCCGCCATACATTATCCGTTATTACCCGCCCCTTAATAAATCCTGTCTGGTCAGGATAAATTAAATCTGGTAGAATCCCCTCCAGTCTACTCGCCAAGACCTTTGCATACAATTTTGCGTCACAATTAATCAACACAATTGGTCTGTAGTTTTCAAATCTATCTGTGGCTCTGCCTTCCTTAGGAAGAACCACAATGTTAGCTTGCATCATTGTCCCAGGCATTACACCCCCTCTCCCCCCCCCCCCGCATAAATCCTGTGAACAGTATGGCCAGAAACGGTGCCACCTCCCCGCTCATCATGTGGAAATACTCAGCTGGGTACCCATCCTCCCCCGCTGCATTTCCCTTTGGGAGCCTCTTAATTTCCCTCAGGACCTTCTCCTCCTCAATCGTCTGCCCTAGCCATTGTGCCTTTTCCTTGCTAATCCTCAGGATGTTCACGCCCTCTAAATATTCCCTTATCTTCTCCCGACTGACCCCTTCCTGTCCAGTGTACAGCACCTCATAAAAGTGCCGAAAGGCCCTGCATATCCCTTGGTTTTCCACCACCCTCTCCTCTCCCCCATTCCTTACTTCCGCTACTATCCTACTTTCCCGCCTTTGCTTGACCTGCCGCGCAAGCAGCTTCCCCGCCTTGTTCCTGCCCTCCATAAAATTCCTCTTGGACGCCCACATCAACTTCTCTAACTCCTCTAATTCCAGCCCATTTAGTCTTGCCCTAATCCGAGATACCCGCAGTTGAGCTACTTTAGAGCCCGTCCGACTGTGTTCCCCCTGCACCTCTTCCAACTCCTGCAACAGCTGTCGTCGCGTTTCCTCTCTCTCCCTTTTCATTTGGCTCCCCAGCTGTATCATGATCCCTCTCATATAGGCCTTCCCACTGTCCCATACCGTGGCATCCGACACCTCCCCATTGTCGTTCCACGCCAAGTACTCCTTCCATGCCTTCTTAAGCCCCGCTTTCCCCTCCTCTGACTGAATCAGGGCTATATTCCCCCTCCACACCCCCTTCTTCCCCCCTCCTCTCCCCCTCTTGACCTCCCTTCCCCAGTGATCATCCCATGGTCCGAAAGCAGCACTGGATGCAGTTTTACATTTACCAGTTCTCCCAACTGTCCCTTCTTCCCTAAGAACATGTCTATCTTCGAATAACTCCCAGTCTAGGTGTATAGCATGTGTACCCACACTCACCAGGGTTCTCCCACCGCCAAATATCCACCAGAACGAATATTTCCATGCACTTCCTCAGCTCTTTCCCCTCCCACCAGTGCTTATCCCTCTGATAGTTAGACCTAACTTTAGGGTCTACCACACAATTCATATCCCCCACGATGATCCACTCCCCCCTTGCTTGCTCCTCAAAGTCCTGCAGTGCCTTCCCAAAAAAGAGCCCCTTTTGCCCATTAGGTGCATACAGGTTCATCAACGATACCTCCCTTTGGTCTACCCTCCCCACCACCCACACCACCCTCCCCATGGCATCCCCCCCGACCTATAGGGTACAAACTTCATTCTCTTATGCACCAGAATCACCACCCCTCTTTTTTTGGAGTTGTACGGTGCCCCAAACACCTGCTCAGATCCTTGGGCCCTTAATTTCTCCTGCTCCTCCTTGATTAATGTGTCTCCTGCAGCATGGCAACATCTATCTTACTCTTGGTCAGCTGTGCTAGAATCCTCTTCCGCTTAATCGGGCTGTTAATCCCCCGTACATTATAAGATGCAATTTTATGTCCCCCCATCAAAGACAATCCTGTCTATCCTCCATTTCCCGCCCCCACTCCTGACCCCCTGGGTCGGCATCAGCACCGGCACCCCCGCTGCATATTCAACTTGAACCAAACAGAACCAACAATGTTGTTCTCTCACCACTCTCCCCTCACAGTTTTGTGGTTTTATAACCTCCATTAGCCCCTCTCCTTTCCACTTCTTTGACCCCCTCCTCCCGCACCCTTCTCCTTTTTATCTCTCCCCTTCCTTCCCGACCACCCCACACCCTCCTAACCCCTCTCCCCACCTCCCCCCTTTATTCCACTACCCCTGCCCATTTGAAACTTTCCCATCATGCCCCCGTTTCAAATATATTAAACATATCAGTCATATCATGCATACCCAGCTTGACTAATCGCCCAGGGCCCCCTCAAGCAGTCAAAGGAGTTCATTTACAGTCCTTCACACTCCGGGGCCCAGCCTCCTGCCCTCAGCTCCATCCTCCGCGTCTTGGCTCTCCACTCCGTTCGAGCACTCCATCCTCTCCTGTATCACTCCCTTCTGGGACTTGAGGAATTTTTCCAGCAGCTCTTTGGAACTAACGAACTTTCTCGATCCATTTACCATAATCGTGATCCTTGCCGGGTACCAAATCGCGATCCGTACCCCCTTTTTCACCAGGTGGTCTCTCAGCCGCAATAGGTCCTTCTGTCTCTTCACTGTCTCCGAGGCCAGATCCGGGAAAATGTACACTGTCCACTCTCTATACTGCACACTTTTGGTTCTCCTCGCCACTCTGGTTACATGCTCCCGATCCTGGAACCGCAGCATTTTCACTATGAGAGCACGTGGTCTCGCCGACTTCTCTGGCTTGGACCTCAGTTCTCTATGGGCCCGTTCAATTTCAAACTGCGGTGTTGATGGGGAGTTTGGAAAGCAGGTCACCAACATGTCTTTCAAAAAAGCAATCACATCCTCCCCTTCCACCCCCTCCGGAACTCCAAATATTCTCAGATTGGAACGCCGGTCCCTGTTCTCCATGTCCTCTGCTTTGGCATGCAGCCAACTGAGTTGCTGTTGCAGGGAGCTCACCACGCACTCCATAGAGGCCTGTACGTCCTCCGTCTGGCTCACTCTGCCCTCCACTTCCTCCAGGCGCTGCCCGATCGCCACGAGCTTTTCCTCCATCTGGCCGCATACTCTGTCCACAATCTCCTCCTTTGACTCCCGAATTTCCCTCAAGATCGCCGCCAGGTCTGTTTGGGGCAAATCCTCTCCCTCTGCCTCTCTGGATCCCTTGGAGCTGCTTGGGGACACTGGCGCCGGCTGCTCTCTCACATTTACCGCCGCTTTTTTTCCTCCTTCAGCTTTCGCCGCATAGAGCTCTTTTATAGTAGAGCCAGGCTTCACCTTCACCACCTTAGGCATTTCTCGTTCTTCAATGGGGCCAGGAAGAGATCTCCACTACCTAATTAATAGGTGTGCAGGTCGGAGAGCTCTCCTACACGCGTCTCACCGCCTCCGTGGCTAAACCGGAAGTCTCCCATGTATTATTTAATGTGTTCCTAAGCACTCTTGATAACCTCATCCTATCAAAAGGTATGAGTTCGTATTTCTTTGTGGATGATTCCAACATCTTAATTTTGTTTATCCATTGAGGTCAGAGCTGGCTCCCTTAGACATTTCTCTTACAGAAGTATCACAAAATAATAGAGTTAAGCTTAACACCTCTAAATCATCAGCTGTTTGGATTATGGGTTGGAGCCAGCCTCGTGTACTGATTCCTACTCATTTAAGCCAACAATTACCACTCTCAGATTCTGCTAATGTTTCAGGATGTATCCTTGATTTGTAACTTGATTTCAATGGTCTCTTTTCTGGTGTGGTAAAGATCTGTTACTTTAATCTGCAGCAGATCAGGTCTATAGGGCCTATTTGGATAATAAAGAATTACACTCCCTTATTTTGTTTAAACTATGCACTTATTTTGTCTAAACTAGATTATTTTAACATACTCTATAATGGTCTTCCAGTGGCATCTATTAAGAGGTTACAACAGTGTTCAGAATGATCTACCATTATAAGGCAATTTACCATATTACACCCCTCATAAGAAGGAATCATTGACTCTGGGTAGCCTTTAGAGTGAAATTAAACTTCTGGTTCTAGTTCACACAATTCTAAGTGTAAGCTATCCTTTGCCCCTTCTGGATTTCGTAATAGCTTATGGGGGTCATTCTGTCCCTTTGGGACGTCCATCCCCAGTATTCATTCCCATGCCGGCCCCGGCAATATTCTCCCCATACGAACAGTGGATTTGTACTGAAAGGCCTAGATGGGGGTGGGAGGGGGCATTCCAGAGGTGGACTGAGGGCAGGGCATGGGCAGGCCGTGACCCCAGACGGACAGGGCCAATTCAGAGGTTGGCCCTGTATATCCGGGTCCTCAAATCTAGACGGGGGAGTTATTGTACCTTGAAGGTAGAATAAGTCCCACTGGATGGAGGGAGATCATGGTGCGGGTGCACAGGGGATTCTCTGCAGCCCAACCCATGCCTTGGAAGTTCAGATCAGGGGTCAGGCTGTTGGGAAAAAAGAGCTTGGTCAGTGGCAAAGGATTGTGGCTCCATCCACGAGCCACTGTGCCATAGTGATAGGATGCCATGGCACTGTAGCTCCATTCAGGAGCTTGGCTGAGGTAGCCAGGTATGTGGCTGGGCATTCAGGCCAATCAGAATCGGGGCCAAGCCTGCACATCCAGGCTATAGACCCGATTCTGATCCCATGGGCATGTCTAGCCCCCGCGGGATCAGAATCAGGTCTACCTCTGTACGGCCCGCTTCTGATCGGCCACACAGGGGCAGCACGACCTGAATGGAATTGGCGTCTATGTACCTCACAGATGTTTAAGATCAGATGAAGATAGGCTTTTGGTTGTCCCCCCACCCATCGTATGCTAGGTTAGAATTCACACTCAATTCTGCCGCCTTTGCCTTTTCTCTCCTGCTGTGGAACTGCATCCTGAAACACCCTTCATTTGGCGAGTTTCTTGAGAACATTGAAAGCCAGTCTTAAAGCCTACTACTTTATTGAGGTCTTTGGGCTGGACAAGGGCAGTTAGGAGGGGGATCCCCTCCCAGCAGCTTATTTTTTGTCCATTCTCATGTCTTTTGTTTTCTTTCCAGTATCTTTTTATTAATGTTTTCTGAAAAAAGCTCTGATATTGCAACTAAGAGTATTATAGCAAAAATTTGTAACAGACAAAATCATAACATGCCCTGTCCTGAATCGTATGATTAAGGAAACCTTTTCTGAGAAAGGTTCCATTTCCTATATTCATTTATCCCAATCCACATTGTATCTCAGAACTAGAAATTTCCAGCCTTCAGAGAAGGAACAGAGATGCAAATGGTCTAATCACCTTGAGGCAGGCAAGCTCTTTGAAGTCACCGCACTCCTGAGGTGTTATATCACTTCCTTCCCATCCCAGCTTACACCCATTCCATGTAAGAAATCTTGCTATATAGGGCAACTCGCCAAATAGCTTGTTGACAAAGGTAAGAGATGCTGTTATTGGTTGGAAGGAAAAATCTAGAAAGTAAATAGTTCCATATTTGGATATCTGCTAAAAGTAAACAATTTGATACATTTGAAGGAGCTTTGATTAGGTAATTTTACAAAGGGAACATATTAGAATTAACACCTAATTCACATATAGCAGATTTTAGTAGCTTAAAGTGATAAGCAACTATTCCAGACCCAAAGAACCATTTAGCAAGCAAGCAGGACTACACACCAAGAATAGAGCCGACAGATCTCACATAAAAGCTTTTTGTCTTAAAGGACAGTTGAAGAAAAGTTAGGTACTTTGGTAGGTCTTTATCATTTTCTTCAACAGATACAAAAGTTCCAACAACTCAACTATGACTGGGAAAAACCATGTTGCCAAAGTTGTTGCCCCTATTACAGATGGACAGCCAAATTGTATTCCCAAAGCTGTTGCCTCTGTCCAGATGGACAGCCTGATCCCAGGCAAAGAAAAGGTTCCAGATGCAAAATGCCTGAATACTGAATCTCTTATGAAACAAGTGGAGGAGCTGAGAAAAGAAATGTCAAGGCTGAGAAGCATCCATAACAGTGAGAAGAACATTGATGAGCTTCATGAGGCATCCTAGCTCGCCAACAGAGGTGAAGATGGTATGCTATAGAGCTGCACATGGGTCAACTGAGCCTGCAGAATCAACACTCCAAATCCAAAATCACCATCCCTCTAATTGAAGACTAGTATTTAGCCCTGGATATAGAGGAAGTGAAACACCCCAGAAATAGGAATAAATGAAGTTCAAAGACCCTGATGTTGCATAGTTACCACAAAAGTGAAGTTCAAAGAAGTGAAAGGTAGTGGTGGTTGGTGACTCTCTTCTGAGGGGTACTGAGGCATCCATCTGCCAACCAAACATAATGTTCCAGGAGGCATGCTGTCTGCTAGGTACCAAAATCCAAGATGTTATGGAGAGTTGGCCGAGACTCATCAAGCTTACTGATGTTGCTCATCCATGTCCATGAGTAAGATTTTTCTTGCTGTTAGATGAGTCCTGAAGCAGCCCTTCTTTGAAATATATGGGTGAAACTCGGGACAGTTTGTCTTACAGCTTTGGCTCCTCGGTGGCTCAGGGGAGTTTACTTCTTATAGCTATGTGTTTTTTGATTGGATTTAAATGCATTTAAAAAATCAAAACTACTTCTGGGCCGGTGAATGTCGGGTTGGGGACCATTGGTGTGAGTCTACACAAGCAGGAATATCCATTCTGCATCTGGCCATGACTCCAATTCTGAGGCCCTTAAAAATCCTGACCTTCTGATTGAGTTTTTGTTTTGCATGTTGTTAATTTGTGGAGCGAGTGAAAGTTTTGAAAGATTTTCAGCCTACTCACTGATGCATTGTTTCTACAGCTCTAGAGCTATTATTGTGCTCATCCATGTTGGCACAAATGATACTGCTAGGTATCCCTCTGAGTGAAACTTCCATGGCTCTGGGAAACAGAGTGAAGCAGATAGGTGCACATTTGGTGTTCTCCTCAATCCTCCCTGTTGAGGGTAAAGGCCAAGGCAGAGAAGCTCACATCCTAGAGATTAATGCATTGCTGTGTGGATGGTGTCATCAGGAGTGTTTTGGTTTCCTGGACTGTGGACTGGTTTTCCAAGGGCTGCTGAGAAGAGATGGTGTGCACCTATCCAAGGAGGTTAAAGTATCTTCTGACTAGCTACTAAAGAGGGTTAAAACTAGATTTGTTGGATAGATGAAAAAAGCCCTTAAGAAGGCAAAAGCTTTCAGGTAAGTAAAACATTGAATACCTCTGTAGACATGCATAAAAAGAGCAAAATCTGGAAAGCTGTGCATATTAATGCCCGTAGTATGGGAAATAAGATTCCTTATGTTGCAGCTTTAATGAAAGAGGATGACTTACATTTGGTGTTGGTTACAGAGACATGGTTTACAGAGAGCTGTGACAGAGATCTAGATATACTGGGCTATAATTTATTCAGGAAGGACAGGGTAGGAAGAAAGGATGAGTGGCACTATATTTAATACATAATATTACGAATACAGAAATTGCCAAGCTTACAAGAGAAGGAAGAGGCATTGTGGGTTAAACTGGAAAGAGGGAATGGAGAATCCAATTACCTTGTTGTGATATACCCATCTCCTTCACAGGCAGCAGTCTAGTCACAGGCTAGAGATTTAATTGAAGACATTCGCTAGGAAAAGAGTCCTGCCGCTGATAGGTGACTTCAATATGTTGGATGTTGATTGGGACATTCCTGCTGCAGTAGCATCTAGAAGTAGGGACATCCTGAATTCTCAACAGGAAAAACTATTCTGGCAATTAGTAACAAAACGCATATGTGAGGGGGCCACACTGGACATAGTGCTTATGGATGGGGAGAGTTTCTGATGCTATACTGGATGATAATATTGCATAAAGTGATCACCTGATGGTATGATTCAGTATTAAGATAAGGGTTGATATAGTCTATTTAAACATGAGGATCCTAGACTTTAGGAAAACTAACTTCACCAAAATGCGACAAAACCCCACGGATTCATTAGTGGGATGGAAATAGCTGAGGATGTAGAAAAGTAGTGGACAAAACTGAAAAGGGATATTTTAAGGGCAATAAACCTTTTTATTAGAAAAGTAAATAAATATAAAGGAGAAAAGGAGGCCACTATGGTTCTCAAAAGAAGTAGCTAAAAGGGTAAATTAAAATACAGGAGATCATAGAATGAAGAAGACAAGCATCAATATTTGGGAAAGCTAAGGGAAGCTTGGAAAGTAGTCAGGAAAACAAAGACAAATGGAAGAAAAAATAGCCAATGCAGTAAAATGGGGAGGCAAACATTTTTCAAATACTGTATGTCAGTGACAGGAGAAAGTGAAAAAGTGGTTTTACTAGACTCAAGGATGAATGGAACAAATATGTAGAAGCTGATGAGAATAAAGCGGAACAAATAGTTCTATTCTGCTTTTTACAGACAAAGGGCCAGGAGCAGGAAAACATTGACAAATAAGAACAGAAATGAAGTGGATCTTGAATGATTTTCAGAGGACTGTGTTCACAAGGAGCTAGCTAAATGAAAAGTAGATAAAGAAATGGGTCCAGAGGGAATGCATCTGAAAGTACTGAATGCACTTATGGAAGTTTTGGCAACAACACAGTCTGAATTCTTCAATGCTTCTTTAGAGTTAGGATGGTCCCAGAGGTCTGGAGAATGGCACATATGGACTTGTTACACTAAAGCAGCAATAAGGATGAGATTGGGAACTCCAGGACAGTTAGTCTGACCTCTGTGGTGAGTAAATAAAAGGAAACACTGATAAAACAGAGAATAGAGAGGTTTCTGGAATCTAGTAGATTGCAGGATCTACAGTAAGACAGCATGGTTTTGCTACAGGCAGGTCTTGTCAGACAAATCTCATTAATTTATTTGACTGGGTAACCAGAGAGTTGGACTGAGGGAGAGCCCTAGATGTTGTGTACTTAAATGTCAGTGAAACATTTGATACTATGCCACACAGGCCAATTATACATAAATTGATTGTCCTAGGGATGGACCCTAAATTTGGCTGACTGGGTTAGAAGTTAGTTGAGTGGGGACCTGGTAGCGATTATTTCTGATGATCTTAAGTTGGATAAACAGAAGGATGCTTGGGTGTATAGGGAGAGGAATGGCTAGCAGAAAGAAGAAGGTGATAGTCTTTGGTGTGACCTCATTTGGAATACTGTGTGCAATTCTTGAGACCACACCTCAAAAGGATATAAACAGGATGGAGCTAGTGCAGAGGGTGGCTACCAAAAAGGTCAAATGAGCATCATCATTAGGCATATGGGGACAGACTTAAAGATCTCAATATTTATACTTTGACAGATAGTCGGGAGAGAGGAGATATGAAGAGGCATGGTATCAGTGCACAGGAGGAAAGTCTCTTTCAATTGAAAGAAAAGCTCTGTAATGAGGGGGCATAGAATGAAGCTGGAAGGGGATAGACTCAGCAGTAAATTGCAGAAATACTGTATTTCATTACGGAAAGAGTGGTAGATGAATTTAATAGTCTCCCAGTGGAGGTAGTAGAGACAAAGACTGTATCTACACTTAAGAAAGAATGGGACATACACAGAATATCTCTAAAGGTAAAAAAGGGGCAGTTGGTATGGAAGGCCACACTGGATAGGCCATATGGTCTATATCTGCCATCATGCTTCTATGGAAATGAAGTTCAAAAAGTGGACATGTACAGTAAACCCTCCTTTGGTACACCCCACCTGATTATTACATACTCTAAATGCATATGTAAAGTTTTAGCAAGTGGGTTAAGATTGTAGGTAGACAGGAGGGTTACAGTACCAAGCTCTGTGACAAGAGCTCCAGGGAATGCAAATGCCCATGACGCCACTTGGAAGGACACTTTCAAGGTCTTAATTCATCAACAGATCACTATTATTTTAACTGTGCATGAAACTAGCCCTACTGATCTGATATAACCAGTATATTTATTTATTTATTTGGTTACATTTTGATACCGCTTCTTCCAGTGATCTGTAGCAGTTTACATTATAACTTTTAACACATCAAAAACAGCAGTTACATATAACAGATTTAAAACTACAGTATATACATACATATAACCTTAACATAACTATATACATAGTGAATGGTTGCCGTAGAAACAACCTTGATCTATTTACAGTGCAATAAGGGTCAGATTCAGTAATCTGTATGCTGAGTATTTGAATATGGGCTTGTGGTGGATGTCACTGCGCCATTTGGTTAACAGATCATTGTTTCTATTGGGGTAAGGTATGTGAGCAGGGGGGCATTTGGCTATGTCATATTGTAGTATTCCTGAAATAAGTAAGAGTTTAGATTTTACCGGAAAGCTTGGAGGTCTTTGTTAGCTCTTAGTGTGTCGGGGAGTACATTCCATTGTGAGGGAGCTATGTATGTGAATGCTCTGTTGTTTGTCGTTGTTTAGACGTTGCGTATGGTGTGATTTGTATATATGATTTGTATAGGAAAGGAGATGAGAGGCCAAGAGGCTAGCAGTTGTCCCACAAACAGAAAGCAATGTACAAGAAGAGTTTTATGGGGAAAATCTCACAGTAAATAATAAGCCTTAAATAAAGGCCAAGATAATTTCATCTCTGGGAAAAGTGGGAGCTCATTAGAGGGCACATGATTTTGGATACTCAGGGATAGGCAACGCTTACACATGAGTAAGAAACTCAGCTCAGTGGCTGCAAATAAAAGGAATGGTATAAGGATATGTGGGACGCTGCTTATCATGTCTTGCAAACATCCCTGCTAGGAACCCTGTTCTTCTCTTGCCCCATTAGAGAAAGATAGGTCTTTGGAGATTGCTAGTTGATTTTACTGAGGATCTGCCCAAAACCATATTCAAAGATGGGGAGTGAATAGTGGTTGTGGTTGTGGATGCCTTGACAGTATGGCCAGTCTTCCCTCATAAAAATGATGCTAAACTGTTTTTTGAACAAAGTATATGCGGGTAGGGCTGTCCCCAAGTTGAGACTTGCTTTTCTGTCTGAATTTTCAGAACTGTTTCACTCAAGCTGGGCATTCACCATAAAGTCCACCCCCTTGGTATCTTTTGTCATCAAGGATTATAAAAAATGATAACAGGTCATTAGTGGACTCCCTAAGGAAACTGGTAAGCAAGCAGATAAAGACTGGCCTGAATGGCAACCTGTAATCTTGCATTCAGGAAGGCCACCAGACCAGAATTCGCAAGTGCATGGTACTCGTACAGGGTCCAAAAATATGTTGACATGTACATACAGTAGCCGATAGGCCCTCATGGTGTTTTCCAGGCTTACCCACCACCCTTTGCCAGCATGGTGCGCATCCTCATCTATTTTCAAATGACAGTCAGTCTTTCAGGTCTTATACACATTTAAGACCCGTCATTTTCCATTGAGTACATGTTCATATTGCCACTGCACATTTTTAAAACTATGTTATCATTGTATGGTCGTGAAGATATATGTCAGCTTTAAAAGGGTCGTGCACGTGCATACTCTCCTTTAAAATGGGCATGGATTTCTCATTTTCACTTCAATGTCCTATTCACGCTCTAAATGGTCTTTTTAAAATGTGCCTTCATCTGAACTGTCCAAGATCACAAGGAATGAAATTGGTAGAAACAGAATTAAAAAACTAGCACGAATATGCACAGGCAAAAAAAAATTCAGTTTATCTTTGGAATTTTTTAAATATTTTTGATTTTCAGGTGTTTTTTCACATATTGCATTTAACCAAAAAAATAATGAACATTTGAGATTATAAATGCACACAAATCATCTTAACATGCTTTAAATCAATTTTGCACACACTAAGTAGCACGTTTATTCAAGTGCAGTAAGCACTTAGTGCAGGTCCGCATTACTGGTTACCATATTTAAAAAGTGCCATATGATAAAACCACACGAAAAGGATCATTTTAGAAGCTCTATTCATGCTATGGAAGTATGAAAATGGGTATTCAAGTGTGCAAATCACAGGAATGTCCCCAGACCCATTTTAGAAAGCCGGGTCTATAGATGTCCTTGATGTGAGCATGTCCATGTAGCATGGGGACATGGAGGAGGTGTGGCCTGGATGGTGCAACAGGGATGCATATTACTGTGGGATTTCAGAATTGCAGAAGCACATCTGGCCTGGCTGATGCACCCATGGCTACACCTGCTCTTGACCATGAATAAGGCGCAAAAAAGTGTTCGTCTCATGGCAACAATAATTGCAAAGGGAAGAGCGAATGTGCTCTCATGGCCGCAGTAAATTTTGCTGGTCAAAAAAAACCTGCATGTAAATTAACAGTCCAATCATTTTACTGTCCCACTGACACGTCTGTTAATCTAAAACGTCGACCTGTGACATGTACGTCTCATAATATAAACACCCCCATTCTGAAATACCCCAGCCGGTACACCCAAGTACCCATTTCTGTGGCCATGCATTTCAGAGACCCAGATTTCTGAACTGGCCTACAACAAGGCACATACATACAGTATCTTTGCTATCTGGACGTGCCCATCTCCATACCCAGTTGTGGGGATATGAATTTTTTGGATCATATACGTCACAATTTCTGAAGGCACTTACATGTGCCTCTCTTCACTGCTGCCATTTTCCTGGAATTTTAGACATGGTGCCCTTCTAAAATCCTACTTCATGTGTGCAGTGCAGGATTGGGGCAGAATCTTGATGGGAAATTGGGCATGGCCAGCAATGACAACTAGCAAGCGTAGGATGTTACTACACACAAGCTGTAATGACTGCCGATAGTGTGGCTACACTTAACACTACCTCAAGAAGTGGTGTTAAATGCACCCATGCTACTGGCATCAGGTAACATATCCACTCTATCAAAAGCTCAGTACATGGTGCCAAAAACCAATACCCGCATCTCAAGTCTACCCCCAGATTAGACTACCCCATCCAATCCCCACTGCAAAATGGTGGCTGTGACCCTTAGTGATAGTCTCATAGTACTACTGCTAGGGGTCAATCTGCCATACAAGGAACAGTGATTTTATTAATTAATTAATTTATTTATTTATTTATTTATTTATTTAAAGTTTTTTTTTTATACCGCAATCTTTAAAATCAGCTCGGTTTACATTCAACAGTAAATTTGTACAGTGCCGGCATACCAGCACTGTACTTACAAAGAACAGGTTATGCAACTTGGGCTAACAGGGGGTAACTATGTACAGGCTGTACAGCAGCCTGGCCACTCCATAAGTAGCTATATACAGGCTAAACAGGCTATATACAAGCTGAGCGGTGGCTGTTTACAAGCGCATCCCAGGGAGTCTGGTTGTGCTAGTATATAGGGCAGCGATGGCGAACCTATGGCACGCGAAGGCCTTGCAGCTGGCACGCGTGAAGGTCCGCAGAAAAAGAAAAAGCGGGCTCTGGCTGCTGCCGCGGACGCGGACGCGGCAGCATGCAGTGTCCCGCGGGGCCCCCTCCGCCCGCTAAGCCCCTCTGCAAGGGCTTTCAGATTCACGAGGGAGACAGCGTCTCCCTCGCGTCTCTGTTAAGCCCGCAGGGGCTAATGGGAAATTTCCCATCAGCCCCTTTAGACGCGAGGGACTGATGGGAAATTTCCCATTAGCCCCTGCGGGCTTAACAGAGACGCGAGGGAGACGCTCTCCCTCGCGAATCTGAAAGCCCTTGCAGAGGGGCTTAGCGGGCGGAGGGGGCCCCATGGGACATTGCATTCTGCCGCTGCCGCGGCAGAAGCCAGAGCCAGCTGCTTTTTTTTTTTTTTTAATTTGCCATGGGGGGTGGGTTAGGACTGCTAATGGGCTAGGGGGGGGGGGGTTAGGACTGATAATGGGCTGGGGGGGGGTGTAGGACTGCTAATGGGCTAGGGGGGGTTAGGACTGCTAATGGGCTGGGGGGGTAGGACTGCTAATGGGCTGTGGGCTGATGGGGGCTGTCTGGAAATGGGGTGATGGGGGGTTAGGACTGGTAATGGGCTATGGGGGGGGGGTTAGGACTGCTAATGGGCTAGAGGGGGGGGGGGTTAGGACTGCTAATGGGCTAGGGGGGGTTAGGACTGCATATGGGGAGGGGTTAAGACTTGAGGTGGGCTGTTGGGTGGGCTTAGGACTGGAAATGGGCTGATGGGGGGTTAACACTGGAGGTGGTCTGATGGGGTTAGGACTGGTAATGGGCTATGGGGGGGTTTAGGACTGATAATGGGCTATGGGGGGCTGGGACAAGAAATGGGCTGATGGGGAGGGGTTAGGACTTGAGGTGGGCTGATGGGGTTAGGACTGGTAATGGACTGTGGGCTGATGGGGGGGTTAGGACTGGCAATGGGCTATGGGGGCTGACTGGAAGTGGGCTGATGGGGGGTTAGGACTGGAAGTGGGCTGATGGGGGGTTAGGACTGGTAATGGGTTATAGGGGGGGGCTTAAACTGAAAATGGGGTGATGGGGGGTTAGGACTGGAAGTGGGTTGATGAGGGGGGGATAGGACTGGTATTGGGTTGGGGGGTTGCTAGGACTGGAAATGGGTTGGGGGGCTGCTAGGACTGGAAATGGGCTGATGCAGGGACTAGAAGGGAATGGATGCTGGGTGAGGCTGGAACTAGAAGGGAGCTGGTGTTGGGGGAGGATTAGAATGGGATGGGGCTGGGAGAGTAAAATGGAGAGGGGAAAAATATTTTGTGTGGGAGGGATAAAAAATCTACAATTGGCCGGGTATTGGGAGAGTAAGTGGGGATTGAGGATGGAGGGGTAAATTTTGAGTAGATGAAATAGGAATGAGGAAAGAGCAAAAGGAGAAAGATTAGTATGTTAAAGCAGATGTAGAGAGAGAATGGAAAAAAAAACCCAAGAAGACAGAAGAAAGGACAAATGGACAGCAGATGGAGAGTTAGCAGAAGACACGAAGAAACCAGAAGAAAGTGGCTGGAACAATTGCAACTGAAAAAAAATGCACAAAAGGTAGAAAAATATCTCTTTATTTTGAATTTATTAATTGGAATATGTCAGCTCTGGGAAATGTGCATCATTAATTTTTGCGCTTTGTTTAGTACAAGAGGAAATTAATATATAGTTTTATTTCTACAGTGTTGTTGTATATTCCAAGTTTGGCTTTTGGGGTTCCCAGTTTAATTATTGTCTTCCTGTTTCTAAATTGTGATTCCTTGTTTGGTAATGGTCTGTTCTGCATGTGTAACTGAGCTGAGGTATTCTGTTTATATAATTCCTATTTGACATTGCCACTTGTTCTTTCCCCAGTAGGTCATGTATTGTTGTTCTCTGAGATGTATTGGTTTAATATTTGCAGTGTTGCCTTTTGATAGGTAGAGTATGGTGCTTTGTGAGTCCTGGTAGTGCTGTTAGGATACGGCGGGTTTGCTATGGGTTCTAAATGGGCAGCGTTTGTAGTAGTTCCTAATGTGCCTGGCGGTTGGTACTGGATTATAGTAATGTAGAAACCTTTTAGTCTTTCTTTATCCATATACTCATTAAGAGGCATGTTTACTAAAAGTTAGTGTATGGTAACATTATGCAAATATTTATGCAAATGAAGCACCTTATGCAAATGGAGCTTTAATTGACGTGCTGGCACTTTGAGGAAATTCTTTGGTTTTGTGCGGCAGTTTGGGCACTCGGGCTCAAAAAGGTTAGCCATCACTGATATAGGGCTTTGGCTGTGGGTAGGGAGAGTCTTGGAGCAGCTGTCTTGGTGGGTGCGTGTGGCTGGATGTTCTGTGTCTCCATTGAGTGAGAAGTGCTGGATGAAAAGATGGTGTTTCAGGGCCTTCCTGAATTGGAGTAGGTCCGTAATGGCCCGGATGTTGGGCAGGAGGGCATTCCAACATGTGGGTGCATAGTACATGAATGCTCTACTTCTGGTTGCTTGAGAGCATTTCCTGATCTTGCTAGGTATGCTCAGTGTGTTGGCGGCAGCTGACCTTCTGACTCTGTTTGAGGGAGTAGGGAGGACGAGGTCCTTGATGGAGGAGGAGGTGAGGTTGTTTATGGCTTTGAAAGTCAACAGTAGAATTTTGAAAGAGAGTCTACAGTGAACCGGCAGTGATTGCCCCAGCCTACTAGACTACCAGGGATCATTCAGAGTGTGGGCTGGGATGAATTTTGGGAGTTGATTAGAATGGGGAGGGGGTCAGACTGCACCATAATGGCAGCTGTATTTTATTTTTTTTATTGTAACTAATTTTTTTATTCAAAAATTTTCATTAACATAGGAAAATCAATAAGTGGTCAAAACAATATCCCATTCTTACAACATATCAAGCCCACATCAAGGTGAGTGCATACAAAATACAGAACCCCCCCCCCCCAACAAATCTGATATATATTCCTTTTACTATACCCATGAGAGAGAACAATCAATAAACCACAATATTTAACCTTTTTAACCTTTACCCTGCAGGAAAGCCTCAAGCTGATCTGGCTCAAAGAAAATATACCTTTTACCCTGATAAACACATACACATTTACAAGGAAGCTTTAAGTAAAGGGAAGCTCCCAGAGCTAGGACCTTAGGTCAAAGCTCTAGGAAAGCTTTCCTATATTTTTGCATACATGCAAGACATTGGGAAATATCTATATTACATGACCAAAAAACTTTGATTGTTTCTTAGTGAAATATAAACAAAGAACTGAGTCCTTATCATTTTCATTCTGAAAAGTTACCAATAAAGTGGCATGAGTTTGTATCTCTTCTACAGATGTCTCAAGAAAAGTAGAGATATCCAGATTAGCAGTATTTATTTGATCATATTCCTGACCCTGAAGTACCCCCCTTCCACCCCTTATACAGCAAGAGACTTAACCCCAGATGGTAAATAATATACTTTGGACAGTATAATTGACTCTGACTGGGGAACTAATAATACCTCCTTAAGATACTTAACAAACAATATAGATGGTGACAATAAGTGGGATCGTGGAAAATTCAACAACAAATCTCTAAGAACTCATTTTCACGATATAGGGATAGAGAGTCCTGTATACAGGAGGAAAGGGTGGGCTACAGAGTTGAGACCTGGGTCTACATTTTAAGGCGATTCTCCATCTGAGAAAAAGTTGGTATCTGTGTCAAAGAGGATTGTAAAGAAAGCTTGGTACTCTTTACAACTTCCCATATATTTTTGAGAGAAATATCTTGCGGAGCCTCTGGTGCCACAACACCAGGAAATTTAATAATCTGAGGTAACCGAAAGGGAGATTCATCCTTAAGATCCAACCTGAAAAAAGATTCCGATGGGGCAACAGGACCCAATACAACCCCAGAAACGTTTTACAGGATTGGAGAAGATCCAGTACTACATTCTTCAGGCAGGGAGGAGTAGAAAAACCCAATTCTTTGGGTGCGGAAGAGGAAGAAGGAGTACTCACAATTGATAAATCAGCGTCCTCCTTCAGAAGAATCAATGCTTTCTCCATAACCATAAACGCACATCCAATGGTCCAACAACTTTCACTGCCTTCTGTATAGACGGGCATGTACCTCTTCTTCCTTTTCCCATTAGGTAAATCACAACTTCTTCCTCACACCTTCGTGCACCGAAGGGGGCACCAAAGGGGCTAGACGTGCTCCTTTGGGCACTCCCCTTTGGTGCACACACCAGATACTGCATCCCGCGGTGGGGCTGAAGATCTTATAGCCCTTCAGAAGCATATCAGCACTAATGGCAGCTCAGCTGGTGCAGGAGCCAATCCAAATGATGAACAGGAACAGGAAAGCAGTAAGCAACACTCACCTGTATCTTATTTTTAATGTTTTTCAATCAGGGCCTGCATTATATGCCTTGGTAGTAGCACAGAAGCATATAAGCAGGCCCGTGCTGTATATGTCTGCCCTGTGCAATAAATGCTAGGCAGATGCCTGCCACAACCTCTAAAATTTACCGCACTGAACTCACACTTAGCATACCCTCAGTTTTACACTGAATGTGCAATGAGTGCAAAAAAACCCCAAAAAACCTTACCACACTTCTCCATGTCACGTCATCCCATCTAAGAAATGAAAATTTTCCATATTTATATAATAATTTCCAGCATAGCAAATCTGAAAATAAAATACATAGAAGAATGTACTCCAGAAATAAGACACATCTGCACAAACGACCCAATATTCAAAAAGCTCAAAGGTTTAGCAGTGGCTACTAAACATACAAGTGCTCTACCCATGAATTTTCAGTAGTGGTATATAGTTAGTATTGCAGTTGCATTTTGCACTAATTGCAGCTGTTTCAACTACTCTTTGAAAGACTGATATAGAGACAATTAAAATAATCCAGTCTCTTCATAATAAGATCTTGAACAATTGCAAGCAGATCCTTCTGAAAAAAATGGTGTAATATGTTTAAGCAAACTAGCAAACACCTTGCCTTTGCAGACATTTGCCTATTCAAGCTGGGATAGCTGCAAAAGGCTACTGAAATTTAGTAAGCATTGCCCTTAAATTCTTTATCTCCAACCTTTAGAATTCTTCCTAGGACTATCAATCATATCAAGAACCCCAGAAAACCGCATAAGTCTTCTGACTGTGCAACCTTTTTAATTTGTAAACCGCACTGATAACAAATAGCGCGGTATATAAAAGTTGTTAAATAAAATAAATAAAATAAAAATAAGGGAAAGCAACACATCAAACCTCCTAAACCTGCCTCAGGAACTAGCCAAGTGTAACCAATCGACTTCCTCTAGGACATTCTCCCTGCATGCCCCACGCCTATGGAATGCATTTCCACCACAAATCAGACACACCCATTACTTCTCAACCTTCCGGAAACTGCTTAAAGCACATCTTTTCAAGGAACATTTTGATGAGATAACATAATCCCCTCTTACCTATACACCCCTTAACTCTAATGTATTAACCCTCATTCTGATCAGACTCCCTACAGTGTAGGCAAACCTCTACCTATATATAGTTACTGTTCTATGTTATAAATACTCTTCGATGTTCTATGTTATACGTTAAACTTTAAACTGTTAATTATTCTAGGAAATCCTCTGTGTTAAATATACTGTTCGATGTTCTATGTTATACCTTAAACTGTTAATAGTTCTAGGAAATCCTGTTTCATGTGATGTTCAGTTATGTTCCCTGTAAACCGCATTGATCCTTGGAAATGGGGTATATAAGACTAAATAAATAACCTCTGTCATAAAACCAAATTTCACATGTTCACCCTATCCTGTAGCTCTCGCTCCCCAATTTCATTTTTAACTGATTGATTAATCTGGAACTAAAAACACTTTTTCAGTCTTGACACATTATTTTCCTATTATTATTTCCCATCTTCTGTCACCACATCCTCAGCTGGCAAATTAATAAATCATACTTAAGAGATCCAAACTTATCTGGGAAGTAAATATGGTCCAATATAAAATCTCTCCCATGCGTAGTAGTTCATCACTAACTGTAAAAAGACAAAGCCTTCATTGCTTGAAAAAATATCATTTTAGTGCCTCCTAAACCTGAGGCAAATTAAAGTCTTTCAACAAACACATACAGAAAACCAAATCAATGATGAAATTCTGAAACATATTTAGTCAACGAATGCTGTGTATACCATGGACTGCCCAAAGAACAAACCAGTCAGTATTGGGGGTGATCAAACCTAAGCTTTCCTTAGAAGCTCAGATGACAAAACTTTGACTTTCATATTTTGGACACATCATGCGAAGAGAGAGATTATTAGAGAATGACATCATGATTGGCAAGGTATAAGGTCAACGCAAAAGAGGAGAGCCAGCAATGAGATGGATTGATACAATAACAGCAGCTATGGGTGCCACTCTGTCAACAATGAGCCACCTGACTGAAGACCAAACACAGTTTAGGACAACTAACAACTAATCAGAGGGTCGCCATGAGTCGACACCGACTTGACAGCACATAACAACAACAACAACAACAACATTAAGTCAATATATGGAGAAGCTGAGAGCAGAGGTAAGTGCTCTGTAAAGAAAGAAAATGCCCTCATAACATGTAGTTACAAAATTACCTTCCATCTCCAAGCCAATTATTGAAAAATGATAGCTACTCCACCATCTCCTTCCTAATCCTTGGGGGCAATGTTTTCAAATGGATTATAGTTTGGGGAAATCTTTGCACTAATGAATCTCAATCCTAAATCAAGGTATGAGAAGTATGATCCCAATATCTTGAATTTACTACTAATGCTTACTGTAGTATTTGAATTGTGCCAAAAAAAGCTTCCTTCTGGAGTTCATAAGGAAGAGAATTTAGAAGATCCATCGAAGTGCAATCTGGGACATCTAAGACAGAACGTCCAAAAAAAGTGAAGGCATATTCAAGTGCAAACATAATTTCACAAACATGAACATCCCACATATGGATGTCTTTGGGGACGTCTACCTAGACATCCTAGACATCCTCAGAACCATATTATAGAACCTGGATGTCTATAATAGCCTAAGGGTTAGAGTAATTAGCAAGAAACAAAAAAAAAAACAGTGTTCAGATCTCATTGCTGCTGTTGGCATTGTGTTGAGTACTGGGTCTGAGCAATTGATTTCTTCTCTGGATGTTTTCCAGCTAAAACAAGCACTTTTTCGATTCTTGTTCGTTGTTTGTCTCTCGGAGCAGGTCTAGGATTGGATGCGATGCCGGATGTCCATGATGCTTCTGTGATCTGATGGGAACTTCTTGGGAATGCCCTAACATACCTCCATATTTCCAGTCACGTCTCCTCCATGCCCCCTTTCAGTCTTGGATGCCTTCTAAGTGGGAATGTCTGCAGAGCCAGCTTTGGAGATGTCTCTGCACTTTGAATGGTTCTAAGCCCATTTTCAGATGTTCAAAGCATAAATAAGGCTTCTAAAATGACCCCCAAGATGTAACATGTATTGGCAACCTATCAAGGTATATTTGAAAATGGCCTTTAAGCTGACCTGTGGCTCCCAATACAATGGGAAATATTTCTGTATCTTTTGTGCCACATTTTCTTGGTTACTGACTCCATTTTTTTGTATTTTATAATTTTCTCCTTCTCCATATGATTTATAGAATCATTGCTTGGAACTGACACCTCTTTTAATGCCGTTCTGGTGTTTCTACTTCCCAGCCATGTCCAGTTTCCATACATCTAGCTTTTCATTGATAAGAATGTGAATGTCCCAGGTGATCATAACCTATATTTTCATAGCATTATGATCCCAGTGTTTACTGGTACAGCAATGTTAGGTATTCACATTTCCAATAGATGAAATGTGTCACTATATTATGTCTTTGTATAGAAATTTTCTACCATCACAAATTTGCTGCCAGCTATGAAATGAGTAGCCATTTCCAGCTCTCTTACAGATTCTACAAATGTCTATTCTAGCATTCTTTTTCTATATTTGCTATGCACTATCTTGTCTTTAAATCACTGTTGTAGGCTATAACATTTGTTCTCTCAACCTCTGGTTTCAATTAACCTCTCCTTAACCATTCATGTGCCTGGGATTGAATGGCATACAGTTCCTACAGTAACATTTTATATTTCCCACTGTATTTATTTAAACTTGTTTTTCCATGCTTGCTGTTCTAATTATTTTCATTTCTCTTCATTTGAAAATCCAGTTGCTTCCTTTCCTATGTGCAATGGTAAAACATAGAAACATGATGGCAGAAAAGGCCACATGGCCTATCTAGTCTGCCCTTCCATATTAACTACAATAGTACACTTTTTTCTTTAGAGATCTTCGGTGTTTCTCCCATGCTTTCATGAATTCAGATACTATCCTCGCTTTTACTACCTCCACTGGGAGACTATGCCATGCATCTACCATTCTTTCCATAAAGAAATATTTCTACATATTACTCCTGAGTCTATCCCTATTCACCCTCATCCTATGTCCCTTCGTAGCAGAACTTGCTTGCAATCGAAAGAGGCTCTCCTGTATTTATGCCATGGAGATATTTAAACGTCTCTATCATATCCCACTTTTCCTGTAAAGTAGACATATTAACATCTTTAAATCTGTCCTCATATGCTTTATAACAAAACCACTGACCCCTTCAAGTGGAGGAGTGGCCTAGTGGTTGGGGAAAGGTACTTCAGGCTGAAAGGTCAGGGGTTCAAATCCCACTAGAGGACAGCAACCTTGGGCTGGAAGGACTGGGGTTTCTATTCCCACAGGTGCTCCTTGTGGTCTTGGGCAAGCCATTTAACCCTCCATAGCCCATGTTCCCTGTAAAATAGTTATCTCCAAGTTATAATGCCCTGTTCAATGTAATTTCAGTTTGTTCAATGTAAACTGCACTGATGCAGAATAGCACAGTATATAAGAGAATATAAATAAATTTCAGTAGACACCCCCTGCACTGACTCCTAGTTGTGGTGTATTTAGATTTAAGTAATGCCTTTTGACACTGTTCTGCACAGGCGACTTATAAACAAACTGAGCACCCTAGGGATGGACCCTAAAGTTACTGCTTAGGTTAGAAATTGGTTGGGGGGGAGGCGACAAAGAGTACAGATAAATGGAGCTCACTCTGAGGAGAAGGTTGTTACTAGTGGTGTGCCCCAGGGATCTGTCCTTGGTCCAATTCTTTTTAACATCTTTGTTAGTGATATAGCGGAAGGGCTGTCGGGTAAGGTTTGCCTCTTTGCGGATGATACCAAAATCTGCAATAGAGTAGACACCCAGGAAGGTGTAGATAACATGAGGAGGGATCTAGCTAAGCTCGAAGAATGGTCTAGAATTTGGCAGCTGGGATTTAATGTTAAAAAATGCAAGGTCATGCATTTGGGCTGCAGCAATCCATGGGAGCAATATAGTATAGGGGGTGAAGTACTTTTGTCCACTGAAGAAGAGCGGGACCTAGGCATGTTTGTGTTTGATGATCTTAAAGTAGCTAAACAGGTAGAAAAGGTGATGGCAAAAGCTAGAAGGATGCTTAGCTGCATACGGAGAGGAATGGCTAGCAGATAAAAGGAGGTGATAGTGCCTCTGTATACGTCTTGGTGTGACCTCATTTGGAGTATAGTGTGCAATTCTGGAGACTGCACCTTCAAAAGGGTATAAACAGGATGGAGTCAATACAGAGGGTGGCTACTAAAATACTTAGTGGTCTTCATTATAAAGCATATGAGGACAGACTTAAGGATCTTAACCCTGGGAGTACCGATGGGGTCAAAAGTGACCCCATTGCAAGTTTCACAAGTATCTTGGAAACTAGTTGTTCAAGAATGCAATCTTTTTATGACTTTTCACATGTCAATATTCTCTTTATATTGCGCCATGAGAGGAATAATTTTCATCTGCTAGGTGGCGCTAGTGATAAATTGCAGCACAGAGTACCAGTGGGGTCATTTTTGACCCCAGTTGCTTACATCCAGTTTGGATCGCGATACAATTTGCAGTTTTGTGAAATTTTTGATCTGACAAAGGTATTTATCATTAATTATGTACCATTTATTTTTTGTACTCTTATTTTATGAAAATTACACATTTTCTGTAATTGATATCATACGTTCTCTCATTATTTCCGATGAAATCTAAAGGTTTTCAGCTCGTTCATCACGATTATTGTATACCTATAGTAAAACTGCTTTGCGCTTTATTCAACTTTATCTTTGTTTATTTTAGGTTATTGTTTATGATGTCAAAACAAAAAGTATTCAACTGCCCAAGTAAGAGAAATATTGCAACGAGATGCTGACAGTGATGGCTCTGTTTCATCTGATGATACAGCATATTCAGCAAGCGAAGAAGCATATCAGCCAAGTTTGGGCGATAAATCTGATGATGACAGTCATAATTCACATGGCGGCAGCAGTTGGTCGCCAAGTGAATGTGAGACTGATGTTGAGCCGGTAACATCGCCTGCAGCAAAGTGTCAAGTTACAGGTCAAGGCAAAGGTCAAGGCTGTGCTGGACGGGGAAGAAGGCAGGAGTCCTCGGTGTCAGTATCATCTGTGAGGAATCTTAGTTGTGGTCATAGAGGAGCTAAGAGGTCATCAACTATAAGCACAAATGTTGCCATTGAAGCCTATGTATCTAAGGATGCCACATCATGGAACAGGAAACCTATAAAGCAAGCTGCTGGAAGATATGCCAGAGCTAATGTCATGCCCGTACAACAAGGTCCTACAAGGTATGCTGTATGAAATGTTAATGGCCCTCTTGCAGCATTCCACTTGTCCATGAGGAAGAACTTATTGAATGAAATCATGATGTGGACGAGCAAACAAGGAAGACACATTTATGACGACACCTGGAAAGATTTGACAGATGGAGAGCTTCAACGTTTTCTTGGGCTTCTGATCCTCTCAAGCGTGTACAAGTCACAAAATGAATCCATAGTTCAGTTGTGGAACCTTGAAGATGGTCGTTCTGTTTTCGGCAAAAATATGGCCTGTAACCATTTTCAGCAAATTTCTTGTGCTCTCAGATTTGATGATGCAACCAACAGACGTGAACACAAGGCATGGATAAGCTTGCTCCAATCAGACACGTTTTTGATACCTGGGAAGCAACTCTAAGTGATGCCTTTGTACCTGGTGATAATGTTACCGTGGATGAGCGACTGCTTGCATTTCGTGGCCGTGTTCCATTCAGACAATATATTCCCGGCAAACCTGGGAAATATGGCATAAAACTATGGATGTTGTGTGACAGTGCAACATCATATGTTCTGCATCTTCAAGTATATACAGGAAGGGAACTTGGACAAAACAGGGAACAGAATCAGAGTGAAAAGGCTGTGCTGCAACTCACTGAAGGATTGACGCGATCTGGCAGAAATGTTACTGTTGACAATTTCTTCTGCAGTTTATCCCTGTCATGAAAATTGCTAGAAAAACAAATGACACTTTTGGGGACAATTCGAAAGAACAGAAAAGAATTACCTCCAGAATTTATAACAGCAAAGGGCCGAGAGGTATTCACTTCACTGTTTGCCTTTCGCGATGATGCCACTCTGGTTTCCTATTGCCCAAAGAAAGGAAAAGTGGTTGTTCTTCTGAGCAGTTTGCATGATCAAGAAGAAGTAGATAACACACATCCAGACAAAAAAACCACGTATGATCTTGGACTATAATTCTAGTAAAGGTGGAGTAGATATGGCAGATCAAATGTTGCGCACATATACCACAAAACGAATTACAAGACGCTGGCCAGTGACAATCTCCTACAACATGTGCTTTGAACGCCTTCATTGTTTGGATGTCACTAAATCCAGAATGGCGGTCCAAGTCAAAGCACAGACGTTGTCTATTCCTCTTGGAATTAGGAAAGCAGCTGCTTCAGAGTAATTGTAGCGAGACTTCTTCCAGTATTGAAGAAGCCACTGATGCTGTTTGCAATGTCGGGATCCCAAAGAAAAGTGCAAGTTGTCACTGCTGTTCCAGAGAAAAAGACAAGAAAAGCAATATAGTTTGCACCTCCTGCAAGCGCAATGTTTGCAAAGAACATTCAGAAATTGTCTGTGTCTCATGCAAATGACTGTAGTACTTTACTGTGTTCATCAAATGCATGCAAAAACTGCTTTCATGGCAACTCTTCTTCATGTAGTTTTACGATAAAGCATTAAATTTCAAAACATTTAACCTTCATATAATAAATAATTAATTCAGAATATTTTGTCCGTTTAGTTTAAAATTTTCATGGTTAACAATTATGACCCCAACAGTATTCAGTGTGTGCAAAAAATCTTGGTAATTCCAGGGTTAGTATGTACACCTTAGAGGAAAGGCGGGATAGAGGTGATATGATTGAGATGTTTAAATACCTCCATGGCATAAATGTACAGGGGGAGAGCCTCTTTCAATTGAAAGCAAGTTCTGCTATGAGGGGACATGGGATGAGGGTGAAGGGGGATAGATTCAGATGTGATATGCGGAAATATTTCTTTACAGAAAGAGTGGTGGATCCGTGGAATAGTCTCCCAGAGGAGGTGGTAGAGATGAGGACAGTATCTGAATTCAAAAAAGCATGGGACAAACACAGAGGATATCTAAAGGAAAAAAGGGGACTGTTGTAGTTGATATGGAGGGACAGACTGGATGGGCCATGTGGTCTTCTTCTGTCATCATGTTTCTATATGCTTTTAAAGGTGTGGTTTCCAGAATTGCACACAATACTACAAATGAGGTTGCATCAGAGACGTATACAGAGGCACTATCACCTCCTTTTTTCTGCTGACTATTCCTCTCCCTATGTACCCAAGCATTCTTCTGGCTTTTGCCATCACCTCTCCTACCTGTTTAGCCACCTTAAAATCATCAGAAACAATCACGCCCAGGTTCCACTCTTCTTTCATGGATAGAAGTATTTTGCCATCTATACTGTACCACTCCCTTTGGATTTTTGCAACCCAAATGCATGACCCTGCATTTTTTAGCATTAAATCTCAGCTACCAAATTCTTGTCCATTCTTCAAGCTTAGCTAGATCCCTCCTCACGTTATCTATTCCTTCCTGGGTGTCTACTCTATTGCAGATTTTTGTATCATCCACAAAAGGCAAGACTTACCCAACAGCCCTTCCGCAATATCACTAACAAAAATGTTAAAAAGAATCAGACCAAAGACTGATCATTGCAGCACACCACTGGTAACCTCCTTCTCCTCACAGTGAGCTCCATTTACCTGTCCCCTTTGTTGCTTCCCACTCAACCAATTTCTAACCCAGTCACTTTAGGGTCCATCCCTAGGTTGCTCAGTTTGTTTATAAGTCACCTGTGCAGAACAGTGTCAAAGGCTTTAATGAAATCGAGAGCTCTTCCATGGTCAAACTCCCTGATCACCCAGTCAAAGAAATCAATCAGATTTGTCTGACAAGAAGGGCCTCTGGTAAACTCATGCTGTCCTGGATCCTGCAATCCATCGGACTCCAGAAATCTTACTATTCTTTCTTTTAGCAGCATTTCCAATAATTTACTCACCACAGCGGTTAGACTAACTGTCCTGTAGTTTTCAAACTCATTGTTAGTTCTGCTTATGTGTAAAGGGACCACATATGCCTTTCTCCAGTCCTCTGATATCACTCCTGACTCCAAAGAAGCATTGAAAAGGTCTGTGGAGCCGCTAGAACATCCCCAAGTTCCTTCAATATTCACAGATGTATCCCATCCGATCCCATTGCTTTGTCTATTTTTAGTTTAGCTAGTTCCTCATGAACACAGTCTTCTGAAAATCATTCAAGATCCCTGTCACTTCTGTTCCTATTTGTGGATGTTTTCTGAGGTCCTTCTCCCGATCCTTCATCAACACAGAACAGAAATATTTGTTAAGCAATTCTGCTTTATTGTCATCAGTTTCTAATATATTCCTCTCCTTTACCCTTGAGTCTGACAATACCACTTTTGCACTTCCTACTCTCACTAACATATCTGAAAAATGCCTTATCCCCTCCCTCTCCCATTTTATTGCATTGGCTATTTCTTCTTCTTTTTGTATCTTTGCTTTCCTGACTATTTTGCTAGCTTCTCTAAGTTTTTCCAAATATTGATGCTTGCCTTTGCCTGTAATCTCTTGTATTTTATGAAGGCCACCCTCTTTTTCTTCTTTTTCAGCTACTTTTTTTGAGAACTATAGCAACCTCCTTTACCTTTTACATTTATTTATTTGTCTAACCAAAAGGTTTGTTGCCCTTAAAATATCCCCTTTAAGTTTTGTTCATTGCTTTTCTACATCCCCCATCCCACTAGCAACTCCTTAAGGTATTGTCCCATCTTGGCAAAGTTAGTTTTTAAAAAGTATAAGGCCCTCACTTTTGAATGCATTTTATCAGCCCTAGTCCTAATACTGAACCATATCATCTGGTGATCACTAGCTGAGAGATGATCTCCCACTATGACATCAGAAACACTTTCCCCATTGGTAAGCACCAAGTTCAGTATGACCCCTTCACGTAGGGTTCTGTTACCAGTTGCTGGAATAGTTCTCCCTATAGAGAATCTAGGATTTCCATTCTTCTAGATGACACCACATCAGGGATGTGCCAATCAACATCCATCATATTGAAATCACTTATCAATAGCACTTCTTCTTTCATGGTAAAATTGAATATGTCTTTTATTAAATCCCAATCTTCTCCTTGTTAGGGAGATCATCACTCCAATGCAAATGGATTTCCCTTTCCATCTTTCTAGTTTAACCCACGGTGCCTTCTCACTACCTTTTAAGCTCTGTAATTCTGTAGCTTTAATATTATTTTTTACATATAGTGCCACTCCTCCTCCCCTTCTTCCTACCCTGTCCTTCCTGAATGAAGCATTTCCTGGTATAATTACATCTCAGTCATGGTTTTCCATGAACCAGGTCCCCGTAATCACTGCTAAATCCAAGTCAGCCTCTTCCATTAAAGCCTCAATATCTGGGATCTTATTTCCCATCCTATGGCCATTTATAAACACCACTTTCCAGATGTTGCCCCTTTTACCCATTTCTACAGAGATTAAAGTTTCACTTACCCGGGGGCTTTCTTCACCCATCCCCAATGAATCTAGTTTAAAGCCCTCTTCAGTAGGTTAGCCAGTCTGCTGTGGAATACACTTTGACCCTTCTTGGACAAATGGACAGACTCTCATGCATTCCTTCTTATCACTGGAATGTTTGTTCTGGAAGTTCATGTCCATAGTTCCACACTTTTTATGCATTTGGATCAGTTGATGCTATTGAGGCCCATTCTTCCTTCAATCTTGTTATCCACTGATGTTCTGAGCATGGAGGATTTTTTGTTTGTACATCCAGTTTTTTCAAGATATTGAAGAGGCCATTCTACAGTTCCAAAACTGTACAAAAGTGTGGTGATTTCAAGCTGATTGATAGCTTATACAGTATCTTAAAAATAAGCCTTTACAGCAAGACAGTCCCCTGTAAGCCAGAGTACTTGACACAAATGCCACAAGCAGGCAGCAAATGGTTGTTCAGTAATTCTGTAGCAACTCTGTAAATTTTGTCTCCATCAGACATTTTAAAGCTAGAAATTGCCCTCTGATAACAACATAGGATTTGACTCTAGTTCCTTCTTCAGCTGTTGCTACTTGTCTCTGTCAACCTAAAAGCAGCTCTTGATTTCTGGGTCTTTTTCAGTCCATGCAGAGAACACCTTGGGGATTATTTTGCAAGAGATGAACATGGTCTGGATATCCAAAGTGAGCCATATGGAAGTGTATCTGGGCAAGATGTAGAAAATGTGATTCTAGAACCGGCCAAATCTGGATGTCCCTGTGGCCAGAACATCCAAATGCTGTTGTCCCAAAATGTACTAGAAATCAAAGCCAACACCATGTAACTCTCACACCAAATACAAGGCAGAAAGAAGGCAGATGAATGGTAGTGGGGGAGAATGCAGCAACATGTGGTCACCATCAGCCTTGCACTGTTTCCCCCCACCCCTTCTATATTCCTCGCTACAGGTGGTCATGGCTACCCACTGAGGAGTTGGCTGATGACCCCTATAGCCTCCCTCCATACAACCAAACACACAGGGTAACCTGTGCCATCATCAAACACACATTTGTCCAGCCAAAATCGTGCTTTCATTGCCTAGACAGGTCAGGGGGTGAACTGCTGTATAGCCCATAAAAGGTCTGCCAGATTTTCATGGCCTGCTGCATGCTACACAACCTGGCCAAGAGGAGGCATCTGCCCCTACCCCCTAAGATGCACCCAAGGAGGACAATGCAGAGGAGGGCTCAGAGAGCGGCACACATTTCACTGCCCAGCCATACAGATGGGGGGGGGGGGAGCATACAAGAAACAGACTGATACAGAACCATTTTTCGTGATGCATGTGTTTTATTCAGGAGCAGTAACATAAGCTTTCATAAAGATTCCCTGACCTTTCCCCCCATTGCCCTTGGCCCCAGCTCATCCCTCCTTGTCTCCCCCCCCCCTTCCCATACCCACTACCCTTCCTGCCCTCTCTCTATCTGAAGAGAAGGCCTTAACAACCCTACACCTCACACAGGAGCACAATAGTAGCCAAACACTGACCCTTCAACTACATGAACCACTACCCCATAGTACCCCTGCTCTGGTTGCCCATTTATCATCCATCCCCATGCATGTGCCCTGGCCCCAAACCCCAGCATTCATCTTTCACCATGTCACCATGCCCCCGACCACCCCCCTTCACCATTGCTGCTCACCAATGCATGTAAAATGCTGACATGTGGCTGGCTATGTGTTACGCTTCCCCCTGCCCTTGCCATGACACCATGCCCCTCGCTCCTTCCTGCTCACAACCTCCTGAGGATGTTGTTATGGATATTCCATGTTGTCCATGGGTCTGGGTCCTTATGACCCTGCTCTCCATTGGGCTTTCTCTAGTTGGCACAGGTAATGGTGGAGGGTCTGGAGGCTCACTTCCAGGGACTGGTCTCATTTGGGTGATGTGCGACCCTAGAAACCTCACCTTTAACTCTAGAGTCTCCAGGGCCTGTCTGATGTGTTCCAGCCTGTGTAGCATCATGCTATATTCTCTCTAGGACAGCAGTATGCACCCTGTACAGCTCCAGGAACACTTCATTATGGCATAGGAGTCACTGCCCACAGTGGATGTGTTGATGCTTGGGACGGTTGGGTGTCATCCCCCATCCTGACTCCTCACAAGATGGGTCAACCCCACCATTGGGAATTAGCATCACTTCCTTCTGCATTGCATCTTCCTGTGCTATCTCCTCCAGGCACTAATCCTTTGTCTCATCCTGCTGGTATGGCTGCTGTAGTTTACTCTCCATCCTGTCCACTATGGCACTTGTCTCCTCCTGCCTCTGCTGAGTGTTTGTGCCTGATGTACCTGAACTGGATTCCTGGCTGACTTTCTTTGGGCCAACCTCGCCACCATTCAAGGATTGCTGCATCACGTCACCACCAGCACTGGTACCTGCAGACTACTGATAAAAGTCAGACTGGCTGTCCTTGTCTCACTGTCACCACGGGTGTGCAGACTCCAGACACAGACTTAAGTGCATAAATCATATGGGGTGTTTCATGAGCATGCAAGTTGACTACATCATGCCAACATCTGTGCTCCATGATATAGCCACTGGGGGTTCAATGTGCACTGGTGCTGTAATTGGTGAGTGGGCGTACTGTGTTGCGATTGGGAAAGGGGAGATGAGCACAGCTAGAATGTCATCCTCACATCATTCATGATTCACTACCCATGCTGTGTGTGTGACCAGACACCACAACAACACAACTCTTATTGCATGCTTTCTTGGCGAGATCGAATCTGCCTATGTACAGAGTGGTGGCAGACACCAATGCCTATTCCAGCCTTTCTTGTCCTTGTCCTAAGCACTGTGTTACAGTCCTATTTGCATGTCCCATTCAAGGAAGGTATAATTATGTACCTGTGTTCTGTGTTAAGTGCATCTCTGGCTGCTAATTCCCTGACAGCACTGGTCCATGCCATGTATATCCGGAATTGCAGCCAGCCTTGCAGGGTGGCGACCCATATGAGTAGGCTATGGTGGTGAGACCTGCAGGACATGCCTTGGTTCTTGCAATGGGCTGCCTGTCTCACCTGGGTGGTGCTTCATATTTCATGTCCTAAGCAGCCCAGTGCCATGCCCAGCCAGGGGCTTCTGCTGCACCACCACTACTGTGAATACTGTGCATTACTGTGCATTACGGTGGTTCTAGGGTGACTGAGCATCCACATTATATTACAGGAGAGTGCTACCCACCTGTTTGCTGCAAGGACTATGTGGTATCCAGATCCCAGTCAATGCCTCCTCGTCCATCATGCCCAGTGCCCATTCCGCCAGCTCAGTCAGCACTAGTGTATAACCATTGGGCTCATGTTCCGCTGCCTTCAAGTTAGCTTTGTACTTCATTGCCTCCATTTCCTCTTGCAAACCTTGATGTTGCAGTTATGATAGAAGATCACCTTCAGTACTGTATAGATGCTATGCCACAGATGGTTCTTTTGATGGCCACTGTAGTTGGCGCCAGTATTTCCAAATAGGATATGGTTCTTCTCGAGGACCTGATACACGGCATCTACACCTCTACAGGACAGAACATAAGAACATATGAAATGCCATACTAGGTCAGACCAAGGTCTATCAAGCCCAGTATTCTATTTTCAATAATTGCCAATCCAGGTCACAAGTACCTGTCAGGTTCCCAAAAAGGTATACAGATTCCACAATGCTTATCTTGGGTAAGCAGTAGATTTCCCTAGTCCTCTTTAATAATGGTTTATGGACTTTTCCTCCAGAAACATGTCTAAACCTTTTTTTATATCCAGCTATACTAACAGTTTTTACTACATCCTCCATTAATGAATTCCAGAGCTTGATTACTCTTTGAGTGAAAAAATATTTTCTTTTATTAGTCCTACTTCTTTGAGACTTGATTTTATGTATGTATATGCTAACTCCTTACTCAGACGCTTTGGGACACCGGAGAACACAGTCCTACATTCCCGATAGCAGTCACTGATAAAATAAAAAAACACATAAGACAGGGGAAGAGGTACTACCATAGATAGCTGCTAACAAGCCATGTCAAAATGCATTACAAACGGATCTATATGCACGGTAATCACACGCCGAACGAAAACACAGCCTGTTCCCTATAATCCCATGCAACATGTGCTGTACTGATCCCAAATCACACTAATCTCTTACTAGTCACATTGAGAATTTAGAAACACCATCCGCAGTCACACCTCCAAACAACTGCCTTAGATGGACTTTTACCTGCATTAATTAGGTAGCTAATCCAAGATAAGTACAACTAGAGAACTTCGTACTTGAACCTCAACATAAAGCACCGGCTCTCTCTATTATCACCACAATGAAACTCAAATGACACATTATGATCCTAAGTCTTCTATCTATCTATTCTATCTATTTAACATTTATATAGCGCTTCAAACATACGAAACGCTGTACATACATGAAGAAGAGACAGTCCCTGCTCGTCTGAGCTCACAATCTAGTCAAGAAGATCACAAAATACAAATACAATCAAGTAAGACAAAGTATACAATAACAAGAAGAGCAAAAACAAGAATTAAGAACAGAAAGCAATAGAGAAGAGATGGGTTTTCAATCTGGACTTGAAGAGGTCCAGGGAGGGCGCTTTGCACACAGACAGAGGTAGATTGTTCCAGGCAAAGGGTGCAGCCAGGTGAAAGGAGCGAAGTCTAGAAGTAGCAGTACGAGTGGAGGGCAAAGATAGATGAAAGCTGTTCGAAGAGTGAAGAACACTAGAGGGGATGTAAGGAGAGATAAGAGATGATAGGTAGTGGGGGTCTGAAGAGTGAATGCATTTATAGGTCAAGAGGAGGAGCTTGAATTGGATCCTGAGGCGGATGGGAAGCCAATGAAGGGATTTGAGAAGAGGAGTGATATGGGGAAAAGCGGTGCTGACAGAAAATTACTCGAGCAGCAGAATGTTTGAGATGTCTGAGATAGCCTTCTAGGAGTGCTTGCAATGGCAAATCTAAACCATTCTCTCATTCCTTGCTCACAACTTATTCTGGTCATACACTCACTCCACTGCCACAGAATGGAAATGGTTATCGACATACTATCAACAAAGAATGACTTATACATGTCACAATACATAACCCAGGACAACCCATCTCTTCAATTTCAGTCAGTCCAACAGAACTCAAATGTACACTAATCAACCCTCGATCAGTCAGAAATAAAATATCAATTGCAATGCATTCCTTTTAGTCAATGCTGACTCCTAGTGACCCAAAAGATCCTGGGTTTTCTTGGTAGTGGGACCAGAAATAGATTGCCAGCCCTTTCTTCTGAGGAAATGGAGGGTTAAGTGACTTACCCAAGGCAAGTTAGTGGGAATTGAGCCCGGGCTGCTTGTTTACCAAGCCAGTGTTCTAACCACTAGGCTACTCCTCCACTCCTAAGATGCCAATTATAACTGATTATGTTAGTGACAACAATCTGGATGTTATGTTCATAACAGAATCCTGGCTCACAACTAATGATACGGTACTAATAAATCAATTAAAACCAGATGGCTATGACATCTTTAACTACCAAAGAATGGACAGGAGGGGAGGTGGTGTAACCATTATAGTCAGAAGGGAATTAAAGCTCTTAAGAATGACATCTGAAGGTATGGCTATATTTCTGGTGGAAAATAGACACATCCTATTTTGCCTAATATATAGACCCCCTCTTCAAATGGAAAAGACCTATCAACCATACTTGGAATAATATGCTCCAAAAATTGAGGTAATACATACGTACATCATACTATTAGGAGATTTTAATCTTATCACAATTCACACAAGCCACACCAAAATGTTTTTAGTCTCAATGGAAGCACTCATATAGAACAAATCATGCAGGAACCACTCATATAAAAGGTAACATATTAGACCTTATATTCATATCTACTGATATGGAAAATTATCTGAACAGTTTACCTATTCAAATCCAACTTGTCCCTTGGTCTGACCACTTCGCAATTAATTTCAACATTCCAAGAATAACAGTAGAGAACAATACAAGACACATTAATGACACACTTCGACGATACTGCAAGTTCAACAATAAAGAGTTCCTTGATGAATTTACAGAACACCTTTCTGCAGATAACTCAGACCTAGACACCCTAAAAAAAACCTGAAACTCAATTATAGGGTAAGCAGCTTCAGAACCACTCAAAGATACTGCACACAAGAAACAGAAAAAGGGTGCAGTGTGGTACACCCAAGAAACATAGAAAAACAGCTAAGGAATCTAGAAAGGAGCTGGAGAAAAACAAAACAACCGGACATACAAATAAACTACATAAGAAAACTAGATGAATACTATCTCTGCATCAACAGAAATTAGAGAAAGTACCACACACAACTCATAATGTCATCTCTAAAAAAGCCAAAAGAGCTGGTTGACATAGTTAAATTGTTAATCAAAATGCCAAAAAATGATAGGGCAGTCCTCACACCAAGCATTCAAACTATGGCTACCTAGGGGGGCGGAGCCTGATGTCCAGCGGGTAAGACGCTTCGCGCTGAAGCTCCCGAGAGGCCTACTTAGAATCCTGACTTAATACCTATACAAAATTACTATTTCGCTCCGAGCTGACCGGGGTACCTCGGGGGGGATGGCGGCCCATAAACCAGCGCGCTTGGACTTCGGGTCTCCTTCTTCTTCTCACGGAAAACGCTCCAAAACAGAGGTGTCCTCCCCGCAGAAGATGGTTCCATTTCGGGAAAACCCCGAAATGCACCTGGAGATTTTAGAGGAAATACGCGGCGTGAAGGAACTGGTGCAGTCCAATGGAGAAGCGCTTAGAGCCCTGCGAGAAGACTTTGGAGTGCTCCAGGACCGACTTGACAGTCTCTCATTACGGCAGGACAATATGGCGGGGGTCCTCGACTCGCACGCGGTGCGCTTGGGCACACTGGACAAGGCTGAGCGCCAGATACAAAATCTTCAAAAGGAGCTAGAAGATAGCAATAATCGAGCCCGTCGCAACAATGTGAGGCTCATTGGAATACCGGAGGGGGTGGAAGCGGGAGATATGAGAGAATTCCTGCTCAAAACTCTTCCCTCCTTGCTAAAGATCACCTTCCATAAAGAACTGGAAATCGATCGTGCACACCGTGTTCCTACCCACATGGCGCTCAACCGAACGACCCCCCGGCCTATTATCTTTCGCTTGCTACGATATCAACAAGTGGAACAAATTTTAAATGCTGCTCGGGCGAACCATCATTTGGAATTTGAAGGTCACAAAGTCTCCTTCTTCCCTGATTTGGCAAAGCCTACCGTTGACCGACGGAAGAAACTCCTTGCTTTTCGCCCTCGACTTCAACAGCTACAGGCTCGCTTTGGCCTGTTGTATCCCGCGAAGCTCCGAGTAACTCTCCACAATCAAACCAGGACATTCGAAGATCCTGATCTACTATCAACCTTTTTAGACTCCAAAGAAGCAGAGCAGATGCGCTAATCCAACGACTTGGACTTTTATTTGCCGGCTCTGTCCGCCATTTTGAAGGGCCCGATGCGGCGGTCATAGCCAAGCACAGAGACTACCTGGACTTTCTTTCTTTCTTACTATGACTTTTTTGTCTTTGGTCTCCTATCCCTCCATGATGTGTGCCTCGGTCGGATTCGGAGCACGCACAGTCCTACAGGTTATGTGTTTTTTTTTTTTTTTTCAATATCGGCCTTCTCTGGGGCTTCTCCCCGCAGACACATGGTCGCCAGTAATTTTTGGGGTTCTGCTTCTTCTTTACCGCGCTGCGGTTTTTCTTTTTTAATGTGGGGCGCTTCATTGTATTATCTAAGCTTATTTTCTTTTCTGCCATATGTACAGCCAGATACAGTCAATATGAGGGACATTGTGAAATTATGTGCGCTATTATGCTCAGAATTTTTAACTTGTCTGAATGGCCTTATGTAAAATCTTATCACTCAACGTAAAGGGCATTAATAGTCCAATCAAAAGAAAGAAAATCCTTAGCTATCTTAGCCATGAGCACGCTGATTTAGCGTTTCTTCAGGAAACGCACTTAAACTCTGCTGAAACACTGAAACTTAATGTTAAGCCTTACATGGTGGCTGCCTATTCTCCCGCCGTTTCCAAACGATGCGGGGTAGCCATTCTGGTTAAGAAATCTTTGCAAGCTACTGTAATTGATACTAGCGCTGACAAGGAGGGTAGATGGGCCCGAGTACATCTTAAGGTTGGAGATAGTGAATTTACGTGTATTTGCATTTATGCCCCGAATGTGGACAACCCTGCTTACTATGCTAGTATTGCGCAGTTGGCACAGGCCTCTGCCAATACTCCATTAATACTTGGTGGTGATTTTAATCAAGTGTTAGACCCTCTGATAGATAGACAGCCGCCTAGAACGAGTAGTCCACCCAAGAGTCTTGCTACCCTTACAGCTCTGATGCAAGATCTTGCGCTGGTAGATATATGGAGGCTGCTTCACCCCTCCGACTTAGAGTTCACTTTCTTTTCTGCCCCCCATCACTCCCAATCTAGAATAGATTTCTTTCTCATTTCCAAAGCACTGATTTCTCAAGTAGACACGACTAGGACTCATCCTCTCCATATTTCAGATCATGCTGCCATATCTTTATCATTACATGTCACTGCGCGGGATGATTCTCCCCGAGCTTGGTTTTTTGATAGATCCTTACTGGGTCAAAAAGATTTTCAGGTTGATATAAAGGCCGCTATCCAAGATTATTTTCATTTTAACTCACCCCATGACACAGCGAGCTGGGCTTGGTGGGAGGGTTTTAAAGCATCTATCCGTGCAACTATAACTAGCTATCAAATTCGGCTGGGGAAACAAAGAAAGCAGCAATTACTGATTCTAGAGCAGCAGATACAAGCTGGGGAGCGTCTTCTCACGTCCCGTACTGACCCATGTATTTTACTCCGTTTACAACGCTTGCGTTTTCAATACAATCAGCTTTTGTACACTGCTGCTGTTAAAAATATTGAATCACAACAAGGGCTATATTATCGGGAAAATAATCGTGCTGGCAAATTATTAGCAAATGCCCTAAAAGGTCAAAAAGAAGCCAAGCGTGTTACCGCCCTCCGTAATCCGTCGGGGGGGGGGCTTGGTCACTAAAGATACCGAAATCTTAGAACTCTTTCGTGATTTTTATACTCGGCTTTATCAATCTGAATGTGATTTTGAGCCAGATGTATTTGAACGCTTACTCTCAGGGGTACAAAGACCGACCCTATCTGACGAAGATAGAGTGGCCTTGGACACACCATTTACTGTCTCAGAAATTCACTCTGCTATCAAGAAATGTGCCTCAGGTCGAGCCGCAGGCCCAGACGGTCTCCCTGCTGAATTCTACAAAACCTTTCACGCTGACTTAGCTCCAGTTTTGAAACTTTATTTTTCTGCTCTGGCCGAGGAGGGTTCTCCTTCTGGGTCCTTTTCCATGGCAAATGTAGTAGTTTTTGAGAAAGAGGGGAGAGACCCGCAACTAACAGCTAATTATCGTCCAATTTCCCTCCTAAACGCGGACTATAAAATATTTGCCACCATTCTCTCTACCCGGCTCTCTGATAGGATGCCTACCTTAATACACCCAGATCAATGCGGTTTCATTCCGGGTAGATCAACTGCTGACAATGCTCGGACTCTATGCCATGTACTGACTACCGCAGTTAATCTTGATCGCCCATTTGTTGGTCTCTCACTTGATGCTGAGAAGGCCTTTGATCGCTTAGAGTGGCCCTTCCTATTTGCAGTCCTCCGCTGGTACGGATTCGGGGAAGGTTTTCTCCGTTGTCTCCGCACCATGTACGCACAGCCTACAGCCAGTATATGTGCCAACGCTTTAAAGTCTCAGCCTTTTCCCCTTCAACGCGGCACTCGCCAGGGATGCCCACTGTCTCCACTTCTCTTCGATCTTGCACTCGAACCCTTGGCTTTACTAATCCGGCAATCGGAGGAGATTCATGGAGTCCCCTTCACCCATAGGGAAATCAAAATTTCAGCGTATGCTGATGACCTTATGCTTTTTGTCTCTATAGACTCAGTACCGGCTGTCCTAGAGCAAATTGGTAAATACTCACAACTGTCCGGTTATAAGATAAATTGGACCAAGTCGGTAGCCTTTCCCTTAAATCCTTTGCTTCATCAGGCAGATATGCAACCCTTCCCCTTTTTATGGCAACCTCGCATGGTCAAATACCTTGGGGTTCACTATTGTTCTCCTTTGGAAGACACTATCTCCTTCAATGCCAAAGACTTAACCTCTAAAGTCCGGGCGCTTACTCACCGCTGGACTCCTTTAACACTCACCTGGTGGGGTCGATTAGAAACCATAAAAATGATGATTGTTCCGAAAGTGAATTATATCTTAGAAATGTTGCCCTGTCTCTTACCTCGACGTATATATAAAGATATAGAGGGCCTTCTGACTAGATACTTGTGGCAAAACAAGACACCTAGGATAGCGAAACATAAGCTGCAAGCAGATAAGGAAAATGGGGGTGTCAGATTCCCTGATTTCCTGAAGTATCATCAATCTTTTCTTCTCAAACAAGGTGCTCGTTGGCTGGAAGATCCAGTACCGAGTAGACCTGTGTGGCTAGACATAGAAGAGGACCTTTGCAAACCGATTCCTCTTACTTTTCTTCCTGGTATGACTCTCCCATCAGACTCCCACTTTCCACCAATGCTTTTAGACACCTTAGGTGCCTTTAATACTCTTATGCAATCTTTAGATTCCCGACTCTGTCCGTTGGACGAGCTCCCACTTTGGTACAATACTCGATTTCGAATACAAAATAAGCCGATGGCGTGGAGCCCCTGGTACACTAGGGGCATTTGGATTCCTAGTCAGTTGTTTCATGAAGGTCGCTGGAAAACTTTTAGTGAATTGCAAATTGAATTTGGTCTCCCAGCGAAACACTACTTTCAGTTGGTGCAACTTCAGCATTGCCTTCGGAGTGCTAGGGTGCTCCCGCCATCGGCTTCCCCTACACAAGGTTGGTTGGAGACTATCCGATCTATCGGTAACTCACCGGGCGTAGCATCCAATTTTTACAAAACCTTATGTAATGCTATAACTAGAGATACCCCTATAGCGCAGAAAGCATGGGAGAGAGAATTGCATGTGACTTTGACCCCGGAGCAATGGAGCCTTGTCTGGAGTAGAGTGACACGGGTCTCCCGATCCGCCTCACTCACTCAGACACTCTTCTTTCTAGCCCACCGGTGTTTTTACACTCCTGACAGATTAGCCAAATGGAACACTACTCAGGGCAATAGCTGTTGGACATGTCATGCGGCCATTGGTTCACTACCTCATGTTATGTATGAATGTCCCGCACTACAGTATTACTGGCGTCGGGTCTGGGGTCGTATCCAGTCTATATTGCACTTTCAAGAGCCCCTTTCTTGGAGGATAGTGGGACTTCGCTCAGCTGCGGGGATCCCCTCTCTTCCAAAAACGGCTTATTTCCTTTTGGATTTTATGCTTGGCATTGCTATTTCCCTAATCACGAAATACTGGAAAAATAGCTCTCATCTGAGCCCCAATGAATGGTGGAATCATGTCTGTCTCTACAGTAAATATGAACAAATACCTCGTATGTTTGCTTCCCCCATTCAGACTCCTCATCATCGGTCTAAATGGAAGATGCTCAATGACTATGTACATTCTGCTCAATGCTCTCATCTGACTGTCTAAATTTGTATGTATCTTTGGCCCATGATTATTCTGTATCGCAGATACTCTTTTGATTGTTTTGATGTATAATCACTGTTGTTTGGAAGTGTTCACATGCTGACATAATCAGTTAGAGAAGAAGCGTGGGGGTGGGGGGTAACTGGGTTTACTTTTCCTTATTGTATACTTGTTTTGTCTCCTTTGGTGTGTTGTTTCTTTTGTTTGTTGCAAAATGAAAATAAACGTTTAAAAAAAAAAACAAACTATGGCTACCTACTACATGGGAAAAATAAGTGAATATCCTGCAAAAAACGTCATACCCCAAATCATACACAATGATACAAACAATTCCTGGTCACAATTCTCACTGATCTCCTTGAAAGCGTTATAACAAATCTGAATAAAACAGCTTTAGCCATCGAGCCATGCCCCATAAGCTGAATAAAGGTAACACGCGAGGAACTCTCACCCATAATCCTCAAGATGGTACATTCATTACTACTGCAAGGTTACATGCCCAAAGAACTCAAAACTGCATCAATTCGACCAACACTAAAATTCCCATCACTGGATAAAACAGACCCAAATTCATACAAACCAATTTCTAACTTACCATTTTTAGTGAACATAATAGAAAGAGAGGTACAACACCAACTACAGGATCACAATGACAACAATTCACCACTTGACCCCCAACAGCATGGGTTTCAAGCTGGACACAATATGGAAACACTACACATAGCACACATAGACAGGATAATACAGGGAATCAATAAGCAAAAAAACAGATTTTATCTTAATATTCCTGGACATTATGGCTGCTTATGATTCCATAAGTCATAACATCCTCCTAAACAGACTCCATGAGATTGGAATTAAGGAAACAACCCTACTGTGGTTCAGGTCATATCTAACTGACCGGTCACAACAGGTAAAAATAGGTAACAATACATCTATATCATATACACAAAGATAAGGAATGCCGCAAGGATTGGCACTATCAGCACTGCTATTTAACATTTACATACAACCAATTTGCAAGATAATCCAGAGGAACAATGTTCATTACCTCATTTATACAAATGACATTATGTCATATGCACCAATTAACACAAACCAACTCGACCATACAAAAACAGTAACATGCTTGAACGATATCGCTGCATGGCTAACAACAATAAATAAATAAATAACAATAAGACAGGAGTCCTTTATATCTCAAGAGACAAATCCTTCAACCCACCAGATTCTCTAAGGGTAAAAGATGCAACCCTGGAAGTAAAAAAGGAAGTGAGATATTTTGGTATCACACTGGATCAACAACCAAACATGACTACACACATCAACAATACCATCAGAGCAATATATTCAAAACTAAAATCACTGCAACAATTGCGGCCACTCCTATTCATGAGCAACTTGCGAACAACCCTACAAACAATGATTTACCCACACCTTGATTTTTGTAACAGCATCATGGTAGGACTTCTGAAACAATCCATACACCATCTGCAAATGGCACAAAACACAGCTGCAAGAATCATTTCACAAGCACCAATTTGAGATCATGGCACCCCTAATATTAAAACAGTTTTACTGGCTTCCAATAGAAAGCAGAAAAAAAATTCAAAATAGTACACACAACATTCAAAACCCTGCAGAATGACTGTATTACATACCTGAGATCTCTCATTCAGACTATCCCCAGAAACCAGATCTCGGAGAAGATACGTAAAACACACACTATTGATACCACTGGAATATGCGAAAAACAATGCAGTTACATCCAAAAAAACATTTTTACTCTACTCACTGGGTCTCTGGAACATGCTTCCAGAAAATATAAGAACCTCTAGAGATCCTCATACATTCTGTAAACTTTTAAAAACCTTCCTTTTCACTTTGGAGAATCGGCAACATGATTACGAATCTATCCAGACTATAAAATTAGTTACACAGTCCACAACTGCTAACTAGAACGAGCTGAAATACATGATGCTGCATACAAATAAGTTCAGAAAAGTAACTGTATATATTGTTTATACATGTAATATTAATCAAACAATTGTTCTGCACAAGTTTTAATTCCACTGTTACATGCAATCATTTTTGGTTTTGATATAAACCGCCTTGATTCTGAAAAAGCAGTATAGAAGATCACATAAATAAATAATAAATAAATAAATAAAAAGCTGCATTGTAGCTTCATTCAGTGTCCCATAGTGTTTCTACTTTTTAAAGGAGTAAACAACTGATCTTCATTAATTTATAGATTCATTCATATCCTAATTAATTCATTCATTAATTTATAGATCTCTAGCATATCTTCCCTCAGCTGCCTGTTCTGCATGTTGAAGAGCCTTACTCTTTCAAGCCTCTATTCATAGGGATATCCTTCCATCCCCTTTACCATTTTGGTGGTTCTTCTCTGTACCTTTTCTAATTCTGTTATATCCTTTTTAAAATTAGGCAACCAGAATTGCACACAATATTCAAGGTGTGGTCGCACCATGGAATGATAAATGGAATGATACATCCCCTCGGTTTTTGTCCTGTTTAGTCGCATTACAACCTGGAATGAAAATGAAGGTTCATTTGGATGTTAAGTAATGGACCTAACAATATAGTCCAAATTGGTGAAGTGGCTTGACAATAAAAAAGAAAAGTAAAAAACTGAAAAGTTGTGAGTGTATATGTATTCATCCCTTTTGCTATGAAACTAATTAACTTCAGAATTCACATAATTAGCTGCTTAGGGTCCAAGTGTGTGCAATCAGTGTCACATGATCTGTCACATGATGCCTCTATAAATATCCCTGCTCTGAAAGGCCCCTGACTCTGCAACACCACTAAGCAAGCAACATAAAGACCAAGAAGCACTCCAAACATGTCAGAGACAAGGTTGTGAAGAAGTATAGATCAGGATTGCATTATAAAAAAATATCCCAAATTCTGAATATCCCACAGAGCACCATTAAATCCATTATAAAAAAAATGGAAAGAATATGGCACCATTACAAACCTGACAAGAGAAAAAATCTCAGACTGGGTGAGGGCATTAATCAGAAATGCCACAAGGACACCAAGGATAACACTGAAGGAGCTGCAAATCCACAGCGGAGATGGGAGTATCTGTCCATAGGACCACTTTAAGCCATACACTCCACAGAGTGGAGCTTTATGGAAGAGTAAGCAGAAAAAAGCCATTGCTTAAAGCAAGAAATAAGAAAATATGTTTGACGTTTGCACAACAGCATGTGGCAGACCCTCCCAAAAACATATGGAAGAAGGTTCTCTTGTCAGATAAAACGAAAATTGAACTTTTTGGCCATCATGGGAAATGCCATGTGTGGCGCAAACCCAGTGCTTCCCATCACCCCAACAACACCATTCCCGCATTAAACGTGGTAGTGGCAGCATCATGCTGTGATGATGTTTTTCATCAGTAGGGACAGGAAAACTGGTCAGGATTGAAGGAACAATGCATGGCACTAAATACAAGGCAATTCTTGAAGAACACCTGTTTCAGTCTGCCAGAGATTTGAGACTGGGACAAAGGTTCACCTTCCAGCAGGACAATGACCCTAAGCATACTGCTAAAGCTACACTGGAGTGGTTGAAAGAGAAACATTTAAATGTCTCAACATTGGAATGGTCTAGTCAAAGCCCAGACCTCAATCCAATTGAGAATCTGTGACATTACTTGAAGATTGCTGTACACCAATGCAACCCATCTAACTTGAAGGAGATGAAACAGTTTTGCTTTGAGGAATGCATGAAAATCCCAGTGGCTAGATGCGCTAAGCTAATAAAGACATACTCCAAGATTCTTGCAGCTGTAATTGATAGTTCACAGATTACTAATAGTAGATCTACAATCTTACATTTCAATTCTTTTAACACCCTTGGATGTATACCATTTGGTCCAGGAGATTTGCTACTCTTTAGTTTACCAAATAGTTGCAATACATCTTCTTGATATATCAGTATTTCTTTCAATTCTTCCAATACAACCCATTTCAGGCATGGGTAACGTCCCTACATCTTCTTTAGTAAAGACCCTTTTACCTTGCTATCATCTAATGGTCCAACTGATTCACTCACGTTTTTTTTGTTACAAATATACTTTAAAAAAATATTATGCATGTTTGCTTCTACAACAAGCTTCTTTTTCAAATTCTCTCTTTGCCTGCCTTATGAATGCCTTCTATCTAACTTGCCAGTGCTTATGTTGTTTCCCATTTTTGTCATTTGGCTCCTTTTTCCATTTCTGGAGAAATGTTTTTTTTAGCTACAACAGCCTCTCTGACCTTACCTTTAAACCATGCTGGCATTTTTTTGGCATTCCTTCTATTTTTCTTAAAGCATGAAATATATCTGGTCTGCGCTTCCAAGATAGTAATTTGTAAAAAAAAAAAAGCTCATGCTTAATATAAATTTTTAATCTTTGCAGCTGCTCCTTTTAGTTTTTTCTTAACTATTTTCTTCATTTTATCATAGTCTCCTTTTTGAAAGTTAAAAAGTAGTACTGTGGATTTCCTTGCTATCCTCCCTCAATTTATTAAATCAAATGCAATCATGCTATGATCACTATTGCCAAGTGGCCCCACCACCCTCATCTTGCACCAGATCCTGTGTTCTATTAAGAACTATTAAGGAGAAAAAAGGTACTGAGGAGCCACAGAGTGAATGCATTTATAGGCCAGCAGGAGAAGTTAGAACTGGATGCGGAAATGGATAGGGAGCCAATGAAGTGACTTGAGAAGAGGAGTAATATGGGCATGGCGAGGCTGCCGGAAGATTAGTCGTGCAGCAGAATGTTGGACAGATTGAAGGGGAGAGAGATGATTTAAAGGGAGACCAGCAAGGAGTAGGTTACAGTAGTCAAGGCGGGAGGTGATTAAGGAGTGGACAAGCGTTTTAGTAATGTGTTCAGAGAGGAAAGGGCAGATTTTGCTAATGTTATAGAGAAAGAAACAGTACTGTAATTATAAGTCGTTCACTGTTAACTATATGAGAACTGGAGTATTTCCAAATAATTTTACTTTAATGTAACCAAAGCACTCTACAAAACACCAACTGTGAAAAGAAAGGTCTCAGACTCTTAGCGGCACTACTTTTAGACTGTCGTCTTGATTATGTAGTGTGCCTTATAGCATCAACGACCTTCATAATCTTCTCAGCAGGGGAGCCAGTTTAAGTGTCAAGCTACCCGAACAGCGCGGTATCAACCTTACGATATAATTGAGCTGTGTATTTAGCTTCTAATATCTAGACTCCTCTGTTTTATGGTGATTCAATTGATCCCGACGCTTGCCCCAGGTACCGTTCGTGCGTTTCACACTATCAGTTTCCTCAGGGGATCCTTCTTATTCTTTAATTCGAATGCTGCATAAAAACGTTTTATAAAAACCCCACTCCAAATACTCAATAAATACACCCAATAACAGTGGATAGAGAAGGAAACGGCAGGTCTTAGCTACGAGATGGATATGTGTGGAGAAAGAGAGAGAGGAGTCAAAGACAAACCCCAGATTGCGGGCCAAGGAAACAGGTAGGAGTACAGGGTTATCCACAGAGACTGAGAAAGGAGGAAGAGGAGGGGAGGTCTTAGGGGGAAAGATAAGAAGTTCAGTCTTGGCCATTTTCAATTTCAAGCAGCGGTGAGACATCCAGGCAGCAATGTCAGAAAGGCAAGCATAGATCCGGGTCTGGATTGCAGGAGAGATTTCAGGGATAGAGAGGTAAATCTGGGCGTCACCAGCATATAGATGGTACTGAAAGCCATGGGAAGAGATAAGCGCACCAAGGGACTGGGTATAGATAGAGAAAAGGAACAGACCCAAGACAGATCCTTGGGGTACATCAACTGGGAGTGGGGTAGCAGAGGAGGAGGAGCCACCAGAACACACACTGAAAGAGCGATGGGAGAGATAGGAGGAGAACCAGGATAGTACAGAGCAACTAAAACCAAGCAAGGACAGGGCATTGAGGAGAAGGTTGTGGTCAACAGTGTCAAAAGCAGCAGAGAGGTCAAGAAGTATGAGGACAGAGTAAAGGCCCTTGGATTTTGACAGGAACAAGTTACAGGAGACTTTGGCAAGAGCTGTTTCAGTAGAGTGTAGAGGGTGAAAGCTGGACTGTAAGGGATCCAAGAGGGCATGAGAGGAGAGGAAGTCGAGGCAGCGGCAGTGATCCGCACTTTCAAGTAGTTTAGAAATGAAGGAAAGGAGAGATATGGGTCGATAATTAGAGGGACAGGTGGGGTCAAGTGAGGGTTTCTTGAGGAGAGATGTGACCACAGCATGCTTGAAGTCTGCAGAGACTGTTGCAGTGGAGAGGGATAGGTTGAGAATATGAGAGATGGAAGGGACAACGGTGGAGGAGATGGGGCTTAGGAGATGGGTGGGGATAGGATCAGAGGAACAGGTGGTGAGTTTGGAGGAAGAAAGAAGGTGTGCAGTTTCTTCTTCAGAGATCACAGGAAAGGAAGAGAGGGTAGCAGGGGCAGGGGGTGAGAGTTGGGAGTGGAGAGGGGGAGGAGGGGAGGTAGCTGATTTTGTGGGGAATTGGAGGGTGATCATCTGGATTTTGTCATGGAAATGGTCAGCCAGGTTTTGGGCAGAAAGGGAGGGAGGGATAAGAGGTGGAGGCACTTTGAAGAGAGAGCTGAAAGTAGTAAAGAGATGGCGAGGATCAGAGGCAAGAGAGTTAGTCAGATGGACATAGTAGTCTTGTTTGGCAAGAGCTATGGCTGACTAGAAAGAGACACGTATGAATTTGAAGTGTAGAAAGTCTGCAGGGGAACGCTATTTGAGCCAAGCACGCTCAGCAGAATGGTCACAGGAACGTAGATAGCGGATTGTGGATGAAAGCCAGGACTGGGGTGCAGAACGTCTCACAGGGCGTGGGATGGGCAGAGTGAGAGCAACCAGAGCCGAGGAAAGTGCAGCATTATAGGAAGTTACGGCCTCGTCAAGAGACTTAGATGACATAATGGAAGAAAGAGATTAAGAAATGGTGGAAGAGAGTGCCAAAGGATCAATAGCATGAAGATTTCTAAATAGGTTGGAGGAGACAGGACGAGGTTGGGACAGCAGGTGATGAAGATTAAAGCTTAAGAGGTGATGGTCAGATAAGAGAAGAACTGAGCTACAGAAGTTCAAGGGTGACCAACTCGAGAAGAATATCAGGTCAAGGCAGTGCCCATGCTGGTGAGTGGGGGCAGTGGAACAAAGTTGGAGGTCAAACGAGTAGGTAAGGGAGAGGAGCTTTAAAGCATAAGCATAAGAGGGGTTATCAACATGGATGTTAAAATCCCCAAGAATAAGAGTGGGGGAAGAGGAATCCAGAATGAAGGAAAGCCAAGAGTCAAAGTCAGTGAGAAAGGTGGAAGCAGACTTGTCAGGAGGGCGATAAATAACAGCTACCCTGAGAGAAAGTGGAGTGAAAAGGTGGATGGAGTGGACTTCAAAAGAGAGAAAAGAGTGAGACTGAGGCTGCAGGAGGGGTTGGAATTGGCAAGAGAGAGAAAGTAGAAGCCCAACACCACCACCATGGCCAGTGGGATGAGGCGTGTGGGAGAACTGGTAGCCCCCATGACAGAGAGCAGCAGTAGATGCGATATCATCTGGGAGGAGCCAGGCCTCAGTTAGAGCAAGAAGATGTAGAACATTAGAGATAAAGAGGTTATGAGTAAAAGCAAGTTTATTAGAGACAGAGGGTGCGTTCCACAAGGCACCTGAGAAAGGGAGAGTGGAAGGGGAAAGAAGTTGGATATGGATAAGATTAGACAAGTTGTGTGAAGATCTCTTCTCAGGGTAAGACATAAATCTAGGGGGGCCAGGATTGGGGTTGATATCACGGATCACGTCAGCAATTGCTACTTCTGCATGGTTCCTCCAGTTCAGAAAGGCATATCCAGAAAGAGTAAGTGGACTGTGCAATATCCAAACATTCCATCTGCAATATGCCCAGTGCCTCATGGAGAAGGGTTGCCGATTCCCAAAATGTCAGAATCATTATCATTAGAATCAAGTGAGGAAGAGGAAGAAGTTTGTAGTCATGAACCGTCAACCTCACGTGACCCAGAGTTTCTTCTGGCCACTGCTAATAAACCACACCTCATAACGCAAGGTGAATTGAATGACCTTGTCGGGGATTTTTTATTTCCCGAAGAATAAAGCTGAGCTTATGGGTTCCAGACTACAGCAGTGGAATCTTCTGGCTGGTGATGTTCAAATTTCTTTTTTCCGGGACCGTCAGAAAGACTTGATGTCATTCTTTTTCAAAGAAGGTGATCTTGCTGCATGCAACAACGTAAAAGGTTTAATGGCAGTTCTCAATTTCAATTACAATTCAGATGATTGGAAGCTCTTCATTGATTCATCCAAAGCAAGCCTTTAAGCTGTATTGCTGCATAATGGAAACTTGCTACCATCAATTCCTATTGGCCATGCAGCTTTTATGAACGAGACTTATGATAATATGAAACAACTTTTGAAATGTATAAACTATGATCAACATCTATGGTCAATCTGTGGTGATGTCAAAGTGGTTGCCCTTTTGCTTGGTCTTCAGGGTGGATACACCAAGTACTGCTGCTTCCTGTGTGAATGGGATAGTCATGCTAGAGATTGTCATTTCGTCAAAAGGGACTGGCCACTCCATCAGTCACTGGATCCTGGAAGGAAAATATTCTGTTTCCAGCACTTGTAGACAGCAACAAGATTTTGATGCCTTCCTTGCACATCAGGTTGGGACTAATGAAAAACTTTATCAAGACAGTGGATAGGGAGGGGTGGTCTAGTGGTTAAGACAAGGTACTTCAGGCGAGAGGGCTGGGGGTTGAAGTCCCACCTGGGGACAGCAATCTCAGGCCAGAGAGACTGGGATTTCTAGTCCTATAGGCACTCCTTGTGGTCTTGGGCAAGCCACTTAACCCTCCATTGCCCATGTTCCCTGTAAGTGTTAGCATATGTATCTCATATCCCCTCATGTTAAATGTATCCTCCAATTGACTGCTTTGACTGGGTGAAAAGCAGGATATAAATACAGCTAAATAAAATAAAACTAAACCTGCTTTCAGGTATCTTAGTGCCAAAGTTAAGGAAGGATGTAAATTCTACATAGTTTTCCCTGTTTTTTCTCCAAGTTGTTTTCCCTGTTCGATGTAAACTCGGGAGTGCCCTGCGGTCCTCGAGTCGTTCTGTTAACTGTAAACCACACTGATGATAAAGAGCACGGTATAAAAGAAATGTTAAATAAATAAAAATAAATAAATAAAGGAGTTTTTGTTGGCCCTCAGATTCGTGCACTTCTTCAAGATGACAAATCTCTTCATTTATTGCGTGGAAAGGGAAAGGCTGCATGGATAGCATTTGAATCAGTGACACAAAATTTTCTTGGAAACAACAAAACAAATAATTACCAAGAGATTGTTCAAGATCTTCTCAAGGCATACAAAAACCTTGGTTGCAACATGTCCTTAAAGATTCATTTTCTACACTCTCATCTAGATTTTTTCCCACAAAATTGCGGAGCAGTAAGTGATGAACATGGAGAATGATTTCACCAAGACATTGCAGCAATGGAAAAGAGGTATAAGGGTAAATGGAGTCCATCAATGCTTGCAGACTACTGCTGGACAGTGATAAGGGATATTCCATTGCTTCAGTGCAAGAAACAGATCAGGAAGAGTCGGGAAGCCACTGAATGAGAAGAAAAATTGCTAGAATGTACTTAGAAATGTTCTTAATGAAAGTTAAATTTCAGACATAATTACTCTTCTGTTTCTTCTAAGTACGTTTATGAACTTTATTTTATAAAAACATGCTTGTTATTGTGTAAAGTTTCATTTGTAATAAGATTTTGATTTACATCTAAGGATTAGGCTCAATTTTCATCATACATAGTGGTAAAATGTACATTCTTCAACATATCATAGAAACAGGAGCTAATTGACCAATTTCACTATCATATTTGAATTCAGTGTATCAAATTCATTAAGAAATAGCACATTTAATTTCTGAAGCAAACAATTTTTGAAAATTTGTAGAACAGTATTTTCTTATAGGCAATGAGGTAGCAATGGATTCTACAGGCTATGCAGTAATGTTATCTTACAAGCAAAGAGGTAGCAATGGATTCTACAGGCCATGTAGCATATGTTATCTTATAGGCAATGAGGTAGCAATAAGGTAGCAATGGATTCTACAGGCCATGCAGCAAAGTTATCTTACGAGCAGTGAGGTAGCAGTGGATCCTACAGGCTATGTAGTGCAGGATGTCTTGCTTATCGTGCGCTGCTTACCAGCTTTGGGTGGCTCAGTTTGGGACAGCTTGTCTTAGGGTGTGTAGGTTCGGGTCACATCTGTAGTTGGAAGGGTTTAAGTTGGAGGGGTAGCAATAACCGAGGTAGATCGGACCCGGTGCTGCGGGCCCCTCTCACCATTCACCCGTTTTCCCCCACCCCCCCCTCCCCCACACACCTTAAGTCCCCCCCCCCCCTTCATTCCCACAAATTCACACATACCACCGTTTTGGGAAACAACCGGTCGCAGCTTTATTCAGTTTATAACATACCGGACATTACAGTCCAAGAATAATCATCATAACACTCCAAAACAGCGGAACAATGCCCCACCAGCCATGCTAATAGCAAGGTGACACCGCCTCCGCTTCTGCCGTGGTCTTGCCAACGGCAATCATCCTAATCCCCTTTCCCTGACCTCGCCATGTAACTAGCAAAAGTCAGCCAGGGGTTATCCGGGTTGGGGGCACCCCGCCCCCGTCCCAAGTTTAGCCAAAGGCTCCGGACCCCGGAAACCTCCGGGATCCCGCTCACCCCCCCCCCCCCCCACTGCTGCGACAACCCGTCAACCCCCCACCCAACATCTTTAACATAGGGAGGGAGGGAGGGAAACAGCCGCCGTTCTCCACAGAGGAGCAGGAGTGCCGGCAACCGCTGCCTACTCCTGGCTCCTCCCACCTCAGGCCGCCTCCTCCTCCCAGGCTCCACCGCGCTCCCACACGCCGATGGAGCCCACCCTCGCTGCCGGCACCCGCCTTCAATGCCGGTGCCTGTCCTCCCCACCGACCAGTCCTCGTGCCTCCGACCCAACACCCCCAGGCCCCAGACAGGGTCCCCGCACCTGGCCGATCACCCGGTTACGGGCGGCCGCCGGGACCCTGCCCCGCGGCCTTACATTAACCGAGGTAGATCGGACCCGGTGCTGCGGGCCCCTCTCACCATTCACCCGTTTTCCCCCACCCCCCCTCCCCCACACACCTTAAGTTCCCCCCCCCCTTCATTCCCACAAATTCACACATACCACCGTTTTGGGAAATAACCGGTCACAGCTTTATTCAGTTTATAACATACCGGACATTACAGTCCAAGAATAATCATCATAACACTCCAAAACAGCGGAACAATGCCCCACCAGCCATGCTAATAGCAAGGTGACACCGCCTCCGCTTCTGCCGTGGTCTTGCCAACGGCAATCATCCTAATCCCCTTTCCCTGACCTCGCCATGTAACTAGCAAAAGTCAGCCAGGGGTTATCCGGGTCGGGGGCACCCCGCCCCCGTCCCAAGTTTAGCCAAAGGCTCCGGACCCCGGAAACCTCCGGGATCCCGCCACCGGCACAGAGGACATTAATGTAGGGCCGAGGGCACCCTGCCCCCGACCCAGGCCCGGCCCCTGCTCCAGACCCCGGGCCCTCCGGGGTCCTTCAGCCGGTACTGGCGACATTAATGTCCCAAAGCCGCCCCCCCCCCCAACATAAAGCTGCGACCAGTGAGCCCACAAGGGAGCCATACATTCCAAGGCCTCCTGCCCTTTGATACTGAGCAAGGTACCCCCATTGGTGGTAAGTGCCCCCCACCCCTTATAACGCTGCCCCTATCTCTCATACATGATTACTTGATTGTATAACCACCGTGTGCGCGGACCCCCCCCCCCCCGCCACCGAGCCGCTGTCAGGCTAGGTTACTGTGTTTTTTTTTGGTTTTTTTTTTGGTTTGCTGGTTAGCCGCGAATTAGGGCCCACCCCCAAGCCCCCCCCCCTGTAACCTTCCAAAGCACAGCAACAGCTGAAAACCGCGAGGCAGGCCGCTGCCCTCACACCCTTGGCAGCTGATTTATTGGAGAATAGTTAGCCCGTTATCCTCCCTGCCTTACCCTCCAGCAAAATGTCAGCCCTCCCCCCCCCCCCCGAAGCGCCAAGCAATACCGGAACTGCCAGCCCTCCGGCCCACCATTGACCGATCACGAGGACGTTCCGCCCCATAAACATGCCAGCACGCCCCTCGACCAGCCCCGGAGGCCAAACAAAGGCAGGACTCCTGCGACTACCGCCTTCACTGAGACATAAAACCTATGCCGATGCCTAAACCTGACCCCGCGAGCCCCACAGCCCCCCACCGCCACCTCTAAGCAGCCCCACAAGGAAGCAATGACTTCTCAACCCCCGCCCCTGGGGCGGTGCCCCCCGTCTGCAGATTAACCCGACACGTCCACTCAAGTGTTTCACACTCACACTCTCCCGCCAGCCTATCCCTCAGTGCGGAGTACGCCCATATCTACCGCTCCCTCAGCCCCTCTTGCCTACCCTGCTGGCTGCCCCAGCCCCGGAAGAGTGAGCCGCGAACTGACTTGTGCCGTGCCCCCCGGCTGCCGCACACGACAAGCGCCCCGCCGCCTCCCATGGGAAGGCCCCCCCCCCATGCTGGGCATAAACCGCACCTTACTGGCAACGTACCCGCCAGGCCTGACTCGAGCCCAGCAAGCTCCTGCACAACCGCCCCCATCCCGTACCGTGCCGGTACGTCGTCGAGGGGAATAGGCAGACCTGTAACGGCCCCTCCGCTGCCTGCACCGGCTGCCGCTGTAGCCCCCTCCGACCCCAGACCTGCGCAAGTTCGCTATGAACCCCCCCCCCATGGGAAAGCACCGCCAACTACCACATAATAGGGATGCCTCCTCCCTCAGCCATGCCCCCCAAATATTCTGGCGATACCGCGCCCCCAAATCGCCCAAGCCCCACCGGAAGCATGGTACGGCTGCCCCCAAAACTCCCCCCTATGTAGCTATCCGTTGCAGCTATGAGGTATGTCCCCATCTCTCACCCAACAATGCTCATTATCCCCTTTGGGGTTTTTTTTTTTGTTTGGTTTTTTTTTTATGTTTGGGCCACGAATCTGTCCCCGTCCACTTCTGGAGCCCCTTCTGCTCCCGTTCCCTAGGTGGAACGTGCCCGAGCTACTGCAAGTCTGTTAGTACCTCCTGGGATAGGCCTTGCCATATCCACCGCCCTCACATGCCAGCGTGCCAGTGCAACTCCCCCTGTAAGGCCGCCCCCGCATACCACGTGGCGACTACTCACCGCTAACACTGACCGCTGCTGCCCTATCGCCCACCATACCAACCATCCGGTACACACTCGACCACCCCCACTCTCCAGCCCCTACATGGAGAACCAATCCCGGACCACTAACAGCCAGCAGGGCTGGAGTCCCAGCCAGCCCACCCCTAGCCGCCTCTGCAACCGCTCCCCGAACATAGTTCCCTACCTATAGACGGGCTGACTCTGCCTACCCCGTCACCAAAGTCACGTTCGCGTCTTCCTACCAACCCCCCCTTGATCCATAATTTCATCCCCAACGGCTACAATTTGCGAATGCGGTATACTTAGGAAGTACCCCAGTCGATGCCGCTGAGAGCCGAAGAGCAATCAGAACCCTCGATGTGACGCACGACTAAGCTGCCCCCCACAATCCCAAGCCAGCCCACCCCTGCCCTCGACTCCTCCGCAACAAATGCACGCATATCCCCGGGCCTCCCGTCCCCGCGTTGCCTACCGCACCCCCCGTTCGTGCCCCGCGTCCGGATTGCGCCGTTCCATGACAAATCATCCCCTCCTGAACCCCCGTCCTCCTCCCGCCGCCGTGCTACCCGCCGGAAAGTAGAACGGAGTGGACAGTATGAAATAGAACTGCGCGGCCAGCAGGCATGCCGATCCCCAAGAACTGCCGTCAGCTCAGCCCGTGCAACCGCCCAGGCGTCGCGTTTCCAGACCCACCCGGTGACCCCAGCATCATACCGCTTCACCGCTCGCTCGACAAGAGCACTGCACCAAACCCTGCCCATGGCTAACCCCCCGCGGAAGACCCCCCCAGCACCAATTCCCCCACCTGAGCCGCTACGACCCCTCCACCCTTATGCCATGCCTTGGCCACTACTAGCTCCCCGCGTACCCAACGAACCAATCCTGGAACCCCTTGTACCCTACCAATCTCACCGCTTTGGCCCTGCCACAGCCCAGACCGCAGGCCTCCCATCGCCCTAGTGTACGGGGCAGGCCCCCCCTTTTCCACAGAGGGTGGTCTGGCAGCGAAGCCCAAAGAGCCCCTTCCACCCCCTGTCGCTGCTACGTGCACCCCTACCAAGAACTCATGTCCAGAAATGGCAGCCTAGGGACTGGCCCGACCTCCGCTAACTGCCGCCCCGCGTCCCCCGAGACATTGCATCCCCCGCTGCTCCGTCCGACAAGGCCGACCCCCGTCTCCCCCCCCCCCCCGCTGCGTCCCCTGGTCCGCATCAGCCCCCCTTCCCACCACGGAAGCCATGGCCTGTCTGACCCTCCGGCAGTCACTGGGGAATCCGGGGCCCCAATGCCACTAAGAAGCCCCCCACCCCTCTCCTTGTTGTGAGTTAATCACTTACTTATGGAGTTATTCGCCTTGGTAGGTCCGTTATGTGGCCCCCCTCCCACCTGACTGCCGGCCGCGGCTACGCGCCACCATCTGCCCTGCGGAAGGCGGAAAGAGTCCCCGAACGTAGGGGGATGACTCTGGGCCAGGGCACGGCCTACCCAAATGCCTCCGCCTCCCCACGCCAAACCCCCTGCACCGTCCCACTATCCGCTCGGCCTCTCTACGTACACCCGATCGGCCAGCGGCCCCCCCTACTGCCCCCCAACCGTGCGCCCCTGCTACACCACTACGAACCGGCGAATGGCCCCACCCCCTGATCCACCACAGCTGCCCCTCCATACAAGTGCTGTTAGCCGATTCGGACAACTCCCGCCTCGGTGCGCTGCCGGTGTCCTCGCTCTCGCATCCCACTGGACCTCTGCCGCAATACTTGGCAGTGTGCTGATTTCGATCGCCACCTGCGAAGACAAAAGAAGAAAACCAGGAGGGGGAAACACACAAGCCCCCCACCAGCAGCCCCCCCCCAACTCTGCCCCCACCGGGGCCCCGGCCCTCCCAGCCCAAACACCAGGACCAATCCCCTGACCCACGCTAAGCAATATTGCGGTTTGATTTATGTATGTAGGATTTAGCAATTTACTTATTCCTTTCATTTTATATAGATATATTTTTCGTTTTTCTTTTTTTTTTGTTGGAGAACCCCCCCCCCCATCCCCACACCCCCACCGCCCTCATTGGGTACCGCAGCTAGCCGCTGAGTCCCTACTGGCCAGCCAGATCCTCCCTGAACTGCCCGCCACCCACGGGACCCTCAGAACGGGCCCGCACCAGATGGGGACCCCCAACTTACCATCTCTGCCCCCTGACTGGCCCCTCTGCTACCGCCCCCCCCAACCCATGGCCCGCCGCAACCCGCAGGCGCCCCCCCCCCCACCCACCCACCCACCGGTGGGTGTCCACCACTCCTGCCCCAGAGCCCAGGTCCTACTACCGTTGGGGTAGGGTTTTTTTTTTTTTTGTTTGTTTTTTTTGTGACACAAATTCAAAGTAACTGCGGAACCCTGTAAAGTTCTCAACCCCTGCCTCTTCAGACCACCAACCCCGAGCGATATGAAGCAGGATTATTAGTATTATTTAAGGAATTATTATTATGAGTTTTAAGCCAAGGATGGCTAACTGATGGGCCAGAAGGCACCAAGAAGTGCCAGTGGGAAAGGACGCATGGCAGCGAGTTCCCCAGACAGTGCACCCACCATTAGGCTCCTCCACCTCACCCGGAATATGCAGCGGAGCACCCACCCACCTGCGAACAGCTGCCCCCATGCCGGCAGAGGCCTCCCCACTTCAAGCCCGCCGCAGCCACGAGGGCGCCACTGGCCACGCGGCGCTCGCCCCAAGCAGAAAGAGGCCTCACTCCAGGCGGCCACCCCGCTCAGCCCAAGGCCTGCTCCCTCATCATGCACCCGTCAGCGAGAGCCTCACCTCCACCGCGGCACTGACCACCCGCGAGGGACTCAACAAGCACGGGCCCCTACCCACCCTGGAAATCCCCGCCGAGCGAATCGGCATGTCAGGGCAGGGCAACAGACCGCCGGCTCACCGCCCCGTCCAACCCCAACTCCGACTGCCCGTGCGACTTCCAACAACCCCCCCCCCCCCCGGCAGCCTCCCCAGACCCGAGAAACTCCGGAGAAACTCACCGCAACAGCCGCCGTTCTCCACGGAGGAGCAAGAGTGCCGGCAACCGCTGCCTACTCCTGGCTCCTCCCACCTCAGGCCGCCTCCTCCTCCCAGGCTCCACCGCGCTCCCACACGCCGATGGAGCCCGCCCTCGCCGCCGGCACCCGCCTTCAATGCCGGTGCCTGTCCTCCCCACCGACCAGTCCTCGTGCCTCCGACCCAACACCCCCAGGCCCCAGACAGGGTCCCCGCACCTGGCCGATCACCCGGTTACGGGCGGCCGCCGGGACCCTGCCCCGCGGCCTTACATTTATGTTCCATGCCTAAGGGCCATGCCAAAGGGCCCTCTGGCGAGGCCCGCCAGGCGTGGGCATGCCGGGAGGCGCTTCCTTATGACGCTGAGGTCCGGTGTGCTGTGCGGCTCCAATTCGCCGCCGGATGGAGAGCAGGGGGGTTTCAGCCCTCTGCTCTCTTTCCTGCTGCTGATCGGGTTGCTGGTGGAGTAGCTGTGCAGAGATGGTGCCGGGAGGTGCTTCCTTATGACGCTGAGGTCCGGTGTGCTGGGCGGCTTCGATTCGCCGCTGGATGGAGAGCAGGGGGGGTTTCAGCCCTCTGCTCTCTTTTCCGCCGCTGATCGGGTTGCTGTGTGACTTAGTGCTCTCTCTTACATACAGCACAACCCCTCCTCCAATTTGATCTACCCTATGATTGCGATATAGTTTGTGCCCAGGTATCACAGTGCCCCATTGGCTGTTTTCCTTCCACCAGGTAGCTGAGATGCCACTTATATCTAACCTTTTATTTCATGTTATTCTAACGCTTCCATTTTATTTTTTGGACTTCTAGAATTTGCATACAGTCATTTTAGAGGTTGTTTTTTATTCATATTAATCTGGTTATCAGTTGATGGGGTAATTTGGACTCTTTAAACTCTCTGTGCTTAAGGGAATCTGGGTTACTTTAATCTTTATTAGGACCTCTCTATCAGGATCCCTAACTTACCTCTTTTGTTAGTATCCTACAAGGACACATCCTTCTGGGCCATGTGCTCTTGGACAACTGTTGGCTTTCCCCTATTATTTAGTTTAAAAGCTCTCTATCTCCTTTTTAAAGGTTAATGCTAGCAGCCTGGTTCCATGTTGGTTATGGTAGAGCTCATCCTTTCAAAAAACCTTATCTCTTTCTTAGAATGTTGCCCCATTCCTAATATATCCAAAACCCTCTTCCTTGCAACATGTCTCATCCATGCATTGAGACTCTGGAGCTCTGCCTTCCTTTGGTCCTGTACATGGAATGGGAAGCATTTCAGAGAATGCTACTCTAGAAATTCCGGATTTCAACTTACTACCTAAAATCCTAAATTTGGCCTCCAGAATTTCCCTCCCACACTTCCTATGTCATTGGTACCAATATATACCAAGACAGCAGGCTTCTCCCCAGCACTATCTAAAATCTTGTCTAGGTAGCATGTTACCAGGCAATCCTCATGTCCACCAGTCACCCAGCTATCTACATGCCTAATGACTAAATCATCAACTATAATGGCTGTCCTAAACCTTCCATCATAGGCACATGTCCCTGGAATAACCTCGGTGAAAGAGGGTTTTACATCACATGAAGGACAGGTCCAAGCTACAGAATCACTTCTTGCCACACTGAGGAGATACTCTCTTTTCATTTGACCTCTCTCCTCCATGCCAACAGAAAGACTGCCAGACTGGAGATGGGACGTCCCTGTAGGTCTCATCTATATACCTCTCTGTCTTCCTCAGTTCCTCTGATTCTGCTATTCTGGCCTCCAGAGATCGGAATCATTCCCTGAGAGCAAAGAGCTCTTTGTACCTAGTGCACACAAAGAACCCTCACCAACTTGGAAAAAATTGTACATGTTAACCTCAATGAAAAAGACTTAATATCCCCCATCTCACTGCTGGACTGCTGTATGCATCTTAGTTTTAAGACTTTGTTAAGATGTTTAAGTTGTTTACTTTCTTAAAGGTGCTAGGGATGGTTGTACAAACACTAATATATCTAATAGGTTTAAAGGACATTTTTGTTTATGTCAGGATTAATTTCAGGGCCTTCCTTAATTAAAAGGTAACTGATGAGGATAATCAGCTATACCTGAAAGTGAATATGACTACCCCTGCCCCTGTAAGCTTATAAATCTAAGATTATGCCTGGGGCGGGTGGGAGTCAGGGTGATTGGGAGATAAAGAAACACTTAATAGAAGCTGGCTTGATAAAACAGTGGCCTGTGTGACTTTAAGAAACACAGAACTTTAAAATAGACACAGATTTTATCATTTAAACCCAAGGAGTTTCCTTTAACCCAAGATTTGAGAAATTACCAGCAGGTAAATACAATTGCAGAATCCTTCCCAGCAAGAGCAGCTTTTCTCAGTAGTCCTGCAGACTCAAAATACAATGTATGCCTTCAAGTCAATGCTGACTCCTAGCAACCCAGCAGCTCCTGGGTTTTCTCAGCAGGGTTAAATGACTTGCCTAGTAGGAACTGAAATCTGGTCTTTTTGTTATCAAGCCAGTGCTCTAACCACTAGGCTACTCCTCCACTCAGAAGTTTTCCTTTGTGTCCTTTGGAGACATTACTCTGCCCTCTGGCTCCTGTCCCATGCTCAAAGTCTAAAATCCACCATTTGCATTATGGTGGCGCTGATATGGACATCCTGATGGCTTGCATCTAGATATACTGAAGATGGACATCTCAACATGCAAAATGGTGCATTTTAATCAACATCCACAGGATCTGGATGCCCCAATGGACATTTATGTAATCGACTACATGGACATATCAGTGAACTGCATACTGTAGATGGTGTCCATGGTCAAGGGACGGACAGATTTGAGGGCCGGTAGGCCATGTAGAATGCCTTCTGACACTGCCTGGAGGGGTGGTGTTGTCCATAAAGTGTTGTCAGTGGTGAAATGTTCCTGAAGCCACTATGCAGTACATTTGTAGACTACACCTTGTGTTGTACGTGCATCCATGTGATGCCGATATGAATTGACCTTCATGGGTATTATGGGGACAAAAAACTCTGGAGCATATGTATTGCTATGGGACCCCAGTGCCTGGATGTATCATGTGATGGAGGTGCCAGCATTGTGGTGGTACCAAAAGGACAATGTCATGAAGGTGGTATAGATGAGTGCGCCTAGCCAGCAAATTGTGTCTTACATTTGTTTAGTCTTCACCATTGTCATGCATTTGTGCTGCAGTGGCATGGGCCAAGTGCTGCGTGTCACAGACATCATGGTCTGAATGCAGATATCTCCTTGCTACCACTGGATCCATAGCATCAAGCCTGACAGAGATAGGGGGTTGGGCTTGTGGGGCTCCCTTATAGACAGCTTGAAAATGGCCAGAAGTGCCACGGACAACGGGCATGCATGTGCTGTAGAGGTGATGAATGGCACAGACACAGTGGTACCAAACAGATAACAGGCATCTTTATTTATTTACATCTAATATTGAGTCCTCATGTACTGGACCCATCCCCCTGCCTGGGGCTCTCCCCCCTGGGAGTGGGTGTCATTGGGGTGGGACTGAAGCTCCGCTGGCCCAACAAATCCTGTGTGAGGGCTCTCAGCTTCACCTTGATGCCCTCCAGATGCCCAACCATCAGGTCCTAGGCCCAGGTGACAGAGGTAAATCCCAGCTGCACCTCATGCCTGAGAGCCTGTAAGTGCAACAGGACATCCTGATCACACAGACCCATCATGGCTTCATGGCAGAGCATCAGTAATGTTGCATATGAGAGCCCCTGATGTATCACAGCCTCTGACAGCTGTGGCTCAGCGGTGCAGCCAGACACATATAATCCTGCTCTCCCTCGCATCATCCTCTAACAACCCCCTCCCTCTCTCCCACTGATCCCCTTTCCCTTCCTCCTTCCATACCTCCCCCTCCCACCTCACCCCTTCCCTTCCTCCTCCCACAACTCCCCTCTCCCTCCTAAGGTCCTCCCTACTACCCCCTCCTCTGACTCTAGTACTGCTGGACCTGCACCCTCCACCAGCCAGTCTGGTTCCCTCTCCCCATTCTGGTGCCTTTGAGTTTTGTGGGTGGCCAGCCCTCCTTGCGGGGGCATGCCTCCTATGTATAAGACATACCCAATTCTAAAGAGATATATCTACTAAAACTAAATTTTTGTCGGAACTAATGCCATGAAGGTTCCTTATAGTCTGGTTGGATTTATTTCCTATACTAAATCGATTATACCCTATGATTTTTATATCTTTTGGGCATGGTTTGTTGGGGTTGCGTCCCTATATAAAAAAGAAAAAAAGGAACGTTCATGCTGCGAGAAGATTTTTATCTTCATGGCATTAGTTCAGACAAAAATTTAGTTTTAGTAGTATATCTCTTTAGAATCGGGTATGTATTAGATGTGGGATATATTTTCTGGGTTTAGTGGGGTCAATAGTCCAATGTATAAGAGGCACAGCAGCAGTGGTTCAGTGGGTGGCTTGGGCAAAGCTTCGTCTTCCTCTTCCCTCGAGGTGTCTATGACCAGCTGTCCACTGCCGCTGCTAGTGATGCTGTGTACCCCCTCCACATTTTGCCATTCCAGCTGACCCTCCTCTCCTTTTCTGACCACCTCCTTAGGCACTTCAGCCACTGCTTCCTCATCTGCAGGAGTGTCTTGGGTTGCACAGTGGAGGTTGCACAAAGTTATCATCGTGCCATGCATTCCTACTTGCCCTGCTGCTCACCACTGCCTGCAATACTAACCCACTACACTGTGGTGGTGCCTTGATGGTGATGAACATGCATCTGCCCCTAGGTTCTTCATTACTCATGCTGCATGTCCTTGCCTTGCTATTCCTGGAGTTCACACTGCAGGAAACATGGTCTATTGCACCTCACAGCTCAGAAGTGGCACTTTATTGCCAACATTTTGTGTGCTGTAATAATTCCTATATTGTATTAACAACCAAGACCCAAACCATGAATCAATATTTGTGTGTCAGACAATAAAATGCGGTAGCTATTATTAAGGGTCCTCCTTCTAGTCCATTTTATAATTTGGTGATCATACATTATGTAAAAAACTGCCAATCCTGCATTTATTTAGCCAACATGTTTTGAACCATTATCTCATGAGATTCTGTTTCAGGGCATACAGGCAGTATTTATCTGAATAAATGTAGATTGTCCTCCATAAATCTGGAGCTCAGAGGTTTACTAAAAAAATGGCTGCCACATCTTTTTCAAAGAAAGAGTAGAACAAATTCCGCCCCCAACAAGAGTCCTTAAAGAGATAGTTCATATCAATAGTATAGTATTGCATAGTATTTAAAGAAAAAAATCCCAAATTGTTCACAATAGTTCAAAGCAGCTTCATGATCAACCCCACACCATAATTTTGGTACAGATTGAATTACACATCATTCTAGTTGATCAAATTGAATTACATGGCATTGCAGCTGATCAAAAGTGTGATGAAACTGTAAACAGTGCTCAACCATAGGAGCCATATGTAATCTTGATTTGTATTCACATAAATGAGCCACAAGAGTTAGTCTTGTTCAACCAATATATAGGGCAATATATAGGGCATATCACAGCATATACACAATATGTGGATTGACAAGTGGTGTAAGCATGATGTATTAGAGGTCTTCTAACACTAGGTATCTTCCAATAGTAGTGGCACAAAACTCACATCTTCCACATTGGAAATGACCCCTTTGAACTTCTTCAATTACTTCCAAATTCCAAAAAACAGATGAACTAATATAATTAGCTATATTTTTTCCACTACTATCAACTGCAAAAGTAACTGTATCTCACAATCAGTCCCAGGGCACTGCATTGCAAAACATGATGTGCAAATTGGAGCTTTTGGAATATCAAGCCTGTAGTTTTTGGAATATCAAGCCCATAATAAAACTGAGATGCTGGTAAAAGGAGTGAGAAGGAATAATTAAAAGTTTATCATCAATTTGCCCAAGCAACTAAATGTATCTTCCTTGAACATACTTCTGTATTATTTCATTGAAAAATTCCAAAAGGAAGCTTTTCCACTGTTACGTTCTCTGTATTATTTGCCAGCAGCTAAGAAGGAAGAATTGGGCTATGATACATCTGTAACTAACCCTCTTCCTGTAAACGGTTTTAATACTGGGTCAGATGCTGAAACAATCTCAAGATTAAGGTGTTTCAAAGGCAATTCTTGTGGTTACATTTGTCTTATACCATGACCAGAGCAAGACTTCCATATTTTCTTCTCTAACTCTTATGTTAGTTTCTGGAAGACACTCAAGATAATATCCCCACTAGAGCCACTTTACTTGTGACTTTTGTTTCAGACTGTGATAAAGTCTCTGTGTTTAAAGAGTATTTCAAGAACAGAAATATTTCCTCTTGTGGTGCCCCTATACAGTTGTTTCCAGGCGTGTCAAGAGCTACGCAGTCTCGGAGGAAAGTTTTTTTGGCTCTGAGAACTCGTGTGTTGGCTCTGGGCACTTCCTTTTTTGTGCAATATCCTTGTAAATGTTTGGTATCTTTACAGGGGATTAGAAATGTGTTTTTTGATCTATCTAACTTAGAGAATTTTGTGTCCAGTAAGGAAGACATGGCTTTATGAGGTTTGGTGGGCAGATGTTATGGTTTTGTTTTGCCTGTAAATTTGGAGCTTAGTCTCCTTGTGATTTCTTTATGTTTTGTGTATTGATTTTGGGATTGCTTCTCCTCACTTTTGTAGACTATAAGGTTTGTTTTCTTTATCCTTATAATGTGTTAGATCTGTGCTGTTAGCTTTGTTACTTTATTTTGCTTGTAGTTTAATGCATTATGGAAAGAAAAAAAAAAGTAACTCTATGTGGTATGTTTATTAAAGGGTGGTAAGGGAGAAAGTGTGCCATTAAAGCGTGTTATATGTGCCTGTGAGTGGTTAACGCCACTGAAAGCGCCAATAATACTGCAACAATGAGCGTTAGAGGGGCCCATAGCATAAAGGAAAAAGGAGGTGGAGAGTGGGCCTCATCACTGGGAACCCTAACACCATCAAAAACGTTGTGAAAAGGGGTATTTTTGAGGGGAAAGAGTCTATTTCAATGTCTGAAATGTGCTCCACACACAGGGGATCCCAAAAAGTGATAGTAATACTCCGTTAGCAGCAACAGCATAGTGCCCTATTAAGAAAGAACATTATGTTGATGGTGCAAATGTGGCAAAGGAGTTGTCACATGCATGATGCAGTGGAGTTGGCTGGTCCACAAGGCAGGCAAGGCCGCTGCTTAGGGTGTACATTTGTGATGTATGGTATGACTCCAATGTGACAGTGTCAGCACACAGTGCCGCTGGTGAAAATGTAATGCACAACCCCACTGCCACCATGCTGCCATGTCAGCGAGGTGTGAGGGTGATGGTGGCTGTTGCCACAGCTGTGGCCTGCTACAGATGAAAGCATTGTCCCAGCCCTGTGTGTCCAGTGCAATGCTGCATTTGCCAGTCATGATGGTGAGCATTTCAGCTGCAGGGACAGTGGAGCACATAGTGATCCCTCCAGACCAATGTCCAATGTAGAAGCACGCTTGCCACATCACCCGGTGGAGGGTGTCAGGAGTGGCAAGGTGTGCACAGTTGCACGTGTGCAACATCAAGGAGGCTGCCTGCAACACTGAAGCTGTGGGTGTGCCACAATGACAGGAATGGAGGGATCAGCTGACATTCTGCCCACCATGAGCATTGGACCATGGCACCCGGCTACTTATCTGAATGGATAGGTTGGCCCTGGGATCAGGATGCCCCCGCCCATATATATTGAGTGCATATGTGCATAAGGGAAGAAAAATGCCACTGAAGAAAGAATACAATGCAATAGGAAAATAGGCCATGTCAGAGGAAACATGCCCACCCAGCCCCTGCACCTGGCAGTTGGCGATCAAAAGATGTGTTTGACCCAAGGATATCTCCATAAGTAAGAACCCAGTCAGCAACAAATCTAAGCCACATGTGGATCAATGTCAGCTATGTCAGTCTGAGAGATATGAGGTAATGCCATGACTACCCACAAGCACACACCAGGTCTTGGGGACCCTGGCCATTCTGCTAGTACTGCCATGGTATGTGATGTGTGTGTGTGTGTGTGTGTGTGTGTGTGTGTGTGTGTGTGTGTACCTATATCATGGGCTGTCCTTTTGAATGGACAGATCCCATGTGTAAGATATGATTGTTAGTTGTACCAGCAGCATAGCAAACCATTGCAGCATACAGACCTAACAACATGTCCCTCTCTGTCTTGCTACAACAAAGGCTAGCACACCTTGTAATGAAGACAAACAGTTTATTTATAAAACAAAACAAGGATAACTTGATTTATTTATTTGTCTTATTAATTTATACTTATTTTAGAAAGGCAAGTAATTCACTTATTTACCTATGATTAGTTAGAAAAGATAACTAGAAAGCAATTAATTACAGGAGAATAATGATAACTAGAAAGCAATTAATTACAGGAGAATAATACATCACCAAAAGAGTTATGAGATATTGCATCTCCAAACTCCCTGTCCCTTACAACAGTGTTCCCCAACCCCCGGGCTGCGGACCGGTACCGGTCCGTGGATCAAATGGTACCGGGCCGCCCGAGGAACTTTAAATAATTTCACTGTGGGTCCTCCCGCCTCCTGATTGGCCGAAAGGCAAACCCCATGCCATTGGTCGAGGAGGAGGCGCCGCAGGAGGACTGAGGACAAATTAGTAAAAATGAGTATGAAACAGACATCGTTAGAAAGTTTTCTTGGGAAGAAAAAAAGGCCCAGTGAACAGACAGAAGAAGAGCCTTCAACATCAAAGAAATATGCAACCTTTAACAGACAATACCATGAGTCCTATTTGAAATATGGATTTATCGGGACAGGTGATTCCCACGCACCAAAACCGATCTGCATAGTTTGCGGCGAGAAGCTCTCTAATGAGGCAAAGAAACCTTCCAAACTGCTTCGCCACTTGACCGCCAAGCACCCTGGCATAAAAGACAAGCCCCTGGAGTATTTTGAAAGAAAAAAACGGGAGCACGAAGCACAGAAGAAATTTATGAGGGCCACCACATCAATAAAGGAGAATGCACTGAGAGCATCATATTTGGTGGCTAACCGCATTGCTAAGGCTAAAAAGCCATTTACTATCGGTGAAGAATTGATCTTGCCCTCCACTAAAGACATTTGCCGTGAACTTCTAGGAGAGGCTGCTGTGGAAAAGGTAGCACATGTGCCTTTGTCAGCTAGCACTGTGACTAGGCGCATTGAGGAAATAGCCGGAGACATTGAGGCACAATTGTTGGAGAGGATTAATACATCACCGTGGTATGCACTCCAGGTTGATGAATCTACAGATATCGACAACAAGGCACTACTACTTGTTTATGTGCGATATCTATATCAGGAGGATGTGCATGAGAATTTGTTATGTGCACTATCTTTGCCAACCAACACCACAGGAGCAGAACTGTTCAAGTCACTGGATGGTTATATATCAGGAAAACTGAAATGGTCCTTTTGTGTCAGCATATGCACAGACAGAGCTGCTGCCATGACCAGACGACTGTCTGGTTTAACTGCTCGGATTAAGGAGGTTGCACCTGAGAGTGAATCTACGCATTGTATCATTCACAGGGAAATGCTGGCAAGCGGAAAAATGTCACCGGAATTTAACAGCGTATTGAGTGATGTCGTTAAAGTTATTAACCACATTAAAGCACACGCACTTAACTCGCGCCTGTTTGAGCAGCTTTGTGAGGAGATGGACGCAGAGTACAGATGCCTTCTCTTATTCACAGAAATAAGATGGTTATCCAGAGGAAAATCGCTAACCAGAGTATTTGAATTACGAGAGCCATTGCAAAGATTTCTCTCAGAAAAGAAGTCACCGCTGGCAGCACATTTCAGTGACAAGGTATGGGTCGCAAAACTGGTTTACCTGTGTGACATATTCAGCCTGCTCAATGAACTCAATCTGGGCCTTCAGGGGAAAATGACAACTGTTTTCAAGTTGTCAGACAAAGTAGCTGCATTTAAAGCCAAACTGGAGTTGTGGGGACGGCGCGTGAACAGAGGCATTTTGGACATGTTTCAGACATTAGCGGGGATTTTAGGCGAGACTGAGCTTGAACATTCATTCTGCCAGTTGGTGCACGATCACCTGTCTTTGCTTTTAAAAGAGTTTGAGCGCTACTTCCCAACCACAAAAGACCCACGAACTGGTAAGGAATGGATCCGTGACCCATTTGCCAACAAATCAGGTGAATCTAGCATGTCTATGCAAGAAGAAGAATAACTGCTGGAGATTGCAAATGACGGTGGCCTTAAAACTACATTCGAGACAACAACTCTACCGGTGTTCTGGATTAAAGTCATGGCGGAATATCCTGAGATTGCCACCACAGCACTTAAATCCCTATTACCATTTCCGACAACCTATCTGTGTGAAGCGGGGTTTTCTGCAGTGACAGCAACCAAAACAAAACAACGGAATAAACTGGACACAAGCAACACACTTCGGGTGTCATTGTCTCCTATTACCCCCAGATGGAACCGTCTCGTTGCAAAGAAACAAGCTCAGGGTTCTCATTGATTTGGAATTCTAGTGAGTTAAATAAAATAAATCACTTTATATTCATTTTTTGGTGTAGCTGTATTTTATTTTGAAGGCATGTTTAAATACAATTAAATTAAAATTATTAAATTAAAACAAGCGGGCCACGGAAAAATTATCAAACGTTTACCGGTCCGCGGCGATAAAAAGGTTGGGGAGCACTGCCTTACAAGAACAGAACAATGCGTCACCAGACTGCCATCATCGCAGCCCATTTTTAACATCAGCTGGGAGAGCACAGCAAAGGCTGGAGAAAAAGTCTGGGATTCTTCATGCATTGACCTGTGCCTGGCCAAGCAGATATCTACTCTCTGTTCTGGATTTTCTCTCTCTTTATACAGGCCGTAACAAGTGTGTCGCAATTGGACCACATGACTCAAATAAGCTTTTCCCTACAGATATTCTCCACCCCATACACCATAGTACACAATCTGAGAATGCTCAAGGGATACACCCCTTCCCATGGTTTTAGAAGCTCAGAACTCTATAATTACAATTGATGAATTATTCCTATCTTGTTTAGATTTGCTAGGTAAATAGTTCTACCTTTGCTAAGAGAATTGTTCAAAGGCCAGGAGAAGAATTCTGCCTATATTTAGGAGAAGAATTCCTCTCTGGTCTTCCAGTATCCCTCAGGCTAGGTGAAGAATTCTTCTATCCCTCTGTAGTTATGTAAACAGTTTCTCACCAAACTTCAAAACTGAGGTTGTATTAACCCTTAACTTTCTCCAGCCTTTGTTTGCTCTCCGAGTTAATACAGCTTTGGTCTCTGGGCTAGTAAGCTAGTAAACAGCTGACTCAGCATGATTTCTCACATACAGAATGGCTCAAAAGTTCAATATGCCTTGCTGATCCAAATAAATTTTTAATTAGTAATACATTCCACCCTTGGATCAGCAAGGGTATTGTAGTAAGCACTGACTGAATTGCCTTTGTAGTTCATTTGGAAATACACTAAGTGAGAATACAATTTCATAAGGTTAAAACATAGTGGATAACATTAAGGTAAATGCTTGAGGGGACAAGAAGTCATGGTGTAAATTGGTACCATTCCCATCGGCATTGCAATTTCCGAAGCCAAATGGCTTGTAGATCTGTTACTTTTATCAATTCTCCATACAGTGGGGGACTCATTTCACCTGCATATTCAGGACTTGTTCTATTGTATATCTGCCCCATGGATTTCAATCTACTAGTTACATGTAGAGGGTAGTGGAGCAAGTGGTGAGGGACTAACAACCTCAATCACCAAACCTTTGTACTATTCACCACCTGTGGATTTAAAAAACAGTATGAGCAGGAGAAAGAGAAGCCACAGCAATGACTAAGATCTGGGGAACAGGTGAAAAGAGCAATTGGGCACATGTTGTTCAGCAGAAAAAATCTGAGATAGTAGAATTACAGTTATTTTCCAAGGAAACAATAATAAAAGGATAACAATAAAGTCCTTACAATATTCACAACATTTTATAACATCAATCCCAATAGAAAGAAGTATGGCTTCTAACAGGATGGACATATATCTCAGGGGTGACTAGAGTCTATCTTATACACTGTTCCCAGTGAGAGTGCTGTAGGAAACTTAAAATATTTGAGGACTGATCTTGTAACTGCAGTGTCCACAAGGATTTGTGTAAGCTACTCAATAATTATGGTGTCAAAAGAGATCCTTTTGAGATGAGAGGCCTAAGATCTTTTGAGGTGAGAGGCCTAAGAAGGTACAAGGCATTTGCCGTTGGGCCCCATGGTGATACTTCCTCGGGTTCTTCTTGGCCTACTCTCCCCTGCCTATTCATGTCTCTGCCGAGGCATAAATATACAAGGTTCATGTTCTTCAGGCCTTGTGGGCCCTCGAGGAGTCTTAAAGCAGTCAGAATTCTGGTCATTAATCTCTTGTTGATTAAAATCCTCCACAGTATCTTCTAGATTAACTCCTCCAGGATTTTGGGAGTAGTCTGTACTTTCCTCCTATAAATTGGTTAGCAATAGACATGTGCACTTTCTTTTTCTTTCTTTTTCCTGTCTCTTACGGTATTTATACTGAGCCACACAAACAGCAGCCCTCTCAGCAACTTGCTGATAAGTGTCTATTTTATCTGTCAACAAACAGGTTTGGCATTGTAACATGATAATAACAATCAAATCTAATTTGCTAGAATTTGTCTGATGCATCTTACAATATGCAGACAACAAAAGCCATCCTCTTCTCCCTAAAGTATTCAATTCTGTCCCTTTTCAAAAGGTATTTCTTGCAAGCATGTAAGAACATTCACAGGCTCAGCATCTTTTAAAACAGAATATTTATTCATACCTTTACCCTCCTTTACAGTATTTATACTTTTTCCTCTTCTTTTCAACATTGTCCAAGCCTTGTTCGTACCCCACTCCTGGTACCAGGAGAAGAATTCATCTCTGGTCTTCCAGTATCCCTCAGGCTAGGTGAAGAATTCTTCTATCCATCTGTAGTTATGTAAACAGTTTCTCACCAAACTGCAAAACTGAGGTTGTACATTTTTATTTAATAATACATTCTCCCACATCTACCAAACACACATTGTCAGAGTCTGCGGAAATGTAAGTAGACATAGCCATACCCCTAATCATGACTGCATGCACCCTGACAATGACCACATCTATACCCATGGAATGCTGAACCCATAAGGCAGCTCTATGCTCCACACACGAGGTCAGTGTGTATATGAGCGGAGGGTCACAGGTATAAGACCTGGCTGTGGATTAGGAATGTCATGTCCTGGTGTGTTAATTTTATCCGATGTTGCAGGGACTGCATCAGCATGTACAATCTACAGCTACTCATACAATAGGAGTACCACACTGACAAGCTCCACCATGCACGGCTGGATGGCAGGGAAGGCATACTAAGTGGGCGTTGACAATGCCAGATCATTGCAAAGCATGCTAATAGTGCCTGCACACTGAGCACACATTGACTATGCTTGAGCAGCTAAGGAGTCCAAAGAGGAAGGCAGGAATGCCAATCAGCACCACTTCTGCACAGCACAGTGAGGTGTGTGTATATGTCTCCAGAATTTTGTGAGCCTCGGTAATGCACTGTACATCGCATTGCATAAGCTATTCCCAAGTTCAGATTGAAAGTTCAGATTGAGGAGCAGAGGTTTGTGGGTATTACATGAAACAGAATTGTTTGCACAGGATGATCATGAGTTGGAGGTAGGGTCAAAAGCTGAGCCATCTCAGTGTCAGCCTGCCACAGCCATGGCCTGGGTGCGCACATCATTTCATGCTGCGAGGCCACTCTCACTCTGACCACATTTTGCTATACAGGCGTCATTGTGCATAACATGTTAAAACCCTCGGCCCAGTGTGCAGCGGCGGCCAAGAGAGCAAATAGAATGCTAGGTATCATAAGAAAAGGAATGGAAAATAAAACAAAAGATATTATAATGCTTCTATATCGTTCCATGGTGAGACCGCACCTTGAATATTGTGTGCAATTCTGGGTGCCATATCTTAAAAAGGATATAGCATTATTAGAAAAGATTCAGAGAAGAGCCACCAAAATGGTAAAGGGGATGGAAGGATACTCCTATGAAGAAAGGCTAAAAAGGTTAGGGCTCTTTAACCTGGAAAAGAGACGGCTGAGGGGAGATATGATAGAAGTCTATAAGTTAATGAACGGAGTGGAACGGGTAAATGTAGATCGATTGTTTATGTTATCAGAATATAGAAAGACTAGGGGACATGCAATGAAGCTACAGGGTAAACTATTTAAGACTAATAAAATAAAATATTTTTTCACTCAACGTGTAATCAGACTCTTGAATTTGTTACTGGAGGATGTAGTAAAGGCTGTTAGTGTAGCTGGGTTTAAAAAAGGTTTGGACAAGTTCCTGGAGGAAAGGTCCATAAACCATTATTAAGAAGGGACCCAGAATATCAATGCTTGACCCAGTACAAGCATTGTGGAACCTGTGTCTTTTGGGGAAACTGCTAGGTACGTATGACCTAGATTGGCCACTGTTGGAAATAGGATACTGGGCTTGATGGACCTTGGTCTGACCCAGTATGGCATATCTTATGTTCTTATATAAGGGCAGTTTTCAGTGATGTGGGTGCTCTTCCCTTTCTGACAGTCTAATCACTGCACTGGCTGCTGGGCATCCATGCTGTTTGAACAAAAGTTGGATGTATATGGTTGCTCAGTGCACATGCAGTATGTGACAGCTACAAGGCACAGTTGGTATGTAAATGGATGACACAGCCGAATTGTGGCCAACCCGTGATGACTGACTGCTTTCTGTAGTACATAGAAGGTGAGGCTAGCAGCTGTTCTTGGGCTGCTAACTCTGGTCTTTGCAGGACCATCAGTTTGGTGTCAGACAAACATCACTGCATTCAGGTCCCTTGGATAACAGCTGGCACAACCTTGGGGACTGATATGAGATGTTAAAGGAGAGTTCCTAGCCCACAGGAGCAGGACAGAAAGTGCAGATATGACAGGCTACTTTTCATGCTGTAATTGTGCAGACAATACCATCAGCACACTGACGGTGATATGGATCTGTTCTAGAAACTGGAGAGTCCATCTAGTATAGTGCAAGCTCTGGGGATAAGGTAATGTGTGCCCGCCCTCAGATTTAGGGTGACCATTGAAACCGGTCAATAACACAGTTTGCAATTGTTATGTGCTTGAAGCACACAATGTCCCTGCATATTACAGAGCTGATGTGGTGGATCACTGCAGCCTCTATTTGGTGATCAGTGGCAGAAAGCTATTCAGAATGTGCAGTGCATCATGGGTAATGTAGGAGCTAGCCTATACTGGCATACAGAGCAGACATTGCAGCCATAGTGGCAACTGACATTCTGATATTCTGTTAAGGGTTTGTCACTTGCTGATAAAAATAGACTGTGGTGACAAATTTCACTCTCACTTTCTCCCTCTTAATTGGGATAACTAACTGAATTGGGTGGGAAAAAATTAACAACGTCTATTTTCTTTATAAGGGCCTACCTAACTAACAGAAATTAAATTTAAACCACTAAAGCAAGCTGAGGACTAATTTTACTCTTTTAATTAAATTCAAAACAGACTCTTCCAAATGCAGTAAACCCACTATTTCTCCTCAGTCCCAAGCGTTCCCCATCACTTCATCCCATGTCATTTAGTCCCTTGTCACTTCGTCCCTTGTCACGTGTTTGTTTATCAGCAGCGTGTCAGTTCGTGTCACTTCATCCCGCAGTTATTTATAAGCAGCGTGTCAATTGCAGCGTGTCAAGCAGCGTGTCAGTTCTCATGGGTAATGATTTGGTGTCACTTCGTCCCGCAGTTATTTATAAGCAGCATGTCAGTTGCAACGTGTCAGTTGCAGCATGTCAGTTCTCATGGGTAATAGAGCCCCGGCATTACTCTGTTCCTCCTTCTTACTCAACTAGTTCTTCCGTCGCCATTTTTTTCCTTCTCCTGTATGTCACGTCACTTCGTCCCGTGTCAGCAGTGTGTCAGTTCTCATTTATTAGAATTGTGAGAACATCTCCTCCACATCTACTTTAACCCAATTATTTATGTTTTATCCTTCGGGATGGATAATAGAGCACCGGCATTACCCTGTTCCTTCCTCTTACTCAACTAGTTCTTCCGTCGCCATTTTTTCCTTCTCCTCTATGTTAGTTCGGGCGTACGCAAAAGCAGTCTCTTAAATCTACTGTTTTCTTGCCTGTTGTGGTCATTTTTCCTGCAGGTGTATTCCACAGCTTTTAATAATGTAGCAGGGGACACGCTCCACACCTGGAAGCGATCCTTTACTTTTTTCTTTTTCTTTTTCGGCGGAACTATTACCCTAGCCGTCCATGCCTGGCATAAACAACTGATCTACATTTACCTGTTTCACACCATTCGTTAATTTATAGTCCTCTATCATATCTCCCCTTTCTAATTGTGTTAGTGTTTTCTGATTGCTTTTTGTGTTATAATATGGGACTAGATGACAACGCTGGTATTATCTGACCGGGATGATGAGACACGGAACGAAGTGACACCAAATTGTCCCAAGCTTTAGATCACCACATTTACCAGCAAAGTTATGTTCACTTACCCAGAGAGGCTTTGTTTACTCAGCTTTTCCTCAGATATGATATCTACACCTTTGAGAATTCATGGATGGCATCCACCTTTGCAAGAAGGGTCAAAGTTTTTCTATACCGCCCTTGATCTCTAGAAGGAACGGTATAGAAAACCTATAAATAAATAAATAAATAAATAAAATAAAGTGTCATCCACAGCAGACTGGCTAACCTACTGAAAAGGGGCTGCCCATGGGACTTGAAAGTCCCGTTGGTGAAAACTGCATAAAAATATTTAAAACCTTCAGGAATCTGTTATGTGCCATTGGGACCATTATTCAAAGTAACAATTATGTTTGCTAGGTGTCTGTAGTGACACGATATCTAGGTCAATCTTTGGATGCTGTGCTAGCATCACAAGAACAAATCGCCATTCTTGCTGTTTCCTCAGGAAATATATCTCGATAAAATATCGCATAAAAGGTAAAATCTTTGTATAAATATGTGTTTGATAGTGTTAGGGCAGTATTTAGTTAAAATCTGGTGAAATATATCACAATAAAACATTCTGCATTGGTGTGCCTGAGAAGTCCCGTTGGTAAACTAGCGTTACTAGGCAACAGGTATAACAGGCTTAGGTGATGTTTAAATGGCAATGTGCCCAAATGAAATATTTGTCCATAATAATTTCTGTTTAGTTGTTATTCACCTATAGTATATGAATAGTATTATAATCAGTCAGCAAGTTGTCCACAGCAATTTAGACATTACTGTTATTCAATATTTTGGAAGAATCAGCCTATAGTAACAGAATACTGACACATAAAACCAACACATGGAAAAATATTTGGTAAATGTCATATTTCTTTTTAGAATCTAAGGATGGATTTTTCAACATCTATGTTTTACCGTCGAAAATATGAAGTAGCTGCTGCTCAAATACCAGACAATGGTGAAAACATGACTGATGATGATGCATCCATGTTATTATCTGAAAGTGAACATGAAATTGAAGCCACTCCAACTGTTACGGCAATTCGTAAGAAACCTGGTCATAGAGAAAGTGTTGAACAGGGTAGAGTCACTCGTGGTAAGCGAAAGTACCCGAATGGCTCAAATGATATACCGAAAGAAGAGATAGTGGAGAAGCAGAGAAAGACTGTTCGATTAGCAGAACCCAAGGACAACATCAAGTGACACAAAAAGAAGATGGCTGAGAAGAAGATATTGTTTGTGGATGGGACTTGTGGTCCAGCTCAGGATATTTTTGCTGCCTGCAGCAGTCCTGTTGATTACTTTTTGACATTCTTGTCAACAGAAATTGTGGACAATATTGTATCCCAATCAAATCGTTATGCAGTCTGGCGTCGGCTGAAATATGGAGAGAAGTCTATATCTCCAATTGAAGCAAATGAGCTGCTTGTGTTTTTGGGAATCAACTTCCTCATGGGTTATCACAAGTTGCCGTCATACAAAAATTATTGGAGTACACAGATGTATTTGGGTGTCAAAATGATGCAGGAGGCAATGTCCAGAAACCGTTTTTCCGAACTTCTACATATTCTCCATGTGGCAGACAATAATGATTTGGAATAAAACATACTTGATTGTTTATTCAAACTAAGACCTTTGATTACACAACTAAACATGCAATATCAACAGCTGTATGTTCCATCACAGATGCAGTCAATTGATGAAGCTATGATTTTATTCAAAGGTCGCAGCTCAATAAAGCAGTATAACCCAATGAAGCCAATCAAAAGAGGCTACAAGATTTGGTGTTGAGCTGAAACAAGTAGTTATATTCATCAGTTTGAGGTATACCAAGGAAAGTCTTCTCAAGTCACTGACACAGCTATGGAAAGCTTTGGTCTAGAAGGTCAAGTTGTAGCAAGCCTCTCAGAGTCACTACAGCACAAAAATCATGTGCTGTATTTTGATAATTACTTTTCATCTGTTGTTCTGCTGCAGTACCTGTTGAAGAAAGGTATATATGCCTGCTGCACTGTAAGACCAGACAGAAAGTTTCTTCCAAATCTCAAAGCAGACAAGGAGTTGAAGCGTGGTGACTGTGACTGGCGTGTGTCCGATAGTGGAATAGTGTTCATGAAATGGAAGGACAGCAGAACTGTGCACATGCTATCAACAGCACATAGAACAGATGTAGCAGAAGCTGCTCGAAGAATGAAAGATGGTAGCAACATTCAGGTTGATCGACCATTACTTATTGAACATTATAACAGGAACATGGGGGGAGTTGATCATGCAGACATGCTACGCTCTTTGTATGGACATGACAGGAAGTCAAAGAAATGGTGGCACAGGCTATTCTTTGGAATGATGGATATAACCCTGGTAAACTTGTTCAGAGTGTATTGTGAAATAGTGGAGAAAGTTTCACTGCTGGATTTTACTAGATCTGTAGTAGGTGGATTATTGGCACACAAGTCAGTCAGTGACAGCGTAGTTCGCAGGCGGCAGATGGTGGATTCAGAAGCTTCCTCAGCTAAGAGAGGAAGTCACTGGCCTCAATTTTCAGATAGTAGAGGCCGCTGCCCAGAGTGTTCTAAACAGAAAAGAGAATCAAGGCCATATTCATATTGCAGCTTCTGCAAAGTTCATTTCTGCTGCAACTCGAAGTTCAATTGTTTTGCCATTTACCATGGAATAAGTCCAAACCAGAAGACTAACTAGTCTACCATCATTGAAATGTGAATGACTATTAAATATTCCATAAATAAAGAATGTTATATCCAATTTTCATTTAGTTTTCATAACATATTCCTGTGTTTATAAACTTCATGTACCATTTATTTTATTTTAGCTGTATTTATATCCCGCTTTTCACTCGGTCAAAGTGGTCAATTGGGAGATACATTTAACATGAGGGGATATGACACACATATGCTAATACTTACAGGGAACATGGGCAATGGAGGGTTAAGTGGCTTGCCCAAGACCACAAGGAGTGCCTATAGGACTAGAAATCCCAGTCCCTCTGGCCTGAGATTGCTGTCCCCAGGTGGGACTTGAACCCCCGGCCCTCCGGCCTGAAGTACCTTGTCCTAACCACTAGGCCACTCCTCCCCCATTTAGTGTCTTTCTTTGGTTCCATGCCAACGGGACTGAAAAGCCCCATTTCTGCTATTTAATACATAATCTTGTTTTAATCAAAATTTTGTTTTACCTAATACATTTGAGGTATGTTTGACCTAGATTTGCTCTGAAATTGTTTGATTTAAAAAATGTTTTTTCTTGGGACACAAAGGGTTAAACTAGATCTATTGGGGATGAGTGAATCAAGCCCCCATGTAAGTAAAAGTCCTCGGATAAGTAAAATATTAAACACCTCTGTAGAAATGGGTAAAAGGGGCAACATCTGGAAAGCAGTGTGCATTAATGTCTATAGTATGGGAAATACAATTCCAAGTATTGAGGCTGTAATAGAAGAGGCAGACGGCGTTAGTGGCAGTAACCGGGTAGCCGGACCCACTGCTCACCCTTGCAATCTATTTACACCTTCCCTTCCCCCACCCCCCCACCCCCAAATATGCCAACCCCGTAATCAGTCATGACCTACATGGCAATCTGCCAATAATCACAAGAGACCGAAGTTGGCAGAAACTGGTCGCAGCTTTATTCACAATAACCAACCATTAACACATAGAACAGTAAACAAGTGACCCCATGCCCCACGGCATGATCGGACACCAGCCATATGATTAGCAAGGTGACCTCGCCGCCGCCCCAGGACAGTCAAGGCACCGGCCAATTGCCAAGAACCCTTCCCCGACTTGGCTGTCTCAGTAGCACAAGCCGGCCCGGGTTTAACTGGGTCGAGGGCACCCCGCCCTCGCCAAAATGGCCTACAGCTCCGGATCCCGGAAACCTCCGGGACCCCGCCACCGGCACAGGCACATTACCCGCCTGTGCCGCCCCCCCCCCAAACTTATCTGCGACCAGTTCTGCTGTCCTGCACCACCTTCTCTAAAGCTTCCTGCCAGCTTCCCTCTTCCCTTGCGGCCAATAAAGCCGTGCTGCCACCAAGCCCGCTCGCGACACCTCCCCCCCTCCTCCATTCCTTTCGCTCCCCAGGGGCGCAAGCCGGGTCCCGCATCGGGCCGGGCACCCGGTTACCTGCGGGCGCCAGGACCCTGCCCGCGCCCTTACTTTTTACAGAGACATGCACACATATTTGACTCATAAGAATCAAATAAAACAAGATCAATTAAAAAAGTAAAGAATAGGAAATAGTGTAAAAACTGGGACATTGCCAGGACATGATTATTCTCAATAAATTAAGCCCTAGAAAATTGCCACCATAAATTCCTACAATAAGATGATTTTCTAAACCCACTATTCACCTGTTTTTATTTTTATCGATTACCCCCCAAAAACCATGAATATGTGAACTTATAATTTTTTTGTCGGATCATGCCAGGACATGATTATTGGCACACTTATAAACAATTCAAATCAGTTTGAACAGAAGAACTGCATTCCCATTGCAGTAAAATTAGATGCATAAATGATCAATTGTCCTGAATTACTCTACACTAGTACACTTGCTAAGGACATTCTATCTACTGAGAGAAACAAACTTCTTTACAAAAATTACTTGTGGTTGTGTCAACAGCTGAGGCAAACTCCTGCTGAAGGAAGAAAAATAAATCTTACAGAGAGTAAAGTAGTCTGATAGGAAACTGGAAACTGTCTTCTCGTAAAATTAAACTATACTTATCTGACAGTTCTTCAAGTTATTGTCTAAAAGGATTTCATTCTGTGAAACAAGAGAGTAATTGTTAGTATATATTACTTTGCACTTCATTGAACACAGAATTTTTTAGTGTTTGTTTGAAAAGAAAGCTTAGCACTTTATTGCAAGACACTACAGGGTTATGTTTGCTAAAGGGCGGTAAGGGAGAGAAGGTGCCGGTCACGGACGTTATCAATGACCGTGAGCAGTTAACACCATGGAAAGCATCAATAATGCTGGATTAATGTGCAGAAGCCAGGTCCATAGCATTATGGTGAAAGGAAGTGGGGAGTGGGAGTTAATGGGGCGGAGACTGGGTGGGAATAACGTTTGCTCCTTTAAAGCCAGGTTATGTTATTCTATTAGAGCTTGCAGTACTGGGGAACCTAACGCCATCTGAAAGCTCATGTTAAGGGCTATTTCTGTGGAAGAGAGCCTATTTCAAGGTATGCAATGTGCTCCAATCACCAGAGTTCCCAAATTTGTGATAGTAATGCTCCATTGGCAGCAACAGCATGGTGCCCTAAATTGGAAAAGGAGATATCACGTGGGTAATGCAGTGGGGCTGGCTGGCCCACAAGGCTGACAAGGCCTTTGTCTAGGGTGTACATCTGTAATGTCTGGTATGACTCCACTGTGACAGTGGCAGCACACATAAATGCTGCCGCAGTCAAAAAGAAGTTGCACCACCCTCACTGCCATCATTTATTTATTTATTTTATTTAACAATTTTTCTATACCACTTTTCTTACATTCAAAGCGGTTTACATTGAACGTTAAACAAAATGAACTTTACATACAGTAGAACAAGGAATTAAAAACTTGGATATAACAGGGGTATTAATAATATTGGACACATAGTTTCTTGATGTTGGTTATGATGGTTGCTGCTATTGTATGGAAGGCAGAATGATTGGATGTGTTCATATTTCATTGAAGTGGGTGTGTTTCACACAGTGTTTCAGGTCTGGCCAATAGTATTCCAAGAAAAGGTGTGTTTTTAAGGCTTTCCGAAAGTCCCACAGGTCATTGGTGGTTCTTATGTTTTCTGGGAGGGTGTTCCAGAGTGATGGAGCATATATTGAAAAAGCTCTATGACAGGTTGTTTGTTTAGCTTTGGTTTTGGTCGTTGGTATTATTAGTAGGTTTTTATTGAATTTACTTTTTGTTCTGTTTTCAGGGTCCTTGCTGATGAGGGTTTGTCAGCATTGTGTGAGGATGAGGATGGCAGTCAGAGCAGCTGCGGCCTGCTGCAGATGAAATCTTTGTCCCAGCCCTGTGTCTGGTTCAATGCCGCAGTTGCCACTGTCAGTGCAATGGCAAGCATGTCAGCAGTAGGTAGAGTGGAGCACATGGTGCTCCCTCCCTACCGAAGTCCAAAGCAGCAGCACATGTGCCCGCATCCACCTGCGGAGGGAGATAGGGGCAGTAACTTCAATAAGGCCACCTGCAGCAGTGTGCAGCAGCTGTGGCATGATGGCAGCGAGGGAGGGATTGGCTGGCATGCTGTCCACCATGATCATTGGACACCTGGACCTGGCTAGTTTTCCGAGTGGATGTGTGGCCCTGAGATCAGGATGCCCCCATTTTATATTAGTTTCCAATATTACTGGTATTGGAGAATATTTGTTAATGAGATGACCAGAATCAGATTTTTTATTTTTTTTAAGATATTGAGTTATGTGGGTGAATTTCTAGTTCTGCTCTGCACCCACGGTTGAGGGAAGGGGTTCTGTGGATGCAAAATATATGTTCAAAAAGAAAACGTAAGAACCATAATTCAGTTTATAACAAAATAAAAATGGGTTATGATTTAGTTTTATAAAGTGTGCTGTGGTTCTCGCTCATTCTTTTAGTTCCTTGGTGTGCAAACATCTTGCATTTCCTCCACATTATCTAATTAGTTTTTTGGTTTGGTTAGTCCCTGACTGAGTTTTGAGAAGGTGCCCCCCCCCCCACTCTACGGGGGGGAGGATGAGGGTGCCATCTCATCCTTTACCTCAGCAGCAGATTGCCTTGAGCCGCCCCTGCCCCCCATCCACACATATTGAGTGGATATGTGTGTGTGGGGGGGAAAAAATATTCCACTGAGGCAGGAATAGTATGCAATATGATAGCAGTCTGTGTCAGAGGGAAAATGCCCACACTGCCCCCTCACCTGCCAAATGATGACCGTAATCTGTGCGCAAACCTGTGACCCCTCCATAAAAGAGCTTTCAGTCAGTTACAACTGTCTGAGCCACATGTGAATCCAAGCAAACTGTGTTGCTCTGCAGGGTATGATATTATTCCATGATGGCCCCACAAGCACACATCAGGAAATGGAATGTTAGTCATTCTGCTAGTACACCCATGATCTGCAATGTGTGTGTTCATGTATCATGGCCCGCCCCTTTGACTGGACAGACACCATATCTAAGACATGAATGTCAGTTGAACCAGCAGCATAGCAAGGCAGTGCAACATGTAGACCTAACAACATGTCCCTCTCCCACACCTGCCAACTTGTCAGACAAGTATGGCACAGAGCCTGCAGAGATCTAAGCAGACATAACCATACCCCAACTGATGCATGCATACAGTACATCCTGACAATGACCACATACAGGGTGGCCCAAAAAAAGTAAGGAACAAGAGAACAGATACCAAGACTGGCAGTATTTCAGGTTTAGTCAAACCTCTTTTATTGACCCCTACACGTTTCAGCCAACGGCCTTCTTCAGGGGGATATCAAAATGAGGAAACAAACCTTTTAATCAAATCTTTCATATAAATAAAGACACTGACCACGCTTCAGCGTAGCAGCCCTTGTGTAAGAAATTTCTTGACATTTCTTACACAAGGGCTGCTACGCTGAAGCGTGGTCAGTGTCTTTATTTATATGAAAAATTTTATTAAAAGGTTTGTTGGCCGAAACACATAGGGGGTCAATAAAAGAGGTTTGACTAAACCTGAAATACTGCCAGTCTTGGTATCTGTTCTCTTGTTCCTGTAGACTTTACGGATACTTTGTTGCTTCTTTTGTTCTACCAAAAAAAGTGAGAACATCTCGTAAATTAAAAGCTTAAATAGTTTACTTATTTACCTTTTTTAGCTCTATAACGTCTTTATTTTGACGATTTCCTGTCACCATCTCTGTTTTATAATTTGTCAATCGTTTACATCTGTATTTTTGAATTTTTAAATAGCTTATATGCTACGAGATGTTCTTACTTTTTTTGGGCCACCCTGTATATATCCATGGATTGATAAACCCACACTGCTGCTCTGTAGCTCCAAATACATGATCAGTGTGTATATGAGAGAAGAGTCACAGGCTCTAGACCAGCCTGTGGATCAGGAACTGTGAGCCCGATATTTCTCTGGGCAGGCTGTGTGCCGCTACAGTGCATAGCCCTGCCCACTGACCCCCTAACACAGAGGAAACTGCTGCAGAGCCTAACCAGGTAGCAGCAATATTGCACCACTACCCATTTAGCATCCACGGCAAAAACTATGCGAGCCAAAAGCCATGTAAGTGCCACTGTATATCCCAGTTTAAGGCATTTACAAGGTTTAATGGGCTGTAAACCATGTAAATACCTTTCAAAATCTGGGTCCTGTATGTCCAGATGTGTTTATTTTTATTTTTTTATTTATGTGAACTTATATACTGTCTTTCCAAAATCAAAGTGGTTTACATGGAATTCATACAACAATAACATTACATGGAAAAATGCTAACTTTGTATGTACATATAACATTAATCACCTTGATTACAGTTAGATTCCTTATTTACATGAAGTATGCAATGTCCAGCAAATCATGTTTGATCTAGTTAACTGATTGCACAATCACCTTGATTTACAGAGTAATTTCTTGAACTTATTTACATGAAGTATTAATCACATCTGATTAATAATACTTCATGAAAATGTTAACTTTATCCTATGTTTACTTTGACTTTATCCTATGTTTCCAAAACTGCATTAGCCTGCTCAAACTTCAATATTTCATCCAGCAAGAGTCCTCACACTTAGCTGCCAAACTGAGAGACTGCATCACCCATGGCTGGATGGGAGAGCACGCTAAAAGCATAGGCACACTGAGCAGGTGTTGACAGTGCCCGAGCATTGCAGAGCACGCTAATAACACCTGCTGGACACTGAGCAAACGTTGTCAGCGCCCAGGGCTGGGAAACTACACGGGAATGCAGACGCGCTATCGCGAATTATGAGCTGTCAAAAAGATTCCGCAGCCCGTAATATTTTAAGGGGGGGGATCTGTCATGGGGTAGATCAGAATATGCCTATGGAAATAGGAAAAACAGAGCTGAGCAGGTCTAAAAGTGACAGCTCAGAGCACATGGATCAGGGTTGCTATGAGCAACCAGCAAAAACAAAATCACCAGGTATAGGAGCACGCCCTAGTAGGGGATTACATCATAGCATATTAGCTGATGAGAGGCAGCTGGGGGCAGGGCAGGCTCACCAGAACACTAGGAGTGACGCAGATAAAACTCACTCAGAGTTTGTCAGTGGTAGAGCTAACCAGGATCCTAGGAGGGATAACCAGGATTCCAGGAAGAGAGCTAACCAGGAGCTTAGAGGAGCTAAGCAAGAGTACGGCAGAGCTGTTTTGGAAACAAAAGGAAAAACTTCACACGGAGGTTCAAGCAGTGTTCCACAGGAGATAGCTGAGAGAATACCAGAGGCTGGTTACAGGGTGCTGGGCAGCACTGAACAAGAACCAGGTGGTTGGTGCCACGGAGGTATTCAAACAGGCAGATGGAAGGAACCTGTGAGAGGAAGTCTCCCTGAGAACAGGTACCAGGAGGGCAGTAACTATTATCAAAGGGATACTTACCTGCCCAAAGAGAAGCCTGCTGTAAAAGGGAGTAGAAGGCTTGCCTGGGGAAAAAGCCACGTTAAGTTTCCATGCTCAGAAAGCTCCGGGGGAACCGAGCCAAAGGATAGGCTGATTCCTTGTAATAGAGGGAACTTTGAAAGGGAGAGTTTCCCATACACACAGCTAGGAGTGTGTGGCCCTCTGGAGGAAAACTCCACTATATACGGTAACCTTCCAATTCACCCTGATAGAGAGGGGGAGAGAAGCCTTTGGAAAGGAGAGGAGGGTTTTTGCAACAATGATGTGAGTTACAACCATTCTGAAGGTAGCTACGGGGAAAACTATGAGGACATGGAATGTGACTTTTATTTATTTATTTATTTATTTTATTTAACTGCATTTATATCCCGCTTTTCACCGGGTCAAAGCGGTGGAACACGTAACATAGGACGGGGTAATTTTTTGGGTGGGGCCATCACCAAGGTCAACAATTAATGATTTGGGTAGACATAGACATAATTTACTCCTGTTGAAGTTAGGTATTAGGTCATGGTGGTAGAAAGATGTTCACGGAATAGGACTGTCTTCAGCTGTTTCCTAAATGATGTGATGTCAGCGTTGTTCTTGATGTGATTTGGTAGAGAGTTCCAGAGGGATGGAGCATAAAGTTCGAATGCTCTGTTGCAGGTCCGTTGTGTGGCTTTGGTTCTTTTGTGGGGGACAACGATAGAGTTATTGGAGGAATGTCTGGTTGATCTGTTGTGGGATGGTCGAGGCAGTAAGGGGTGTAGTGAGGTGTTCTGTGTGTGGTGGATTGTTTTGTGGATGAGTAAGATAGCTTTGTACTTGATTCTTGCTTGCACTGGAAGGAGGTGAAGGTCTCTTAGGATTGGGGTGATGTGGTCCCGTTTTTTTGCATTTTGAATAATCCTTGCTGTAGTGTTCAAGGCTGTACGGAGGGAGTTGGTGTGCGAGGTAGGAAGTCCATGGTAGATTATGTTGCAGAAGTCCAGGTGAGGGAGTGTCACTGCTTGCATTACTGTCCTGAAGTCGTGATGTTCTAGGAGGGGCCGGAGGCGTTGAATAGTTTTGGCTTTGTGGAATATCATCCCGGCGGTTTTGTTGATTTGTTGTTTGAGGGTAAGAGCTTGGTCAATGATGACGCCTAGATATCTTTTGTGGGGAAAGTCCTGAGGAGTTCCAAATGGAGTGTGCACTAATGTTCTCAGATAACATTTCCTCTCTATGCTGATTTGTTTAAAACAGAAATCCGTTGAGGGAAACGGATTGTGAAGAACTCACTTGTGTAAAGTACAAGGACTGTTTTACCTTTTTGGATTGGCTGAAGATAAGCACCTTTTTGTTAACAGTAGTTCATTTTCATTTGTACCAGAAAAATATGGTTTATTTCTTTTGATTCTTATGTGCAAAAGTTCACCCGGAAGGGAAATAAAATACCTCTTTGAAAAAAGCCTGGCTACTCGTTCACAACTACCTTTTTGATTAGCTAGTGGGACTACAGATCCCAGGGGGCATTGTAAAGTCTCGGCTATATTAAGAAGAGGCCCCACTGAAGCTCCTTAGGCTTCCGCCTATAAGAGTGAGTAGGTGGGTGACACTGTTCATACAACACGCTGCAGGTCTGCTAGACAGCAACCCCACATACTGTGTAAGATACCATTTGCAATCAGAGGTTAATTTGCAATAAGTAGTTGCAACCTGTGGTTGTGACATTGTAATGCATTCCCAGTTACTCCATCGACAAGGCCCATCCCCACAGTATTCCCCTACACCTACCTCCCAACATGACACTGTTGTACAGCTCCCAAATCATCTGCTGGTTTGACTGGAGTGAACAGGGGGGACAGATGAATTTGTGTTGTAACCCTCATCTCTGACTCAGCCTGCAGGCCTCAGGACACACCAATTTACACAGGTGAGAGGCCAGATTAATGCCTACTGCCATAAGTGTTGTATCCACAGCAACAGTGTCAGTCCACCTGGTACATCTGAGCTTATAGGGAACTAAACTCAGGGGAGGGCTGTCCTCTGTGAATGTCAAATCCATTCACTTAGTTGGTGAAACTGGCAGGAATCTGTGATTTACCTGCATGCATGTTGCTCTTGTCCCATGCTGAATTCGTAGAGTGCAAGCGAGGGAACTCTTTGCTCCATGCAGTGTATGCTCTAGGCAGAAACCCCAGCCTCACCACCACCCACTCTGCTGATGCCACCCCCCCCCCCCCTCAGCTGATGCTGCTCCCCACCCGCTGCTGCCTATTCCGTCTCTGGAGGAGGGGGCAGCAGCAGTATTTCCAAACACTCCCCCCACCCCAAATGGAATCAGTTGAAGCTGGGGGAGTAGTGCAGCCACCCATGTCAGCCACTGCCAATGCCACCACCCACCCGGGCCAGCCACCTAGCTCTCCTAATGGATGGTTCAGCCCTGAGTGTATGCTTATGCAAGGAGGTATGTATCAGGCAAATTTGCACACAAGGAACACCACCTCAGCTCTGTCTACTGATCATTGGACAAAGCAGCCTCAATACATTACCTATTACCCCAAATGAGAATCCAAATGCACCTGTGTGCCTGATTGGTGCGTGCAGACTTCCAGCTGCCCAAATGTGGCATAGGATGTCATGTTGGTCTCCTCGTCATCTGCGACCATATGGGAAGGCAGTGCCTGGAGGTGAATGTTGGTGTGGGGGTAGGGGGAACAGTACCATACATGTTTAGTATATGCCCTTCATAGGTGGCATTGATAGCCAAAGTCTATGTTCACATGGCCAGAACCTATGTGAGCCTACTCAGTGTCTGCATGTGTTACATCAGAGGGTTTGCATGACAGTCTCACTGCTCCATGGGCACAAAGTGTGACAATCACAAGGATGGTGTTAGAGTACAAAGAGGCAGAATATGGTGGCATATGTGTTACCAGCAACTGTTACAACATTGAGCCCTATGTCCAACCTGCTATGATTCCTTGTGCTCTTGGGGGGTGGAGGGGGGGGGGCTATGCGGTATGGGAGAGTACATGTGCTGCACTGACTAGATTTTGAGCATCCATGGCTATGGATGGCCACCTTCAGGGATCATCGCACATCCCTACTTGCCCCATATGGCCAATATGAGAGATGTTTGTCAAGATGATATATGCACAGGTGTCAGGGGGATTGTATGATGGTTAAAAAAGCAGATTGTATGATGGTTAGAAAAGCTGTCTTACCCAAATAGCTGGTATTGTTGCTGGTACTGTTACTGTAATAAAATTCTTTACAAATAGCTGGTATTGTGACTTCCCTGTGGCACAGCTACACTTTTCTCACACAGACTACAACTGCATTTGTGTGGTCACATCATATACATCGGGGCAGCAAGGCCATACTGCACTTTCATCTACCACCATCCAACCTTCAACCCATCCATCAGCATATGACCATTATGTACAGTTATGTATTCTCCTGTCAGCTGCTACACCATGTTCCACACAGGAAAAGTTTAATCATTTGGATATTTCATTCACACCTCTCCTATGAATGATCTGCATATCACCACTCCCGCTGGTACTGTGGTGAGAACATTTCGATGTTTATGCAAAATTTTTTTAATAGCTCCACTTAGTGGGGAGAATTTCGTCACAAAATTTATGGTGTCTTCATCTTCCACCATGTTGCGTGGTTTAGACTGCAGCAGTAACGCTCTATTGCAGTACAGTGCCCTCTTATATGCTTTCTGTATTATTGTATTATTGTTCTCACCACAGTACCAGCGTTACGTAACAAATCCATCAGATGTGTTTGGAAGAGAAATTCTAATTTAAAGGACAAGTTAAGTCCTAGTCGATTAAAACCACAGTTAGAGTCACCTATAGTAGTACCAACAGGACATAAAATTTGTGGTAACTCCACCGTGTGTGCGGTGACAGAAGAGCGAACTAGCTTTACGCATGGTGGGAAAACGTATGCTTTAAAGCATAGTACTACTTGTCTTTCTGACCACGTTGTTTATGCCATCAGATGCCCCTGTGCCTTACTGTATATTGGTAAGACAGAGCGCCAATTTAAGATCAGAATGGCAGAACATCGCAGTAAACTGAAATGTAGAACATTAGAAGCCCCAATAGTTGCTCACTGTGTCACTAAAGGTCATTGCTTTGAAGAGCTACGCTGTTTTGTCATTGATATGATTTTGACAGGAAGAAAGGGAAGATCACGAGCACAATCTTTATTAATACAAGAACAAAAATGGATTTTCCGACTAGCTACTACGGGAGTAACGGGTCTGAATAATTCAATAGAATGGAGAGCTTGCATGTAATGTTGGTCAAGTCTTTCCCCTACGTTTATTTGGATATCTGAATGACAAGTTGTAAATGAATATACGAGCTTTCCGATTGGTTGAAAAGTATGACATCATTATTTAAACCTGTTGATCTGAGGCAATCCGCATGCGCGGCGTTCTGTGACACGTTAGTAAAAAAGTTTCAGTAAGATACGACTGTGAAGACGCAGACAATAAGTAACCGCGTTCCATCTCAAGGTATAAGTTGGGTTTATATAGCGGAAAATTATACCTGCAATTGTGAGTAGTGTACTGGTATGTCTATTATCTCTCCCATTGTTTTATAGATCGTGCTATGAAGTAAAATATCCCCCCTGAGGAAGAAAAACGAAACGCATTTTTGCGGTACCCATTTGGTGGCATCGGGGAGATTAATCATTTACACATTGAAAAGATAAGCACAATCTTTTACTATAAACAACGTGAATAAATATATGTTGGAAATGATTGAAGAAAGCATCTAATAGGGAGTGTTGGAAAAACTGCTAATCCTTACCAATTTCTTCTGCCAATAGAGAAGTGCTGTGAAGGTCATTGATGCGTGAAGGCAAGTTGCTTTTTGATTCATGCAATAAGCGCTGCCAGTGTTAGTCTGAGACCTGCACTTCATCTATTTTTATATCTATCGTTATTTATGTTTATCAATATTTAAGTTTTAATGAAAGTATAAACAAGTATAAAAATTACAAAAGGAAAAAATAAAGAAAAAAAAAGCATAAAACTACATATTAAGAAGGATATTTGAATTGCAGGCAACGATATGATAGGAGATACCCTATTTAGTTAGGTTTTCTTGTCAATTCTTGAGGGCATTTGCTGCAATACGAATGAATGAGAGCTGCCATGTAATACCTAAATAGACCCACTTTGCTTCTCTCCTGAGGCCTGTTGCTCTCCAGTCCATGTTGCAATATCCATTCTCTGTGGCCTGACACTGTTTTGCTCAACAAGCTGTGCACATGCCTCCTGTTCACTCAGCACTTCAGTGAATGTGCTCAGTGCATCTGACATCTCCACAAATGTTATCCCAGTCACACACCATGGGCACACTATGTTTTCCGATGGCTGTTCTCTTAAGTGACATGTGCTTCAGTGATATCATAGACAGCAACTGTTTGTACAGACAAGGTGTGGGACATTCTGCCTTTTGCTCCCAATGATCATTCAAACCATGATGTCTGTGACATGGGACATGGAGATGGGGGCATAGGTGAGGGACATGAACAACATATTTGCACTATCATATCTTGCTTGCACACATCTTTCCACGAAATGATCACACAGCAATTGTGATCTGCATTTGTGCATGTTATGAGTAGGTGTCTACTGAGTCCTATTATGCGTGATTTCCATGCCTTCTCTGTCTGAGATGGAGAATGGCCTGGAGAGACATGACTCCTGCATCTTCATTGGGCTACTTCTGCAGCAACTTTCAGAGGGCAGCCAAAGCAGGGTAATCCAAGCTGCTCATTATCAACATTCTGGTGCTGCTATGAGAATGTGCACATATAATAGCCTCCCTGATTGAGTTGCCCTGTTTTGCAGGGTTTGTTGGCATTGTTATGCCTATGTGATATGTCACATGGTTTCTGAGTTCCTTTCTGCCATGGTGGGTGATCCATGGTGTACATCTGTTCATGTGCCAAGCGCATTGTATGACTGTACAAGATGTGTAGTTGGCTGGCAGCAGCGCAAGGGAAAACACACAAATAGTTTGCACAGTATGCAATGGCTGGAATGCTGGCTTGCATATGCTATCTTATCTACATCTGCTGGTCCCTGAAAACATTACTTATGTCCATCAACTATGTGAAGAGATGTATCCCTGGGATCTCAAATGTCAGGAGTCCTTACCACTGTATGTGCATATATGTCAGGATAGTTGGCCAAAGCATACATATGTGACAGTTGGTATGAAGTCTCTGCTAATGGTTCTGATAATCTATATAAATATCTAAACCCTTCACTCTATTCTATATCAACACCCTGTTACTTGAGTGAATATGTAGTGACTGATATATTAATATATTCTATTATAACACACCTCTATTTTTTGTCGGAAGTTATTACCTTGAGAGATTGCTCCCTCTTGAAGCGTGACTTCCCTTTTAATCAATTTTGTGGTAACCTAACCACTACATAAAATATTGCGAGATAATTGCATTCAAACTCAATGCTATATCACAATAACCTCTTCATTTGAAAACCAGCCCAGGGGACCTCTTCTGCGCATTCCTGTGCTTCCTTCTTTGATATAAAATGCATGTTCACAGTAAGGGGTGGAGATATGTCAATTTTACATTTTTCTTACATGTCCTCACCCTCTTCTCTAAAACTGACATAGGGGTATGTTTACTAAGCTGTGGTAGCATTTTAGAAAGGCCATTTATGTGGTTGCAGTAACGTCTAAGTGAAAACATCTGCAAGCCCATGGGATAGGTTTACTAAGCAGCGGAAGCGGCTTCTGTGCAATATTGGATCCGTGGCCCCATTGAATTCACATAAATGACCTTTCTAAAATGTGACTTACACTGTATCTGACATCTAAATTGTATTCCCAAACTACTAATATGGTTTACATTTTAGATATGGACTTGCAGCTACAATAATTGGCAAAAAAATGTGTACTGTTCATATAACAAAAGCTCTGAGATCAACGTGAGATGAAAAGGGGCTATAAGAATAGATCTTTTGAAACTGATCGACCTTTAGATGGAAGGGCACTTTTTATCTATGGACTCATTTACAGGCTAGAAGACACTTAACAAATATAACTTTTCCTGTATTACTGCAATATGTCTTTCATTGGCTTGCAATTTCTGCAGTCATTTATTGTCTGGTACTGAGGGTCAATAGTTAAGCTTTAAGAATAAAAGCTTACTTGGGATTCATACTGAAGAAGCAACTTTTCAGATGTGACTACAATATGTGCTGTATGTGTGAAATGTCATGTCTCAATAATGACTATTTTATTGATTTAACAATTTTTATAGACGCTTTTCCTATGATTAAAGGGGTTTACATTTAACTTTAAACATGACATCATGTGATAACAAGAAACATGATAAAAGGGTCAAAGGGGGGATTACATTCGACAACGACTTACATATTGATGATGAAATAAAGAGCAACTATAATAAAATGAAAATTGAAAACATGAGTACTTTAGAGTATGTACAAAGGGCAAAATTTAAGGCTCCTTTACTAAAGTCCACTAGGTTTTTACACTTAACATGTAAAATAAACATACATCAGCTGCTGGAAGTGTTAGCAGCAAGCCCCCAGAAGTTCATGTGCATGCCAGTAAGACAGGTTCACCTAATGACTAAAGAGGCTTAGGATCCAAAAGCTACAGGCTAAAAATCTACCTCTGCGAGGCTCCTTTTGGAACCTAACCCTCTTATTCTCCTATTTACCACCTACTGTATGTGTGTTATAAGCATCCCCCTTAGTTTTAGCCTAGTTCCCTATTGGTTGTGGCTGCCTCTTATATGGCTTGTAAGCTCTGTTTAGTAGGGACTTTCTCTTGCATGTGTGTGTACAGCGCTGTGTCGGCCTCGTAGTGCTATGCAAATGATTAGCACTAGTAGAGATTTTAGGTGAACCTGCATTAAGAACCAGATTAGCACTGAGACCGGCAAGTGCCCTGGCACTAGAGGCATGTGCTCCCTTTGCCCATATGCCACTCATTCCTCACCCCATGCCGCGATGGCCAATTACCATGTGTTTTAACGTGCAGTGACTGGCATGCTTGCTTGTTAGTGTTCCAGCTGCCAGCTGCCGCACGTTAAAATGCACCTTTACTGGTCACAAGCCTTTAGTGAAAAAGGCTCTTAGGGGGACGTTAAGCACATAAATCAGGATTTATAGAGGATGATTTTCAAAGAGTGTGAGAAGAAAGATTTACATGCACAAATGACTGTCTGAAAATCGCTCTCCTTAAATGCAGCCAAATGTGCATTTAAAGGAGGTTGTTCACAGAGGCAAGTTTAGGTCGATGGAGGAAAATAATGCATGTACAGTAGCTCTGATTTTCAATCAGAGGCGGAGCTAGGTACTTAGACGATCTGCAGCATGGGCCCACTTATCCTCACACTGCTCCTCCCCTCCCCCCCCCTCCTGATTTGGAAAGTTTAAAAAAATCATGATTTTTTTTTCCTCTCTTCAAGCATGATGCTGTAAAGACACATTAAACATAATCCTGCCAGTTTATTCCATGCTACAGAATGTCTGTATGAGACCCTAAAACCTGCTAGAGACCTATTATAAGAACATAAGAAATGCCATACTGGGTCAGACCAAGGTCCATCAAGCCCAGTATCCTGTTTCCAACAGTGGCCAAAGCAGGTCACAAGTCCCTGGCAGGTTCCCAGAAGGTAAGCAGATTCTATTATGCTTATCCCAGGGGTAAGCAAGCGATGTCCCCAGTCCATCCTAATAATGGTTTATCATGGACTTTTCTTCCAAGAACTTATCCAACCTCTTTTAAACCTAGCTATCATTGGAAGCCCCCCTCAATCTCTCTCATTGTAATGCTTAAAACAAAAGAAAAGCACTATAATACAAAGATTGGGGGGAGATGGGGAATGCACTGACAGACTGATTTTCCTTAACTACTCCAAAAGGACTACAGGGAGCTCAGCAGCCCCAAAATAGAACCCCAATCCACACAAAAACAGGAGCTGAGCTGCCAAAACATAACACCTCCCACTTCAGCCACTAAAAAAAGAGTATCCTTCATTCCTTCTCCTGCCTCCTGTGGTCAGCTAGGGTGGGGAGATGGGAGGGAGTGCAATACTGCTGGAAAGCAGCAGCTTTTAAACAGGGGAATTCAGTGACGGTGGCAGCAGAAGCTGGAATTGGCTCAGGCAATCAAGTAAAAGCATGAGATAGCAGCATGATGGCTATTTTTTAAGAGAAAATAAATTATATCCGATATATTTTTTTAAAATTCTTTATATTATACAAACAGAAGAATATATAGCATACACCAAAGAATTCTTTGTTGAAATTTTCATGACTACTTGAAGAGCACTTTGTGACTCCATGGCCTGCAGATCCTTAGGATGGGTGTCTGTGTATCTGAAGAACAGAGCGGGATTAAGGCATAGACAAACTAGGCACATACCTAGGGCCTAAATATTTAGGAGGGACCTCTTAGATAGGAGCATGGCTTAATACAAGGCAGAATTGCACCCCAGTAAGTCAGCTGCTGGAAGAAAGAAGAATAGGGGGGACTTACCGCTGCACACTAAGGTCTGTCTGTCCTCCCCAACCCTGAGCATTGTTCTCCAGTCAGCAGAAGTTAGTAAATAGCATCCCTTGACAAACAGACACACACACACAGACACTCACACAGACCCTAGTATGTGCATGCATGCACACACACACACACACACACGCGCACACACACACACACACACATACAGAACCCCCTGGCATGATGCATGTATGCGTGCACACACACAAATCACCTTGACATGTGTGGGCCCACAAACATAGAGCTGTCAGACACATGCACCCATACATACAGAGCCCCCTGATGTGTACACACACCAACACAGAGGTCCCTGAGATAGACTGACACATCCCCACATGAACTTCCCAAGACAGAAAGACGGGTACACAGAAAGTGCCCACAAACAAATACACACACACAGTGCCCCTGATTCACACTGTCAACACTGATACCTCCAGACACATACAGTCATGAATCACATACATACATGTTTTGGTATATTGCACCATCAAATCTCCACATCTAAACGTAAACTCTTCTCATAACGATAGATGTGGATATCATACTAAAAAAACATAGACATACATACTTCACATGCACCATCAATCACTATGTACACTTTGCCCACCCACTCACATATCCCCTGGTACCCTACTGAAACACACTTTACCATCCACGGGACAGACCCCCGCAACAGGGCGACCACCACAGATCCGGCTCCACCTCCATGGGACAGGCTCCCTCCACGGGACAGGCTCCCGCACCGCGACAGACCCAGCTCCACATCCACGGGACAGGCCCCCGCACCAAGGCGACCAACACAGATCCAGCTCCACACACACGGGACAGGCTCCCTCCACGGGACAGGCTCCCGCACCAAGGCGTCCGCCACAGATCCAGCTCCACATCCACGGGACAGGCTCCCTCCACGGGACAGGCTCCCGCACCGCATCAGATCCAGCTCCACATCCAAGGGACAGGCTCCCTCCACGGGACAGGCTCCCGCACCGCAACAGATACAGCTTCACATCCAAGGGGCAGGCTCCCTCCACGGGACAGGCTCCCGCACCGCAACAGATACAACTTCACATCCCCAGGACAAGCCCCTGCAACAAGTACAGCTCTCCTCAAAAAAGCAAACAACAGACGAAAACCTAAGGACACAGGCGTCGCCCTATCAGAACATCACAAGCTATCAACATGCACACCACATACTTCCTCCCACTATACCTACTAGTCACACAACTCCTCCCACCAACTACACACCCCCACTACCCCCAAACAAACACACCATGGTACCCACCAACTGCACTGCCATATCTCGGTCCACAACACACACACAAAGAGACACTCGCAACCTCCCAAACAAAGAGACAAAACAGACACAAATCAAACCCCAACACCGGCCCTAAGGAAGCACACGTCGCAACAACCTCTTCCACAAAGAAAACATCAATTGAGTTCATAAACGCCAGATCCATCTGCAACAAGATACACACTCTGGTAGACCACATTGAAGAGCGACAGCCAGACATAATATGCATCACAGAGACATGGCTCAACCCTACCGACAGTGTACTACTCAACCAACTAGTACCGAACAACTACTCAGCATACAACTGCCCACGCATCCACAAGCGTGGAGGAGGAGTCCTAATAATAGCAAAAACAGAGCTCAAGTTCAAGACACTGAATCTCACAGATACAAAGCAGTGTAACACAATTAGCATCAAGAACAAGAATATTGCAATCTGCCTAACCTACAGAGCACCCCGTGCTCCACCCGACGAACTAGCCTTCATACTCGAAGAAGCCTGTGCCATAACGTCAAACAACAAACCAGCACTACTAATCGGAGACTTCAACCTCAAGTCCGCCAATACAAAAGATGCAGAGGCCTTCCTTCAGGCAATGTCATCACTTCAATTCACACAGATAGTCAATGCACCAACACACAGACTAGGATCATCCCCAGACCTCATCTTCGCATCAAACTACCTAACTTCAAGAGACCTAATCTCTACACCCACCATCACCCCAGTACCATGGTCTGACCATTACTTAATCGAGACAAATCTGCAATCACAAGAAGACTGGACAAGCGAAAGAGCGAACTTCCCACACACACAAAGACGATTCAAGTCCTTTGACAAGGACAAATTCATCCAGGACACAATACAACACTTGAACATTGACTCAGAGGACCTGGAGGAACAAGTTTCCAACTGGAACAATGTCCTAGCTAACGCCGCCAAACCATCCGTTGACAGGACCAAGAAACAACACCACAACAAGAGACAAAACAAACCATGGTACTCAGCAAAAATACGACAGGAAAAGAGGGAGCTCAGGAAAATTGAACGGAGATGGAGAAAAAACAAAACTACTTCCGACCAACATCTTTACCTAACAAAGCAAAAACAATACAATGAACACATCAACCAATCAAAGAGAGAATTCCACACAAACCTGATAAATTCTTCCATCAACAAACCCAGAGAACTTTTCGAAATAGTAAAAACCCTGACAAAAGAGCAAGCAGCAGAAAGAGAAATACAAGTGGATCCACAGATATTCGCCGACCACATCAAAGACAAATTTCACTCCACAGAGCGCACAACACCCAGTAGAACCAACAGAACGAATGTCCACCCCAAAACCTGGGGCACATTCCACTCACCCTCAAAAGAGCAGATATCAGACATCATCTCCACAATCAACACAAGCACTGCTCCTACAGACCCTTGCCCAGTGTCATGGGTCAAAGCCACCAAAGCAAGCCTCATACCAAACATTCATAAAATGGTACACAACTCACTCACTCAAGGACTCATGCCACAGCAATTAAAGCTTGCCTCAGTAAGACCAATCACAAAGAAAACTTCTCTCGACAAAAAGGACCCAGCAGCATACCGACCAATCTCCAGCATACCCTTCCTCGCAAAAATAATCGAAAAAACGGTCCAACTACAACTTCAGGAACACATTGACGAACACGGAACTCTCGACGACAACCAACACGGATTTCGTCCCAACCATGGAGTCGAAACTCTCCTGATCTACCTCTTCGACAGCATCATAAGAATAATTGACGACATCAGGAATGGAATTATAATGATCTTCATCGACATCTCCTCAGCGTTCGACACAGTTGATCACAATATACTCCTGGAGAGACTGAAGAACACTGGTATACACGGTACCACTCTAAAATGGTTCCACTCGTACCTAACAGAAAGACAGCTACAGGTCAAGGTGGGACAGGACACCTCCCGGCCCATAAACGTCCAACAAGGAGTACCACAAGGATCCGCACTCTCAGCACTCCTTTTTAACATCTACATCCAACCAATATGCAACATTATGAAAGAGAAGAACATCCAATACACAATATACGCAGACGATATAATGGTATACTCCCCGATATCAATCGAAAACCCGGACTTCTCTAAGATAGCAGACTGCCTTACCCAAATGGCGAAGTGGTGCCAAAACAACAATCTAGCTATAAACTACAACAAGACTGAAGCTTTAATCATCACTCGAAACCAAAGCTTCACACACCCACCAAACATAAAGATACAAAGCACCACGATACCGATAAGATCGGAGGTGAGATACCTTGGGGTTACTCTGGACAGTAAACTCAACCTCAAACCACACATAGACAAAACAATCCAAAAAGCATATTACAGGATGCGAATCATCAGGAGACTGAAACCACTCCTCGCTCCAGAACACTTCCGTACAGTCTGTCAAGCACTGATAACCCCAATACTGGACTTCTGCAATCCGATATACCTCGGACTACCAAAACAAGCTCTCAAACCACTACAGCTGGCACAAAACACTGCAGCTCGAATCATATCCGGAGCCGCAAGGCAGGAGCACATCACACCTACACTAAAGGACTTACACTGGCTCCCAATCATTGCTCGCATCAGATACAAGACTATCATAAACCTATTTAAGATAAAAGAACACACATCAGCCAACAGCCTCCACCTGATCATACAACCGGAAACCAGCGCACGTCCCAGAAGAAGTCAAACACGCAACCGAGTCAGCACCCCAAATGAGTACAAGCACACACGCAAGGACACAACAGACAGAGCTCTCTCCATGGCTGCTCCAACAATATGGAACAATCTACCGGACGATCTAAGGGCAACTCCAGACCTCAAAGACTTCAGAAAACAACTGAAAACCATGCTGTTCATAGAGCACTATGGTCACATCACATAACCTAAGAGAATGGATAACAGCACTCCAATCCTCCCAAACAACTGAATATATATAAAATATGATTCTAGCACCACTGTAAATAGCCCACCCTGTATATAGCTCAAACAAATCAAGCACCCAACACATCCCTCACACAACTAAGTTTTATCCTCACTGCATGTACAACACACACACTTTACCTGATTGCTTGCTGTGATACCACCTTGATTATTAAGATAAGGCGGTTTAGAAATACTGTTAAATAAATAAATAAAAAATGGCTGCTTCAAACAAACTCCCCACATAGACATGCTTTAGTCTGCAAATGGAGGAAAGTGGAAACACACCAATATGTCACACTGGTAACTTTCCTATTCTTTTACTATTACTCCTTATTATTACCTCTCTTGATTATTGTTTTGAATGCTTTTATCATTTATTTTATTTCACTATATTTGTATTGCCTTTCTCTTTCTTTGATATGATATGTGCTATTTTTATTTTTACTTTTATCCTTTGATTGCAAGTTTAATATGGTTTGCTTTCGTAGTATAATTTTTGGGACATTTTCATCTATCTATGTATTTTGATTTGTAATCCTATTTCAATGTTTGTACAGTCAAACCTCGGTTTTCGTTGGCCCCGGTTTTCGTACGTTTCGGTTTTCGACGTCTTTTCTGACTGAGATGTTGTCTCGGTTATCGGATATCGCCTCGGTTTTCGTTGTGCTGCCAGATCTGAAAACTGTACAACTCCCAACTCCTGAAGAAGTGTCAACCTCGCGCTGGTCTGTATACACTGCCCGCCCAGTCCCGGCAGCACTACCCCCCGGACTCACCGATCGCGTGTTGAAGCGAAAGTCAGCTGAGCAAGAGTCAGAGTCAAGAGCCAAGGATTGCACAGAGAGGAAGGCCCCGATCTCTCCACCGCCTGCCTGTTCTCTGGAGCGCCCCCTCAGGCTCGGAGGTAGCAGGGTAGCTGTCAAGAGCCAAGGATTCCACAGAGAGGAAGGCCCCGATCTCTCCACTGCCTGCCTGTTCTCTGGAGTGCCCCCTCAGGCTCAGAGGTAGCAGGGTAGCTGTCAATGTAAGCAGGAGATGTTGAATGAATGTGGGAGGCAGTTCTTTCTCTTGCAGGGTACGCTTGCAAATTGCTGTTGAGACGGAGTCAGCGATCAGATTACAGTGCCGTACAGTACAATATCTGTGTGTTTGCTGTCCTGTGGACGATCGGGCAGGTGAGAGAAGTGACAGGAGCTGGGTGTCTGGAACGGATTAATTGAATTTACATTATTTCCTATGGGAAATATTGCTTCGGTTTTCGTACGTTTCGGTTTTAGTCAGACTTCTTAGAACGGATTAATAATGAAAACCGAGGTTTGACTGTATATGTTTCTATGTTTTAGACACCTTAATCAGGCTCATATGTCAAAACTTAGCCGTCGGGTTTTTAAATGTGTCTGATGATCTTAAAGTAGCTAAACAGGTAGAAAAGGCAACGGCAAAAGCTAGAAGGATGCTTGGGTGCATACGGAGAGGAATGGCTAGCAGAAAAAAGGAGGTGATAATGCCTCTGTATAAGTCTTTGGTGCGACCTCATTTGGAGTATGGTGTGCAATTCTGGAGACCGCACCTTCAAAAGGATGTGAACAGGATGGAGTCGGTGCAGAGTGTGGCTACTAAAATGATTAGTGGGCTTCATTATAAAGCATATGAGGACAGACTTAAGGATCTTAATATGTACACCTTAGAAGAAAGGCAGGATAGAGGTGATATGATTGAGATGTTTAAATACCTCCGTGGCATAAATGTTCAGGGAGAGAGCCTCTTTCAATTGAAAGCAAGTTCTGCTACGAGGGGACATGGGATGAGGGTGAAGGGAGATAGATTCAGGAGTGATATGCGGAAATATTTCTTTACAGAAAGAGTAGTAGATCCATGGAATAGTCTCTCAGTGGAGGTGGTAGAGATGAGGACAGTAACTGAATTCAAAAAAGCATGGGACCAACACAGAGGATCTCTAAAGGTAAAAAGTGGACTGTTGTAGTTGTTGTTATGGAAGGACAGACTAGATAGGCCATGTGGTCTTTTTCTGTCATAATGTTTCTATGTTTCTAAATAAAGCTTTGCGGTTGTGAAGATATCCTTGATGTGGCTGTGGTCCTTTTCTGCACCTCTGGTGTATTGTACATTGTGAGTGTGCACTTTTCAAATTGTTACTGGACTGATTACATAGATCTCTGACTAGCTTTTGAAAATTATTTTCTTTTGACCTGAAGCAAAGAGAATAAAACTAGTCAGAGCTCTATGAAGTCAGCCCAATAAAATGGCTATTGTTTTATTTAACAATGCTTATATACTGATTTTCACTGGGTCAAAGCGGTGTACATATATTTCTCTTGTCCTTGAAGAGCTCACAATCTACATTTTGTACCTGAGGCAAGGGATGGTTAAGTGGCTTGCCCAAGGCCACAAGGAGTGTCTGTGGGACAAGAAACACCAGTCTCTCTGGCCTGAGGTTGCTGTCCTCCAGTGGGATTTGAACCCCCAGCCCTCCAGCCTGAGGCAACTTGCCCCAATCACTAGGCCACTCCTCTTTTGTCTATGTTTTGTTGATCCATATTTCCATATATTCAAGTGGACTAACGTAGCAATCAAAATTTTCTCATTAACCATTCTGGGGAACAATTTGGGAAATGTTATGGATTTATGTGCTCAAGTTACATTCTATTTATTTATTTATTTAGCTATTTTTATAGACCACTTTATCTGAGAGTCAAAGCAATTTACAGATAAGTTAACTTTGAAATGTTTACATAGAAGATGGAAAACTGGAACTTGGAAGGTTAACATTAAACTTAAAAGGTTAACATTAAACTAAGTACAACTAAACAATATAGAAATGTAACAAAACATAGTAAATTAAATAATATAGAAATGTAACAAAGCATAGGGAATTATATAGAAATGGATGAAAGTCCTGGACATAAGACATAGATTGAAAGTTCTGGGCATGGAAATGGATGAGAGCCTTGGATGCAGTGAGGGGCGGAAGGGGGGCTTTAGGTGTTGCCATCAAAGTAGTCATTGAATAGATGAATTTTAAGATCCTTACAGAAGTCCTTTAGATCAGAGATAGATCATACGAGAATAGATCATCCTTACAGAAGTCCTTTAGATTAGACATAGATCATGCTCTCAGGTAGGGAGTTGTAAATGCCTTGTGCATACTGCAATAAGGCTCAGTTAAAGGTGAAAAGTTATGCTATTTATGTACATAACCTTATGCCCCATGCTGCAGTGGGTACTCTTGATAGTAAGGCCTTCTTGCCAGGTCAGTCTTTCACCATAGGAACCAATTTCCAGCTTGGCTTAATTACCCCTGCTGCATAATGCCAGCTAAACTCTGTCTTTACTTGTAGCAGTAAATTTAAAAAGCACTTCTGGTGTGTGGTTCAGTGGCAGTGAAATTGGATGCTATAAGCAGCTCAGAAGGGGCAGACTGCAGCATTTTTCTGCTGCCGCTGCTGCCTGCTGCAGTTGCGATTTTGTTCACAACTCTGTCATTTTTCTGCTGTTCAGACCGTGGTCACAGCTACAGCGTGTTCTGCTGCTGCTGTGGTTGCAGTTGCAGTCACTGCATTTTTTGGGGGCTGGTGCTGTGTGATCTTCTCCACACAGCTCTGTTCTATAAGCCCTCGTTGCCCCCTCAAAGCTGTCACCCTATGCAAGTGCACTGCTTGGACAGTGGGTCACGCTGGCTGGAACTAGGCTGGATTATTCTTTTTTTTTTTTTTCCAACGTTTATTTTCATTATTGAAACAGAAAACATACAATAAACAAGAACAGTGAGAACATAAAATGAAAGAAACACCCCCTATCCCCCCCACCCCCCCCCCAGCTTCTCCTCTAGGGTAAGTAGCCGCACCCGTATATGGGTGCAAGCTTGCTGCTAGCTATGGGGATACAGGACCACACTCATAAGTATGAATAATCAAGTCTGAGCGACCCTATGGGAACATTTGGCTATCTGTACATAATCATTTAACATTTTCCATTTAAGCATATGAGATCTATTATGAGAAAGAGCCCTACGAGGCATCTGCTCATATTTACTGTACATACAGACTAGGTTCCACCACTCATGCACATTAAGGTGGGCACAATTTTTCCAGTTCCGGATGACTAAACATATAGCCAGGCCCATCATAAAATCGAACAAAAATCTACCCGCTTTCGGGAGGGATGGGAGCCCCGCCATTGATCGTAGCCCCACAATCTTCCAAGTGAGAGGTTCATTAAATTGAAGAATAGATTGTATACAGCGCCATACCTGTTCCCAATAGAGCTTGTCAGACGGCTGCCTAGGGTGAGAACTTACACAATCTTGACGATGCATATATTCATATGATTCTTGCAAGGTATTGTGGGTATTGTAGTTCATTCACTCCCAAACACAGCTGATGACAATAATTTGAGTTGTGAAACCAAGTGGTAAGATCAATAAAATACTTCTTTTATTGATGGGGTTTAATTCACCCAGCACATGTATGCTTGATAGCACTATAAATGAGGTTACTTGCTTGCAGTGTTTAAAAATGGATAACAAAAAGTCACAAAGTAAACCAGAAACAACCTTCAGCTTGTCAGGCAATTAGCTAATGTTTTCTTAGCAAATAATTACCAAATACAAAGGCACAAAGAAAAGAATAAACTTTGCTGATTAGGTTAACTTCTGCTTATTTTCCACGCAGATCTCAGCAGTGATTCTCCCTTGCTCACCCACACAATCAGGTGCAGCCCTAATTACTATCAATGGACCAGCTGAAAGCCTTTAGCTGGCTGGCTGCTACTGTGTGAGCCCAAATCCTGCTTTAAGAGCTGTTTGCAGTGGAAATAAAGAACAAAGTTAGGTTTCTTTGTGATGGCTGATGTGTTTGCTCAGAGAAAGCTAGCAATAGCATTTAGATAGAGAACAGTCCATATAAACTGTACTTTCATCTGCTGTATCAATCAGCATAGGGTCATTATCATACATTGGCACAGACGAGTCTTTCATTAAGGCACTATCATGAGAATGCTCATTCCCTTGCTGCCATTCTCTATTATAGATAGGGTCTGGATCAGTGTTCATACCTGAGCCTCTCCTGCTATCATTATTCCTCTCTGTAAAGCCTGGCCAATATGTAATCCAATTCTGATGTCCAGCCTTCCAATCTTGATCCCTGGACACTGGATCTCCTCTCACATACCTTCTGGCCTTGGTCTGAAAGTCCCTTCCACATGCAGTCTTCTCTCTTCCAGGTAGCCACTGGTGATTCCTATCTCTGCCAATCCATTCCTCTGGCTGAATCCAGTCCAATGGACTCTGCTGGCATTTGGAATACCTCCCAGTATGGGTACTGCCTTGGAATCTCCCAGACCTTCCAATGGGCTTTCTTCTCTTCCTTCCAGAGAGTTTCCTTCTTTCTCTATCCCCTTGGCTTGGCTTCTGTTTCTCCAGGTGATACTGGTGCTTGAGCTTGTAGCCGTTGCTGTTTCTGTATCTCTTTCTGAAGCTGTTCTTGTAGCTCTCCCTGAAGCTGGGCTGGAGCTTGTAGTAACTGTTATCTGAAGAATAAGCTCTATTCTTATCCTGTTCTAATGTGTGCTGCTCCCTAACACAGCGCAGCTGTGTTGAATCAGGCCCTGCCCTTTGAGATGAGTGCTTAGGGATTACCTCATAGCTCTCTTGATTGCACACACATTTTCTCACTTTAGCCCCTCTCATGGCTGCTGGAAACCTGGTGCATTCTGGGACTGGTAGTCTTTTATGTGAAAACTCTGTTTTCTCACTTCTACCAGAACTGACAGGTTGCTTGTTCAGAGTCACATCATCTTTTCTATAGCTCCTACCTGAGCTATGATAAGCTTCCTTATCACATACCCCCCTGCTTAAGTTATTACGGACTGGTTTTACTGGTGAAACCTCTTCTCTACAGTCCGTAATACGGGAAAGTGCATCCGCATTCTTGTGTAACTTCCCGGCACGATGTTCAACCTGAAAATCAAACGCCTGTAAGGCCATGTACCAGCGTGTCAACCTGGCATTGTGGTTCTTCATTTGCTGCAACCACTTAAGTGGGGCATGGTCCGTGACCAACTGGAACTTTCTCCCTGTAAGGTAAAACCTTAACGCCTCCACTGACCACTTGATAGCCAAACACTCTTTTTCTATCGTGGAATACTTTTGTTCAGCCAGTGACAACTTCCTGCTCAGGTACATCACAGGATGCTCCTCTCCATCATGGCACTGGGATAGGACTGCTCCTAGCCCTACATCCGATGCATCGGTTTGAACCAGAAAGGGTTTCTTGAAGTCTACTCCTTTCAGTACCGGTCCTGTACACAATTTTTCTTTTAATACTGAAAACGCTTTTTCAGCTTCTGGTGTCCACTTTATCTGGTTTGGACAATTCTTTCGCAGCATATCCGTGAAAATGGCACTTTTCTCTGCGAATTGCGGTATAAACCGGCGGTAGTATCCAATAAGTCCTAAGAAACTTCTTAGTTGTTTCTTGGTTGTTGGAGGAGGAAAATTCCTTATGCTATCTATTTTGCTTAATAGAGGTTTAATTTTTCCTCTTCCCACTAGGTGGCCTAGGTATTTTACCTCCCTATTTGCAAAGGCACACTTCTTCGGGTTTAAAGTGATTCCCGCTTGCTTCATAGAGCACAAGACTGCCCTGATCCTCTTCAAATGCTCCGCCCAGGTGTTACTATGGATTATGACATCATCCATGTATGCAAAAGCATAACTTTGGTGGGGTCGAAGTACCTGATCCACTAACCTTTGGCAGGTAGCTGCTGCTCCATGCAGTCCGAAAGGCATCCTCTTGAACTGGAAAAGTCCAACGGGGGTGCTGAACGCAGTCTTCGGCTTCGACTCCCTGGTGAGCGGGATTTGCCAATATCCTTTTGTCATATCAAGGGTGGTTAAGTATTGAGCCTGTCCCAGCTGGTCTAACAGCTCCTCAATTCTTGACATTGGATATGCATCAAAAACTGATATGGCGTTTACCTGCCGGAAGTCAATACAAAATCTTAAGGATCCATCAGGCTTCGGCACCAGGACTATGGGGCTATTCCAGGGACTCTTTGACTCCTCTATTACCCCCATATCCAACATCTCCTGGACTTGTGCCACTACCTCCTGTCTTTTGGCTTCAGGCAAGCGGTATGGCCTTTGACGAACCAATTTCCCAGGTGGAGTTATTATTTCATGGGCCACCAAATGGGTCTCCCCAGGTATGGGTGTCAACACATCTGGGAAATCCTTAAGCAACTTCCTAATTTCTTCCTGTTGTACCATTGTCAGGTCCTCACCTATTTGGGGCTCTGATTTTTCTTTACAATCAGATACCTGGGGTCCCAAATCTTCCTCTTCACTCACCTCCCTCTCTCGGGCACAGGTGGCAGCTAAGCTTTTAACCCCTTTGACATCAGTAGAACCAAAGCCTTTGGCTCCACGTTCAGAATTCTCTAGGGATGTGACCTCCTCCACAGGTGGAAAACCCAGCCTCTCACAAATCAATTGGGCAATTTTGTCTCCTGTCTTCACATGATACTCATTCTGTCCAAAGTTAAACAACAGAACTTTAATATTGCCCCTGTAATCGGGATCAATTACTCCCGCACCCACATCGATGAAATATTTAAGGGCTAATCCGGACCTTGGGGCTATTCTCCCATAACATCCAATTGGTATTTCCACTTGGAGACCGGTGTCAACCAGGGCTCTCCCTTGGCTAGGTACAATCACATTTTCTATGCTGCACAGGTCAAACCCAGCAGACTGAGGGGTTGCCCGCCTAGGAGCTTGGGCCTTCTCAGAGACCTTATGGTACTTTAGGACGAATATCTGCTTTGGGGTAGCTTGGTCTTCTGGACGCTTAACCATCTTTTTAGCTGGGGTCTGAGGACTTCCAAATAAAGGCCCGGGAGCTACTACCATTAAACCTTCTCCCTCCTTCTTTCCTAGTCCTTCCACTAGACCCTGCTTAAATCTTGGCCAGTCTCTTCCTAGAACCAAATCAAAGGGTAGCCTAGGCACTACTGCTAATAGGACTTCCTCTTGTTCCCCTAGGCACTTAACCTTTAGCCTATAGGTGGGATATGATGATGCAGCACCATGAATGCATCTGATGTGAACTTGGCCTTCAGGGGTTCTAGGCACAAATCTTTCCTGGGCCTCTATCCTCTTCCAAAGCCTTTTTGACATCATACTCTGGTCTGCCCCAGAGTCTAATAATGCATTTGTGGTAATTCCATGCACATCAACCATCAAAAGAAATCCTTCCTTGGGCTGTTTTAAATCCAGACCCATTAAACTAGTGTGTGTCTGGCATCTCTTCTCTAAGTGTCCCACTTTTCCACACTTGAAACATTTCTTTCTATTCCACTGTGTCATCTGGTTTGATACAGTACATTCATTTTCAGAAACATTCTTAATTATTCCTATTTCTGATACAGCACATCTAGCCTCAGCATCCATCTTTAGAGGGCCACCCATTCTATGGCAAGCCTGCGTGGCTTCCAAGAATCTCTCTGCTAGCATGGTTGCCTCTCCAAGATTTTGGCAATTTTGCTGTATAAGAAAACATTCAAATCTTTAGGTACCCCAAGCATAAATTGTTCCAGCATTATAATATCTAATAACATTTCTACTGTCTTTTGCTCAGGCTCCAACCATTTTACAGCTAGACTTCTAATTCTCTGACTCAGAGCCCTGGGTGTCTCACCCACTTTCAATGTAACAGCTCTAAACATTCGCCTATACTCTGAAATAGACAACCCTAGGCGATCTCTAATAGCTGCCTTTACATCCTTATAAATCAAAGCCTGGGCTGCTGGCATTGCTCTGTAAGCTGCTAGTGCCTCACCAGTTAATGAGGCTGCCAGCCTTACTGCCCACTGGGTCTCTGGCCATGCTAAAGCCTGTGCCACTCTTTCAAAAGACTCTAGAAAATCATCAACATTATCTTCTGGAGTTAATTTCCCAAAATTAAATGCCCCAATCCCTTGATTGAGTCCCACAGTGTCCACATGTGGTGCACCAGTACTAACTGCTGGTCTTGCATCTGTTCCACTTTGGCTCTGCAGCTGAACTAGAGCTTGCACCAGATCAAGCACTGGTTTCTGCTGTTCCATTAAGGCCTTCATAGCAGTGTCCTGGGCCTGCTGTGATAGCTTCTGCTGCTTGCTGAATTGGGCTGCCATCCACTGAGCCATCTCCCTCGGATCCATCTTGACCCCTGCAAGAAAAGAGAAAAAAAAAACCAAAGAGCAGCACCTTCCAACCAGGTGTGTTTTTTTTTTTTCAACTTTTTTTTTTTTTTCCAATTACCCCCTGTGCTTACACACATCCACCACTAGACATGCCGAGGTACATATTACCTTGTCTCAGTGATGAATCCAGCTTTCCACAGGGTCTTTTCATCTGGGACAGCTTCCTGGAACAACCACTTTTCTTCCAAAGTGCAGATGAGGGAAAGAAATCTTCTTACAGCTTTAAACTTGACTTTTATTTGTAATCCACAACAAGTAAATCCTCTTGGTGCAAGAGCAATCCGAAAAACTATGCCATTTGTCAGACGGCTGCCTAGGGTGAGAACTTACACAATCTTGACGATGCATATATTCATATGATTCTTGCAAGGTATTGTGGGTATTGTAGTTCATTCACTCCCAAACACAGCTGATGACAATAATTTGAGTTGTGAAACCAAGTGGTAAGATCAATAAAATACTTCTTTTATTGATGGGGTTTAATTCACCCAGCACATGTATGCTTGATAGCACTATAAATGAGGTTACTTGCTTGCAGTGTTTAAAATGGATAACAAAAAGTCACAAAGTAAACCAGAAACAACCTTCAGCTTGTCAGGCAATTAGCTAATGTTTTCTTAGCAAATAATTACCAAATACAAAGGCACAAAGAAAAGAATAAACTTTGCTGATTAGGTTAACTTCTACTTATTTTCCACGGAGATCTCAGCAGTGATTCTCCCTTGCTCACCCACACAATCAGGTGCAGCCCTAATTACTATCAATGGACCAGCTGAAAGCCTTTAGCTGGCTGGCTGCTACTGTGTGAGCCCAAATCCTGCTTTAAGAGCTGTTTGCAGTGGAAATAAAGAACAAAGTTAGGTTTCTTTGTGATGGCTGATGTGTTTGCTCAGAGAAAGCTAGCAATAGCATTTAGATAGAGAACAGTCCATATAAACTGTACTTTCATCTGCTGTATCAATCAGCATAGGGTCATTATCATACATTGGCACAGACGAGTCTTTCATTAAGGCACTATCATGAGAATGCTCATTCCCTTGCTGCCATTCTCTATTATAGATAGGGTCTGGATCAGTGTTCATACCTGAGCCTCTCCTGCTATCATTATTCCTCTCTGTAAAGCCTGGCCAATATGTAATCCAATTCTGATGTCCAGCCTTCCAATCTTGATCCCTGGACACTGGATCTCCTCTCACATACCTTCTGGCCTTGGTCTGAAAGTCCCTTCCACATGCAGTCTTCTCTCTTCCAGGTAGCCACTGGTGATTCCTATCTCTGCCAATCCATTCCTCTGGCTGAATCCAGTCCAATGGACTCTGCTGGCATTTGGAATACCTCCCAGTATGGGTACTGCCTTGGAATCTCCCAGACCTTCCAATGGGCTTTCTTCTCTTCCTTCCAGAGAGTTTCCTTCTTTCTCTATCCCCTTGGCTTGGCTTCTGTTTCTCCAGGTGATACTGGTGCTTGAGCTTGTAGCCGTTGCTGTTTTCTGTATCTCTTTCTGAAGCTGTTCTTGTAGCTCTCCCTGAAGCTGGGCTGGAGCTTGTAGTAACTGTTATCTGAAGAATAAGCTCTATTCTTATCCTGTTCTAATGTGTGCTGCTCCCTAACACAGCGCAGCTGTCTTGAATCAGGCCCTGCCCTTTGAGATGAGTGCTTAGGGATTACCTCATAGCTCTCTTGATTTCACACACATTTTCTCACTTTAGCCCCTCTCATGGCTGCTGGAAACCTGGTGCATTCTGGGACTGGTAGTCTTTTATGTGAAAACTCTGTTTTCTCACGTCTACCAGAACTGACAGGTTGCTTGTTCAGAGTCACATCATCTTTTCTATAGCTCCTACCTGAGCTATGATAAGCTTCCTTATCACAAGCTGCAGTATGGGGCATTCATAAACAATGTGAGCTAAGGTGCCGATGGCTGTATGGCATGTCCAACAGCGGTTACTAATGGTGGTATTCCATTTGGACATCTTATCTGGAGTATATAAACATCGGTGTGTAAAGAAAAAGAGCGTTTGGGTAATAGAGGCGGAGCGAGATACCCTGACTACCTTGCTCCAGACCTTCCGCCATTGCTGGGTAGTTAGGGTAACCTGCAATTCCCGTTCCCATACCTGTTGGATCTTGGGTGTCCCCATATCAGCACTTTGGCATATTATTTTATAAAAGTTGGACGCCACTCCCGTCGTGCCCCCGATCAAGCGGCCTATCTCTGGTAACCCTGACTCAGTAGTGTCTGGCCGCGGTGCGACCCGGGCACTCTCAAGGCAATGTTTGAGCTGCAACCATTGGAAATAATGCTTAGGGAGTAGACCAAACTCCCTTTGCAACTCACTGAAATCTTTCCAGCGACTACCCGCAAACAGCTGGCTGGCCCTCCAGATCCCCCGAGAGTGCCAGTGGCTCCAGGCAATCGTTTTATGCTGGATTTGGAAAAGCGGGTTGTGCCATAACGGGAGCGTGCTTGAGGGGCATGCCTGTGGGCCCATAGCATGAATAAAGGTATTAAACGCCGCGAGGGTATCAACGATCATTCGTGGAGGATGTTTATTCGACTGAAAGCACATACCGGGTAGGTTCACTAATGGTATCGGGGCGCAGAGCGCTTCCTCTATTCCCAGCCAGACTGGACGACCATCTGCGGGGGTCTCCAGCCATCGAGAGCCCTGTTTTAATAGGAAAGCTCTATGGTACATTAAAAAATCTGGGAATCTGACCCCTCCCAAACTTTTATCCTGTTTCAACTTTTGTTTGGCTGGCCTCGGCGGTTTGCCTTGCCATAAATAACGACTAAGGAGACCCTCTATCTCCCTATATATTTGTGGGGGCAATAGACACGGCAACATTTCTAGAATATAGTTCACTTTAGGAACAATCATCATTTTCACGGTCTCAACCCGACCCCACCACGATAAGGCGAGAGGGGACCATTTGTTAGTCAGCGCACGGACATTTGAGACTATTTCCTTGGCATTAAAGCTAATAGTATCTTCCAAGGGATAGCAATAGTGGACCCCTAAGTACTTCACCATACGAGGTTGCCAGACAAAGGGGAAAGCTTTCAGATCATCCCGGTGGGCCCAATGGTTCAGTGGAAAAGCCACTGACTTAGTCCAATTGATTTTATAGCCCGATAGGTGCGAGTAACAGTCAATCTTTGCCAATACAGTTGGAACCGAGGTTGGGGAGACGAAGAGCATTAGGTCATCTGCGTATGCAGAGAGTTTAATCTCCCTGTTACCAAGAGGGATTCCGTGGATGTCTACAGACTGTCGAATCAAAAGGGCTAAAGGTTCGAGCGCTAAATTGAATAACAGGGGGATAAGGGACATCCCTGGCGCGTGCCCCGCTGAAGATTAAACGGGCGGGACTTGGTGTTATTGACACAGATTGTGGCCGTGGGCTGAGTATACATGACTGCTAGGTACCGGAGAAAACCATCCCCAAAGCCATACCATTGAAGAGTCGCAAATAGAAAAGGCCATTCCAGTCGATCAAAAGCCTTCTCGGCGTCGAGGGAGAGGCCAACTAGGGGTTGATCTAAATGTGCAGAGCCAGCAAGCACGTGACATAAGGTTCTGGCGTTATCGGCGGTAGATCTGCCGGCTATAAAGCCGCATTGGTCTGGGTGAATTAAGGTGGACATTCTCTCTGACAGCCGATTGGCTAAAACCGTCGCAAATATTTTATAGTCCACATTGAGAAGTGAGATTGGGCGGTAATTAGCTGTCATTAGAGGATCCCTCCCCTCCTTTTCAAACACTACTACGTTCACCGCCGAGAAGGCTCCGATATGAGAGTTATCCGTGACAAGAGCAGTATAATAAAGTCGTAATTGGGGGACTAGATCCAAATAAAAGGTTTTATAAAACTCAGCCGGAAGGCCGTCGGGGCCCGCCGCCCGACCTGCGGCCACTCGCTTTATCGCCTGCTTAATCTCAATATCCGAAAAGGGTTCATCCAGGGCCTCCCTATCCTCATCGGATAGCGTCGGGCGCTGTATACCGGACACCAGATGTTCAAAGTCCGCTTGAGCATGAGCGCCTTCAGACTGATATAATTGGGCATAAAAATCCCGGAAAAGTTCCACTATTTCTATATCCTTCGTTATTACCCCCCGCCCCTGTGGATCTCGGAGAGCCGCGACTCTTTTGGCTTCTCTCTGGCCTTTCAGGGCATTGGCAAGTAGCCTTCCAGCCCGATTGCTTTCCCGATAGTAAGTCCCTCGCTGCGCCTTAATGCTTTGCGAGGCTGCGGTAGAAAGAATCGAATTATATTGAAATCGTAGCCGTTGCAACCTGATCAGCACATAGGGATCCGCTCTGGAAGTAAGAACCCGCTCCCCTGCTTTAATTTGTTGTTCTAGGACTAGCAACTGCTGCTTACGTTGTTTCCCCAATCGGATGTGAAAACTAGTGATAGTCGCTCTAATGGCAGCTTTAAATCCTTCCCACCAGGCCCATCCCGTCGTGGCTTGAGGTAAATTAAAGTGAAAGTAGTCCTGTATGGCCAACCGAATCTCAGCTTGAAATTCCTGATTATCTAACATGGTCCTGTCAAAGAACCAATCTCCTGGTTTCCCACCGGATGGACTATCTCGTAATGTAAAAGAAATAGCAGCGTGATCTGAAATATGTAGGGGATGGATCACCATCGCCTCCACTTGAGATACTAATGTTTTTGAAACAAGGAAAAAATCTATCCTCGACTGAGACTGGTGAGGAGGTGAAAAAAAGGTGAACTCTAGCTCAGTGGGGTGCAGTAGCCTCCAGAGATCCACTAACGCAAGTTCCTGAATCATGGAAGCAAGCATAAGTTGACTCTTGAGTGTACCAGCAGTTCGAGGCGGTTGCCTATCAAGTAATGGGTCAATGACCTGATTAAAGTCCCCTCCAATAATCAGAGAAGTACTAGCCGAAGCTTGGGCCACCTGGGCAATAGCAGCAAAGAACGCGGGGTTGTCTATGTTGGGAGCATACAAGCAGATACATGTCACTTCAATATTCCCAATCCGAATTAAAGCCCGAGACCATCTACCCTCCCCATCGGAGCTAGTGTCGATAACAATGGCATTCAGAGACTTCCTTATCAAGATAGCTACCCCACATTTTTTTGAAACAGCTGGAGAGTAGGCGGCCACCATGTAAGGTTTCACACCAAGTTTCAGGGTTTCATTTGTATTTAGGTGCGTTTCTTGCAGCAACACCAGGTCAGCTTTCTCATGACATAAATAGGTATGGATTTTTTTCCTCTTGATCGGGTTATTGATCCCTTTTACATTTAATAACAAAACCTTACATAGGGCCATAGACACATAAGTAGGTATTCAGAGAAAAATCGCACACATGTAATAAATCTTCCACAATGAATAGCAAGATTATATCGTATCTGTACAGCTACCTTGTATAAGTATGGTATAATGGCCCATGTACCCCATCGAGACAGATAATCACCAAGGAGCCCCAGAGGAGAAGCTACGCCCCAATAAACCATGGTGAACTTGCGCCAACGGGGTGGGTCCGAGAGAGCCATATCTGAAACACATGAACCTGCACCACTGTTGAGGGCACTGAGGCCCACCGGAGCGAGATTAGGCTAGGCAGCGTATCAAATGCAAATAAACAGCCAACAAAGATAGTCAAATCCCGGGTTATGGCAACTCTGAATTTGGCAGCAAACAATGTCAAGACAGCGTAATGCACAGTCACTTAGAATTGACTAACTGTCCCTCATCGCATCTGCTCGGCCTCTTTAGCCTCTAGGTACGCTACCAAGATCTCGGGGTCATCAAATGTCCTGGTCTGATTGTGCAGCGTTACGCGGAGCTTGGCCGGGTACATCAGGCCATATCGGGCTTGCAACTGCTGCAGCCTTGGGCGATATTCCAAGAAGCGCTTTCTACGTTCCACCGTAGGCTTGGCCAAGTCTGGGAAAAAGGAAATCCGGTGGCTCTCAAATTCTATGGGGCTTCTCGTGCGTGCCGCGCTGAGAATCTGCTCTACCTGCTGGTAACGGAGAAGCCGGAAGATAATAGGCCTCGGAGACTTACGATTGAGTGCAAGGCTTGCAGGCACCCGGTGAGCTCGATCAATTTCCAAGTCCCTTTCAAAAGTGATTTTCAGCAGTGAGGGAAGCAACTTGCAAAGAAAGGCCTTCATGTCAGTGTTCTCCGCTCCCTCAGGAATGCCGACAATTCGAACGTTATTTCTACGGGCTCGGTTATTCCCTTCCTCGACCTCTCTCTGAAGGGCACGCAGCTGCCGCTCTACTTTATCCAGCTTTGCGAGGCAAGCAGCATGTGAGTCAAGGATTCCCTCCACTTTATCTTGCCGCAACGATATTTCTTCAAATTTGCTTTGCATTATGGCCAGGTCCTCCCGTACCGCCCGAAGCGATTCTCCATTTGTTTGCACTAGATCTTTCACCCCACGAATCTCAGCCAGTATTTCCTGCAGCCCTTCAGGCCCTTCCCGAGCCGCGGCCATTTTCTGGGGAGAAGGAGGCTCTGTCTTTGAGCGTTTGCCATGGGTAGTAGTCGGATTTCCAAAATCCAGGCGTGTCGGTTTGGATGCCGCCATCCCTCTGAGTTTCCGCGGTAGACCCGGAGTATTAATTCAGGAGTTTTGTGCGGTTTACAGTCAGGATTCCTAGTAGGCCTCTCAGGAGCCTCTGCGCTATGCGACTGTCCCGCTGGACATCAGGCTCCGCCCTCTAGGCTGGATTATTCTAATACAAGTAGTGTGCCTTTGCTTTTCAACAAAAACTTGCTTTGATTATACAGCCATTAAGAGTACTGAGCCCAAGATTCAGCAGAGATTATGCAGTTAACAGCACCTGCTAACCCCATGAGCCCTGCTGACCATGATATTCAGTGGCACAATCCAAATACTGCTGAGGCAGTCTGTAATGATATTCAGTGGCATACCCAGACTATGCCAGGGCAATCTGGAGGCAGGGGCAGAGCCAAATAGGGGCAATTTTCAGATAGCTATCCACATTACTTAGGTCAGCAAGAAAGCTGTCCTAAGTGCTACAGAAAGCCATGCCAAGGGCTATATGAGCGGTGCAGCTGCCTAAGGCACAAAAGGATGCTGATTTCATCACTGTGCTCCCAGGAAATTCCTGACGAGCAAATTCCTGCAAATGGCTGGGTGGAGCAGGGTGCTAGGTTCACGCTTCGCACAGGGTGCATTTCTAGCTTGGGTTCAGGTGGAGTGTTGGAGTAGCCTAGTGGTTAGATCACGCCTTGTGACCTTGGGCAAGTCATTTTACTCTCCATTGCCTGGGAAGAAAGAGCTGGCAATCTACTTTCAGTGATACATTGCCAAGAAAACCCAGAGGTAGTTGGGTCACTATGAGTCAACACTGACTTGATGGCACTAACAAAAAAAAAATAGTTCAGGTACTACACAGATAGTGAGCTGAAAATTACTGCTATGTGGATAGCTCTGAGCAGCCAGCTTTGAATCTGGTTATTCGGTGCCAGTCACTATCCAGATACCAGTATTGAGTATCTGGATTTTTTACCCACAGCATCCAGAATTTTAAAAAATGTCAACCACCACAGGATGAATATTTTAAATGATGGCAACTTTTCTGCAACAAACATATTAGCAAATTTTTCCATTTTTAAAAAAATATATTTTTTTATTGAATTTTAAATTTGACAAATGCATATACTGAAATGCCAAGAAAACTAGCAATCCACTATAGGAAAGGGGAATCAGTACAGAATGGAAGAAGATTATACTATTTACATTTGCAGAAGTGCCAACAGTTGTCACACTGAATCAAACAGTAATGTGAGTCCTCAGAAGCCAAACTGTGTTAAGTTGTAGAAAAATCTTCAACTGTTCTGAGTCGAAGGAAACAAATACACAATCATTCTAGACAATGTATCATCCAACACATCATGAACTTTCCAACCGTTAAGCACCATCCCACTCCCACCTCAGCTCACAACACCCCTACAAAAATACTCAAATGTGCACTCATAAACTTTTGCTCAGTGAGGAGCAAAAACCCCATCATAACAGATCTACTCACAGCTTACCAATTGGACATCCTATGCATAACAGAAACCTGGCTCACAGACATGGATAACATCTTCCTCAACCAACTCAGACCAGAAGGATTCACACTCTTCCACTGCTCACGATCCCACTGAAAAGGTGGAGGAGTAATGATCATAACCTAATCTTTGTCAAAAATCTCCCAATACACATAGGTTGCCCCCCCCCCTCCTTTCAATACAAACCTACCAGTACACTGGTCAGACCACAGACTAATTTGCTTCTCCCTTCCCTTCAATCCCCCAAAATCCAACACATCATTCCAACAGGCTCAGTGATGTTTTAAACAATTCAACAAAGACAGTTTTCTAGAAGAGATCCACCAAAAGCTTGAAACCGATTCGAACATACCCAACATACTCACAACCAACTGGAACCACATTATTGACAAAGCAGCAACCTTAACAACCAACTCACCACAATCAACCTGCAACCTACTAGAGATCAAAACTCAACTTGGAAGGCTCGAATAGAAATGGGGCAAAACAACCCTCAAAGGCGACCGTAACAACTATTTGAAACTGCTCAACAACTACTGCACTGCAACAGACAAAGCCAAGCGGGATTACCACTCCAAATTAATCAACAATTCTATTAATCGCCCAAGTAAACTTGTTGACCTTGTCAAGCAACTCTCAGGACCTCCCATCGACCGCAGCACAGATCTTACCATCACCCCTCAACAACTCCACCCCCCAACCTAATCACCACCCCCATCCCTTCTAGTCAATCCCTCACCTCACCTCATTGTCTTGTTTTGACACCATCACAAGAAAAAACATCGACTCCATCATATCGATGCTCAACACAACCACCTCCCGTCTCGATCCATGCCTAGTGAGCTGGATCAAAGTAACAAAAGCAGAACTCAGTCCCCTACTCACTAAAATCACCCAATCTGCACTCCAACAAGGACAAATGTCGGAATGCCTCAAACTCTCATTCATACGCCCCATCCCAAAGAAGACTGACCTCAACACCTCAGATCCTACCTCCTACAGAGCCAATGCCAGCTTCCACTTCCTGGCAAAAATCATCAAAAAGGCATTACAGCAACAACTGCAAGACCACATTGACAGAAACTCTCTCCTTGACCCCCAGCAACACGGATTTCACCCCCTACATGGAGATGAAATACTGATGGTCTCCCACCTCAAACCCTAATAAAAGGCATACAAGACTGAACCCAAGGTTTTCTACTGATCTCCCTATACATCTCGGCCGCATTTGACGCTGTCAACCACAACATCATCCTCCAGTGTCTCCAATCATCTAGGATCCAGAGCACAGTGCTCCAATGGTTCCGCTTCTACCTATCCAACAGATAAAAGTAGGTGCAAATACCTCCAACCTGTACCGTCAAATGCAAGGCAGTCTACAAGGATCCACCCTATCCGCGCTTCTCTTCAACTTATACCTTCAACCCCTCTGCTCTATCATCAGATCACACATCAGTTTTTACATCAATGCTGACAACATCATGCTCTATGGACCATTCCACACACAAAAAAAAACCCATTCATAAACACATCACCAAGATTCTTTCACAGATGTTTCCCACTGGCTAGCAATCAACAATCTCACATTCAACTATAAGAAAACAGAAGCCTTATTTCTCACAAGAGACACCACATTCTCCCCCCCAATCTATAAATCTTAAACAACACTGAAATAAAAGTACAGTCAGAACTGAAATACCTTGGCATCACAATAGACCAACACCACTCCTTCAAATCACAAATAACTAAAATAGCCAAAGCAATTTACTACAAATCCAAAACCTTGCAACACCTCCACCCTCTCCTCAAACCCTCACACTTCCACTCAGTACTACAAGCTCTCATCCTACCACACCTCGATTACTGCAACTACATATACCAAAGCCTACCACAAGCAATCCTTCTCCACTACAAACTGCTCTCCACACCACTGCACACATCCGCCAAGGAGCATCAAAATTTAATAACATTACTCCAATTCTCAAACAGCTACATTGGCTTCATGACCCTGCTGAATCAAATACAAAACCCTTCTGTTAACCTGCAAAGCCATCCATGGCTGACCCACTACTCACCTACACACCCTACTCCATACACCTAGTCCGATGAGGCCTAGAAGACTATCCACAACAAACAAACTTACCATCCCCCATACTAAAACTAGGTATAATCAATAAGCATGCAAAAGAGCCTTCACACTGAATGCTCCTGCCCTCTGGAACACACTCCCAGGCTCCATGAGAAATATCACGGACCTCCACTCCTTCCACAAGCACCTAAAGACCTTTCTATTTTCACAACATTTTAGTCCTCCCTCCACTTAGCCATGCAATGACTTCCTTCTAGACAAATATTAACCATTCTGTAATCTGTTCGCCGTATATAGCTAAATGTTATATGTACATACAGTAGTTAGTGATTATATAATAACAGGTATTCTTGTTCAATATATACCACTTTGACACAATGAAAAGCGATATTATAAGCCTTGTTAAATAAATAAATATACATTAGACTAATATCAAATTTTACATTTACTTGGATAATTTGGATTGATAATTGCACCCAATTTCTGAACATGTGGTCTCAAAGTTAATTACTGCCATCTTTGCACCTGTGTTAAGAAAGAAATGTCAGGACACATTCTAATAATATATTATAAGCAATATTTATCATGCAATGGAAGGAACATCTTAAAAACCCAATCATGAACACACTAGTAAACATAGTGACCAAAAAAATAGCTTTAACCTTAGATTCGTGGAATAATTGATTAGACAAATCAGAGACAGACACCTTAATCCCAGGATTAGAACCTCCCACCATTATTCCCTTTTTTACTAAAAATATAATATACTGAAAGAATTGGAAGAAGAATGGTCTCCAATATTAACAAAATCTCTTACAATTTTTTAAACATATCAATAGGAGACACATTTTCCAACTTCAGAAGATTAATAATCCTAATATTCCTACATTCCAATGCATTCTCAATATTCTCAAGCTCCGAGCAGTAATCACAGTTGATTTAAGTCAAAGATCTTTGGCTTACTTGACCTCTTCTTTCAATGTAATCATATCTTTTATACTTTGTTGTGCCATTTGCTCACAAGACTGAACTCTTCTGTTCGAATTTAACCACAACTTTGTGTTGTAGTTCTAGTTTAGTCAGTTCATTTCTCTAGTCAAGGAAGATCATTTAAAATCCTGTCAACTGAAGAACCCAACAAATATGTATTATCTTCCTCTGTTAAGATTTTAGAAATAGTACCATTATGAGAATCCTAAAAAGCACTAACTTGCCTTGATGGTGGCTGCAATGTTGCCTTACTCAGGGAAGTATGATTGAAACCAACATACAAAAAAGATACTGTACCAGGCAGAGAAGGCATAGAACAAACCAGTTCCATACCAGCAGCATACACAAAAACCCTCTTGCATAAACTGCTGTTCTCATCAAGGCATGAACTGCTAGGATCTTGTGCCAGTGTTATATAGCCAAGGCACAAGGCTGCATGCTGTCAAGTGATGGATCAATGAAGCCGGCCTCCAATTCTGTCTCTTCCAGCGATGCCACCAAATCCTTATCAGAGTCCAAAAACACTGACTGCTCTGCCAGTCGTGCTATTGAAGATCCTCCAGAAGCTGCACTTTCTAAAGAATTGGTAATATTCCTCAGATTCAGAAAAATTGATGATGACTGCCTGCGGACTTTACTTGATGAATCTTAGATCCAGTACCTGAGCTTCTTTTCAGTGACTAGGCTAGAGAACTGTAGGCTCTGCCAACTCACAAGATATATCCCCAGAATCTTCACTCTTTTTAACCAAAAAGGATAAGGTGGACAATTGGCAGGTCTCTTCCAAGAGGTTAGGAGAAACAACCTTCCTCTTTACCATCTTATAAACAAGAATTAGGAGAGATCCTGCAGCTCCATTAATATGCAACCATCTTGGATCTCCAGACCCCTTTTTACCTTTGCTTCTCATTATAGGAGCCCTTAACCTCTCCATTTCTCCTTCTATATTTTCAACTTGTCTTAGGCTTTCTGGATCTCTTTGCCCATATTATAATATCTTTGCTTTCATTTGGAATTTAAGTAGTTTGTAGTTCAGTAGATTTGTATGCAAGCCAAATTCAGTGCCTAGCCTGGCACTGAATTTCTGGTCCTTTATTGAAGCAGTTCTGACTGTACTGTGTATGTCCTGTTAAGTCTGTATCTCAGGCGATAGGGAGCTAAGTAACTTGTGCAAAGGCCAGAAGGAGCATCAATGAGATTTGAACTCTGGTCTAACCCCAATAGCTTTAACCACTAGGCTACTCCTCTATTCCAATGGCAGGCAATATAAGCGGAAGATCTATCCCATATGGCTGGTTCTCCCTATTATATTAGTTGACACAGTTAGAATCGTATATTGTATTTTTGATTCCCACCTCCTCTTTAATGAACAGGCTGCCACTGTCCCTAAATCTTGTTTCTCGATATTAAGAAAGATTTAATCAATCTGTTTCTACCTTACTACTGCTGTGATTCAAACTTTTGAGCAGCATCGATTGTTGCAATTGGGCTGAGGATTTTAAATATTAAAAGGTTACAGTTTATTCAAAACATAACAGTTAAACTATTATGACTCACTCAGATACAATCATGTTATGCCATTTCTAATCTAAAAATACTGTCTTCATCATCCCTTAGGATTTAATTTAAAGTACATAGTCTTACTTAATTTAAAGTACACATTCTGCCCATTGCAGGTATCTAATTATCCCTTACTCACTTGCTTGGTCTTCACATTTAAAGTCAGATATGTTATTAATTCCTCCTTCCACAGCAAACATCCTTCTTTTTTTACTCCCTCATTCTGGAATAGTATCCTTTTCACCTAAGAGCTTCCTCTTCTTCTATCTTGTTTATATAGCAGTTAAAAACCTATTTCTTCAATTTGTCACTTTGGTGTTTGGCGAGGTGGGTGACAGTTATGTCGAGGTCGTAGTTGGCACACTCTCTTTTCTAGTTTTCATCGTTCTATTTCCTAAGTATTTTTATCCTGACTAGTTGAAATGTACACTGCTTTGTTTTTGTATGAAAGGTGGCGTAGTAAATATTAGGAGAAGTTATTTTGCACTGCAGTATTCAGGTTTTCCATCAGTTTTCATCAAACCTGCATCAAACATGATGGCACACATTTCTAAAAGCACTACAAACCATCAGGAGTGCCACAAACCCTCCAGGAGTATCACAAGAGAAGCAAGGAGTACGTATAGTGACAGGATGAGTACCAGAAACTACAATCAGAAGGGCAAAGCCAAGAATGCAATGAATACCTTACAATAGTAGAAGAAGGAAAGCAATATAATTGATGCAATCACACTAAGACACTTTCAGAGGAGGAAAATGACAAGGAGACCAGCATTTTAGCTAGGGCTAGGGTCCAAGGCTGACCAGTTTATTCCTAATTTAGGTACATGAATTTGCATTGTTCTTTCTCTTACTTGTCCTATCAGAGAATGGAGTTCCTTTCTGAATTCTTATATTCTATGTAATTTTAATTTTAACTTGATTCATATAAACCACTCTAAATACTTGCAAAGAGAACAATAAACCATAAACCATAGCAATCCCTCCTTTCTTTGATGAAATTTGAACTTACCCGGATGTTGATAATGACCCGAGAGTTTTGATCAAAATAATATTATCAGTCAAGGAGGTGTTTTTGTTTTGAACAAAAGCGGTGATCTGAGTCCTGAAGTAAATGATGAAATTTTCATTATTTCCCATTAACCGGGTACGGCGGACCAACGCTAAGCGCCCTTGTTACCCCCCCCCCCCCTTCCTCCCTCTTTGCTCTTTCCTCTGTTTATTAACACAAAAGACAATTACACCTTCCTTTGGACTTAAACTGGTCGCAGCTTTATTCACACTTAACAATAGCCAACAACAAACCAACAATTTAACATATCCCCACAACCCCCCCCCACCCCCAGCAGAGCGAGCCATCACTAGCCATGTTATTAGCAAAGTGACGCCGCTTCTGCTTCCGCCGCATAGCGGCCACAAGTAAAAGGCCTCACCCTCCCTCATCCGGCTTCGCCATGTTATTAGCAAAAACCCGAAGGATTGTCCGGGTCGGGGGTACCCCACCCCCGCCCTAATGCTTGCATCCGGCTCCGGACCCCGGAAACCTCCGGGATCCCACCACAACCCCCCGCCAGCTGCAACACCCCAAACACCCCCAGGCCAACATGCCTGAACCAACGGGTGGGTGGGCGGGCGTCCGGCGTCTCCGGCAGCCGTCCGAAAGAGGCCGGAGCCACGCCGTGTCCCCACCGAAAAACTCCCCCCAGCACTGTCCTTCTTTCCTATTGGCCACCGCGCCGTTCACCACGACGCGGTAACCAATAGCCGCCTGACCTTACAGGCTCACCGCCCCCCCCCTTTCCGACGCGGCATTGTCCGCGCAGGGGGTGCGTGTGCCCGCCGCCCCGGTTAGTGCCGGCCGTGAGGACTAGGCCCCGCGGCCTTGCTATAACCGGGTACGGCGGACCAACGCTAAGCGCCCTTGTTACCCCCCCCCCTTCCTCCCTCTTTGCTCTTTCCTCTGTTTATTAACACAAAAGACAATTACACCTTCCTTTGGACTTAAACTGGTCGCAGCTTTATTCACACTTAACAATAGCCAACAACAAACCAACAATTTAACATATCCCCACAACCCCCCCCCACCCCCAGCAGAGCGAGCCATCACTAGCCATGTTATTAGCAAAGTGACGCCGCTTCTGCTTCCACCGCATAGTGGCCACAAGTAAAAGGCCTCACCCTCCCTCATCCGGCTTCGCCATGTTATTAGCAAAAGCCCGAGGGATTGTCCGGGTCGGGGGTACCCCACCCCCGCCCTAATGCTTGCATCCGGCTCCGGACCCCGGAAACCTCCGACCTGAGCCGCCCCCCACAAAGCAAGCTGCGACCAGCTCTCATCTCAGACATGATACCCTCCAAGGCCTCCTGCCAGTCATTCAGGAGCAAATCCATCCCAACCGGGGAAAGATGTACTCCATCCGACCGAAACAGCCCCGCACACTCCACATCCACCCAGGAGTGTAAAATTTGACACCCCCCATGCTCGCTAACCCACCTACCAATTTGCCCATTAATTTTGGTGAGCCCCCTGGACCAGTGACGCTGGAACTTACAAGAAGGCCTTGGAATGATATCAGACCAAACCAACACTACGCCATCAAACATTGCCAATACTGCCTCCAAGTCCTTGTGCACAGCACGAATCAACTGTCGACAAGTCCAGGATATCAAATCGTTGCCTCCAAGGTGAATCAGCAGTATGTCCGGCTGTCTTCTGCCACGCTCGTGGTGCCGCAGCAAAGGCAAGAGCTGCATCCACCGTAAGCCCCTCTCGCCCAGCCATGATACGGTCACCAAGGAAGCATCCAGTCCAATATTCGGACCAACCGGCCGTGTTGCTGCTCGCCGACCAGCCCAGTAAACAAACGAGTGGCCGATCACCCAACAGCGACACCCTCTCTGCAAGCCTTCTGAAACATAAAGAAACAGAACAGTTAATTACCCCCCACCACCCCTACAAGCGCACGTATCTGCGGAAAGCCTGCGACCGCCACCTACCGATCTTCCGAATCTCATGCTCCGGCAAACCTTCCCCCACCGCACTGGTAGCTGCTCCTATGCGAAAGGAGTGTGGGGCAAACCGCGCCGGTTCCACCCCAATCCGTGTCAATGACAAACGCAACACCGCCGTAAACTGGAAACGCGTAAGCACCCGCGAGTCCTCATGCACAAAAAGGCTACCGGCACCCGCAGGACGCATGGCCAAGTACGCAGCTAACCCCGAAACCGGGCATGTAGGAGACCCAGCAACCTCACCCAGGACTACCCACTCGCCTCTCCCCTTCTGATCCGTCTTGGAACGTGCCAGGTAAATACGAGCACCGCCGTCACCCACCTTTACGTGGTCTACTTGCAAGCCTCGCCCCCGCGCCCTACGACCCGACTCTGCAACCAACTCCCCGACGCAAAAAGCACCAAAAAAGGCCACTGTAAACGCCGCTCGAAATAGTAATCCTTCATACTTAGACGAAACCACCAAAGGTAAGGCAAGACACAAATGAGCCAGCATGCGTTATCGGCTGCCGCCCGTCAGGAGGAGAAGGCATGGACCGCTCCCAACCTTGCAACAGCTTGCACGTCAAAAATCCACCCCCAGCCCCCCCCCCCCACCCCACCGCCTTCATTAGAAAGGCAAACCCTGCCAAATTCCGCCGTACCGATGCCCGCGAGACACCGGCGACCTTTGCTGTCAGAACATACTGACCAAGAAGGAAATCAGATGCTGGACCTCGCTGCCATCCACGCTCCAACAGGAAGGACACCACACTGCTGCAGCCCCTCAGGTACGCCTCCCATGTCGCAGCAGACACCGACTTCCGTAACAGATCGGTCAGGCCTCGAGGCCAATCCGCCATAAATGCTCTGGGACCGCAGCCCCGACTTCCTCCGCTCCTGGCGCCAAGGTCCGAAACCGCTCCCACTTGAAACGGGAAAGAGCATCCGCAACTGTGTTAGTAAACCCAGGGATATGTCGCGCCTTAATCACCATATTCAAACGTAAACATGCTAAAACCACCCGTCGCATTAGGTCCGCCACCGGTTTACACCGCGGGGCGTAATTGTTCAACACACTAACTACAGCTTCATTATCGCACCACCAGATGACCTGACGGTGACGTAATCTATCCGGCCATACTGCCAACACCACCAATATGGGGAACAATTCCAAGAAGGTAATATTCCGCGTAAGCCCAGCCTCCCACCAACTCCGGGGCCATTCTGCCGCACACCAAGACCCCCCGAAGAAGACACCTAAGCCCGCCCCCCCGGCCGCATCCATATATAATTGCAACTCATCACTCGATACTGCTCTCTCACGCAATACCGTGACACCATTGAAATCTTGCAAAAACTCGTCCCATACCGCCAAATCTGCTCTCATGCTTCGCGACACCCTAATCCTATGATGAGGTTTACAAACCCCCGCAATAGCCGCCGAAAATCGCCGCAAAAAGACTCTGCCCATGGGAATAACCCTACATGCAAAGTTAAGCGAACCTATGAGAGCCTGCATCTCCCGCAGCGTCATCCTCCGTGAGACCATCACATTTGCCACCAACACTCGCAGCCTCCTTACCTTGTCTGCAGGTAATTTTGCAGTCATCAACTCAGAATCCAACTCGATCCCCAAGAACGTAAGGCACGTCGCCTGGCCTTCCGTCTTCCCCGCCGCTATAGGTACACCCCACTCCTGCGCTAGCTGCCGAAAACCCTCCAACAATACCCGGCACTGCCCAGACTGCGCCGCCCCGACGAAAAGGAAATCGTCCAAGTAATGCACTACCTGAACGCTCCCCGTCTGCTCCATGAGTACCCAATGCAGAAACGTACTAAACCGCTCGAAGTAAGCGCAGGATATCGCACATCCCATAGGCATGCACCTGTCGAAATAAAATTGTCCCTCAAAGCTGAAACCCAATAAGTGAAAATCCAAAGGGCATACCGGCAATAAACGAAAGGCAGATTCAATATCTGCCTTCGCCATTAAGCACCCCGGACCATTGTCTCTGACCAGGGCCACCGCCTCGTCAAACGATGCATAACACACCGCACAAAGTGCCTTTGGGATGTGGTCATTAACCGAAGATCCGACCGGGGAAGATAAATTATGGATTAAACGATACTTCCCAGGTTCCCTCTTCGGAATTATGCCCAAAGGGGACACCACCAAATTCACAAATGGCTTTTCTGGGAAAGGACCCACAATCTGCCCCAACCGAATCTCCCCTGCTAATTTTTCTCGTACAATCAAGGCCAAACGTCGAACTGAAGCCGAATTCCGAGCCACGACAGGCGCAACCTGCCCCACCACCGGGATCGGAAATCCCCACCGAAACCCCGTGTCCAATATTAACCCGTCCCCCTTTCTAGGATATCGGCTCAACCACGGATGAAGCGCCTGACTCATAATCGGAGTGGGCGCTAAGCTCCGCAAGCTCCTAAGGCTTGGTGGTGGGAGCATTGGTTCCGACCGCCCCTCGCTTAACGCATTTGAGGGCAGAATGCCCCCCCCCCCACAGACGGAGCAAGCGTGCCGGAATTTACAATCCGGAAAGGGGCATGAAGATTTGTTGAACCTCCAACAGACATCTCCGGCACCCCCTCCCCCCCCGATGACCTCTGTACCATCTGGGGCACGCCAACCCGAAAGGGCTTTGCCGCGCCCACTGCACCGGCGAAGCCCGCTTTCGGGCCGCTCACCCCTCCCATACCTGGTCTAATCGCCATCTGCATCAACCAGAGATTAATATCCTGCGTCCCCCAGGATAGCGTCTGATTCTCCTCCATTTTATCGCGGAACTTCTCATCGTAATTGAGCAAAGCCCACCCTTCATGCGTTACCGATGCCTCTAATATAGAGTCTGCGTATGCCAACAGCATACCATACTGCTCCGGGCGAAAATGCCCCCACACGCTGGCCAATCTTAAAAAGGCACGCGTCCAGTTCACCACGTTCCGTGCAACCCTCCGCACCCTACCCGCCTTCTCGTCTTCCTTCAGCTTCCTTCGGCTGTCCCCGGAATGCTTACGCCCTTCTAACAGCCGAAAAATGTCAATATAACGCCACTTTTGAATCTTTTTTTCGCAGCTTCCTGGGAACCCCCTCCCATAACTCGGAGAACGCCGCCAACGTGGGCACCGCCCCCCCCATTACTTGTTTCTCCGCTGATACCTCGTGCTCTCATCCCTTACCGTCCCCTTCAGACGACGAGGAGTCACTGGACGAAGAGGAAAAGGACTCCGATCTCCTACGCCTACGGCAAGCATGTTTCCTCTTATGCCCCCTGGCCCCGCGCCCGGAGCCCGCCACCCCCGATCCCTCCCCTTCCACCGCCAAGGGGTCAACTACCAGCTCACCTGGAGAACTCTGAACTGGTTCGGATGAAACGCCAAGCTCCTGATGCTCCACAGCCGGCGGAATTACTGTCTCTACACCAGTCGCTGCTCTTCTGACCGGTTGACTGCTCGCAGGGCTGGAACTCGCACCTCCTCCCGGACACGATGCACTCCACCACGAATTTCCCGGATACTGCCACATAGGCGGAATCTGCGGAGAAAAAACAGGGAAGGGCGAAGACACACCCGCCATACCCCATGGAGGATGCCAAGCTCCCATCCACTCCGCACGCGAAGAGCCTTGACCCCCACCTTGCCAGTGCTCCCACGCTTTCATAGGGTCGCCTCTAACTTCCCTCTGCAAACCTGACCTGGCCCACCTATCTCCACCCACGAACTCACCCAAACTCCCTTCCGGGGCCCCCCCACCTACTGCAGTATCAGACCCCCGTCCTGCCCCATAACCAGAGAAACCCCCGGAGGCCCGACCACCCCTGTTCCCTCTACTACCCCTCGTAGCACGACTCGGCACCTCTGACCCGCCCCCCTGGGGCTCAGCCGGACCGGGACTCACTTCCTGAGCCGGCTCCCCCTCCAGGCCACCCCTCCCCCGCCTTTTCCTTCCTGTGCTTTGCCAGCAGCCTCCCCTCCTGCTTCCAGTAGCTGCTGTCTTCTGGGCCCCCCCACACCGTGCCTTCCCCCTTTCCACTGCGCCTTTTGACCTACTCCCCCTGTCACAGGCGCCGCTGCCCTCCTGCTCATGACCAGCCACGTGCAATTCCCCGTTCCTCCCTCGAGCAGCCCTAACTCCTTTTTTGCCTTTGCAGGGCCGTTTACCTGACTTATCGTTGCCGTCCATTGCTCCGCGGTGCTCTATATGAGAGCACAATACCAAGGAAATGAATTAATGCTCTCAATATGGTATGTCGAAGCTGCAGCCCTTGTACGTCCCACTGCACCCCACGCTGTCACCAACGGCTATCCGTTGCTACCGGGCCCGCACGTGGCGCGCGCCCACTTTCTCGGCCCCTCACAGTCTTTCCTCGTCCCCCGCTCCCGACCCAGGCAATGACCCAACAACAATTCTGGCTGCCCGGCCCACCCATGGCACTCGCCCTTATGTTTGTCCCTACGACGCCCTGCCCTCTCTCCACAAACTGACCACTACCATCCTCGTCCCCCGCTCCCGACAAACCCTGGCCCACAAATAAAAGAACTTATCTGAAGCGCTCTCCACTCACGCGTCCGGCGTCTCCGGCAGCCGTCCGAAAGAGGCCGGAGCCACGCCGTGTCCCCGCCAAAAAACTCCCCCAGCACTGTCCTTCTTTCCTATTGGCCACCGTAACCAATAGCTGCCCGACCTTACAGGCTCACCGCCCCCCCCTTTCCGACGCGGCATTGTCCGCGCAGGGCGTGCGCGTGCCCGCCCCCCCGGTTAGTGCCGGCCGCGAGGACTAGGCCCCGCGGCCTTGCTATTCCCAGCAAAAGTGTGCATTATTGCGCAATGACATGCACTATTGAGGAATAATGAAATAATGTGCTCTATTATTTATTTATTTATTTATTTATTTATTTATTTATTACAATTTCTTATATACCGCGCTATTTATTTATTTATTTATTTATTTATTACAATTTCTTATATACCGCGCTATTTAGCGCTATTATGCAATAGTGCACATGTTTGCATAACAGTGTGCACTATTTTACAATAGGGTACACTCTTGTTCAATAGTACATGCTATTGTGCAATAGCACACACTCTTATAGGGTAGTAATAGCAATCCAAAAAAATCACCAAAAACAAAACAATAGGAAAATGGTTGGGCTGTACAACTCCAATATCAATGTGTCACCAGATACAGTACTAAAAAAACAGCAAACTATATTTAATTTATAAATAGTTCCCTTTGTATGAAAATAGGAGCTATGGTGAATAATACCCTTTAATGTTGGTATTGCAGTAACAACTTTTATGAAATCTAGCCCTAAGATTCTTCCAAATATTACTTCAGTAAATGTATGTTTAATTATTTTTAGTTCAGTGAATTTACTTGGAAATCATTGTTGTTGTTGTTAAGTGCTGTCAAGTCAATCATAGGACTCTTTTTGCTAAACTGTGTTTGACCTTTAGTCAGGTAGATAATTATTGATAGAGTGATATCCATAACTGCTGTTATTGTTATCTACCAATTGCATTGCTGGATTTGCTCTTTTGTGCTGACCTTCAGCCTTGCCAAGCATGATATCTTTCTCTAATGATCTTGCTCTTCGCATGATGGGTCCAACGTATGAAAGTCAAAGTCTTGTCATTTGAGCTTCTAAAAGAGCTTAGGTTTGACCTCCTGTAGTACAGACTGCTTTGGTTTTTGGGCAATCCATGGCCTACATAGTATTCTTCACTGTCCAACTTTGGCATACATATGATGTTACTGAAAATACCATGGCTTAGACAAGTCAAAGCTTTGTATGCAAAGATATGTCTCTACATTTGGGAATCTTGTCTAGGTCCTTCATAGTCATTCTTCAAAGAGCAATAGGTCATTGGATTTATTAACTGCTTGTCATTTCTTTATTGATTATTGATCCAAGAAGGTGAATGTTATCTACTGCTTCTACAGTATTTCTTCTCCATCAAGGATGAAATGATTGATTTTGCCAGTATTCAGGATATTTCTCTTCTTCATGTTAAGGTGCAGGCCCATTTTGGAAGTCAATGAGTGGGCAATTTTAGAAGGTCTACATTGTTTTCATTACTTGTTTCTTTTTGAAAATTAGTAGCTGTGATAGAAGCAAATTAAAGGTATCCCATCCCATGCACACACGCACACACACATTTAAATTTGTTTTATAGTCATATTTATCTACTACCTTTCCAGTGATAGCTTAAGACAGCTCACAACTTTCTGTTTGTGTGAGTTGCCAAACTAGTGCAAAATAATGCAGCTACATCTGAAAATGCATACATCTTGGTTTACACCCCCAGTCTACCGAGGCTCTGCAATAACATCTATCTCAACCCAGTCCTCAGGCCCACCTAGCCAGTCAGGTTTTCAGGATAACCACAGTTAATATGCATGAGAGAGATCTGAAATCACTGACTCCATATGGTTTGTCTAAAATAATATCAAGGTCTCCTTAAATCCTTTTGCTATATCTGTTGTGTTTTTCTGGTTCTTGCCCTTTATTCTTCTTTTACATTTAATGCCAGTGAGATACCACCTCTGAAAAGTACTAATTTTCATGACTGCTGGTGTTACTCTCTGGGGCACATCAGGCGCTTCTTAACTAACAAGCTAGGTTTCAAGTAATTAATAGGATAATCTGCTCAAGCTGTTCATGAATGCAACAAATTAAAAATTCAAGATGATACAAGAGGTGTAAAATATCAAGCTGTCTGAGGTCTTTGAAAAAGATAAACCTATATAACCTTCTCCCTGAACAAATATAAAGGCATCCAAAGACTCAAAGGCTCATGAATGTCCTAATTTCCGTATCTAAAGTAACATTGCAGACCTCAGTTGTTCTCTAGCTTTACCCTCTAGCATTTTAGCAGCACTGTTAGACAGGCAGGAGCTTATGAAGGAAATTCATACAGTTGGTTCAAGTTATCTGATACACTTTCATCTTGGAAGAATTTATCATGATGCTGTATAGTGAAATTTTCAAGAAGCTCATTCCTTCAGTCTGTGTTCCTGCCAGTTCATATCACTCTCACATGTGACCATTGTAATTGCCCCCACTGCTACTGTGCATATCTGCTATATTTTTAATATTTGTTCTGTGAACCATGGTGCATGATTCAGGTAAGGGGATGTACGGGCTGTCTGGATATCCCCGAGAAAAGCAGGCCCATTTGGACCTGATTCTGGACTGTGGGAACAAAATGTTCTGTGGTAACTAGAATCGGGCCCGAGGACGACCTGGCGTGATTTCAATATGCCAGATGTTGACTGGCACATCCCTGCTGCGGTGTCATCTAGACGTAAGGAGATCTTGGATTCTCTACATGGAGAACTATTCAGGCAACTGGTAACAGAACCCACACATGAAGGAGCCATACTGGACTTAGTGCTTACCAATGGGGAAAGTATTTCCGATGTCATAGTGGGAGATCTTCTCGCATCCAGTGATCACCAGATGGTGTGCTACAGTATTAGGACTAGGGCTGATAAAATCTATTCAAAAGTGAGAGTCTTAGACTTTAAGAAAACTAACTTTGCCAAAATGGGACAATACCTCAAGGAGTCATTAGTGGGATGGAAACAACTGGGGAATGTAGAAAAACAGTGGGCAAAACTGAAAGGGGATATTTTAGGGAGGCAAGATGGCAGCAGTGATATGTTCTGGTTGAGCTGGCTCTGGTAGTGGCACTCTACTTCAGCATTGTCTGTGGCTTGTGAAGTGGATCGGTGAGGAGGAAGTGCAAACAAGCCTCCCTACCCTCGGGTGAGGCTCGTTCTACTCTCGCTGGACAGAAAATGCTACTTACTTGTGGCTTTGCTCTCCCTGGTGCAGGAGTGTCGTCTTTGGCAGGTCTGTCGGACCTGAGCACATCAGGGGTTTTATTTTCCCCTGAGCAGCGGGCCCCCCTCCATACCCCAGAAGTGTTGCGGCGGCCGGTGGAGTGCTTCCTTCCCACCTGCTGACTAGCATGCCGTCGCAGGGAAGTGAAGAGGGCTCTCCAGCTGTTTCTGTTCATCTGTGTGAAATGTATTGTGAGGGAGTGAAAGCTGGGGCTTCATCTGTTTTGGATGTTAACCCACCTCTGTGTTCCTAGCATGTTGGTCATTATAGGAGTTGGTGTGTTGGTGAGACCCGCAAAAGTTACTTTGGAAGTGCTGTGGGACACTATCTCGATTACAAATTCTTCCCTTGCGCTTGTTGCTGCATCAGTAAGTACTGAAACTGATTCTCTTCGTACTCATTTCCAAGAGATTTCCAGAGTGCAAAAGGAACAGGAGGGGAAGATTGTTCGTTTAGAAGGACAACTTGAACAACCTCAGTTTTTGCATGGTGCCCAACTGAAGGACCATAATGTGACTTGTAGGAGGATGGAATATCTTCAAAATCAAGTCCGGAAGAACAATTTGAGACTTCTTAATTTTCCTAGATTCCCAGTGCAGTTGCCTATGGAGATGGTTTGTAGGTATTTCCAGGAGGTCTTGAAGATTTCCCAGGATGATCTACCGCCATTGGGGCAGGGCAACCGGGGAGTTAGCTTTGAGAATCCTCCAGAGGCTGGAGACCTTACAAGGTTTCTGGAGAGCTCTTTTGAGTTGATTACAGCTCATTCTACTCTCCTTATAACCTTGACTCTGGAATCTGATAAATCGTTAATTCTTCGATCTTATTTTAGAAATTTCAGTGAGCAATTTATGGACTCTCTTGTCTGCATTTTTACTGATCTTGCTAGGGATACCCAGCTGAGAAGGAAGGAATTCTTGGGATTTAAGTCCAGGGTACTTTCCCTCGGCAGGACTTTTTTGTTGAAATATCCCGTTAGATGTTATGTTACCTATAAAAAGAAATTGTTTCTGTTTTTTGAGCTTCGCCAGCTGCTGGAGTTTCTTGTTCCTAGGGAGGATTCTGTGGTTGTTCTAGCTTCTCATACGGCTGACACATAAGTCTTGCACTGCTTTGATATGTTTGTTTTTTCCTTGTTCATATGTAAGGCTAATATATTTTCTTTTTTTGCAATAGCTTATGCTTATTACCTTTGTGGATGTTTTTCTGCCATTTGCTTTTCATTCATGTTACTTTTGAATGTATTTGTATAATTAATAAATATAAATAATAATAGAAAGGGGATATTTTAAGGACAACAAATCTTTTTGCTAGGTAAATAAATGTAAAAGGAAAAGGAGGGCACTATGGTTCTCAGAAGAAGTAGCTGAAAAGTGAAGAAAAAGAGGGAGGTCTTCAGGAAATACAAGAGATCACAGAGAGAAGACAAACATCTTTATTTGGAAAAACTTAGGGGTATGTTTACTAAAGTGCGTTAGTGCAATTCGCGTTAGGAGCCGCGGTAGAAACACAAACTCCAAATAAGGACATGGGCGGTACATCGTTACCAACAACGCGCGTTCCCAAAACTAACGAGTGTTACAGGGCGCCGTGGCGCGTTAAGCATAAGAAGGCGCATAGACACACACCTCCTAAACAGAGCTGTAGCACAATGGTTAATGCACTGACTGCTGATACATGTGTCATGGGTTTGATTCCCCAGGTTGCCAAATGCATAAGGCTGGCTGAGGCATCACCCTGTATATTAGATAGTGAATGAGGGGTCATGGTTTTTTTCTTTCAGTAGGGTTGCCAGCAAACACCCCCACACAGTGGCGTAACCGAAGGTGCCGCAGAAGGCACCCCATAACGCACACCATAGGCTACATTATAAAGTGCACTATCCGCTGAGGCACACCAAAATGTCCCCCATAGAACATCCTATAAGGCAACTTAAAGGGCGCCAGATAAGGTGCTGCATAGGGCGCCTTATGAGGCACTTTAAGGTTATATTACGCTGAGGGGCTGTCGCTGGTAGCACTAATGTGCATTAAAAATATATATATATTTCCTTGCATTTGGGAAAATCTAAATAAACAATTAAAAATATATATATACAATGCTGCAGACAGCCCTATAAAAGAAGCCCACTGTGGGTCTGAACCCATGACCACTGGCCCCACAGGCAATGAAGGAACCACTGGGCTGCAGCCCCATAGCTGCTAACCACCCCCTGGCTGGCTACTGAAGGGCAGCAGGACATCATCCTAACCGCCTGCTGTGGTGGCTAGGATCTGTACCAATGCAAGCATACCCATGGTGCACTGCACATGCAAATTAGCAGTGTACAGATGGTCATATGTTGCGGTCCCCCCCCCCCCCATCACCTAGGCCTGATGGGGGTCCTGACCATGTGCAGCCCCACAGCACCTCTGCATAGTAGTGGGAACAATGTGTAGCACTGGTACAGAGTAACCACAGACAGTCACATTGTGCGGGTACTGTGACCACCCTGAGTTTGAGGTGGGGTGGCCAGCAACAGGTCCACAGCACCTTTCAAGAATGCCATACCCCATGCTTCAGGTCCTCATCAGTGTGTTGTCTGTAGTTCCATTGGACACACTATGGTTACATCGGTGTCCTGCTGTATGTCTCACTCATGTCTAGTCTATATGGGCGATTATGCACCCAAAATAGTGCATATCCGGTGTTGGTGCCATGGTTACCTGCTGTGGTTGGTTGGTTGGTTGGTTGGTGGGGTTATGATCCACCACACAACCCACCACCCGGGGCTCAGGGTGCAGAACAGGTTCAACCACCCATAGACCCACAGTCTACCTCACTGCAATGGTAGCAGTAGAGGGGTCCATCATCCCCAGTCCTGTTGGGGGACAGACAGAGCGCTACACATCTGTAGGTCATTAGTCGACAAATGGCAGGCTTGGAAATGCACAGCTGCCCCCCAACATTATCTGACATTCTCCAGCAGCACACCTCCAGCCGCTGCACCCTGTGAGGTGTTCCAGCAAGACACATACTAGCTGCAGACAGTCCCCCAGCTAGTCCAGAGTGCATGGTCCTGGATGAGATGCAGGCACCCAGAACAAGATTGTCAGCATACACACCAAGCAGATAAGTCAGTGATTGGGCCCCAAAAGGGGACCCATATATATCACATGAAAGAAATGCCAAAGAGCACTATGGGGGAACCTAGCCATGCAGTGGTCACTGCTCAGTCAGGGTGAGAGTGACCTCCCAGCAGGACATGCTATGGCCACCCTGTTCGTGCAGGTGGAGGCCGGGCACTACAATGTCCAAACCATTGCCCTATGCCTTGAGATGATGCAGCCAGGTCAGCCCACCCTATTCAGCCTATTCCCACAGTACCTTGCTCCTCATTATGCACATTGGCAGGCCAATACTGGCAACAGTGCTAGCACTGCGGGCTGTGGAGGGTGTTTGCCGACACCGCACACTTGATAGACAGACACACACTCCCCACACCTATGCCACCATTGTGCAGCTATGGAGGTGTTGGCCAGCCCTGCCCCCCCCCCAACGGTCCGGGGCACAGGGCAGGAATGGCTGTGGTACGCAAACCTGTAGGTGTCACTGCACAGGTTGGTAAACACTGTCAGACACAGGACCTGTAGCACACTCCACAGACGTCAGAAAGGTTGCTATGCTGCAGCTCACTCAGAGAAAACCTGTACTTGTGCTAGGGATTGCTATCTGCCAGTAATCATGGCAACCTTTTTTTAAGATGTGTACCCTATTCGGAGGTGTATGGTGGCATTACTATGGTATGCAGGTGCTCGTATTGGCAGATGCACGCAAAGCCCGAAGTCCTGCCTCTCCAGGTGGCTTTGGATGATGGGGCCTGTGGGTGCGGGTGTGTCTGCCCCTGTTGGCTGCTGCTTTACGGCAGTGTTTCCCAGCTCCAGTCCTGGTGTGCCAAACACTGTTCAAGTTTTTATGCTGTCCCTCATGGCTATGCAAGAGGTACATCTGCATACCATGGGGGTGGTGCATAGATATGCAGCACAGGCATCTTTATTAGAGGCAGCATGGAACCTGAATGGTGTTTGGCCCTCCAGAACTGCATTTGGGAGACTCTGCTGTAGGTAATGCGCCTGTTTATGGAGTCTGTGGTCTGCAGGGTAAAATGTCGGTGTTTTGGGCATGTTTACGTCATCTGCAAATAAGGTTCTGTCTGTATTGGGACTTTATAGTAGTGGGTAAAATATGCAGAGTGGACTGGCAGAATCCACAGCTGGGACTTGAACCTGTGACCTTCTGCTTTTGATTACAGTGGTTTTGTGCACTGCACCACCATGTTATCACAGAGATGGTGCATTCCCTGGTGGTACCTTGTCATGTGCCGCCTGCGGCCCTCTGTATCCCCTTCTCCAGCATCTATCCAGTTGCCATTCCCACATGCACACCCTGCTGTTGCAGGACATGTGCATGCCATAGGCACCCTGTCTGGTGGTGGGGGAGACCCTGAGCAGCGCTATTTCACTGTGGGTCCATTCACCTTGTCTGGGGACTGATTATAGACCCTTCCATGGTTTCTCTCTGTTCTATGGAGCTTACTCAGGGGGGGGGGGGGTGTTTCTCATTGATACCACTGTTGACCAACTTGGTCATTGTTTTTTTCCAGTTTGTTGGGGTCATTTTCAGTGTTTCTGTGCCCTTTTGTTCTGTGCACATGTATCACACTTATCACTTTCTTTGGGTTTTCCTGCCTGGGCTGTACATTGCTGACACCTAAATGGTTTCTCTCCCCTTTAATGTGCCTTTAACGGCAGGTTTTCATTCGCGTTGGATTTGAGCTCTGAAATTCAGCGCGTTGGTGTGAAGGAGGCCTCTCCCCACCAACTCTCCGCCCATTGACCCCTTCTCTCCGCCCTCTCTCCACCTTCTGCGTTGTTTTACCGCGCCGCGGGGCTTTACGATCGTTAACTACGGTTAATGCACGTAGTATGACGTTAACGCTCGTTGGCGCGTGATTACGCGCGTTATACTGCACTTACGATCGTTAATGTCGTACAACGCGCGTTATTCACGTTTACCGCATTTTAGTAAACATACCCCTTAGAGAAACTAGCAAAGTAGGAAAACAAAGATTCAAAAAGAAGAAGAAATAGCCTATGAAATAAAATGGTGGGTTAAGACATTTTTCAGATGTGTTAGTTTGAGAAGGAATGGAAAAAGTGGTATTGTCAGACTCAAGGGTGAAGGGGAGGAATATGTAGAAGCTGATGAGGATAAAGCGGAATTGCTTAACAAATATTTCTGCTCCGAAAACACCCACAAATAGGAACAGACGTGATGGGGAGTTTGAACGATTTTCAGAAGACTGTGTTCATGAGAATACTGAAGGAACTTGGGAATGTTCCAGCAGCTCCACTGACTGACCTTTTCAATGCTTCTTTGGAATCGGGAGTGGTCCCAGATGACTGGAGAAAGGCACATGTGGTCCTCTTACACAAAAGCAGAAGGAAGGATGAGGTTGAAAACTACAGGCCAGTTAGTCTAACCTCTATGGTGAGTAAATTATTGAAAATGCTGCTAAAAGAGCAGTCCTTATTATTTTAAGACTTCACTATCAACCTAAAAAATGAAATCAATATCTGGGCATAATCTTCAATCAGAAACTCAACTTTCAAGCACAAATAAAAAGAACAGCCCAATCCGTCTACTATAAACTGAGAACACTGAAGAACCTCCACCCCCAAGTCCTGACTTATTTTGCACCATGTGTCAAGCCATAGTCATCCCTACACTTGACTACTGCAACATAATTTACTACAGACTCCCTAAACAATCCCTACAACCTCTCCAAATGGCACAAAACACGGCAGCATGAATAATTCACAGAATCTCCAGACAAGCACATTTTACCTGTATCCTACAACACCTTCACTGGCTCCCCATCCATGCAAGAATAAGGTACAAGGCACTCATCATGACACACAAAGCCATACATAATAAATGGGCAACCTTCCTTTACTCTCTTCTCTCAAAACACAAAGGTGATAGACTCCGAAGACACAGTTCTCTCAACCTTCTAACCATCCCAGCTCATAAAACCAAAAGAAAACAATCCACATGCTGCTATGCATTCTCCCTTTTTGGCCCCACTGCTTGGAACGCTCTCTCTCAGAATCTGAGAGGATGTTCTGACCATTCTGACTTCAGGAGGAAACTCAAAACTTTCCTATTCCTGGAAACACTTCAACACCGCCACAACTCTAGATCAAGTGTGACCTAGTATCATATATTACCTATTACAACCTCCAGAGACTCATTTCTGATTCCTACATCACACATAGATTGTGATTCACAAATCCCTTATTCCTCAGTATTCTTCCCCCTGTATATAGTTGCAGTTATTGTGTTGATCATAATCATTTGACTGTTGCACTAGTTGTATAATATGGAATGTTCTTGTTCTCTGTAAAACAGTTGCTTATGCACTGTTTCATTGTTAGTTTTATGTAAATCACCATGAATAGTAGAAAGGTGGTATATAAAGAACTTCAAATAAATAAATAGTGAGGTTTCTGGAATCCAGTGGATTGCAGGATCCAAGGGAGCATGGGTTAACCAGAGGAGGGTCTTGTCAGACAAATCTGATTGATTTCTTTGACTGGGTGACCAGGGAGTTGGACTGAGGGAGAGCCCTAGATGTGATGTATTTAGATTTCAGTAAAGCCTTTGACACCATTCCACACAAGCAACTTATAAACAAACTGAGCACTCTAGGGATGGGCCCTAGAGTTACTGATAGGGTTAGAAATTGGTTGAGTGAGAGGCGGCAAAGGGTACAGGTAAATGGAGCTCACTCTGAGGAGAAAGAGGTTATCAGTGGTGTGCCACAGAGATCTGTCCTGGGTCCAATTCTTTTTAACATCTTTGTCAGTGATATTGCATAAGGGCTGTTGGATAAGGTTTGCCTGTATGTGGATGATACCAAAATCTGCAATAGAGTAGACACCCAGGAAAGAGTAGATAAAATGAGGAGGGATCTAGCTAAGCTTGGAGAATGGTCTAGAATTTGGAGATGAGATTTAATGCTAAAAAATGCGGGCCATGCATTTGGGCTGCAAAAATCCAAAGGAGTGGTAGAATGTAGGGGGTGAAGTACTTCTGTCCACAAAAGAAGAGCAGGATCTGGGTGTGATTGTGTCTGATGATCTTAAAGTAGCTAGATAGGTAGAAAAGGTGATCATGAAAGCTAGAAGGATGCTTGTCTACATAGGGAGAGGAATGACAAGCAGAAAAAAGGAAGTGATAGCATCTCTGTGTAAGTCCCTTGTGAGACCTCATTTAGAGCACTGTCTAAAATTTTGTCTGTGCTTGGGGCCGTTTCTCCAAATGGGTTAGTTTTGCACATACCATGACAGTCATGAACTTCACTTCTAAGCAAGGGTACAGTATTTCTTTATCTTTCTGCCACATTTTCTTGGTCTCTGACTGCATTTCTTGGGTCTCCAGGATCTTATGCCTCTCCACGCAATTCACAGAATAATCTTTTTGAACCGATACCTCTATTATCAATAACATTCTGGTATTTTTCTCCTTTACCACTATGGTGGGTTTCCTCACAATCAGTTTCTTATCTGTCAGAATAGGAATGTCCGAGGCAGGGCCGGCCCGTCCATTGAGCGAGAATGTTTTTTGCACAGGGCCCCGCGTTTCAGGGGGCCCCGCGCAAAAAACATTCTTTTGTAAAAGTAAAATTGAAAAAAAAAAGAAAACCTGTCTCCTGCCGCTGTCGGGGCCGCCGCGGCAGAATCGAGCGTGCCGCGGGGCCCCCCTGTACCCGGCACAGCCTCTCCTCCCTGTAGCAGCTCTCTAGTTGGAGCTGAAGTCAGACGCGCCGGCTTGCAGAGCGCGAGGGAAGAGTTTTTCCCTCGCTGCTCTGTTAAGCCCGCGGGGGCTGATGGGAAGTTCCCATCAGCCCCCGCGGGCTTAACAGAGCAGCGAGGGAACTCTTCCCTCGCGCTCTGCAAGCCGGCGCGTCTGACTGCAGCTCCAACTAGAGAGCTGCTACAGGGAGGAGAGGCTGTGCCGGGTACAGGGGGGCCCCGCGGCATGCTCGATTCTGCCGCGGCGGCCCCGACAGCGGCAGGAGACAGGTTTTCTTTTTTTTTTAAATTTCCCTGGGCTGGGCTGGGGGTTAGAAGTGCTGCTGGGCTGGGCTGGGCTGGGCTGGGGGGGTGGTGTTAGGAGTAGTGATGGGCTGGGCTGGGTTGGGCGGGGGGGGGGGGGTGTTAGGAGTAGTGCTGGGCTGGGCTGGGGGGGGTTAGGAGTTGTGATGGGCTGGGCTGGGCTGGGCTGGGCTGGGCTGGGGGGGGTTAGGAGTTGTGATGGGCTGGGCTGGGCTGGGCTGGGATGGGCTGGGGGGGGAGGTGTTAGGAGTAGAGATGGGATGGGCTGGGCTGGGCTGGCGGGGGGGGTGAGGAGTGGTGATGGACACTGGGCTGGTTGGGGGGGTTAGGAGTGGTGATGGGCACTGGGCTGGCTGGGGGGGGTAGGAGTGGTGATGGGCACTGGGCTGGCTGGGGGGGTTAGGAGTGGTGATGGGTGCTGGGCTGGGGGGGTTAGGAGTGGTGATGGGCGCTGGGGGGGTTAGGAGTTGTGATGGGCGCTGGGGAGGGGTTAGGAGTGGTGATGGGCGCTGGGGGGGCTTAAACTAAAAATTGGGTGATGGGGGATTAGGACTGGAAATGGGCTGGTGGGATTAGGACTGGAAGTGGGTTGATGGGGGGTTAGGACTGGTAATGGGCTATGGGAGGGCTTAAACTAAAAATTGAGTGATGGGGGATTAGGACTGGGAGTGGGCTGATGGGGAGGTTAGGACTGGTAATGGGCTATGGGGGGGCTTAAACTGAAAATTGGGTGATGGGGGATTAGGACTGGAAATGGGCTGGTGGGATTCGGACTGGGAGTGGGCTATGGGGGGGCTAGGACTGGTAATGGGTTGGGGTTGCTAGGACTGGAAATGGGCTGAGTGGAAGGGGGCTTGAACTGCAAATAGCTGTTGGGGATGGGGCTTGGAATGGAAATGGGCTGAGGGGAAGTGGGGGGCTTGAACTGCAAATAGCTGATGGGGACGGGGCTTGGAATGGAAATGGGCTGAGGGGAAGTGGGGGCTTGAACTGCAAATAGCTGATGGGGAGGGGGACTTGGAATGGAAATGGGCTGAGTGGAAGGGGGCTTGAACTGCAAATAGCTGATGGGAAGGGGGGCTTGGAATGGGCTCTTAGGGGAGGGAGCTAGGACAGGAACTGGGCTGATGGATGGGCTAGGATAGAACTGAGAATTGGGTGTTGGGGGGAGCTAAGATTGGAAATGGGCTGTGGTTGGGGCTTGGATTGAAATGGACTCATGGAGGGGCTAGAACTGGAAGTAGGCTCATGGGGGGCTTGGTTTAGAAATGGGCTGAGTGGAGGGGAGCTAGGATTTAACATGGGCTGATGGTGGGGCTAGGAAAGGACTAGAAATGGGCTGATGGGAGGCTGGTATTGGAAATGAGCTGATGAAGGGACTCGGATAGGACTGGAAATGGATGGGGGAGCTAGGACTGGAAATGGGCTGATGTGGGGACTAGAAGGGAGCGGATACTGGGTGGGGCTGGAACTAAAAGGGAGCTGATGTTGGGGGAGATTAGAAGGGGATGGGGCTGGGAGAATGAAATGGAGAGGGGAAAAATATTTTGTGTGGGAGGGAAGAAAAATGTACAATTGGCCGGGTATTGGGAGACTAAGTGGGGATTGAGGATGGAGGGGTAAAATTTGAGTGGATGAAATAGGAATGAGGAAAGAGCAAAAGGAGAAAGATTATTATGTTAAAGCAGATGTAGAGAGAGAATGGAAAAAACTAGAAGAGAAGAAAGGACAAATGGACAGCAGACGATGGAGAGATAGCAGAAGACACAAATAAACCAGAAGAAAGTGGCTGGAACAATTGCAACTGAAAAAAAAATGCACAAAAGGTACAAAGATATCTCTTTATTTTGAATTTATTAACTGGAATATGTCAGCTCTGGGAAATGTGCATCATTAATGTCTGTGCTTTGTTTAGTACAAGAGGAAATTAATTTATAGTTTTATTTCTACATTGTTGTTGTACATTCCAAGTTTGGCTTTTAGGGTTCCCAGTTTAATTATTGTCTTCCTGTTTTTAAATTGTGATTCCTTGTTTGGTGATAGTCTTATGTTCTGCATGTGTAACTGAGCTGAGGTATTCTGTTTATGTAATTCCTATTTGACATTGTCACTTGTTCTCTTTCCCCAGTAGGTCATGTATTGTTATTCTCTGAAATGTATTGGTTTAATATTTGCAGTGTTGCCTTTTGATAGGTAGTGTATGGTGCTTTATGAGTCCTGGTAGTGCTGTTGGGATACGGTGGGTTTGCTATGGGTTCTAAATGGGCAGTGTTTGTAGTAGTTCCTAATGTGCCTGGCGGTTGGCACTGGATTATAGTAATGTAGAAATCTTTGTCTTTTTTTATCCATACACTCATGAAGAGGCATGTATACTAAAAGTTAGTGTATGGTAACATTATGCAAATATTTATGCAAATGAGGCCCCTTATGCAAATGAGGCCCCACACCGAGTCTCCGCACATGGCCCCGCACCCCCCTTGGGCCGCCCCTGGTCCGAGGTGATCATAACCTCTTCATTCTCTGTAATTCTCTTAGGGTCATGATCTCAGTGCTCTTCAGGCACAATGATGCAGTGTTGACAAAGTTTCCAATGGATGAGGCGTGCTACTTTGTAGTGCCTTTCTATATAGAAATCTTCCACCATCAGAACGTCACAGGCAGCTATAAGGTAAGTCACTATCCACATCTTTCTTACAGAATCGACATATGTCTGTTCTGCCAGTTTTTTCAATGCTCGCTGTAAACCACCTTGTCCGTAATCTGCTGTCTTGGCTACAGCTATCAATCTCTCATCATTCGGTTTCAGTTCACCTCTCCTTAACCATTCATGTGTCCGTTCGTAATCGGCAAAGGGCTCCTGGAGTAGCACTTTGTATTTCCTACTGCTTTTGTGCATTTTCCACTTGTTTTCCCTCGTTTGCTAATCTAATTTTTAAAGAGTTTTTTTCTCTTGTTTTGCAAATTCTGTTGCTTCCTTTCCTGTATGTGCTTGTGGATTCTCACTCATTCCTTCGTAAGCCATACCAAGCCACAATTGCACTCTGTGCGCCTTGCACATCTGGCATGTCCCTCCATCACATTTTCCCCATGCCCAGCATCTCCCCATCTTACCCTACACCTCCATGTCCAACTGGCTTCCCACTCATGCTGCCTGCCCTTGCCCTGCCGTTGCCACATTTGTGTTCCCTCATCATCATTGGTGGTGCTGGCAGCAGTGGAGTGGAACTGACCTCTAATTTAAAAAAAAAACACATCGATCTTCCCGACTCCACGCATGCATGCAGGTCTGATCCCTCCCTTCTCTGATGTAGGTTCATGTCAGACGAGGGAGGGACCAGACCGGCCAATCAAACACGAGTCTTTGCAACTGTGCTTGAATGGCTGGTCTGATCCCTCCCTCCTCTGATGCAAACCTACATGCAAGGGTGGAGTTGGGAAGACCCGCATGGTTTGTTTTTTTCCAATTAGAGGTCAGGTCTGCTCCGTTGCTGCTGACACCTCCACTGATAAAGGAACACAAAATGTGGTGGCAGTAGGGCAAGGGCAGGTATCATGGGGGGAAGCCAAGGCCGGCAACCCCAAATGTGCTTCTAATCTTTTGTGCCTTGTACGGCTGTACTGCTCGCACAGGGCTAGATACGGTGTTATTCCTTCTAGTCGTCGGAACACTTGACGTAGGTTTGATGATAGAGACAGATTCTGGACATTTATTTTCACATTTCAGCACTGTTTGCATATGTGGATCCAATGATGCTGTTAAGTAGGCCTGGAGGCCTATGATAGTAACTCTGCATGTATAATCAGCCTCTACAAGGCCTAGCCCTCTTTCAGCTCTAGAGTTGTACAGTCTTGGCATACACTGATTCTTGTAAATTACCCCATGGGCATGGAGTAGTTTTCATGTTCACACATCCAGTTTTTCAATATCTTTAACAGGCCAGTCTGCAATACCAAAGCTGTATTAGAGTACAGGAATTGCCAGCTGATTGATGGCTTGTATCTTATTCTGTGATGTTAAAGCACTTTTCAATAACAATTTTAATCTTCTTTAATATTTTTTACTGATCTTTTCTCTCAGTAATTTCTGCTGGAGTATCTTTTCTTCCTCTATTCTAAGATATTTCTATATTCCTTCCTGTTCATGTTCCTTTTTCTTCTTTTTTGCACAAATATCAAGCAATATTTATGCAGGGATGACTGATTTTGAATTTGATTTTTTGAAATATAAAAGATGTGTAGATGTTTGGACTACTTTAGATATACTTTCCCCTGCAATAGAGGTTTTTTTTACCGCTGATGTTTTGGATATAGTTGACTATTGTAGGCAATGTTAGGCAATATCCTGCCAGTTGGCTAGCCCACCCTCTTTTCTTTATGGTTTAAGAGGGCAGCAAAGGTCATTTTTCCTCTATATAATTTCTCATGCTTCTGAATCCATTTTTGGAAGCTCTTTTTCAGTTTTGTGTTTCTTTGTTTTTTTTGTTTTGTTTTTCTGCTGTTTTGTTTTCTTTGGGGGGTTTGGTGGGAGAGGGGGTTGTGCCTCATTAGGGTTTTTTCATTTCTCTTTTTTATGTCAATTGGGCCCCTTTGAGAGGCTCTCTATTGTGAATAGTATTTCTATAGAGTGTTACCCGTCCCTCTCCAAAGGGATTTTTAACAGTCCCTTTTAAGAGAGTCTGCAGCCCAGACTTCAGGGTTGGGAGGATGTGGCTCACAGGGAGAGGTTAAGAAACAGCAGGCTGCAGGAGGGAGAAAGGTCCATGGAGCCAGAAGTCCTTCCAAAGTAAGCCATGCAGAGGACTTCTGACGTAGGAACTTTAAATGGGGCTGGAGGAAGTGCTGGGAGGACCAGTTTGTGGAGGCTTAACAAGCTGGGAGAGAAATACAGCTGATTTTGTTTTCCCTGAAATTCTGTCTGTTCTAGATTGGATAAGGGCACGGGCGAGGTCCCGATGCCCGAAGTTAACCGGGGGCGAGCCTCGACGCGGCTCCCTGGCCAGGTCAGGAAGTTGAGGAAGGAGGCAGGGGGAGGGGGGGAGAGGTTGGAAGCGCGGCTGTGCGGTGACGCAGGGGCGCATCATTTGAAGTGATTGGTTCCACCGCGGGATGCGTGCGGCTGGAACCAATCAGGGAGAAAGTGGAGCCATGTGCAGCGGTTGCGAGATCGCACGCTAAGCACATGGTGAAGGAGGACGGCTGGCTGGTGTGTTTTTTCCTAGCGTTGTCTGGCGGTGGGGCTCAGCGTGATATTTCCGTGCTGCGGTCGGACCAGAGGCATCTAGACGGGTGCAGTGTCGGTCTCTTCTCTTTTCCAGTCCCGAATTGCTTTGCCGGTTGCGCCGGTGTGGGGAAGTACTCCGGGTCAGCGAAGGAGTCCTGAGCGGCGGTGGCTGAACAGCTGTGCGAGCGGAGGTTCATCAGGCGAGTGGGGGTGCCTTGGGGTTCATTTGGTGACCTAAGATCGCTTTTTTGTGTACTTAATCGGGGGGGAGAGTGCGATGCTTCCTGGTCGCGAATGAACAGGGCAGGATTGCTTCACTCGTTACAACTGTGCCCGGTTTATCAAAAAAAAAAAAAACCCTGAAAGGGTTATTCGCCTGTGAATTTGGTTGGCCTGTGGTGGTATTACTAGCTTTTGTTTTCAGCCAGTCAGCAGCTTTAATTTCTTGACAGGGGGCTAGGATGGCTGGGGGAAAAGGAGGACAGAGAGGGGCTAAGGGAGGGCAGAGAGGGGCAAAGGGAGGACAGGGGCAGGGAAAAAGGAGTTCGGGGGGGGGCTCAGAGAGGTAGGGGTGAGGAAAGGGGGAGGAAGGGCAGGTCTGCGGGTCCATCCAGGGGCCGCTTAGGTAGTACTGAGGCTGGGAGCCGTAGGGCCAGGGGTGCAGGGCCACGCGGTCTTCCTAGCAATAGGCCTTGTCCTGGACCGCGGAGCAGGATTGGGGGACACGGCACTGCCCCGTCCAGAGGAAGGGAGGAGGTTACAATGAATACCAGCCTGTTGTAGTGGGTTCAGGCAGGAGGAGAGCTGGCGAGGAGAACACAGATTCCTCTCAAGGGATCGGTTTCTGTGCAACTGGGGGGGAGAATGGCATGTTTTGTCCAGCAACTGGGTGGGGGACGCCTGGAGGGGAGTTGAGAACAGGGCTTTACCCGGTGGGAGGCTTTTTTGGTACTGAGAGATTTGGGGCTATGGAACAGCAGGCTTGGGATCAATGGCAGCGTGGAGGGTTAGGCTCGTCCGGAGCTAATTGGTTAGGGGCTTGGCAACCTGCGTGGTCAGGTGTTTCCCCCTCTCCTTTTTTGCCTTTTCTTTCTTCACAGAATCCAATGATGGCTTCGCCTGGATCGACACTTTGTGGATCGCAGCAGGGCAGACTACCACGTGACGACGGTCGCAATTTGGGGTCCCCAAGCGGTGCTGTGATGGAGACGGGTGCACAGCCACATCCGGATGGGATCCAGCCTGAAGCCGAGCGGACGACTGTGACGGCTACGGATGGTGAGTTACCTCAAGGGCCTCAAGGGGGGGTCGTGTTAGGGAATATCGACAGAGCCGGGTGGTCGGGAAAAGCGAGTAAAAAAGGGAAGCGTTCTTCTAGGCGACGCCGGCACTCGGATTCATCCACTTCCTCGTCCTCTAGTTCTTCCTCTAGTACTGCGAGTAGGGACGGGGGCAGTGAGGTGGTGGGGGGGGGGCTGTTTTGGCAGGGAACCCTGCAGTTGGGGGTGCTCCGGCGGTGACACCATTATCTGAATTGTGGGAGGGCGTGCCTAAGAAGTTGAGAAATAAAATTAGGAAAAGACGGTATATTGACATCTTCCGTTTATTGGAGGGTTGTAAGAGGTCTGCTGAAAGTAGGAAAAAACGCAAAGAGGACGAGAAGGCTGGGAGGGTTCGTAAGGTGACGAGGTCAGTGGTGAATTGGGTCAGGGCTTTTTTGCGTTTGGCTAGTGTGTGGGGTCAGACGTACCCGGGGCAGTACGGGATGTTACTGTCCTATGCTGACTCAATCTTGGAAGCCTCGCAGGCCCATGAGGGCTGGTCTTGGCTCAATTATGACGAGAAGTTTTGCGACAAAATGGAGGAGAACCGGTTTTTATCGTGGGGTACACAAGACATCAACTTGTGGCTCACCCAGATGTCTGCACGTTCGACTGCAGTAGGGGGATTGTCCGCGTCCGGCAATAAGTTTGGTGGGGGGCCTAATTCCACAGGGAGCCGGTCCTTTCGAGTTGGGGGGGGGGACTCCCTAGTAAGTCAGGGGCAGGAGGAGGCAGCGATGTCTGTTGGCGATTTAATAAGGCCTCATGCCCATTTACGGATTGTAAGTTCCGGCACGCCTGCTCTGCATGCGGCGGCAGTCATTCAGCAGCAAAGTGTATTAAGAGAGGGGTCGGGGGTGTTCCCCCATTGACCTCTAAGTAAGGGTTCTAGCTTCGGCAGAGCCCCGTCGCCCATTAAGGTCGAGATATTGCGCGACTGGCTTTGCGGATACCCGAAAGTAGGGGATAGGGAATTTTTAAGGAGGGGGTTTGAAGGGGGGTTTGTTATCCCGGTTCAGGGCAAGGTTGATGCGCAGGCAACAAGGAATTCCCCGGCGGTGCGGCGGTTCGAAGCGGTTGTCCGGCAGAAATTGGAGGCGGAGTTGCGCTTGGGGCGGATAGCCGGTCCGTTTTCGGAACCCCCTTTCGAGAATTTGGTAGTGTCCCCTTTGGGAATTGTCCCTAAGAAAGAGCTGGGAAAATATAGGCTTATTCACAATCTATCATTCCCGACAGGATTGTCGGTTAATGATCACATTCTGAGAGAGTACTGCACGGTCCGTTATGCTTCTTTCGACAAGGCGGTGCACTTAGTCCGAATGGCGGGAAAGGGGGCGCTGATGGCGAAGGTGGACGTTGAATCCGCTTTTCGTTTGTTGCCTGTTCATCCCTCTTCTTTTCATCTTTTGGGTTTCCGATTTGCGGGGGAATTTTATTTTGACAAATGCATGCCCATGGGTTGTTCCGTGTCATGTGCAAGTTTTGAGAAATTTAGTACTTTTTTGCAATGGATGGTTATGAGCCGGGCAGGTGCTAAGAGTGTTGTCCATTACCTGGATGATTTTTTGTTCGTGGGACCAGCGCGGACTTCGCTGTGTGAGGAATTATTGGCAGTTTTTCTGAGTGTTGCGGACGATTTGGGTGTACCTTTAGCTGAAGGTAAAACGGATGGGCCGGCGACTAAGCTTACATTCTTGGGCATTGAATTGGACTCGGAGGAGATGGTGGCTCGTTTGCCGCCAGCTAAAGTGGGCATTTTAAGAGCTTTGGTCTCGAATGCATTGGCAGCTGCGAAGTTCACGCTAAAAGAGTTTCAGTCTTTGATTGGGTCCTTAAATTTTGCATCTCGAGTCATACCAATGGGGCGGATATTCATCCGACGTTTGGCGGCGGCCACGTCAGGCGTCTGTAAGCCTCATCATAGAATTCGAATATCCAGGAGCGTTAAGGAAGATTTGCGGGTGTGGGATGTTTTCCTAAGGGAGTTTAATGGGTCGCCAGTGCTCATGGAGTCTGCGTGTTCTACTCAGGAGTTACAGTTATATACGGATGCGGTGGGGGCTGTGGGATTAGGTATTTACTTTGGGGGGGAGTGGTGTGCGGATCGGTGGCCACCGTTGTGGCGGGAGCAGGGGCTTCTCCGGAATATCACATTCTTGGAGTTCTTTCCGATTTTAGTGACGTTGGAGTTGTGGCCGGACAAATTGCGTAACAAGAGGTTGGTCTGGTGGTGCGACAACGAAGCCGTGGTGAGTGTGGTCAACCATTATACGCCCCGCTGTAGATTGGTAGCGGATCTCATGAGAAAGGTGGTGTGATCCTGTTTGCGGCTTAATGTTGGATTGACTGCGAGACACATTCCGGGGCTGCACAATGGCATAGCTGATGCTCTTTCCCGTTTGCAGTTGGATCGGTTCCGGCAACTGGCACCGGAGGCAGACGAGATGAGGCTACCGGTCCCTTGGAAGTTGTGGAACAGTGGCCTGCTGATATGAGGGAGATGTTGAAGAGATCTGTAGTGAAGAAAACCTGGGACGACTACTGTCGGGGTTGTGGTAATGTGGTGGAATTTTTGTGGGCTCAGGGATGGCGGTCAGGGACAGTGTCCGATAGTTTACTGGCTCAGTACATCCTGGGGGCGAAGAGGTTGGGTGTCACTAGGGCTGGGGTGAAGGCCCACTTGGCGGGCTTTGCGTTTTTTGCAAAAGCCGTGGGGTGGGGCCCGTCCGGTGGGGGGTTTTTGGTGCGGAAATTGTTGCAAGGGTGGGGGCGTGAAAACCCTCCTCAGGCGGATCAACGGCGACCGGTAACACATGACCTTCTACGGGGACTGTGTGAGGTCTTACCAGGCGTTGCGAAGTCTGAGTACGAGGCCACGCTCTTCAGGGCTGTTTTCTCTTTGGCCTTTTTTGGGGCGTTTAGGGTAGGTGAATTGGTGGCGGATTCCAAATCGGGCGTTGCGGGGCGCAGTCTGCAGCGTCAACATGTCCGTGTTGAGGGCGCACACTTAAAGGTCCTATTGCAAAGGTCTAAGACTGATCAGCAAGGACGGGGCGTCTGGGTGGTGTTGCAGGCGATAGGGGGGCCCACGTGCCCGGTAGCGGCCATGCAGGAGTATTTAGATTGCCGCCCTCAGGTAGAGGGTGAGCTATTTCTGCATGTGGATGCAGGGTTAGTCACGCGTTACCAGGTCACTGCAGTTTTGCGTTTGGGGTTACAGCGCATGGGCGAGGACTCGGCTCATTATGCAGCGCACTCTTTTCGCATAGGGGCGGCGTCTAACGCGGCGGGCGCTGGGTTGTCGGGTTGGCATATACGCTTGATTGGCCATTGGAGGTCCAAGGCTTTTCGGGGTTATGTTCGTTTATAAAAAAAAAAAACAACCAAAAACTAAACCAAAGATGTTGCGCCTGCGTTTGTTAACTGCTGTTTTTTGTTTCAGGTGGGGGCGGCAGTGTGCTGGGCTCTTGGATGCTGGGGCATTCGTTCGTGTATTGGGCTGGTCAACGGGCAGAGCTACGGCCTATCGGGCCTAACCTCGGACTGGAGCCTGATGTGGTGTCGGTGTTATGGCTGGGCGAGCGCGGGCTGCGTTGGATGCAGCTGTTGCCTTTGCTGCGACACCACGCGCGAATTCGGACTTCACCGGGGATTATTCTGTTGCACCTTGGAGGCAATGATCTCGCAACATGGACCTGTAAACAACTCATTAATGCTGCGAAAAAAGACATGGATCAGATATTAAGAATGTTTCCAGGTGTTGTGCTTATTTGGTCGGATGTCATCCCGAGGCCAGCGTGCTGGGGTCAGCGGCGGTGGTCTAGGGGATTGACGAAGATCAATAGGCAGATCGGTAAATGGTTATGTGCACATGGGGGTTATCATGTGCAGCATGAGTGGGTGGATGTTACTTGTAAGGGTTTGTATCGGGGCGATGGGGTGCATCTGTCTCCAGTGGGGGTTGACTTGCTCCTCAACGACTGGCAGGAGGTTTTGGAGCAGGTGGTACGGGTTATCAAGAGCAGGTCGCAGCTTGTGCTCCGTTAGTGGGGGGGGCGGCAAAGGTACGGGGTGTGCCTGTGCCGGTGGCGGGATCCCGGAGGTTTCCGGGGTCCGGAGCCATAGCTGATTGGGGCGGGGCAGGGTGCCCGCAGCCCAGTGAACCCCTAGCAGACTTTTGCTAGTGACATGGCGAGGTCGGGCAGGGGTGGTAGTAACTTGTCCGGTGGTTTGACCGGCCTAGGTGCGGTAGTGTTGTCACCTTGCTAATCATATGGCTGGTGAGGTAACGCTTCGCAATGGGATTGGGTGTTGGGTTGTTATTCATGTTTAAAATGTTAAGATGTTATGGGGCAAATAAAGCTGCGACCTGTTGTTATACCAATTCATGTGTGGTTTGAAGTTTGTTGGAGTGGGGTAGGGTCGGGGTTAAGGTGTGGGTGCTGGACAGGGCAAGTGCTCGGTGCAGCTCCCCGGTTATGGAAAAGGGCACGGGCGAGGTCCCGATGCCCGAAGTTAACCGGGGGCGAGCCTCGACGCAGCTCCCTTTCCAGGTCAGGAAGTTGAGGAAGGAGGCAGGGGGGGGGGGAGGGGGGGAGAGGTTGGAAGCGCGGCTGTGCGGTGACGCAGGGGCGCATCATTTGAAGTGATTGGTTCCGCCACGGGATGCGCGCGGCTGGAACCAATCAGGGAGAAAGTGGAGCCATGTGCAGCGGTTGCGAGATCGCACGCTAAGCACATGGTGAAGGAGGACGGCTGGTCGGTGTCCCGCCCTCCCACCCAGTGCTGATGATTGGGGTTGGGGGATTTGGGGGTGTTGCAGCTGGGGGGGGGGTTGAGTGGGTGGCGGGATCCCGGAGGTTTCCGGGGTCCGGAGCCATAGCTGATTGGGGCGGGGCAGGATGCCCGCGGCCCGGTGAACCCCTAGCAGACTTTTGCTAGTGACATGGCGAGGTCGGGCAGGGGTGGTAGTAACTTGTCCGGTGGTTTGACCGGCCTAGGTGCGGTAGTGTTGTCACCTTGCTAATCATATGGCTGGTAAGGTAACGCTTCGCACCGGGATTGGGTGTTGGGTTGTTATTCATGTTTAAAATGTTAAGATGTTATGGGGCAAATAAAGCTGCGACCTGTTGTTATACCAATTCATGTGTGGTTTGAAGTTTGTTGGAGTGGGGTAGGGTCGGGGTTAAGGTGTGGGTGCTGGACAGGGCAAGTGCTCGGTGCAGCTCCCCGGTTATTAGCTATGCGGAGGTTTAACAAGCTGGGATAGAATAACAAAAAACCCCTGCTTTTATTTTCCCTGAACTGCTCTCTAGCCTGTGTTGCACAGAAAGCCCCTTCCCACCACACGCCACACACCACAGAGCTCTGTAGCTAATGTGCATACTTATAGAATTGCTTATGCATGATTTAAATATGTAAGCATTCACACTCATAAATCATTTAAATACCATGATTTGCACATATAAATGGACATAAATTTACACAGTGCTTTGCCGGATTATTCTCCAGATGTCCTCCACCAACCTTCATGGTCACCAACAGATTTTGAAGAAGTCAAACAAGCAACTTTTGAGAGGTTGTGTCTGGGCTTATTATTTGTACCCCTCAAGCCTCTACAGTCTTTCTAAGCCTTATACTTGCTATTTTAAGGGAAAGTTGCTGGGATGAAGCCCCTTGAATATTTGCTAACTCAGCCAGGAACAAATCAACCTCCGTTCTTTAGCCAAATAAGTGAATGTAAGTAGAACAACACTTCAGCCTTTAGAAAGTCTTTCTGAAGACTGCAGTCCCACTATTATTTCCCAGTGTGCTTGCTATTTTTATCCTTGCTTTAAAAATAAAATGTTAAATAATTTCTTGCTTCTCTAACTGCCTTTTAAGAAAGCTGTTATTTTTGTCTGCTGATTTTATCAGATGTGGCTTAATAACTTTGCCCTTTTCAGTGACCTGAACATTTTTGTAGCTATACCTTCTGCTAAACTTCCAAACAGCCTTAATTATTTTGCTCAGTGAAGAAAGCATCAAGTCGATAAGCCAGCTACTGTCTTTCTCTCAGGGATTTAATAGTACTTGAATTCTTTAGACCACACCCTCAGATCCAATTAAATGGTTATTAGAGCAACTCAATAGATACATGCAGCAAAAATATCACAGAAGGTAAATTTGAAATGCATAGTTTCATCAAAGTTAATAGATAAACATATTCATATTTTATAAAATATCTAGGGGTATGGGGACCAAAATGTAAAGTGGACCAATATTCAAAGCTCTAGAAATTTAAATAGCATGGTGGTAAACTGTGGTATTTAAATATCCTCAGGATTAGTTTTCTAGCTACGTCCAACAAAAAAGCACGAATCCACGTGCAACGAACAAACCCAGTCAGAAACGTGGAAAGCACAGGAAGAAACCTTTTATTGAACCACTTTCAGCCAATGGCCCGACACAGGCAGTTTTTCGCTATGTCTTCATCAGGGGCTTAACTTGGCTAAAAACATAAAATATAAAATATAAAAACATATAAATATTAAACTATGTAAATTAGTTTTTAAAAAAATATAATAATATAATTTAAGAACATTACATACACCATTAAAAAGACTAAAACACAAAAACATGAGATATTCTGACACCTAAAAATAAAACATATCTGTTATACTATGAACTCATAATTCTAAACATGTATGCATAAAGGTATAACGCCGGACTCATGCTATATATAAATAAATAAATGCATTATCCAGCACTAAAAAAGGAAGGAAAGAACAGAGAAGCGCAATACAAAGAACAAGGGAGGGGGGGACCAGAACATGAAATTAAACCAAAGGGATCATAGCCTTATATTTTATCAAATGAAATGAACTGAACAAACCTTTCACCAAATCTGCCTCTTGTAATTTCAGTAACCGGGTAAGGCGGACCAGGTGCTTCTGTCCCCGCCCCCACCCCAGCCCCATTTCCGCCCCCACCCCCACCCCCACCCCCACCCCCACCCCACCTTACAAATAACCACAACACACTCATTGGGAATCAAACTGGTCGCAGCTTTATTAACCGTACAACATTTTCCTTAAACCACAACCAACAGCAAACATTCATTAATTGAATACGGCCGCGGAACGAATCCTCACCAGCCGCGTGAGTAGCAAAGTGAGTTCCGCCCGCTTCCGCCGTGAACCGGCCACAGGCCATTCCGTCGCCCCTCTTCCGGCTTCGCCCTATTATTAGCAAAAGCCCCGAGGGTTTCACCGGGCCGGGGGTACCCCACCCCCGCCCTGCATCTTGCCACCGGCTCTGGACCCCGGACACCTCCGGGATCCCGCCAACACCCCTCCAGCTGCAACACCCCCACCTTCAATCCAGCCCAACTGTAGGGATGGGAGGGTGGGACGCCAGCCACCTTCACCCGCTCCCCCGGTGACTGCCGCTCCTGCCGGCTCACGCGGCCTTGGCCCCACCTCCCTCCAGGCCCAGACAATTCCCCCATTGGCTCCCGCGCCGCCACTCACACCCAGGAGCCAATGGGGGCCAGCCAAGCCACGCCGAAGAGGACCTCCTCCCGACGCCTCGTGGGGGCCGGGGCCACGCACCCGCCGCCCCCCCGGTTATCAGCGGCCAGCGGGCACGAGGCCCGCGGCCTTTCCGTTCTAGAGAAACTCTAAACCCTCTTATGGGCAGTTTAAGGGCTTCTAACTAAATTATATAAATATGCCACTAAAAATGAAATAATTAAAAATCAATAGCATCACAACAGCATAAAGGAGACAAGCTATATAAATAAAAAATATTAAACGTACCTGTACTATACATATGACTTTTATTTAAAAGAAAGTTCTCTAAATACGATCAACGTAGCTGGCGTAGCTATAGCTGCCGGTGCCTGCTCTACAAAAATGAATTTGAGACAATATGAGACTGCTAATAACCTTATTCGCACTTTTATTTTACATTGCAAAAAACCACCATACCCTAGGCGTTATAAACAAATATACCTTTTGTGTACAATAAGGGTTGTTAATATTGTTATAAGTGTCGGTACGTGTGCTACAAAAAAGAATCCAGAAAGCTTTAAAAGATCGCAAATATTTCACATTATAAAACTCATAGGGGCATGTTTACTAAAACCCCGCTAATGTGCGGGCCGCGGTAGTGTGCGGATGCCATATAAGGAGTGGGTGTTCCGTCCTGAAAAAGAAAATCCGGAATTTACATATGCGCTAAAGTGCGCGGTGCCCATGTGCACCCCGCATATTAGCGCATGAGATAGCTGTGTGGAAGGCATAAGTGGCGCGCTGATGTGCTCACCAAAGAGCAGAGCCACAGCACAATGGTCAAGGCACTTACCAATGGTGCAGGGATCTGGGGTTCAATCCCCCACAGTGCCCAATGAAGATAGCTGGCTGTTAATTTATGAGGCATTTAAATAATGGGCAGCATAAGGTGCACTGATGGGCATATAGGCCGCAAGCTAATGTTTTCGGAGGCATTTTAATACTGGATGGCATAAGTGGCGCGCTGATGTGCAAACAGAAAAACAGAGCCACAGCCCAATGGTTAAGACACTGACCAATGGTGTAGGGATCATGGTTTCAATCCCCCATAGTACTCAATGTAGATGGCTGGCTGAGGCTTTACTTTAGGAGCTAGTCTAATATTGTGCAGCATAAGGCTGCGTGCTGATGGGCATTAGGCGGTGCGCTATTGATTTAGGAGGCTTTTAAATATTGGGCGGCATAAGGCGGCGCGCTAATGTGCAAGTACTGAACAGAACCACAGCACAATGGTTAAGACACTGACCAATGGTACAGGGATCAAGGGTTCAATCCCCCACAGTGCCCAATGAACAAGGCTGGCTGAAGCATTAGGTGCTATGGGGAAGATTGCTTTTGGAGTCATTTAATGTTTATTTTAATTATCACTACTAGCAAACGCACTCTCAAAGCGTGTTAACATAAGGCGCCCTATAAGGCACATTTTAAAGTGCACTGTCCGCCAAGGCACCCTAGAATGTTGCTTATAGGGCGCTTTAGAGGGTGCCGTATGAGGTACCACAAGGTCAGAGTACTGTTTTGTATGGCAGCACTGTGCAGTGTAAGGAATGAAAAGCATAAGTAGGTGTGCTGACAGGCAAGGAGGAGCAGCAGTGGAGCACAATGGTTAAGGCACTGACTGTTGATACAGGGGTCATGAGTTTGCTCCCCAGATTGCCTAATACATAAGGCTGGTTGTGGCATCAGCTTTGTAATGTACATATTTTTTCCTGCAGCACTTTATTTTTATTTTATTAATTGCTGCCAGCAAACACGCCCTCACGTGTCGTAATTGAAGGTGCCGTATAAGGCACCCTATAAGGCACTTCATAGGGCACATTATAAAGTGCACTGTCCGCCACAGCACCCTAAAATGTCCCCTATAGGGCACCCTATAAGTTGCATCACAGGATAATGTATAGTGCACCTTATATGGACGGGAACCATAAGGTGCCCTATAGGGCGCCCTATAAAGCACCCTCAGAGGCACCTTATGGGTACAGTACGCTGAGGGTGTTTTTGCTGGCATCAAAATATGTACATTACAAAAAGATAATGTGTTGGACAACCCTATCAAATCACCCCACTGTGGGTTTGAACCCATGGCCTCTGGCTTCACAGGCAGGGAAGTAACCATTGGGCTTCAGCTCTATAGCTGCTAGCAAGCCCCTGGCTGGTTGCAGAGAGCCTGCATGTCACCACACAGACAGTCTGCTGTGGTCACCAGGACAGGGTTAGCCCACCCATACCCATGATGCACTGCACATGCAAGTCAGCTGTCCACAGATCAACACAAGACGGGCAATGCACCCCCACAGCACCTCGACCTGGTAGGGAGAAGTGACCATGTGCACCCCCACAGCACCTCGGCCTGGTAGGGGGTACTGACCGTGTGTTTTAATGGCACAGAGTAGCTACACACCGTCACATTGTGCGGGTACTGTGCTCACCCTGAGGGTGCAATGAGGCGCCCAGGACCAGGTCCACAACACCTGCCATGCTGGAGGTCCAAAGCAGTGTTAATGTGTGAGATAGGTAGTTTCTGCACAAACACCTTGGATATCTCTGTCTGTTTCAGTCAGGTGTAGCCCCCATCGACCCACCCCCCCTCTCCTCCCCCAGGGCCGAGGGTGGCAAGCAGGGTCTCCCATCAATAGATCCATATTCTACCTCCCTGCAAAGGTGGCAGTAGAAGGGACCATTAACCCCAATCGTGCTGAGGAACAGACCCTCCACAGGGCAGTCAATGCAGCTCTATACACATCCATAACAAAATAGCAGACAGACATTAGGCCTGAATATGGTAAGCTGCACCCCACCACTATCTGATAGTCTCCAGCAGCAAGTCATCAGCCACTGCACCCTGCAAGCCACTCCATCAAGACACATACCAGCTGCAAACAGTCACTAGTTAGTCCATAGTACATGCTCCCAGTGGAGATGCATGCACCCAGAACTGGAATGTCAGAAACACAGCAAGCAGATAAATCAGTTTTTGGGCCCCAAAAGAAAACCCATATTTATCACATGAGAGAAATACTATATAACACTATTGGGGTGCCTAGCCATGCTGTGGTCACTGAACAGTCAGGGTGAGAGTGATCTCTCAGCAGGACATACTGAGGTCACCCTGTCTGTGTAGGTGGTGGCCGGGCACCAAAATGTCCCAGTCAGTGCCCTATGCCCTGTGCAGATGCACCCTGGCCAGGCCACCCTGTCCGGCCTATACCCATGGTACCTTGCTCCTCATTATGCACATTGGCAGCCCAATACTGGCAACATTGCTGGCCGTGTGGGCTGTGGAAGGTGTTTTCAGCCACCACACGCTGGATAGACAGACAGCCACCCCCACACCTATGCCAGCATTGTGCTACTATAGAGGAGTTCAGCAGCCTTGCTCACCACACCAGTCCTGGGCACAGTACAGGCATGGGTATGGTACGCAATACTGTTTGGGGTCACTCGCCAGGGTGGTAAACACTGTCAGAGACCAGACCTGCAGCACACACCGCAGACATCAGAATGATTGTTATGGTGGAGCTCAATGAGCAAAATGTGCTTAACGTAGGAATTGATATCTGCCAGTTATCATAGGACACGTGTGATAGCTGTGTACCATATACCCAGGTGTAGGGTGGCATTGCTAAGGTATGCAACTGCTAGTATTGGGAGATACAGGCAGGGCCCAATGTCCTGCCTCTCCAGGAGGCATTGGCCAATGGGGCCTGTGGGTGTGTGTGTCTGGCCCTGTTGGTTGCTGCTTTACGGCAGAGTTTCCCAACTCCAGTCCTGGTGTTCCAAACACTGTTCGGGTTTCATGCTGTCCCTCATAAATATGCATGAGCTACATCTGCATACCATGGGGGTGGTGCATAGATATGCAGCACAGGCATCTTTATTAGAGGCAGCATGGAACCTGAATGGTGTGGGGCCCTCCAGGACTGCATTTGGGAGACTCTGCTCTAGGTAATGCGCCTGTTTATGGTGTCTGTGTTTGGTGTGGTAAAATATAGGCGTATTAACCATGCATATGTTCTCATCAATAAAGGTTTGTCCTTACTATCACGGTTTAGTTGTGGGAAACATATGTGGACAGGATTGGCAGTAGCCCCAGCTGACCTTTGAACCTGTGACCTTCTGTTCTTGCACACACTGTCTGTGTGCACTGCACCACCTTGATGCCACAGATATGCTGTATTCCCTGGGGAGTCCATGACTGTACATCCAACAAAGCCTGTCTTGCGCTGGACGGTGCCAGCCTGCACAGGCCTAGGCCACTGTCTGCTGTGGCTTGCAGCCACTGCCCCCTCCACCACCTGTACCCTTCTGCCAACATGCAGACATGTCCTTATCTGGGAAAAAGCATATGACCTGATTGAGTTGTGGCACTCCAGGACTGAATTTGGGGGACTTGGCTGTAGGTAATGCCCATTGTTATGGTTTGTGTGCGGTGTAGGGTAAAATATGGTTGTTTGAACCATGCTTATGTTCTCTGCAATAAAGGAGTGTTTTTACTATCACTGTTTGGTGGTGGGTAAAGCTATGGGGACTGGGTTGGCAGGAGCCCCAGCTAGGATTTGAACCTGTGACCCTTTGGTTCTACAGGCACTGGCTGTGTCTGCTGCACCACACTGTAGCCACAGAGACAATGCAGTCCCTGGAGATAGGAAACCTGGCCGGACGAGTCAGAAACCCTGCTCTGCACAATTTTACTGTGGGCTCTTTTACCATGTATGGGGACAAAAGTGCAAATAAACCTCAAAAATGACCTTGAAAAAAGGGGAAATAAAACAAGACCAAGCTGAGCAACAGTGATAGCAATGGGCAACATAAAAGACACTCCCAGGAAAGCTCCAATAAAATGAAATGATTTTTGACAGAGTCTACGGAGCGTAGACCCTTCCAAAAATCATTTCTTTTTTTGGAGCTTTCCTGGGAGTGTTTTTTATTGTTGCCCATTGCTATCACTGTTGCCCAGCTGAATTATAATTTTCTACATTTTTGTTGTGGTCATTTTCAGGTTTTATTTGCAATTTTGTTCTGTGCACATGTATCACACTGCTCACGTTTTGTAGGTTTCCCCGGTTTTGCTGTACATTGCTGACGGAACTGGTTTCTCTTCCCTTTAAATCGTCTCTAACGCGAGGTTTTCACTCGCAGCATTTTTTAGGTTGATTTCCAGCCCCGCTCCTGTGCAGGGAGCCTCTCCCCTCCCACTCTCCACCCATTGACCCCGTCCCTCCGCCCTCGGAATGCCTTTCCACGCCCCTAGCGCACATCAGCGCACCGCGCACTTGTGCGGGCCCGTTAGTGTGATGCGCACTTGTGCGGGGCACAAAAACGCACTATTAGAGTGCGCTAAGGTACCTTAGCGCATGCTCAAGTGCGCCCCGCACAATTGCGCGGTTTAGTAAACATACCCCATAGTATTGTGAGCAAATTTAACCTTTGTATAAATTAAAGGAAAAAGGAGTAAAGAAATTCCTTATTGTGTGACAAAGCAAAAACAAAAATGAATGCAATACTCTATAACGGCATTGCTGGCACTATATTAAATTATAAAATTACTAAATCTATAAACGGGTATTCTTTCATATAATCAGAGGCGTGTAAAAACAATCCCTTAGTAAACGATGGGACTAAAACAAAAACTAATCTAAAACATGTTCAAATTGTTTTTTGGAAAATAAAAATAACTCTTATATATAATATACAGTTCTGTATAATACAAAATACTACCGATCTAAAGAAAATCAGTTACTGACATTTGTCTTACAAGTCTTACCCACAAAATTCAAATGATTATAAGGGAAACATGAGTTGTACAGGCTGCGCCGCCTGGCCCCGGTCCCGCGGCCGGCCCAGTAACCGGGTTCCCGGGGCCCGTCCATTCAGTAGGCCTCTCTTGTCGTCGGTGGGGGGGGGGGAGGCCGTGGCTGGGCAGAGGCGGGGCATCCGCGCCGGGGCTCCACGCTGGTCAGATGGAGCCCGGCGATTGGACCGCGCAGGCGGTCATGGGGCGGGGCAGCGCAAGCAAGGAGGGATCGCCGGCTGGCGGTCTCCCTCTTCCTGCTTGCTCGCACTGCGAGAAGGTTGGTTGCTGGGGGGCTCCGTTTTGTCAGGTGTGCAGGTGGGTAGGCCTTACCCCGCGGTGCGCCGGGCGTCGGGCAGTTTTTTGTCGGTCGGGTGGGTCCCGGTTATTCAGTGCAGGAGAGCTCTGCACACACCTATATTTAAAAAAAATATATATATAACCAACCTTGTCGGTTGCCGCGTGTGTGCCGGCTCCTGGGCACGTGGGGGTTCTGCCTTGCTTTGTCCTTTGTGCCGGGTTCGGTGGGGGCAGGGGGGGGTGAATAGGGGACAGGAGGGCTGTGTGTTTAAAAAAAAAAAAAAACAAAAGCAAGGCAAGCAATAAAAAATATAGGTAACTAAGAGAACAGCACTACCTAAATAATAAGCCTAAGTGTAACTCACAGTTGCACTAGCCTGCACACCCCTTTAGGGTATTTTTTTGTTTCAGGGCTTAGCAGTGCTGAGGCTTGGGGGTTACTCATGGCTCGGCACATTATTGGGCGGGGTGTGGGAAAAGGGCCGCGGTGCGCTGCCCGGGGGCACGGAGCTGCGAGGCGCGGGGCTACGCCTCTGGGCCATGGCAGGGTGGCGCGTACTGCTTCCCTGGTCCCCAGTGTCCTTCGTGGGGCCAGGCAAAATTGTGGGCACGGGCGCAGCCGGTCCCGAGGGGACCGGGGCCGGGGGACCACTATTCTGCCTCCCAGGACCGCGGCTGCAGTGCACGGAGTGTCGGTTCCTCACCAGGGGGTTTCGGGTGGGGTTGGCATGCCGGCGGTGCTTGGGGGCGGAGTGGATCCTGGTCGCCCGGGTGTCAGTGGGGTTGGGCCCGCGGGGATTCTGGCCGTTGGCCCATCATTGGAGGATGGGGCTGATAGGCCCTCTGGCTTGTCCCCACCCCCGGTTGATGGGTTCCGTTCCCCCGTCCCTCTGGGTTCCCCGCCCCCTCACAGTGTCCTTGGTCCTACGGGCCTTTGGGCGTATGGGGCTGTTACCTGGGGGGGCTTGGGGCACTGGGGGGGGCTGGGGTGGCTGGTTCGGCGATGGGCGTGGGGTGGCCGGGAGCGCTGCTGCGTGGGATGCCGGGGGTCTGGGGTCTTCGGCACACGGTTGGGGGGCTGGGCCGAGTGCAGTGTCTAGTACTCCTGGGGCTCTGGCTGCTGGTTTTTCTCCTTTCTCTTTGCAGGTCCCGCGGAATTCGACGCCTTCGACATCTATGGCTGCTGCTGCTAGGCTGGCTGGCGCAGGTCTTTTGAGTTCCGTGAATGAGCTGGTCGCTCCGGCGCCTGGAGCGACAACTGGGAGTGCCCCAGTGGACTCCTCCGGTGGGGTCGGTGAGTATGCGGGGTTCTCTGGCGGGGCTGCGGGAGGGGCTCATGATTCCGTTCTGGGTTCTGCTGGGGCGACGAAAGAAAAGACCAAGCGTAGGCGGGCTCATCGTTGCCGGCGGGCGTCTTTGTCTTCCTCTTCCTCGACGTCGTCCTCGGCCTCCTCGCGCGGCTCTGCACCTGCGACGGCTGATGGTGGTGCGGGTGTGGGGACCTCCGTCATACGCTGCGCGGAGTTGTGGGAGGGCATTCCGCGGAAGTTGCGCCAGCGGATCAAGCGTCGCAAGTACATCGATATCTTCCGGCTGCTCGACGGCCGGAAGCGTTCTGGTGAGAGCAGGAAGAAGCGAAAGGACGATGAAAAGGCGGGCAGGGTGCGAAAAGTCTCTCGCAATACCCTCAACTGGACCCGTGCCTTCTTGCGCCTAGCGAGCGTCTGGGGTCACTATTTCCCGGATCAGTACAGGGCCTTGTTGGCTTACGCCGATAACATTTTGGCGGCATCCCAGGCACACAAGAGTTGGGCCTGGTTGAATTATGATGAGGAGTTTCGGGATCAGATGGAGGAGAATAGTCACTTGTTGTGGGGGACGAAGGACATCAATCTTTGGTTGACCCAGATGTCCGCGAAGGGTCGGGTTGGTGGAGCGGGTGCTGCGGTTGGGAAGGCAGGGTCGTCTCCGGTGCCATCGGGGGGGGCGTTCCTTTTCGGTCCTCAGTCTCCATCCTGCCCCAGTCCAGAGGGGGGGCTGTTGGGGGGGACGTTTGCTGGCGATTTAACAAAGCATCCTGCCCGTTCCCCGACTGCAAATTCAAGCATGCTTGCTCCTTGTGCGGGGCCACGCATGCGGCCACAAAGTGTAGTAGAAAGGGGGTCATGGGAGCCCCTGCGGGGGGTAAGTGAGGCGGTGGGCGGGGTGTTGGCCCCTTCCCCCGTGAGGGTCGAGGTGTTGCGCCCGTGGTTGTTGGAGTATGGGCGGTCCCGTCGCGGGAGGGCGGCTGGTTTGCTCTTAAAAGGGTTTTCGGGAGGTTTTCGCATCCCTGTCCAGGGTGCGTCTGCATGGGGGGGCTCCGCAACGCTGGTTCCGTTCAGGAACACGGCGACTTCGTGCGACGGAAGATCTCGGAGGAGTGTGCGCTGGGTAGGGTGGCGGGGCCATTCTCGGCACCCCCCTTTTTTCCATTCACGGTCTCGCCATTGGGAGTGGTTCCCAAGAAGGAACCGGGCAAGTTCAGGTTGATACACAACCTCTCTTGCCCTCCGGGCGATTCTGTCAATGACCGCATACCTCGCGCGCTCTGTACGGTGCATTATGCTTCTTTCGACGTGGCCGTTTCTCTTGTGCGCCAATGCAGGCCTGGTGCCCTGCTCGCCAAAGTGGACATCGAATCGGCGTTCCGTCTGTTGCCGGTACATCCTTCGGCTTTCCCTTTGCTCGGTTTTCATTTTGAGGCACAGTTCTACTTTGATAAGTGCATGCCTACGGGCTGTGCAATCTCTTGCGCTTATTTCGAGGCTTTTAGTACCTTCTTGCATTGGGTTGTTGAGCGGCAGTCGGGTGTCTCGAGCGTCGTGCACTACCTCGATGATTTCCTGTTTGTCGGGCCGGAGCGGACCTCCACCTGTTCCACTCTTTTGCAAACTTTTCTGGGCTTGGCCGCTGACTTTGGCATTCCCATCGCGGCCAATAAAACTGTGGGACCGGTCACTCGCCTCACCTTCTTAGGCATCGAGATCGATACGGTTGCTATGGTGGTGCGCTTGCCGGCGCCGAAGGTACAGCGGCTGCGGGAGTTGGTGGCCTCTGTCGGCTCTGCCGCTAAGATTACCCTCCGGGTTCTTCAGTCATTGGTGGGGCATCTCAACTTCGCTTGCCGTGTCCTTCCCATGGGGCGCCCCTTTGCGCGGCACTTATCTTTGGCTATGGCGGGACTGCGCCTCCCTCACCATCGGGTCCGGGTATCTGCGGGGATGCGTGAGGACTTGCGGGTCTGGGATGCATTCCTGGCCGGTTTTGATGGTTGCTCCGTTCTTCAGCTGCCTGAGCTCTCGAATCTCGACCTGCATTTGTTCACAGATGTGGCTGGCAGTTCCGGTTTTGGTGCCTTCTGTCACGGTGCTTGGTGTGCGGAGCCTTGGCCTGCGGATTGGGTACGATCCGGTTTGACCCAGAACATCAGCTTTTTGGAGCTTTTCCCGATAGTGGTGGCTTTTTGGGTATGGCCGGATCGGCTGCGTAATCGGCGGGTTGTGTTCTGGTGTGACAATGCCGCGGTGGTAGAGGTCATTAATCGGCACGCGCCTCGATGTCCGAGGGTAGCTTCGCTGATGAGGGTGTTCGTGTTGGCCTGATTGCATCTGAATGTCACCGCTAGGGCACGGCATGTGCCGGGCTCCCAGAATTCCATTGCTGACGCTCTATCCCGTTTTCAGTGGGCGCTGTTCCAGGGGCTGGCTCCAGGGGCAGACGAGCAGGCTTCACGGGTCCCGGAGCATCTCTGGAAGGTTGGGACCCCGACGTAATGTCCTTGCTGGCCGCATCAGTGGCACACAGTATGTGGGCAATGTACCGGCGGGGCTACTCAGAGGTGAGTGCGTTTGTGAGCGCGCTGGTCTGGTCTGGGGGGGCAGTATCCAATGGCTTGGTTGGCCGGTTCATCTTGTGGGCTAAGAAGGGGGGCTGGGCTCGGTCGGCGGTCACTGAAGCGTTGGCGGGATTTTCCTTCTTTTGTAAGGCCGCGGGTTGGGGTAACCCTCGTGTATCCTTTTTGGTCCGGCGGTTGCTCGCTGGTTGGGCTAAGGTGCAACCCGGTTTGCGGGATTGGAGGCTCCCGGTATCTCACGAGCTTTTGCTGCAAATTTGTGAGGATTTATCGCATGTGGTGGCCTCTGGTTTCGAGGCGGTCCTGTTTCATGCGCTGTTTACTATGGCTTTTTTCGGTGTGTTCCGGGTGTCTGAGCTTGTCCCTAGGTCCGCGAGATGGGGGGCTGTTGGTGGGCTCGATGTCGCACATGTCCGAGTGGATTCGGCGCAGGTACAGATCTTCTTACCGCGGTCGAAGACGGATCAGTCTGGAAGAGGGAGCTGGGTCCTCTTAAGCGCCATCTCTCCCTTGCTATCCTGCCCAGTTCATGCCCTGTGCAACTACGTGCAGCGGCGATCGGTGGCGCGTGGCTATTTTTTCATTCATGCTGACGGCAAGCCAGTGACTCAGTTCCAGTTTACAGCTGTGCTGCGTCTGGTGTTGCGTGCCTTGGGTCGTGCTGATCGGTCTTACGCTTCGCATTCGTTCCAGATTGGGGCGGCTACTAGTGCGGCGGCCGTGGGCCTGGACACGCGGGTTATTCAGCGCATTGGCAGTTGGCATTTGGGGGCAGGGTATGTTCGCCCATCGGTCTCAGGCGGCACTGAATAGGGCCGCGTGGTGCCTTGCTGAGGTCCGCTTACAGGGGGGGGGGCCTCGGGGGTACTAATGTCTTCTCTTCCTATTTCATAGTTGCCTGCTGGTGGCAGTCCGCTCTTTTCTGCTTTCAGATGGCGTGTCCTCTGGAGGCTGGTGGATCATTGGGCACTCCTTTGTCTACTGGGCAGAGCGTCGGGCGGCGGTTCGGCCGTTAGGTGCCCACCTTGGTCTGGCCATCTCTGGAGTGCGGCTGTGCTGGATGGGTCAACGCGGCATGCATTGGCGACAGCTCGTGGCCTGTGTTCAGGCGGAGATCGGACTGCGGTGGCGGCCGGCTGGGCTGCTGCTCCACCTGGGCGGCAATGACTTGGCGAGTTGGTCTTGCCGGCAACTCATCCAAACTGTGCAGAGAGACATTGCTTATTTGCGGGAGGTTCTCCCAGGGGTGGCCATTATTTGGTCGGATATTATTCCCCGTCCTGCTTGCTGGACTCAGCGGCGTTGGTCGAGGGGTCTAGTTAAGATCAACTGGCAGATCGGCCGCTGGGTCCAGCAGACAGGTGGGATTCAGGTCCTGCACCCTTGGGCGGAAGTTACTTGTGCCAGTCTGTATCGGCTCGATGGGGTTCACCTTGCCCCGGTGGGGCAGGACTTACTCTTAAATGATTGGCAGGAGGCATTGGAGTCGTGGTGCTGGTCGCAGCTTTCGATGGTGGGGGCGGCGCAAGGATAGAGGTCTACCTTGCGCCGGTGGCTGGGTGGTGAGCTGGTGCTCGCTGACCCGGCGGGGCATTTCAGGTTGATGCCGCTTTCCACGGGAGCGGCACTGCTCTTTAGGTTGGGGGAGACGTCCCGGCTGCGGTCTCTGACCGGAAAATTGGCAACCCTTGAGCTGGCCTTTGCTAATAACATGGCGAGGCGGGCGGTAGGGGGCAATGGGGGGGGGGGTGGATGATGCACCACTTTGCTAGAAACGGCTGGTGGGGGGCATCATCTGGATGACAGGGTGGGGGGGTGTTATGTTATTGTTGTAATTGCTGAGTTGGCCCATGTTGGGCCGGTGTTCCAATACCGTTAAATAAAAGCTGCGACCAAGCAATTTTGCACCAATACTCGATGTCAGCGTGCTTTATCAAAGTGGTAAGGGATGGTGGTGGGTGGATGTGGTGGGGGGTGGGGGGGGGCTCAGGCAGTTTTGGGCATCAGGATACCTCGGTTAGTACAGGCTGCGCCGCCGGGCCCCGGTCCCACGGCTGGCCCAGTAACCGGGTTCCCGGGGCCCGTCCACGCAGTAGGCCTCTCTTGTCGTCGGGGGAGGGGAGGCCATGGCTGGGCGGAGGCGGGGCATCCGCGCCGGGGCTCCACGCTGGTCAGGTGGAGCCGGGCGAATGGACAGCGCAGGCGGTCATGGGGGCGGGGCAGCGCGAGCAAGGAGGGATCGCCGGCTGGCGGTCTCCCTCTTCCTGCTTGCTCGCGCTGCGAGAAGGTTTCCCTCCCTCCCTCCCTTTGTCTTTTGGTTGGGGGGGTTGCAGCTGGTGGGGGGTGGGGGGCATCTCAGAGCCAAGTGGGTGGGGTGGCGAGCTGGTGCTCACTGACCCGGCGGGGCATTTCAGGTTGATGCCGCTTTCCACGGGAGCGGCACTGCTCTTTAGGTTGGGGGAGACGTCCCGGCTGGTCTCTGCCCGGAAAATTGGCAACCCTTGAGCCGGCCTTTGCTAATAACATGGCGAGGCGGGCGGTAGGGAGCAATGGGGGGGTGGATGATGCACCACTTTGCTAGAAATGGCTGGTGGGGGGCATTATCCGTATGACGGGGTGGGGGGTGTTATGTTATTGTTGTAATTTCTGAGTTGGCCCATGTTGGGACGGTGTTCCAATACCGTTAAATAAAAGCTGCGTCCAAGCAATTTTGCACCAATACTCGATGTCGGCGTGCTTTATCAAAGTGGTAAGGGGTGGTGGTGGGTGGATGTGGTGGGGGGTGGGGGGGGCTCAGGCGGGGTTGGGCATCCGGATACCTCGGTTAGTCAAAATTTCAGTCATGTACTAAAAAAACAGATGCTCCAGCTGACTATGCACAAAAAAACACCAGCGTCTGCGCTATGGAGCAAATGATTGAGCGGGAAAATAGAGTCCTCAATAAAGATTGACAGGACAATGCAAATTTGCTTTAAATACCCTAAGATTGTAAATTTTTAAAAAAGGGGGCGGTGTAATTTTTGTAGTATGAAAAATATTTCTTTAAAAAGTCATAGACGATCTAAAATATCTTTTAAAAAATATATGAAAGACCAAGTACCTATTCAAAGATCACCAGAACTAAAGAAGGACCAATATACCATTGGTATAAAAAACACATTGCACAAGCAATGCAATAGTAATACTATACTTAAAAACAAAACACCCTCATACCATATGGTCCTCTTAAACGTTTCATATATTATACATATTTAAAAGATGTATCAAAATTTTTATATAATTTTTTTTATATATAAAAGTTTTAAAAATAAAAATGTAGCAAACTAAAAGTAGAAAATCGTAAGCACTGCCACCACTGCGGATATATGAACTTCATAAAAATAATAATAACCAACCTATAATCATATTTAATACAAACTTTTATAAAAACACTGACAAATCAGTATCCATATTTTATCCATTGGGGGATAATGTATTCAGAGCAAAAATGTATCGCTGCTCCAAACGCAGAATGGTCTTAGCTACATCACCTCCTCTCCAATTCAACTTCACCTTTTTGATCACAAAAAACTTTAAGTCTGATATTTTATGCTTATACTCTAACCAGTGAGCAACCAAAGGTTTATTAACCAAACTTCTGTTGATACAACTCCTATGCTCGATAATTCTGTGACGGATGGGGCGAGTAGACATACCAACATATAGCTTATTACAAGGACATTGTATGACATACACTACATGACTTGTAAGACAATTCGAAAAATCATCAATATAAAATTTTTGTTGAGTGGTAGGATGAATATTCTGATTCCTAACTGGAATTGCGTGAACGCACACGGAACATTTACCACACTGATATCGCCCTTTATATTTTGAAAGAAATTTACGCTCAGTGACTGCCGTTTTGGAACAAGCATATTACGCAAGTTTATATTATGTTTATGTGCCACAGTGAGGGGTAAATCATGAAAGCCTGGAAGAATTTGAATTAAATGCCAATTTTTCTTCAAAGGTTTTGCAATATTATGCAAGTGTTGGGAATATAGGAGGGGGCATACTATTCCCACATTCGTCCTTTTTTCTTGTAACTGCAACAACTGATCTCGAGTGGGCTGGCGTGCTCTGTAATACGCTTTATTGATTTGATTCACAGGATATTGCCTCTTTCTTGAATCTTTCTTTCATAATGATAGCCTGCTGTTCATACTCTTCTGTAGAAGTACATATCCTTCATGCCCTAAGGAATTGTCCAATCGGTAAATTATTCTTAAGTGCTAAATTATGATAACTTTTATAATGTAACAAATGATTCCTATCCGTGGGATTTCTATAAAGCGTAGTACTAAAGCCTCCCCTAGTTTTTTGATGAGTAAGTCCAAATATGATATTTGCTGAAGGTCATAAGTAACCTGGAACCGAAATTAACATCACAATTATTTATACATTCATTAAATTCTGATAAAGATTGTAGTGATCCACCCCATAAGACAAAAACGTCATCTACATATCTAATCCACAATTTGATACAGCTTTTAAACGGATTATCCTTTATGTACTTTTCTTCAAACTCAAAAAACATATAGATTAGCAATATCTGGGGCCATGAATGAGCCCATGGCTACTTCCTTAATTTCCTTGTAAAACAAGTCACGAAAGCAAAAGTAGTTTTCGCAAAAGACAAACCAAGCTAAATCTAAAAGAAAACCAGTGGGAATGCGTCTATGGACCTTATGTTTGTACAAGTATCGTTCCATTATTAATAACGCCTCCTTCTGTGGAATATTTGTGTATAGTGACTCAACGTCCATAGTGTAATACTACAAATGACAAAATTGGTCTTCTTCTTGAACGTAATGGAATACTATATAATAAAGATGCGTTCATTTACAACAAAAGAACTTTTGGTATTTTTTGTTTTGTGTTATTATCTGGCACTCACGGTTTCCATAGGTCTCAGTTGTCTTGTGGCTAAACCTTAAGACTCCCGTCTACTGGCTAAAGCTTTGATCACACCAATGACCTTTCATCAAAGGAAACCTTTTTGTGATTTTTCAAAATGTCCCAGCCAAACGTTCTTTTACAAACAGGATATCAGTGAGTGTGAGCTCATAGATCATACTAGTGTCTTTTTTCTAAGATGAATCCAACTAGTTTAATAAACTTTAAAGCTGCACTTAGCTGAAAATTTCTTCAACGTATCCTGAAGTTCACAGCTTTGGCTGGACACCTGCAATCTTTGATCCCAACGCTCCCACGGGGTACCGCTACGGCGTTTCACATTCGCCAGTTTCTTCAGGGGATCTGCTGTTAGTGCTCTAAATTACAAAACCAAAACAATGCTTAACTAATAAACTATGTGCCCAAATCCAATTTCTACTATTGTGATATCTTTCACTCTATATATATTCTCATACTCGACACTTACTACTTACCAATGCTGCCCGCGTCTATTGTCCTTCTAAAAAGCAGTCCGGTAACAGCCAGGCTGCACCAAAAAACGCCGCGCATGCGGAGTACTAAAGTGACTATAGCTTTATAGCCCAACCTCATACCCGTTTAAGGAGGAATCATGAACAATGCTGACCCTATGTTCCACCTAACTCCTCCAGGACACTTTATCCATTAACTTGTACTGCTTGACACCTAGTGACTTTATATGTTCAAAAATAGTTCAAAAATATAAGCTTTTTAAATTCTTATGGATGGATTAATTGAAATTTTCAAAAATGGCTTTAATGACCTATTTTTGTAAAGCTATTATTTCGGAATCCCTGATCCCTCCCTCCTATATCAATATTATACTTCCCCTTCTAACTAGCTCTTCATGTACACAGATTCCAGTCTATGGCTACATTGAGACCTGCCGGTGTGACTGTGTTGAGATGATAAATCCAGTATTGTTCTCTCTTCACTAGAGTTCTGTCTAGCGATTTGCCATCTCGGCCTTCCATAACCTGTTCAATAACTTGACATCTCAATTGATCAAACGTATGTTGCAATTCCACACTGTGGGCTACCATAGGCGCCTCCATTCTGCCGCATCTCAAACGGCTTCGATGTTCTCTCAAACATACTTAAAAGTAAACAAAGTACCATTAAAAAATATGTGTACATAAAGCTCATTAATACATATTAAAATTATAAATATGTAAACAAAATATGTAAAAAATGTATGTAAAAATACACATAACAACTAATTAGATCATACAGCTATTAATAAATATCAGGAGTGCAACCAACTGTGACCAATTTATTTATATATAGTATGAGTCTGGCGTTCTACCTTTATGCATACATGTTTAGAATTATGAGTTCATAGTATAACAGATATGTTTTATTTTTAGGTTTTTGTGTTTTTGTGTTTTAGTCTTTTTAATGGTGTATTTAATGTTATTAAATTGGTCACAGTTTGTTGCACTCCTGAGATTTATTAATAGCTGCACGCTCTAATTAGTTGTTATGTGTATTTTTACATACATTTTTTACATATTTTGTTTACATATTTATAATTTTAATATGTATCAATGAGTTTATATGTACACACCTTTTTTATGGTGCTTTGTTTACTTTTAAGAGTGATTATTATTATTATATTATTACATTTTTTTAAAAAGTAATTTATATGGTTTAATATTTATATGTTTTTATATTTTATATCTTATGTTTTTAGCCAAGTTAAGCCCCTGATGAAGACATAGCGAAACACGGCCTGTGTCGGGCCATTGGCTGAAAGTGGTTCAATAAAAGGTTTCTTCTTGTGCTATCCATGTTTCTGACTGGGTAAGTTTTCTGGCTAGCCATTTAAGACAGCTTTTTCTACAATCAAAACTATCGAGATAACTTAGCTGGATAGTGGCTGAAAATTGTGACTACGCTGGTAAGTCCCATGATTATCCAGATATTAGCTCCACCCACAGACTGCTCCTGCACTAACCAGACTGTGCCAAGGGGGTCTGTGGATATATCCTACAGCACTATCCTGATCATGTTGCCGAATATCTCTCCCAGTGCCCTTAGCCAGATAATCTCTGTGAAAATGTATCCCTAAGATACTAAATCCATAGGGCCCCATTCCATACAGGATGTCCATGCCCCTATGTGTCCGATCAGATGCGATTCAGATCCTGCGGGGCATTCAGGAGCCGTGATCCCCGGCCACTGACGACTTAATGCATTCCCCACAGCCTGACCCCCAATCCGGCCTCCCAAGGCCAGGGTCGGGCTGTGGGGAATCTCCTGCACCCCTCAACCCTCTGATGAGCCCTGGGCCTACCATATCCTCCCCGTCTAGGGAAACTTATTCCACCTCAGAGGTGGAATAGGTTCCCCGTTCTGTCTGACGGCCCTGGATGTACAGGGCCGACAGTTGAATCAGCCTTGTACGTCCAGGGCCACAGACCGCTCACAATACACCCTGTCTCCGCCTCTATGCCGCCCCTTTCCCACCCCCATATAGCTTCCCCGTACAAACTCCCTATTCATATGGGGAAGTTAGTCGGGGTCGGCAGAGGGGACGAATAGTGAGGCTATTCGCGGTACGGAATTACCCCATTAGGGAGTTATTTTAGAAACCCTATTTGCCTTTTAAACATGGATGCAGTAGCAGAACAACATGGAAGCTATGCCCACATCTAAAACAACATTTTAGAAAGGCTGCAAGATGCACATTTCCATGCCCAGCACATCAATCTCTACACATCTGTTCCAGGGGTGTTTCTGGGTGCAGCCTGGGCAGCTAATGCATCTGCAGGTCCATGGCATATTTCCCATTGGTCAAAGACATACAGAGAAAATTTTTTAAATGTGCAAATACATAGCAGGAAAGCAGTGTACATTAATGCCTATAGTATGGGAAATAAGATCCCAGATGTTGAGGTTTTAATGGAGGAGACTGGCTTTTCATAGCAAAAAAAACCCCTAAAGTTAGCATGCGTTAAGAGTTGCCACTGCCCATTCATTTCTATGGGCCAGTGCAGCACGTAATGCATGTTAACTTTTAGTAAACATGCCCATAGGGAAGTTAGTCAAGCCAAAAATGATATTTAAAAGGAAGATATAATACAGCAATTTGATAAACTAAAGAGTAGCAAATCGTCTGAACTGGATGGTATACATCCCAGAGTGTCAAAGGAATAAATGAGACTTAGGGGTATGTTTACTAAACCGCGCAATTGTGCGGGGCGCACTTGAGCGTGCGCTAAGGTACCTTAGCGCATTCTAATAGTGCATTTTTGTGCCCCGCACACGTATGCGCTGCACTAACGGGCCCACACAAGTGCGCGGCGCGCTGATGTGCGATAGAGGCATGGAAAGGCATTCTGAGGGCGGAGGAAGGCTCCCGAGGGGCGGAGGGATGGGGTCAATGGGTGGAGAGTGGGAGGGGAGAGGCTCCCCGCACAGGAGCGGGGCTGAAGTTCAACTAACAAAATACCGCGAGTGAAAACCTCGCGGTAGAGCCGATTTAAAGGGAAGAGAAACCATTTCTGTCAGCAATGTACAGCAAAACCAGGGAAACCTACAAAACGTGAGCAGTGTGATACATGTGCACAGAACAAAATAGCAAATAAAAATAGAAAATGACCACACCAAAATTCTAAAAAATTATAATCCAGCTGGGCAACAGTGATATCAATGGGCAACAATAAAAAACACTCCAAGGAAAGCTCCAAAAAAAGGAAATGATTTTTGGAAGGGTCTACGCATAGACCCTTCCAAAAATCTTTTCCTTTTTTGGAGCTTTCCTGGGAGTGTTTTTTACTGTTGCCCATTGATATCACTTTTGCCCAGCTTGGTTATGTTTTATTTCCCTTTTTTTCGAGGCTATTTCTAATGTTTATTTGCCCTTTTTTCTCCATACAAGGTGAATGAGCCCACAGTGAAATTGTGCAGAGCAAGGTTTCTGATTTCCTTTGCCAGGTTTCCTATCTCCAAGGACTGCACTGTCTCTGTGGCCACAGTGTGGTGCAGTGAATACAGACAGTGTGTTCAGGAGCCAAAGGTCAGCAGCTCAAGTCCCAGCTGGGGCCCCTGCAAACCCAATCCCCATATTATACCCACCACTAAACCGTGATAGTAAGGACCAACCTTTTTTGCAGAGAACATAAGCATGGTCCAAACACCTCTATTTTAACCTACAGAGCACAGACACCAGAAACATGCACATTACCTAGACCACAGTCCCCTCAATGCAGTCCTGGAGGGCCACATATCATTCAGCTGTGATGCTGTCACCAATATAAGGCCATGTCAGCATGGTGGCGGAGGGGTACCGTTGGTGGAGGGGGCAGTGGCTGCTGCCCACAGCAGATGGTGGCCTAGCCCCCTTCACCTGGGTGCAGTGCACTCCAACAGACAGGCCCTGTCTGACAAACAGCCATGGACTCCTCATGGAATGCACTGCTGTTGTGCTAAGATGGTGGTGCAACGGACACAGCCAGTGCCTTTAGGACCAGAAGGTCACAAGTTCAAATCCCAGCTGGGGCTCCTGCCAACCCAGTCCTTTTATTTAACCTTTGAAGAAAACATGGTAGTAAAGACTGATCCTTTATTACTGAAAACATAAGCATGGGTCAAACACCTATATTTTACCCCACACAACACAAACATCATAGAATGTGCATTACCGAGAGCAGAGTCTCCCAAATGCAGTCCTGGAGGGCCAAACACCATTCAGGTTCCCTGCTGCCTCTAATAAAGATGCCTGTGCTGCATATCTATGCACCACCTCCATGGTATGCAGATGTAGCTCATGCATATTCATGAGGGACAGCATGAAAACCCGAACAGTGTTTGGCACACCAGGACTGGAGTTGGGAACCTCTGCCGTAAAGCAGCAGCCAATAAGGGCAGACACACCCACACCCACACCCACAGGCCCCATTAGCCAATGCCTCCTGGAGAGGCAGGACATTGGGCCCTGCGTGCATCCCCCAATACTAGCACTTGCATACCTTAGCAATGCCACCCTACACCTGGGTATACGGTACACAGCTATCAAACGTTTGTTATGATTACTGCCAGATAGCGATTTCTACGTTAAGCACGGTTTGCTGATTGAGCTCCATCATAACAATTTTTCGGATGTCTGCGATGTGTGCTTCAGGTCTGGTCTCTGACAGTGTTTACCACCCTGGGGAGTGACCCCCAACAGTATTGCGTACCATATCCATGCCTGTACTGTGCCCAGGACTGGTGTGGTGGCCAGGGCTGATAGACTCCTCTATAGTAGCACAATGCTGGCCAAGGTGTGGGAGTGTGTGTCTGTCTATACAGTGTGTGGTGGCTGCAAACACCTTCTACAGCCCACACTGCCAGCACTGTTGCCAGTATTGGCCTGCCAATGTGCATAATGAGGAGCAAGGTACCATGGGTATAGCCCAGATAGGGTGGCCTGGCCAGGGTGCATCTGCACAGGGCATAGGGCACTGACTGGGACATTTTAGTGCCCGGCCACCACCTACACAGACAGGGTGACCTCAGTATGTCCTGCTGGGAGAACACTCTCACCCTGACTGTGCAGTGACGACAGCATGGCTAGGCACCCCCATAGTGCTATATAGTAATTTTGTCATGTGCTGTTTTTGGGTTTCCTTTTGGGGGGCTAGTCAATGACTTATCTGCTTGTTGTGTATGCTGCCATTCCAGTTCTGGGTGCATGCATTTCCACCAGGAACATGCACTATGGACTAACTAGCAGACTGTTTTCAGCTAGTATGTGTCTTGATGGAGTGCCTTGCAGGGTGCAGCGGCTGAAGGCTTGCTGCAGGAGAGTATCAGATAGTGGTGGGGTGCAGCTTAGCACATACAGGCCTAATGCCTGTCTGCTATTGTGTTATGGATATGTACAGAGCTGCATTGACTGCCGTGAAGGGTGTCTTTTCCACAGCAGGACTGGGGTTGATGGTCCCCTGTACTGCCACCATTGCAGGGATGTAGAATGTGGATCTGTTGATGTGAGACCCTGTTTGTCACTCTCAGCCCTGAAGGAGAAGGAGGGTAGTGGTGGTACATAATCCTCCAAGGGGGTCCATGGGGGCTACACCTGACTGAGACAGACAGATATATCCAAGGTGTTGTGGCAAAAAATACCTAGCTCACACATTAACACTGCTTTGGACCTGCATCATGGTCTATTTATGCCATGGAAGGTGCTGTGGACCTGGTGCTGGGCGCCTCACCGCACCATCAGGGTGAGCATAGTACCCGCACAATGTGATGGTGTGTAGCTACTCTGTGCCAGTAAAACACATGGTCTGTACCCCCTACAAGGCCGAGGTGCTGTGGGGGTGCACATGGTCAGTTCCCCCTACCAGGCCGAGGTGTTGTGGGGGTGCATACCCCATCTTGTGTTCGTCTGTGGACAGCTGATTTACATGTGCAGTGCATCATGGGTATGGGTGTGCTAACCCTATCCTGGTGACCACAACAGACTGTCTGTGTGGTGACATGCAGGCTCTCTGCAGCCAGCCTGGGGCTTGCTAGTAGCTATAGAGCTGTAGCCCAATGGTTACTTCACTGCGTGTGAAACCAGAGGTCATAGGTTCAAACCCACAGTGGGGTTATTTGGTAGGGCTGCCCAAAGCATTATCTCTTTTTAATGTACATTTTTGCTGCCAGCAAAAACACCCTCAGCGTACTGTACCCATAAGGTTCCTCTGAGGACACTTTATAGGGGGCCCTATAGGGCACCTTATGGTTCCCGTCCATGTAAGGTGCACTATACATTATCCTGTGATGCAACTTATAGGGTGCCCTTTAGGGGACATTTTAGGGTGCCGTGGCGGACAGTGCACTTTATAATGTGCCCTATGGAGTGCCTTATAGGGTGCCTTATACGGCACCTTCAATTACGGCACGTGAGGGCGTGTTTGCTGGCAGCAATTAATAAAATAAAAATAAAGTGCTGCAGGAAACAAAACATACATTGCAAAGCTGATGCCTCAGCCAGCCTTACGCATTAGGAACACTGGGGAGCAAACTCATGACCCCTGTATCAACAGTCAGTGCCTTAACCATTGTGCTCCACTGCTGCTCCTCCTTGCATGTCAGCGCACCTACTTATGCTTTTCATTCCTTAAACTGCACAGTGCTGCCATCAAAAACAGTACTCTGACCTTGCGGTACCTCATACGGCACCCTATAAAGCGCCCTATAAGCAACATTCTAGGGTGCCTTGGCGGACAGTGCACTTTAAAATGTGCCTTATGGGGCGCCTTATGTTAACACACTTTGAGAGTGCGTTTGCTAGTAATGATAATTAAAATAAAAATAAAATGCCTCCTAAAGCAATCTTCCCCATAATATGTAATGCCTCAGCCAGCCTTGTTCATTGGGCACTGTGGGGGATTGAACCCCTGACTCCTGCACCATTGGTCAGTGTCTTCACCATTGTGCTGTGGTTCTGTTCCTGTGAGTGAACATCAGTGTGCCGCCTTATGCCGCCCAATTTTAAAATGCCTCCTAAAGCAATAGCGCGCCGCCTTATGCTGCGCAATATTAAACTGGCTACTAAAGTAATGCCTCAGCCAGCCATCTTCATTGGGCACTGTGGGGGATTGAACCCCTGATCCCTGCACCATTGGTCAGTGTCTTAACCATTGTGCTGTGGCTCTGCTTTTCTGCTTACACATCAGCGCGCCACTTATGCCTCCCGCGCAGCTTTCTCATGCGCTAATGTGCGGGGCGCACATGGGCGCCGTGCACCTTAGCGCATATTTAAATCCCGTTTTTTCTTTTTCAGAAAGAAACGCCCACTCCTTATATGGCACCCGCACACTACCGCGGCCCGCACATTACCGGGGTTTTAGTAAACATACCCCTTAGTCCTACTTTTAATAATCTGTGAGCTATAATCATTACAGGGTAAAATGGTAGAAACCATTGTAAGGAACAAAATTACTGAACATATAGTCATGGTTTCAAAAGACAAAGCCAATATGGATTTAGCCAAGGAAAGTACTATCCAATTAATCTGCCATATTCTTTTGAAGGTGTGAACAAACAGGTAGATAAAAGTGATCCAGTTGAAATAGTTTGCTTGGATATTCAAAAAGCTTTTGACAAGGTCCCTCATAAGATACTCTTGAGGAAATTAAATGTCATGGAATAGGAGGCACTATACTGTTGTTGATTGGGAATTAGTTAAAAGATAGAAAACAGAGTAGGGCTAAATGGCCAATTTTCAAAATGGAGAAAGGGGAATAGTGGCGTACCCCAGGGATCTGTGCTGGACCTGCTTCTTTTTAATATATTCAAAAATGACCTAGGAATGGGAATAACAGGTGAGGTGATCAAATTTGCAGATGACACAAAATTATTCAAATGTGTTAAAATACAAGAGGATTGTGAAAAATTGCAAATGAACCTTGAGAAATTGGGAGACTGGGTATTCAGATGAAAGTTAATGTTGACAAGTGTGAAATTATGCACTTAGGGCCCGATTCCATACCACACGACCGGTCCTCTGTGTGTCCGGCAAGAACCGGATGCACAGAGGGAATCACAATTCTGATTCCACTGGGCACATCTAGCCCCATGGGATCAGAATCGTGAACAGGCCTGTAAATGCAGGCCAGGACCCCAATTCCATCCGGCCTGCACGTACAGGCTGTCCCTGGCTAACTCAGGGCTCTTCAATGGAGCCGCGGTGCCATGGCGTCCGATTGCCAAGGCACCACGGCTCCATTGAAGAGCCATGATTCCCGGCCACCAGCTCCTAAAGCTGATTCCCCACTGCCTGACACCCAATCTGGCCTCCTAAGGCCAGGGTCAGGCTGCAGGGAATGTCCTCTGTGCCCCCCTGCCCCATCCGCGCCCCAGGCCCGCCAATCCTTGGCGACTAGGGGAACTTATTCCCCGTGCAAGTCGCTGGCCCCGGACATACAGGGCCAACATTAGAATCGGCCCTGTACATCCAGGGCCATTGACCACCTATTGCCTGCCCTAACGTCACCCCCAATGCATCCCTTTCCCGCCCCGTCTACCTTCCCCATACAAGATGCAGGGAAGGTAGACAGGACCAGGAAAGGCATGAATAGTGGGGATGGATGTTCCAACGGGACGTCCATCCCCGCTATTCGTGTCACAGAATGACCCCATTAGGGAAGAACAACCTAAATTGAAATTTCACGATGCAAGGTTCCACATTAGGAATCACCACCCAGGAAAAGGATCTGGGCATGATCACGAATAACTCACTTAAACCCTCTCTCCAGTATGCAGCGGTGGCCAAGAAAGCAAATAGAATGGCAAGAATCATATGGAAAGGAATGGAGAATAAAACCGAGGAGAATATAATGGCTCTGTAACACTCCATGGTTCAGCCACACCGTGAATACTGTGTGCAGTTCTGGTCACCATATATTAAAAAGGATATAGCGGAATTAGAAATGGAACAGAGAGAGTGACTAAAAAGATAAAAGGGATGGAAGGATACCCCCATGAGGAAAAGCTTAAAAGATGATTCTTCAACTTGGAAAAGAGACAGCGGAGGGGAGATATGATTGAGGTCTATAAAATTATGAGTGGAGTGGAATGGGTAAACGTAGATCGGTTGTTTAGTCCTTCAAGAAGTAGAAAGACTCGGGGACATGCAATGGAGATACATTGTAGGATATTTAAGACTTATCAGAGAAAATATGTTTTCACTTAACATGTAATCAAACTCTGGAAAAGCTGCTAGTGTAGCTGGGTTTAAAAAAGGTTTTGACAAGTTCCTGAAGGAAAAGTCTATAAACCATTATTACTACTACTACTACTACTACTGAACAAGGCATACACAGCGCTGCACAGACACATGTAAAAGATGATCCCTGCTCATCAGAGCTTACAATCTAGTCAAGACAAACAACACAGTAGCTGTAGACATGGGATACAGCTTTGGGGAATGGTAAGGAAACACAAAAGAGATCAGGTGAGTCAAGATCCAAAAGCGACAGCAAAGAGGTGAGTTTTCAGCCTGGATTTGAAAAGGGTCAGAGAAGGTGCCTGACATACAGAATCAGGTAGTTTGTTCCATGCATAAGGAGCAGCAAGGTGAAAGAAGCGGTCTTGAGTTAGCAATAGAAGAGAAGGGTGCAGATAGAAGCAATTTGCCAGAAGAGTAGAGTTCCTGAGGAGGGGTGTAGGGAGAGATAAGAGAAGAAAGGTGCTGCAGAGTGAAGTGACTTGAGAAGAGGGGTAATATGAGCATGATGAGTCTGGCAGAAGATTAGCCATGCAGCAGAGTGTTGAACAGATTGAAGGGGAGAGAGATGATTCAGAGGGAGACCAGCAAGGAGTAGATTACAACAGTCTATATGGGAAGTGACTAAGAAGTGGATAAGTGACTTAGTAGTATGTTCAGAAAGGAATGGGCAAATTTTGTTGATGTTGTAGAGAAAGAAACGGCATATTTTAGTGATCAGTTGGATGTGTGTAGAGAAGGAGAAAGAGGAGTCAAAGACGACCCCCTAGGTTGTGAGCTGAGGAGACAGGGAGGAGTACATAGTTATCCACAGAGACTGAGAAAGGAAGAAGGAGAGAGGAGGATTTAGGAGGAAAAATAAGAAGCTCAGTTTTGGCCATGTTCAATTTCAAGCGGTGGTGGGACATCCAAACAGCAGTGTCAGAAAGGCAGGCTGAGATCCGGGCCTGGATTGCTGGAGAGATTTCAGGTGTAGAGAGATATATCTGGGAGTCATCAGCATAAACATGGTACTGAGAGCCATGGGAAGAGATGAGTGCACCAAGGGACTGGGTATATAGAAGGAAAAGGAGTGGATCCATGACAGATCCTTGGGATACACCAACTGAGAGAGGGATAGTAGTAAAGAAGGATCCACCAGAACAAACACTGAAAGAGCGATAGGAGAGATAAGAAGGGAGCCAGGATAGCACAGAGCCCTTAAAACCAAGTGAGGACAAGGTATCAAAGAGAAGGTTGTGGTCAACAGTATCAAAAGCAGCAGAAAGGTCAAGAAGGATGAAGATCGAGTATAGGCCCTTGGATTTTGTCAGGAACAGGTCACTAGAGAATTTGGCAAGAGCCGTTTTGGTAGAATGCAAAGGATGAAAGCCAGATTGTAGAGGATTCAGAAGGGCTTGAGAGGAGAAAAAGTCAAGGCAATGGCAGTAAACCACACATTCAAGTAGTTTAGAAATGAAGGGGAAGAGGGAGATTGGTCGATAGTGAGAAGGACAGGTAGGGTCTAGTGAGGATTTCTTGAGGAGTGACCACAGTATGCTTTAAGGCTGCAGGGAAAGTTGCAATGGCATACCTGTAGACGAACAGCTCAGTTGTACATAGTTGTATATAGTTACCCTTGTTAAATCCAAGTTGTATAAACCTGTTCTCTGTAATGTGTGTCGCATGCTCCGCTGTGTTGTACAAATTGTTGTTACATGTAAACCGCGCTGATTTTAAAGAGCGCGGTATAGAAATAATATAAATAAATAAATAAAATATGAGCGATGGAAGGGACCACAATGGAGGATATGGAGCTAAGGAGATGGGTGGGTATAGGATCAGAAGAATAGGTAGTAGGTTTGGATGAGGAAAGAGTGTGAGTGATTTCCTCCTCAGAGATCATAAAAAAGGAAGAAAGTGTAGCAGTGGTAGAGGGAGGAGGTTGGGAGTGAAGATGGGGAAGGGGGAGTAGCTGATCTCATGGAGAACTGGAGTGTGATCTTGTGGATTTTGTTATAGAAGTAGTCAGCCAGGGTTTGGGCAGAAAGGGAGGGAAGGGTTGGAGGCGGAGGCACTTTGAGGAGAGAGATGAGAGTTGTATAGAGACGGTGAGGGTCAGAGGCAAGAGAGTTACTCAGATGGACATAATAGTCTTTTTTGGCAAGTGCTATGGTAGACTGGAAAGAGACAAGCATGAATTTGAAGTGTAGAAAGTCTGCAAGGATATGGGATTTGAGCCAAGCACGCTCAGCTGAGTGGGCGCAGAAATGTAGATAGTGGGTATTGGAAGACAGCCAGGGTTCAGGTACAGTACGCCTCACAGGACATGGCATGGGTAGAACAAGAGGATACCGAGTAGAGGAGAGTGTAGTGTTATAGGAAGCTACTGCCTCATCAACAGACTCAGATGATATAGTGGAGGAAAGAGGTGATAAGACAGTAGAAGAGAGAGCTAACAGATCAACAGCATGAAGATTTCTAAAGAGGCTGGAGGAGACAGGGTGAGGTTGAAGCAGTGAGTGATGAAGAGTGAAGCTTAGCAGGTGATGGTCCGATAAGGGAAGAAGTGAGGTACTGGAGTTTGAGGGTAAGAAATTAGAGAAGAATACAGGATTGAGGCAGTGGCCTTGCTGGTGAGTAGGGGTAGTAGAGTAAAGCTGGAGGTTAAATGATGAGGTAAGTAAGATGAGCTTTAAGGGTCAGAGGGGTTATCAATATTAATATTAAAATCCCTGAGAATAAGGGAGGGGGAAGATGAATCCAGAAAGAAGGAAAGCCTTGAGTCAAAGTCAGAGAGAAAGGTAGAGGTGGACTTGTCAGTGGGTCAAGAAATAACAGCTGATCGGTGAGGCAGTAGTGTAAAAGTGTACTGGGGCAATCCATTGCTCATCCCTAAGATAGGAAGCATGGAATCTGTCTACTTTCTGGGAACCTTACAAATACTTGTGACTTGGATTGGCCATTGTTGGAAAGAGGACACTGGGCTTAATGGACCTTTGGTCTGGCCCAGTATGGCATATGTTATGTTCTTAACTGTTCCCTCCAATGCTACACACTCTGCACATCTAGAGTGAGCCACATGTTCATCATTGCACATTGGTAGTGGGTGCTGGCTGGGTGCAGGGTCTGGAGGTGTTGCATGCACACATCCCATCACCACACCCACAGCGAGGCATATGCACAAAAAGCCCAAATGCTCATAGATGTATGCTGTTCCAACCCAAGGTAGATGTAATAAGCTGTAGAAGGACTGCTGAGTAGTGAAACAGTAGTTGGGCAAGAGGGTAGTGAGGACTACGGGGCTAGGGGAAAGGGGAAAGGGCCCAAAGAGTTAGAGCCTAGGTGGATCCTTCTCATGCACTCCCATAAGAGAGGGTCAGGGAAGTATCCAAAGTGTCCCTTGGAGGCACCTTTCAGATGCTCTGATGTACCTTTAGTGGTGGTAGGGTGCTGTGAATAGAGGTGCCTGAGCACTACAGCCAAGCTCTGTTTGTTGTGACCTCTGCATATACAGAATGGACTGGAGGTGAGGTTACCAGAGAAGCAGCCTGCCAGTGCAGCAATCAAGCTTCAGGAAGTGAGCACAACCTAATTGCATGCCTGTAAGTCACAGATTTCATTTCCTTTCTGAACCTGATATTCATAGAAACATGATGGCAGAAAAATACCACATGGCCTATCTAGTCTGCCCTTCATGTGCCCTAATTTCAACCTGTAAATGTCCAAGGAGCTATAAATGCTACCTTCACGACTTCGCCAGTCCTAGCCAGTCTGGAGAACAACATCTAGGCATGGGAAATGAACTTGGGTCTTCTACACAACAGTACATACTACTTGCTACTGAATCACCGTACTGGAACTATGCAAATCCTGTGGCCAGAAAACAAAAAGTATATCTTTTTTTTAAAGATGTAATGCAAGCCCAAATTTAAATCCACCAATTCATTTGCTGAACTACAGCTTATAAAGGGTAATTTTATGAGGAGGTGCCTAGTTAAAGTGCTTTTTAAGGGCCTATATTAAGCCTATTTCATAAAAACAAGTAGGTACATACTTTCCTTTATAAAATTCTAGCCTAAGTAGCAGAGATCACAACTTAAGGCATGGACAAATTTATACCAACTTAGAGTAAATGCCCATGCCAAGATGTTTTCAACAACACACATAAACTAAAGTATTTTTATAATCTATGTGTGCATTTGTGTGCTCTGCCCACACTCTGCCCAAACTCTGCCCAAACTCCACCCATGCCCATGCCTACTGGCAAAGTACACGCCATCAAGCAATTTACATACCTTTTCACCGATAAGTACTTTATAAGAGGTCATTAACAAGTGTATACGGTCACATACCCCTCACTTGGTTTGCAGCTTGTTGTGCTGTGAGGGCTTCTGTGCATCAGTGATGCTGAGAACTAAGCTATCGGTAGTTTATCTATTGGCAGGGTCACCCAAGATGGACAGGTCTCAGCTGAGGCGCCAGACCAAGACAAACCACCCATCTGGGCAGCAGCAGAATGAGACTGTGTTGGCGGCGGAGGATCACATTTCTGTGACAACGGCAACAACACTAAACTTAAACTGCACGGAGGAAAGGCCCAGCAATCTACTTCTGTATCTTGTCATGAAAAAGCAATGGATAGTCACAACAAAACAAATTGCGCTATAGTGCTGGAAGATGAGACTCCCAGGTTGGAAGGCACTCAACTAGCTACTGGGGAAGAGCTGAAGACTTTTCAGAGTAAAGCCAGCATTAATGATATAGTTGGATCAAAGCCCTCGGGACATCGGACTGCTGATGTAGCTGCGCATGAAATGAGAGTCAGAAGCTGTAAAGATGTCTTACACATTGGAACATGGAACGTACGAAGCATGAACCAAGGGAAGTTGGAGGTGGTCAAGAATGAAATGGAACGTGTACAACTTGATCTGCTGGGTGTCAGCGAACTGAAATGGACTGGCATTGGGCACTTTGCATTAGATGATCACATGGTCTACTATGCTGGAAATGAAAGACAAAGAAGAAATGGTGTTGCATTTATAATAAAGAAGAAATTTACAAGAACTGTAATGAAATACAATGCAGTCAGTGAACATTTAATCTCTATTCGTCTACGAGGAATGCCTATCAACACAACTATAATTCAAGTATATGCCCCAACAACAGCTGCAAAAGAGGATGAAATTGAAGAGTTATATGAACAAGTTCAAGCTGAAATTGACAGAACATGCATGGACTTGGCAACAGAAATGAAGTTGGAGAAAGACTGATAGAATTCTGCAAGACCAATGATCTATTTATCTCAAACACCTTCTTCCAGCAACGCAAGTGGCGACTGTACACATGGATTTCACCCAATGGATTGTATAAAAATCAAATTGACTACATCTGTGGAAGTCAATGATGGAAAAGCTCTATAACATCAACAAATACAAAACCTGGAGCTGACTGTGGTACAGATCATCAACTTCTAGTATGCAAACTCAAGTTAAAGTTGAAAAAGAGCAAACCACTCATGAATGTAGCAAAATATGACCTTGAGAATATACCACTGGAATTTAAAGACTGCCTGCAAAATCAATTTGCTGCTTTAGATACAAATGACAGAGCTCCAGAAGAGTTATGGAATGACATCAAGAAGGTTGTGTTGGAAGAAAGCGAGAAGACTCTACAAAAGGTGAAAAAGTAAAAATGGCCAAATGGATGATGGAAGTAACTCTGAAAATTGCCCAGACACGCAGAGAACCTAAAGCCAGAGGACAAAGAAAGACAATCACAAAACTCAACAGAGATTTCCAACGAAAAGTACTACAATGACACATGCAAGGAAATAGAAGCAGAAACTATTAGAGGAAGAACAAAGCTATGAGAGTTAAAGAAAAAAGTCCAGCCTCGAATTGGAATGTTACATGATGCTCAAGGTTCTATGTTGAATGATGCTGAGGAAGATCAAGAAAAGGTGGAAAGAATATACAGAGTTTTTATATGATAAAGATCAAGTGGACCAACAGCCATTTCAACCTGTACCTTATGATCTGGAACCATTGGTGATGAAAGAAGAAGTTGAAGCAGCATTGAAAGCCTTATCAAAGAACAAAGCACCAGGCATTGATGGCATTCCCGTAGAAGTATTACAGCAATCTGATGCAGCTGTTATCGTACTTACAAGGCTCTGCCAAGAAATTTGGAAGACATCATCATGGCCAACTGACTGGAAAAGATCTGTGTTTATACCAATACTAAAGAAAGGTGATCCAACTGACTGTGGAAATTATCGCACAATCATTCTGATCCCACATGCCAGCAAGATTCTACTAAAGATTATTCAAAAGAGACTACAACCATACCTGGAACAAGAACTACCTGAAGTGCAAGCAAGGTTCAGGAAAGGGCGAGGAACAAGAGACATCATCGCGGATGAGAGATGGATCTTTGAAAAGACTAAAGAATACCAAAAGGATATCTATTTGTGCTTTATCAACTATAGCAAGGCTTTTGACTGCGTAAACCATGAGAAACTCTGGGCCACATTAAGAAGCATGCAGAACACCTGATCATTCTTTTGCACAATCTGTACATTGATCAAGAAGCAACAGTTCGAACAGAACAAGAAGAAACAGAATGGTTTAAAATAAGCAAAGGTGTAAGACAAGGCTGCATACGTTCCTCCTACCTGTTTAATTTATATGCAGAACAAAGCAGGATTGTATAAAGACGACAGAGGTGTGAAGATTGGTGGAAGACTCATCAACAACCTTCGCTATGCTGATGACATTACTAGCTAAAAGTGAAGATGATCTGAAACATTTGCCTCTCACGATCAAAGAACATAGTCTCAAAATGGGCCTGCACCTTTATGTAAAAAAGACAAAGATCAGACAACTGGCAAAATCAACAGGTTCATCATTTAAGGAGAAGAAATTGAAATCATGAACAATTTTAACCTACTTGGATCAACTATCAATAAAGAAGCAACAAGCAGTCAAGAAATCCGATGACGCATTGCTCTTGGCAGAATGGCTATGAAAGACCTAGATAAGATTCTCAAGAGCAGAGATGTCTCTCTCCATACAAAGATTTGACTCGTTAAAGCCATGGTATTTTCAATAACATCATATGGATGTGAAAGCTGGACAGTGAAAAAGATAGACAGGAAGAAAATTGATGCCATTGAATTACGGTGCTGGTAGTGAATACTATGTATACAATGGACTGCCCAAAGAACAAACCAGTCAGTACTAGAGGAGATCAATCCTAAGCTTTCTTTAGAAGCTCAGATGACAAGACTTATACTTTGGACACATCATGCAAAGACAGAGATCATTAGCAAAAGACATCATGCTTGGCAAGATAGAAGGTCAATGCAAAAGAGGAAGGCCAGTAATGAGATGAATCAATACAACAACAGCAGCTACGGGTACCAGTCTGTCAACAATGAACCGCCTAACTGAAGACCGAACACAATTTAGGGCAACTATCCAGAGGGTCGCCATGAGTTGACACCGATTTGACGGCACTTAACAACAAGGTCACATACTTGTGTTAATGGCTAAAATAACCCCCCGTTAGGTCCATTCGTGATACCCCTTAAAAAATTACCCTCATAATGCCCAGTTGATAAATTCAAGTTCCTTCTTAATTCTGCAAATCAACTAAATCCAACATATGAAAGAGTCATATAATATAACTATATATATTTAGTAGTTTAAAAAAATGCTGATTTCCATATTAGAATTAAGCCCTTCCAGTTCTCTTTGTAAGGTCTGCAAGGAAAAAGCTCATGTCACTGGGCTCCTCAAATATGATAGTCATATGCTGAACTTCGATTTATATTCTGTCCCTCTTAGGCACGAACAGCAGACTGACCACAGTAAGATGGAATGGAAACGAGCTGAGACTAAAGGCAGTGTCTGCACTCTCGTTTGCCAGAGGATCACTGTTTCATGTTATTTTTGGAATAAAAGGCTGGAGCTTGAATGAGTGTCAGCCAGGGCTGACACTACCTGTAGATGAACTAGGCAGTCGCCTAGAGTGTCAATGGCAAGCCGGCTGCTCATTGCTGCTGCCCCTCTCCAGGTGTTGCATCAGCAGCAATTACTTCTAAACAGTGACACAGCACTTATCCTAAACTTTGTCGCTGTGTCACTGTTCCTGTTTTTGCTCCTTCCAATACAAATTTCCTGTTTGCAAGGGGGTGAAAGCTGGAGTAGGGGAGGCAGCGGGAATGAGGTTCTCCTAGGGCACCTCATATACTTGCGCTAGCCCTGATGTCGCCAGTTGTTTTCCAAGAGGGAAAATCGAGCAGAGAAGGAAGCCAGTTAGTTTTCTGAAATCTGTAGATTCAAAGCTGACACCATTTTAACTAGCTGGGAATAATCTCAAATGAAGGCCCTGCAATCCAACCATAGAGGTAAAAAAATTCTTGCGTGCTTCACTGAAGGGTCACATAGGTCCAATACAACTGAAAGGTGCACTCCAGATATTGAATATTGTGGTTTTAGCAGCTATCAGCAAAAACAAATATGTTTTATTTGATATGTATTATGGCAGAAAAAAATATATATAAATATTGGATAATGCAACACCATAAAATTCTTACTACCAAGGCAATATTTTTTATCAGCAAGGTACTGCCATTGTCAATCATGCTGAAATATTACAAAGTTGATATACCGAAAAGGCACACTTTAGATATGAATATTCTTATTAACTTCCTCCCCAGTTGTAGTCAGCTTTCCAAAGCAGTCGACAAAGATGAACTCCTGGAGAAGAGAACGCTGAGGGTATTTTATAGCAGTGCAACATGGGGTGAGCACCTACAGAGACATCTAGGTATGCTCTTTTTTACAAATAGGCACCTGATGTGGCTTAATGTGTGCCTGCATTGCAGGCATGGACATTTACACTGCCCTAGAGCTGGTTTCAACATCTGCATCTATATTTCTCACATAGGCATGTTTATTATAGTATTCTATAAACTACATGCATACATGCTCCACCCAAACTCCTTTGTTGTGTACCCCCCCCCCCCCCCCCGGGCAACGTATGATGGTCAGCATTTTATGAGGCTAGTTACCCATGTATGTGGCCACATATGCACAAGAGAGACTAACATTACCTCCAGTATATATAAGAAATTGCAAACCACATTTGGAAGGGGATTTTATAACAGACCATATATGTGTAGAGAGCAACCTCTTTTATAAAAGCACATGGGGGCATATTCAAAGCGATTAATGTTGTTAACATATCTGCTAACCACTTTAATCATGCCGCGTGAGATATTCTGCCGGACATAGTTGGTTTGTGATGTTGAATAGATGCCCCACTGCTAACTGCTTAGCATTAGGGCATTCCGGGAGCGGCACTGAAGATAACTGGACAATGGCAATATTCATCCACTTCCCAGTTATCTTAAAGTGGTTAAAGTTAGGCAGTATAAAGGCTGTCCTAATTTTAGCCACTTTAGCTAACCAGGTAGTGGATTAATATTAACACTGCCCAGTTAGTTGCATGCGCTATCCAGCCAAACTGGATATTTAATGCTGGTGGCTGGATATGACCACAACATTGAATATCTGGGTCTTAATTAAAATGGCACAACCAGCTGCTTCAACAGTTTTGACTGCTGCTGCTGAATATTGGCCCCTTAGACAGTGGCGTAAGTTCCAATGAGGGGCTCCCATTGTCACGGTGTTGGCACCCTCACGTGCAGGCCATCCCCCGGAGGGCATCCCCATGCTGCAGAAGTGGTGGCAGAAAACTTACTGTATCATCTTTTTGATGCTACCTCTGCACTGTAAGTGTGCTACATGCCCGGCAGCTGTTCCCCGTGATGTGGCTGTTATCATGAGACTTCAACCCAGCAAGAAACAGTTGCTAGGCATAAGGCAAACTTACAACAGCGGAGGTAGCACCGCAAAGATATTCGAGTAAGTTTGACGTGCTGCTTTACCACTGCTCTATGGGCCCCCACATTGCGGGTACTGCTTGGGCAAAATTTGTACCACTGCTCATAGATCCTATTTGTGTTTATAAAATGCTAAAGATAAACTGGCAGAAATCCTGGTTAGATTGAAACCACAGATATTTACCCTGTGACTCCGGACATATACTACACAATTTTCATCCCAGAATATGTCTACATGTGAGTTTTGTAAAAGTACATTCTTTTTTGCCACCATGTATAGTTTTACACGTGTAACCCCTGGGATAATTTTATAAAATACCTTTTATATGCATGAAAATGCCTTTAAGTGCAAAAAAATCTTATAAAAAATTAGCCCCAAAGAGTGTATTTTACAAGAGATAGCCTAGGTAGAAAGAGCAAGTAGGCACCTATTTTGGGGCTATTTTATAAAGACACATAGGGTCATGTTTACTAAAGTACGCTACAGTAACGCACATTACACCCCAAAAATTAGTGTAGAAACTCATGCTAATTGTTAGGGTCATGCCTTCCTGTCCCCCTGCAGTTATTGCATTGGAGTCATGCAAATGAACTTAAAATGGGTACATTTACCGCCACCCATTAAAGAGGCAATCAGTGCACCTGCGCTAATAGCAACATTCTCAGCCCCTACTAAAGTCGTCGGTGCTAAATGTGCTGCGCCATCAATGCCCACATTATGGCCCTAACCCACCCAACCTCCGTTTCATCACCTGCTAAGCGGTTAGTGTGAGATTATTACCATGCAGCTCCGTGCTATCAGTATGGCTCGCTTAGCCCTATTTGCCTTTTAAACATGGATGTGTTGGCAGAAAAACCTGTATGCTGTGCTCAGATCTAAAATACCATTTTAGAAAGGCCACAAGATGGATGTTTCTGCACCAGGCATGTTGATCTCTGCACGTCTCTGCTGGTGGCATAACAGGGGCATTTCTGGGTGTGACCTTGGCAGTGCATTCACTTTACTTCCATTACATATTTTGCATAGGCTAGAGACGTGCAGTGGATTTTTTAAACATTCCAATCTATACTTGCTATAAATCACAAGTAAGAATAGAACTTCTTGTGATGGTTGTGACTGGAAGAGCCTGGCTGGCTAGTTATTGGCATGACTGTTGTCCACGCCCATTTAGGTATCTCTTGATAAATCATTTGTTATTTTGCTGTGCAACCCACTCCTTCCCACACCTATCCACCTCCTTTTTTCCAAGACTCTAATAGATTTTCACTCCCTTATCCCCCTGCCCCAGCTGTGCCAATCTCTAATTCTCAATACACACTCCTTGGCCCTTGGTGCATCAGTCTCCCCAGTGCCTAATTCCCTGCTGCCTGTATGCGTTTGGGGACCAGTGTTCCCTGCATTGTGTGTCTCTGTGTGGTATTCTGCTTCATGTCAGTGGGTGGCCCAATGCTCCCTGTAGTGTCTAAGTCTCTGTGTGGTGTCCAACTGCTTGTCTGTGAACAGGGCTGTACCAAGCTATAAATGCACTCTGTGTGATTTGCAAACCTGACAACCTCCCCCCCCCCTCCCCACCATGACATCAGATTTTTATCATTTGCCCCATCCTCCCATGCCCAGCATAGCTTTTCTGCCCCTATCCCCCCATGCCCTGCATCTCCCTATCTTGTCTCACTTCTTCATGTCCAATCAGTTCTCCCCCACGCTGCCAGCCTGGCCTGCCCTTGCCCCACTGCTGCTTTTCCTGTTCCCTTCGCGGCAGTGGCAGCGGACCTCCAATTTAAAAAAACAAACAAACATGGGTCTTTCTGACTCCGTGCTTGCATGGCTGGTCTGATCCTTCCCTTCTCTGATGTATGCTCACATCAGAAGAAGGATGGTCCAAACCAGCCATGCAAGCATGGAGTTGCAAAGACCCCCATTTGTTTTTCTTAAATTGGAAGTCCGCTGCCACTACTGCCACCAAGAGAACAGAGAAAGTGGTGGCAAAGCAAGAGTAGGCTAGGCAGGAAGTCTGGGGGGAAGTTGAGGCTGGCAGTCGGCAAACCTAAATGCACCCCTATTTTTTTGTGCCCTGTGCAGCTGCACTGTTCGTACAGACCTAGGTATGGTGCAGAGTGTTGGGATGTGTGGGTTCTGGATGAGCCAGTGCATATGCAATCCTAAGGGTGTAAATGGAGGGAGCCGCATGGTGCTGGGGAGGGAGGCTAGTGAAATGGATGAGATAGACACATTTGTTGTGCTAGCTGTGCAGCATGAGGCCCACAAGGAGCACAGGAGAGCCACTAGGAGGCACCCATATCAGAGAAGCTACAGCCCCAGGACCCTATTTCTGGACCTTAGGGATGAGCATTATCGCACCTTGGTCTGAACCCAGTATGGCATATCTCATGTTAATTTTAACAAAGCACACTTAACTCGAAAGTATACCAGTATCATCAAAAACGATGTATTCAAGTAAAAACGTCAGGCAGATTTCACCAATCAATTAAAGCCCCACTGACAGAAGCAACTAGTAGGTCTCAGACTCAGCGGGCAAAACAAACTCCAGTCAGTAACAACTGTCTGGGCAGAGCCCTTATTGCATCAAAGACCTTTAATACTTTGTTGCTCTGAAAGAGGCATCCACTAACTCTTTAAACCAAAATAATAAACCATTTAGGCTCAAAATTGCTGAGCCAGAATTATGTAAAGAGAGTGGTCAGCTTGACTTAGCTTTAGAGGCATTGCTTGAAAAAGTGCTTGGCCATCGCCTTATCCCCTAGTTAGTTAGTTCATCACAAAGAGGCAAAACTAGGGACTGTACTCTTCTGTGGCATGAACAGCGCTGGATCCATCGGGTGGGATTGGTAGCCCCTTATGGTCTTAATTTGCGGGTTGAATGGGAAGTTTGTATGTGAGTTCCCGATGCCTCGGATGAACCAATAGTGATGGTCCTCTCTATAAAATGCGCAGTTCACATGCGCGGCGTCCTGAAACAGTTGGCAAGCTTGGATGGTCTTCAATCAATGTGTTGTGAGGCATGTTCCTCTCTTCTTTGCACTGGATGTGTTTATTTATATCACCAATGAAAGTATGTACGGTTTAAAATCTGATGTATTTTTGTAATTTTGTATTATAGTGTTCTAGCCACCCCCTGAAGAAACCTGTTCGGGTGAAACGCACGATAGCGCAAGTGAGAGCGTTAAAAGGGGATAAGGGGATGAGACCTACTAGTTGCTTCTGTCAGTGGGGCTTTAATTGATTGGTGAAATCTGCCTGAAGTTTTTACTTGAATACATCGTTTTTGATGATACTGGTATACTTTCGAGTTAAGTGTGCAGAGTTGTGTTTTTCTTTTTGACAAAAGTTTTTGCTCTGTAATAAATTTTGACCATTACTATATTTGTGAATTTTAACAAAGTGGCTATCCATCATCTGTTCCAGGAGCTAAAACTGTTCCTCCACACCACCAGACAGAATGGCCATCCATGCTCGTCTACCTCAAGATCACCATAATCTTTACCTTCCTTGCCAATGGCAGTTTCCAGTCTATGTTGACTGCTATTTGTGGGTGTCAGCCAGTCAACTATCTCACAGTGCATCCCTCAGTTCCTGAGGTCCTTCTTAACCCACACAGAATAATACAGTATGTAGCCTTCCCATAGACCATGTAGCAGAGGCAACAAACCATGATCCAGTTCCATGAGGTACAGTTGCCTACTTCACATCTGAACTGGAGTTCCATGATTGCACACATGTGGCCCTCAGGCCCCCATAAGAAAGAGAGGTCACCTACTGCAACAGGAAGGCATTTCACTCACTCAACATGCAGGTGATCTGCAATGCACATGGATGGATAACAAATGTCTTCCCCAGATTTCCGTGGTCCTGCCACAACTCCTACATCCTCATGTACTCTAAAATCTATGAGAACTTTGAGAGTGGAGAGATCACTGGTGTGTAGCTGCTAGGTAAACCCTACAAAAGCCCTCTCCACCATATAAACATGCACTTGCGAGTCACTTAATCCTTGGGCAAGTTGTTTAATCCTCCATTGCCTCTGAAAAATCCAACTTATCAATGTCCCTGTTTAATGTACATTACCAAGTTTAAGTTACAACGTAAGCCACTTTGACTGAAATGATAAAGTAGTATAGAAAACCTATTAAATAAATAAATAAAACACAATACTAAGATCCACAGCATGTGGCCCAAACAGCACAAGCCTGCAGTGTCCACCCAAGACATGAAACACTCTAGTACCATACCCTGATATGTGTCTCCTCTCTCTAGGGAGAGTGCAAGGAGATGAGGTGCCCTAGGCAAACCTCACTTCTTGCGCTCCCCTGATCACATGCCTACCCCCTCCCCAGCCCCACTGCAGCCACTTAAACCCTCTCCAGGACCTGCAGTGGTGGTAAGGGCCTCTCAGAACCCTACAGCACTTACCTTGAAACTCTGGAGCTATGAGGTTGTTTGACGTCCACCCCCTCTGACAACTGATGCCGACTTCCTTTTTTATGAGAGCCTATTTCACCTAATGGTCATGCCAGCCCTGCCTCTCACTATTCCTGTGCAGGAGATGGGGGTTATCCATTAAGGCATTGGCTACTGAGAGCCCATTGTGGCTCTACACACAAAGGCAAAGGAATACTACAACAGGACCCATAAGAACACACTTGCCATCAATGAGAGGACATTTGGCCAGCTCAAGTGCTGCTTCTGGTGCCTAGATAGATCTGGGGGGCAACTGCTGTATAGTCTTGCCAGTGTATGTCAGATCTTCATGGCCTGCTGCATGCTTTGCAATCTGGCACTGAGGCACCAACAACCCCTTCCTGAACACCATAACATAGGATACCCTGACCACAGTGCAGATAGTGAACAGCCAAAGTATGAGGAGACCGGGTAACCGTATCAACTTGGTGTTTGATTAAGAGATGATCTCATGTGCAGATTGATGTTTATTCACAAATGCACAAAACATGAACATTGATGTGTCAGTCTTCCATCATCCCCCTGCCCACCCAATGTCTGTCCTATCTCATACTTCTATCCACCAACACCAGATCTGTGCAATTTCTTCCCAACAACACCCCTCCAACCCGCAGCACCAGCCCTATGCAGTCTCTCCCAACAAGCCAGCTGCCAAGCCCTATTTGCCTCCCCAAGTGCTCAGCACCACTCTCTATCCCAGGAGCAAACCTTCTGTCCTCTCCAACCCCTCTATGATGGATCCCCACCACCCACCAAAGAATACCATGGGAAGACAGGACCACTTCTTCCTACATCCCTATACATGACTCCTGCCCATATGCACATTACTCCCTGTCCCAATCTCCTGACTCTAACAATGTTGGCATGTGGCTGTGCTGACTGAGGACTCAATGGACTCTGAGAAGCTGTCAGAGACATCAGCCAGCACAGCTGACCATTGTAAGTCCTAATGAAAGTGAAGGGATTTCCTTCTTCAAAACAGCACAGATTCCAAATTGTTGGAAGGGGGTTGGTTGAGCAGATGTTGACACTGGGGTGGCAGAGCTGGAGGTGAAGGTAGTGGTGGCAGTGGTGATGAATTGCATAGCCATCCTCTTCTTTGAGGCACATACTGATGAGGCCACAGATGACATTGTGGTGATATTCAGAGTGAAGGGGGAACTATGGCTGGGTGGCCATGTATTGCTGCAGGGAACAATACAGCAACATGATGGACTCATCTAGGTCTTATATTGCATGCAGCTGCCTCTCCTGGAGATGGATGTGTTATTCCTGGAGAGTGAGGGACAGTCTCAGTAACTTTTATTTCTCAAACTGTGAGCCTGGTGTTGTGCATAGTGCAGAGGTTGCTGAAAATGATAGTGAGTATTTGGTTAATTCTGGTTGTCTGCCTCTGAAGCCTCCACAGCTGTTTGGTTATCATCTAAGGTAGAGGGAGGCAGCAGCTATAAATCATCCCCGTTGATAACATCCTCTTCCTCCACCATTTGGACAGCAGCAGTGTCAACATCCATAGTGCTCTGATGTTTCTGGCCTTTGGAACCTTGTTCCACCACCTCAGCTGGCCTGCCAACATCATCCTAGGTTGAAATGGCCTGCAGAATGGGACCCTCTCCAAAGGGATAGCTTCTGGGGTCTGTACTGTAGACCTCCAGGAAATCTGCAGACTCCTCATCTCCTGTATTAAAGACGTGAAATGCCAAGGGCAGTAGAAGGGCTTTTTCTTTGATGGGGCTCCAGCTCTGCCATAACTCCACCCAAGCGCTGCCCCATGGGTAGAGACCCTTCCTGTAAACAGACAGAAAGGATCTTTGCCACGATCAATGCTTTTATTCTGCTCGTATGGAATGGGATCTCCACGGGCAGACTGCTGTCTGCCGGCTGCAATCATTGCAAAGACCCAGACAGGAAGGGTCTTTGCAATGATTGTGGCTGGGAGGAAGTAGGCTGTCCATGGGGATCCTACCCCCCAAAGGCAGAAGAAGAAGAGAAGTTGTGATCGTAACAAAGACCCTTCCTGTCTGCGTGCAGGGATCCAATCTCACGTGGGCAGACAGGAAGGGACTTTTCTTCTGCCCATGGAAGATGGGATCCCCATGGGAAGCCTGCTGCCTGCCATGTTGTGATTTTTGGTGGGGCCAGGGCCCCTGTGGTCCACCCCTATGAAATGCTATCATTTACAATGTTGCAGCTGTCTACCCATTGCTTGTCATGAAAGTGGTGGCCATGGCCCTATCACATCATCCCTGGCCAAGACATACTGTAGCATATGAGTATGGGGGCCAGAGCAGTTGGCAGAAGCTTCATGGATGGGATCCAACTGCTGTGACCCTCCAAAGCCATGAATTCTGCATATCCACAGCAAGCAACATGTACAACAGTGCACATTGGGAGTGAGTGTTGGCCAGAGTTAGTGTCTGTGGGTGTCAACTGCATATATCCCACCACTAAATCCACAGCAAGGCACACACACCCAAAGCCCACATGCCCATTGATGTGGTCTGGCCCCAATCAAAGCAGATGTAGCAATCTGAACAGGGACAGGAAAGTGGCACAATGGTAGTTGGGAAACAGGGTGGTGATAAGAATGGTGATGCACTAGATGAAAGGACCCAAGGATATGAGGCCGAGATAGAATCTGCTCACATAAGTCCATAGTAGAGGTCCTGGATGTGACCTAAGTGTCCCTTGAAGGCCCCTTTCAGATGCCCTCACAGACCATAAGTGGTAGTGGAGCACTGTGAAGTAAAGTGTCTGACAACTGCAGCCATTCTGTGTGGGTCATGACCTCTGAACACACAGAATATTGGCTGTGCTTAGGCTACCGGAACAGGTGCTGCCAGTGCAATAGTCCAGTCTTGGGGAATGAGGACAACCATATTACATGTCTATCAGACACTATTGGTGACTGGGACCCAGATCTCCCACCCCCACCTCCACTGTGAGGATAAGGGTCTCTGCCTGTCTATCTAGTCCTCTCTCACTGGGTGGCGGTGCAATATTTACACCTCCGGAATAACCATGACATGCTTTGATACTACACAGTTAGTTAGTATAGCGGCATTAATTGAGGTGGTTTATAGGCATCAGGTCTGTAAACAGTGGTGGGATCCAGTCGATTTGGCCCGGTTTGGGTGAACTGGTTCCTGCCACGGGCTGCATTCGGTGAACCGGGCTGAAAATGGCATCCAGATGCTGGTGCTGCACTGGTGGGACTCCCCCCCACCCGTATGTGGTTTGATGGCATCGGGGGGCCACGACATTGTGGGAAGCCCCTGATGCCGACAAACCACTTGTTGGAAGAGGGATCGGGCCGCTGGGCCACCAGGGAGCTACTGCCCTGCAGTGACTGCCAGCAGCCCAAGCATGCGGCACTGGAAAAGCAAACATGTACAATGCTGCGGCCCACTTGGTCCTGTCAGTGGTGGGATCGATCTGAACTGTGGGAGATGTGGGAGGGTTGGTAGGGAAGGACTTGTAGGAGTAATGTAACTCTATAGATATAAGCTCAAAAGAGCCACCACAGCCTGCTCTAACCTGTACATAGGAGCAGAGGACCTGAATCCAGCCATATGTGGCTGGAAAATCCCATGTCTGCTATGTGCACATGATATCCATTTCCATATGGCCATGTCTGTTCTGTTACCCCTGTATGACGACCTTTATTACAGCTCACACCGACAATGTGTACCTCTCTTCCATCTCTCTCTCTTCTTCGTATGTATTGCATGGTATGTTGCCATAGTCCACACATGGTGTGGTGATTCTTCCTTCTGTACATGCTGTGTGCATAATGACTACCCAGTGTGGAGACTACAATATGGCTGGGTCCTCTGCACTGCCTCTCTCTGTCCATGTAATCCATTCTATGGGTGTCAGGTCCTTGTTTCTTCTAGACCCCCTGCTGCTACTCCAGTAATAGTCTATATAGCATGAGAGTCTTATCCCTGCTAAAGTTGTAATGCCTGGTAGCCATGCTGCTATCATTTGTGCACTGACCATAGGCACATGCAGCGGTTCTGCATGGGGGAATCTCCCCCCATGCTGACATACAGGTTCCGCAAACACATACACTTTGTTGACACTACAAGTGCATCCATATTTTATGCTGTGCTTACATGTCTCCAACTCCACTCTTCCCTATGGAAGTCCCACACATGTGCAGTGCTCCATTTTCTATTTTGCACACATGTGTAAACCTTGCTTCGGGGGGGGGGGGACATGTGTACATCATCAGATGGGGGAATGTCAATTTTGGAAGGGCTGTGCATTGCACTGTTCTATTTCTGAAATTGACACAGTATTTTGCACATTCTGATTTTCATATCTCCACTACCAACTGAACAGCCATTCTAAAATATATCTTTTTGGATTTGTTCAAGTTTTCATAGAGGTAGAATTGCTAGTCTTTTGAAAAGAGGAAACAAGTTCTATTGAAGTCAGTTCAGCACTACGATGGTGCTTCATCTTTGCTGGAATTTGTGCAGAACTAATTGATGGATATGTGTACAAGAAAGATAGGGTCCATGGAATTGCTAGGATATCTAGAACTAGATGCAGGGGTCAAGAGAGGATGGAATAATAAAGAGGAAGCTTTGCATTTTCACTGCTCACAAAAAGATTGATTTTAGGTGAAAAATGAATTTCAGGAAGGATGCAAAAAAGTCCAGAAAGAATGCATAGGTGATGTAGGAGACAGCAAAAACAGGTGCACCAAACAGTGGAAGGTTTGAGCAGCTTTATTAGGAAAACATTCAACACATTTCGGTTAAATGCCTTCTTCAGGGGGTACTAGCCTCAACTGAAAACATTAAAAAAATCATTGAGAACATCAAATACATTGAATTAAAGGATACAGAAATAAATAAATGTATACCTACTTAAAAACAGAAGACAAAACATGAAGCAATAAAAAATTAAAATCAAAAGTAAAAACATTTAAAACAGGAAGGTTGACAATGTGCTATTTGGTGACAAAAATGTTACATTTAGCTCAGTGACACAATGTATAAACTATGATGAATATAGACCAACAAGATCATGTTGAAGGATGAGGAGGAACTATTAGCAGAAGAGATATTCAGATTTAAGTAGCACCAAAGTGTAGACTATAATGAACTGGAACCAGGAGAATGAAAAAGAGATGGTGTGTAAGGAAGGAGAAATCACACTGTAAACTCACAGTATCATTGCTAGTAAGAACAAAGGTAAAAATTGGACCACATATGAAAATTCTAGGAAAAAGGTAAAAGACTAAGTTAAATAAAATTTCCAAATGCAGCTATGAGTAATGTGTGCCCGAAAAAACTGACCTCTAATATTGAAGAAACAAGCACTTGCCTTTCTGTCGGACCATGGCACTTTCAGATGCCGATCTGAGAAAAACAGGAATGCTACTGCACTGCTGTTTAAAGCCAGCCAGGTTTGTGCCAAAAGAAAAAGGTTAAAGTGCGGAATCGGAGGTGAGAACATATGAATGATAAAAAAGACAACCAAATGGTTACAAATATTGTATGGCAACATCGTGTGTAATGTAAACTGTAAGTGATGTGTATGGGACGCAATCAATAGAAAATGCGTGCCAGGCATCATAAACTATAAGCACTTGACAAACTTAGTAGAAATACTGACATTGTGATAAAACCAGCTGACAAGGATGGGGTGTTTGTAATCCAGAATTGTACAGAGGTATATTGCCAAATTAATGATACTTCTTTTTACACTAAACTATATGAGGACCCTACATCTAAGCTCAAAAGCAAAGTAGATACTTTGCTATATATTGGACACAAAGCGAGTTATTTCACAAAAAAAGAGTTTGATTTCATGACCTTCACTCATCATATTACTCCCACTATCTATGTCTTACCCAAGATACATAAATATTTGCAAAATCCACCTGGTCATCCTAAAATTTCAATTGGCTGTCTTTTTGAGCTGATTTTCAAGTTCTTAGATGTATTTCTAAGGCCCTTTGTTACGATGGCACTCTCTTTCATGCGGGATTCATCTCACATGATCCAATTGTTGGACCAATTTTGCGAGTTATCAGAATGACTTCATACTTGTGACCCTAGACATTAATTCTCTGTACACCAACATCCCACAAATGACTGCATTAACAATCTTGGAGAACATATTAATAGATAGAGTTAGACCCAATAGAACCCCCATGTTTTTAATCCAGCTGGCCAGTTTGGCTATGAGGGAAGTCTTTTATAAACAGACCAAGGGGGTTGTCATGGGATCATCAGTGGTGCTGACATTGCCAATCTTTACGTCACTAACTTTAAGAAAAAACATCTTATTAAACATGCATTTGAAATTATGTTAAAATATGGAGGAGATATATAGACAATGTCTTCATGATTTGGGATGCCATTGAAGCCGTGCTTTTACTGTAGATTTTCTTACCCGGCTTAACAATTTAGATGAGAATCTTCAATTTCAACACCTTTATAGTCAAGATCATATCTGACATTCTGATTGAAAAGGGCCCCAGTGGCTTTGTTACAAATTTGTTTCAGAAACCAACAGATAGACATTAATTTCACCAGTTGCCATAATAGGTCATTGAAATATAATTAACCTACCAGTCAGTTCCTTAGGATCCGCAGAATTTGTGCAACTGACAATGATTTTGACATCAAGGAACAAGCTATCTACTGACGGTTCGAAGACCAAGGCTACCCACAAAATTCTGCATTCTGCATGCCTATCATAGGGCCAGATCAGCTGGCCATACCTCCCTTCTGCAAAGATCAACTCAAAAAGCCCAAGAAAGGATTGTTTGTGCCCTCACCTTTTCAAATCAGTTGAGTGAAGTTACTAGAATTCTCAAAGAAGAATGGTATTTTCTTGTTGAAGTACCATCTTTACAGTAACACATAACTTTCTGCACATCCTTTATAAAATTAGACCCTATGTTTAACAACCAATTTCTTGAAGACAGCCTGATCAACAATTGGATTTTGTCACATATGGTCTTAGAAAACAAAGAAATCACCCAGCTCAAGGCAGAGAAATACCAAAGCACAAAAATAACCCAAGCTTCAAACCTCCGTGTGTAACATTAAAACCCCAAAATACAATTCTTTTTCATTTTCTTTTTGTCGGAAAAGCCGATCAGAGGATACAGGAACTGTCACCCGTCCCCCACCACGGTCATTCCATTTTAATCATTAAATGCTTGAAAACACTTCACAGCGTTACTTATCTTGCTTGACTTCAGCCAATGAGGAATTCAAAAGACACAACGTGCCACGTTTCGAGCCCTCCAACAATCACTGGCTCTGCATCAGGTGGAAAATCAGAATCCCATTTTTACGGGATTCTGATTTTCCACCTGATGCAGAGCCAGTGATTGTTGGAGGGCTCGAAACGTGGCACGTTGTGTCTTTTGAATTCCTCATTGGCTGAAGTCAAGCAAGATAAGTAACGCTGTGAAGTGTTTTCAAGCATTTAATGATTAAAATGGAATGACCGTGGTGGGGGACGGGTGACAGTTCCTGTATCCTCTGATCGGCTTTTCCGACAAAAAGAAAATGAAAAAGAATTGTATTTTGGGGTTTTAATGTTACACACGGAGGTTTGAAGCTTGGGTTATTTTTGGACATATGGTCTTAGAGCAGACCATGAGTAAGAAAAGCAATAGTCATTTTGGATACCTCTATATAATGGAGAAGGCCAAAAACATTTGCTCTTGATTCTGCATCCTGTTGTAGCAGAAAAGGAACTTCCTTGGCCATTTACTGAACAAGTTTTGGGTAAGAGATACATTCATATAGAAATTAATTCCTTACTGGTGGAGAATGGAATTCCTGTAGACCTTCCTCCAAATTATCTGGATATGGCAGTTGTATATCTAAAGGCTCTAAAAGGACCCTTACATGAAAACTCATGAAGTGGCATTTTAGTTGGGATGTCTAGAGCAGAATATCCAAAACCCAGGGCAGAGGCAGCAGTGCCTTCTGAAATTGTTGCATTTCCACCCCAAAAAATGAACAGGCTAGTAACTGCTGTTGGGGTTTTCGTGGGCTTCCCCTAGGATTATTTGGGGATTTTCTATTTTTTGGGATTGTGGCTGCAATGTTCACCTCAACACACTGTCACCTCTAACCCTCCCCAGAGGCAAAAGCATGGGGGTAGGTCAGCCTGGGTGTGTCTGGGTGTTGTAGTCCCTCTTACTAAGCAAGGAATGAGTTGTAGTCGAGTGGAGTTAGGCAAAAGACAGGATTTTATTTCCCCTTCCGGGTGGATTCATTTGCAAGAAAAACAAGAACAAAAATGACCATACTTCTGGAACAAAAATGAAACGAAACAGGAACAGAAACAGCTTCTATATCTTCAGCTCTTGTAAACAATTAGGAGAACAAAAACGTAACTGCAGCAGTCCCTTTTACCAAAGGCCAACTCTCTTGCTTTCAATGCTGTTTTACCAAAACTCTTAACAGCTATTCTAGCATAGAGACGTGACATGGTCTGCTACAGACAGAGTACAATCCATTTGTTCTTCTGGGGTTTCTTCCATAAGAAATTCTGTTTGCATTTCTTCACACTCACCCCCAGTTAAGTATTCTTGTGGATTATTATACGTCCCTCCAAAGAGCAGTCTCTCTTCACTGCCTCGAGACTTCCCTTCCCCCGTTGCTACAGAGCAGGGTGGAAGATTACCATATATACTGGAGTTTGCTATAGAAGAGCCCCACAAACTCTGGCAGTCACAGGGAAAACTTTTACATTCAGTTTCTCTTCTATCAGGTTTATACAGCCTACCTTCCGGCTTTCTCACACAGGAACCTCTCAGTACAGCTGGGTCAATAAGGCTTTCACAGCACGGCTGCGTTCTCCTGCCTTTTATCCTTTGCTTTCTCTCTGACATATAAATGTCCTCGGGCCAGGACGTCTCTGCTTCTCTGGACCTGCAGCTTTAAACTTGGACACTTTCCTCTGGTCCCTTTCTCCAACTGGTTTCCCAACCAGTCCTACGACCAAGGCTTCCTTCAGTCCTGCAGCTGGGTCTCTCATCAACTCTCCTGCTGAGACTCCTGATTCTCTTTCCTGTGCTTCTCTCACTATCTTCAGGTGAGTAATTTTTATGTGCGTGTGTCCTAGGGCTTAACTGCACCCCGCCCCCATCCAGCTGCCTCTCATTACACCCTGAGCACGGGGCTTGTTTGCAGTTTGGGCGTGTTCTCTCCCCTCGTGACACTCCTTGTTTACGTTGCTCATGGCAACCCTGGGCCATGTGCTTTTCTATGCTGTCAGTTTCAGCCACACTTTCTTCAGCTTTACCCAGTTTCATGGTTTCTGAAGGATCCACTACATTACAATAGATAATATATACAGGACCCACCTTAAACAAATTGCTCGTGCCACTGTAAGAGCGTGGAAACTTTTATTTGTCAGGTCTGTAACATCACAAGCTTCACATTTGAATGATAAGATACAAATTTCAATATCAATACATAGCATTTATACATCTACAGCAAGCAAAGCACCTGACTTAAGTGTAAAGGGTCCTGAGACAGAGACAGCATCACTCCAGTGGAGGTCCGCTAGTGTCTGTCCCTGCATCAGAGTTTCTCTCCTATATTTATATTCATTTTTTAGACTTGAAACAAAACTGCTGATAAGCAGATTTCCTTTCTTTCTTGTTCCCTATTTTTTTTCACAAGCAAATCTGCTCCTTAATCTTTTGCCCTCTTGCCCTCTGCTTTCCCTTGTGGCATCCTGTCTCCTCATCCTCATAGCAGTTTTTTTCACCTTTGCTAGCCCTGTTTCCTGCAAATTAACTCCAGATACTGATGTTGGTCAAGTTCTTCTTTTTTTTTTTGTTTCCCTTTCTTCATTCAAGGGGCCCAGGTGGTAGTTTCAATAGCTGTGTAGTTTTCAGAGTCGTTAAGATCAACACCTCTCATTGTGTCAACTCTATGATTTCAGGATGTTAGCTCATTCCATAGCTCAAACTGCTAATTCTGCAATTCCAGGGTGAAAAGGGTCAGCAGGCTATTTCTTACTTAGGCCTAGAGCTGGAGATGTTAGCAGAAGATGGAAGACAGTAGTCCAACCTGAGACAAGGGTACCTGAAGGGGGATTCATTTTCCCCTCATTCCCCTCTTGAATCCCACTTCAGGTCCCTTCTGCTGTCCCAATAGTGTGCCCTTCTACACTCGGCCATCCAGAACCTCCAGTGACACTCACTGAAGAGATGGTGGCACGACAAGACAAAGTTGCCACATGAGATCTGAATCCCATTAACTCTATACCTAACATAGGGAACTTGAAAGGAGAGGAAATTCATATAGGGTTACTTGTTACCTGGATATTGGACTGCTGCCAAGTAGAACCCCTCTGGAATAAGAGGCTGGGCATCAGGCAGGTTACCATACACATTAGTAACTCTAGATCTATGAGCTAGGGTAGTATATTCATTGGCCTGATTTTGGGAGGTAAGAATTAGAGCTGTGGTAGACACCTTAGTCAAACACCTTCTCCAAAAAGCTAAAATAAATGAAAAAACACAGCAGCCAACTGATAAAGCAATGAGCAGACCAAACAAGGCTACAAGTAAGCCACGTAGGCCAGAGCGTAGGCCTGTAAACCAAGAAGCAATATCATTCCACCACGCTCCAACCTAAATCCCACCCTTGAAATCATCCAGATGTAAATCTGACAAATGTCTAATTCTGTCCATTGCATTAAGTACAAAAGTTGTATGGTTTGCTATAACTGTGCAACAATTTGTTTCATTAATAAATTTACATGTCCCTCCCTCAGCTGCTAACAATAGATCTAAATCTCGTCTATTTTGCAGAGTCATTTCATTATTTTGCTCAAGGGATTTGGCTAGTCGAGTAATGGATTCAGTGACAGAGCGCATTTGGACATGAAGCAAACATTGCAACCTACGTATGGCCATGCCTAGTTCAGCAGTAATTGCAGGGTTCTGAAATATAAGAACATAAGAACATAAGATATGCCATACTGGGTCAGACCAAGGTCCATCAAGCCCAGTATTCTGTCTCCAACAGTGGCCAATCCAGGTCATACATACCTAGCAGTTTCCCCAAAAGACACAGGTTCCACAATGCTTGTACTGGGTCAAGCATTGATAACATGGGTCCCTTCTTAATAATGGTTTATTGACCTTTCCTCCAGAAACTTGTCCAAATTTTTTTTAAACCCAGCTACACTAACAGCCTTTACTGCATCCTCCGGTAACAAATTCCAGAGTATGATTACACATTGAGTGAAAAAATATTTTCTTTTATTAGTCTTAAATAGTTTACCCTGTAGCTTCATTGCATGTCCCCTAGTCTTTCTATATTCTGATAACGTAAACAATCAATCTACATTTACCCGTTCCACTCCATTCATTAATTTATAGACTTCTATCATATCTCCCCTCAGCCGTCTCTTTTCCAGGTGAAAGAGCCCTAACCTTTTTAGCCTTTCTTCATAGGAGTATCGTTCCATCCCCTTTACCATTTTGGTGACTCTTCTCTGAACCTTTTCTAAAATCGCTATATCCTTTTTAAGATACGGCGACCAGAATTGCACACAATATTCAAGGTGCGGTCTCACCATGGAACGATATAGAGGCATTATAATATCTTTTGTTTTATTTTCCATTCCTTTCCTTATGATATCTAGCATTCTGTTTGCTCTCTTGGCTGCTGCTGCACACTGGGCCGAGGGTTTTAACATGGTATCCATGGTATATAGGAATCCAAGAGGTATAGCTCAGGGCATCAAGCCGTGTTTTGGTCAGCGGATATGTGGAATTAATATATTCGTAAGAGGCCATGAGAACAGCATCTTCAGATTTCTCATACCAGGGGGAGGTGTCCCATTTGCGCCTGTGGGCGCTTGAGTGATAGCGACAGACATTGAGAGGGATTAACACTGAATAGGCCTCAGCCCTAACTAGAGCGCAAGGAAGGTGAGTATGGCCTATAGCCTGATACAGGAAACCCTGACAATACCAATAATGGCCTGCAAGGGCTGGGAATCTGGCATTTTTGGTCTAGGTCCAGTTCATATTGTGTCCCCATGCAGTTGAAGTATGCCTTATGATAGATTGATCATTATGGTGAAAATAACAGGAGGAGTAAGGGGTACCAGTTCTGAATCCATATGTCTGGACTGCTGAACCATTTCTATAAATAGGACCCACTGTGTATATGTTGTCCCAGTAAGCAGAGGTAACATTCAAAGGTGCATTAGTGATAACAAACCATTGGTCCAAGCTATAAGGGGCCAAAAGGTTCTAAGGAATTATGGACCGGGGGGAAACAGAAAATCACTGTTGTGTAGGATGGTAGGTGATATTACACTTCAGCGAAGGGTGTGAGTCAGAATGGACTAGCCCCCCATTACCAATACAGTATGGATATGTCAAATGAGAAGGGGCATAGACATGGACTTGAACGGGTCAGATAAATTGAAATGCTCCCAAGTATGGGAGCAGTTAGTGGGGCCCAGCATGGAGTAGTAGAGTATTCGGTAGGGTCCTGGCAAGCCAAGTTCCCCGAGTACTCCACTGGTTGTACTGGTACTATATTGACTGGTGCATATCCGACTCCATTTGGCAGTGGGGTGCATATGATACAGTCTGAGAGATTCATTAATTGGACAACCTCAAGAACTGTGGATTTCCATAGATTAGGTCCTGGTGTGGACCTTCGGAATCGTAAGGGACTACCTTGGGAAATATTAAAGGAACTATTGAAAGAACTATTCAGTTGCTGGGTAGAGAGATTCAGAGGAGCAGGTTGAGGAATATATAAGTATGGAAGGAAAAGAAGTAGAAGTTACCCTACCAATGCTCCACAAAGAATTGCCCATACCATGAAGGGGGAGGGATCCAATGGCGACTGGAGGGCCTTATGCATTATAAAAGAAATCTAAAAAGCAGCAGTACCAAGCAAAGTTCAACAAATATGATTACTAACAGAATGAAAATTACAGGAGGAGGATCTAACACAGAGGGACTGACAGGAGATAAATAGGCTTCAGATAGTATACACATTAATCAGTTATACTAATATCTCAAACAGGCACTAGATAAATGTCTTTATAGTGGGTCTAAGTGGAGCTTCTCTTTTTCCAGATCTCTCGGATAAGTGTCCGTAACAAATGATATCACTGTTGTGTATTTTATTTATTTATTTATTTTGAGGGGTTCTTTTTATACTGTGCTCTTTAAAATCAGCTCGGTTTACAGTTAAAACAACTTTGTACAGTGCAGGCGGTGTCTGCACTGTACTTACAAGAAACAGGGTTTACAGCTTGGCTAACTGGAGAAACTATGTACAGGCTAAACAGAAACAGGCTGCTCAGTTAAGTAACTATGTACAGGCGAGGCAGTCGGGCCGGTGGGAGCGGGTGGCGACATGACTGCTTGGTGGCTATTTACAACAAAATTGTATGCTATATACAAGATTCTGTGCTATCTACAAAATTATGTGCTATGTACAATTGCATATCAGGTGTCTGGAAGCATTAATAGGCGGGGCTGGGACTGTGTGTTGCTGTTGGTTCGAGGGTGCTGTACTGATGGCTGCGTGAGGACGGATGTTGTACGTCTCCGTTATGGGAGTAGTACTGGAGAAAGAGGTGGAATTTGGCGAGGTCGGTTATGGAACGGATGTTGGGCGGGAGGGCATTCCAGTATGTGGGTGCGTAGTACACGAAAGCCCTGTTTCGTGTTGCTTGCGAGCACTTTGTAATCTTGTTAGGGACATTCAGAGTGTTGGCAGTGGCTGACCTTCTGACTCTGGGAGAGTGGTGAGGTTGAGGTCCATGATAGAGGTGGAGGTGAGCCCATTGATGGCCTTGAACGTCATTAATAAAATTTTGAATGTGAGCCTGCAATGGACCGGCAGCCAATGTAGGTGTTTCAGGATTGGAGTTATATGGTCCCTCCTGGCAGCTCCGTGTAATACTCTGGCATCTGCATTCATTGCGAGCTGCAATGGGTTCAGTGTGCTTTTTGGGAGTCCATGTAGGATCGAGTTGGAGTAGTCGAAGTGGGGGATTACCAATGCTTGGTAGACTGTCCGGAAATCCTATGGCTCCTGCAGGGGTCAAAGATGCTGGATCATCCTTATTTTGTGGTATATTGCTTTGACAGTATTGTTTACGTGAGCTTTCATGTCCAACTGTTGGTCTAGGATGACTCCTAGGTAGCGGATCATGGGTTTTCTTTGAAGCTCAGCACCTCTCACCTTTAGTGACACAGGGGGGTGGGGGTAAAAGCTTGGTTCCTGGTGATGAATAGCGCCTCAGTTTTCTTGAGGTTTATTCTGAGGTGTTGTGTGTGGAGCCACTCAGTCATGGCTTCGAAGCAGGTGGTTAGGGGTTAGAAATCCGTGTGATCAGTTGAAAATGGCATGTAGAGTAGCACGTCATCCGCGTATACGAAGCATGAGACATTGAAGTGTGGGTAAGTGCACAGATGGGATGCATATATACGTTGAAGAACAGTGCTGAGAGTGAGGATCCCTGTGGTACACCCTGTTCTTGCCGGAACGGATTGGAGGTCTTGGGGCCAGTACGTATGTGTTGCCATCTGTTTGTGAGATATGATCTGCACCAGTTTAATGCTGTGTCCTGAAACCCCTTCTCTGCGAGCCGCCTTAGAAGCAGTTTGTGGTCCACGGAGTCAAAAGCTGTGGCAATGTCCAGGAAAATCAAGGCGTAAACCCAGTCTTATGTTGTCCAATCCTGTGATTAATGTACTGAAGAGACTGGTCAGGAGAGTCTTGACCCCGTGCTGTTCCCTGAATCCATGTTGGCTTGGGTGGTCTCAATATGGTGTTGGATTTGACGTTGGACAGGTTTTTTGATTATTTTGGCCATTAGAGGGATGCTTGAAATTGGTCTATAGGAATCCACCTTCTGGAGGTCGAGTTTGGTGTTTTTTAGAAGTGGCCTAATGGAAGTTTGTTTCAAGCTTCGTGGGAAAGCGCCCATCAAGAAGGATAGGTCTATGAGTTTGGCCAGAAAGGAGCTGAACTCTTTGCATAGTGTTTTTATCCAGAACGCTGGACAAGGATTGTTTGGAGCTGTGGTGGTATTGATAGCAGTAATGGTATCCTCGATGTACCTCACTGATGGTGTTGAGAAGGTGGCTAGAGGAGTTGGATGGCGTAGTCTGCACAAGGGTGTAGGTGGTACAGTCTTGTCAGTATGGATTGTTTTCGACTGAAGGTAGTCCGCAAACTCTTATGGTTGTGGCATGCTCAGTTGTGTGGGGGAAGGTTCTTTTGTGAGGGATCTCAAAGAAAACAAAGAAAAGAGAGCACGCACCATGGTATACCAAAGACCTCCGAGCTTCACTCCAGTGCCTGCGCAAGCTCGAGAGAAGATGGCGTCGGGCTTGCTCTACAGAAGCACAAAGTACTTACATCGCTCACCTAAGAGCACACCGTGATGAATTAACAAAGAGGAGAAAACAATATCATTCTGACATCTTGAAGCGGTCGTTAAACAAGCCCCACGACCTCTTCAATATAGTGAAATCTCTCATAAGAGAACCTCCCGCAGACCAATCACATATGCCACAGCCCCAGGTATACTCCAACTACCTACAATCAAAAATGATCCAGACTGGTGCAACCTCAACCAACTACCTACAACCAGAAGTGATCCAGGCTGGTACAACCTCGAGCTCCGCAGACAACACCCTTCAGCATAACTTGCCCCAACCATCACCACTATCCAAATTTGACAAAATATCACGCAGAGAGATTGAAGACACTATCGCTGCAATCAACCCCACTACCGCGCCCAACGACCCATGCCCAGCTCTATGGATAAAGGAGTTACGATGCGACTTAAGCCAATATCTGAGCGAATTAATAAACCAATCCCTTACAACCGGATCGTTTCCACAGAGTCTGAAACAAACATCAATCAGACCACTGCTGAAGAATAACAAGCTGGACCCAACGAAAGTGGAATCATACAGACCAATTTCAAGTATCCCCATGCTTGCCAAAGTAATCGAAAAGTTAGTACAGCGCCAAATTCAACAGCATATTGATACTGAAGCCCCACTGGATCCTTCCCAGCATGGGTTCAGAGAAGCTCACGGGGTGGAAACCCTCCTCACCACCCTATTTGACAGCCTTGTCTCTGGAACCAACAAAATTCACCAGGGATTCGCCCTCATCTTCCTAGACATTGCAGCGGCCTTCGACTCGGTGAGCCACGAGATCCTCATACAACGCCTCAGCGAGAAAGGAATTCAAGGAACGGCTCTAGAGTAGTGCAAGTCATACTTGACTAATAGATGGCAACATGTAAGGTCTGGCTCCACAACCTCTGAACCGTTTTTGCAAAACCAGGGTGTGCCACAGGGCTCGTCACTATCTGCATTGATGTTTAACATCTACATGCAGCCCATATGCGCCCTAGCACGTTCATTCAAGGTCAACTGTCTAGCCTACGCAGACGATATCCTGCTATACATCCCATTCAAGACCAACCAACCAGACCTCTCCCCTCTAACAAGATGTTTTGAGGCAGTAGCAGAATGGCTCAACACACAAAACTTGAGAATCAACTACAGCAAAACAGATATCCTTTTCATCTCAAGGAACCAGGATTTCACCCCTCCACCCTCCTTAAAAATCGGCAACACAGAACTGAAAACCAAACCCACAATCCGCTACCTTGGCGTTACACTGGACCAACAACTGGACCTGAAAACCCACATAAAAAACACTGTAAAAACAGTATACATGAAAATAAGGACCTTAAAACATCTCCGACCACTACTCGACTTCAGCGACTACCAATCGATCTATCAAGCATTAATATTACCACATTTAGACTACACCAACGTAATTCTACACAGTCTCCCTCAAGCAACACTAGCACCGCTCCAGCTCGCAATGAACACTGCTGCGAGAGTACTAACAGGGGCTTCACGGAGAGAGCACATAACGCCAGTACTGATGAACCTCCATTGGTTACCGGTTCAAGCAAGAACCCTCCACAAAGTTCTAACCTTGACCTTCAAAGCCTTAAACACTCTGACCCCCACAGCTATCAGCACGATGATACACAAAGTACCACATAACAGAAACAGAAGACCCACGATACAAAACACCCTAGAGGTCCCAAAAGCAATAACGAAATGCACAAAAGCAACAACAAATAGGGCCTTTACGATTTTTGCACCTAGAGCATGGAATGCCCTCCCCACCTATATTCGAAACATCACCTACCTAACCCACTTCAGGAAGGCATTAAAGCATCACCTGTTCACTACATACTACCCCGATGCCAGCCTTAGTAATCATACATGTTGCCCCTCAGACAATCACTCACTACACCTAAACAATCAGACTCAGTATGAAAAAGGATAATCAACTTGATCCCTCAAAAGTACTCCCTGAATTAGAATTCAGACTCCCACTGTAAATAAGATGTAGATATACCCTGCCTGAAAATAGGTACCAGTGTAAATACAATGTAGATAGTTTCCCCAGTTACTTCCAAGTTGATCTCCCTGTTTTATTGTAAATACAACTCAGAGTGCCTGTGTTGTATAGTTGATGTTAAATGTAAACCGCACTGATCTAAAATAGCGCGGTATAGAAGAACTGTTAAATAAATAAATAAATAAATCTCACCAGGTCAAATAAGTCCTGGGGTTTGTTCAGGGAGCGCTGTAGGAGTTCAGCGTGGTACTGCTTTATTCTCTCCGAGATTGCCAGACGGTGTTTTTCCAGATGTAGGGTGTAAGTTTCCTGGTCGACGGTGGAGTGTGATCATCGCCATTGTCTTTCAAGAGTCCTTACATAGCGGAATGATGTTCGTAACTCATGGGAGTACCATGGTGCAGCCTTCCTTTTCCTTGGCAGTGTGTCTGCTACTGATTGGCGGGTGATGGAGCTGAGGCTTTCGTTCCAGGCGGCAAGCATTTCCTTGAGGTTAGGGTCTGTGAGGTCGAATAGTGGCAGGGTTTTGCTAAGTATCTCTTCCTTGTCAAAGGGCCGGAAGTGTGCTCTTGGTGTTGCGCCTGCAATGACTGTAGAGCTGCTGCTGGTGTGACCTGGCTGTATGGGTATTTGGAAAGCCAGCAAGCTGTGGTCAGACCATGGCACTGGCATGATGGATAGGGCAAGTGTGTGGTTTGGGCCTGTGGCCATCCGAGGTGCAAAAATTAGGTCCAGTTTGTTGCCCTTTGAATGAGTGGGCATGTTGACAACTTGATTGTAGCCCAGCTCCTCAAGCGTGTCGAGGAAGGCACTGGAGTGGGCCTCCGGGAGGGCAGGAAGATTGAAATCTCCCATGATCCAGTTTGGTGTATGCTGGTTCGTGGTGTTGCAGGCCAGGTCTATTATAGTTGAGAGGTCATCTGGGGAGGTGGATGGAGATCTGTAGACTAGGTTGATAGAGTTGTGCCTGTTGGCTATGGAGATGGTGTCAAGGTGTGTGGTGCTGCTGGAGAAGGTCTGCTGAAATTGAAGCTCCAATTTTGTAAGGGCGAATGCACCTCCCCCCTCCGGTCAGCTCTGTGGCAGTTGTGGATCGAGAAGTTGGGCGGGATAAGTTGGTTCATGATAACCGTATCGGCATTGGTCATCCATGTCTCAGTGACTAGTAGGATGTCTAGGTTGTGGCAGGTTATCAGGTCTGCGATGACAGGCCATTTCTTCCGCACTGAATGGGCATTAATAAGGGCACATTTCAGGTTGCTAGGCTAAGGCCATTCCTCCTGTTGGGGTCTTTTGGTGTGCTGGAGTGAAACATAGAGTAGGCGAGGGTGCAGGGGGACTTTGGCTTCTGCTGCTGCTTGGCGGGAAGTGCCCGACCATCTCCTCCCGGAACTCTGTAGAACTGGTATGGGGTTGTGGGTGGTGGTGAGGGAGAGGGTGCTGTGAAGTAGGCTTGCAAGGAGGTAACAGATGGCTAGGGCTACGGGGGAGGGTGCCATGTTCGATGAGTGAGTTACTTTGTGCCCTAAGTGAGTCATGACTGCGGGTCAGCTGTGTGAGGCAGTGCATCCGCTTCTAGAGCTTACATGGGTAGCACTTCTAGGCGAACTTCTATGGCATGCACAAGAATCACGTCAAAACTTTCTGGATAGAAAATCAAGACAAAAGACGTCAGAACTCCAACTACTAGCTGGCAAGCTGTACCCACAGTTTGTGGATCACTACTGGTGGTAGGGGCTGGAAAAATATCTTTGCTGTGTATCCACAAAGTGCTGTTATCAAGATGAACAGCGGTTGGAGTTACATCTGTAACAGTATGTGGTCCAGAGTAGATAGGAATGTACCACTTGTCCCTCACTTGGATCCGGCGGTAGACAAGATCACACAATTCAAAAGTGTATGGTACTAACGCTGTTGGTGGTGCATGGGAGGCAAACATCTGTTGAATCAAGGATGCACTGGTCTGAAGTCCTGTAAGATAAGCAGAAAACAAGTCGGGCAGATTTTGGGTACCTGAATTCATAACTGGGCACATGCTCCTTCTTCCAGTTACGATTTCATGAGGAGTTAGAACTAACCGCTTGATAGGATTATTTCTCAACAGATACAGGCAAAAAGGTAATGCTTGCAGCCAGGTCTGGCCACTCCCAATCATTAGCTTTCTTAACTGTGTTTTAATAAGACCATTGCACCGTTCTACAAGACCATTTGAGGTTGGAGAATAGACAGCAACATAGCGCCATCTAATGGGCAATTTTTCAGAAAATTCTTTGACTAATTGATTCTTAAAATGGGACCCGTATATTGTTGTTCAATGTAAACCGCACTGATGATGAATAGTGTGGTATATAAAAAATGTTAAATAAATAAAAAAATAAATAAATAAACATTGAAATCATTACTGACTTTAAAAGGCCCTAATCTGTAGTATCTTGGTGTGCTCAACACAAATATAACATTAAAAAAAAATTATTGGCTCTCGTTTTGAAGATATTGCATGTAGTTCATTTTTGACGTTTCACCGTGTAAATTTATCCAGTAGGACATCAACTACATCCCAAATAAGCCTTGAATGATGTAATATTGCATCACATTGCATAATACCAACACGCACACATCATCCAGAGTTGATTGCATCATTTTCTGATGCAATGCAATACTACTGCCAGATGGCTGCTGAAGCCATCTGACGTCAGCAGTGTACTATACGCAGTCAGAAAGGAAAGTAATCTGGTATTCTGTTCCAATATTGAAAGCCTCATGAATGCCTTAAAAATCACTCATGACCCACAAGACTGGAGACTATTTATAGACTCTTCGAAACTGAGTCTGAAGGCTGTGCTTTGAACAATGGAAACCGTCTTCCATCAATTCCAGTAGCGCATGCCGTCCACATGAAAGACATACAAGAACTTCCATTAACTATAACAAGTACAGCTGGCACCTCTGTAGTGACTTGAAGGTAGTTGCCCTTTTAATGGGACTGCAGCATTGATATATAAAATACATGTGTTTTTTATGTGATTGGGATAGCCGAGCAAGGGATTGGCACTACTTGCAGAAGGAATGGAATCGCAGACAAAATGTAACAATTGGAGAGAAGGATATCCAGCACCCAGCTCTGACTGAGGCTCACAAAATCCTGCTACCACCCCTTCACATCAAACTAGGTTTGATGAAAAACTTTGTGAAAGCCATGGACCGCACTTCGCCAGCTTTCCGATACCTGCATGAAAAATTCCCTCGACTCAGCGAAGCAAATATTAAAGAGGGAGTTTTTGTGGGTCTTCAGATTCGAGAGCTCTTCAAAGATGAGAAGTTCAACAACTTGCTGCAGGGTGATGCGAAACAAGCATGGAATGCTTTCGCCTAGAGTCAACAAACTTTCTCGGGAATGTTAGGGCAGAAAACTACAAGGAACTAGTAGAAGAAATGCTGATGCAGTATCAATAACTTGGCTGCAATATGTCTCTAAAGATTCATTTCCTTGATTCCCATCTTGATTTCTTTCCTGACAACTGTGGTATGGTTAAACTAGATATTAGGGGAAAGCCGACAGTCGCCCAAGAGCGGATGGTTCGGAAGGTATCTTTGAAGGATACTACCAAAAGCAGAGAGGTTCCACAAAAGAGTAAAGTAGCCCAAATGCCCTCAAGTATGGAGCAGACTGAGCTTAAACATCCCAAATTACCCATGTCTAACAATAGCCAAAATAATATGAATAAAACACATTCTCTAAAATGCTTGTATGCAAATGCTAGAAGTCTAAAAAATAAGATGGGAGAGTTAGAATATATAGCACTAAATGAAAGGTTAGATATGATTGGAATATCAGAGACATGGTGGAAGGAGGACAACCAGTGGGACACTGTGATACCTGGGTACAAACTATATCGTAATGATAGAGCTGATCAAATTGATGGAGGGGTTGCTCTCTATGTTAGAGAGGGCATTGAGTCAGAAAGGATTAAAGTTTTGCAGGAAACAAAGTCTGCTGTAGAATCTATATGGATTGAAATTCCATGTAAAAGGGGGAAGGCAATGGCAGTGGGGGTGTACTATCGAGCGCCTGGCCAGAATGACCAAATGGATGATGAAATGCTCAAAGAAATCAAGGAAGCTAACAAAAGTTACAGTGCAGTAACAATAATGGGTGATTTCAACTACCCCGGTATCGACTGGGTCAGTGTCACGTCAGGACATGCTAGGGAGATAAAGTTCCTAGATGAACTAAATGACTGATTCTTGGAGCAGCTGGTTCATGAAATAACCAGAGGGGAAGCCATATTAGACCTAGTCCTTAGTGGAACACCAGATCTAGTGCAAGAGATAAGGTTGTTGGGGCCACTTGGCAATAGTGATCATAGCATGATCGCCTTTGATTTAATTAGTGGAGGAGAGATAGTAAGGAAATCCACAGTACTACCTTTTAACTTTTGAAAGGGAGACTATGATAAAATGAGGAAAACAGTTAAGAAAAAACTAAAAGGAGCAGTTGCAAAGGTTAAGACGTACATCAGGCTTGGCTGTTGTTGAAAAATACTATCTTGGAAGCCCAGACCAGCTGTATTCCACGCTTTAAGAAAAGTGGAAGGAAGTCCAAAAAACTGCCAGCATGGTTTAAAGGTGAGGTCAGAGAGGCTGTTGTTGCCAAAAAAGCATCTTTCAGGAAATGGAAAAGAGAGCCAAACAACGAAACCTGGAAACAGCACAAGCACTGGCAAGTCAAATGCAAGGCATTGATAAGGCAAGCAAAGGGAGAATTTGAGAAGAAGCTTGCTGTGGAAGCAAAAACGCGAAGTAAAGACCTTTTCATATACATTCATTGCAAAAAACCTGTGAGAGAGTCAGTTGGTCCATTAGATGATAAAGCGGTTAAAGGAGCACTAAGAGGCGACAAGGCGATAGCGGAGAGATTGAATGAATTCTTTGCTTCAGTCTTTACTGAGGAAGATGTAGGGATGTTACCCATGACTGAAGTGGTATTTAAAGGTGCGGAAGAATTGAAGGAAATATCGATACATCGGGAAGATGTATTACAACTATTAGATCAGGCTACCCCGGTTAACATTACGTGCGGCCCGCCAAGGATTCCCGCCATTGTATACACGCGCTCGCAGCTCACCAACGACCAATTGCAAGCGTCCCTTCTCCTGTCAGTGTCATCTGTGAAGCCGGACTTTAAGCGTTTGTCTGCTAGCATGAATCATCAGCCATCTCATTAAATTCAATAAAGGTGATCAGCCATTGTTTTCATAATTTTGCGTTTGTTGTTTTTTTTCGCGGGGGCGGGGAGAAGGGGGGTGCGGCCCACTAGGTTCCCGGTAGTCGGCTGTGCGGCCCGCGGCCCTCTGGAGGTTGGTGACCCCAGTATTAGATAAACTGAAGAGTAGCAAATCACCTGGGCCGGATGGTATACATCCAAGGGTGTTGAGAGAACTGAAATATGAGATTGCAGACCTGCTATTATGTAATCTCTGAACTATCATTAAAATCATCTCTAATACCTGAAGATTGGAGGATCGCCAATGTAACACCAATTTTTAAAAAGGGTTCCAGGGGTGATCCGGGAAACTACAGACTGGTGAGCCTGACATCAGTACCGGGAAAAATGGTAGAAACCATCATAAAGAATAAAATTACTCAGCATGTAGATAGTCATGACCTAATGGGAGACAGCCAACATGGCTTTAGACAAGGAAGATCTAGTCTTACTAATCTGTTATGTTTTTAAGAAGGAGTGAATAATCAGGTGGACAACGGTGAGTCGGTTGATATTGTGTATCTGGACTTTCAGAAAGCCTTTGACAAGGTCCCTCATCAGAAACCTTTGGCAAAACTAAAGAGTCATGGGATAGGAGGCAGTGTACTATTGTGGATCAGGAACTGGTTAAAAGATAGAAAGCAGAGGGTAGGGCTAAATGGCCAATTTTCCCAATGGAGAAAGGTGAATAGTGGTGTACCCCAGGGATTTGTGCCGGGTCCGCTGCTTTTTGACAAATTCATAAATGACCTGGAAATTGGAATAACGAGTGAGGTTATCAAATTTGCAGATGACACAAAACTATTTAAAGTTGTTAAAACCCAAGAGGATTGTGGAAAATTGCAAGAGAATCTTGATAAATTGGAAGACTGGGCATCAAAATGGCACATGAAATTTAATGTGGACAAGTGCAAGGTTATGCACCTAAGGAAGAACAACCCAAACTATGGTTACACGATGCAAGGTTCCACATTAGGAACAACCACCCAGGAAAAAGATTTAGGCGTCATTGTGGATACCATGTTAAAACCCTCGGCCCAGTGTGCAGCGGCGGCCAAGAGAGCAAATAGAATGCTAGGTATCATAAGGAAAGGAATGGAAAATAAAACAAAAGATATTATAATGCTTCTATATCGTTCCATGTTGAGACCGCACCTTGAATATTGTGTGCAATTCTGGTCGCCGTATCTTAAAATGGATATAGCGATTTTAGAAAAGGTTCAGAGAAGAGCCACCAAAATGGTAAAGGGGATGGAAGGATACTCCTATGAAGAAAGGCTAAAAAGGTTAGGGCTCTTTAACCTGGAAAAGAGATGGCTGAGGGGTGATATGATAGAAGTCTATAAATTAATGAACGGAGTGGAACGGGTAAACGTAGATCGATTGTTTACCTTATCAGAATATAGAAAGACTAGGGGACATGCAATGAAGCTACAGGGTAAACTATTTAAGACTAATAAAATAAAATATGTTTTCACTCAACGTGTAATCAATCTCTGGAATTTGTTACCGGAGGATGTAGTAAAGGCTGTTAGTGTAGCTGGGTTTAAAAAAGGTTTGGACAAGTTCCTGGAGGAAAGGTCCATAAACCATTATTAAGAAGGGACCCAGGATATCAATGCTTGAACCAATACAAGCATTGTGGAACCTGTGTCTCTTGGGGAAACTGCTAGGTACGTATGACCTAGATTGGCCACTGTTGGAAACAGAATACTGGGCTTGATTGACCTTGGTCTGACCCAGTATGGCATATCTTATGTTCTTATGTTCTTAGTGATGAACATGGCGAACGTTTTCACCAGAATATCGCAACGATGGAGCAAAGATACCAGGGAAAATGGTCCACTACAATGCTGGCTGACTACTGCTGGACGCTCCCCAGAGAAGCTCCAGAACAGCTGTACAAGAGGCAGGCGAAAAAAATCTAAGAAGTAGTCAATGACTTGTTTTTTTACAGGTATTAACCGAAGGCCTATTATATTTACTATTGACATGCATTTTGTGATGTAAACATTAATTCTTGTGGATTACAAAAAAACTAGAGACAACTTTGCAATTTCACTGTCATATTCGTGTTCAGCATATAAAAATTGATAAGAAATTACTATTTTTATTTCAGTAACATGACTTTTGTAAAAAATTGTTGACCAGTGAATCTGATAAGATTTGGGCAGGGAATTATGCGTTCCATTAATACTTTCAGGACTTCAGGAGTGGTCTCTTTCTAACATGGGAATGCTTCAACCCATTGTGAGTAAGGACAAACCAGAACCAATAGGCATTATCTGCCCTGACATTTCACCTGCATATCAGTGAAATCAATGTGCCAATGCAGAAAAAGTCCCTGTGGTCTTGGTATTGCACCCCCACTTGGTTTAAGATGTGCATGGGGGGTGCTAGTGATATAGGTGTGGCAGCCACTAACCACCATCTGAACCAACTTCTGCATTTCGGGACACCACAATGTATCCCCAAGATGGGAAACAATGGCTGTCACACTGCAATGATCTGCATAATGCTGCATAGTTGACAAATTTATCAAAGTGGCAGAGGAAATACACATCTTCCCCGAAGGGTGCATCCATACTTTGTGGATCTTAGTACACCCTGCATTAACCCATCGCTGTAATTCGTTCTGTAACACATTTTTCTGTAAATCTTTAAGTTTGCAAAAATCATGCTGGCTACTCTGCTGACGGGTTACTACCATAGTCTCGGGGACTTCAGGACAGGTGATTTCTTGTGCTAGGCTGTCAGCTATCGAGTTTCCATACTGCTCCCATATCTTAACTTCCTGATGTGCTGCAACCCACTCACATGCTGTCAAATAGCCCTGCTCTGCTCTTTCTCTGAGCATTTCAAAAACTTCCATTAGAATCTCAGCTTGTTGGAGAGGCTGATCTTTAGCTGACAAATATCCCCTCTTGGCCCAAATGGTACTACATATGTGTACTGACTACTTACAAACTGAGAATCGGTGTAAATTACTAGATGTTTATTTTCATGTTCTCTCAGGACTTGTGCTAGTGCTGCAATTTCTGCGCTCTGCACCTGTATCCTAGGGGCATCTCATACTGTGCTGTGGAAGTAACTGCTCCCTGTGGGGTTACTCTACAGATAGCAAAACCTGCTCTGCCTTCTCTCTGGGATCCATCTATGAACCAACATTCAGCCTCTTGAGGCGCATCCAAATGTGGTACTATCCCTAACATGGGTCTGACATCTTCTGCTACTTGCTGCAGGCAGTCATGTGTGACAGTAGATACCTGGAGGAGGTCCTGTAAATACCTAAAAGGATTCTGCTTTGGTACCATTTGGTGTCTAATATGGCTGCGTAGCAGCGCAGCCACACACCTATCTACTCTTGCAGGTAAGAAATGTATGGTACTGGACTTTAAAAGTGCATGCAGTGTATGATCAATATATAAGTTTACCTGTAATGGAGTCATATAATCATACAATTTTTCAATTACTGCACTGGCTGCCACTAATCCCTGCTCACAATCTGTGAATCCTTGCTCTACTAGAGAAAAAGATCCTGACAAATGTCCCACTACTTTACCATCTTCCTGCATGGCAACTGCTACCCAGGCAGTGGGGCTGTGAAACACATAGACATCCAATGGGAGACTGTGATCTGGTAAATAGAGTGATGGCAAATCGTTCAGATCCTTCAATAATGTTTGCAAACATAACCTTTCTTCCTCACTGAGAGTTATAGGCTGGGACCCTTTCGGGTTCCCTTTCAAATGTCTCCTGAATGTCTGAGTCCTCACACTATATCCTGGCACCCAGAGGCGGCTATAGTTTAACAGTCCCAAGAGTGCCCGTAACTCTTTCACAGTGCGAGGTTCAGTGTCCTGGAGCACAGCTTCCTGAAATGTGGGTCCTAATAGCTTCTCCTTTTCACTGAGTGTCATTCAGAGGAATTTCACCTGCAATTTACAGTACTGAAGCTTTTCCCTGTTTACTCTGTAACCACCCTTAGCCGATAACAATAACAGATCTTGGGTATAGTGTTTGCACAATTCCTCAGTGTCTGCTGTTAATAGTAAATCATCTACATACTGTACAAATGAAACTGAGTTAGGCAACTTGCGTTTGAATACGGCTAGATCTTTGTCTAAACATCGAGTGAAAATTGAGAGACTATCTGTGCACCCCTGAGGTAATCTAGTCCACTGAAAATGTTGTCCATTATATTGAAATGCCAGCAATGGCCTACTGTCAGGATGGACCGGGACCCCAAAAATGCATTTTATAAATCTAAGACAGTACTATATTTCCTTGGTGGGTTTTGCTGTAACAATGTAGCTGGGTTGGCTACAAGAGAGAACTCTGCCTCCACCACTGAATTAAGACCTCTCAAATCATGGACCACTCTCCACTTACCATTGGGCTTCTTAATAGGAAACAGGAGTGTATTGAATTGAGAAGTGCTGGGTTCTATAATGCCGTTTTACAATAACATGTCAATTTCCTCACTTGCTCCTGCTACAGCTTCTGGCTGTAGTGGATACTGGGCAACTTTTGGGCCCTGGCAATTTTCCTTTAACGTAATTTAGACAGGTGATGCAGACCTTATTAGGCCAAAAGGGTTTTCTGAGGTAGCCCAAACTTCAGGTGGGATTTTAGCAAAATTTGGCTGATTCTCTGCAGGAGCAAAACAGATGGTGTGCTGATAAAGGTCATCTGTACCTCAAAGGTGAATAGTAGATCCCGTCCCATCAAATTAACTGGACAGTGTGGGGCATACAACAGGGGTTTACAGATATGTTGCCCCATGAGTTCTACCTCAATGGGTACTGTCATTTTGGTAGTAATTGGGTCTCCATTAAAACCTGTTGTCACAGTAGTTTGATGACACAGTTTCACGCCAGGGGGTAGGGAATTCAGTACTGATGTTGTGGCTCCGGAATCCAACAACATCTGCACTTTATACCCATTTAGACGGACTTCAATTATCGGCTCACGCTCATTGAGCATAGCCCGCATCACCATAGAGAGTCATTGTGGTCCCCCCTGAGGAGGTTGCCACTGGGGAAACCTGCTCTGAGGACATTGGTAGGCATTGGGTGACCCTTATGGCATCAGGGTCACTAAGATGTTGGAGTTTTTATGGGCTTCCCCTAGGATTATTTGGGGATTTTCTATTTTTTGGGATTGTGGCTGCAATGTTCACCCCAACATACATAATATATACAGGACCCAGCTTAAACAAATTGCTTGTGCCACCGTAAGAGCGTGGAAACTTTTATTTGTCAGGTCTGTAACATCACAAGTTTCGCATTTAAATGATAAGGTACACATTTCAATATCAATACATAGCATTTATACATCTACAGCAAGCAAAGCACCTGACTTAAGTGTAAAGGGTCCTGAGACAGAGACAGCATCACTCCAGTGGAGGTCAGCTAGTGTCTGTCCCTGCATCAGAGTTTCTCTCCTATATTTATATTCATTTTATAGACTTGAAACAAAACTGCTTATAAGCAGATTTCTTTTCTTTCTTGTTCCCTATTTTTTTTCTCAAGCAAATCTGCTCCTTGATCTTTTGCCCTCTTGCCTTCTGCTTTCCCTTGTGGAATCCTGTCTCCTCATCTTCATAGCAGTTCTTTTCGCCTTTGCTAGCCCTGTTTCTTGCAGATTAACTCTAGATACTGATGTTGGTCAAGTTCTTCTATTTTTTTGTTTACCTTTGTTTATTCAAGGAGCCCAGGTGGTAGTTTCAATAGCTGTGTTATTTTCAGAGTCGTTAAGATCAATAACTCTCATTGTCTCAACTCTTATGATTTCAGGATGTTAGCTCATTCCATAGCTCAAGATGCTAATTCTGCAATTCCAGGGTGAAAAGGGTCAGCAGGTTATTTCTTACTTAGGCCTAGAGCTGGAGACATTAGCACAAGATGGAAGACAGTAGTCCAACCTGAGACAAGGGTACCTGAAGGGGGATTCATTTTCCCCTCACTGCTACTACTACTAATCATTTGTATAGCGCTACAAGGCATACACCATGCTGTACATATAGATGTACATTGTACATGCAGCTGTAAGACACAGTCCCTGATCATCAGAGCTTACAATCTAATTAAGACAAAATACAATGAAACTGGTTCTGGGGATAAGCTCCAAGCAGATAGCAAGGCCAGATATGTGCATGGGTGTAGACCATTTTACAAATGTGGATTTCCCCAAAATGAACATCTACAGAACCAAGTACATGGATGCCCCCACCTAGGTAAGTCATAAGAAGACTAGCACGTCCGGCCCTGACATTTCATATACTCAGTAATATGTTTGGAGTATGTATTTATGGAAAGGTTTCTTTTGCTGGTAAATATCTGCTGTGGTATAAGCTCAATTTGCTCTTCCCCCTGGAAGCATCGGATCCATGAAACAAGCACTTTTTGCACTTTACTCATGGTCAGGAGCAGGTATGAGCATGGACACCTCAAACACCAAGGCCTGACATGCTTGTGTCATTCTGAAATCACTCACTGACAAGCAACTCGCTTGCTCTGTCCAGGGCACACTCCCATATGCCCCAGTGCTACCTGAAAGCTCCTGTTCTGGGGACATCTATATGCCTAGCTTTCTAAAATGGTTCTGGGGATATATATCCATGATTTGCACATCTATGCACCCATTTTCAGACATCCAACTCACGAATAGAGCTTCTGAAATGATCTCCATAGGGCCCAGAAAGTGGGGAGTAAGTGAATGCATAGGCTCTTGCTCTGAATCTGGAGTAGATTATAAAGAAAAAATAGGGTCCTGTGAATGAGTGTGCCACTGAAGTGCATAAAGCCTGAGGAACGAGAAGGCCCCTCTTAAGGTTCCTGATAATGAATATTGGATAAGTTCTTACAATAACCCTTTACAAACTCATTAAAAATCTTTTGAAGAAACAAATGAGGCTGCTCCAAATGTGGCAGAGACACAGAAGATAGGGATTCATCAGCCTCAATAACCAACACCAGAGTAGAAGAAATAGGCTGTGATGCAGAGGGTTGCACTGAGGTGGGCTGTTCTGCACTAAACAGCTTTATTGTAAACTGCCCTATTGCTTGCATAAAGGGTGGTATATCAAATTTTAAAATAAAGATAAAGTTCTTATGCTATGGGGCATGTTTTCTAAAGTGTGGTAGTGCTTATCGTAGGTTTAAGTGTTCACTAAGGACACACCGTAACCACTACCATGTACTAAAGTCATGATAAAAATCCTATGCATATGTAAATTAGTGGCAGCTAGCAGGCAGAATGTTGCTGCATGTTAGCTATCATGATTGTCAATAGCTGACTGCCACTTTAAGAGGTGACATTAAATGTAGCCATGCTATTGACAGTGCCCTTATCACAAACTCCCCCAAACATCCCCCTCTGATCCCTCCAAGCATACCCTCCAAGAATGCCCCCACTGATGGCATCCCCAGCATAGACGTCCAGTGCATTGTTTCCCACTGATGACTCCCCCCCCCACCCCCGTTCATTAATACCTCCCAGAATGGGCAATGACCCATTAAGAAACCCCCCTCCAGAGCCCCACCAACAAGATCTCCTTCTGCACAGAACTTAGTCAAGACTCACCCACCATCCCTTGAGCTCTCGTGGGTCTTACCCGGGCTCCATGGTGGTCCTAATAGTCAATGGGAGAGGAACAGTCTCTCTCTCTGCTCTTGCCAAAGCTCTGGCAGCTCAAGACTACCACTAGGGGTTACTGGCACCATATGGCCTGAAGTGATACAGCAGAAGTATGCTTGCATTTTAACATTTCTTAAGAAAGAGTTGAAGAAACTACTTTGCCCTCAGACTTTTTCTAAGCCTGGATATCTCATAGGGTACATCCTCTAGCTTTAAGTCATCTGTTGGTCCTCTTGGACGGCTGGACTCTCAAAGGGGTATGTTTACTAAACCATCTTAACGTGCGCCCGGTGAAAGTGTGCAGGCTGCCATAAAAGGAGTGGGCGTTTCAGCAAAACGGGATTATCGCGCGATAACGCACGCTGCTGCGCACTTTATCGGGCGAAGCACTGCAAAGCGCGTTAACGCATGGTAATATTAAGTAGGCACCCAGACATGCAAACATAGAAACAGAGGTGTAGCACAATGGCTAATACACTGACTGATAATACAGGGGTCATGAGTTCAATCCCCTAGTGTGCCTAATGCATAAGGCTGGCTGAGGCATCAGCTTTGACCTGTAAGTATTGTTTCTTGAGGCATTTTATTTGTATTTTAATTATTGCTGCCAGCAAACACACCCTCACGTGCCTTAACCTAAGGTGCCGCATAAGGCACCCTATGAGGCACTCCATAGGGCACATTATAAAGTGCACTGTCCGCTACGGCACGCTATAATGTCCCCTATAGGGCACCCTATAAGGCGCTCCATAGGACACCTTATAAGGCACCTTATATGGACTGTAACCCTATAGGGCGCCCTATAAAGCGCCTTCTGAGGTACCTTATGGTTACAGTACTCTGAGGGTGTTTTTTCTGGCAGCACTAATGTACATTAGAAAAAGACAATGCTTTGGACAGCCAAATCAAATAACCCCACTGTGGGTTTGAACCCATAATGTCTGGCTCTACAGACAGTGAAGTAACCAGTAGGCTACAGCTGCTAACAAACCCCTGGCTGGCTGCAGAAGGACTGCACGTCACCACACAAACAGTCTGCTGTGATCACCAGGCTAGGGTTAACCCACCCATACCCATGATGCACTGCACATGCAAATCAGCAGTCTACAGAGGCTCACAAGATGGGGTATGCACCCCCACAGCACCTCGGCCTGGTAGGGAGAACTGACCGTGTGTGGTACTGGCACAGAGTAGCTACACACCGTCACATTGTACCGGGTACCGTGCTCACCCTGAGAGTGAGGTGGGGCGCCCAGCACCAGGTCCACAGCACCTTCAATGACAGAAATAGGCCATGCTGCAGGTCCCCAGCAGTACTAGTGTGTGAGATAGATAGTTCCTGCAGACACACCTTGGATGCATCTGTATTTCTCAGTCAGGTTTAGCCCTTATGGACCCATAGATGGATTATGTACCACCATCCAACCCAACCTCTGGGGCTGAGGGTGGGAAACAGGGTCTCCCACCAACAGATCCACATTCTACCTCCCTGCAATGGTGGTAGTAGAGGGGACCATCAACCGCAGTCCTGCTGGGGAACAGACACCCTACAGGGCAGTCAATGCAGCTCTGTACATATCCATAAAGCAATAGCAGACAGACATTAGGCCTGGAAATGCTCAGCTGCACCCCACCACTATTTGATATTTTCCTGCAGCAAGCCTATAGCCGCTGCACCCTGCAAGGTGTCCCAGCAAGACACATATTAGCTGCAGACAGTCTGCTAGCTAGTCCATAGTGCATGTTACTGGAGGAGATGCATGAACCCAGAACTGGGATGTCAGCATACACACTGAGCAGATAAGTCCATGATTGGGCCCCAAAAGGAAACCCATAAATATCACATGAGAAAAACACTATGTAGCACTATGGGGGAACCTAGCCATGCCGTGGTCACTGCTCAGTCAGGGTGAGAGTGATTTACCAGCAGGACATGCTGTGGCCTCCCTGTCTGTGCAGGTGGTGGCCAGGCACTACAATGTCCCAGCCATTGCCCTATGCCCTGTGCAGATGCATCCTGGCCAGGCCACCCTGTCCGGACTATACCCATGGTACCTTGCTCTCATTATGCACATTGACAGGTCAATACTGGCAACAGTGCTGGCAGTGTGGGCTGTGGAGGGTGTTTGCAGCCACCACACACTGGATAGAAAGACACACACTCCCCCACCTATGCCAGCATTGTACAACTATAGAGGTGTTTGGCAGCCCTGGTCACCACTCCAGTCCTGGGCACAGTGCAGGCATGGCTATGGTATGCAATACTGTTGGGGTCACTCCCCAGGGTGGTAAACACTGTCAGACACAAGACCTGTAGCACACTCCACAGACATCAGAAAGGTTGCCATGATGCAGCTCAATCAGAAAATTGTACTTAACTTTGGAATTGCTATCTGCCAGTAATCATAGCAACCTTTTGATAGCTGTGTACCGTATTCCAAGGTTTAGGGTGGCATTGCTAAGGTATGCAAGTGCTAGTATTGGGAGATGCATGCAGGGCCCAATGTCCTGCCTCTCCAGGAGGCATTGGATAATGGAGCCTGTGGGTGCAGGTGTGTCTGCCCCTGTTGGCCACTGCTCTAGGGCAGAGGTTCCCAACTCCAGTCCTGGAGGGCCAAACACTGTTTGGGTTTTCATGCTGTCCCTAATGAACATGCATGAGATACATATGCATACCATGGGAGCGGCGCATAGAAATGCAGCACAGGCATCTTTATTAGAGGCAGCATGGAACCTGAATGGTGTTTGGCCATCCAGGACCGCATTTGGGAGACTCTGCTCTAGGTAATGTGCCTGTTTATGGTGTCTGTGCTCTGTAGGGTAAAATGTAGGTGTTTTGGGCATGTTTACATCATCTGCAATAAAGGTTCTATCTGTATTAGCACATTTTAGTAGTGGGTAAAATATGGGGACTGGGTTGGTAGGAACCACAGCTGGGACTTGAATCTGTGACCTTCTGCCTCTGAACACACTGGTTGTGTGCACTGCACCACTGTGTTGCCACAGAGACAGTGCATTCCCTGGTGATACCATGACTGTTCATCCGGCAGGGCCTGTCTGTTTGCAGTGCATGGCACCCACCTACACAGGGCTAGGCCATGGTCTGCTCTGGGTAGCTGCCACTGCCCCCCTCCAGCACCAGTACCCCTCTGCCACCATGCTGACATGCCCTTCTGCTGGTGGTGATGGTGGTGCGCAGTCTCAGGCCATCCAGTGTGAAGGTAGGCGGCTGCCTATGGTGCGTGTTCTGGGGTAGGAGTGCCTGCATAGATGTCCACGCTTCCCCCCAACACCGCCTGCCAATGTTCTGTGCCCTTGGTGGTACCTGCTGGGTACTATCCCCTGTGACACTGTGATAAACACACTCATGCCCATGTTGGGCCCTCATCAGTTTCTATCTGGCTGCTGTACTGTTTCAGCATTCCTAAGTGCCACCTAGGCATCTGCCTAGTCTGCACTGTGCCCCAGCTGCACCACAGCATGTGCCGCCTGCAACCCTCTGTATCCCATTTTCAAGCATCTGTTCAGTTGCCCGTTCCGACATGCCCGCCCTGCTGTTGCCGCACATGTGCACGCCATAGGAAACCTGTCCGATGGAGAGTAAAACCCTGCACAGCGCAATTTCACTGTGGGCTCATTCACCTTGTATGGGGACGGAGCATGGACCCTTCCAGAATTCATATCCTTTTTTTGGTGCTTTCTTGGGAGTGTTTTTTGATGTTTCCCATTGAGATCACTATTGCCAAGCTTGGTTAATTTATTTTTCCATTTTATTCTGTTCATTTTCACTGTTTATTTGCCCTTTTGTTCCGTGCACATGTATCACACATCACTTTTTTGTAGGTTTCCCTGGTTTTGCTGTACATTGCTGACATAAATTCTCTTCCCTTTAAATCAGCTCTAACGCCAGGGTTTCACTGGCGTTCATTTTCAGCCTCGGATTTCACATCGTTAGTGTGCGGGGAGCCTCTCCCCTCCCACTCTCCACCCATTGACCCCTTTCCTCCGCCCCTGGGGAGCCTTCCTTCGCCCTCTGGGAGCCTTTCTCCGCCTTCAGCGCTCGTTTGCGCCGCTGTACGCGTTGTCGCGCGCTAAGGTAACTCTATGCCCGATAAAGCGCCATTATCAAGCGATAAGGTACCTTATCGTGCAATAACGTCACAGAGCGCACATTAAGACAGTTTAGTAAACATACCCCCAAGTCACTACACCTCTGTTCCATGGACAATTCTTGACTCATATGCTCAATACTCACAGAGGAACTTCTCTTTTGACTCTTTTCAATAAGAAGCCCTTGTCTGCCTCAAAATGATTATGGGGGTGATTTAGATAAGCCTTTCATGCTCCTGAAGATGTTCGAACACAATACTTACAGTCCTTCTGATTGTTGTTTGGACCCAAGAATATAAGACACTTGGACTGAATATCAAAGTTCTGCATATTTCTGTTGTACTTTGGGCAGGATTGAAGTCTTGACTTTGGGGACATGTTCTGCCTTTCTTCATCTCTTCTCTTTTTCTTTAAATAAGAAAATGAACTGACAAAAACATCAGAAAAAGACTACTATTTAGCAATTTGAAAAAAAATATGGAAGAGCTTTGTTTTGCATTCTTTTGGCAGAGTGGAAAAAACAGATCTGAGGAGACTGCTACATGCAGGAAGAGTCATACACACTCAGAATTTTCCACTGTGTTCTGAGCTGTGGGAGTAGCTTCATCCTGGTGCTGTTGGATAATATCGCCTACTTGTGTTACCTGACTCAATCTTGCTTGTCAACAGACGAGGAAAAAACATCAATGGTCATCCATTCAAAAAAAAAGTATACAGAAACAAATGTAACAAATGTGACTGTTATTGATATCATACACTGGTTGCATATCCCCAGTGGTACCACAGAAGGTGTCAGAAAAATTGTGATTCCCTTTCTTAATAAAGGCTGTATGGTGTTTTAGCTGAAGGAAATCAATCACAGACTTGCATTTCTCTGAAAGATAAGATTTTTCAAACTACTCAATGTTTTGGCAGGTAATTTTTGGGAAACAGTGTTTTGAAAAGTCTAGTGCAATAGAAAGTGGCTTTGTTTAGAAAATACTTCACAGCACAGTCCTCGTTTAACCTTCTGTCTCATGGGTTTGAAATACGTTCCATTTTGCTACCAAACACATTTACAAAACTGTGTGCAAAGCTCAGAGAGAATGCATTGCTGTCCCTTTTTAAGTTAGCTTAATAATGATTCACAATATCCAGTGACAAGCGCTCTCTCATTTTAGGACTGTGAAAAATCATAATGGCAAAGTGGTTGTTGGTCTCTCTCCTTGCTCATGGGGTATGTGATATAGCTGCTGATTTTTGGGAGCTTTTAATTTTGAATGTTTTTAAGAAGATTTTCTTATATTGCATTTTTCATCAAACAGGATTGCGATATTCTTTGCAATTTGTAGTACCTTGAAAACATAAATGCAGTCACCTCTGGAGTGACAGTGTTACAGCCCGTTTCTATTACCTAAACATTATGTAGACCTCCAAAGGCAGGAAGGAAAATAATGCAGTGTGTGCCTTCAAGTCAGTTCTGACTCCTGGCAACCAAGCAGCTACTGGGTTTTCTTGCAATTTGACCGGAAGTAGTTTGCCAGGCCTTTCTTCCAAGGTAATGGAGGTTAAGTGACTTGCCCAAAACCACAAGATGTGCTGGTGGGACTCAAACCCAGGTCTCTTGGTTGCCAAGCCATTGCTCTAACCACTAGAAATAAACCACTGGAAATAAACTGATTTGTAAGTTTCACACTGAATCATTGTACAGTTGGCTGGCAAGTGTTGAAAAAGCATAGTAGTTAAAATCCCATTCCTGACCTTTCAAGAAGGCAGAAGTTTGTCATTTGGAGATGTAGCAACTTTTATGTCATGGGAAAGATGAAAGCTAGGGGAGGCAAAAGGCCCTCTGGAGTCCCCTCTGCTTCCTCTTCTATTGCCTCTATTGGATCTTTGGATCCCTTTCTACTTTGCCCACCTCAGCAGGCTGGCTTAACCACGGAAACTAAATCCCCATCTACCTGCATTTTGGATCTGGGTCGCTCGTCTAGCAGTTCAGAGTTTGATATCCAGTCACTGGAGCAGGATTGTGCAGCCAAGGTCTTTGATATGGAGCCTTCCTCCCCCGAGGTTTGGGAGCTGCTGGCTGTTTCCAGGAGTGGTGAGCCATCGGAGGTGGAATAAGTTCCCCTAGTTGGCAGGGGACGATGGGCCCGGGGCACGGAAAAAAAGGGGGGGGGCAGAGGACATTCCCCACAGCCCAACCCTGGCCTTAGGAGGCCAGATTGGGGGTTGGGCTGTGGGGAAAGCACCTTTGGAACCAGCAGCTGGGGATCACAGCTTTTCAATGGAGCCACGGTGCCATGGCAACCGGACACCATGATGCTGCGGCTCCATTGAACAGCCCTGATTGAGCTATCCGGGCAAGGCCTGTATGTGCAGGCCAACTTGAATCGGGGTACAGGCCTGGTCGTGATTCTGATCCCGTGGGGATAGACGTGCCCCACGGGATCAGAATCACGGCTCCCTCTGTGTGTCCGATTCCGGTCGGATTCAGGCCCAATTTATATGCAATATATAAAATACAAACTCCCAACTCCCAACCCATAAAATAGATGCTTTCACTGTAAGAGTCCAAAATATCCTTAAAGTCTCAAGAATCTTAAAGGTACTTAGCTCCAAACTGTCGTTCCGCTGGGCTCACTTAAAGTTCATTCCATTGCTGAAGAATAGTCAAATAGAGGCCATGCATATTGTCATTCCCACTGCTAATGCTGAAACTTGTGGTTAGCAATTGCAACTGTAAAGTTAGCCCAGATATTCAATGCCGGGGTCATATCCAGTCACCGGCATTGAAACAGAAATTTGATGGCAGAAAAAGACCATACAGCCAATCCAATCTGTCCTTCCATGCAAACTACTATGGTCCCTTTTTCCTTTGTGTTGGTCCCATGCTTTCTTGAATTCAGATACAGTCCTAATCTCTACACCAAAACTGGGAGACTATTCCATGCATCTACTACTCCTTCCATAAAGAAATATATCTGAATATTACTCCTGAGTCTATCCCCTTTCACCTTCATCCTATGACCCCTCCTTACAGAGCTTTCTTTCAACTGAAAGAGGCTTTCCTCCTGTGCACTTATGCCATGGAGGTATTTAAACGTCTCTATCATATCTCATTTCTCTCCCGCCTTTCTTCCAAAAAATACATATTGAGATTTTTAGGTCTATTGGGACCATTTTGGTAGCCACCTTCTGCACGACTCATAGAAACATAGAAAAAGGATGGCAGAAAAATACCACATGGCCTATCTAGTCTGCCCTTCAATATCAACTACAATAATCCTCTATTTTACCTTTAGAGATCCTTTGTGTTTGTCCCGTGCTTTTTTGATTTCAGATACTGTCCTTGTGTCCACTGGGAGACTATTCTACGCATTTACCACTCTTTCCATAAAGAAATAGTTCTGCATATTATTCCTGAGTCTATCCCCTTTCACTCTCATGCTACGTATGTCCCCTCGTAGCAGAGCTTGTCTTCAACTGAAAGAGACCCTCTTGTGAATTTATGCCATGGAGGTATTTAAAATTCTCTATCATATCGACCCTATCCCGCCTTTCCTTTAAAGTATACTGTACATATCAAAATCTTTAAGCCTGTCCTCACATGCTTCATAACGAAGGCCATTAACTATTTTAGTAGCCACCCTCTGCATCGACTCCAACTTGCTTATATCCTTTTGAAGGTGTGGTCTCCAGAATTGCACACAATACTCCAAATGAGGTCGCACCAGGGGCATTATCACCACTTTTTTTCTACTGGCCATTCCTCTCCCTGTGCACCCAAGCATCCTTCTGGCTTTCACAGTTGCCTTTTCTATCTGTTTGGCTACTTTAAGATCATCAGACACAATTACACCCAGGTCCCATTCTTCTTTTGTGGCCAGAAGTACCTCACACCCTACACTGTACCACTCTTTTGGATTTTTGCAACCCAAATGCATGACCCTGCATTTTTTAGCATTAAATTTCAGCTGCCAAATTTAGAGTATGCTTCAAACTTAGCTAGATCCTTGCTCATGTTATCTACTCCTTCCTGGGTGTCTACTCTATTGCAGATTTTGCTATCATCTGCAAAGAGCCAAACCTTACTCAAAAATCCTTCCGCAATATCACTAATAAAAACATTAAAAAGAATCGGACCAAGGACAGATCCCTGTATCACAGCAATGGTAACATTCTTCTCCTCAGAGTGAGTTCAATTTATCTCTAGTCTTCGTAGCCTACTCTACAAAATGCAGTGTCTGCTTTTGAGTAAGTGCTGACCTAGCAGCTCCTGGGTTTTCTTGACAGTGTGGTTGGAAGTAGATTTGCCAGGCCTTTCTTCCAAGGCAGTGGAGGGCTAATTGACTTACCTAAAGCCACAAGGAGCGCTAGTGAGAAATGAACCACTGGTTTCTTCGTTACTAAGCCAGTGTTCTAACCATTAGGCTACTCCTCTGATTGGAATGGGGTTAGTGCCACTGAATATCCCAGTGAGAGGCATTTATGTGGTTTTCAGATCTACAAACTGTGTAAATGCCTTTGAATATCCCCCTCCATGTATTCAAAGATTGCCTTGAGCTTTTTCAGTGAAGATTCAGTTCTTATATAGGATGATAAGGAGTTCCAAAGAGTGGGTGCTAGTAAAAAAATGCTGATGGGTGGATGGACTCATGGATAGCTGAAATTTTGGGGGGGAATAACTAGTAGATTCTGATCTTGGTAATGGAGATCCCTCATTGGTGTATTTAAAGTGAGTAGATGATAGATATGTTTAAATACTTCCACACACGCAAAGGATGTGGACGCTTTCAAATGAAAGGAAGCTCTCAAATAAGGGGTCACAGGATGAAATTGAAAAGGAAGAAACTCAGGAGTAATCCAAGAAAATATTTCTTTACAAAAAGGATGGTGGACATGTCAGCAGCCTCCCAGTGGTGGTAGTGGTTTGTAGCTGATTGAAGAAAACATTTGGCAAACACAGATGATCTCCAGCAGAGATGAAAGAACAGCTTAGTTGTTAGTGAAACCTCCTCCTAAAGGTGGGTGTTTCAAAAGGTAAATGGTCAGTGTATGCTGCTGAAGAAGTAGCTGATGCGGGCAGATGAGGGACAACATTAAAAGAGCAGCCTACAATAACAGTCACTGGGCTCGCAGAGATAGAAAGTAAACATTTAGGGGTATGTTTACTAAACAGCGCTAACATCGCAGCAGCGACGTTATCGCACGATAAGTGACGTTATCGCACGATAATGGTGCATTACCGGTTGATAACGTCACGTATCGCACAATAACGTTTCCGGCGGTGTTAAGGCACACAGAGGGTGGAGTAAGGCTCCCCAGAGGGCGGAGATAAGGGATTAATGGGCAGAGAGTGGGCGGGAGAGGCTCCAGGCACACTAACGCCATGAAATCAGGGTCTGAAAATTAACCCCAATGAAAACCTCGCGTTAGAGGCACATTTGCAGGAGAGAGAAACCAGTTCAGTCGGCAATGTACAGCAAAGGCAGGGAAACCAAGAGAAGTGATAGTAGTGATACATGTGCAGCAACAGCATAGTGCCCAAGTACGAAAGGGAAGGATGGTGAGGCTGCAAATGGGTTACGGGGGGCTGAGGGTGAGACATGCAGTGGGGCAGCTGGGGCACAGGGTGGACTAGGCAGATGCCTAGGTGGCACATAGGAACCCAGAAACTGCAAATCAGCAAGCCAGCAACTGACCAAGGTCAAACATGCCCACGAGTGTGTGTCCCACAGTGTCCCAGGGGACATCACCCAGCAGGTACCCCAAAGGGCACATAACAGTGACAAGCGGTGCTGGGGAGAAGCACGGATGTCTATGTAGGCACCCCTACCCCATATCCCACACCATAGGCAGCCGCCTACAGGGACACTGGATGGCCTGGGACTGCGCACCACCAGCACCACCGGCATAAGGGCATGTCAGCATGGTGGCGGAGGGGTGTTGGTGGTGGAGGGGGCAGTGGCATCTGCTCACAGCACACCAAGGCCAAGTCCTGTTCAGGTGGGTGCCGTACACTGCAAAAGACAAGGTCTGTCTGACGAACAGTAATGGTATACCCAGGGAATGACCAACCTCTGTGGCAACAGTTTGGTGCAGTACACACAGCCAGTGTGCTCAGGGGCAGAAGGTCACAGGTACAAGTTCCAGCTGTGGCTCCTGCAGACCATGTCCCTATATTTTACCCAGTACTAAACTATGGCAATAAAGAAGGAACCTTTTTTGCAGATAAAATAAACACACCATAAATGCCTATATTCTACCCTACAGAGCACATACACCATAGACATGTGCAGTCCCCAGAGCAGAGGTTCCCAACTGCAGTCCTGGAAGGCCAACACCATTCAGGTTTCATGCTGTCCCTAAGAAATATGCTTGAGATGCATTTGTATGCACCGCCCCCCCCATTGTATGCAAATGCATCTCATGCATATTCATTAGGGACAGCCTGAAAACCTGAATCGTGTTGGGCCCACCAGGACTGGAGTTGGGAACCTCTGCCCTAGAGCATAGGCCAACAGGGCCGCAAACACCCATACCTACAGGCTCCACTATCCAAAGCCTCATGGAGAGTCAGGCTGTTGGGCCCTGCGCGGAGCAGCATCTACCAATACTAGCACCTGCATACCTTAGCAATGCCGTCATAAACATGCAAACACGTTCCACATATATCAAAAGGTTGCTATGATCAGTGTCAGATAACAGATCCTACATTAAACACAATTTGTTAACAGAGATTCATCATAGCAACCTTTTGATGTATGTGGAGTGTGTTTCATATTTTGTTACTGACAGTGCTTACCACCCCGGAGAGTGATCCTAACAAAATTGAGTACTGTGATAAGGAAGCTTATCATAGCTCAGGAAGGGGCTATAGAGAAGGTGAAGTGTCTCTGAACAAGCAACCTGTCAGTGCTGGTAGAAATGAGAAAACAGAATTTTGCCATAAAAGACTACCAGTCCCAGAATGCACCAGGTTTCCAACAGCCATGAGAGGAGCTGAAGTGAGAAAACGTGTGTTCAATCAGGAGGGCTATGAGGTAATCCATAAGCACTCATCTCAAAGGGCAGGGCCTGATTCAGCACAGCTGCACTGTGTTAGGGAGGAGCACTCATCTAAGCAGAATAAGAGTAGAGTTTATTCTACAGATGACCATCTTCATGATCACCTTGGATATACAGGGAAGGATTATCAGAAGCAGAAGCCAAACCGGACGGACAGAGAGGAAAAGAGACCCTCTGGAAGAAAGAGGAGAAAAGCCTTTGAGAGGTCTAGAAGAGTCCAAAGCAGTACGTATACTGGGAGGTATTCCAAGGGCCAGCATACACCATTGGACTGGGGAAAGCCAGAGGAATGGTGCTGCAGAGCTAGGAATCTCCAGACGCTACCTGTGAGGGAGACGGCTGCACGTGGAAGGGACCCTAATACCTGTGCCAGAAGATATGTGAAGAGAGATCCAGTGTCCAGGGATCTGGATTGGAAGGCTGGATATAAGAACTGGACTACATACTGGCCAGGCTATATAGAGAGGAACTCTAACAGCAATGGAAGCTCAGGTATGAACACTGATCATCAATCTTTTATATCTGATAGTTCAGAATCTTCCTCTCCCTAGTTCAGGGTCCCTTTCACCCTTTATAATATTGCATTGGGTCCTTAAAGAAAATAGACACGGGGATGGCTCAAGGCAATCTGCTGCCTGAGGCGAAGGATGAGATGGCACCCCCCCACCCCCCATAGAGGGGGGGCGTGGCTTTTTTAGAACTCCAATCAGGGATTGAACCAAACCAAAAAGCCGATTTGATTATATGGAGGAAATGCAAGATGTTTGTACACCAAGGAATTAAAAGAAAGTGAGAACCAACAGCACCGTTTATAAAACTAAGGGGTATGTTTACTAAACCGTCTTAATGTGCGCTTTGTGATGTTATCGCGTGATAAGGTACCTTATCGCGCGATAATGGTGCTTTTTAAGGCACACAGGTACCTTATCGCGCGATAACGTGCGCAGCGGCGCAAACGAGCGCTGAAGGCGGGGAAAGGCTCCCGGAGGGCGGAGAAAGGCTCCCCAGGAGCAGAGAGAAGGGGTCAATGGGTGGAGAGTGGGAGGGGAGAGACTCCAGGCACACTAACGCTGTGAAATCCGAGGCTGAAAACTAACACCAGTGAAAACCTGGTGTTAGAGCTGATTTAAAGGAAAGAGAAACCATTTCTGTCAGCAATGTACAGCAAAATCAGGGAAACCTACAAAAAAGTGATAAGTGTGATACATGTGCACGGAACAAAAGTGCAAATAAACATTGAAAATGACCCCAACAAAATATAACAAAAACATAACAAAGCTGGGCAATAGTGATATGAATGGGAAACATTGAAAAACACTCCCAAGAAAGCTCCAAAAAAAAGGATATGAATTTTGGAAGGGTCTACGCTCCATCCCCATAGAAGGTGAATGATCCCACAGTGAAATAGCACTGATCAGGGTTTCCCTCTCCATTGGACAGGTTTCCTATGGTGTGCACATGTTCCACAACAGCAGGGCGGGCATGTCGGAATGGGCAACTGGACAGATGCTGGGAAAGGGGACACAGAGGGCTGCAGACGGCACATGCTGTGCTGCAGCTGGGCCACAGTGCGGACTAGGGTGATGCCTAGGTGGCCCATAGCAATGCTGGAACAGTATGGGCATGAGTGTGCTTCCCACAGTGTCACAGGGATAGTACCTAGCAGGTATTGTGGGACCTGGCACTGCAGTACCCCCAATGGCACAGAACATTGGCAGGCGGTGCTGGGGGGAAGCGTGGACAGCTATGCAGGCACCCCTACCCCATAACCTGCACCATAGGCAGCCGCCTACCCACACAATGGATGGCCTGAGACTGCGCTCCAGCAGCAGCACCAGCAGATGGGCATGTCAGCAGGGTGGCAGAGAGGTACTGGTGGTGGAGGGGGCAGTGGCAGCTACCCAGAGCAGACTGTGGCCTAGCCCTGTGTAGGTGGGTGCCATGCACTGCAACAGATAGGCCCTGTCTGACAAACAGTCCTGGTATCCCCAGGGAATGCACTGTCTCTGCGGCAACACAGTGGTGCAGTGCACACAACCAGTGTGTTCAGGAGCAGAAGGTCACAGGTTCAAGTCCCAGCTGTGGTTCCTGCCAACCCAGACCCCATATTTTACCCACTACTACAACGTGCTAATACAGGCAGAACCTGTAGTGCAGATGATGTAGACATGCCCAAAACACCTACATTTTACCCTACAGAGCACAGACACCATAAACATGTGCATTACCTAGAGCAGAGTCTCCCAAATGCAGCCCTGGAGGGCCAAACACTGTTCAGGTTCCATGCTGCCTCTAATAAATGTGGCTGTGCTGCATTGCTATGCACCGCCCCCATGGTATGCAAATGTATCTCATGCATATTCATTAGGGACAGCATGAAAACCCGAACAGTGTTTGGCCCTCCAGGACTGGAGTTGGGAACCTCTGCCCTAGAGCAGCGGCCAACAGGGGCAGACACACCTGCACCCACAGGCTCCATTATCCTAAGCCTCCTGGAGAGGCAGGATGTTGGGCCCCTGCGTACATCTCCCCATACTAGCACTTGCATACCTTAGCAATGCCACCCTAAATATGGTAAAATTGTACACAGCTATCAAAAGGTTGCTATGAGAACTGGCAGATAGCAATTCCTACGTTAAGCACAATTGGCTGATTGAGCTGCATCATAGCAACCTTTCTGATGTCTGTGGAGTGTGCCCCAGGTCTGGTGTCTGACAGAGTGACCCCAACAGTATTGCATACCATAGCCATGCCTGCACTGTGCCCAGGACTGTTGTGGTGGCCAGGGCTGCCAAACACCTCTATAGTTGCACAATGCTGGCATAGGTGTGTGGAGTGTGTGTCTGTCTATCCAGTGTATGGTGGCTGCCAACACCCTCCACAGCACACACTGCTAGCATTGTTGCCAGTATTGGCCTGCCAATTTGCATAATGAGGAGCAAGGTACTGTGAGAATAGCCTGGATAGAGTGGCCTGGCCGCATTGCACAGGGCATAGGGCAATGGCTCGGACATTGTAGTGCCTGGTACCACCTGCACGGACAGCATGGCCACAGCAGTTCCTGCTGGGAAATCACTCTCTCCCTGACTGAGCAGTGACCACGGCATGACTAGGTTCCCCCATAGTGCTATATAAGTGTTTCTCTCATGTGATATTTATGGGTTATTTTTTGGGGCCCAATCACTGACTTATCTGCTTGGTGTGCATGCATCTCCTCCAGGAACATGCACTACGGACTAGCTAGCAGACTGTCTTCAGCTAGTATGTGTCTTGCTAGAAGGCTGGAGGCTTGCTGTAGGCGAATATCAGATAGTGGTGGGGTGCAGCTGAGCATTTCCAGGCCTAATATCTGTCTGCTATTGCTTTATGGATGTGTACAGAGCTGCATTGACTGCACTGTAGCGTGTTTATTCCCAAACAGGACTGGGGTTGATGGTCCCCTCTACTGCCTCCATTGCAGGGAGGTAGAATGTGGGTCTGTTATTTATTATTTATTTATTATTTATTTATATATATTTGTATACCGCATCTTCCAAAGTTCAGTTGCGGTTTACAATGAACAACAATTAACAAAGTAAATTTGTTTTACAGGGAACGTCATATTATAACAGAACATATTTACAAGGAACATCATATTATAAGTAAACAGTCAAACAATGTGAGATAAATACAAAGTGGCACAGATTAACTATATACAGTTTTTATATGTATATATATACATGGATGTGAAAGGATGTAAGCTGTTGGTGGGAGACCCTTTTTACCACCCTCAACCCCGGAGGGTGGGTTGGGTGGTGGTATATAATCCACCTATGGATCCATAAGGGCTAACCTGACTGAGAAATACAGATGTAGCCAAGGTGTGTCTGCAGGAACTACCTAGCTCATACACTAGCACTGCTGAGGACCTGCAGCATTGCCTATTTCTGTCATGGAAGGTGCTGTGGACCTGGTGCTGGGCGCCCCACCTCACCCTCAGGGTGAGCACAGTACCCGCACAATGTGACGGTGTGTAGCTACTCTGTGCCAGTAACACACACGGTCAGTTCCCCCTACCAGGCCGAGGTGCTGTGGGGGTGCATACCCCATCTTGGGATCATCTGTAGACTGCTGATTTGCATGTGCAGTGCATCATGGGTACGGGTGGGTTAACCCTATCCTGGTGATCACAGCAGACTGTTTGTGTGGTGATGTGCAGTCCTTCTGCAGCCAGCCAGGGGTTTGTCAGCAGCTGTAGCCCACTGATTACTTCACTGCCTGTGGAGCCAGAGGTTATGGGTTCAAACCCACAGTGGGGTTATTTGATAGGGCTTTCCAAAGCATTGTCTATTTTTAATGTACATTAGTGCTGCCAGCAAAAACACCCTCAGAGTACTGTAACCATAAGGTGCCTCAGAAGGCGCTTTATAGGACGCCTTATAACGTGCCCTATAGGGCGCCCTATAAAGTGCCTTCTGAGGCACCTTATGGTTACAGTCCATATAAGGTGCCTTATAAGGTGTCCTATGGAGCGTCTTATAGGGTGCCCTATAAGGGACATTATAGGGTGCCATGGCAGACAGTGCACTTTATAATGTGCCCTATGGAGTGCCTTATAGGGTGCCCTATAGGGGACATTATAGGGTGCCGTGGCAGACAGTGCACTTTATAATGTGCCCTATGGAGTGCCTTATAGGGTGCCTTATGCGGCACCTTAGGTTACGGCACGTGTGGGTGTGTTTGCTGGCAGCAATAATTAAAATACAAATAAAATGCCTCACAAAACAATACTTACATGTCAAAGCTGATGTCTCTGCCAGCCTTATGCATTAGGCAAACTGGGGGATCAAACTCATGACCCCTGTATCATCAGTCAGTGTATTAACCATTGTGCTATACCTCTGCTTCTATGTCTGGGTGCCTACTTAAGATTACCACGCGTTAACGCGCTTAGCGGCGCTTCGCCCGATAATGTGCACAACAGCGCGCGTTATCGCGCGATAATCCCGTTTTGCTACTTTAAAACTGAAACGCCCATTCCTTTTATGGCAGCCTGCACACTATCGCCGGGCACACGTTAAGACGGTTTAGTAAACATACCCCTAAATTATAACTCATTTTTATTTTGTTGTTATAAACTGTGTTATGGTTCTTGCTTTTTCTTTCTCAGCATATATTTTGCATCCACAGTGGGTGCAGAGCAGAACCAGGACATTCACCCACAGAACTCAATATCTTAAGTAAAAAATCAGATTTTGGTCATCTCACTAACAAAAACAACAACAACAACAACAAACATTCTCCAGTAGCAGGCATATTGTGAACTAATACAAAACCCTACAACAGAGAGTAAATCTACCATACCATACCATATCAGCACAAACTTCCAAAACTCACATGAGTCCATCCAAAAAAGGCATCATTGTAAATACTACAGTGGGCCCTGGAACATCCATACACCTATTTGAAAAGCTGAACACGTCAAATTACTACAGTACAGTATAGATCTTTATGTACAAACTCCATGTTAACAGAACACCTGGCCTCACTCACACACTCAGAACACAGACCCTCACCAAGTATAGAATAAGTAACCACAATCTCAAGTAAAAATAAAAATATGTAGACAAAATTTAAACTGAAACCCCAAGAAGCCAGACTCTGCATGCAGTGTAACATCAGATAAATAAGAGATACAGTCCCCCCATACTGTGTAAAATATAAAGATAGCACAAAGTCCAATCGCTAAAATTAATACAATTATTTTTCTTTGTTGTCTGACAATTTTATTCTCTGATCATGCTGGTCCCAATCTGAGGCTTCTGTTTTCCTGTCTTCTCTTAGCTCTATTTCTGTGGTCTATGGTCCATCTTCCATTTCTTATCTCTTCTTTTGTTTTCTTCACTTCATTCCATCAGCCCATTTCCAGTTCCAGTAACCCTCCCCAGTATCAGCCCACTTTCCCGTTCCTTCCAATGTCAACCATCTAGCATTCCCATGACTGCCACTGGTGTCCCTTCCCTTCAAGTCCCCCTTCTTCCCCACTGTCCAGCCTCTTCTAGTCCAAATACCATCCCAGGTATCAGCTCACATCCACTCTCAGTGCTGCCACCTCCCAGCCAGCTCCCTTCCAGTCACCCTACCCTCCGTCCATTCCCCTTCCAGTGCCATTTGCACATGTCTTCCAGCCTCCTCCCCATTACCCAGCCACCTACCACTCCCATCCCCAAGTGTCAGCTCCCTTCCAGTGCCTCTTCGGTACATCCCAGGTGTCAGTTCCATTCCAACCTCCTCCTTCCCCTACCCCCATATCAGCTCCTTTCCAGCCCCCACCTTCGCTGTGTCAGTTCCTTTCCTTCCCCCTCCTTCCCCTGGTAGACCCTCTCAGTATCCGCTCCCTTCATGTCATATTCTCCCATCCCCCCATATTAGCCCATTTGTAGCCCTAGCCCCTAGTTTTCTTCCAGGGCCAGCAGCACTCCCCTCCCCTCCCCCATTAGCCCATTTCCAGTCCTATCCCCCTTATCAGCCCACTCCAGTCCTAGCCCCCCCCCCATCAGCCCATTAGCAGTCCTAGCTCATTTCCAGTGCTAGCCCCCTATCAGCCCATTACCAGTCCTAACTCCCCAGATAAGTCCATTTCCAGTCCTAGCCCCCCCAATCAGCCCATTTCCTGTCCTAGCCCCCCTAATTAGCCCATTTTCCGGCCTAACCCCATCAATCAGCCCATTACTAATCCTAGCCCCCCTCCCAATCAGCCTATTTCCATTCTTAACCCCATCAGCACATTTCCAGTTCTAACCCCCTTGATCAGCCCATTACTAGTCCTAGCTTATTTCCAGTGCTAGCCCCCTATCAGCCCATTACCAGTCCTAATCCCCCAGATAAGTCCATTTCCAGTCCTAGCCCCCCCAATCAGCCAATTTCCTGTCCTAGCCCCCTAATCAGCACATTTCCCAGCCTATCCCCACCAATCCATCCATTACTAATCCTTGCCCCCTCCCGATCAGCCTATTTCCATTCTTAACCCCCCCCCCATCAGCCAATTTACAGTTCTAATTTCCTTGATCAGCCCATTACCAGTCCTAGTCCCCCTGATCAGCCTATTCCCCATTCTTAACCCCCCATCAGCCCATTTCCAGTCCTACCCCTCCCCCATCAGCCCATTACTATTTCCACTGCTTATCCCCCCCCCCCTCCAGCCCAGCCAAGCCCCAGAATTTCTCAAGGGGAATTAAAAAAAAAAAGCCATTGAAGCTGCTGCTGCTGCAGCAGCAGTGGCAGAATAAAGTGTCCCACAGCCCCCGCCTCCCTGGAAGAGCTTGACATTTGTTTTCCTGTGCCGGCTCAGCTTTGCAGAGCCATCAAGGGAGAGCATTTCTAGATTTTGAAGGCCGAGTGAAGCGGCCTTTTTGGGAGCAGTTTTTGCCGCCCCCCAAAAGGTTGCTGCCTGAGACCACCGCCTCACTCGGCCTCATTATACAGCCGCCCCTGAGTAGACATATGCACATTTATCTACTGTTTCCTAAGTACCCTGTCTTAAAATTACCTCTGTTATGCAAAAATCTTGGGGTCAATATTCAGACAGGCTTATGCAATTTGTAGCACCCGCAAACTGCATAAAGCCTGGTGATTTCACTATTCAGCAGCACTGTATGGAGAATGCCACTGAATATCCCCACAGATTAATTCCAGGGTGGTCCATGGGCAGGGCGAAGATGGTTCCAGCAGTGAAACTGGAGATTCAGTGTCATATGCCGGATAGGCTCCAGCACTGAAAAGCCAATTTCACATTCAGCTTCAGGAGTCAGGTGCTTTAAAACACTCTGGCCACCACCGCTGAACATCGGGCCCCTTGAGCATAGGGAAAAGGTATTATTTGCTTCAAAGCTTATATCCTAAAACACCTGTTAGTCTAACATGCAATAAGTCTCATTTCTTTTTTCTTTTTTTTTTTTTTTTTTTTTTTTAATTTTTTTTTTTAATAAATTTTTCAACCGACTTACAAAAGCAAAGTACAAGCAACTTGAAGTGGCATTATACAAGTAAAAAAACATTACAATACATTCCATTAAAGGAAATCCATACTAACTAACATCACTTATTTCTAGCCCTCTATACTGGGGAGATACAAAGAATATAAGAAATAAAAATAAGGAAAAAACATTAAGAGTTGAGTCACTCTAGTTATTAAACAGCAATTAAACAATCACTCCAAAACCTTCCCTACCCTTTACTCTGACTCTCCTTACCAACCAAAAATAATTCCAATTGTGAAGGTTCCATAAAAGTAAATTTAGAACCCTGCAAAGTGATTAAACATTTGCAGGGATAACGAAGAAAAAAAGAAGCAGTAAGGGCTAACACTCTAGGTTTCAATGCCAAAAAGGCCTGTCTCCTAACCTGTGTAGTCCTACATACATCTGGAAATATCTGTATTTTTTCACCACAAAATAAAGAAGACATTTTCTTAAAATAACTACGTAGTACCAAAACCTTATCCTTATCAGAAATAAAGGTCACTATCAGAGTAGCTCGTGATGTTATAGTATCCTGAGAGTCTTCAAGAAATTTGGTGAGCTCAAGCTCAGGACGGGCCTGAACCACATCAAATTCTCCCGAAGAGTTAGGTACAACCCCACGCCCCGTCAGGTAATATAATTTAGAGATAGCAATTGAATCAGCAGTAGCTAATCCCAACACTTCTCTAAAATACTTCAAAAGAAGAATTTCAGGAGAGAGTAAATGGCAAACAGGAAAATTTAAAAGACGAATATTCTTAGACCTCAATAAATTTTCATACGATTCTAATTTGTGGTGGATATTTAAACTATCCTTAATAGTAGAGGAATGCATAAGTCTCATTTCTACTCAGATTAGTGTACTAATCTTTTATTAGCATGTTACTTTGGCAGGCAAGGATAGGACTGTGTTCTATTCAAATCTATGGAAATAAGGTTAAGAACTAACCTTTTGAGGGTCATTTTTAAAAGCTCTTTATGCTCCAATTCTGTCTAAGGGAAAAAATGTATCCTAATTTTATAAACAGCAGATTTGATCTATATATTTTTCTTTTTAAATAAAGGTGAATTGGTTATTAATCATTAAAATGATATGATATTATCAATGATTATATTCAGAAATACTGGGCATGTTTAATAAGGCCCATGCTGTTAACAGGTGTGTCCCTCCCCCACCCACAGTTAGCACAGTTCCAAGACACCTCACTGCGCAAGTCAGCAAATGTGCACATAGAAACATGACAGCAAAAAAACACCTTATGACCTATCTAATTGCACTTCCATATCAACTACTATGGTCTTTCTTTTCCCTTTAGAGATCTTCTGTGTTTGTCCCATGCTTTCTTGAATTCAGATACTGTCCTCATCTCTACACGCCGGCACAGAGGCTGCTCTTCCCAGCGGGGAATTGAGCCAGCGGGACACCATCACACCGCCCCAAGGAGATCTGCCCAATCGGGGCTGCTGGAGGCATCTTTAAAAGCAGCACTATCGGGCGCGTGCTTCCTCTCCCTCTACACGCTGGCACAGAGGCTGCTCTTCCCAGCGGGGAATTGAGCCAGCGGGACACCATCACACTGCCCCAAGGAGATCTGCCCAATTGGGGCTGCTGGAGGCATCTTTAAAAGCAGCGCTATCGGGCGCGTGCTTCCTCTCCCTCTACACGCCGGCACAGAGGCTGCTCTTCCCAGCGGGGAATTAAGCCAGCGGGACACCATCACACCGCCCCAAGGAGATCTGCCCAATCGGGGCTGCTGGAGGCATCTTTAAAAGCAGACCTATTGCGCGCACCCACGCCTGCGTGCCCGCTCCTGAGGGCCTCGCCAGAGGGCCCTTTGGCGTGGCCCTTATGCGGTGGCCATGTGCCAGCAAACAATCACAGGAGCGACTAGGGAACAGAACTGCAAGCCCATAAGCGTAAAACGCAAGTATTAACTCTCACCACCTGCTCTAACAAATGCTAACAGCTCCGGTTCCTGATTTCTAATATGATCCATATTCGAGTCTTGTATACAAACACCAGAGCATGTATCCATATGTAGGATTTACCATTTTGCTGCTACGATACTACTCTCCCTCTGTTAAATTGCTACACAGCTTTGATACAGAGTTATTTCTGCCTTACATTGCATTGTCTCATTGTTGATTGCTCTCTACTACATTGTCTCAAATAACTGCATATTGTAAAGCTGTGAGTTCTACTTAGGAAAACCAACTGCTACGCTGTTACTCTCCCATTGCTAAATTGCTACCATCATCACCTGTGCCACAACTAGCTGTAGATTTCTTTTTGTTAAGATTTGTAATAGCTCAAGCTAAAAGGTTACAACTTTCACTACAAACATACCTAATTTCTTGTCACTTACACTGATATTACTTCACAAAAGTACCCAAAATCTGGGTAATTTACTGTTGCTTATTCAAACATATCTAATTCCTGTGACCACTGCTATTATTCCACAAGAGTACCTAAATCACTGTAATATTTACTGTTGCTCTTCAATCCTGTTAACAGACACTACTTCTAGCTACAATTCTGTCCCAGTATTCTATCCCCACCCCCCCTTATCAAACCCTTTAGTACTACCTCACTCCAACACCTCCCAGAATGGCCCTGCCAGCCTCCTGCCCATTCACATTATGGGTTATCCTTTCCATATTATGTACTTCCTTATTTACCTTCCCACACGCACTAACACTGACCCATAACACACCCATTCCAATAATCCCCTCTCCAAGACACCTATACATTTCATCTCATTTTCCCTATACCCATCATAACCCCTACTACCACTCTTGTAAACTCAAACCTATCACTATAAATCCTAACCCTACACTTAACTCCCTCTCTGACCTACCCCACCCCCCTCTCAAATGCGCCCTACTCAATGCTCGCTCAGCTAGAAATAAAATCCCTCTACTTGCCGACCTCATTTCCGATTATGACCTTGATATATTTTGCCTTACTGAAACCTGGTTCCAAGATACTGACACGGTCCTAATAAACCAATTATGCCCCAAAGCATACTCAATCAGTTTATGCAACAGAGCACATGGCAGAGGAGGAGGTATAGCCATTATATCTAAATCTAATCTACAACTCTCTACCATTGAATCTATCTCTACCATAGGCTTGGACTCTATTACAGTCTCCAACTCTACGCTATCCCTGCATCTCTTATATCGAGCACCTCAGAATGACTCTTCTGATCTCTCCACAATCCTAGACAAAGCCTGCTCCCCTCAACCTACCTCACGCCCTCTCATAATTCTAGGTGACTTAAACTTATCCTCCACATCTCCAATACAATCCTCTACCTTCCTTCAGGCAATGAATGCCCTTCACTTCTCCCAAATACTGAAACTCCCCATGCATGCCAAAGGAAACATCCTTGACCTTATATTTTTTCCTCAACACACCCTGAACACTGATCAGGTTACACACACCATTCAACCTGTACCCTGGTCTGATCATGCTCTCATCCGCTTCTCCTTCCCTTACTCCACTCACAGAAATCAACTTCCTCTCCAGGCTCAACATACCCGTAGATTTAAACAATTCAGTGCGGCCACCTTTCTAGAGCAAACAATCCCTCCTCTTGACCTACTCTATGATTAGAGCTTGAACCATGAGGCCTACATTTCTAAATGGAATGAGATCCTATCTGCAGCTTCTCTACTCCCACCTAACCAACTTCCTCTAAAACACCATAGAAGAGCCTCCTGGTTCTCTACAAGTCTGAGAACTCTCAAAAGAGAGCTTAGATGTCTTGAACGTAAATGGAGACGCTCTCAAGTCCCTAATGCTCACAGCGCCTATACAGCTAAACTCCAAATCTACTGCTCTGAAACCCTCAACCATAAAAAAGAATACAATGAAAATATTATTCAACGATCACTTAACAAACCTAGAGAGTTGTTCTCTATTACCAACTCCTTAATTAACGAGCCCTTACATCAGGGCCAACCTCCAAAAATAACTGCACAAGCCTTTGCCAATCACCTGATTTCCAAATTCCTCCCTCCCCTATCCTCTAATAACCCCCAAACCTTTACTGACTACAACACCCAACCAAATGAGCCTACCCCCTCAAACTCCTGGAGCAATTTTGACCATCTTACATTAGAAAATGTATCTAATGTCATAAAGACCTTAAATGCCTCAACCTCTGCCCTCAACCCTTGCCCTGTCCCCTGGATCAAATCTATCAAAGATTCTCTCAGCCCATACATCCTGTATATTGTTCAAACATCCCTCCAAACTGTCTCTATACCACCACCTCTAAAGAATGCCACCATCTGCCCTATCCTAAAAGGAACAAAGCTTGACCCTAATTCTCCTACTTCTTACAGACCCATCTCTAGTATCCCTTTCCTGGCTAAAATAACTGAGAAACTGGTCCAAACTCAACTTCAGAACTATATTGATGAACACTCCCCCCTCGACCTATTCCAACATGGTTTCAAAAAGAATCATGGAGTCGAAACCCTTCTTACTTCCCTACTCGATTCCTTATACCTCCACACACAGAACCCCTCCCAAGGATGTCTTCTTATATTCCTTGATTTATCAGCTGCTTTCAACTCCCTCCCTCACCATCAACTCTTAAGCAGACTTCACGAAATAGGACTTAGAGGCACAACCCTGAATTGGTTCCGTTCCTTCCTAGATAACAGAACCCAACAGGTTCGTATTGGAAACGATACCTCCCCCCCCCCATTCATCCTAAAACAAGGTGTCCCCCAAGGATCCAGCCTTTCTGCTCTGCTATTTAACATCTTCCTCCAACCTGTCTGCAAGATCTTCCAAAGCTACGACATTCAGTATCAGCTTTATGCAGACGACATGATGTGCTTCACCCCTTTTAACCTTTCTAACCCTGACTTTTCTAAACTGAGTAAATGCCTAACTAATCTAAAATCATGGCTCTCCCAACATAACCTCTTAATCAACCAATCCAAAACTGAGGTTCTCCAGGTATTTTCCAATCCTACATACACCCCACCTCCTACTCTCACTATTGGTGATCTCACACTTACTATAAAAAAACAAGTGAAATAACTTGGTATTATCCTGGATCAGAACTTTTCCTTCACTGACCAAATAAAGAGAACCACTAATATAATATACGCAAAGATCCATACTCTCCACAACCTCAAACCCCTCCTAAGCCCTAACTCCTTTCGTACTGTCTGCCAGGCCCTCACAATCCCTTTTCTCGACTACTGTAACCATATCTATCATGGCCTCCCCAAGAACTCTATTCAACCGCTCCAACTTGCCCAGAACACAATAGCACGGCTTATAACCAACAACCCCAGACGTTCCCACATCACACCTATCCTCTATGATCTCCACTGGCTCCCCATCCAATACAGAGTTCAATTCAAGGTACTCACGCTTATACATAAAATTATCTCCAATGAGTCAGCTCCATGCCTCTCCCCTCTCCTTCTCTCCTCCAACAACACAAGATCACGCCGCACCATTACAAAAACTTACTGACCATCCCTATAAACAAGAGATGCTCTAAACAATCGACAAGTAACAAGGCCTTCTCCCTCTATGCTCCATCCTTATGGAATTCCCTTCCTCACGAACTTCGGAACTCTTCAAACCACTCTGAGTTCCGAAAAAAGTTGAAAACCCATCTTTTCCTTGAACACTTTCCCCTTCCACCTTAGCTCATAACCTTTACTCCCTCCTTCCTATTCTTTCTGCAAAACTCAAATTCTTTAACACAACCATATGGCTTATTGTAAATTCATATGTAAATAGTTGATTGTTGAACTTTGTATATAGTTCTTCTTGTTACCATATGTATTCATCGTTATCTTGTTCCATGTAAACAGTTGAAACACACTGCTAATTTGTTCTATGTAAACCGTCTTGACTTGTAGAGACGGTATACAAAATTTGTTAAATAAATTAAATAAATGGTTAGTGTGAGCTTTTAGCTGCACCTTGCCATCAATGCCTCCGTTCTGCCCATGGCCCGCTCAGTCCGTGCCCCATCACATGTAACCCAGATAGCACAGGATTTTTGGCAGCAGAGCCTTCACTGCTTTTTAGTGCAGCACTCAAACCATGCACTAAACCCCAGGCTACCTGGTTGCACACTTTAGTAAGCCTGCCTTGCTGTGAATGGATGTGGAGTGTTCTTCATAGGTTTCTGTAAGTGCACCACAGTTCTGACCTTGAATATCTAACACATAAGTGATATAGGGGTATGTTTACTAAACTGCGGTAACATTCCCCGCATTAGGTTCCCTGGATTCCCATATAAGGGAATGGGCGGTGCATCATTATGGCAAGCTGTGTCAGTTAGCGCGCGTTACAAGGCGCCTTAGACTAACGCGCATAATAAGGCACATTACAAGGCATGTCATAAGGCACAATACAAGACACATTATAAGGCACCTTAGTAGGCACAGTACAAGGCACGTGCCTTGTAACATGCCTTGTACTATGCCTAGTAAGGTGCCCCGTAAGGTGCCTTATGACGTGCCTTGTAACGTGCCTTGTACGGTGCCTAGTAAGGTGCCTTATAACACCGTATAGGGAGTGATGGCAACTGTGGTGAGGGTACTATGGGCTGGCAGCATGGATCTGCAAAGATATGACTGTCATAGGCATGCAAAACATCAGACATGGACAGGAAGGAATAACGAGGAATCGAATCCCATGACCACTGCCTAGAACAGAGCTACTTAAATCCAGTTCTGGAGATCCACAACCCTGCAGGTTTTCAGGATATCCCTAATGAATCTGCATGAGATATATATGCATTAGAGATATCCTGCCAACCTGACTGGTTTGTGGCACTCCAGGGCTGGATTTGGAGACCCCTGCCTTACACCTCGGTCAGTTAAGGTTGTGAGTGGGCAAGGTACAGATGTTGTAGACATCAAAAGGGTAGATAGAATGTGTCACATTCCTCCTCATTTCTCACCACCACCATAAAGTTGTCTAATAGACAATATTTTGGTGGTGGTGAGAAGCGAGGAGGAATGTGACAAATTCTATCTAACCTTTTGATGTCTTGGACATCTGCACCTCCCCCAGATAGATTGGAGCCCCCTCTTCTGACTCCATTGGGGGCTCCATTCTATCCGGGGCTCTGATCCTCATCCCCCCAAGCAGCCTCAGCACCGGAGAGCCTACAGCAAGCACCGCATCTTCGGAGGTGAGCCATCCATTCCTGAACTGCTCCTCTCTTCACCGATCGCTAACACGCGGTCTGCCGCTCCGCCCACAGCATCATCGCCGGCAGAGGAGAGTGCCCTTAAAAGCACCACACAATAGGCGTGCCCGCACCTGGTGTGCCCGCGCCTGAGGGCCTAGCCAGAGGGCCCTTTGGCATGGCCCTTAGGAGTGGCTGAATACCAGTATTGGGACAATAAGGTATGATCTACTGTTATGCAAAATCTTCTGAGTGCACTCAATAGCTTAAATAACACTGCCTTACTCTAATATCACATCAGCATATTATATGATCTAATATGTTACCGTCGTCATAACCTAATTGTATCTCTCTCATTACAAGCATAACCTACTAGCTATAAAACTGTCTCAATTAATTCTGCCTTAGATTTCAACATTGTAACAATTGTATCTTGCAACAAGTTTATCTCATAACAATTGTATATTGCATCCCACTCTCTCTGTGCTTCAACATTTTTCACTGACTCCAAACTTAACCCCCAAGCCGCTGCAGGTTACAACAATGGTTTTCTAATTTCCTCTACTGTCCTTAACGTTGTTATATATATTTCCCTCACACTACTGACCTATTGTACAATTCTAATATCAATCCTGCAACTGAGTACTATCCTAAATCAAAATTAAGCTAGTGAACATTATTATGCAGTTCCTATATGTCCTATGTATCTTTATGTGCCTTCTACTCACATCCAGCATATGCCTACAAACACCATATCCTCCTCTCAACCATATTGGAATGGCTCACATACATATTATTCCCCACCACCATAGACAAAAATACCTCAATCACTACAACTCATACTCCTCTACATATAAGAACCCCCCCCCCCCCCCCCGATACTCAGTAGCGCAAACAGGTTAATCCACCTAAGATTAAAACCAGAAAGTAAAACCAAAGAAATAACTCCAATCACTCAAACCCTTAAAGTCATCCTTATCAATGTAAGATCTATTAGAAACAAAATCCCACTTATAACAGACCTCATCACTGATGAGAAGCCAGATTATCTTTGCCTAACTGAAACCTGTCTAACCAATTCAGACACAGTACTATTGAACCAAATAAAAATAAAAGGATACTCCCTATTTAATTGTAACCAAAATAAAAAAAAGGAGGTGGTGTACTCATATTAGCAAAAACAAACCTGAACTGTACCTCCACAATCTGTGACACTAAAGAAAAAATAGATATCCTAAAGATAGAGAATAGAAACATAGCCATCTGCCTCTTTTACAGACCTCCTACACCAGATGACCAAAATTTAACAACCATCCTAGAAGCAGCTTGTAAAGCCTCAATAAACAAACCTCACATAATCCTGAGTGATTTTAATTAACCAAGGCAGGTCGGACCCGGTGGCACCCCGCTTTCCCCCCCCCTTCCCCCACCCCCTTTTTCCTTCCAACCATTCCCCCTCCCCATAAGAAATCCATATACACTGATCTTTGGCTCAAATGGTCGCAGCTTTATTAACTTTGTACAATCCAAACATTGTTTTCAACATCCAACTTCTTAATATATCATACTAACTCCCGAGCGGAATGAGCCCTCAACCGCCATACCACTAGCAAGGTGAGCTCATTCCACTCCCGCCGCGGCCGAGCCAGCGGCAAATCCAACCCCCCCTTTTCCCCGGCCTCGCCATACTACTAGCAAAGACCGGCCAGGGGTCACCCGGGTTGGGGGCACCCGCCCCCACCCCAATTCCAGCTTAAGGCTCCGGACCCCGGAAACCTCCGGGATCCCGCCTCCCCCCCCCCCCCACCAGCTGCGACAACCCATCCCCACAGCCTGCATGCAGGGCGGGCGGGAGGGAAGATGAAGTCCTCTCCCCAGTTGCCGGTCTCGCCAAGAGACCATCGCCGCCACGCGCCCAGCTTAAAACCCCCCCTTGCCAGCTTTCTTCATTGGCTCACACCCCTATCCATCATCGGGGCGAGCCAATGAATTCAAAAAATGCTCGCCAGCCCTGCCCCTCCTCACAAGCCGTGGGCAGGGTCCCACACCGGGCCGCGCGCCTGGTTACCTACGGCCGCGAGGGACCCTGCCCTGCGGCCTCGCCATAACCAAGGCAGGTCGGACCCGGTGGCACCCCGCTTTCCCCCCCCTTCCCCCACCCCCTTTTTCCTTCCAACCATTCCCCCTCCCCATAAGAAATCCATATACACTGATATTTGGCTCAAATGGTCGCAGCTTTATTAACTTTGTACAATCCAAACATTGTTTTCAACATCCAACTTCTTAATATATCATACTAACCCCCGAGCGGAATGAGCCCTCAACCGCCATACCACTAGCAAGGTGAGCTCATTCCACTCCCGCCGCGGCCGAGCCAACGGCAAATCCAACCCCCCCTTTTCCCCGGCCTCGCCATACTACTAGCAAAGACCGGCCAGGTGTCACCCGGGTTGGGGGCACCTGCCCCCACCCCAATTCCAGCTTAAGGCTCCGGACCCAGGAAACCTCCGGGATCCCGCCACCCGGCGTAGGGCCACTTATGCCCGTTGTGGTACCGCAGAGCCTATTCATGGAGGAAAAAGGGTTTTAAATCCTGAAAAAAAGATTTTATCATCAGCTGCAATATTATGAGGAGCCCAATAGAGGGAGCAGGAGTGACCTTCCAAGTCCCAGAGAACTGCACCTCAGAGCTGATGAGGTAATGCAACCTAACAGCCAATGGAGAAAAGGGGGAGTTCCCCTGAAGAAAGGCTGGGAACTTGAAAAGGAGGAACTAGGACAAGTTAGAGAGAGACCAGGGAAAGAGAGACCAAGGAGAGGCATACCAAGGAAGGCCTACCAAAAGGAGGCATACCAAGAAGAGGCTTATCAAGGAAAAGCAGACCACGGAGAGTCACACCACAGAGAGCTTCTGGAAAGGAACCAAGAAGGAGAGCACCATAAGGAGTGTCCAGAGCACCAGAGAGGAAGGAGTTCCTGGCAGGAGGGCATAGTGAATCCGAGGCCACAGAGTTCCAGGAGTCCTTGGTTGAGAGGTACTGGAAAGAAAGGCACAAGGGGAGAAATAAACCCCAGAGTTTGGTGTGAAGAACCGGCAGCAGTAAATGCAAGACACAGTAAGCATTATCTGAGCAAGGATGAAGTCTTTGCTGCAAATGGTAATATTCCTTATTCAAATGGTAAAAGGTGTGAATGTGAGAGAGTGGTGACTCTGCATGAAGGCCAGCTGGAGTGTGAAAAGCCTACTGCTCAAGACAGGCTGAACTACAGCAGGACCAGGCCGTGGGACTCAACTAAACAAGGTAAAATACCTTTTTATTCTGATAAGCAATATAAGTTAAGAAGACAGGAAACACAAGATACTGGAGTATATCCTCCCTATCAAACTGTTGGTGAAACAGGGCACAAGCCCTTGGTAAAAAGACTGTATAACATAAGGCAGCCTGCAAGGGGAAGTAACTGCCATAACAAACACTCACATGGGCGCGGCCCTGACTTGAATGCTGAACATTGGAAGCTAGTAAATGTGTTATATGAGAAACCTCAGTACGCTCCTCAAGAGTTTACTGACACTGATTCACAGCTGTCTGATACTCAGCCCATGCAGGTGGAATTCAACGAAGACCCACCTGAAACCCCGATGGACTGTAGCTACTGTCAGGCAGGTAGCCTAAGGTCTGTGCATGAAACATAAAACAGTGAACAGTAGCGAATGCCTGTAAAGTTTGTTTATGCCAAGTACTGTGAAGCAACAGTTAAACAAAGCAAGTGTGAATATATTTTCTTTTTGTTGCCTGAAGCAAGGTTTCTTTCAGTTTGTTGAAGTAGTCTCCCATAACTTGAACCATTGTGCTTAAAGGGAAATAAAGCCTTATTTTCCCTACATTCTGGCTAGTGTGTTCTCTTGAACTTTGGCCCCCGGTAGGTCCTGGGAACATTACCAAGACCTCTTACAGAAGGACCAAATTCAATATATATAAAAAAAAAACTCTCATGTCCATCTGACCTGCCCATACCAACCTTGGCCTCTGGGGCGGCAGCATGACACCGTACGCCGCCCCCCCCCCTAAAGCTGCGACCATCGAGAATCCCACTGCACCACACATTCCAAGGCCTCCTGCCAGTCATTTAACAGCAGGTCCACTCCCACCTGCGATAAATGCACACCGTCCTGGCGATAAAGTCCAGCACAATCTACATCCACCCAGGAGTGCATAATCTGATACCCTCCGTGCTGACAGGCCCACCGCCCAATCTGTCGATTGACCTTCGCTAACCCCCTGGACCACCGCCTCTACCCCCCGCAAACAGGCCTTGGAATGATGTCAGACCACATTATGATAACAGGAGGGAACATCCTCAGCACCTCTGCCAGATCCCTTTTTGCTGCCCGAATGATCTGTTTACAAGTCCAGCTATTTAAGTCGTTCCCTCCCACATGCAGCAGTATCACAGCGGGCTCCGCTCTCACCCGTCTATGGTGCTGAAGCAATGGTAACAGCTGCTGCCAATGCAACCCACGTTCACCAAGCCATAGTAGAGACACCACTGCCGGGTCAAGTCCCAAATTAGGACCCAATGGTCTTTCAGCTGCCTGCAGTCCCGCCCAATGTACAAATGAGTGCCCGATCATCCAGCACCATTGCGGGCACCGCACAGCATCTGAAAAAGAAATCAAAGGTTATTTTCCTGCTCTCCCGCTGCCTCACAAGCGCACATAACCTTTAAAGGCCTGTGACTGCCACCTGCCGATGTTCTGAATAGCCACCTCTGACATCCCTGCCACCGCCGCACTTGTCGCCGCTCCTATGTGAAAGGAATGCGGCGCAAAGCGCTTAGGATCCATGCCCAGATACCGTATGGTCAGCCGTAGTACCGCCGCAACCTGGAAACATGTCACCCAGCTTGCATTCTTGTGCAAGAAAAACAGGGAACCCGCCGCCGGGCGCACCGCCAAATAAGCCCGCACTGCCTCCACTGGGCACGTCGGCAGGGAGTTTACCTCATGAAGTACTACCCACAGCCCTTTGCCCAACTGGTCAGTCTTTGATTTAGCCAGCTTGATCCGCAGCTGTCCACCCCCGATCTGCACATGACCCAACAATAATCCATTGCCCTGCCCTAGCCTGCCAGAGCTAGCCACCAGCTCACTGACCCGAAAAGCCCCGAAAAAGGCCAAGCAAAACAATGCCTTAAAAAGCACCACTTCATAAGCCGACGAAGCCACGTTCGGCAGTGCTGCACAGAGCCGCACCAAAAGGTCATGCGTCACTGGTAACCGCGCATCCGGAGGTGCAGGACAAACTCTATCCCAGCCCCGCAATAACTTCTGGACCAAAAACCCCTGCCTCGCAAACCCCCAGCCAGCTGCCTTGGCAAAGAAAGCAAATCCCGCCAACTTCATCCGAACCGAAGCCCGGGACATACCAGCACCTTTAGACTCCACTATATATTGTCCTAACAAGCTGTCCACCTCCGCTCCGGGCTTCCATCCTTTCCCCTCCAGGTACTCCAAGACTGCGTCAAATCCTTTTGAGTATGCCGACCAGGACGCCGGCGCAAGAGAGTTCTTCAACAGGCATACCATTTCTGCTGGCCAATCTTCCATAAATGTTCGGGCACCTCCATGCCTTCCTCGCTCGCCTCGGGCGCCATCATCCGGAACAGGTCCCACTTGAAACGAGAAAGAGCATCCGCAATTCGATTAGTGCAACCCGGAATGTGCCTAGCTTTCACTGCGACGTTTAAACGCAAACAAGCAAAAACGATAGCTCTCATTAAGCCCGCTACCAACGTGCATCGCGGCGTGTACCGGTTGACTACCGCAACCACAGCCTCATTGTCACACCACCATATCAATCTGCGGTTCCGCAACCGCTCGGGCCATAAATGCAACACAACTAACAGAGGAAACAATTCCAAGAACGTAATGTTTTTTGTCAAGCCATCCGCATGCCATGCATGCGGCCATTGGGCTGCACACCAATCCCCTCCAAAATAAATCCCTAAACCCCCACTGCCTGCTGCGTCCGTAAACAGCTGAAAATCAACACTGGACACCTCTGCCTCCATCAGCACAGACACCCTGTTAAAGTCTTCCAGAAAAACATCCCACACTCTCAAATCGGCCTTCATGACCTTGGACATTCTGATCCGATGATGCGGCTTACGAACCCCCACAGTGGCGGCCGCCAAGCTACGCATGAAAACTCGGCCCATCGGAATCACTCTGCACGCAAAATTCAACGAGCCAATTAGTATTTGCAATTCCTTCAAGGATAACTTATCCGATGCCAGCCCGTTTGCGACCAGGACGCACAATTTCAACACCTTATCCAGAGGGAGGCGTGCCCCATCTCAACCGAGTCGATTTCCACCCCCAAAAACGTAATACAAGTTGCCGGGCCCTCCGTCTTGTCAACCGCCAGTGGGAGCCCACACTCACTAGCCATGCATAGAAAACCATCCATCAACTGTTGACACACCTCAGAATGCGCCGCCCCCACAAAGAGGAAATCGTCAAGATAATGCACGACGTTCCCACTGCCTACCCGCCGTACTAGATTCCAGTGCAAAAATGTACTAAATGTCTCGAAGTAGGCACACGACACGGAACAACCCATGGGCATGCACTTGTCCACATAAAATTCCCCTTCAAACGAAAATCCCAACAAATAAAAAGAAGACGGGTGGACGGGCAGCAAACGAAAAGCAGATTCGATATCAACCTCTGCTAATTGGGCCCCAGGGCCACAACGCTTCACCAGACCAACTGCCTCGTCAAAGGATGCATACCGAACTGCGCACAACTCTTTCGGAATATGAGCATTTACCGACTCACCCAATGGAAAGGAGAGGTTATGTATCAGACGAAACTTCCCTGTCTCCTTCTTAGGGATTACCCCCAATGGAGACAGTACCAAATCCGCCAATGGTGGCTCCACAAATGGGCCGGCAATTCTGCCCAAACCCAACTCGACCGCTAACTTCTCGCGAACAACCGACGCCAAGCGCCTCACCGAGGGTGAATTACGTGCCGACCTACCTACTATCGTACCTTGCACCGGAATAACGAACCCCTCCGAAACCCCCCGCTCCAACAGCTCCCGGTCCGTCCTCCACGGATAAGCCCCCAACCACTCCCTAAGCACCTCGCGGGAGATTGGGGTGGGCGCCAGCCCCATCCACTCAACATTACTTGGGGGCCGCCGCAGGAGGGGGGCCCACCGCCCCTTTTGAAGCATTTAAGTGCAGAATGCCCCCCGCAGGCAGAGCATGCGTGCCGGAACTTGCAGTCGGGAAAAGGGCACGAGGATCTATTGAAATGCCAACAGATGTCCCCCAGAGCCCCTGCCCCCGCTCTCTGCGGCAGAGAGCCCCCGTTTGCCCGAAAGGGCCGCCCCGTTCCTGCCAAACCACCCCCCCAGCCCGTACCATAGTTCCACCTCTCGCACCCGAACCCCCCGACATCTGGGTTAGCCACAAATTAATATCCTGAGTGCCCCAGGACAACCCTTTACTCTCCTCCATTTTATCTCGAAATTTCTCGTCATAATTAAGCCACGCAAAACCTCCATGCGTCTGCGCTGCTTCCAAAATGGAGTCAGCATATGCCAACAGCATTCCATAATCCTCCGGAGCCTGCCGACCCCAGACACTAGCTAACCTTAAAAAAGCTCTCACCCAATTAATAACATTCCGGGACACTTTCCTGACACGACCCGCCTTCTCGTCCTCCTTCCTCTTTTTCTTACTCTCTCCCGAGCACCTCCGGCCCTCCAGCAATCTGAATATATCTACGTAGCGCCGCTTCCATATCTTACACCGTAGGTGCCACGGGACTCCTTCCCATAACTCCGCGAATGCCACCAACGTAGGAACGCCCTTCCCACCGGCGGGCCCGCCCGATCCCGTATCCATCCCTGGTCCCGAACGAGAAGGCGCTATCGAGGATGATGAGGAGGACGCTGAGGACGCTGATGAAGACTCCGAACTGTGCCGACTCCGTCGCGCGTGCCGACACTTGCGCTTCACCTTACGCCCTCCCTTGTCCTTCCCTCCCACCTGATCAGCTCCCTCCCCCCCCCCCCCCCGCCACATTGCACCCGGACAACTCACCCCTGGCACCTCCAACGCCCGCCGACAGATCCTGTGGCAGTACTTCGGGATCTCGTGCCCCCAGGCTGGGTGACTGCGCTCCCACCACACTCGCTGTGCTGGCCTCGCTCCGTGTAGGTCCACCGGATACGACCCCAGCCACTTCATCCATTGCCGCACGCTGTCCGCCGGGGATCTGCACCACCTCCTGAGCGTCTGTGGCAACCTGCAAAGACAAAAGAGAAGCAGAGGGGGGAGAGGGGACGAACGGGGAGCCACAAGGCGGCCAAGCCGACACCCACTCGGCCCGGGAAGATCCCTGTCCTCCGCCCCGCCAATGCTCCCACGGCGAAATTCCCGCTGGAGTTCCAACACTCCCTACTGCTCCCCCTTGTACCAAGGGGCCGTGCCTGTACGCGTGAGCCCCAAGCCATGGTGTAGCCCAACCTGCCCAGACTGGCCCCCCTCCACCCCACCCCCCCCATCCCTTGTCCTCCCCTACTGCACCCCCCCGCCTCTGCTACCCCCTCTCTGCACCCCTTTGCCCCATCCCCCTCCCGGCCCCCCCATACCCCACCTCCCTACTGCCTGCCCCATCTGTCGCCCCGCCCCTCCCTTGCCCTACGGGACCTGTTTCCCCCAGACCAGGCTCCAGGCCCAGGCCGCCAACCCCCCTGCCCCTCCTGGCCAAAGACCTCACCCTTTGTCTTCCCCCAGCGCCGGCCTCATTGCCCCTACCCACTCTGGCCCTTCCCCCGCCGCCAGCTCCTTTTCCTTTGGCCCCAATCGCCCCTCTCTGTCCTCCCTCTCCTGCAGCCGCTCCCCTAGACGCCCGCTCAGCCTTCCCCCCCGAATTCACTGCCTTGCCTCCTCTCTTGCCGTCTGCAGACCGCTCTCCTCTGCCCGAAGTCCCCCATCTGTCCTGCCTTCCCCTCCGTGGCGGCATCTCCCCGCTTCAGGCCCTGATTCGGCGCTTGACCGTGGTCTCCTGTGCCCACTGAGACAACTCCGCCCCCACTTAACCTATTTATTTAATTTTTTTTTTTTTACAAGCCGCTGTACCCGCGCCGATACTCCTACCCTCTGTACCGGTCCGGAACCCCTGACGACACCGACATGCTGCAGGACTCCAATCGGGTAAGGCAGGAGGAAGGAAGATGAAGTCCTCTCCCCAGTTGCCGGTCTCGCCAAGAGACCGTCGCCGCCGCGTGCCCAGCTTAAAACCCCCCCTTGCCAGCTTTCTTCATTGGCTCGCACCCCTATCCATCATCGGGGTGAGCCAATGAATTCAAAAAATGCTCGCCAGCCCCGCCCCTCCTCACAAGCCGTGGGCAGGGTCCCACACCGGGCCGCGCGCCTGGTTACCTACGGCCGCGAGGGACCCTGCCCTGCGGCCTCACCATTAGCAACCCTCAATAACAATCAAACCTCAGCTTTTTTAGAATTGATGGTGGACATGGGCTTTAAGCAAATAATTAGACACCCCACACACATCAAAGGTAACACCCTTGATCTAGTATTCATTCCTGAACACATATTTGAATTACCCCAATATACTCCTCCTATCATAACACAGATTCCATGGACTGATCACTTTATGATCCAATTTTTTATTAACATACCTTACACCTCCATTCCTCATCAATCTAAACCCCATCAAGGGCCACGATTTCGTCCATTTGTATCAGAAGAGTTCCTTGGAACTATTGTACCCCAGCTAGATACAGACTCTAATCATCTAGTTAAAGCTATTTCTAATTGTAACACTGTAATAAAAACAACATCCAAACCACTACCTATCAAAACTAACAGACAATATAAAAAAACATCAGAAAAATGGTACACACATGAACTAGCCCTAATTTAAAAAAAAACTCAGAAAATTAGAAACCAAATGGAGAACAAAAAAAAACCACCAGAACTCCGCGAACTATACTTTTCAACTCTTAATACTTACAGGTCAGCCACAAACAATGCTAAAAAACAATATCATACAACAGTCCTATCCAAAGCTATTAATCACCCAAGGGAATTATTTGAAATTGTAAAATCATTATCTATAGCCCCCATTGCTAAATCACACATTATTCCTATCAACCCACAAGAATTAGCAAACTACTTTGCTAGTAAACTAAAATTGTCCCTTATACTGATACCTAACCCCCTCCCAAATACAGTCAACAATAGCAATGTTTGGAAATCTTTCCATCTTATCGATGAAAAGCAATTTCTTAATATAATTACTAAAATTAACACAACCACATCCATCCTAGATCCTTGCCCAGTATTCTGAATCAAGACATCTAAACTAGTACTTGCCCCCTTTATCTTAGATATAGTAAACAAATCCCTTCAGCAAGGTGTATTACCTAGAGAACTTAAAATATCTGCAATCCGCCCGATTTTGAAAAACAAAACACTAAATGACAATGACCCATCATCATATCGACCGATTGCCAGTATTCCCTTTCTTACTAAAATTATTGAAAAAGTTGTCCAACTACAACTTCAAGATTATATAGATACATCCGCCCCCCCTTGATGATCATCAATATGGGTTTCACCCCTTCCATGGTGTTGAAACCCTACTACTTGCTCTTCTAGACACTCTCATTAACGATTTAGACAACACTAAACAGGCATTCATCCTAGTATTCCTTGATATATCCGCTGCATTTGACAGCGTAAACCATAATATACTCATTTCAAGGCTCAGCCACCTAGGTTTACAGAAAATAACTCTTGAATGGTTTAAATCATATATTTCTGATCGTTCACACTATGTACAAGTTGACCAAATGTCATCACCTTCATTTCCTCAAGAACAAGGAATACCTCAAGGCTCTGCGCTATCTGCCCTCCTATTTAATCTATACCTGCAACCAATATGCACCATTTTCCAAAAATATAAGGTAAATTATCACATATATGCGGATGACATTATGTTGTTCTCCTCAATCAACATACTTGATCCCGACTATGACAATTTAGCATCCTGCCTCACTGAAGCTGAACTTTGGTTTCGATCAAACAATATGAACATAAATTTCAAAAAAACTGAAGTATTATTTACTTCAAGAAACATGAATTTTACACCACCATCAGACATCAAACTCCTGAATTTTACCCTTCCAGTTAAATAAGAAATTAAATATCTAGGAATCACCCTTGACAGGACCCTTAGCTTCACCTCTCACATTAAGAAAATAACCAAAACAATCTATTACAAGCTCAGATCTATTCAACAACTGAGGCCACTATTAGAAAACGATGATTTCAGAACTATTACGCAAGCCTTAATAACCCCCCACTTAGACTACTGTAATGGTATACTACAAGGCGTAACAAAGAAAAAAAATTTGAAATACTTCAAATGGCTCAAAATGTTACTGCACGTTGTGGTGACGAAACAGGGTTAAACCCTGGAGAAAGCAGGAGAAACCAGTTTTTTTTCCCTGAAGCAAAGAGCAGTGCAGGAAGGGAAAGGGTTAAACCTGCAACAAATGAAAAAAACTCTGTGCACCGAAGGCTAGAGAGGGAGCCACACCTCAGCTTCATGACAACCAAGGGAGCTGACGTGGGAAGCAGAGGGGTGGAGTCAGACTTCATAGGACAGCCCCAAACACTTAAGCAGAGAGAAACAGTTAGTGAGAGAGAGGTGCAGAGAAGTGTGGAGAGAGCCGTGGAAAGAGGCATGGAAAGGAACAGGAAGAAACACGTGAGGAGCAGCAGAGAGAAGTGGGAGAGAAGAAGGAATAATCCTCGGGAGGAAAGCCTGGATAGTTTGGCCAGGAGTCAGAGGAGTTCTTCTCGGGAGTCTGCTGTTGAAGCTGTCCTGAAAGGTGGGAGAATAGGCAGAAGCAAATGCCCTGTTGAACAGCTGCATAAAGATTCTTATTGCAGGCAGCGTGTTTATAGTTCCAGCCTTGACAGAAGCCCAGCTGATATAAAGCAATTAGCTGACCAGAAGCTTGGGAGACGGAAGTATGAGCCAGACCTTGCTGAGGACCAGGATACAAGAGTCCAGGTGAAGCAGTCTGGGGATAAGTGGTCACCTTTAGCACTACCAGAGAAGTTAAGGACTGCTAGAAAAAAGGTGAGCCCTCTTGAGACATTTAAATCTGTGTTAAGGGAGAGTGGCCTCCTGGGTTCTTCCCCCACACCTCAGTGTAAGGAAGAGTCTCGCTGGAAGCAGCTTAAAACCCTGTTAGAACAATGGAAGCCTGCTTTTCAGAACCCTGAGGATAGCCAGGTTATATCAGACTCTGAGGAAGAGGCTATGCAAACTGAAGAAGCCCCTTTAGAAAGTGAATGCTCTGATATGGAGACAGACTGTGCTTATTGCCAAAGGGAGTAAAGCTGCTAATGTTGTATACTGACATTACAAGTGCTGGAAGAAGCCTGAAGCTTAGCTTGGTGGATTAACACTGGGAAAGCCTTGAAATCCTGGAAGTGTAAAGCCTAGCAAGTTGGGCACTGTGAATGAAGAGAATGCCAAGGGTTTACTAATGGTTGTACAATTGTAACAGCTGGTCTAAAGAAGATAGGGAGCTGTTAATGTTTTTGAGTGAATGCCTCAAACTTACCCAGGCATAAGTAAAGTGAAATTGCATTTGGAAGAAAGCTTTGGGAAAGTGATTTAAAGCAATCGTGTGTGAAAGTGTAACACATGGACTTTGCTGTATCATTTGACTTTTTGTTCTGTGTGGAGAAGAATCCTTTATGCTTTACCTTTTGTAGGGGTAGTAGATAAAATACCTGTGCAACAATAAAACTTATTGTTACCCTTAAAATCCTTGGCTGTTTTTCGTCTTGGCCACAACTACACGGAAGAAAACACCCGCAGCACTTAAAGGATACATTAATGTGGTCCGTCCTCCTCTACTAGGCAACCGCCTAGACAAAGGAGGGCATGACAACGTATAATATCCAAAGCCAAACTTACTGACCCCATTACTCCAATCCTATACTCACTACATTGGCTGCCTATTTCGAGCAGGATTCAATATAAAATCATATTGACCACATTCAAATTAATCAATAAGATTGCCCCATCATACCTATCCACACTGATTCACAACCCACCCGAAAACAGAAGAAGAAGAAGAAGAAGAAGGAATCTTAACACCATCCTAGTGTCTGACTTAATAAGAAAGACTAAACAAACAACAAGCAACAGCACCTTCTCATATATTGCACCAATCTTGTGGAATAATCTCCCTGACCAGCTTAGAGAGATAAAAGTCTTACAAACGTTCCAAAGAGAACTAAAAACATATCTATTCACACAACACTACTTCAATATGGATTGTGACCTGGATAAGGCCTCCCATCCTCCATAACACAACTTGAATCTGTTATCCCATACAATTTCTATTACCCATATTTGTAACCAAGCTGATGTCTAAAATTTTGTATATATGTAAATTTTGTAAATAGTTCTAATCCTGATATACTACTTGTATAAAGTTGCTTAATGTTACATGTATTGGTTTATAGTTACACATTGTTCTCTGTATTCTGATTTTGATATTGTTTGATGTAAACCGCCAATGATCTTAGGACTTGGCGGTATATAAAAGTATTGCAAATAAATAAATAAATAAAATAAATACCCCAAGGGGCCCACAATCACCACTATTGTAGATGAGAGTGTGGTGGGACAGGTGCCTGCACTCTGCGGAATGGCTGTAAAACCAGCAACCACAGTCCTGCTGGCCGACGACAGTCCTCCAGAGCTGATGGAAAGACAGAGTCCTTTATTAAACCTTTGGCCACCCGACACAGGCCGTGTTTCATCACCCTTCGTCAGGGGCTAGCCAGGCACAAAAACTCTGTTGTGGGCTCTAAAATGTATTACACCACGCTTATGTAGAAAAGTCTAAAGAAACATTGTTACTTAAAGCAACTGCCGTCCGGACCCTTTGGTCCGGACGTCAGTTGCTTTAAGTAGCAATGTTTCTTTAGACTTTTCTACATAAGCGTGGTGTAATACATTTTAGAGCCCACAACAGAGTTTTTGTGCCTGGCTAGCCCCTGACGAAGGGTGACGAAACACGGCCTGTGTCGGGCAGCCAAAGGTTTAATAAAGGACTCTGTCTTTCCATCTACTCATGCCTCAGGTTGGTTTGGTTTTAGTTCTGCGTGATTACTGCTCCCCAGTTTTGTACCTCCAGGGCTGATGGGCCAGAGCCATACATGTGACTGTGACAGATCAGCAGTGATGCTTGGGGTGGGCAGGGGAAGGCTCCACACCACAGTCTGCCATCCACCAGTACAACCAGACTGCACCATCCTACAGGGTGGTCCCATCATGCACAGACTAACTGCAGACAGCCCACTAGCCAATCCATAGTGCATGCTCATGGGGGAACCCTGTGCACAGGGAGGTGGGATGCACAGCACAAACACCAAGCAGGTATCTTCACGATTGGGCCCCAGAACCAAAAACACACAGATATCACTAGAGACAATATGTGGCACTAAGTGGGAACATGGACATGCCATGGCCACTGCTCAGTCAGAGTGAGAGCAACCTACCAGCGTGACATGCTGAGGCCACCCTGCCCATGCAGGTGATGGTCGAGCACTACTGTGTCCCAGCCATTTCCCTCCACCCTGTGCAGATGCATCCTGGCCAATCCGCCCTGTCTGGACCATACCCACAATACCTTGCTCCTCATTATGCACATTTGCAGGCTAACACTGGAAACAGTGTGAGCAATGTGGGCTCAGTGAGGCAGACACAAAACAATGGATAGACATACGCACACTCCCACACCTATCTCAGCATTGCGCAGAGATAGAGTTGGTTGGCAACCCTGCCCACCACACTGGTCTTGAGCACAGTGCCGACATTGCTAAACTGTGCAGGGGGTAGTAGTAGTGCTCTGGTGATAACTGCAGCTCCATGCTGGGGCCAACAGCCTGACACTCCATTAGGCTGTGGATAGTGGAGCCCATGTGAGTGGGTGTTTGTACCCCTGTGCACTGCTGCATTGGGGTTTGCACATGTTGTTGTTGTGGCTGCATTGTGGGATAAAACTATGGGGTGATGCTCTGCAGGTTCCACAGATGGGACTTGAACCTTTTGCTCTTGGACATACTGGCTGAGTTTATTGCACCACACTGTTGCCAAAGCAGCATAGTGGTCCCTGGCGCTACCCTTATGTTCCCCAGCCAGACCTCTTCTGTTGCACTGCACACCACGTACTGGTACAGGGCATGGGCTAGGTCCACTGCAGATGGATGCTACTACTCCCACCAGCACAAACACACACACCCTGCCATGCCGCCATGACCATATGCTGTCAGTGCCGGTGATGTGCAGTCCTAGGCCATCCAGGGGGCAGGTAGGCAGCTGCCTGAGGTGTGGGTTCTGGAGTAGGGTGCCTACATAGCTGTCCACGCTTCCCCCGGCACTGCCTGTCAATGTTATGTGCCCCTTGGGGTTCCTGCTGGGTAATGTCCCATGGATGGGACACTGTGGGACACAGACTCATGGGCATGTTTGACCCTGGTCTATTGCTGTCTTGCTGGTGTCCATTTTCTGCATTCCTATGTGCCACCTAGGCAACCGCCTAGTCCACTCCATGGCCCAGTAGCCCCCACTGCATGTCCCGCCTGCAGCCCCCATGCCCCATTTTCACCATCACCATAGTGGCCTTTCATATCTGGGCACTATGCTGTTGCTGCAAATGGAGCACTACTATCACCTTTCTTGGGCTCCCTGTCTATGCTGTACATTGCTGACACTGAAATGGTTTCTCTATCCTGCAAATGTGCATCTAACGAGAGGTTTTCATTCACGGTAGGATTCAGCCTTTCAGTTCAGCATGTTAGTGTGCAGGGAGCCTCTCCACGCCCACTCCCCGCCCATTGACCCACGCCCTCTCTACTCCCTCTGCGGTGTCTTCCGCGCCGCGGAACGCTTCTGCGCAGGTTGTAACATTACCACTCGTTAACGTTATGTTACCGCTCATTAACGTTACATAATGCTCGTTAACGTTACATAACGCGTGTTAACGTCACCCACCGCGTGTTAACGTTACCTACCGCGTGGTCTGTAACATTACCGCAGTTTAGTAAACATACCCCATAGTTTCATTGCTAAAATCTATACTGGTCTCACATCAGCATATTGGTTACATCCCATACAATGAGTGTGCATGAGATGTATAAGTTAGGTCTCCAGTTTATGCAGATTTATACCTTGCCTATTCATTTAGGATGTCTTACAATTCTGACTGGCTGTGGGACAGATTTGAGAAGCCCAGGACTTACCGAGAACTACATGTAAATCAAACAATCTGAACTACAATCCTTCAGGACAGCAGAACAAGTATAGTTTCCAGGTTAATCAAGCTAAGCAAATTAGTCTTCTACTTATACCACATACAGTATACCGTATGCAGGTTCATTTCCAGTACTGAAAACATAGAAGGATTTATAACAAAATAAAGATATCAAGTGTAATATATTTGAATAACATATGGTTAGCTTCCTTTATTTTAATAAAATCTAAAGTAAGCTGGAAATGCATTACTTTATATTGAAATATCTCCTGCAGTTTCATATCAATAACAAGTACTTCTGGTAATACTTGAAATGGTGCACAGGAACGCATATTTATTGGTAAAAAAAAAAAAAGTATGTTCAAGGGATTAACTTTACGACCTTAATGGAGCAATAATTTAGAGGCCGCCTAGCCATGGAAATAATTCATAGCCTGAGTCACATTAAAGCAACAATAGATATTGAGTGTCCTTGGCAAGCTACCAGCAATAGTTACTGACTGAAGAAATCTGGAAGAGATATTAACAAATGTTGTTGAAACAAAACTATGCTTGTGTTTTTTTTTCTGCATCTACTCAAGTGTACAGTCTGAAAGTGTTCAGAGCCCCAGGAGCCCTCCACTGCTTTTAATTAAATACAAAGTACTGTCCCTATGTTCCGCTGTTCTAACGGTAATCATATTTTTTCTGAGAGGATTAATTTAAATGTCTTATAGGGACTGCCAAATTTATACCAGTTTAATTTCTAATAGATTCTGGTGTGCAAGGGGTCTCCTTCCTAAAAGATCTCTTAACTGATTTCCTATATGCTTTTATTCATCACAAATACCGTACCTTTAGTGACACTCTTCAAAAACGTCTGGAATTCTAAACCAGATTTGGCTCAGTTCATTCAAACTCAGAACTGTAATGTCATCAGGAAATGCAAGAAGCAAAAAAGAATGCTTGCCCCCTCCCCCCTTCTTCACACTTCCATGCTTACCTATGATCAAAATCACATAGGTGGCTATAACTCAATCAAAGCAAAATGTGATCAGAATCACTTACATGGCTATAATCGATAGAAAGCAGTGAAAATTACAGCAGTCTCCAGTCATTCTTGTATTTAATCTAATAAAGGTTTCTAGTCCACAATAACCATGATAAAAACTTGTATGTAAATTATAGCCATTACAAAATAAAAACATTACATTAAAATGCAACCACAGGCAAATCACATAACAAATATAACATCAATAATGCATCTACATAATTCCCACATTTGATAAAACAAAAAGAAAATCCTGCTCTTGTACTGTACTACACAACATCCATGCCCATAGAAGGTTTGAAATTGGAGAAGCCGGTTTACCAACTCTGCACCAAAGAAGGACGTATGCAGAAGAAAGCCTTGGGACCCGTCCTACCTGCCAGCTGTTTCGGGGATGTCGGAAGTCATCAGCAACAACATTTCTAGTCTCATGGCTACAAATTGCTTCTGGTACACATGGTGTACCGGAGAAGCTGGTTAACCATCTCTGTTCTGAAGGCTAGGTGGAGGACGTATACGGAACTTGACACCCGTCCAACCTGCCAGCTGTTTCGGGGATGTCAGAAGCCATTAGCAATGTCATTTCCAGACCCGTGGCTACAAATTGCTTCTGGTAGCTATGATACATGGCCTGTGGTCATGTGACCGAAGGGGTGTGACCAAAAGGGCATGCCAGGCCCCTTTGGAATCCCTTCAGAGCCAACTGAGGAGCCAGAAAAAGCTGTATAGAAGCTTGCCATCTTACATCCCCAGGTACTGTCTTGGTCATTCTTGATATGGGGAAGAGGAAAGTGAAGAGGCCAATCTGTGCTGTTTCAGGCAATACCCACAATGCTCTGCCTTGACTTATTCACATTTTCCAAACAGGCTCAGACAATGTAAGCCAAAGTGCAGTGCAGAAAGCCACAGGACAAAGGGGAGGCATACACATACACACACATGCATAAACTCTCATTGGCGCACTGCAGAGATGGTTGACATTCCTGCTTGACACTCCTGTCTCAATGTCAGCTCAAGGATTGATAACGTGTGCTCTGTTTGCAGGCACTATTACCGTGCCTTGGCCTCAACACACGATGTTACCGTGTGCTATTAGCCTCCAACCAGCTGTGGATAATGGAGCCTGTCAGTGCTGCTGGTGGGTGTTTCTACCCTTGCTGGCTGCCTCCTTGGGGGATGCACATACTGGAGCTCAACTTACACTGTCAGCTAAACCTTGCCCACAGGAATATGCAATACAGAAACCCTAGAAGGGAGTTGAACCAGTGACACTCCACACATATACACACCAACAGTGTGTGTTGAACCACAGTGCTGCCTTATGGGGATAACAGCTCCTGTTGCTGATATGCTTCCCTTCAGCTGGCCTTTGGCACATGCTGCAATGCACTATGCTGCACTATGCACATGGAACACATGACCAGGACAAGGCTTTTGTCTGCTACAGGCTGGTGCTACTTCCCATGCTACCACCAACACCCCACCATGCAGACATGCCATGCACTGTTAGTGGTGGTGGTCACAGATTCAGCATGTTAAACATGCAGATTTGGCGGACACCTTGAGCATAAGGCCAGAAGGAGAAGCATAGGCACACATAGATGGCCACACAGGCCCCCTACCAGCTGCCCATGCAGGGGCCCCATCACTACCTGCCACCGATACGTCTCAGGAGGAGGATGGCAGCCGCTACTGTGGTATTTCCCCAGGCACCAGCATTTTCCAGCTACCTGGAGGGCTACAGTGTCTGGCACTATCGGCCTCTTCCCCTACAGCTGGGTTCTGTGGCAGAGGGGTTGGGGAAGGCAGCCTGGATCTCTGCCTGGGGTGCCAGGACCCTTGGACTGCTCCATGTGGCACATTGCCTTTCCACAGCAGTAGCAGGACTGTGTGCTGCCACTGTCACTGTGGGATCATGACGAACATCACAGATGGTTCTGTGGATAGCAGAATACCCCTTTGTGGAGATACTAAAAAGGTTGGGGTTCATCAACCTGGGGAGGAGACAGTTGAAGGGAGATATGATAGAGGTCTATAGTTTATTGACCAGAGTGGAACAGGTAAACGTAGGTCGCTTTTTTATGCCTTCAGACTCTGGACAGACTAGGGAACCTGCAATGCAGCTACAGTATAATCCATTTGGGTCTAGGTGAAAATATTGTTTCGTTCAATGCATAATCAAACCCTGCAATCAATTACCAGAGGATTTGATAAAAGCTGTCAGTGTAGCTGGGTTTAAAAATGTTTGGACGGGTTCCTGGGTATCGGTCCATAAACCATTGCTACAGAGTACCCGAACTATGTACTGCTTGCCTCAATAAAGTTATTGGAGATCCTGTGTGTCTTTTGGGGAAACTGCTAGGTACTTGTGACTTATATTGTACACTGTTGGACACAGGATACTGGGCATGATTGACCTTGGTCTGACATAGTGTGGCATATTTTGTAGTCTTATGTTCCTATGTGCATCTAGACAGCTGTCTGGTCTCTCCTGTGCACCAGCAGGCCTCACTGCGTGACTCATTGCCCCCATTTGTATCATCAACATAGTGCCCTTTCATACTTAGGCACTATGCTGTTGCTGCTAATGGAGCACTACTATCACTCTCTTGGGCTCACCTGTCTGTGCATCACATTGGCTTTCTCTCCTCAAAAAAACACCCTTTCCGTGAGGTTTTGAACTGTATTAGGGTTCTCAGCATTAAGGTGCCTTAGGACACATTTTTGCAAGGCACGTTAAGGTTATACATGTTGTTAACGCCCTCTCTCCACCCCGTTAACGCCCACTCTCTGCCCACAAGGTGCTTTACACTGCTGGAGCCTTTAGCGCATGTTAAAGCAGTGTTTTAGATGCGTTAAGGGTACAAGTGTGCCGATAACACGCGTTAACGGCACAGTTGCTCCTACCACGGTTTAGTAAACAATCCCCTTAAAGAACTCAATATGAGTTTCCCAGGGCGAGAAGAGAGAAATATGAATATGATCAAAGATATTCAGACACTTTCAAGCTATAAATAATACACATAAAAAACAACTATCTTTTTCAGGTGTTCTAGAATAAAAGATAACAATATATGGCTCAAAGAGGGTAGATTTAAGAGTAATGTAGGAAATAATTCTTTACAGAAAGAGTAGGAGATGTATGGAAGGGTTTCTTAGTGGTGGAAGTGGCAACCAAAACAATAATAGAATTTAAGAAATCAGAAGATGTCTGATTATAAGGAAGCAAAGATAAAACCAGAAATCAAGGGTGTCTACAGTACAGCAACAGGAAGAGAACTGGGCAAATCAGATGGGTCTTATGGCCCTTACTTGCCATAATAGTCTATGGTCCCAATATTTGAAGGGACATATATTTAAAGGCAAATTTTAGATGGAGATTGGAATTAAGACATCAGCTTAGGATGTGGAAACTTCCCACCATGTTTTACAAAGGCTGAAATGCAGAGCTTCTTGTAAAATATATGGAAGGATGTGCAAGACAGCATATTCAGGTCTGCCCAGGTCTAGCTCCAACAGCAAGTTTCTAATGCTGTATATGAGGAAAAACATGCAGCTTTACTCCATCTGTGCATAGAAGCAGGTTTTTTTAATCACTGTTCCTGATATCCACGCATACTCTGATCCCATCTTGCCAGCAGCACAAGCCCACCCATGTTCACCCCTCTAACATTGCTCCCCTACCCAACATACACCCTGGTATCCCATCCCCCAAAATCTCTCCAATATCCTATTCCCGCTTGAACCCCCACATTTGATTCCCTCTGGCATCAAGATCCCCCTCCCCCCCGACCTCCCCTGTGGCATCAAGAACTCTCCCTATGGCTCCCCTGGCTGACTCCCATTCTTGGCTCTTACCAGGGTCCTTAGAGCAGTAGGCTGAAAACCAGAGAAGCATGCTTTGAATCCCATTGCTTATCCATTGCCTCAGATACAAAATTAGTTTAGGAGCCCTCCAAGGGAGAGAAAAATACCCACTGTACCTGAATGTAAAATCTAAAAATTTGTAAGGTGCTCTCCACCTCCTTCTACAATAATCCTAAGATCATAAAAACTATCCATATTATTTCATTATCACAAAAAGAATAACATTTATGCTCCTATCTCCAATCTACCCAAAATATGGAAAAAAAAGTTTTTATTATTTTTGTCGGAGTTTATGACATGAAGGAAATCTCCTTCCTGCAGCACTACTGTATACCCCTTTTTAATCTTTTTTTAAAAGGGAATAAACCCTTACCACAAACCAAGAGATAATATTCTGTCCCCTAGGAAAAATTGTAATTAATGCAATATAGTTAATGAAAATATTCTGCTACTTAGCTCTCCAATGACACGTCATTGGTTTTGAAGAAGGGACGGGAGCTTCAACGGCCAGAAACATAGTGTTGTGTCACCTTTAATGAATTTCAATGGACCTTTACATATGTGGGAATATTTGATTGCAATATTTTGAATTTAGGAACTCCGTTATGATGTTTATTTCATTGTTCGGATGAAGAAAGATTGTTCGTTTGGATCATCTGACAATCGAGTGACATTGACCACACTGAGTTCTTTGCATGATCCCGTAATTATTCTTTCAAGACGGATGAAGAAGGATTGTTTGCTTGGATCCTCTTAATATCGGATGGCAGTAGAACAGAAAGAAATGTTTGATATCCACGTTGAATCTTTTGAATGATCCAGAGCTTATCCTTTCATGACGACTGGCTTGATACGTCATTGGAGAGTTAAGTACCAGAATCTTTTCATTAACTATATTGCATTATTTCAAAATTTTCCTAGAGGACAGAATGTCATCCCTTGGTTTGTGGTAAGGGTTTAGTCCCTTTTAAAAAAAGATTAAAAAGGAGTATAGTGCTGCAGGAAGGAGATTTCCTTCATGGGATAAACTCCGACAAAAATAATAAAAAAAATATATATCTACCCCCTTCTGGCATAAGAAATGAGATATAAATATGTGAATTAAATTAAATAGAGCTTTACTACTACTATTGTGAAAAGAATGGGAATGGAGATTTAATGGGAGCTGCTAGGATGTGGCCTTCATCCTGGAACTCATCCAGAGAATCTCAAACACAAATAAAAGTATTTGGGCCAACATTCAATGGATTTATGCTCCTAAATTGGCTTCTTTGAAAGCCTACTAGGGTTGAATGCCTAAATTTATACTCAAATTGCACTGAACTAACCTGACCATCTTTTTTGAGTTCAAATATGGAACACTCAATCTATATTTGAACTCAGGGGGTTCAAAGTTAATGAAAATAAAAAAAAATATTTATAATTACAATTTTAATTTTAACTCAAAATTTTAATCAATTCGCTAGGTTTATAACTTTATTTACAAATGTGTCAATCAGGCCTACTTGTTGACTTCTCTACAGAGTGAATTTTCTTCAAAATAACAACATTTCCACTAAGATAATTTTAAAAATTCTGGGCAACTCAACTCAAAATTGTACCTTACAATCATTAGACATCTGAGAGTCTCTACGTGTTGTTGGTTTTTTTTTTTCTGTAGACCACACTTTGTTCATGCTTGAAATACACCTTTCAGTTGGAGCATTGGAACCTGGCAAACATAAAACAATTTCAACCAGTTGCATACATTTTTTTTTTTTTTTTTAAATTTTATTTTCCATTTATAACACAACCAAAGTAAAAGACATACAGAAAGATACAAATACAAAACCATACATATAAAAGCAACCCCATATTTCCCCCCACCCCCATGCTTCTTCTCTAGGAAAGGAATACAACGTTCGGGTAATCAATGATTAATTCTCATTCTTTGTGAACCAGTATAGAGCAAGTGAAGATCATAATAAATGAGTGTACATGATAAATGGAGTTAAACAGTTAGATGAGAGCATTTGGCAGTTTGCACATAATCATTGAGCATATTCCATTTAGAAACATGATGCAAGGTTTGAGCGTGGGGAGCCATTCGGCGTGGTATCTGTTCATATTTACTATATAAACATACAAGAGTCCACCACGCATGGGGACTTAGATGGGAGCTATTTTTCCAGTGTTTCGTGATTAAAGATATAGCTATACCCATCAAGAAATTTAGCAAAAAGCGGCCCGACTTTGGAAGAGAGGGGATCCCCGCCGCAGAGCGAAGTCCCACTATCCGCCAAGAGAGAGGCTCGTGAAACTGTAAAATGAGTTGAATACGACCCCAGACCCGACTCCAGAATTGCTGTAGTGTAGAACATTCATACATTATATGAGCTAGTGTGCCTATGGCGGTGTGGCAATTCCAACACCTGTCATTAACATTGGCATTCCATTTGGCAAGCTTCACAGGCGTATAGAAACTTCTATGTGCAAAATAGAAAAGTGTCTGGGTTATCGATGCTGACCGAGAGACCCGAACAACTTTACTCCAGAAGAGGCTCCATTGCTCAGGAGTCAGTGTGATTTGTAGTTCCCGTTCCCATGTTTGTTGGACTGCGGGAATGCTACTGTTCTCATGATTGCTTAACATTTTATAAAAGTTAGAGGCTACGCCAGATTGACTCCCAATAGAGCGAATTATCTCTGCTAGACCTTCATCATTAGTTTCAGTTAGTGGAAGAATCCGAACACTCCTAAGGCAGTGCTGAAGCTGCACCCACTGGAAATAATTTCTTGCTAGTAAACCAAATTCCTCTTGCAATTCTTTAAAAGTTTTCCAGCGCTCACTGGCAATCAATTGGTAAGGCATCCATATCCCTTTGGAATACCAGGGGGTCCATGCTATCGGTTTATTTTGTATTTGAAGGCGCAAGTTATGCCATAGCGGGAGTCTATATGGCGGGCACTGTTGTGGTCCCTGAGACTGAATGAAAGTGTTAAAGGCAAGTAGTGTATCCACAACCATTGGTGGATGGTGGGAATCTAGTTGGAAGGTCATGCCGGGAAGGTAGGTAAGAGGAATGGGCCTACAGAGTTCCTCCTCAATGTCGAGCCAGACTGGCCTACCTTCTACCGGGGGATCTAACCAACGGGCACCCTGTTTAAGAAGGAACGCCTTATGATATTTAAGAAAATCTGGGAACCGGACCCCTCCATTTTCTTTGTCCGCCTGTAACTTACGCTTAGCTATCCTTGGTGGTTTGCCATGCCACAAATAACGAATCAGGAGACCTTCTATATCTTTGTATATGTGTGCAGGCAGGAGGCATGGTAGCATTTCTAGGATATAATTTATTTTGGGAACTATCATCATTTTGATTGTTTCCAGTCGGCCCCACCATGTGAGTGTTAAAGGAGACCACCGGTTGGTAAGATCGCGCGCTTTGGAGATTAGCTCTTTAGCATTATGGCTAAGAGTATCTTCTAATGGATAACAATAATGAACCCCCAGGTATTTGACCATACGGGGCTGCCATACAAAGGGGAAAGCCTGCATGTCTGCAGCATGGACTCGATGATTCAAAGGGAAGGCAACAGATTTAGTCCAGTTAATCTTGTATCCCGAGAGTAGGGAATAGCTATCAATCTTTTTTAAAACAGCAGGGACGGAGTCCAAGGATACAAAAAGCATGAGATCATCTGCATATGCAGAAATTTTAATATCTCTATGTTGAAAGGGGGCTCCATGGATATCTGTGGCCTGTCGGATGAGGAGGGCTAGGGGTTCAAGTGCTAGATCAAAGAGCAGAGGAGATAAGGGACATCCTTGCCGAGTGCCCCTATGAAGATTGAACGGTTGAGACTTTGTGGCATTGACAGAAATAGTGGCTGTCGGATGTGCATACAGAGTTTGAAGGTATCGGAGAAAGCCTTCCCCAAACCCATACCAGCGGAGAACCGCATATAGAAAGGGCCATTCTAAGCGGTCAAATGCCTTTTCGGCATCAAGAGAGAGGCCGACGAGGGGTTGATCATGATGCGCTGCTGCAGCTAGTATATGACACAAGGTCCTGGCATTATCAGCAGTGGACCTACCAGATATGAAACCACATTGGTCTGGGTGAATTAGAGCAGGCATTTTATCGGATAATCTAGTGGCCAGAATGGTTGCAAATATCTTGTAATCAGCATTAAGAAGGGAAATTGGACGGTAATTTGCAGTCAGCATCGGGTCTCTCCCCTCTTTCTCAAAGACTACAACATTTGCCGTCGAGAAAGATCCTGTAAAGGAGCTATCTTTGGCCAAAGCAGAGAAATAGAGTTGTAGGAATGGGGCCAAATCAGCGCTGAAAGTTTTGAAAAATTCTGCCGGGAGGCCATCTGGGCCGGCAGCCCGACCCGATGCACATCGCTTGAGTGCGAATTGAATTTCTGAAAGAGTAAATGAATGATCTAGTGACTCCTTGTCCTCTACAGAAAGGGTCGGTCGTTGTATACCAGCTAATAGCCGGTCAAAAGCCTCTGGGTCAAATTCACATTCTGATTGATAGAGGCGGGTGTAGAAATCCCGAAAAAGCTCTACTATCTCTGTATCATTTGTGACTAAATTCCCCCCCGTTGGACTACGCAGGGCCGCTACGCGTTTGGCTTCTTTTTGACCTTTCAGAGCGTTAGCTAAGAGTTTACCGGCACGATTGCTTTCCCGATAGTACGTCCCTTGCTGTAGTTCAATATTTTTGGCCGCTGCAGTCGTTAAGAGCGAGTTATATTGGAAACGCAAGCGTTGCAAGCGAATCAACACACATGGGTCAGTACGAGAGGTAAGAACACATTCACCGGCCTTGATCTGCTGCTCTAGTGCTAAGAGTTGCCGTTTACGCTGCTTCCCTAAACGGATTTGATAGCTAGTGATGGTTGCACGGATAGACGCTTTAAAGCCCTCCCACCATGCCCAGTTCATTGTATCATGGGGTGAATTAAAGTGGAAGTAATCTTGTATGGCAGCCCGTATGTCAGCCTGAAAATCCTGCTGTTCAAGCAGGGTCCGATCAAAATACCAATCCCGTGGATTATCCCTCTGTGCACTAGTGTTCAAAAGGAAGGAGATAGCAGCATGGTCTGAGATGTGCAGAGAGTGTATCTTAGCTGTATCCGTGTTGGAGATTAATGCTTTGGATACGAGGAAAAAATCTATCCTAGATTGTGACTGATGTGGGGGGGAGAAAAACGTGAATTCTAAGTCCGAAGGGTGTAGCAGCCTCCACAGGTCTACTAAAGCTAGATCTTTAATCAAAGACGCTAGCGTGAGGTGACTCTTGGTGGGACCACTCGTTCTGGGTGGTCGCCTATCTACCAATGGATCAGCCACCTGGTTAAAGTCGCCTCCTATTACTAACGAAGTATTGGCAGAAGCTTGTGCAACCTGGGCAAGGTTAGCAAAGAAAATAGGATCATCCACATTAGGAGCATATAAACATATACATGTCAGTTCAAGATTACCCACTTTAAGGTGGACTCGGGACCACCGACCCTCAGTATCAGAACTGCTATCGATAACAGTGGCTTGTAAGGATTTCCTAATCAAGATGGCTACCCCACATCTCTTCGCTATAGCGGGAGAGTAGGCGGCCACCATGTAGGGTTTAACATTGAGTTTCAGTGTCTCCTTGGCATTTAGATGCGTTTCTTGGAGAAAAACCAAATCAGCATTTTCGTGACTTAAGTAGCCAAGGATTTTCTTCCTTTTTATCGGATTATTAATACCTTTGACGTTCAATGATAAAATCTTACATGGGGCCATAGAAATAGCTGAGTCTATTCAAGACAAAAATATCATAATGCACACAATTTCCATTATCCCCCATCTTGACTGCTTGATTCAGAGAAGACCTAACCAAATCATATACAATAAGCACTATATCTGGTATTCCCCCAAACCAAAAGTAAACACCGAAGTGTAGTAGAGAAGAAGCATAACCCCAATGATTAATGGTGACCATATGTCTGCGGGAGGAAGCCCCAACGAGGGCCAAACATTCTACATATTAACTGTAATAGCTACATAGGCTCCGGAGCCCACCGAGGTGCATGCTATGGAAAGGTCCCTCACAGGAGAGTCCGACGGTCAGCAGGCCACGATAAGCTAGGCCGCAGGGCCTCCGATCCAGGCTGCATGTGCAGCGTCGACGACACAAAATGGCGATCAGTTCCAAATCGATGGGCAAATGAAAGGCCCCTGGTTCAGCGCATTTGGTCCGCTTCTTTGGCTTCCAGATAGGCCGCAAGCACGTCCGGATCCTCAAAAGTCCTGGTTTGATTATGAAGAGTAACTCTAAGTTTCGCCGGGTACATTAGGCCATAGCGCGCTTGAAGCTGCTGCAAACGCGGTCGAAATTCAAGGAGTCTTTTCCTGCGGTCCACTGTGGGCTTCGCCAGGTCGGGGAAGAATGAAATCCGATGGCTCTCATAATCCAGCCGGGGGTTTGCACGGGCAGCGTTTAGAATTTGTTCAACTTGCTGATATCTCAACAACCGGAAAATGATGGGCCGAGGGGTTTTCCGGTTGAGCGCCAAAGTCGTGGGTACTCGATGGGCCCGATCAATCTCCAAATCCTTGGTGAACGTTGTTTTAAGCAAGGAGGGAAGCAATTTAGAGAGGAACTCTTTCATATCTCCTGATTCTGCTCCCTCCGGAATTCCCACGAGCCGTATATTGTTGCGACGGGCTCGGTTGTTACTGTCCTCCAGCTCCTTCTGAAGTGCCTGCATGTGTCGTTCGACCTTGTCCAATTTTGCCAAGCGGACCGCATGCGAGTCAAGAGTACCCTCCATTTTGTCCTGTCTCAGCGATAACCCCTCTAGCCTGTCCTGTAGCTTGCCGAAGTCTTCCCGCATGGATCTGAGTGCTTCACCGTTGGATTGCACAAGTTCTTTCACGCCGCGGATCTCATCTAAGATCTCCTGCTGCATCGCGGGACCCTCCCGGAGTGGAACCATCTTCTGTGGGGACGGCGGCTCAGTTTTAGAGCGTTTGCCATGTGAGTTCGTTGAAGAGCCGAATTCTAGACGCGCTGGCTTGTGCCCCGCCATCTCCCCGAGGCACCCCGGTAGGATCAGAGCCCAATTGAAAAGATAAGTTGTATTAAAGTCAGGAGTCTGAGTAGGCCACTCGGGAGCTTCAGCGTTAAGCGTCCATCCCGCTGGACATCAGGCTCCACCCCCCCAGTTGCATACATTTTTATATGTTACCTCATTACATTTGAGGTGTCCAAACACCTCCTTCCATTATTCATCAACCGTGGTGTCTGTTTTCCATTCTTGAACTTTTTCTTCAGAAACAAATAACTTAAGACAAGAGAACTCACCAATCAGTTCAGTGTCATTTATTATTGACTCTAGGCCAGGTCTTATAAACAAAACATATTCTAAAGACGACTCTAACTCACACCACTTCAGAAGGTTTTGAAGGAGAGTCCACTGTTGTTTCCCAGTCTCATGGAAGTAAAGTGGTCCATTGATCCAAATAATCAATGCAAGTGGTGTAGAAAGATGACACAGATTGCTTGAATTCTGCTTCATCAATACTGCCCTCTTCTTCAAGATCTTTTATCTTCTTGGTGATTGTCAGAGGCAAACACACTTCATTCTTCCTAGTTACTAACTTGTTTCTAAAGTCACTGATTACTCCAGCCACCTCTGTCACAGATTTTTTGAGACACAATTTTTAAAGTCGCATTTTGGAAAACCACTGCCTGTCTGTGCAGAAAGTACAGTCAAATGTCTGCTGATTCATTCTCAAAAATGTTTTTGATCATAACTGGGCATTTTCCCTGGCTCAAAAAATATGATTTCACTGGTTGGAACATTTTCACTTACTTCTCTATGGCTGGTAGTAAAGTCAGCCAACTAGTGTTACTGTATAGGAGGAGCTTTTGATAATCACTCTCAACAAAGTCACACATCACTTTAAGTTCTTCAATTCTCACTGTATAAATGTGAAAATGTCTGAAAATCTTGTCAACAATAATTTCGATGTCAAATGGCAGGTATTCGGCAGCAGTGCTGATACAATTGTGAGCAAAGTGAGCTGCACAATTTGCATCAATTAAATTACTTCCTAAATCTTTCTGCAGCTTGTAAAAATATTGTTACTACCCCTCCTAACAGCCACACTAAAATTGCAATTGGTATTGTCAGCACACAATGCCAAAACTTTGGATCTTAGCCCATTGAATCAACTGTATCAAGAATGCACTTGGAAAGAATGTTTGGGGTTTCGCCTTTAACTTCATGGACATCAAGAACTTACACCTGAGCCTCTTTTTCAGGAAAAAAGTACCTCACTAAAATAGGACACACTTTAATGCTTCCATGGTTTGAGCAATCACAAAAACCTGTTAAAAAACTTGTCTCAGAAAGGTTTCTCTTGAGAGTATCAATAGAGTCAAGTTTGAAAACATTACAGACGATTGCTTCTGTTTTGGTTCACGCACAAGAGTATTTTTCATCAAAACATTTTTTCAACAACTTTGAAGTATAGTCTGACAATTAAAAAGAATGGTTGTGGACAACACAGTGATAAGCCCATGTACCTTCAGTTGTAGCCAGTAACTGAGTTTTCTCATCAAAAGTTTGACTTTTAAAAAAAGAAGTCACAGTTCTACTTGAAGAAGCACTTTCATCTGCTGTCTTGTGTTTGTCCATCCTTAGGTGCTGAACTAGAAACACACACCCTAGGCTAAGAGCATATACAGAGGACAGAATCAACTAAATCAGGTGACTAATGACTGTGATACTGATACTGATGTTGGCCCCAGGAACATAGGTGACCGCTCTATGGGTGCTTGAGCACCTTCAATATTTTCTCCTGTAGGTCTGTATATCTGTAGCAAAAAAAAAAAAAAAAAATCCACCATATTCCAGAACTGCATAACAAGGGTGAAAGGAAGTTTTCTGTATCCTAGCTACTGCTCCCACCTCACCCTGCTCCCTATTGGCTGGCTGTGTCTGCTGCAGCCTGTTGGCTGGCTTTGTCTGGCGGCTGCAAGATATCAAGATTTGAGGCCCACCACTACTCTTTATGTGATATTTTGGAATGTGTTACTGTCGCATTTTATGTCTGCCATAACCTTCATGGCCTAACAACACCTCCTTGTGACCCTGAGTGGGTCACTTAACCCACCAATGGCTCAGTGGTATACTAACAGGCAGTTACATGCATACAGCTGTAACCTACATGTGAGACATTAGTCATCATGACTGTGACTGTACAGCTTTGGCTCCATCACATCTCTGCAGTACATTTATTTATTTTATTTAACAGGTTTTCTATACTGCCTTATCATTAATTCATGGCAGTTTACAGTGATCAATATAGCAATCCAACTTTTACATAGAACAGGGTTTGGCTTATGCCCTCCTCCAAGTATAAACTATATACAATTACATAGATGCAGTGTAATTTGTGTATGGCTTGTTATCAATGTGTTGGGGAAGTATTCCAGGAAGATTAACCAGGGGATGTAATGTTGGTATTTTTGTGGTATATTCAATGGTATGATACCATCATATTCCATAGTTTGAAGGTCATTCTTCTGGTCTTTTATGTTCATGAGGTAGGACCATAGTATTCTACAAAGAGGTGAGTCTTTATGGCTTTCCTATAGTCTGATAGGTCCTATCAAACTATAAGAAAGCCTACCCCTCAGGTAGCCACCTGCAGATATCACCTCATGTCCACATGTACCCCATCCTCTCCGGATCCTCAAGATCCGACCACATAACGCCCATCATGAAGGGTTTGCATTGGCTTCCTCTAAATGCCAGACTGCAATACAAATCACTGGTCCTCACGTTCAAAGCCATAAATAACCACCCCCCTACGCCAATAAGCAAGCTAATCCATGGCACCCCAGAAAATAGAAGCAGAAGATCAACTGCACAGAACACATTAGCAGTCCCCAAGTTCATGATTAAGTGCACAAAGGCTACCTCCAACAGAGCCTTCTCCTTATTTGCCCCTTTAAGCTGGAATGCACTCCCCCATGAAATCCGTGGAATAAAGAGCCTCATCCTGTTTAGAAAAGCCTTAAAACTCCACCTGTTCACAAAATGTTACTCTGGAACCTCCAACGATAGAAGCACAACCAGCAACCCACAAACTTTCCCTACACACCAGTCACCCCCGCATGTCAACTCCACAGACAACATGTAGTCCCCCTAACCATACCAACCTTCAAGAAACCAATGCAACACCCTCCCACTTCAGAGTACTGTACATAGTTGTAGTTAATCTGTATTTAGTTTCCCCGGTTTCGCTCCCATGTTCAATTCCCTGTTCTGTGTAAACTCAATGTTGTTTGTATACATTGCAGTATTCTTGTTCGATGTACACCGCGCTGATTTTAATAGCGTGGTATAGAAGAAATGTTAAATAAATAAATAAATAAATAAATAAAATTTGCCCAGTTTGGATGACACCTGCCCAGTTGTTATCTGCACATTTGTCTTGGGTATTGTATGGCAGTTGTGTGATTGGAACAGGTGTGTGACCTACAGGTCTGGTATCGGCCTTCCATGTTGCAGTGACGCACATTTTCCCACACAGTACAAATTTGGTGTGGATGGCACCTATGGCACATCAGTGCTGCCAGTCCATGTCACCCTCTCCTCTGCCACATTCTTCCTTCAGTCTATTCATCTGCCTCTGTCAGCTGTGCGCAGTCATTTCTTCTTATAAAGACTGAAAAACCATGACCAACACACAGGTACTATTTTCTGTATTTGGGTGCTTCACACATGCCTCTCCTGTGCCTGATCTTCATGTCACCAGTCCTACTCCATCCTCCTTTCAAGGTACACATCGTCCCACTTCTGACTCCGCTGGGAGACATGTCTTCCCCATTCTATGCCACACACTGACAATATGGCGTTTTACGTGGGCACCCCCCTGTGCATAGGTACAGCTTTCTTTCAAATGCTCATCACACTTACTGGTTGGCATGTCGTATGTCCACTGATCTGTCAGGCCCTTCAGCTCCCAACTGTCCTTCTATTCATCACCTTTACATTGGATTTTGCTAGGGCTCCCTTATCCAGCAATAACATGACAGCCATTTTCGGGCATTAAGGTGCATGCTTGATACCTTAATGCCTGATGTCCCATTAGTGCACATTAAGTGGCCCATTGAGCCCTTACTGCCAGAGCGCATACTAGCCGCCCAGAGCCTTTTGTGCACGGAAACCAACTTTTCTGCCGTTAATGCTCAATAATGCCTGCTACCTTATCACCGTTTAGTAAACATACCCCATAGTCCCTGCGTTTTCACCTCCCTTCCACGTTAGCTTTTTAATATTGGGATTATTAAGGGGCATGTTTACTAAACTGCAGCAATGCCATTCGCGTTAGGTTCCGCGTTGATGATACAAATGCCCATATAAAGGGGTAGGAGGGGCAGCATTAAAGCTGTGTCAGAAAAGGCACGTTAGAAGGCACCTTATGAGGCACAGTACAAGGCACATTAGAAAGCACCTTATGAGGCGCAGTACAAGGGGCCTCAATCACCCTGTTTGTAGATGAGAGTGTGGTGGGACAGGTGGCTGCACTCTTCAGAATAGCTGTAGTACTAGCAACCAAAGTCCTGCTGGCAGATGACAGCCCTCCAGGGCTGCTGGGCCAGTGCCATACCTGTGACTGTTGCAGACCAGCAATGATGCCTGGGGTAAGCTCAACTGCCCCACACCACAATCTGCCATTCATCAACAGACAGCATAGTCAGACTGCACCTGCAGCATCCTACAAGCTGTTCCCACCATGTACAGGCAAACTACAGACAGCCCACTAACCAGTCCATAGTACATGCTCACAGGGGAACCCTGTACACAGCACAGACACCAAGCAGGTATCTCTGTGATTGGACCCCAAAACTGGGAACACACAGGCATTACTGGAAACAAACAACGTTGGCACTAAGTGGGAACATAGACATGCCATGGTCAGTACTTGGTCAGAGTGAGAGTGACCCCTTTCTTCCCCCCCACCCCCCAGCGTGACATGCTGTGGCCACCCTGTCCATGCAGGTGGTGGTCGGCCACAACAGTGTCCCAGCCATTGCCTTCCACCCTGTGCAGATGCATCCTGGCCAGTCTGCACTGTCTTGGCCATACCCACAATACCTTGCTGCTCATTATGCACATTTGCAGGCTAATGCTGGAAGCAGTGTGATCAATGTGGGCTCTATGAGGTGTTGGCAGACACAAAACAATGGAGAGACATACACACACTCCCACACCTATCTCAGCATTGTGCAGAGATGGTGGTGGTTGACAACCCTACCCCCTGCACTGGTCCTGATCACAGTGCTGACATTGCTAATCTGTGCAGGGGGTAGTAGTAGTGCTCTGGTGATAACTGCAGCTCTGTGCTGGGGCCAACAGCCTGACACTCCATGAAGCTGTCGATAGTGGAGCCCTTGTGAGTGAGTGTCCGTACCCCTGTGCACCACTGCATTGGGGTTTGTCCATGCTGTTGTTGTGGCTACATTGTGGGCTAAAACTATGGGGAGATGCTCTACAGGATCCACAGATGGGACCTTAATCTCTGACCCTCTACTCTTGGACATGTTGGCTGAGTATACTGCACCACACTGTTGCCAAAGCAGCACAGTGGTCCCTGGGGCTAACCTTACGTTCCTCGGCCATACCTCTTCTGTTGCACTGCACAACACATACTGGTACAGGGCATGGTCTAGGTCCACTGCAGGCGAGTGCCACTGCTCCCTCCAGCACAATCACCCACCCCCTCTGCCATTCCGCCATGACCATATGCTGGTGGTGCTGGTGGTGCACCATCCCAGGCCATCTAGGGGGCAGGTAGGTGGCTGCCTAAGGTGTGGGATCTGGGGTAGAGGTACCTACATATATGTCCACGCTTCCCCCAGCACCACCTGTCAATGTTATGCACCCCTTGGGGTGCCTGCTGGGTGATGTCCCCTGGATGGGACACTGTGGGACACGGACTCATGGGCATGTCTGACGCTGGTCAGTTGCTGTCTTGCTGGTTTCTATTTTCTGCGTCTATGTGCCACCTCGGCAACCACCTAGTCCACCCTATGCCCCAGTAGCCCCCACTGCAGGTCCCGCCTGCAGCCCCCATGCCCCATTTGCGCCATCACCATAGTGGCCTTTCATACCAGGGCACTATGCTGTTGCTGCAAATAAAGCACTACTATCACCTTTCGTGGGCTCCCTGCCTATGCTGTACATTGCTGACACTGCTATGGTTTCTCTCTCTTGCAAATGTGTGCTAACGCCAGGTTTTCAGTTGCATTAGGATTCAGCCCTTAATTTCTCTGCGTTAGTGAAAGGGGCCTCTCCCCGCCTACTCCCCGCCCATTGACTCCTTCTCTCCGCCCTCTCGTCACCTTTTTCTGGTCTTAACGCGGCTGGGAACGTTAAGGTGCGTTATGTGCTGTTAAGGCGCCTTAACGTTACAGAATGTAATGTTAGGCACCTTAACGGCACATAATGCCTTAACGGCACATAATGCGCCTTAACGTAGCTGCTGCTACGTTAACGCAGTTTAGTAAACATGCCCCTAAGTGTTATTAAGGCATTGCATTAACTGTTAGCATATGGTAATTCCCATGTTAAACAGATAATGCAGCCTAGTAATAGGCCACAAAATCCTTCCTATCCTTTGGACTAGATTTGCTGAAAGGCACTACTCTGTTAGCAAATGCATAATTCACACTATTTACCACAGATCCCATTTTATGCAGTGGAACCTATTTACTGATAATACGGCTTAACAACACATGAAGAATAGCAGAATTCAACACTGGTGAAATGTTTTTGACAACATTCAACTGACAAACCAAAAGTTTCATTTGTTGGCAATTACAGCAGAACAAGACCTTCTCGAAGCACAGTTTACTTCAGGCATTTTGAGTAATTCTGTAATAATTATAGTGGTCTTTGAACATATTAGGCAATAAAATTTACTGAAGCATAAACAAATGGACAAGAACATCCAGAATCCAGTGGGAATCATTCATGTTTAAGCACAAACATATCACTATAAAGTTATGAATATAATGCACCAGTGTTGAATTTCTGCCAGGATTAATAACCCACTGAAATTGTAAATTATACCTTTGTGATGGAACGAATAAGAGAATAAACCACATATGTAACTCAAAAGTTGAATTAATACATTTCATCCAAGTTTAATTAACAAAATTCATCTTTGCAATATGAAGAATAAGAAAGAGGAATAATCCAACATATATCCAATTTTGTAATGAGCCTTTGAAAAGATATACGTTTTACGAAATGAAAACCGAAGATACCCTTGTAAGTTGCCATAAGACAAAGATGGGACAGATGATTTCTAATAGTCTCCAGCTTTCTTGGACATAGCAAGTCTCTAGAGCAGAGGTTCTTAACCCAGTCCTCAGGACACACCTGGCCAGTCAGGTTTTCAGGATAACCACAATGAGTATAGTATGTATGAGAGAAATTTGCATACAATGACTCCCCTGTATACAAAGCTCTCTCATTCATATTCATTGTGGTTATCCTGAAAACCCAACTGGCTAGATGTGTCCCGAGGACTGGATTGAGAACCTCTGCTAGAGAGATAACCTGAATAAACATACCTTTGTCTGCTTGTGGAAGGAGTGAACGTGGTTGTTGGCTTCATGTTCAGAGCTAGGATTGGCATTCTGTATTATTTTACATCTTTCTTGATTGAAGTTTCAAATTATACAATTCTCGCAAGAGGAAATGTGTCATTTTGTTAGAACATTAATTATAAAGAAACATTTTTTTCTTTTAAGAAATATAAAAACAGGAATGCACTATAGTCCACCACACGGAGGAAAAGAGGCGTGGTGAGAGAGACCACTTAAAGAAACAAAATTAATAAGGGAATATAAATCTTACATTTTCACAGATACAATCAGATTAAACCCTCTAACCATAACCAGCTGAAGTGCAACCAAGGAAACTGTAACTAAAGAGAATCTTTAGCACAAAGAAAAGCTTCAAGCTGAGTATGGTCAAAAAAGAATTACTCTGATAACTCACTATGCACTTGAAAAGGGATTTTAAAAAAGACACCCTAATTGCAAGTGCTGTAGATTTTAACTGGAGCAAAATTTTCCTGCTGGCTTACTGTACATAGCCAAGGATATGAGATGCCCTAGGCAAATCTCATCCCTTGCACCCTCTGCTCTCTCTCCTGCCCCCTCCCTGACCCCCTCTGTCACTGCTTCTCTCCGGAGCCTGTAGCACTGGCAATGGCCTCCAGCACTACGAGGCTGTTTGGCTTATGCCCTCCTCCAACAGCTGATACCAATTTCCTTTTGCATGGGGGCAGAAGTGGCTTAGCCCACAATGGGGCCAGATTTTGGAAGCTACCATACAAAAATGTTTACATACGGTGGTTGTCAACCATCGCCACCCCCACGCCCCACCTTGCTCTGCACCGATCCCACCTTTGCAGCCCTGCACCACGCGAAAATCAGATATCACAGGAAAGTGCCTGTGATATCAGATTTTCTCACATGTTAGGGGTGTTAAATCTGCATTAGCACTACAATAGCAGCCAGCACCCTTTAGTAGACATGCCCCTAAGTCACTTAAGTTAATATTTTATAAAGAGAATTAGGCACCTGAAAACACGTTTTTTTCTAGACATCCCTTCATAAAATTACCCTCAATGTCTGTGCCCTCCGTCTAGCAACCATTTCTTCAGGATTTGTGCTACTATATTATAAAGGCACATGGGGCCCTTTTACTAAATGGTGTTAGCTGTTAGCGCAGGTTTTGGCATATGCTAAAGATGCACTGGGGCATACATTGATAGCTAGTGGGGGCCATGATAGTGCCACTGGATTTTGGCGCTGTCCATGGTACATTAGGGGAGCAAGTGGTTGAGTTAGGGGCAGAGAGTAAGCACCATGCAGTCAGTGCTCCCATGTTCACTGCAAGGTGGCCAATTAGCATAGGTGCATGAATCGTGACCTTAATAGGTAGACATATGCGCACCTGCGCTATTTCTATGCTGCATTAGCTGTTGGAAACACGCTTTCAGTGCCCCCGATAGTTCATGCGGGTGGCATTTCACCTAATGCACCTAAGGTTTTGGTGCTAGTGTGGCATTAGGAGAAAGATCATAGAGCCCTTTCATAAAAGGGTCTCATAGGTGGTTGTGTGTCTTTATAAAATAAATTCCTTCTCCATCTCCAAACCTCAGCACCCTGTTGTAAAATTTTCCTCATGAAGACTAATGTCATTGTTTTCATAAAGTGCAAAAATAAAATTAAAATGAAATATACATTGCTACGGGGGTCATTCCAGAACACAAATTAGGGGTTTGTACATTCGGTGGGGACGTTTATGTGCCAAAAACGTCCCGATCATATTCTGAAACACTGCTGTCATGCACATCCATGGGGCAAGCACGGAGATCTCAGAACATGCCCAGAAGGGATGAAACAGGGACAGAATCAGCCGTGGAGATGTAGAAAGCATATTAAGGAAAGACATATGTACATATTAAGGGGTATGTTTACTAAACTGCGGTAATGTCACTCTCGTTAGGTTCCGCGGTAAAGGAACAGATGCCTTTATAAAGGCATGGGCAGTGCATTGTTACAGCAAGCCGTATCAGCTAACGCACATTACAAGACGCCTTAGACTAATGCCTTGTAAGGTGCCTCATAAGGCTCCCTATAGGGCTCCTTAGGCTAAGCGCCGTTTTAGGCACCCCTGGAAAAGGCACCGTAGAAGGCACCCTGGGCTATGGAACCATAGGTTAAGGTGGCCTAACAAGGTTACGGTGCCCTAGATTAGTGTGCCCTAAGGGCTGCAAGGTGCCTCAGGATGACATGCATGACCTGTGAGGAACAGAGACAGATGTAGCCCTAACACTAGATAGAGCACTCAGGAAAGGCAATGAACAGGTGAGTGAAGGAGGGAGAGATGGGAGCCGCTGGACCTGCCATATCTGCATGCATCCCATGTGGCTACCAGTACTGATGACAAACATGGTGGGGGCAACTGTACCACAGCACAGGATGTTGGCAATGTAAAGTACTGGAAAGACAGTTGGTGGCAGACGATGGGAATACGTGTCCCCCAGTGGAGGCGGAGGTGGCAGGATAGTTACAATGATAGGTAGACAGAGGAGTGGTGGTGCCATGCAGATCAGGCACAGGCGAGGCAAGCATGAAGAGGTGCAATGCAGGAAAGGATAACAGTGCAGGACATGGGGTGGCAGCCTGCACAGGCAGACAGGACTCTACACAGCTGACAGACGCAGATAGACGGACCGAGGGAATGTTGGTAATTGTGGCGAGGGTATTATGGGCTGGAAGCACAGATCTGCAAAAATATGACCTTTACAGGCATGCACACTATTTAAACAAGACAGGAATGAGAGGAGGGAACAATGAGGAATTGAACCCATGAACACTGCCAAGAATGGCATTGTATTAACCAGTAGGCTATACCTCCGTGGTGTATGTCATAGCAATGGCTGGCTACAGAAGGACTGCAGGTCACCGCACAAACTGTCTGCTCTGAGTGCCAGGATAGGGTAACCCCACCAGTACCCATGACACAATGCACATTCTGAATAGCAGTCAACAGCTGATCACCAAATGGGGTCTGCACCTCTCCAGTACCTCAGCTTGGAAAAACGAACTGACAGTGCATGATACTGGCACAGAGTAGGTACAGACCATGCCATTGTGCAGGTTCTGTGTTCACCCTGAGGGATAGGATGGGTGCCCAGCACTAGGTTCACAGTACATGTGGTGCTAGAGATAGGTCCTGTTGTATATCCCCATCACTGCCAGTGTGTGACAGATGTTCTTTATAGTGCAGCTGAAGGTAATTTGATATCTATCTGTATTCTGCAGTCACACGTGTTCCTCTGGGACCAGATACCACCCAGATTAGTGTGTACCCTGTTTTCAGGGCAGAGGGGCTTCTAGACTTGCATGAGGTTTGTGTACCAGTGCCTTTATAGATCACAGTGGTACACGATACATACCCCAAAGGGCCCACATCACCCTTTTTGTAGGCAAGGGACAGGTGCCCCAGCCCCAGTCTCAGTGAAGCAACCTCCATCCTGCTGGTATAAAAATAGCCCTCCAGGGTTGGTGGGCCAGAGCCATACCTGTGACTGGGGCAGAACAGCAGCAACGCTGGGATTAGGTCTGGAAAACCCCAACTGCCTCACACCACTATCAGCCAGTCACCAACAGACAGCTCCTTATAGGGGTTCCAGCCATGCACAGTCTAACTGCAGACAGTCTACAAGCCAGTCCATAATACACGCTCACAAAGAAACTGTGTGCACCAAACAGGCATCTCAACGATTGGGGCACTAGAAACACAAAAGTATCACTGGAGGCAGATAGTGTAGAATGCTATGTGGGAACATAGACATGCCATGGTTACTGATCAGTCGTAGTGAGTGCCCTCTCAGCATGCCATGCTGTGGCCACCCTGTCTATGCAGGCAGTGGTCAGGCACTACAGTGTCCCAGCCATTGCCCCACACCCTGTGAAGATGCATCCTGGCCAATCCACCCTGTCTGGGCCATACCCACAATACCTTGCTCATCATTATGCACATATTCAGACTAACGCTGGTAACAGTGGGATATTTTGGGCCCAGTGTGGGGTGGGCAGCCACAGAACAATGGATAGACATACACACACACACACTCCTATTGCATCATTGTGCAAATATAGGGGTGGTTGGCAACCCTGCCCACCACACTGGTCCTGATCACAGTGCCGACATTGCTAAACTGTGCAGGAGGTAGTAGTAGTGCTGTGGTGATAACTGCAGCTCAATGCTGGGGTCAACAGCCTGACTCTCCATGCATCTTTTGATTGTGGAGCCTGTGTTAGTGGGTGTTTGTACCCCTGTTCACTGCTACTTTGGGCTTTGCACATGTTGCTGTTGTATCTGCATTGTAGGGTAAAATATAGGGACATGCTCTGCAGGAACCACAGCTGTGACCCTCTGCTTCTGGACACACTGGCTGGGTGTACTGCACCACACTGCTGCCACAGATGCATGGTAGTCCCTGAAGCTACCTGTACTTTTCCTCAGCCAGACCTTTTATTTTGCACTGCACACCACGTACTGGTACAGAACATGCCCTAGGTCCACTGCAGGCAGGTGCCACTGCCCCCTCCAGCACGGGCACACATGACCAGGGAGTGGGGTCTGGGACAGGGGGCATACATGAGCATCCTCACATCCCCCCCATCACAGCCTACCAATAGCATTTCCCTTCCACTTGGGGGAGGGTTGGCTGGGGGGATGTTAGGTCAGTGTCCTGGCAACTGTTAGCTCACGTGGACCAGGTAGATGTAGGTGGATTGTGTTTGGCCTTTGTCAGTTGCTGTCTTGCTAATTTCTGGTTTCTATGTTCCTATGTGCCACCTAGGCACCCGCCTAGTCTACCCTGTGCCCAAGCTGCCCCCCCTACATGTCCCTCCTGCAACCCCCTATGCCCCATTTTCACCATCACCATAGTGGCCGTTCATACTTGGGCACTATGCTGTTGCTGAAAATGGAGCCCTACTATCATGTTTTTTGGGCTCCCTGCCTATGCTGTACATTGCTGAAACTTAAATGGTTTCTCTCTGCTGCAAATATGCCTCTAACGGCAGGTTTTCATTCACGTTAGGATTCAGCCCTTCAGTTCAGCGCGTTAGTGTGCAGGGAGCCTCTTCCCGCCCACTCCCCGCCCATTGACCTCTTCTCTCCGCCCTCTCTCCACCCTCTGCGGTGTTTACCGCAGCCGGGCATGCTAACGCTCGTTAGGTAACGTTAATGTGCGTTAACGTTACATGGCGTGCGTTAACGTTACCTAACGAGCGTTAACGTAGCCGCTGCTACATTACCGCAGTTTAGTAAACATACCCTTAAGGGGTATGTTTACTAAACCGTCTTAATGTTACCGGTGTTAGTTGCAGTCTTACTGTGACGAATGCCATATAAGGTAGTGGGCATTTCGGTCTTAAGGTAGCATTTCGGGTTATCGCACGATAAAGTCCGTTATCATGCAATAGAGGGAGCCGTGGCACGTTAACACGCATTAAGCTTAATTAGGCGCGCTGACCTGCAAACACAGCAACAGAGGTGTAGCACAATTGTTCATACATTGACTGATGAAACAGGGGTCATGTGTTCACTCCAACAGTGGGCTTAATGAGTAAGGCTGTCTGAGGCATCACCCTTTACTTTAAATCAGTGTTGTCTGAGGCATTTTCTTTTTAAATTTAAATTAGTGCTGCCAGCAAACACACTCTCACAGTGTGGTAACCTAAGGTGCCACATAAGGCGCCCTATAAGGCACTCCAGAGGGCACATTATAAAGTGCACTGTCCGCCTAGGCACCTTATAATGTTCCCTATAGGGCGCCTTATAAGGCGCTTTATAGGGCACCTTATGAGGCACCTTAAGGTTACAGCACTGTGAGGGTGTTTTTGCTGGCAGCACTAATTTAAATTAAAAAAGGAAATGCCTCAGACAGCCCTATCAAATAACACCACTGTGGGATCAAACCCATGACCTCTGCCACCACAGTTAGTGAAGTAATCAGTGGGCTATATTTCTATAGCTAATAACACACACCCCTGGCTGGCTACAGAAGGACTGCAGGTCACCACACAAACTGCCTGCTGTGGTTACCAGGATAGGGGTAACCCACCCGTACCCATGATGCACTACACATGCAGATCAGCATTCTACAGATGATCACAAGATGGGGTATGCACCCCCATAGCACCTCGGCCTGGTAGGGGGAACTGACCATGTGTGTTACTGGCACAGAGTAGCTACAGATTGTCACATTGTGTGGGTACTTGCTCACTCTGAGGGCGAGGTGGGGCGCCCAGCACCAGGTCCGCAGCACCTGGCTTAGCTGAGATATGCTATGCTGCAGGTCACCATCAGTGCAGTTGTGTGATAGATAGTCCTTGCAGACACACCTTGGATACACCTATGTCCATCTGTATTTCCCAGTCATGTCCAGCTCTTGTGGACTATGATGCACCCAGAATAGTGCATATCCTGTGTTGGTGCCATGGTCACATGATTTAAGTGAAGGGGGGGTGTTTGGACCCATAGGTGGATTATGTAGCACCACCCAACCCACCCTCTGGGGCTCAGGGTGTGGGATAGGATCTCCCACCAACAGACCCACATTCTACATCCCTGCAATGGTGGCAGTAGAGGGGACCATCAACCCCAGTCCTGCTGGGGAACAGGCACTCTACAGGGCAGTCAATGCAGATCTGTACACATCCATAAGGCAATAGCAGACAGACAGTAGGCCTCAAAACGCTCAGATGCCCCACCCCCCCACCACCACTATCTGACAGTCTCCAGCCACTGCACTCTACAAGGTGTTCCAGCCATACACATACTAATTACAGACAGTCTGCTAGCTAGTCCATAGTGCATGTTCCTAGAAGAGATGTGTGCACCCAAAACTGGGATGTGAGCTCACGCACACACACACCATCCAAATATTTATTTTATTTATTTATTTACATTCTCTTATATACCAGGCTATTCTGCATCAGTGCGGTTTACATTGAACAAACTGAAATTACATTGAGCAGGGCATTATAACTTGGAGATAACTATTTTACAGAGAACATAAGTCAGTGATTGGGCCCCAGAAAAGAGAACCCATAAATTTCACCTGCTGAAAAGGTTATATAGCACTATGGGGGAACCTAGCCTTGCCATGGTCACTGCTCAGTCAGGGTGAGAGTGACCTCTCAGCAGGACATGCTGTGGCCACCCTGTCCGTGCAGGTGGTGACTGGGCACTACAATGTCCCAGCCATTGCCCTATGCCCTGTGCAGATGCATCTTGCCCAGGCCGCCCTGTCCGGGCCATACCCACAGTACCTTGCTCCTCATTATGCACATGGAAACAGTGCATGCAGTGTGGGCTCAGTAAGGTGTAGGCAGCCACAACACACTGGATAGACAGACACACACTCCCACACCTATGCCAGCATTGTGCAAATATAGAGGCTTTTGGCAGCCCTGGCCACCACACCAGTCCTGGGCACAGTGCAAGCATGGCTATGGTACGCAATACTGTTGAGGTCACTCCCCGGGGTGGTAAACGCTGTCAGAAACCAAAACTGAAAAGCACTCCACAGATATCAGAAAGGTTGCTATGATGCAGCTCTATCGGCAAATGGTGCTTAACTTAGGAATTGCTATCTGCCATTAATCATAGCAACCTTTTGATATACACTCATATGTGTAACGTATTCCCAAGTTTAGGGCGGCATTGCTAAGGTATGCAAGTGCTAGTATTGGGAGATGCTGCTGCGTGCAGGACCCAACAGCCTGACTCTCCATGAGGCTTTGGATAGTGGAGCCTGTGGGTGTGGGTGTTTATGCCCATGTTGGCCACTGCTCTAGGGCAGAGGTTCCCAACTCTGGTCCTGGTGGGCCAAACACTGTTCGGGTTTTCATGCTGTCCCTAATGAATATGCATGAGATACATTTGCATACCATGGGGCGGCACATACAAATGCAGCACAGGCACATTTATTAGAGACAGCATGAAACCTGAATGGTGTTTGGCCCTCCAGGACTGCAGTTGGGAGACTCTGCTCTAGGTATTGCACATGTTTATGGTGTCTGTGCTCTGTAGGGTAAAATATAGGCATTTCAGGCATGTTTATGTTATCTGCAAAAAAAGTCCCGTCTTTATTACCATGGTTTAGTACTGGGTAAAACATGGGGACTGGGTTGGCAGGAGGCACAGCTGGGACTTGAACTTGTGACCTTCTGTCCTTGAACACACTGGCTGCGTGTTCTGCACTACACTGTTGCTACAGGGACATTTCATTCCCTGGGGATACCATGACTGTTCGTCAGACAGACCCTGTCTGTTGCAGTGCACAGCACCCACCTAAACGGGGCTAGGCCATGGTCTGCTGGGGCAGATGCCACTGCCCCCTCCTCCACCAGCACCCCTCCGCCACCATGCTGCCATGCCATAATGCCAGTGGTGCTGGTGGTGCGCAGTCCCAGGCCATCCAGTATGCTGGTAAGAAGCTGCCTATGGTGTGGGTTCTTGGGTAGGGGTGCCTACATGGACATGCGCGCTTCCCCCCCCCCCTCCCCACCGCCTGCCAATGTTATGTGCCCTTGGGGGTACCTGCTGGGTAATCTCCTCTGTGACACTGTGGGACACACACTTGTGCCCATGTTGGACCCTCGTCAGTTGATGTCTTGCTGCTTTACAGTTTCGGCATTCCTATGTGCTACCTAGGCATTTGCTGGACCACAGCATGTTCCGCCTGCAGCCCTCTATATCCCATTTACAGCATCAGTACAGTTGCCCTTTCCTACATGCCCACTCTGCTATTACTGCACATGTGCATGCCATAACAAACCTGCCCAATATAGACGTGAAAAAACCCTGATCAGTACTTTCTCAATTTAGGATCATTCACTTTGTAGGGAGACAGAGAATAGACCCTTCCAAACATGATATTGTACTTTTTGAGCTTTTTCAGTGGTTTTGCTTTATGTTTATCTTTACTATCACTTTTGGCCAGCTTGTTTATTGGGATTTTAGATGTGGTTCTGGTCCTTTTATATGTTTATTTGCCTCTTTGTTCCCTGCACATGTATCACAACTATCACTTTTCTGGGTTTCCCTGCCTTTGCTGCACATTGCTGACTGAAATGGTTTCTCTTTCCTGCAAATGTGCCTTAACACGAGGGTTTCACTGGCGTTAGTGTTCAGACCCTGATTCCACAGCGTTAGTGTGCCTGGAGCCTCTCCCCTCCCACTCTCCGCCCATTTACCCCTTCTTTCCGCCCTCTGGGAAGCCTTACTCCAACCTTCAGACCCGGATTTCACAGCGTTAGTGTGCCTTAACGCCGCCGCTGCGTTATCACGCGATAAGTGTCATTATCACACGCTTATCACGCTATAATACCATCGCTGCGACGTTAAGATGGTTTAGTAAGCATACCCTTAAGTGTTTCCTGGAAATGTCCACGTTATTCCTGCTGAAACGTGCAAACAGGCCAGGACTTAGAAAAAAATTCTGCTCTTCTCTGCAATGCGTCCCATATTGAAGAATGCTTCTGATAAGTATGTTCTGAACTGGTGTGACTGCAGTCTGGAAAAACACAAGATGCAGTTTTAAGGTACACAGAGCAGAGGTGAAGGAATGTTGTAAGGTACGGACACAGTAATAAACACCCTTACAGAAATATTAAGAAGAACAATAATATTTATTCTGTTGTTGTTGTTAAGTGCCGTCAAGTTGGTGTCGACTCATGGCGGCCCTCTGGATAGTTGTCCTAAATTGTGTTCGGTCTTCAGTCAGGCAGCTCATTGTTGACAGACTGGTACCCAAAGTTGCTGTTATTTTATCGATCCATCTTTCTGGCCTTCCTAGCTATGCTTAAATGTGCTCTTTGTGCTAAAGGAGTCAATTTAGGAGACCCTGATAATTTTCATGTTCTGAAATATGGGACTGCTGATGTAGGGATAGTATGGGTGTGAGCAGGGAAAGGATTCTTGTTTGGGTGAGAAAAGGAGATCATATATTTAGTCCAAGTACACCATACTTTCGTATTATGTCATAGCTGTTAAGTATAGATTCAGGGCATCCTTTTCATAGAATTATGCTTCTGTGATAGAAACTGAGAGTGTGTGTGTGTTTATGTGTGGTTTGAAGGGTGCATGGGGGGATCTGGTGTGCTCATCTGCAATTTAGGGGGGGGGGGACATTAAAGCCTGGCCAGTACATGGACTGTATGGATGACCACAGCATTGCCAGGTGCCAGTGTGATTGGGAAGTCAAAATCAGAGAGTGTTCACTATAGCTAGATGTCAATACATATCCCTGTCAATAAAAAGTGACCCTCAGAATAAGGGCATTCAGCAGTGACAACAGCACTAATGCATACCCATAATGCGCATTTTATGAGACCAATGGTGTTCCTATTGAACATTTATTAGTGATGTTTGCACTGCTGAATGCTCTTATTTTGAGGGTCCCTTATCATTGACAGGGATCTTGCAATCTAGTCAAGACAGACAACACAGAAGCTGTGGACAGGCTACATCCAGGCGGAATAGTCAGGAAACACAAGAGAGCTTAGGTGGATCAGATCCAACAGTGGCAATGAAGAGGTGAGCACTTAGCCTGGATTTGAGAGGGGACAGGGACAAAACCTGATGTACAGAATCTGGTAGTGTGTTCCAGGCATAAGGAGCAGCAAGGTGAAAGGAGCGATGTCTGGATTTGGCAGTTGAAGAGATAGGCACAGGTAGAAGCAATCTAACAGAAGTGTAGGGTTCCAGGGAAGGGGTGTAGGGAGAGATAAGAGGAGAATGGTAATGTGGAGCAGCAGAATGAGTTCATTTATAGGCCATAGGCACAAAAAGGGATTACATCTGTTGCTCAGCAATATTACACATCCTTTGGGGAACTGCAATGTTATTTCCGGGGTTTGTGCACTTGGTAAAGGTCCATCCGTAGTACTTAAAGTGGTTTTGTACAGATGACCAGGGCAGGAATCACTGGGGCCGATTCCTAATGCCAGGGGTGGCCCAAGGGGGGTGCGGGGCCATGTGCGGAGACTCGGTGCGGGGCCTCATTTGCATAAGGGGCATCATTTGCATAAATATTTGCATAATGTTACCATATACTAACTTTTAGTAAACATGCCTCTTAATGAGTGTATGGATAAAGAAAGACTAAAATATTTCTACATTACTATAATCCAGTGCCAACCGCCAGACACATTAGGAACTACTACAGACACTGCCCATTTAGAACCCATCCTACTTACTACACCCCTGGAAATCAACCCAATGTAAACCAGAAATACATGATTCCCCAACACTATATCACCAATAATACTTCTTAAAAAATATTTTACCCATGGACTCCCAAGTCAACTATAACCCCAGACTCTAATACCAATTTTTTTGTCGGATTATTCACCATGAGAAGAAACTTTTCTCCTCCTGAAGTGAACCCTCCTTTTTACTCAAAATGAAAACGGCTGTTCCTCAGCCAAGCCGACAAAATCAGCACTTGCTGGTGTCAGCAAAAACTCTCTATCTAAAACTGCTCAAAGAGTCAATTTGATCTCCAACGGCCCTCAGGCTAAAATAACAGTGTTACAGCTTCAAAAGTCTTCTTTTCCCAAGCAGAAACAATTTAGAAGACTTAGCTGATATGGAGCAGATGCCACTTCACTCCATCCGTCACAGTCCCCGAAATTTCCGCTCTTATCTTTAAAAATTCGGAGACACTTGTGATAATCCAACAGATAATCTGCTCCACTCCAAAGAACGAGGTTCAGGCTACACCGAAGGTGTTTCAAGCCGTCTGGTCTTCCACAGCTCTTCCTCAGGCATTGTGAACCCCGTAAGAATCACACCGCTTAAATCAGGTGATGCAATGACGTCAAAGTTCAAAGGTCCACCACACAACAACTTTATTGAACCCCTAAGTGCAGCCCCCACCAGTCAATGTCAGCATTCATTCCATTCGGGATGATTGACTGCAAACGGAAAATCCACTGCTGTTCTTTAAAGTGCAAGCGAGCCAAACGGTCACCCCCTCGAAGGACTGGAGTCACTACTTCCAATACTCTCCACCGCAAATCATTAAAACAGTGGTTCAGTTGTTGACAGTGTAAAACACCGGGGCCCCCTCTTGTCGCTTATTAATCCGCGATCGATGTTCCAATAAGTGGTTTTTAATCGGTCTAATAGTGCGACCCACATATTTAAGGCCACAGGGGCAAAGTAACATATACACCACAAAATCTGACTTGCAAGTGGAATGCACTGCAGAACGGTGAACGAACCCTGTACTAAGATCTTCCCAAACTTCTCCTTGAAGCGCTAAATCACAGAAAGCACACATTCCACAAGCATAATGTCCCTGTCGCAACCCCTGGTGCTCCACCAACTGCCGGGGCTGAGTTCGAATTACCCAATCCCCTATTGTACGGGAACATTTATAAGCTACCATTAGTGGCTTGCGGAAACAAGTATGAAGGGACAGCAAAGCCCAATGTGTCTTCAAAATATGCACTAAGGTTGAAAGTTTGGGTAGATAAGGCAATATACTGATAACCACATCCCTCTGCTTTTTATTAGATGGGACCACATTCTGAGTCTGCCCCTGGGCTGCCCACCACTCAGGATGGTTATAAAGGGCTCTCTTAAACGCTTTACGAATTAAAGCATCTGGGTATCCCCTCTGACTCAAACGCTGACTCAAGGCTCTGGCATGCAATCAGTACTCCCCTACAGATGAGTATAGCCTCCTAATACGTAAAAACTGTCCAAATGGAAGGCTTTTCCTCATTCCTGGAGGGTGGAAACTAGAATATTTCAACAAAACATTTTTTTGAAAAGGTTTACGATAAAGGGTACTGCACAGTCTAGTGCCACTAATATATAAGAGAATGTCCAAATATTCTATCTGTCAATGATGGAAATGGGCCGTAAACTGCAAATTTATGTCCAAAGAATTTAACCACAACAAAAAGTCATGCAAAGATGCTTCCGGTGCTACCCAAATGAAAAAAATGTCATCCAAAAATCTCTTCCATAGAAGTATGTGTCGAAACCATGGGGACAGGTAAACATATTGCTCTTCAAAATTCGTTACATATAAAGATGCTACAGAGGGGGCAACCGTAGCCCCCCCTTGCCACCCCATAGATCTGATGGTAAAATTTGCGATCATACAGAAAATAATTCTCAAATAACACCAATTTTAATAGCTGCAAAACAAACGACTTTGGTAGACGAGATGGTAAAGACCAGTCCAATCCTTTCAAAACTTCATAAGCTCCCTGCTGGGGAATGTTCGTGTATAATGAAACAACGTCTAAAGTTACCAGTAACACTCCCTCAGGCAGAGTCAAACTGGTGACCTCAGTTAGTAAATGAAACGAGTCCCATACATAGGATCGTGCTGAGCTCATCAAAGGCTGGAAAAAATGGTCACAAAACTGAGATAAGGGTTCTAGAACCGAATCTCGGCAGGAAACGATTGGCCTCCCCGGGGGATCTTGCAAGGACTTATGCACCTTAGGCACCATATACAGAATTGGAATTGCTGGAGAAGTGACATTCAAAAACTGAAATTCATGATGAGTGATCCAATGTCGTTCAAATGCCTCTTGTGTCAAAGCTCGAATAGTAGACATCAGCTCACGAGTGGGATCAACCATCAACAACTCATAGTACTTCGGATCAGCCAAATGAGAAACCACCTTCAGATGGTAATCCTCTTGTCGTAAAAGAACCGTGGCTCCCCCCTTATCCGCTCTCTGGATCACCACCCCAGACTCCTCTCTCAGAGATCGGAGGGCCTGAAACTGTTGCCCCGTTAGATTGGAACTATACTTTTTCTTATTCTTCTCCAATCTCTCTAAATCTCGCAGCACTAAATTCTGAAATGTTAATAAAGCCACATCTGTGCTGACAGGAGGCCTCCAAGAAGATTTGGGTTTGCAAATAGAAAGATCAGCTGAACCTGCCGGAGATTGAGCAAAATATAGCATCATATGCAATTTGCGAAAAAATTGATGGAGGGCAATTCTAATCTGAAAGGAATCATAATGGGGAGACGGCACATAGCCTAAACCCAAATCCAAAACAGACTGTTCATCTGCGGTCAGAGGTTTACCGGAAAGGTTGATGACTGTTGTCGGGTCTGTGAGCGGGTGAACGGTCCCCTCCAACCGTCCTGTATTGATTTGGGGGTCGACGACCGGGAGGGCTGCCCCTGAAAAACCCCCGCTGTTGTTTAGGGGCTGTACCCGCCTTCTTGACGCCCGCGTCAGAAGAATCGGAGGACACATCCTCCACTGAATCCTCAAAGGTGACCCGCTTATTAGTCACGGCGGTTTCACCCTTTTGTTTCCACCATGTGTAAACTTGGTCTTGCGCATAATCAGCCATATCACGAGACAATTTATTGAGTTTTGTAAATTTTAATTGGTCACGAAATTGTTGATTAAACATTTTAAGATCTTGATAATTAGCTTTGAAAGTCTCCTCCACCATATCGGATTTTAATTGTAATTCCAACTGAGCCACCTTATCTTGTAAACTCTTCTCTTCTGCTGTTAAACGCTCTATGAGTAATGCAATCAAGTCCAACCCACACTTATTGAGTATGCTGTTCCAGGTGGCATAAAACTTTGCGTCTTCCACAAACATGTGGGGCGGTTTATAAACCCGCAAGCCACGCGGGATCATCTGCTGCTTTAGATATTGTGTCATAGTGGCTGCATGCAATTGCACCCGAATGGATTTTTTATGTAAATTTTGAAATTCAGACCAGGAGGGAGTATGTACCGATTGCAACCGCGCCACCCCCGCTTCATCTAAAAGGGAGGGATGCTCCAACAATTTGGATATGGCTGCCTCAGAATAGGCAAAAGTTGCTGTGTTACCTAAAACTGTGGACTCCTCGGACGCCATGCCTAAAGGGGTCCCCCTTGAAACTATCCTACTTACTACACCCCTGGAAATCAACCCAATGTAAACCAGAAATACATGATTCCCCAACACTATATCACCAATAATACTTCTTAAAAAATATTTTACCCCTTGGACTCCCAAGTCAACTATAACCCCAGACTCTAATACCAATTTTTTTGTCAGAATGGAGTGTCCCGCGGGGCCCCCTCTGCCCGGCTGAGTCCCTCCCTCCCTCCCTCTGTGACGGCTGAGCCCCTCTGTGCCGGCTTTCAGATTAGCGAAATTTCCCATCAGCCCCTGCGGGCTTAACAGAGACGCGAAGGAGACACTCCCTTCGTGAATCTGAAAGCCGGCACAGAGGGGCTCAGCCGTCGCAGAGGGAGGGAGGGACTCAGCCGGGCAGAGGGGGCCCCGCGGGACTCTTCATTCTGCCGCCGCGGCAGCGGCAGTGGTAGCAGCCAGCTTTTTTTTAAAAATTTAATTTTGAAAAAAAGCAGAATGTTCTTTGCGCGGGGCCCCCTGAAACGCGGGGCCCTGTGCAAAAAACATTCTTGCTCAATGGACGGGCCGGCCCTGCCTAATGCCACCTACCATTTGATGTAATGTATGTCCTGACATACATGTTCATATACTCATTCTTGTATACCATATTGGGGTGCATTGGGATTACTTAGCACTTCTCAGGACACGAGGGTGACTGGTATATGGTCTAGGTTGCAGCAGCTGTTATTTCTTATTGGTATTTATATGTAGTGTGCTTCAGCAAACTACTGTCTGTGATGAGCAGCTTAGGAGATGCACATTTTTCCCAAGGGGCGTGGCATCCATGGGTACATCGTGGGGATGGGCAGAACCCGAAACGTGTAACTTTTCAGAATACAGTGGGCGCAGGGACATCTGCAATGTTTAACAATGTCCAATAATATGGACAGGGATGTGTTTCTCCATTATATTGCCTGCACATGTGCACATGTCGCGCCCTTGCCCACACCATGCCAAATATGTTTATCTTCCTAATTCCGGACCCGCAAGCATGTCCAGACCAGTGGATGCAGAATTATGTTTAAACAAGGCCCATTTTTAATTTAGATGTGTCCGTGGGCTGGACATGCACGTTATGGAATCAGGCTCCACATGTATAATGAGCAAGCCCCAGCACAGCAGATTATTCAGCCAGAAGCATGCAGCCAAAGTTAGCAGTAAAGCTAGGGATTGCATGTTTCTATATCCAACTTTGTTTTATGATTTCATTAGATCTTATCTGTCTCCCAGACTCAATATCTTTCCTAGCTACAGTAAGTATCAGCATATTTTAAGGATTTTAATACAATGTAAATGCCTTATTAATATAATTTTCAGATCTGAAAAAAGAGGTATTACTCCCATTTAATCAAATATGAAGAACTAATTAATACACCTGAGGAAAGATAATGAATATATTTCCCATTTCTCTTCAAGAAACTCATACAAGAAAGCTAAATAATACGTTCACTAGTCAGGAATTTGCATTTGAAAGTTCAAGTCCTAGAATTCTAGGTAAATGTGAATATAGCAGCTAATTTTTAGGGGTGTACATTCCTTGACACATATGCAGTATGATTGGGCACCTAAAAAATTGTGTGTGCATATATCTATAAATTATCTTGTGTACAATTAATTTGTGTATGCAAAAATGTTATAGTGCATAAAAAGTATGTGGGAGGTATTGCTGTCACCAGGATATTCAGCAGTCAGTATCTCTGAATATTGCTGGGTGCCGGTGCTGCATGCCCCGATACTAGCCGGCTAGCACTGTGGGTGCCATGGGCAGAGTGGAGGCAATATTAAGCCACTGCCCAGTTATTGCTAAATGATGCAAGTTAGGTACCTGAAAGGGTGGCATAACCTTTGCTGCAAAAGTTGAATATTGCTGCTGCCTGCTTAGCTTTCTGCTCCTCCATCTACTCTGGATATTCAATGCCGGCGGCCGGAAATGGTTCCAATATAGTTTCAGCAGTGACAACTAGCTGCTGTAATCATGATAGCCATCAGCCTCTGAATATACTTCAAGTATATTCAAGATGACTTGCACAAAGACACAAAATAACCCCATGGAAAGCACAACATCTTCATTCGAAACAAACAGCCCAACCATAAGGCAAGTCTAGGCAGCAGTTTCTGGGGGTTCTTAAAGCCACACAAAGAGCCAACAGCACTTTCTTTTACCTACAGAAAGAGCAGGCACACAGATACATCCATACAAAGGAAAGTAACATTTTTACAGAATTGCTGTTGGAAGGATGGTGTTCAGATGATCATGATTATTGAGTTCAATCATCAAAATCTTGGGGGAGGGGAGGGAGAGGGGTGGGGGATATGTAATACCTTGCACCAGTCCTGAGGCCGGCCCTGAAATTGAACAAATCAAAACATCGTTTTGATGCTGAACATCCTAAAGTCTGCTATTGAATAAGCAGAAAGTACCTAGGAACTCTGTTCTAACAGATCCCAAAGCAAATGAATGCTCCATTCTCTCTTTCCAGTTTATTTTATTTATTGTTTTATTTATGTAACCATTTTTCTATACCACTTTGTCCTTCCCTCAGAGCAGTTTACATTGTAACTCAGAATTATACATAGAACCGTTGAACAGTATTCAAGAATATTTGAACAGGGGAGGAGAGAAAAGGAGGCAGCAGGAATAACTATGTACTGAGTCATGAGATTACCCAGGAAGCGGTAGATAACATGAGGAGGGATCTAGCTAAGCTTGAAGAATGGTCTAGAATTTGGCAGCTGGGTTCAATGTTAAAAAATGTAAGGTCATGCATTTGGGCTGCAGCAATCCAAGGGAGCAATATAGTATAGGGGGTGAAGTACTTTGTCCATTAAAGAACAGCGGGACCTAGGCGTGGTTGTGTCTGATGATCGTAAAGTAGCTAATCAGGTAGAAAAGGCGACGGCAAAAGCTAGAAGGATGCTTGGGTGCATACGGAGAGGAATGGCTAGCAGAAAAAAGGAGGTGATAATGCCTCTGTATAAGTCTTTGGTGCAAGCTCATTTGGAGTATAGTGTGCAATTCTGGAGACCATACCTTCAAAAGGATGTGAACAGGATGGAGTCGGTGCAGAGGGTGGCTACTAAAATGATTAGTGGTCTTCATTGTAAAGCATATGAGGACAGACTGAAGGATCTTAATATGTACACCTTAGAGGAAAGGCGGGATAGAGGTGATATGATTGAGATGTTTAAATACCTCTGTGGCATAAATGTTCAGGGAGAGAGCCTCTTTCAATTGAAAGCAAGTTCTGCTATGAGGGGACATGGGATGAGGGTGAAGGGAGATAGATTCTGGAGTGATATACGGAAATATTTCTTTACGGAAAGAGTAGTGGATCCGTGGAATAGTCTCCTAGTGGAGGTGGTAGAGATGAAGACAGTAACTGAATTCAAAAAAGCATGGGACAAACACAGAGGATCTCTAAAGGTAAAAAGGGGACTGTTGTAGTTGTTATGGAAGGACAGACTAGATAGGCCGTGTGTTCTTTTTCTGTCGTCATATTTCTATGTTTCTATGTTCCTTGCAGTTAGGAAAAGGTGAATTTGGTGTTTCAGGTCCCCATCTAAGGGCCATGCCAAAGGGCCCTCTGGTGAGGGCCTCAGGCGTGGGCCTACCAGGCATGGGCATGCCCGATGGCGCTTTAAATTTAAAGTCCTTCACAGTCCTCTGGTTGTCCTTGGGCCCAGTGAGCGGGGAGGGGGGGGGGGAGGGGGCTTGGCTTCCCGCTCCCTCGCCTGATGCCAGTCAAGAAGCTGGGTTCAACGGCGCTGGTGATCCTCTTTGATCGAGCCCAGTGGCGCTTTAAATTTAAAGTCCTTCACTGTCCTCTGATTGGCCTTGGGCCCAGTGAGTGGGAAGGAGCTTGGCTTCCCGTTACCTTGCCCAATGCCGGTCAGGAGGCTGGGTTTGGCGGCACTGATGTTCCTCTTCGATTGTGCCCAATAGCGATTTAAATTTAAAATCCTTCACAGTCCTCTGATTGGCCTTGAGCCCAATGAACCAATTTAACTCACAATGCTGCCTTCTTCCCTCATAAGCCCTGCATTCTGTTACTTTAATATTATTTTTTTACATACAGTGCCACTCCTCCTCTCGTTCTTCCTAATTTGTCCTTCCTGACTAAATTAGAGGCCAGTATAATATATACCACTTTCCAGATGTTTCTTTTTTTCCCATTTCTACTGAAGTATTTAATGTTTTTCTTACCTGGGGGATTTTTTCACCAAGGTAAGAAAAACATTAAAAACCTCAGTAGACATGGGAAAAAGGGTAGCATCTGAATATCCCTGCTGCAGTATTATCTAGAAGTAAGGATCCTCAAGTTTAAAGCCCTCTTAGAAAAGGCTAGCCAGTTTGTTGCGGAAGACACTTTGACCCTTCTTGGATAGGTGGAATCCATCTCTACTCAGCAGTCCTTGAAAAATCATACCATGATCCCAGGAGGCATGCTGTGTGCTAGGTGCCAAACTTCAAGGCATTACAGAGATTTTTCCGAGACTCATAAAGTCTACTGATATTAAACAATTCTGCTCATCCATATTGGCACAAATGATATTGCTAGGTATCCCTCTGAGCATATCAAGCGTGACTTCATGGACCTGGGAGAAAGGGTGAAGCAGAGAGGTACACAGTAGTGTTCTCCTCAATCCTGCCTGTTGAGGATAAAGGCAGAGGAAGAGAAGGTTCACATACTGGATATAAATGCATGGCTGTGTGGAAGGTGCTATCAAGAGCGCTTTGGTTTCAGGGGAGTGTATTTTTTTCATCTTCATATCATTTTTTTAATAGTGTGCCCCATTGTGCCATAGCAAGCACTATTGCTGCCTTCATTTAAAAGAAAATCACATCCCTAATGCGTATTCCCTGTCTTGCAATGGAAATACAGGTACAAAATGTAAATGTTGATATTTACACCTGTTGAGAGTCACATATAGCTATCAGCTAATTACTCATTTGGACCTGAAGTTTCAAGAACTGATTGAGTGGGCCTTTGTGCAAATTCTTGCAAAGCAGCTCACAGTTTGTGTTAAACTTTTCAAGCTGTATTGCAATGCAATGTGTGCCTCCAAGTCAATGCTGACTCCTGGCAACCCAGCAGCTCCTGGGTTTTCTTGGCAGTGTGACCAGAAGTAAATTGGCAGGCCTTTCTTCCAAGGTAAAGGTGGATTAAGTGACTTGCTCAAGGCCATAAGGAATGCTGGTGGGAATTGAGCAGTGGCATCTTGGCTACCACAGCAGTGCTCTAACCACTAGGCTACTCCTCAAGCTGTAATGCTCACTCAAAATTAAAAAGATCTCCATAGGTGCTGTTAACATTCTCTCAGGAGCATTGGGCCACTAACACATCAGCCGATGGTCCAGAGATGAAGTTAAAGGAGCTGGTGAATTTCAATAGTTTACCCCATTCCCAATCTCATGGAAAAAAGTGGAACCCCACTAATCCCCCAATCCTTGTAAGAAATACTGAAGCCCATAGATCCCCATCTCTACCTCTATGAAACCTTGTAAGAAATGTGGGTACCCCAAACCCCCTAATAGCTTGTAAATATAGCAGGGACCTCTTGGACCCCCTATCCCAAGCACCCTGTAGAAATTATTAGGGTATCCCTGGTATCTAGCAGGGACAGGAGCAATCCCCAGTTTCTCCTGCCCCAGAAGCTCATTTTACAAAAATGCACTGCCAGGCCCCTCGCAGTAGTCTTGTGGTTCTGCTTCTAGGGTCAAGCTGCAAACCAATAGGAAGAAAAAGAAGAGGGATATGATACAGTCCTGAAAGGTATGAATGCACAGGAAGTAAACCTTGTCCACTAGAATGGAAGCTGTAGAACTAAGATCATGATATGAAGCCCCAAAGGTAAAGGGAAGCCTATGCAGGTGTAGGAGATGGGGTATTGCAGGGCCTGTTAGAGAGTGAAGAAAGGGACGCTCCTTGCTCAAGTTTCACTTCAAGACTGTTGCTACTGTCTTGACAGGCTCAGGAAAATAAAGGGCAGGCCAGATGTCAGCAAAACAGCAACACTCTAGTGCTTATCAAGATTTAATGCCAGAGGCAGTTGCCTATGGTGTCTGTGCCTAAATCCAGACCTGCCTAAACAGCAGTGGTATGATTGGTCCAGGGATCCAAGAAGGCATTATGGTATGTGTGCATAAAGCGGCCTGTTATAAGCATATAAAGCAGTGATATAACTTCATCAGGCTTCCAAGGAGACTGGAGTGACCTGCATGGAATGAAAATGGTTAAACCCCAAACTTTAATAAATATGAGGGGGTGGGGACTGTTTGGATTATTGTAAAACTTAGTAACAAAAAGGAAAAGGGGTTTGGATATTATTTTTTTGGAAAGGAAAGATGAAGATGGCATGACCTGAAATGGCCTACTAGCCGAAGATGAAGGAAAAGGACTGAAAGAATAGATAAAACACTTAGGGACAGGTGTAAGGTGAATTGGTGCTGGACTGCAGAATGGAGTTTGTGCATTTATCTACATAAAATGGATGAGGCATCTACCTAAATTAAATGAATGTTTACTAGGCAAGCAGGATGGCTAGTTTTCTATTTCTCTGCCATCAGTAGCGTAAGTTACAATGAGGGGCACCCAAGCAAAATTTTCCTGAGGGTCCCCCATTGTCACATCAGTGGTGCACCCCCTGTGCGCAGAGGTTCCTCCATGTAATGTGAATGTTATCACAAGACTTCAGCCTGGCAAGGAATAGATGTAGGGCCCGTGGCAGACTTACAAGAGGGGAGGAGCACAACAAACATGATAAAATAGCTTACCACACTGCTGCCACTGATGCTACTGCCACTGCCTCCCTCTCCGCCCCCCCCCCCCACACACACACAGGATTATGGGGGCTGCTTGTGCAGAATTTATGCCAGTTTTTGCAATTATTTACCTTGTTAATATGGCAAGCCAGAGAAAGAACAGCCTGTAAATGGAGGAAAGTGATTTCTAAAAAACAAATAGTGTTGATTTTGTGCTGTAGTCTGTGTTTTGTTTTGTTTTTTAATTTGTTAGCATACTTGCAGTAATCCAGACACCGTTCAAATATATGAAAGTGATTATGGCAATCAATCCACCTGAAACAGCAATATATATTACTGTCTGAGTTCACTACTGCCTTTAGAAAGATTCAGTAGTGACACAATGTAAGGTACATCTTAGAGATCTATGGTCTCTGCCAAGAAATGCATTTTGCTGAACAAAGTATCCAACGATATTGGGTATGCATATTTTATTTTGTTTACACTTCATCATTTTCCCACTTAGGATTAGAAAAGAGACCTTTGGTCATTTGCAATAAAAGTGCAGAAGCACACATTTGCTGATACAACATTGCTATTAATTTTTCTTTTGTTGCTGTTGTTAATCCAGCTTTGGAAATCTCAGAATATATTTTATAACACTTCATTTTCTCTTTTTCATATCTGGCTGCGTTTTTTTCAGCTTCACCAAACCAAACTCTCAAGGCTCATTAGACTGCAGCATCTCCAAACAAAACATCTTCTTCAGAGATTTCTATCATTTAAGGAGTAGGCAAAAGCCACTGCCTGGATTAAGCTATTATGTATCTATTTTCAGTATTAAATTCACAGTTGCCAGCAATTAACAAAGAATAGAGCTGAGGTTGACAGAATAGTTCACTCCCTATCTATTGCCTATGTAAATAATAATTTCTGTGTTTCTTAATGCAGAAAAATCTAAAATACGCCTTTTGAATCAGGTTTATGCAATCAAATACAGAGACACCTTATTATTAAACATTAGAGCACTCTAGGAGATACTGGCATGAGCTGTCTGACCAGTGCCAATGTTATTCCTCTAGGCGCAATGAGAGTGCACTCAGATACCCATGGGAGCATGCTAACATTTCATAAACAGGCTGCAAAGTTACTGAAGCAAAGAAGCTATCATTGTAAATAGTGAATAGGCTATGAAACACCTACTATGAATTCAGCTGTGGTCAACATTATAGGCACCCTTGCAGTTCAACCACTTAATGTCCAATATTTCCTAAAAATAAAAATGGCCAGTGAAATGGCTTTGGACTATGTATGTACACGACACATAAAAGAATCAAATACAGCAGGACCAATTAAAAAAGGAAATAGTAGGAAAACTGGGATATTGCCAGTACATGATTATTACCCTCAACCTACTTGATTTCTATTAAACTCTAAACAGCAGATGTTGTGCTCCTACATTCCTTAAGATATATCATTAATTTGAAATTAAATTAAATTTTTGTCGGATAACTCACCGGTGAGCAGAAACCATTCTACTCTCGAAGTGAGCCCTCCTTTTTAATCAAATTTTCATAAAATTTACTTAGTACATGATTATTGGCACCCTTAGAAACAATTCAAATCAGGCTACAAGGCCAGCTCCAGAGACCTTGAGATTTCTGTGTCTACAGTTAGCAATGTTATTAAGAAGGTTTCTGCACATGGGACTGTCAAGAATCTTCCAGGACACGGTGGGAAGAAGAAAATTAATCCAAGAAGTCTTTAAAGGTTAGTGCAAACTGTTGGAAAAGCATCACGTACAACATCCAAACAGCTTAAGGCTGACCTGGATCAATCTGGAGTGATGGTTTCAACCCGCGCCATACACAATGCACTAAACAAAGAAGGACTCCTATGAAGAAAGGCTAAAAAGGTTGGGGCTCTTTAGCCTGGAGAAGAGACGGCTGAGGGGAGATATGATAGAAGTCTATAAATTAATGAACGGAGTGGAACGGGTAAACGTAGATCGATTGTTTACCTTATCAGAATATGGAAAGACTAGGGGACATGCAATGAAGCTACAGGGTAAACTATTTAAGACTAATAAAAGAAAATATTTTTTCACTCAACGTGAAATCAAACTCTGGAATTTGTTACCGGAGGATGTAGTAAAGGCTGTTAGTGTAGCTGGGTTTAAAAAAGGTTTGGACAAGTTCCTGGAGGAAAGGTCCATAAACCATTATTAAGAAGGGACCCAGGATATCAATGCTTGAACCAGTACAAGCATTGTGGAACCTGTGTCCCTTGGGGAAACTGCTAGGTACGTATGACCTAGATTGGCCACTGTTGGAAACAGAATGCTGGGCTTGATGGACCTTGGTCTGACCCAGTATGGCATATCTTATGTTCTTATGACTTCATGGGTGAAGGCTAAGGAGGACCCTACTTCTCAAAGACAGAAATAAAACCCACGTTGAAAAACCACAATCCTTCTGGGAAAATGTTCTGCGACAGATGAAACCAAACTTGAGCTCTTTGGCAATGCAGACCAGCGATACATTTACAGGTAAAGAAATGAAGCTTATAAGGAAAAAAAACACCCTTCCTATAGTTAAATATGGTGGAGGTTCCATAATGTTGTGGGGCTGTTTTGCTGACTCAGGAATGTATCAAAGGAATCATGAAGTCAGATGACTTCCAAGGTATTTTGGAGTGAAACATGCTACCTAGTGTCAGAAAGTTAGGCTTCTGTCGAAGGTCATGGATCCTCCAGCACAACAATGACCCAAAACATACATCAAAAAGTACAAAAGAATGGTTAAAAAGGAAAAAATAGATTGCTTTAAAATGGCCAGCAATGAGTCCTGAACTCAATCCAATTGAGAACCTTTGGAAAGAGATGAAATCTGCCTTTGGTATAAGGAATTCTGGAAACATTCATGAGCTGGAAAAAATCTCAGTTGAAGAGTGGGAGAGACTACCAGCAGACAGATGTACAAAACTTATAGATGGTTACAAAAATGTTTGGAGGCTGACATTACTGCTAAGGGTTGTGCAACCAGATATTAGTGAAGGGTGCCATTAATCCTGTCCAGGTCATATTTTGTACTTTTCTCAGAAGTTACTACGTCTAAATTGCACAGACATCTTTTTTTTTGTTGTATACATTTGAACATGCTATTAAAATATTATGATACACTTGGGGGTATGTTTACTAAACAGTGATACGTAACGTTATCACGCGATAAAGTAACGTTATTGCGCAATAACGTTACGTTTCATGCGATAACGTCACCAGCGGCATTAAAGTCACACAGAGGGTGGAGAGAGGGTGGAGAGAAGGGGTCAATGGGTGGGGGGGTGGGCGGGGAGAAGCCCCTGCTACACTAATGCTGGGATCTTAAGACCAGAACATTACCGTGAGTGAAAACCTGGCGTTAGAGGCACATTTGCAGGAGAGAGAAACCATTTCTGTCAGCAATGTACAGCCTAGGCAGAGAGACCTAGAAAAGTGATAGTAGTTCTACATGTGCAGCAACAGCATAGTGCCCATGTACAAAAGGGCACTATGGTGAGGCTGCAAATGGGGTATAGTGGGCTGCAGGTGGGACATGCAGTGGGACAGCTGGGGCACAGGGCAGACTAGGCAGATGCCTAGGTGGCATATAGGAATGCAGGAATTGAACATCACCCCTACCACAGACCCCACAACATAGGCAGCTGCCTACTGGCACACTGGAGAACCTGGGACTGCGCACCACCAGCACCACTGGCATAAGGGCATGTCAGCATGGTGGGGGAGGGGCACAGGTGGTGGAGGGGGCAGTGGCAGCTGCCCACAGCAGACCAACGCCAAGCCCTGTTTAGGTGGGTGGCATGCAGTGCAACAGACAAGGTCTGTCTGCAGAACAGTCATGGTATCCTCAGGGACTGACCTTCCTCTGTGGCAACAGTTTGGTGCAGTACACACAGCCAGTGTGTTCAGGGGCAGAAGGTCACAGGTTCAAGCCTCAGCTGTGGCTCCTGAAGACCATGTCCCTTTTATTTTACCCTACAGAGCACATACACCATAAACATGTGCACTCCCTAGAGCATCTGCCAACAGGGGCACAAACACCCACACCCACAGGCCCCACTATCCAAAGCCTCATGGAGAGTCAGGCTGTTGGGCCCTGTGCGGAGCAGCAGCTTCACTACTAGCACCTGCATACCTTAGCAATGCCGTCATAAACATGGAAACTTGTTCCATATATATCAAAAGGTTGCTATGATTAATGTCAGCTAACAAATCCTAAATTAAATGCAATTTGTTAACAGATATTCATCATAGCAACCTTTCTGATATATGTGGAGTGTTTCCTTTTTTGTTTCTGACAGTGTTTAACACCCCAGAGAGTGACCCTAACAGTACTGAGTACCTTAGCAATGCCTGCACTGTGCCCAGGACTGGTGTAGCAGCCAGGGCTGCCAACCACCTCTATCTTTGCACAATACTGAAATAGGTGTGGGAGTGTGTGTATGTCTATCCAGTGTTTGGTGGCTGCCTACATTTTACTGAGCCCACAATGCTTACACTGTTTGCAGAGTTACAGCACATTGGCGGATAAGGCACTTTATAATGTGCCCTATGGGGCGCCTTATAGGACACCCTAGGTTACGGCACTGAGGTGAGGGTGTTTATGCAGGCAGCACAGATTGTAGAGATGTTTTATTTATTTATTTAGCAACATTTTTATACCGCTCCTTCCAGCGATCAGGAGCGGTGTACATTGGGAGTATGTGAGGAGAGGAGGTTTGCTGCCCGACCTTGTGCACCGCGTTGCCGTTGCTCTCTGCAGGCAGCTAGGAGCACCCGGTTCACCCACATGGCACCTGGCACCGACATCATCCAGGGGGCCTTAAAAATGCGATGGAGTCTGCAGTTAGTCAGAGCGTGTGAGGAGAGGAGGTTTGCTACTCGACCTTGTGCACCGCGTTGCTGTTGCTCTCTGCAGGCAGCTAGGAGCACCCAGTTCACCCACATGGCACCTAGCCCCGATGTCATCCAGGGGGCCTTAAAAACGTGGCCTGCTCCGTGGTACACAGTAGCGGTCGTGTTCTGAAGGGGCGCATTCTAAAGGGGCCTGATTAGCCCCTTATGCGCCCCTTCGGCGCTCGAGGAGCTGCAGAGCTGGAAGTTTGAAATGGGCAAGCGTAGAAAGCGTCATCTGAATGTGAATCCCACCAAGTTGGTTAAAGTCTTGGGTCCTATGGATCGGCACATTGTTGCAGTGAAAGATATGGAGGGTGATTTGGTTGCTGCAGCCAGATCCCAGCTTCCCTCTGATAGCTTCGCATCATTTTTGTGGGTTATTAACTCTGCCCCTCCTGTTGACACTTTATCTTCTGTCCCAGTGACTTCCTCACCTTTATTGGAGGGGTCGCCACAACAACTGTTTTTGTCATCTCCAGCAGCTCCTCCTGTGAGTTCCTTGGACCCTGTGGCTGTTTCTTTACCACAGGTTCTACAGATTCCCGAGGATCTTGTTTTGGCTCAACGGGATGGATTGCCTACTATGCCTGTGGATTCACATGATATTTCCCTCTCTGATGTATGGCGTGTTCTCTCACGTAGAGAGGCTTCCTTTATTTCTGTGGTGTCTCAATTCTCGTTTTTTTCAAAAGATTCTGTGGCTAAGCTAGCCCAACATGATTCTCAAATAATTGCTCTGGATAATAAGTGTCAGAAATTGGAAACCCAATGTAATACATTACAGAATACTTCTATGTCTTTTATTAAAGATAGTCTTATTTTGCATACCCAGCAAGAATTGCTTGAAAATAATTTGAGGGCTATGAATGTTGGATGTTTAAATTTTCCTCGTACTCGTTTACTGTCCCCTCAAATTTTGTTTGATAGATATTTGATGGAAATCTTAGGGTATCGAGATAGTACTAAACCTGTTGTAACCGAGGCAAACGCACCCGGTGCTGCGGGCCCTGCTCACCAATATCACCCTGCCCATGTGTACCTTGAGGCACCGGACCCCGGATACCTCCTGGATCCCACCCCCCCCCCAAGCTGCAACACCCCAGAACAACCGCCCTACCAAAAAACCCCCAAGGGAGGGAGGGAAGCCAGCATGCCCCAGGACTCCAGCGCCGCAACTGACCACGCGGAGTCCTCGGGCTACCCCCCCCATCGCGCTCACCCGCCAGCTCCCCATTGGCTCCCTCGTGGCTGCATCCGCCGGGAGCCAATGGTTTTAAACAACGCCATCCCGCCCGCGCGCCCCCCGCCGTGGCCATGCGCAGGGTCCCCGCACCGGGCCGCGCACCCGGTTACCGTCGGCTGCGAGGACCCTGCCCGCGGCCTCCCTATTAACCGAGGCAAACGCACCCGGTGCTGCAGGCCCTGCTCACCAATATCACCCTTCCCTTGTGGCCCCCAACCCCCCCCCATCCCCCAATGAACGACACTACACGGTTTTATGGAACAAAACTGGTCGCAGCTTTATTAATTATGAACCATTAATGATATCCCATCAACATAAACCATAAACAGCCCCATAACGGAGTAGTACCACTCCAGCCATGCCTTAGCAAGGTGCACTACCACCGCTACATCCCTATACTTGCCCCCCGGCAAGTTTCCTATCCCTTTCCCCGACTTCGCCATGCCCATAGCAAAAGTCGGCCAGGGTTTATCCGGGTCAGGGGCACTCCACCCCCGCCCAAGTGTACCTTGAGGCACCGGACCCCGGAAACCTATGGGATCCCGCCACCGGCGCATGCGACAGGCCTGTCGATGCGTCGCCCCCCCAAAACCTAAAGCTGCGACCAGCGATTATCCCGCAACACCACATACTCCAGGGCCTCTTGCCAATCGTTAATTAACAGATCTATGCCCACCGGAGACAAATGGACCCCATCATTCCTGTAAAGACCCGTGCAACCCACCTCCACCCAGGGATGTATAATCTGATAACCCCCATGCATGCAAACCCACCGACCAATCACGCAGGCCGAGGGATAATGTCCGACCACAATAAAATTGTCCCAGGGAACATCTGCAGTACCACCGCAAAGTCATCTTGTGCTGCTCTAATCAGCTGCCGACAGGACCAGGAGACAAGGTCATTACCCCCCAAATGCAAAATAAGCACTGCCGGTTGACGCGACGTCCTCCTGTGGTGCCGTAGCAAAGGAAGCAGTTGGAGCCATCGGAGTCCTCGCTGACCCAGCCATGAAACCGACACCACTGCAGGATCCAGCCGCAAATTCAGGCCTCCCGGTCGGATGGCAGCACGCTGACAGGCCCAGTGGACAAACGAATGACCAACCACCCAGGCACCACCAGGCTCCAGATTCCCATCTGAAAAACAAATGAACAGTTAGGATCCCCCACCCCCACACCCAGCCCAACCCTCAGAGCCGTATGTAACCCTGAAAAGCCCGCGACCGCCAATGGCCGATACTCCTAATCACCTCATCAGACAACCCAGCCCCCGCCGCGCTCGTAGCAGCACCGATGCAAAAAAAGTGAGGGGCAAAGGACATAGCGTCCTCACCCAAAAAACGGAGCGCCAACCGCAGCACCGCGGTCACCTGAAAACGGGTCAGTACCCGCGCGTCCTCGTGCAGAAACAGAACCCCATCCCGATCCGGACACACACTCAAGTACGTCCTCAACGCCAGCACCGGGCACGTAGCGAGTCCGTCGACCCCTCTCAACAGCACCCATAAACCCCAACCCCGCTGATCCGTCTTGGACTTTTCCAAAAGGATCCGAAGTTGCCCGCCACTCAAACACACGTGGTGCCTTTGCAAACCCCCACTGCCCCCCACCCTACCCGAATTCGCCACCAGCTCCCCAATTCGAAAAGCCCCCAAAAAAGCGAGGCAAAAAACTGCGCGAAATAGCAAAACCTCAAACTGCGAAGCAGCCACCTGAGGTAACACCGCCAGGAGATGCCCCAGCAGTTCATGCGTGATCGGCCTACGAGGGTCAGCAGAAGCTGGCCTGGCCCGCTCCCAACCCCGCAAAAGCCGACGCGCCACCATTCCCCCCGAAGCGGAACCCCAGCCCACGGCACTCGCAAAAAAGTTAAACCCCGCCAGATGCGAACGCACCACCGCTCTGGATAACCCGCACCCTCTGACCTCCGCTATATAGCCGCCAATCAGGTAATCAGGCACCCAGCCCGCCTGCCACCCTCGCTCCCACAAAAACCCAGCCACCTTGTCACAACCGCGCTGGTAAGCCAACCACGTCCCATCCGACACCGAACTTCGCAGTAGAGTCAGCATTCCTCCAGGCCAATGCTCCACAATGTCTCAGGGACTGCGAATCCTTCTCCGTCCGCATCTGGGACCAGTGCACGGAAACGCTCCCACTGAAAACGAGAAAGAGCATCAGCGATTTGATTACTGCAACCAGGCAGGTGCCGGGCCCGGACAGATACATTCAAATATAAACAGGCTAACACCACTTCCCGCATCAAATGCGCCACCCGCAAGCACTTGGGAGAAAAATGATTCACTACACTAACCACAGCCGCATTATCACACCACCAGACTATCCGCCGATCCCGCAACCTATCGGGCCATAACTTCAACGCAACTAGCATCGGAAACAATTCAAGGAAGGTAATGTTAGACGTCAGCCCAGAATCCTGCCAACTTTCGGGCCACCGCTCTGCACACCAGGCCTCCCCCAAAGTAAACCCCGAAACCAGCGCTCCCAGTTGCATCCGTAAACAGCTCCAACTCCGCGCTGGACACCTCAGAGCCCAACAAAACTGAAGTCCCATTGAAATCCTCTAGAAACCGGCTCCAGACCCGTAAATCGGCTCTCATTCATTCAGTAACCCTAATCCGGTGGTGGGGCTTCCGCACCCCCACCGTTGACGCCACCAAGCGCCTGGAAAAAACTCTACCCATAGGGATCACTTTACAGGCAAAGTTCAAAGAGCCCAACAGGGCTTGCATCTCGCACAAAGTTATCTTAGAAGACACCAGGACATTAGCGACCAAAGCCCACATACAAGCCACTTTCTCAGGTGGCAACCGCACGATCATCTCAACGGAGTCCAATTCAACCCCCATAAATGTGAGCCGGGTCGTAGGCCCCTCGGTCTTATCCACTGCCAAAGGTACACCCAACTCTAACGACAATTCCCTGAAGCCCGCTAGCGGCCGCGGACACTCATCGGAACGGGCCGAACCGACGAACAGAAAATCGTCCAGGTAATGCAACACATTCCGCGAGCCCGTCCTCTGACACAACACCCACTGCAAAAACGTACTGAACTTCTCGAAGTAAGCGCAGGAGACGGAGCAGCCCATAGGCATGCACTTATCAAAATAATACTGCCCGAGAAAACGAAAACCCAACAAAGGAAAAGAGGAAGGATGCACCGGCAGCAAGCGGAATGCGGACTCGATATCCACCTTCGCCATCAGCGCCGACTGCCCTGCTGCCCTGACCAACTCCGCCGCCCTGTCAAAAGACGCATACCACACTGTGCATAACTCCCGCGGGATATGGTCATTCACCGACTCACCCGCCGGGCAGGACAAATTGTGAATAAGCCAAAATTTTCCCGGGGCCTTCTTAGGTACAATCCCCAAAGGAGAAATCACCATGTCCGGGAAAGGAGGGTCCTCAAAAGGACCCGCGATTCGACCCAGCGTCAATTCTAAGGCCAACTTGTCCTGCACTACAGCCGCAAATCGCCATACCGAAGGAGAATTCCGGGCACTAGCGGCCCCCACCACACCCTGGACTGGGATCACAAAACCCCACTGAAAACCTCTCTCCAACACCTCCCTATCCTGTCTCCGCGGGTATTGCGGAAGCCACTTCAGCAAGGCTTCCGAACGGACCGGAGTCGGGGCGAGGCAACCCAAATCATTGGGACTTGGGTCCCGGTCCGGCGGGACCGTCGGACCCTCTTCGACTGCACTTAACCGCAGAATGTCCCCACCCCCCACAAACTGAGCAAGAGTGTTTGAACTTGCAGTCAGGAAAGGGGCAGGTGGTCCTATTAAACCGCCAGCACACGTCGCTGACCCCCCCTGTTCCGACTTTCTGTTGCAAGCCACCACCCGCCGACCGAAAGGACCAGCCCCCCCAGGAACTCCCACAGTACCATCTCTCCCCCCACCACCCCCTGCACCCAGCCCCGATCTAGCAGACATTTGAGTCAACCAGAGATTGATGTCCTGGGTACCCCAGGAAAGCGATCTATTCTCCTCCATCTTGTCCTTAAACTTTTCGTCATAATTTAACCACGCCCAACCCTCGTGCGTCTGTGAGGCTTCCAGAATAGAATCTGCATACGCCAGTAACACACCATAATGCTCTGGCGAATAATGCCCCCACACACTGGCTAGGCGCAGAAATGCTCGGGTACAGTTCACCACATTGCGCGCCACTTTCCGAATCCGGCCCACCTTCTCATCCTCTTTTCGCTTTTTCCGGCTCTCGCCGGACCGCTTTCTACCCTCCAGCAACCGAAAAATATCAATGTACCGCCGCTTCTGTATTTTCCGCCGAAGCTTCTTTGGAACCCCATCCCACAGCTCCGGGAATGCCACTACCGATGAGGCCCCTCCCCCCGTCCACGGCCCCAACACCCCTTCACCGTCGCCCTTTTGCCCAACGAACTCACCACCCGACGATGAAGAGGAATCCCCCCAGGAGGAAGAGGAAGACGACTCGGAACTATGCCGCTGCCGGCAAGAACGCCGTCTCTTTTTTCAAGCCCCACACCCCGCGGAGCCCAGCACCAGCGGGTGCGACGAATCCATATCCTGGTTCCCTGACAACTCACCTGCGGCCCGTCCATCCAACGCAGAAGTCAGAACAGGGTCAGGCTCCACCTGGCGACACTCCTCGCTGCTCCGCGCTGCCGTGACCGTGTCCCCAGCTGCCTCTACCTCCGCGGAACCGCGCCGCAACTCTGCTCCTCCGGCTGCCATCGCGATCCAATCAGGACTCCCCACCCCGAGTCCCCACGATGGCTGCGCCATCCCCCCGCACCTGTGGAGATAAAAAGGGAAAAACAGGGGGGGAAACAGCCGAAGGCCACGTGGGTGACCAAGCTGTGCACCAATCAGGCGCTGAAGTACCTTGACCCCCGCTGGCCCAGTGCTCCCAAAGTGATGGCCCTCCTACTGCCACATAACCCCCCTGAACGGGCGGCCACACAGCCCCTGGAGGAGCACTCTGCAAGAAAGGCGCCCCAGACACCAGCAACGCTCCCCCTTGCCCCTGTACCAGCCCCCCACCATCATTAATCCCCACACCACCACTAGCCCCCCCTTCAACTGCACCCCCCTCGGCGCCCTCGCCCAGCGCCCCCCAACCCCGTGACTGATCAGCACCAGCCCGACTGACTCCACGGGGCATGCTCCCTGGAGCCCACGCCTTTCCACCCCCCAGTGCCCTTCCACCATTGGCCCCCCGCCCCCCAAGAGATCCCCCTCACCCCTGCAAAGCTCCACGACCCCTCCAGCTCCCCCTCTGTGAAGCCACCCCCCCTACACAGCCCTCTTTGAGCCAAAGAACCCCCCACTGCACCCTCAATCTCACCTTCACCCCCCCCAGCTCCCCTACCACAAGAATCCAACCTGGAATTCACCCGCCGGCGCCCAGCAGCCTTACCCTGCCCCCCTGACCTGCCCGCTCTCCCCCCACATGGTGGCATCATAAACAGTAACCCCCAGGGCCCACGATAGCCCCGCAGAGAGCCCGTCCTCACAGAAAACGGAGCTATGAAAAAATGCAGCACTTGCCTCTCAAACCGCCGATCACCGCCATCAAAAACAGCCGGACTCCGCAGATGCACACCACAGCTCTGCCACACTGACCAGACAGCTCCCCAACCAGCTACCACCGCAGGCCCGACCGCCGAAGAAACACTCAGCCGAACGCACTAAGCCAGCACGCCCCAGTACACCAGCGCCGCAACTGACCACGCGGAGTCCTCGGACTACCCCCCTCCCATCGCGCTCACCCACCAGCTCCCCATTGGCTCCCTCGCAGCTGCATCCGCCGGGAGCCAATGGTTTTAAATGACGCCAACCCGCCCGCGCGCCCCCCGCCACGGCCGCGAATAGGGTCCCCGCACCGGGCCACGCGCCCGGTTACCGTCGGCCGCGAGGACCCTGCCCGTGGCCTCCCTATTTACTAAATTGTTTTATTTACCTCAGGTGGGGGTGTCTCCAGGTGAGGGTCCGTTGGGAGCCGCCCCTTTGTCCTCTTTGGATTCCTTGGATGTTTCTGCCTTTATTGAATCTTCTCAGGATGTAATTACTACTAGGGCTACACTTCTGGTGTCCTTTTCTTCTGAGGTTGAGAAAAACTCTGTAATGCATTGGTATTTTTCTAATAAGAATGCTGAATTCTGTGGGGGGAAATTAATATGTTTCCCGATGTCTCTAGGCAAACTCAGCTTTGACGTAGGGCTTTTTTGTCTTTAAAGCCCTGTGTCCTAACTATTGGTGCAGCCTTTTTCCTTTAATTTCCCTGCAAATGTTTGGTTACTTTAGGGGGCACCAAATATGTTTTCTCGGAGACATCATCATTAGAAAGGTTTCTTGTGAATCAGGATCCGCAGGTATGATATAAATTTTGGATTTTCATGTCATTAGGTTGAAAATTAGAGTTTGAAAATTTTAGGACAGCAGCTCCTCTCGCTGCATAATTTCTAATTTGTAGATTTACTTTTCTTATGATGTGGTTTTCTCTGTAAAAGCTCCCCTTGATGTGGACTGGATTTAATTTCCTTGTTTTCTAATGTGTATTGTGTAATACTTTCTTTTTGAATTTATCAATAAAATAAAAGATTGAAAGGAGCGGTTTACATTAAACATTTAAATCAACCAGAACAGTTACATATAATGGATTTATAACTATGTGCATCTAACAGGATTTGTAACTATCTACATAACATGAGGTAACCCTCAAACTATTTACAATGTGGTATGGAAAAGACTTCAACTATTTACAAGGTGGTATGGATCATATTCAATGTGTGTGACTGTTACAGGCAGCAAAAGGGATTGTCTTGAAAATCCTTATTAGATGAGACCTCTGAGAGATTGAACCCATGACCACTGGCTTTATAGTCACTGCATTAACCAGTGGGCTACACCTTTATAGCTAGGCTTACAGTGCTGGCACGAAATTAAGGTTACCGCGCATAACGAGCCAAGGCACCCTCTATCGCACGATAAACAGCGATTGCTATGTTGATGCTGGAATGCCCACTTCCTTATATGGCATTGCTCACGTTTACACTGCACTTTTCGCCGGTAACATTAGGATGGTTTAGTAAATATACCCCTTGGAATATTTCCATTTATTTCTCAAGATACTGTTCACAACATAGCTAAAATGCAAGGGTGTCAATAATGTTGACCACAACTGTATATGCAATAATTAACAAAATGTACTCCATATTTTATTCTTTATAAAGCCCAGAAAAGCCCACAACATAAATCCTAAATAATTCTCGTTTATTTTTTTGCTAGTACAAAGACTTCATTATTTTGACACAGAACCAATTGTTCAAGCTTTTAAACCTTATTTATTGTGATACGCAACAGCAGTGCTTTAGTTTAGAGTCTTTTCAGAAAGATCCCCGTGGAACTATCTGAGTCCATTGTCAATGATTTACAGAACCTGAACTTGTCTCAGACTTTGAGATGAGCATAGTCAAAAGAAAATCAAAGAAGACTTGATATAGCTTCTGGACAAACCCTTCACAGAGGACTGAATTAACTAAACAGTTGATATTCTAAACATTGATGCAGTTAAAACTGGCTTTTAGCCATGAGAATGTTGCTGCTTCAAAATCTCATCTGTCTGGGTGAATTTTGTTCACACAAAACTTGCTGCGAAGTCAAAGTTTACTTGGAAACGAAGGATCAAGTCATGCCTGGGGCAGATGTTTTCAAATTCAGTCATGAAGTGCATTATTATGCACTAACCAGATTAATTTGACCAGGTAAAGTTAGGCATTGCAAAATCAGGTGTAAATCTGTCTGGTTACCCTATCTCCCTCACAACTACGACTCGAGCCCTCTCTTTGTTCGCTCCAAACCAAACAAAATAAACCCTAATTACTGTCCAGCACTGCAGCCCCGCCTCATCATGGATAACATGTTAAAACCCTCCGCCCAGTGTGCAGTGGCGGCCAAGAGAGCAAATAGAATGCTAGGTATCATAAGGAAAGGAATGGAAAATAAAACAAAGAATATTATAATGCCTCTATATCGTTCAATGGTGAGACCGCATCTTGAATATTGTATGCAATTGTGGTCACCGTATCTTAAAAAGGATATAGCGTTATTAGAAAAGATACAGAGAAGAGCCACCAAAATGGTAAAGGGGATGGAAGGATACTCCTATGAAGAGAGGCTAAAAAGGTTAGGGCTCTTCAACCTGAAAAGAGACGGCTGAGGGGAGATATGATAGAGGTCTATAAATTAATGAATGGAGTGGAACGGGTAAATGCAGATCGATTGTTTACTCCTTCAGAATATAAAAAGACTAGGGGACATGCAATGAAGCTACAGGGTAACCTATTTAAGACTAATAAGAGAAAATATTTTTTCACTCAACGTGTAATCAAACTCTGGAATATGTTACCGGAGGATGTAGTAAAAGCTGTTAGTGTAACTGGGTTTAAAAAAGGTTTGGACAAGTTCCTGGAGGAAAGGTCCATAAACCATTATTAAAAGGGACCCAGAATATCACTGATTGACCCAATACAAGCATTGCGGAACCTGTGTCTTTTGGGTTAACTGCTAGGTACTTATGACCTAGATTGGCCACTGTTGGAAATAGGATACTGGGCTTGATGGACCTTGATCTGATCCAGTATGGCATATCTTATATTCTTATGTTCTCCCTTGATCTAATTTTAAAAAATTGTACCTCGGCTATGACCTATCCAAACCTGCCCATCCAATATTTAACTTTAGAATCACTTATATTAAAGATTCAGATTCCACTAGACTCCTGTGTTAATGAATCTTCTACTTCCTACACTACTACACTTGTTAATATCACAGATAGAGTTTTTGAAGAAAATAAAATGGATCTATAAGGGTACTTGCTGTGTTCACTGCACCACACTGTGACCACTGAGACAGTGCATTCCCGGGAGTTGGTTAACCTGGCCAAAGGAGTCATAAACCCTGCTCTGCACAATTTCACTGTGGGATCATTCACCTTGTATGGGGATGGCGTGTAGACCCTTCTAAAATTCATATTTATATTTTTGGGCTTTCTTGGGAGTGATTTTTGATGTTTTCCATAACTATCAATGTTACCCAGCTGGATTATAATTTTTAATAATTTTGTTGTGGTCAGTTTCAGTGTTTTATTTGCTATTTTGGTCTGTGCACATGTATCACACTGCTCACGTGTTTTAGGTTTCCCTGGATTTGCTGTACATTGCTGACAGAAATGGTTTCTCTTCCCTTTAAATCGGCTCTAATGTGAGGTTTTCACTCGTGGTAATTTTTAGGTTGTTTTTCAGCCCCGCTCCTGTGCGGGGAGCCTCTCCACGCCCACTCTCCACCCATTTACCCCATCCCCCCGCCCCTCGGGAGCCTTCCTCCGCCCTCGCAATGCCTTTCCACCCTCTATCGCACATCAGCACGCCGCGCACTTTTGCGGGCAGTGCGCACGTGTACGGCCGAAGCGCACGCATGCGGGGCACAAAAAATGCACTATTAGCGTGCGCTAAGGTACAATTGCGCTGTTTAGTAAACATACCCCTTAGAGGGAGTCCATTTTTCTCTCAGCCTCTGCTTTGATCTTTTCAGCCTTCTTTTTTGCAGTCTCAGCCAAAAGAACCATAAGGTCATTTATTTAAGATGGCACACCATCTATCCATAAAAGGTTTCTCGTCTCAAAACATATTAGGTTCTCTTGTCATCCTTAGTCCTCTTGGAATACGTTTAACCCTACAGTATTGCAACATACTTGCATAGTGCAACTCATATCTAATGACCGCTTTCTTGGTACGACCCAAATGGGTGGAGGAGTGGAGTGGAGGAGTGGCCTAGTGGGTGGGGCAAGGTACTTCAGGCCAGAAAGTCAGGGGTTCAAATCCCACTAGAGGACAGCAACCTTGGGCTGGAAGGACTGGGGTTTCTAGTCCCACAGGTGCTCCTTGTGGTCTTGGGCAAGCCACTTAACCCTCCATAGCCCATGTTCCTGTAAAATAGTTAATCTCCAAGTTATAATGCCCTGTTCAGTGTAATTTCAGCTTGTTCAATGTAAACTGCACTGATACAGAATAGTGCAGTATATAAGAGAATGTAAATAAATAAATCTATCCAGCAATCAGCAAAGCTGGCATCTTCAGGCTCATCCCTACACACAATGGGACAAAATCTTCAGCTACTCAGAAGACCTTTTGAATCATCTTTTGAAAGAACCACCCTTAGTTGAGGATGAGCCTGAAGATGACTGCAAAAAAGAAGGATGAAAAGATCAAAGCAGAGGCTGAGAGAAAAATGGACTCCCTCAAGTCTGAAGACAGACATTTTGAGAGACTTATTGATGACTATAATAAGAAATTGGATGAATATCGTAGAGATATATAAAGAGGGAAACTTGACAAACATAAATGTGATGAATTAGATTATAAGAATGACAATGTATATTTATGGTTAAAACCTTGGGTTCCTTTTAATGGTCAGCATCAAGTTAGTTTTAAGGAGGATAATCATAATAATCGTAGTAATGACTATTCAAAGAAATAATAGAAAAGGGGCCTGTTACTTCTGGAGAGAGATCTGCAACTGTGAGTATATACCTCTGGGACTTTTCTGAAAGGAATTCTTTTTATTAAAGCTAATTAATCTGTGAACCCACTATTTTTTGTTAAATCAGTCAGGGCCTAGTAGCAGCAGTTTAGGTTTACATTTAAAACACAGAAGAGAGCTTTCTGGTTAAATTTCATACCCAGCAGAGAGCTTGTAGTTTAAATTTAATAGTCATTCAGGGCTTAGCATCAGCAAAGTACTGTTAGTTTGCATTTAAAAAACAGAAGAGAGCTTTCTGGTTAAATTTCATACCCAGCAGAGAGCTTGTAGTTTAAATTTCATAATAAGTTAGAGCCTAGCAGCAGCAAAGAGCTATAATTTAAATCAAATTTAATTTAATATAATTTAAATCAAATAAGTCATTTAACAGAGAGCGCGTCCTCGCGGAAACTCAACAACTCATCAATACCACCACCATGAACCTTGATGACCTAGTCTCTCACTGGAACAATAGTCTCAGTGCTACTTCCGTGCGTCCTCCAACCAACAAGCATTCAAGGAAAAACGAGAATGCCCCTTGGTTCACAGCGGACCTTAGAGAATCCCTCATCCGATTACGGAAACTCGAAAAACGCTGGCGTCGCTCCCATGCTATTGATGACCTGACAGCATACAATATCCACCTAGCTGCTCACCGCAAGGCAATCTCCGAGTCAATGAAACGGTACTACTCGGATACCTTGATGAGATCTCTCAATAAGCCACACGACCTTTTTGACCTAGTTAAGTCTCTATCTAAGGAGCCATCCTCTGGGCCTCAAGTTGAGATATACCCTCAAGACTTTGCAACCCACGTACAATCTAAGATGTTCCTGATCAGCAGAACCACTACAACAACCACCACCCTTGTGCAGGACGTCCCAAGAGCCCTTTCTGCATTCTCTATCCCCTCTAAGAAAGGAATGGAAGACATCATTACAGCCCTCAACATCACTACATCCCAGTCTGATCCATGCCCTGCCTTCTGGATCAAGGAGCTCCGCAATCACTTCAGCCCAGTAATTTCCAACATAATGAACCTCTCCTTTTCAACAGGATCATTCCCTTCAGCCCTTAAGCATACTTCAATTAGACCCCTGTTGAAAAACTGCAAGCTCGACCCCCTAAGGGTAGATTCCTACAGACCCATTTCTAGCATACCTCTACTCGCTAAGATCATCAAAAAGGAGGTTCAACGACAGTTACAGGACCATATTGACACCACTGCACCGCTAGACCCCTGCCAACACGGCTTCAGGGAATACCATGGAGTCAAAACTCTTCTCACCACCCTCTTCTGCAAGATAATCACGGCATAGATAACATCCGCCAAGGATTCGCCCTCATCTTTCTGGATATCACCGCAACGTTTGATTCAGTGAATCACGAACTCCTTTTAGCGAGACTAATTGAGAAGGGCATCAGTGGAACAGCGCTCGAATGGTGCAGGTCCTACCTATCTGGAAGATGGCAGCATGTCCGCTCAGGAGGCAGAACTTCAGAACCCTTCCACCTAGATCAGGGAGTCCCACAAGGTTCCTCATTTTCTGCCCTTCTGTTTAACATCTACATGCAACCAATCTGTAAGATCATCCGGTCATTTAATGTCGACTGCATGCTTTATGCCGATGATGTTCTACTTTACACCCCCTTCTCCACTGACCATTTAGATCTCTCCCCTCTAATAAACTGTTTCAATGCAGTATCTGACTGGCTTCTCTCCCAAAACCTCCGTATACAACATAAGAAAACGGAAGTCCTCTTCATCACGAGGAACCCCAACTTCATCCCACCACAATATCTCAAAACAAAGGAAGCTGAATTGCAATCCAAGCCCTCAATACGTTACCTAGGAGTCACTCTGGATCAACGCCTGGATATGAAGTCCCACATAGGAAACACAGTCAGAACAATATATTATAAGATCTGTACACTGAGACACCTACGCTCCATGTTGGAGCCAAATGATTTCAGGACAATATACCAAGCATTGATCATACCCCACTTCAATTATGCCAATGTCATCCTTCAAGGTCTTCCTCTATCCACCTTGAACCCATTACAGTTGGCAATGAATGCCGCAGCAAGGGTCCTTCATGGAGCCGCCAGGACCGACCACGTTACACCTCTGCTGATTCAATTACATTGGCTACCCATCCAGGCCAGAATTATCTTCAAAACTCTACTTCTCACGTTCAAAGCTCTCAATAAGCTCTCCGTCACATCCTTATCTGCCCTTATTCACACTACTACACCAAACAGAGCAAGAAGATCCACGACCATCAACTCCCTAAAGCTCACAAAGGCCCTAACAAGCTGCTCTTCATCCACAGTTAACAGAGCCTTTACCCTCTGTGCCCCAAGGTGCTGGAATGCACTACCCCCTGGCATCCGGGCTATCAATAGCTTAACACAATCTAGGAAAGCCCTCAAATTCCATCTCTTCTACAAGTACCTTATAGAGTCAACGACACCCATAGACCTCAGTGATTCCACCCATTAATACAATTCCTTGGTGTCTCAATAACACGCCAAGACTGATTCTCTATAAGTATAGAATATTCTTAGTAACCGCTCCTAGTAACAGGTACCTATGCAGTAGTGTTATCCTTGTAAATAGATTGTAAATAATTACCCTTGTTATCAAAGTTCCTTCCCTTGTTATCTGTAAACTCATGCATGTTGACTGTACTGAGATTTTTGTTCTATGTGAACCGCGCTGATGCTGAATAGTGCGGTATATAAGAGAATATAAATAAATAAATATAGCTTACCTCAGCAGCACAGGGCAGGGTACTGTGTAGCAGCCCTCTTTTAATAAGTGTTATTTCCTTCCCCACACCCACCCACCCCTGGGATAATTGTAGCTTTATAGGTACTTACACATTTTAACAGACAGGAGGTGCTCTCAGGTGAAGCTCGTTACCCAAATCAGTCATAGACTAAGGACCTGAGATTAATTAAGCTTCAGGTGAACAAGGTATATTAAACGTATTAGGTACAGTTTTATTGGCAACCCTTAGTAAGTAAAGAACTTAAAGATCTAAACAAAAACTTAAAACTAAGATGCAGACAGCAGTCCAGCAGCGAGATGGGGGCTTTCCAGTCTTTTGCATTGAGTGTCACATGTATGATTTTCTCCCAGTTGGTGAGAGGTCTTACATGTGCACTAGGTGCAAGGAGCTCTTTGCTCTCAGGGAAGGAGTCCGTTCTCTAGAGGCTAGAGTAGCAGACTTGGAAAACATAAGACAGACAGAGAGGTACATAGACGAGACCTACAGGGATATAGTCCTGAAGTCCCACCTCCAGTCTGGCAGCATCCCTGTTGCCATGGAGGAGCGAGGTCACGTGACAGGACAGCATCACCCTGGTGTGGCAGGAAGTGATCCTGTAACTAGGACCTGTCCTCCAGGTGATGTAAAACCCTCTCGCACTGAGGAAGTTTCTCCAGGGCCATGTGCCCATGAGGGAAGGGTTAGGACAGCCGTTATAGTTGGTGATTCGATCATTAGGCATGTAGATAGCTGGGTGGCTGGTGGACGTGAGGATCGCCTAGTAACATGCCTGCCTGGTGAGAAGGTAGCGGACCTCACGCGCCACCGAGATAAGGTCTTAGATAGTGCTGGGGAGGAGTCTGCTGTCTTGGTACATGTCGGTACCAATGACATAGGAAAATGTGGTAGGGAGGTCTGGAGGCTAAATTTAGGCTTTTAGGTAGGAAGTTGAAATCCAGAACTTCAAGGGTAGTGTTCTCCAAAATGCTTCCCGTTCCACATGCAGGACCCAAAAGGCAGGCAGAGCTCTGGAGTCTCAATGCGTGGATGAGACAATGGAGCAGAGATGAGGGTTTTGGATTTGTTAGGAACTGGGGAATATTCTGGAGAAAGGAGGGGCTCTTCCAAAGGGATGGGCTTAACCTTAACCGGGATGGAACCAGGCTGCTGGCATTAACATTTAAAAGGAGATAGAGCAGCTTTTAAACTAGATAATAGGGGAAAGCCGACAGTCGCCCAAGAGCAGATGGTTCAGAAGAATGTATCCTTGAAGGATACTACCAAAAGCAGAGAAGTTCCAAAAAAGAGCAAAGTAGCCCAAATGCCCTCAAATATGGAGCAGACAGAGCTTAAAGATCCCAAATTACCCATGTCTACCAATAGCCAAATTAATATGAATAAAATACAGTCTCTAAAATGCTTGTATGCAAATGCTAGAAGTCTAAAAAATAAGATGGGAGAGTTAGAATATATAGCACTAAATGAGAGGTTAGATATGATTGGAATATCAGAGACATGGTGGAAGGAGGACAACCAATGGGACACTGTGATACCTGGGTACAAACTATATCGTAATGATAGAGCTGATCAAATTGGTGGAGGGGTTGCGCTCTATGTTAGAGAGGGCATTGAGTCAGAAAGGATTAAAGTTTTGCAGGAAACAAAATTTGCTGTAGAATCTCTATGGATTGAAATTCCATGTAAAAAGGGGAAGGTGATGGCAGTGGGGGTGTACTATCGACCACAAGGCCAGAATGAGCAAATGGATGATGAAATGCTCAAAGAAATCAAGGAAGCTAACAAAAGTTACAGCGCAGTAATGGGTGATTTCAATTACCCCGGTATCGACTGGGTCAGTGTCACGGCAGGACATGCTAGGGAGATAAAGTTCCTAGATGACATAAATGACTGCTTCTTGGAGCAGCTGGTTCATGAACCGACCAGAGGGGAAGCCATATTAGTCCAGGTCCTTAGTGGAACACCAGATCTAGTGCAAGAGATAAGGGTGTTGGGGCCACTTGGCAATAGTGATCATAGCATGATCGCCTTTGATTTAATTAGTGGAGGAGGGACAGTACGGAAATCCACAGTACTACCTTTTAACTTTCGAAAGGGAGACTATGATAAAATGAGGAAAATAGTTAAGAAAAAACTAAAAGGAGCAGTTGCAAAGGTTAAAGACTTACATCAAGCTTGGGTGTTGTTGAAAAATACTATCTTGGCAGCCCAGACCAGCTGTATTCCACGCTTTAAGAAAAGTGGAAGGAAGTCCAAAAAACTGCCAGCATGGTTTAAAGGTGAGGTCAGAGAGGCTGTTGTTGCCAAAAAAGCATCTTTCAGGAAATGGAAAAAAAGAGCCAAACGACGAAACCTGGAAACAGCACAAGCACTGGCAAATCAAATGCAAGGCATTGATAAAGCAGGCAAAGAGAGAATTTGAGAAGAAGCTTGCTGTGGAAGCAAAAACGCGAAATAAAGATTTTTTCAAGTACATTCACAGCAAAAAACCTGTAAGAGGGTCAGTTGGTCCATTAGATGATAGAGGAGTTAAAGGGGCACTAAGAGGCGACAAGGCGATAACGGAGAGACTGAATGAATTCTTTGCTTCAGTCTTTACTGAGGAAGATGTAGGGATGTTACCCATGACTGAAGTGGTATTTAAAGGTGCGGAAGAATTGAAGGAAATATCGATACATCGGGAAGATGTATTACAACTATTAGATAAACTGAAGAGTAGCAAATCACCTGGGCTGGATGGTATACATCCAAGGGTGTTGAAAGAACTGAAATATGAGATTGCAGACCTGCTATTAGTAATCTGTGAACTATCATTAAAATCATCTCTAATACCTGAAGATTGGAGGATCGCCAATGTAACACCAATTTTTAAAAAGGGTTTGAGGGGTGATCCGGGAAACTACAGACCGGTGAGCCTCATGTCAGTACTGGGAAAAATGGTAGAAACCATCATAAAGAATAAAATTACTCAGCATGTAGATAGTCATGGCCTAATGGGAGACAGCCAACATGGCTTTAGACAAGGAAGATCTTGTCTTACTAATCTGTTATGTTTTTTTGAAAGTGTGAATAAACAGGTGGACAAAGGTGAGTCGGTTGATATAGTGTATCTGGACTTTCAGAAAGCCTTTGACAAGGTCCCTCATCAGAGACATTTGGCAAAACTAAAGAGTGATGGGATAGGAGGCAGTGTACTACTGTGGATCAAGAACTGGTTAAGAGATAGAAAGCAGAGGGTTGGGCTAAATGGACAATTTTCCCAATGGAGAAAGGTGAATAGTGGTGTACCCCAGGGATCTGTGCTGGGTCCGCTGCTTTTTGACATATTCATAAATGACCTGGAAAGTGGACTAACGAGTGAGGTTATCAAATTTGCAGATGACACAAAACTATTTAAAGTTGTAAAACCCAAGAGGATTGTGGAAAATTGCATGAGGATCTTGATAAATTAGAAGACTGGACATCAAAATGGCAGATGAAATTTAATGTGGACAAGTGCAAAGTTATGCACCTAGGGAAGAACAACCCAAACTATGGTTATACAATGCAAGGTTCCACATTAGGAACCACCACCGAGGAAAAAGATTTAGGTGTCATTGTGGATAACATGTTAAAACCCTCGGCCCAGTGTGCAGCGGCAGCCAAGAGAGCAAATAGAATGCTAAGTATCATAAGGAAAGGAATGGAAAATAAAACAAAAGATATTATAATGCCTCTATATCGTTCCATGGTGAGACCGCACCTTGAAAATTGTGTGCAATTCTGGTCGCCGTATCTTAAAAAGGATATAGAGTTATTAAAAAAGGTTCAGAGAAGAGCCACCAAAATGGTAAAGGGGATGGAAGGATACTCCTATGAAGAAAGGCTAAAAGGGTTAGGGCTCTTTAACCTGGAAAAGAGACGGCTGAGGGGAGATATGATAGAAGTCTATAAATTAATGAACGGAGTGGAACAGGTAAACGTAGATCGATTGTTTACGTTATCAGAATATAGAAAGACTAGGGGACATGCAATGAAGCTACAGGGTAAAACTATTTAAGACTAATAAAAGAAAATATTTTTTCACTCAACGTGTAATCAAACTCTGGAATTTGTTACCGGAGGATGTAGTAAAGGCTGTTAGTATAGCTTGGTTTAAAAAAGGTTTGGACAAGTTCCTGGAGGAAAGATCCAGAAACCATTATTAAGAAGGGACCCAGGATATCAATGCTTGACCCAGTACAAGCATTGCGGAACCTGTGTCTTTTGGGGAAACTGCTAGGTACATATGACCTAGATTGGCCACTGTTGGAAACAGGATACTGGGCTTGATGGACCTTGGTCTGACCCAGTATGGCATATCTTATGTTCTTATCTTATGTTCTTATGTTCTTATAATATGATAGTTATCATAACAACAATCATTCCCATAAGTACGATGGTTATAATAACCATTATGATGATTATTCAAAAAGATATGAATATTCCACTCATAGATATGATGATTCAAAAAGAAAAATTCCCTTATAAACAGATACGATGATACACAGGAAAGGAGCAAAAAGCGTATAAGAAGCGATTCAGAGGAACTCTTTGCCTCTCCTGTTTCATCTCCTCTTCCTGTAACTCCTGGCACCTCCAAGGATTTTTTATTTAAAGACCTCTGGGAAAAGGAATCTGCACAGCGCAAGTCCAAGAAACCATCTCCTCATCGACTGGAATTCAGAGGGAGAGGAAGGGGCAGAGGCAATGTTTATCGGTCCTTCCAAAATCGTTCTCACGATCCCTATTAATTCACGATAAATTAACATGTGCACAGAGTTCTTTGCAAGTTGATCTACCTGTTTTGAACCTTTCCTCTGTTTCCTTAACCAAATCAGAAATCGACCTTTTACAGAAAGGTCTGTCTTTCGTTCCTACAGCAGCATATGATGCATTTCATGCTGGAGGGAGGAGTAGCCTAGTGGTTGGGGCAAGGTACTTCAGGCCAGAAGGTCAGGGGTTCAAATCCCACTAGAGGACAGCAACCTCGGGCTGGAAGGACTTGGGTTTCTAGTCCCACAGATGCTCCTTGTGGTCTTGGGCAAGCCACTTAACCCTCCATAGCCCATGTTCCCTGTAAGTATTAGTGTATGTGTCTCATATCCCCGCGTGTTAAATGTATCCCCCAATTGTGTTGTGACCGCTTTGATTGAAGGATAAGGCGGTATGCAAAACTGTCTAAATAAAATAAATAATAAATAAAAAAATTTCAGACTCATATTGATCTTCATAAGCTGTCTCGTACATTACAGATTAAAAACAATTTTTCGAATAAATCCTGTGTGTCAAATGATCCATCTGTAATACGTAACAAATCTCATTGGTATCCTCCTGGTCCTATCAATCCTACTGTACAAACTTTTATGGATTGTGTCTGACGAGATGTACATCTGATGGAAAAGAAATCAAGATGTATATTTTTCAATCTCACATGTGATGAAAGATCTGCAATATGTCGCCTGGGTCAATTAATAAAGTTTCTTGGATACCCCTACTGTGTTTGGCCGTGGTTTGTGGTTTCCGCTACTCTTCCCTGTATTTGGACTGGTAAACAAAAAAGATCCCACAAATAATTTTTTTAGGGACTGTTTCAAGGTTCATTATCAAAGGTATCCAATATTTAAAGCAAAAAATAAGAAGTCATTATCCGCAGGATGTCCAAAGCAAAACTTTAAATGAATAAGTTTTCTGTATAAAGATATGTGAGCATTCAGAGACTTTATTTATGCAAATGTGAACACTGAAAATGGCATCATAATCTTACACAGATAGAATAACTTATTAATTTAGGGGGTCATTCTGATCCTCATTTAGTGGGTCTGGACGTCCAATCTGGACCTCCAGACTTGCTAAATGTCTGGATTGCACTGGCAGCCACAGAGCTCCCCGTACATATAGCTAGCTTGTGAGTGGAGCTCTGTTCATGGGCAGGAGGGGGTGGGCTGAGGGAGGAGAGAAAGTGGCCAGTGGGCGGGAATGCAACCCTGGACATATAGGGCCGATTATGAGGTCAGCCCTGTATGTGTGGGGTCAGCCTTGTAGACGAGGGACCACGGAGTCAGGCAAAAGCCATGGAAGGCCAGTTCAGGGGTCGGACTGCATATCCGGATGGCCTGGGGACACACTACTTAGAACTGGCCTCCACAAATTTTGCTGACATATCTGTAATTTTCCATGACATCTCATTTTTGCACAGTGGAGGTCCCTAGGGGCAGGAACACGGTGGATTTCACATGGTGCCTGCCAAAATCAGACCCAATCACAGATGTAGATAATGCCACCTCAAGAAGTAGTGTTATCTGACTGGAGGCCCAATAATGCAGGCTCTGCTCTGAATGTAATCAGGCACGCAACTGTCACAACCTGGCCTCCTCCCCCCCCCCCCTCACAATAGTGCTGGTGCTGCAGTGCTGTGATCCATGGCACAGACAATATCGAAAATAAAAATGGTGGCCCCACTTTATCACCGATGCCCCCCTGGACAACTTCCAATCCCTGTTCTCTGAAGTTAAAAGTTTCCCGACTAGCTAGTCGGGCTAGGGCTCCCTCCCTCCTCCTGATACACTATTCAAAATGTGAGGGGCCCCACATTCCCCTCCCTTATCTTCCCACCTCCTGGTAAAGACAAAATATCCCAGCTAGTCAGCTGGTATGTGGGGGAGGGGGCCTTCATGGCACCTGACCCTCCCCAAAGGCCTACCTGGCTTGTTTCCTGGTGTTCTAATGGTCCAAAGGGGCAGGAACAATCGTCTCCACTCCTACCTCATGTGCCGGCCAATCCAAAATGGCCACCATCACAAGGTGTTGCTCTCTAGCCTCTCAGTAGGGGGCCGCATGACGAGATCATGGCCATATTTGTTAGAGCCATGAGGCAGGTAACATGAGGCCTCCATGGGAAATCCAGACCTCAGCAGTATCTGCAGGACCTCATCTGGAACGCCCCCTGCAGATACTGCTGAAATTTCCTGGTTACCACTCAGTTTTTGCTAAAACTAATGTGGTTTAGTAGACATACCCTAAGTTGTTATGTATGTTGGATATGGACGGGAGCTTCACTGGACACATTATAGAAATACCTGAGAGGTGGATGGGAAGGAGGGTCTAGCATCAGACTTTATTTAAAATATTGGATCAGCATAAGGGGAACTGGAATGGACATAGGGTACCCTGCTGTGTAATTTTTAAATATTGGGCAGGAAGGAGGAGATATTAGAAGCTAAACGTTGTTTTAATTGGTTGGGCAGGAGGAACAAGGAGGACATTGATGGCCAGCCAGTATTCATTTTTTCTTTACTTACATGCTTTTCAGTGCTAACTGACTACACTTAGCCAAGGAATCCAGCTATAATAATAAACTTAGCAGTCAGAGGCTGACCAGATAAATGTAGGAGAATTTACAGCTGAAATCTAGACAATCAGTTTCACCTGAAAATTCCCAAAAAGATACAGTAAAAAGATAAAGCGGGGACTTAAAGAACCAACCGCCCTAATAACACCCTGACAGAACAACCTCATACATTATATAAATGCCGTAGGAATAACTACACCCTCTACCCCCACTTTAAATAGTTCAGAGGTTTTATGTTTGCTACAGTTATATAGTTAAATTCCCTGCACAACATAGTGCTGCCTAACACCCTGTTACATCGCCGATTATTTGTAAACCGCTTTGGATGGTGGTAGAAAGGCGGTACAAAAAAGTTTAAATGACATAAATAAATAAATAAAGCAATCCAGCTATCTTGTTAAAAATGAGCCTCTAAACCTTTTGTCCATATATGCAGAACAGAAACATAAGGATGAATGTTAAAGAACAGCTAAGTGTTGAAGGAAAACAGTTTTAACTGGTTCACGTTGCTCAGAGGCAGCAGCTAAAGCCCTGGCTTAATATATGGTTAAGTTTAATGGCATAAAACGTGTGCATTTAGGTTGATAAACTGAATTAGTTAGGGTTAAATGTGAAAACTCCCCCAGGCACACCCTGTCCCAGTCCTTCTTATATCCAGTAAAATCTGCATATATATGGGTCGCTTTCAAAAGCATTTAGATGGTGGCAGCTGCAGTCCTGTAACTACTCTATAGGTTAGTTGTCAGCACACTATCCAGACCGTACTGCTGAAGACTATTACAGACCGCTGCAACACCAGACAGAGTGTGGGCATTCCACCTAACTACATGGATAGTGGCAATGCTGAATCCACTATCTGTACAGTGAAAGGAATGCCCTAAACCTATCGACACAGCTATATATATGGAAGTGAATTGAATAGCACCAATATCCATATAATAGCGGTGCACACCACACTGCATACAGTATATATTCAGCACTACCACTTCTGCAGATAGTGGTGCTCAATACAAATAAAAAAGTTAAGTTCTGAGGCTGGTTTTTAAAACTGCCATCTCAAAGACAATTTCATAAGGACAAAATTTCCAAGAAGGGAGATGAAATTTTAATTTATATGGTTGTAAGCTGATTTTAATGGCATGCATATTTTCTATAATGAACCTACTGTAATGGAAAAATGCCAGCAGAGGAAAACCAACTTGTATATTTAAGCATGTAAACACTCACATGCACCATATGCCAATCTGAGATTTGTATGCTTTGAATAGATAAGCATACAAATACTCCCATGCAACACAACACAAGCTTCCCGCCCCAAAATCTGTTAAAGGTTGTGACCTTTACCACCTCCATTGGTAGACCATTGAAGGCTTAGGGGTATGTTTACTAAACTGCTTAGTGCGATTCACGTTAGGAGCTGCGGTAGAGACAGAAACCCCAAATAAGGACATGGGCGGTACATCGTTTCCGATAACGCGCCGATAACGCGCCGAGAACGCGCGTTACAAGGCGCCATAAATGAACGAGCGCTACAGGGCACGTTACCGCGTGCTAATCTTAAGAAGGCGCGCAGGAATAAAGCACAGCAACAGGGCTATAGCACAATGGTTACAACATTGACTGATGGTATAGGGGTCATGGGTTCGATTCCCCAGTGGGCCTAATGCATAAGGCTAGCTGAGGCAGCACCCTTTACATTTAAGTAGCAATTGGTGAGGCATTTGACGTGTATTTTAATTAGTGCTGCCAGCAAACACACCCTCACGGTGGCATAACCTAAGGTGCCGCATAAGGCACCCCATAACGCACTCCTTAGGGCACATTATAAAGTGTACTGTCTGCCAAGGCACCCTATAATGTCCCCTATAGGACACCTTATAAGGATGTGAACAAAGCCCTGGCTGGCTGCAGGACTGCATGTCACCACAAAAACTGTCTGCTGTGGTTACCAGAATAGGGGTAACCCACCCGTACCCATGATGCACTACACATGCAAATCAGCAGTCAAGAGATGGGCACAAGATCGGGTATGCACCTCCACAGCACCTCGGCCTTGTAGGGGGAACAGACCGTGTGTGGCACTGCCACAGAGTAGCCACAGACAGTCACATTGTATGGGTACTGTGCCCACGCTGAAGTTGAGGTGGGGCGCCCAGCCCCAGGTCCACAGCACCTTTCATGGCTGAAATACACCATGCTGCAGGTCCCCATCAGTGTGTGATAGGTAGTTCCGTTAGACACACCTAGGATACATCTGTGTCCTGCTGTATGTCTCGGTCATGCCTAGTCCCTATGGGCAATGCTGCACCCAGAATAGTGCATATCCTGTTTTGGTGCCATCGTTAACTGCTGTGGGGGTAGGGGGGGGTGGTATATGGACCCAGAGGCAGATTATGTACCACCACACAACCCACCCTCTGGGGCTCAGGGTGGGAAACAGGATCACCCACCAATAGATCCACAGTCTACCTCCATGCAATGGCAGCAGTAGAGGGGACCAGCAACCCAAATCCTAATGGGGAACAGACAGAGCGGTACACATCCATAACGCAATAGCAGACAGACGGCAGGCCTGGAAATGCTCAGCTGCCCACCACCATTATCTGACATTCTCCAGCAGCAAGCCTCCAGCCACTACACCCTGCAAGGTGTTCCAGCAAGACACATACTAGCAGCAGACAGTCCGCCAGCTAGTCCATAGTGCATGGTCCTGGAGAAGATGCATGTACCCAGAACGGGGATGTCGGCATACACACCAAGCAGATAAGTCAGTGATTGGGCCCCAAAAGAAAACCCATAAATATCACATGAGAGAAATGTTTTATAGCACTATGGGGGAACCTAGCCATGCCATGGTCACTGCTCAGTCAGGGTGAGAGTGACCTCCCAGCAGGACATGCTATGGCCACCCTGTCCGTGCAGGTGGTGACCAGGCACTACAATGTCCGAGCCATTGCCCTATGCCGTGTGCAGATGCATCCAGGCCAGGCCACCCTATCCAGGCTATTCCCACGGTACCTTGCTCCTCATTAAGCACATTGGCAGGCCAATACTGGCAACAGTGCTAGCAGTGTGGGCTGTGGAGTGTGTTGGCAGCCACCACACACTGGATAGACAGACACACACTCCCCACACCTACGCCAGCATTGTGCAACTATAGAGGTGTTGGGCAGCCCAGGCCACCACACCAGTCCTGGGCACAGTGCAGGCATGGCTATGGTACGCAATACTGTAGGAGTCACTCCCCAGGTTGGTAAACACTGTCAGACACAAAACCTGTAGCACACTCCACAGACATCAGAAAGGTTGCTATGATGCAGCTCACTCAGAAAAGTGTACTTAACCTAGGAATTGCTATCTGCCAGTACTCATAGCAACCTTTTGATAGATGTGTACCACATTCCCCAGTTTAGGGTGGCATTACTAAGGTATGCAAGTGCTAGTATTGAGAGATGCACGCAGAGCCCAAAGTCCTGCCTCTCCAGGAGGCTTTGGATAATGGGGCCTGTGGGTGCGGGTGTGTCTGCCCCTGTTGGCTGCTGCTTTACGGCAGAGGTTCCCAACTCCAGTCCTGCGGTGCCAAACACTGTTCAGGTTTTCATGCTGTCCCTCATGAATATGCATGAGATACATCTGCATACCATGGGGGTGGCGCATAGAAATGCAGCACAGGCATCTTTATCAGAGGCAGCATGGAACCGGAATGGTGTTTGGCCCTCCAGGACTGCATTTGGGAGGCTCTGCTCTAGGTAATTTGCATGTTTATGGTGTCTGTGCTCTGTAGGGTAAAATGTAGGTGTCTTGGGCATGTTTACGTCATCTGCAATACAGGTGATGTCTGTATTAGCATGTTGTAGTAGTGGGTAAAATATGGGGACTGGGTTGGCAGGAACCACAGCTGGGACTTGAACCTGTGACCCTCTGCTTCTGAATACACTGGTTTTCTGCACTGCACCACCTTGTTGTCACAGAGTCAGTACATTCCTTGGTGATACCATGACTGTTCATCAGACAGGGCTCGTCTGTTGCAGTACACGGCACCCACCTACACAGGGCTAGGCCACGGTCTGCTCTGGGCAGCTGCCACTGCCCCCTCTACCACCAGTATCCCTCAGCCACCATGCTGACATGCCCTTCTGCTGGTGGTGCTGGTGGTGCGCAGTCTCAGGCCATCCAGTGTGCAGGTAGGCGGCTGCCTATGGTGCGGGTTCTGGGGTAGGGGTGCCTGCATAGGTGTCCACGCTTCCCCCCAGCACTGCCTGCCAATGTTCCGTGCCCTTGGGGGTAGCTTCTGGGTACTATCCCCTGTGCCACTGTGGGAAACACAGTCGTGCCCATGTTGGGCCTTCAGCAGTTGCTGTCTGGCTGCTCTGCTGCTTCAGCAATCGTATGGACCACCTAGGCATCGCCCTAGTCCGCACTGTGGCCCAGCTGCACCACAGCATGTGCCGCCTGCGGCCCTCTGTATCCCCTTCTCCGGCATATGTCCAGTTGCCATTCTGACATGCCCGCCCTGATGTTGCGGGACATGTGCACGCCATAGGAACCTTGTCCGATGGTGGGGAAAACCCTGAGCAGCGCTATTTCACTGTGGGCTCATTCACCTTGTATGGGGACGGCGTATAGACCCTTCCATGATTTATATCTGTTCTATGGAGCTTACTCGGGGGGGGGAGGGGTTGATGTTTCTCATTGATACCACTATTGGCCTGCTTGGTTATGGTTTTTTTCCAGTTTGTTGGGGTCATTTTCAGTGTTTATGTGCCCTTTTTTTCTGTGCACATGTATCACACGTATCACTTTTTTTAGGTTTCCCTGCCTGGGCTGTACATTGCTGACACTGAAATGGTTTCTCTCCCCTGTAATGTGCATTTAACGGCAGGTTTTCATTCACGTTGGAATTGAGCTCTTCAGATCAGCGCGTTAGTGTGAAGGGAGCCTCTCCCCGCCCACTCTCCGCCCATTGACCCCTTCTTTCCGCCCTCTCTCCACCTTCTGCGGTGTTTTACCGCGCCGCGGGAGTTTACGATCGTTAACTACGGTTAACGTGCGTTATGTAACGTTAACGATCATAAGCTCATCATAATGCGCCTTATGATGCGCTTACGATCGTTAATGTTACATAACGCGCGTTATGTACGATTACCGCAGTTTAGTAAACATACCCCTTAGTCAACTTCAACTCTGAATCTCACAAAACTGCACTTACTTCCACACTAGGATGCTTCCTTGTCTTTTCCAAGTTTCATAGCTATCTCTATAGTCATCAAAAATTAATGAGCTGAGACCCAAAAAATCTCATCTCCCTATGCTTACTAAAGTCTAGATTGTAATCATAGGTCATATTGGGGGTGTAGCTTGGGTGGCACAAAGAATGAGAGCACAAAAATTAGCACAGGAACTGTGGAAAAAAGCAGAACACATCGCATAATGTTTCACTGAAAGAGGTTTGGGCAGTTTCTTCTTGGATGGAGTCATTTCTAATAAAGGGGTATGTTTACTAAACTGCGGTAACGTTACATAACGCGCGTTATGTAACGTTAACGATCGTTGACGTTCCGCGGTGTGGTAAACACCGCAGAAGTTGGAGAGAGGACGGAGAGAAGGGGTCAGTGGGCGGAGTGTGGGCGGGGAGAGGCTCCTTTCACACTAACACGCTGATCTGAAGAGCTGAATCATAGCGCAATTGAAAACCTGTCGTTAGATGCACATTTGCAGGGGGGAGAAACCTTTTAAGTGTCAGCAATGTACAGCATAGGCAGGGAAACCTACAAAAAGTGATATGTGTGATACATGTGCACAGAACAAAAGGGCACATAAACATTGAAAATGACTTCAACAAACTGGAAAAAAACGTATCCAAGCTGGCCAATAGTGATAATATTGGGAAACAGCAAAAAACACTACTGAGAAAGCTCCCAAAAAATATATATTAATCGTGGAAGGGTCTATGCTCTGTCCCCCAACAAGGTGAATGATCCCACAGTGAAATAACGCTGATCTGGGCTTTCCCTTGTTATTGGACAGGTTTCCTATGGCATGCACATGTTGCGCAACAGCAGGGTGGTCATGTCGGAACGGGCAACTGGACAGATGCTGGAAAAGGGGATACAGAGGGCCGCAGGTGGCACATGCTGTGGTGCAGCTGGGCCACAGTACGGACTAAGGTGATGCCTAGGTGGCCCATACGAATGCTGAAACAGCAGAGCAGCCAGACAGCAACTGATGAAGGCCCAACATGGGCACGACTGTGTTTCCCACAGTGTCACAGGGGATAGTACCCAGCAGCTACCCCCAAGGGCAGAGAACAGTGGCAGACGGTGCTGGGGGGAAGCATGGACGTCTATGCAGGCACCCCTACCCCAGAACTCACACCATAGGCAGCTGCCTACCTGCACACTGGATGGCCTGAGACTGCGCACCACCAGCACCACCAGCAGAAGGGCATGGCAGCATGGTGGCAGAGGGGTGCTGGTGGCGGAGGGGGCAGTGGCATCTGGCCGCAGCAGACCATGGCCTCGCCCCGTTTAAGTGGGTGAAATGCACTGCAACAGACAGGCTCCATCTGACAAACAGTCATGGTATCTCCAGGAAATGACCTGTCTCTGTGGCAGCAGTGTGGTGCAGCACACACAGCCAGTGTGCTCTGAAACAGAAGGTCACAGGTTCAAGTTCCTGCCAACCCTGTCCCCATATTTTACCCAGTAATAAACCATGGTAAGAAAGATGGAACCTTTATTGCAGATAGAATAAACATGTCTGGGACACCTACATTTTACCCTACAGAGCACAGACACCATAAAAATGTGCATTACCTAGAGCAGAGTCTCCCAAGTGCAGTCCTGGAGGACCAAAAATCATTCAGGTGTCATGCTGTCTCTAATATAAGGACATGTTAGCATGGTGGCGGAGGGGTACTGGTGGTGGAGGGAGCAGTGGCATCTGGCCGCAGCAGACCATGGCCTAGCCCTGTTTAGGTGGGTGCCGTGCACTGCAACAGACAGGCTCCGTCTGACAAACAGTCAGGGTATTTCCAGGGCATGAACTGCCAGTGTGGTGCAGTACACACAGCCAGTGTGCTCAGGAGCAGAAGGTCACAGGTTCAAGTCCCAGCTGTGGTTCCTGCCAACCCAATCCCCATGTTTTACCCACTACTAAAACGTGCTGATACAGACAGAACCTTTATTGCAGATAGAATAAACATTCCTGGAACACCTACATTCTACCCTACAGAGCACAGATACCATAAACATGCGCATTACCTAGAGCAGAGTCTCCCAAATGCAGTCCTGGAGGGCCAAACACCATTCAAGTTCCATGCTGTCGCTAATAAAGATGCCTGTGCTGCATTTCTATGTGCCACCTCCATGGTATGCAGATATCTTCCATGCATATTCATCAGGGACAGCATGAAAACCCGAACAGTGTGTGGCCCACCAGGACCAGAGTTGGGAACCCCTGCCCTAGAGCAGCGGCCAACAGGGGCAGAAACACCCGCACCCACAGGCCCCATTATCCACAGCCTCCTAGAGAGGCAGGATGTTGGGCCCTGCGTGTATCTCCCAATACTAGCATGTGCATATCTTAGCAATGCCACCCTAAACCCGGGAATACGGTACACAGATATCAAAAGGTTGCTATGATTACTGGCACATAGCAATTCCTAAGTTTTGCACAGTCTGCTCAGTGAGCTGTATCATACCAACCTCTCTGATGTCTGTGGAGTGTGTGTCAGGTCTGGTATCTGACAGTGTCCACCACCCTGGGGAGTGACCCCAACAGTAGTGCATACCATAGCCATGCCTGCACTGTGCCCAGGACTGGTGCGGTGGCCAGGGCTGCCAAAAGCCTCTATAGTTGCACAATGCTGGCATAGGTGTGGGAGTGTGTGTCTGTCTATCCAGTGTGTGGTGGCTGCCAACACCTTCCTCAGCCCACACTGCTTGCACTGTTGCCAGTGTTATCCTGCTAATGTGCATAATGAGGAGCACAGTACTGTGGGTATAGCCTGGACAGGGCATAGGGCAATGGCTGGGACATTGTAGTGCCTGGCCACCACCTGCAAGGACAGGGTGACCACAGCATGTCCTGCTGGGAGGTCACTCTCACCCTGACTGTGCAGTGACCACGGCATGGCTGGGTTCCCTCATAGTGCTATACAGTGTTTCTCTTAAGTGATATATATGGGTTCTGTTTTCTGGGGCCCAATCACTGACTTAGCTGCTTGGTGAGTGTGCTCACATCCCAGGTTTGGGTACACACATCTTCTCCAGGAACATGCACTGTGGGCTAGCTAGCAGACTGTCTGCAGTTAGTATGTGTGTGGCTGGAACACATTGCAAGGTGCAGCGGCTGGTGACTCACTGTGCTTGCTGCTGGAGAATGTCAGGTGGTGTGGGGGGACAGCTGTGCATTTCCAGGCCTATTGTTTGTCTGCCATTGCCTTATTTATGGATGCGTACAGATCTGCATTGACTGCCCTGTAAGGTGTCTACTCCCCAGCAGAACTGGGGTTGATGGTCCCATCTACTGTAACCATTGCAGGGGGGTAGAATGTGGATCTGTTGGTAGGAGATCCTGTCCCCCACCATGAGCCACAGAGGGAGGTTTGGGTGGTTATATGTAATCCGCCTGCGGGTCCAAACACCCCCCTTCACCTAAATCATGTGACCATGGCACCCACACAGGGTATGCACTATTCTGGGTGCATCATAGTCCACAAGGGCTAAATGTGAAATACAGATGGACACAGGCATATCCTAGGTGTGTCTACGAGGACTACCTATCACACACTGGCACTGATAGCAACCTGCAGCATAGCCTATCTCAGCAAAACCAGGTGCTGCAGAAATGGTACTGGGCACCCCACCTACCCTCAGGGTGAGCACAGGACCCACACACTGTGATGGTCTGTAGCTACTCTGTGCCAGTAACACACACGGTCAGTACCCCCTACCAGGCTTAGGTGTTGTGGGGGTGCACATGGTCAGTACCCCCTACCAGGCCGAGGTGCTGGGGGGGGGGGGGTGCCTTCCACATCTTGTGATCATCTGTAGACTGCTGATCTGCATGTGCAGTGCATCATGGATATGGGTAGTTTAACCCTATCCTGGTAACCACAGCAGACGGTTTGTGTGGTGACCTGCAGTCCTTCTGTAGCCAGCCAGGCATGTAGTACTAGTTGTAGCCCACTGGTTACATCACTGCCTGTGGAGCCAGAGGTTATGGGTTTGACCCCACAGTGGGTTTAATGGGTAGGGCTGTCTGAAACTTTTTTTTTTTAATTTAAATTGGTGCTGCCAGCAAAAACACCCTCACAGTGCTGTCACCTTACAGTGCCTCATCAGGCGCCTTATAAGGCACCCTATAAAGCGCCCTATAAGGCGCCCCATAGGGAACATTATAGGGTGCCTTGGCGGACAGTGCACTTTATAATGTGCCCTCTGGAGTGCCTTATAGGGCGCCTTATGCGGCACCTTAGGTTACGGCCCTGTGTTTGCTGGCAGCACTAATTTAAATTACAAAACAAAATGCCTCAGACAGCACTGATTTAAAGTAAAGGGTAATGTCTTAGACAGCTTTACTCATTAGAATCACAGGGGGATTGAACTCACAACCCCTGTACCATCAATCAGTGTATTAACCATTGTGCTACAGCTCTGGATGCTTTACTAGACACCTTATCATGCGCCTTATAGGGCACCCTGTTGTGTTACTGTCTGTAGCTACTCTGTGCCAGTAACACACACGATCAGTTCCCCCTACCAGGCCGAGGTGCTGTGGGGGTGCATACCCCATCTTGTGGTCATCTGTAGACTACTGATCTGCATGTGCAGTGCACCATGGGTACGGGTGGGTTAACCCAAATCCTGGTAACCACAGCAGACACGTTCTGTGGTGACCTGAAGTCCTTCAGTAGCCAGCCAGGAGTTTATTAGTAGCACTAGAGCTGTAGCCCACTGGTTACTTCTCTGCTTGTGGAGCCAGAGTTCATGGGTTTGATCCCACAGTGGAGTTATTTAGTAGGGCAGTCTGAGGCATTTTCTTTTTTTAATTTAAATTGGTGCTGCCAGCAAAAACACCCTCACAGTGCTGTCACCTTACGGTGCCTCATCAGGCGCCCTATAAGGCACCCTATAAAGTGCCCTATAAGGTGCCTTATAAGCAGGGACGGCCCAAGGGGGGTGTGGGGCCATGTGCGGAGACTCGGTGTGGGGCCTCATTTGCATAAGTGGCCTTATTTGCATAAATGTTTGCATAATGTTACCATACACTAACTTTTAGTAAACATGTCTCTCAATGAGTGTATGGATAAAGAAAGACTAAAAGATTTCTACATTACTATAATCCAGTGCCAACCGCCAGGCACATTAGGAACTACTACAAACGCTGCCCATTTAGAACCCATAGCCAACATGCCGTATCCTGACAGCATTACCAGGACTCACAAAGCACCATACCCTACCTATCAAAAGGCAACACTGCAAATATTAAATCAATACATTTCAGAGAATACTGTGGAAAGAGAACAAGTGGCAATGTCAAATAGGAATTACATAAACAGAATACCTCAGCTCAGTAACACATGCAGAACATAGACCATCACCAAACAAGGAATCACAATTTAGAAACAGGAAGGCAATAATTAAACTCGGAACCTCAAAAGCCAAACTTGGAATGTACAACACTGTAAAAATAAAACTATAAATTAATTTCCTCTGGTACCAAACAAAGCGCAGACGTTAATGATGCACATTTCCCAGAGCTTTCATATTCCAGTTAATAAATTCAAAATAAAGAGATATCTTTCTACCTTTTGTGCATTTTTTTTCAGTTGCAATTGCTCCAGCCACTACTGGTTTCTTCATGTTTTCTGCTAACTCTCCATCGTCTGCTGTCCATTTGTCCTTTCTTCTCTCTTCTAGTTTTTTTTTTCCATTCTCTCTCTCTACATCTGCTTTAACATACTAATCTTTCTCCTTTTGCTCTTTCCTCTTTCCTATTTCATCCACACAAATTTTACCTCTCCATCCTCAATCCCCACTTACTCTCCCAATACCCGGCCAATTGTAGATTTTTCATCCCTCCCACACAAAATATTTTTCCCCTCTCCATTTTACTCTCCCAGCCCCATCCCATTCTAATCCTCCCCCAACATCAGCTCCCTTCTAGTTCCAGTCTCACCCAACATCCATTCCCTTCTAGTCCCTGCATCAGCCCATTTCCAGTCCTAGCCCCCCCATCCATTTCCAGTCCGAGTCCCTTCATCAGCTCATTTCCAATCCTAGCCCCCCATCATCCCATTTCTAGTCATTTCCTAGCCCCACCATCAGCCCATGTCAAATCCTAGATCCCCTCCACTCAGCCCAATTCCAGTCCAAGCCCCCCCATGAGCCTACTTCCAGTTCTAGCCCCTCCATGAGTCCATTTCAATTCAAGCCCCCACCACAGCCCATTTCCAAACTTAGCTCCCCCAAAAGCCCATTTCCAGTCCTATCCTAGCTGCTCCATCAGTCCATTTTCAGTCCTAGCTCCCTTCCCTCACAGCCCATTTCCATTCCAAGCCCCCTCCCCATCAGCTATTTGCAGTTCAAGCCTCCCCTTCCACTCAGCCCATTTCCAGTCCTAGCAACCCCCCAACCCATTACCAGTCCTAGCCCCCCATCAACCCATTTCCAGTCCTAACCCCCCATCACCCCATTTTCAGTTTAAGTCCCCCCTATAACACATTACCAGTCCTAATCCCCCATCAGCCCACTTCCAGTCCTAACCCCATCAGCCCATTTCCAGTCAGCCCCCCATAGCCCATTGCCAGTCCTAACCAGATCAGCCCACCTCAAGTCCTAACCCCTCCCCATCAGCCCATTTCCTGTCCTAGCCCCCCATAGCCCATTATAAGTCCTAACCCCCCCATAGCCCATTACTAGTCCTAACCACCCATCACCCCATTTCCAGACAGCCCCCATCAGCCCACAGCCCATTACCAGTCTTAACCCCCCCATAGCCCATCACCAGTCCTAACCCCCCCAACAGCCCACAGCCCATTACGAGTACTAACCCCATCAGCCCACCTCAAGTCCTAACCCCTCCCCATCAGCCCATTTCCTGTCCTAGCCCCCCCCCATAGCCCATTATCAGTCCTAACCCCCCCATAGCCCATTACTAGTCCTTAACCCCCATCACCCCATTTCCAGACAGCCCCCATCAGCCCACAGCCCATTACCAGTCTTAACTCCCTCCATAGCCCATTACCAGTCCTAACCCCCCCCCCCAACAGCCCAAAGCCCACCTCAAGTCAAGTCCTAACCCCCTCCATAGCCCATTACCAGTCCTAACCCGCCCCCCCACCAGCTCATGGAAAATTAAAAAAAAATAAAAAAGCTGGCTGCTGCCACTGCCACAGCAGCAGCAGCAGAATGGAGAGTCCCGCGGGACCCCCTCTGCCCGGCTGAGCTCTCCTGGCCCGGCTGAGCCCCTCTGCACCAGCTTTCAGATACGCGAAGGGAGAGTGTCTCCCTCGCGTCTCTGTTAAGCCCGCAGGGGCCGATGGGAAATTTCCCATCAGCCCCTGCTTCCCATCAGCCCCTGCGGGCTTAACAGAGACACGAGGGAGACACTCTCCTTTCGCGTATCTGAAAGCCGGCGCAGAGGGGCTCAGCCGGGCAGAGGGGGGCCCCGCGGGACACTCAATTCTGTTGCTGCCGCGGCGGCAGCAGCAGCAGCCAGCTTTTTTTTTTTTTAATTTAATTTTTAAAAAAGCAGAATGTTCTTTGCGCGGGACGCCCTGAAACGCGGGGCCCTGTGCAAAAAACATTCTTGCTCAATGGACGGGCCGGCCCTGCTTATAAGGTGCCCCATAGGGAACATTATAGGGTGCATTGGTGGACAGTGCACTTTATAATGTGCCCTCTGGAGTGCCTTATAGGGCACCTTATGCGGCACCTTAGGTTACGGCCCTGTGAGGGTGTGTTTTCTGGCAGCACTAATTTAAATTACAAAACAAAATGCCTCAGACAGCACTGATTTAAAGTAAAGGGTAATGTCTCAGCCAGCTTTGCTCATTAGACCTGCAAGGGGGATTGAACTCATGACCCCTGCACCATCAGTTAGTGTATTAACCATTGTGCTGCAGCTCTGGATGCCTTACTTGGTACCTTATCAAGCACCTTATAGGGCGCCGTACAGAGCGCCTTGTGTGGCGCTTTACACGGTGCCTTCTAACGCTCGTTACTCTATGGCGCCTTGTAACGCACGTTATCTGTAACGATGTACCGCCCATGTCCTTATTTGGGCATTACTGCCTCTACTGCGGAACCTAACACGAATGACATTACCGAAGTTTAGTAAACATACCCCTTAGTGTGGTAGCAACTTTGTAGTTTTACCACTAAAATTTCTCTAAATTGAGTATCTAAAATATGATACCTATGCAACTGTGAATAGAATGTCGCCACTCTGCAGTCAGATACTTCACAAGTGTGAAATGCTGGAAAATGCCACAGGAAGAAGGAATTTGCATGTCATTATTTTTAATAAGGTTACTTTTGTTCTTCCTATGGATATTCTGCTAATACCGTATCTAGAGATTACTACCTATCCCCTTTAAATGTAGAGGAAGAGGATATAGATAGCCTAATCCGGGTGGAGATTTTGGAAATGTCCCAAAGCGTACAGATCACCATAGCAAATCTCTGTGACTTTTATATTGGAACTTCTTAGTGACAGGGCACTGTGATCTTTTTTTGGAATATGGTTCTTTATTCTTTGAACAGAAGGTCAAGATTTATCTTGACCTTAGCAAAATGATCTAGGCTAAGAGGAAATCTTTCTTGGATTTCTTTCAACAGCTGGCCTTAATGAGGGCTGACTTTTTGCCCTAAAAATTCTTGTCAAATATGTTATAAAAAAAGGAGTCCATTATTTCTTTTTTAGCTCTATGCAATTGCAGAAATGTACACAAAGAACAGTTGGTGAACCTGGAATATTTTAGGTTAATATATCACCAGAAAGAATGCTTTGAGTGCACTTGTTGGATGATATTATGATATTTCACTCTATGACAGCTACAGGCTTCATTTTGTTTTATATCATTTTCATTGGTTAATTCCCTTTTTTCATCTTTGTGGACTTGAATTAATTATAGCAGTGGGTCCCAGTCTGTAGCCTGAGGACAGGCCCCTGGTGATCTGTGCTAAGCATGTGTGGGTCCAAAAAATCCCTTCATTTTAAATGAAAATGAACTGAAGGGCTTTTTCTTTTTATCATAGTTGTACATTTACTATACACGCCACAGTTTTTTTGCACATGCAAATCAATTTGCACATGTGAATTTGTAGGTATACCCGTGCACAAGCAATTTGCACAAGCTTAATTTTTAGACATCCAAAGGAATGCCCAGATCAGCCCAAAATGTGCATGCCTGATCTGTGGTAATCATAATACACAGACACTTTTGTTCTCTGTATTTGATTTCTTTTGGGAGAATAGCTGATGGCCAGCTTTTTTATTTTTGTGACTCAATATTTTGGCCACTGCTGTCATTATCAGACCATGAATCTTATTGTAGAACCTCTATTCAATTGGAAGTAATCCTTGAGTTCTGGCCTGGTTTGAGTCTTTTCTCATTGAGCAGATGCAAGAGGTTTGCCCTTGGAGTCAGAGCTCTGAATGGTCACCCCTTTGCTCTGGGATTCCCTGAGGGTCAGCATTATTAGCTATGTTTTATAATATCTACTTGCTGCCTTTGTGTGAAGTTATGAAGTTCCACATACTTAATTACTGTCTTTATGATGACAATATTATGATTTTCATATCTCTTAAATTCAATGATGATCTCTCTTTGTCAGTCGTATTGCTAATACTACTACGACTAATCATTTGTATAGTGCTACAAGGTGTGAACAGAGCTGTATCCCAACAAGTACATGACAGAGTCTGCTCCATAAAGCTTACAGTCTAATCAAGACAGACAGGGGGCTAGGATAGTTCAAGAGGGAAATGATTGATGCGCACATGGGTGTTAATCAGGAGAGAAGGGAGTTAGGAACTAAAGCAACCTCAAAGAGGTAGGGTTTTAGCCTCGATTTTAATAGGATCAGAGATGCACCCAAATGTACTTACTCAAGTAGTCTAATCCATGAATATGGCACAGCAAGGTGGAATGAGAAGAATCTTGATTTGGCAGTAGATAAGAAAGAAAGGCACAGATAAGAAGGATTTACTTGATGAGCGTAGTTGCCAAGGAGGGTTGTCGAGAGAAATGATGGAGGAGAGATAAAGAGGAACTGCAGTGTACATGCATGTGTAGGTCAGTAAAAGAAGTTTGAACTGTATGCCAAAACAGAAAGGGAGCCAATGACGAGATGTTAAAAGAGGGGTTACATAAGTATAGTGACACTGGTAGAAAATTAGCCATGCAGCTGAGTATTAAATGTATTGAAGGGGAGAGAGATGATTCAATAGGAGATCAGCAAAGAACAGGTTGCAGTAGTCTAAACAGAAGGTGACAAGAGTGGATAAAGGTCTTGGTAGTATGTTCAGAGGAAGGGATAATTTTGGCTGATGTTATAGAGAAAGAATAAATAGGTTTTAGCTATCTGTTGGATATGAGCAGAAAAAGAGAGAAGAGTCAAAGAAGACCCCAAGGTTGTGAGCCAATGACAGAAGGAGGATGGCAGTGTTATCCGCAGAAATAGAGAAGGGAGGAAGAAGGGAGGTGGGTTTAGAGGGAAAGCTAAGAAGTTACTGTACATCTTAGCCATGCTCAGTTTCAGATGGTGGTGGGACATTCTGGCAGCAACATCAGACAAGCAGGCAGAGATTCAGGCCTGGATTCTGGGAAAGCTTTCCAGTGCAGAGAGGTAAATCAGAGTCATTAGCATAAAGATAGCTCTGAAAACCATGGGAGGTGATCAGTGCACTAAGGGAATGAATATAGAGAGAGAAAAGAAGGGATCCCAATACAGAACCCTAAGGTACACTGAATGAAAGGGAGACAGCTTTGGAGGAGGATCCACAGAATATATGCTAGAAATGCAAAGTGAGGCCTTCTCAAAGGCTCTGTCCTCTCTAGCCCAAACAAGAACAATGATAACCACATCACTGCTCTGTAGGTATCCTCTGACAAGACCATGTGAGACTCTACCCAGGACATTACCTGTACCCTCATTGAGTGGGCCCCAAACCCCACTGAAAGCTCCTTGTAGTTCAAAATGTATAACACATCAATGTCATGATAGTGGGGATTTAGAAGCCACTTCACCTTTCTGTCTCCCACTGCGTAGAACAAAGAGGTGGTGATCTCAGTTATGGAAGGAATTTGTAACTTTCAGTTCCCAGAGTAAGACTTTGCATATGTCTTAAGGCATAACATAACATAAGAACATAACATAAGATATGCTATACTGGGTCAGACCAAGGTCCATCAAGCCCAGTATCCTGTTTCCAACAATGGCCAAACTAGGTCATACGTATCTAGCAGTTTCCCCAAAAGACACAGGTTCCACAATGCTTGTACTGGGTCAAGCATGGATATCCTGGGTCCCTTCTTAATAATGGTTTCTGGACCTTTCCTTCAGGAACTTGTCCAAACCTTTTTTAAACCCAGCTACACTAATAGCCTTTTCTACATCCTCCAGTAACAAATTCCAGAGTTTGATTACACGTTGAGTGAAAAAATATTTTCTTTAATTAGTCTTAAATAGTTTACCTTGTAGCTTCATTGCATGTCCCCTAGTCTTTCTATATTCTGATAATATGAACAATCAATCTACGTTTACCCATTCCACTCCATTCATTAATTTATAGACTTCTATCATATCTCCCCTCAGCCGTCTCTTTTCCTGGTTAAAGAGCCCTAACCTTTTTAGCCTTTCTTCATAGGAGTATCCTTCCATCCCCTTTACCATTTTGGTGGCTCTTCTCTGAACCTTTTCTAATAACGCTATATTCTTTTTAAGATAAGGTGACCAGAATTGCACACAATATTCAAGGTGCGGTCTCACCATGGAACGATATAGAGGCATTATAAAATCTTTTGTTTTATTTTCCATTCCTTTCCTTATGATACCTAGCATTCTATTTGCTCTCTTGGCCGCCGATGAACACTGGGCCAAGGGTTTTAACATGTCATCCACAATGACGCCTAAATCTTTTTCCTGGGTGGTGGTTCCTAATGTGGAACCTTGCATCGTGTAACCATAGTTTGGGATGTTCTTCCCTAGGTGCATAACTTTGCACTTGTCCACATTAAATTTCATCTGCCATTTTGATGCCCAGTCTTCCAATTTATCAAGATCCTCTTGCAATTTTCCACAATCCTCTTGGGTTTTAACAACTTTAAATAGTTTTGTGTCATCTGCAAATTTGATAACCTCACTCGTTATTCCACTTTCCAGGTTATTTATGAATATGTCAAAAAGCAGCGGACCCAGCACAGATCCCTGGGGTACACCACTATTCACCTTTCTCCATTGGGAAAATTTGCCATTTAGCCCTACCCTCTGCTTTCTATCTTTTAACCAGTTCCTGATCCACAGTAGTACACTGCCTCCTATCCCATCACACTTTAGTTTTGCCAAAAGTCTCTGATGAGAGACCTTGTCAAAGGCTTTCTGAAAGTCCAGATACACTATATCAACCGACTCACCTTTGTCCACCTGTTTATTCACTCCTTCAAAAAAACATATCAGATTAGTAAGACAAGATCTTTCTTGTCTAAAGCCATGTTGGCTGTCTCCCATTAGGCCATGACTATCTACATGCTGAGTAATTTTATTCTTTATGATGGTTTCTACCATTTTTCCCGGTACTGACATCAGGCTCACCGGTATATAGTTTCCCGGATCACCCCTGGAACCCTTTTTAAAAATTGGTGTTACATTGGCGATCCCCCAATCTTCAGGTATTAGAGATGATTTTAATGATAGTTCACAAATTAATAATAGCAGGTCTGTAATCTCATATTTCAGTTCTTTCAACACCCTTGGATGTATACCATCCGGCCCAGGTGATTTGCTACTCTTCAGTTTATCTAATAGTTGTAATACATATTCCTGATGTATCGATATTTCCTTCAATTCTTCTGCACCTTTAAATACCACTTCAGTCATGGGTAACATCCCTATATCTTCCTCAGTAAAGACTGAAGCAAAGAATTCATTCAGTCTCTCCGCTATCGCCTTGTCACCTCTTAGTGCCCCTTTAACCCCTGTATCATCTAATGGACCAACTGACTCTCTCACAGGTTTTTTGCTACAAATGTACTTGAAAAAGTCTTTATTTTGTGTTTTTGCTTCCGCAGCAAGCTTCTTCTCAAATTCTCCCTTTGCCTGTCTTATCAATGCCTTGCATTTGACTTGCCAGTGCTTGTGCTGTTTCCAGGTTTCGTTGTTTGGCTCTTTTTTCCATTTCCTGAAAGATGCTTTTTTGGCAACAATAGCCTCTCTGACCTCCCCTTTAAACCATGCTGGCAGTTTTTTGGACTTCCTTCCACTTTTCTTAAAGCATGGAATACAGCTGGTCTGGGCTTCCAAGATAGTAGTTTTCAACAACACCCAAGCTTGATGTAAGTCTTTAACCTTTGCAACTGCTCCTTTTAGTTTTTTCTTAACTATTTTCCTCATTTTATCATAGTCTCCCTTTCGGCATGGAGTGCTTTATGAGTACAGAGTTCCTTCTGAGAAAAAGTCAGAAAACAAATGACCATAGGCAAGAAGGATGGAACCATATGCATCAACACCAAATCCACAGAGGAAAGGAGAGCAATTGATGGCTGCTTGAGATGTTAGCTCCACAGGCAGAAATTGGCATCCCTGATTTTAAGCAAGTTAGAGTGCTGACTGGCTTGGGTGCTTCATGGCTGCCAAAAGGCTTTGGTGGACCTTAAAAGTTTTGCGTCTAAGAGCACCGAGACTCCCTCTTTGAATGGATTCAAGATGGTACCAGCAGGATCTAAACAGCGGGATGACTGCATCTTTGGCTGTTAGCCAGCTGGCACTTAACTGGGCAAAGACAGAAGCTTTGTTTGCTGATAAATCTCAATTTTTCAGTCTTCCTGATTGTTTTATACTGCAGCGTCGGGCCATCTGTATCATATTGAATAGTATCACTCTTAAGTCATAGATAAGGAATGTGGCAAAGTCAATTTTTTTATAGGTTGCCTATTTTGTGTAGGTTTAAGAGCTTGTTGTATCCATATATTTGATTGTTTTTGCAGTCAACAATATGTCCAATGTTTGATTATAGGCTTTTTTATATTATGTGATGCCTGGAACAACACTGCAGTTATTGCAACTAGCCCAAAATGCCGCTGGATGGATTTTGACAGATTTCAAATGTTCAGAGCATATAATGCCCAGTCTCTGAAATTGCATTGGCCCCTTATAGCAATGCACTTTCAGTTTAAGTGGTTGTCTGTTGTTTAACACTGCATGATCTCACACCATCATTATTGAAATGTGTCTTGAAATTTGATCTACCTGCATAAACCTTCAGTCTATCTCTCAGTGCTTGTTGGAAGTCCCTTTGAAAAAGGAGGTTGTGAGCTGATAATCTCATGCGCAAGCTTTTTTTGTGGCATGTCCAAGGTTGTAGAATTTGCTACCTATTGAACTCTGATCAAAGTTCGACTTTCAGACTTATTTATTTAGTTCGTTTTATTTAGTTCTTTTATACCACCTTATCATGAATCAATGCGGTTTACAAAGAATCATAACTTTTACAGAGAACAGTGAACACAACTAAAATTTAATCACATTTTGTACGGGGTAATTCATAATAACTTATTTACAATCATAAACATAATTACAATGAGAATTTGGAAAACATATTTCAGAGAGACTTTTCATAAGAAGTTGAAAACTCACTTGTTTAGATATTGGTCTTATCTTTTAGCGAAACTTCACTCTCAAGATTTGAGTTATCTACACATGAGACTGTACACACAACATTTTGGATAATACTATGTAGAATTAGTGAAAAGCAGCAAGCAATATTTACTTGAAGAAAGAGGGGCCACCAGAAGTCTTTGAGTGTATTCTCTCTAGAGTAATGCATATAAAAAGAAAAAAGTGAGTGGCTTATCCAAGATGGTGGCAGAGTTTGTTTGAGCGTCATGCCTAAATGCAAAGGCAAACCTCGGGCTCTTCCCATGGAGTCCTCACCTGCTATTCCTGGCCCTATGGATCATTTTGTAATGCTCTCGCAGGAACAGATTGGGGAGAGTCGGCAGGGCTTGGTTTCGCCAGCGGAGGAGACTTTGGTGTTAGCCGCCCTGGAGATCTCTCTCTCCCCAGACGACTGCACCCCTCCTGCTGTTCTGGCTGCATCGGTTATCGCTTTGGCACGTGAGCCAGTCGCAGTGCCTGTATTGGACCCTGCTGCTGGCTTGGAGTGGGGCGTGCCGAAATCTGTTGCCTGTGTTGAGCTGCCTAGGATTGGGGCAGCGACTCCCGGAGTTGGGCATCCTGCAGAGGGGGATGACTCCGCTTATCCGGTGAATGAGGCTGGTATGCAGAGGTCTGATTCTGGATCATGCAAACTGGAAGGACCGCCACTGATTGTCCTTTCTGGACCCTCTAAAGTGACCCTGGAGAGCATATGGGAAGCTATCAATCAACTTTCTGACTTTATCCTTTTCAAATGTAAATCAACAACTGACTTTATCCTTTTCAAATGTAAATCAACAACTGACTTTATCCTTTTCAAATGTTGCTAAGAATGAGCACAATATATCTGTATTAGCTAATGATATGCTGGAAATGAAAGAAAGGGTAGAGGTTACGGATCAGAAGCTCTCACAGGTCTCTGGGTTATCTGAATCCTTAATGAAAGATAATATTGCTCTCAAGGCTAAATTGGAGATATTAGAGAATGCTACCAGAGCTTCAAATATTCGGATATTAAATTTCCCAGTGGTTCCGGTGGTAGCTCCTGTGGAACTTTTTAAAAAGTATCTTCAAGAGTCTCTAATGATACCTATAGAGGTAATACCTCTGATTTCGAAAGTCTATTATCTACCCAGTGGGAAAAAGGAGGAGAAACGAATCGTTGGATCCTTGGAGGTGGATTCTTTGAATGTTTCAGCAATCCTTCAGTCTCCTCAAGATGAAGATCTAGTGGTTTCTACATTATTGGTGACTTTTGCGTTGTCTTCTGATAGAGACTGGTTTCTTAAAGTGTATTATAAAAAGAGAGCTAATCTGTTTATGGGAAAAAAAAATTCTATTTTCCCGGATGTCTCTAGGGACACTCAGAGGAGGAGGAAGGCTTTTCTTTTGTTAAGACCTGGAGTCCTCCAGTTAGGATCTTCTTTTCTTTTGAGATTCCCATGCAAATGTATTGTGGTCCATAATTCTCAGAAATATGTTTTTTTTCAACCGGGAGACTTATCTACTTACCTTAGTACTCATTTAGTTACATCTGCATCTGTATAAGGGTTTCTTATTGTGGTTATTGCTAATATATTCCTTGCTCTCTGCCATTATGTAACTATTCTTAAAAGATATTTACCTCTATTTGTTTACACTGGGGTGTCTCCTGCCTTTAGTGTTATTTCTGTGCCTCTCCTCCAGTTTGAGGACTAATGATGCTTCTGTTTGTTTTATTACTGCTTCTTTTGCCTATTTGATTATGGTGTAAGAAAGCATCTTTCTGTAGAAGCTGTTGCTTGAATTTTTTGTTGGAAAATTCATAAATAAATAATTGAAAAAAAAAGAAAAAAGTGAGAAAATGGATCCTAGTTCTTCAGAGTAAAATTATACAGAAGGGGAGTGGATAAGTAAGAAAACTATATTTATCTGAATTTGCTAGTTTAGTCTGTTGCAATAAGGGGCAATTTTATAAAGTCATTATAGTATTATGTGGCCACTTAATGCATTTCTGGTCTCTTTTAAATTCCGACCAGCATAAAGTAAGCACGTTGACATGAGTACGAGTAGCTTGTCAGTACGCACAGCTAGGTGCATGATCTGGTAGAGTGAAGGAGGAGTTCACAAGTACGCACACTGATTATAAAATACCTTTACTTACACACATATTTGCAAACTTAATGGCAGGTGTAAATGTCCATGCCTACTTTTAACGTGATCCATGCCACTTACACTAAGGGGTATGTTTACTAAAGGGCGCTAACGTTGCAGCGGCGGAATTAGCACGTGATAAGGTACATTATCGGGTGATGAAGGCACGTTTTTGCTCGATAACGTACCTTATCGCATGATAATGCGCCTGCGGCATTAAGGCAACTTAACGCCGTGAAATCCGGCCCTAAAGGGCGAAGGAAGGCTTCCCAGTGGGTGGAGAGAGGAGGATCAATGGGTGGAGAGTGGGAGGGGAGAGGCTCCAGGCACACTAACACTGTGGACTCTGGGTCTGAAAACTAACGCCAGTGAAACCCTCGCGTTAAGGCACATTTGCAGGAAAGAGAAACCATTTCTGTCAGAAATGTACAGCAAAGCCAGGGAAACCTACAAAAAGTGATAGTTGTGATACATGTGCACGGAACAAAAAGGCAAATAAACATAGAAAATGACCTGAACAAAATTTAAAAACACCATAACCAAGCTGGCCAATAGTGATATTAATGGGAAAAATAAAAAAACACTTCCGAGAAAGCTCCAAAAAAAAGATATTAATTTTGGAAGGGTCTATGCACTGTCCCCCTACAAGGTGAATGATCCCACATTGAAATAGTGCTGATCAGGGTTTTCCCTTTTTATTGGACAGGTTTCTTATGGCATGCACATGTGCAGCAACAGCAGGGTGGGCATGTCAGAAAGGGCAACTGTACAGATGCTGGAAAGTGGAATACAGAGGGCTGCAGGTGGCACATGCTGTGGTGCAGCTGGGGCACAGTGCGGACTAAGGAGATGCCTAGGTGGCACATAGGAATGCTGAAACTGTACAGCAGCCAGACAGCAACTGATGAGGGCCCAACATGGGCACGAGTGTGCTTCTCACAGTGTCACAGGGGATAGTACCCAGCAGGTACCCCCAAGGGCACAGAACATTGGCAGGCGGTGGTGGGGGGGAAGCGTGAACGTCTATGCAGGCACCCATACCCCAGATCCCGCACCATAGGCAGCTGCTTACCGGCACACTGAATGGCCTGAGACTGTGCACCACCAGCATCACCAGCATAAGGGCATGTTAGCATGGTGGCGGAGGGGTACTGGTGGTGGAGGGGGAAGTGGCATCTGACCACAGCAGACCATGGCCTAGCCCTGTTTAGGTGGGTGCCATGCACTGCAACAGACAGGCTCTATCTGATGAACAGTCATGGTATCCCCAGGGAATGAACTGTCCCTGTGGCAACAGTGTGGTGCAGTGCACATAGTTAGTGTGTTCAGGAGCAAAATGTCACAGGTTCAAGTCACAGCTGTGGCTCCTGCCAACCCAGTCCCCATATTTTACCCAGTACTAAACTGTGGTAATAAAGACAGAACCTTTATTGCAGATAGCATAAACATGCCTGAAACGCCTATATTTTACCCTACAGAGCACAGACACCATAAACATGTGCAATACCTAGAGCAGAGTTTCCAAAATGCAGTCCTGGAGGGCCAAAAACCATTCAGGATTCATGCTGTCTCTAATAAAAATGCCTGTGCTGCATTGATATGTGCCGCCCCCATGGTATGCAAATGTATATCATGCATATTCATTAGGGACAGCATGAAAACCCGAACAGTGTTTGGCCCACCAGGACCGGAGTTGGGAACCCCTGCCCAAGAGGGGTACAAATACCCATACCCACAGGCTCCACTATCCAACGCCTCATGGAGAGGCAGGCTGTTGGGATCTGCGTGCAGCAGCATCTCCCAATACTAGCACTTGCATACCTTAGCAATGCCGCCCTAAACCTGGGAATACGTTACACAAATATTAAAAGGTTGCTATGATTAATGGCAGATAGCAATTCCCAAGTTAAGCACAATTTGCTGATTGAGCTGCATCATAGCAACCTTTCTGATATCTGTGGAATGTGTTTCCGTTCTGGTTTCTGACAGTGTTTACCACCCCGAGGAGTGACCCCAACAGTATTGCGTACCATAGCCATGCCTGCACTGTGCTCAGGACTGATGTGGTGGCCACGGCTGCCAAAAGCCTTTATATTTGCACAATGCTGGCATAGGTGTGGGAGTGTGTGTCTGTCTATCTAGTGTGTGGTGGCTGCCAATACCTTACTCAGCCCACACTGCTTGCACTGTCTCCAGTGTAAGGCTGCCAATGTGCATAATGAGGATCAAGGTACTGTGGGTATAGCCAGGACAGGGCGGCCTGGGCAGGATGCATCTGCACAGGGCATAGGGCAATGGCTGGGACATTGTAGTGCCCGGCCACCACCTGCATGGACAGGGTGGCCACAGCATGTCCTGCTGGGAGGTCACTCTCACCCTGACTGAGCAGTGACCACAGCATGGCTAGGTTCCCCCATAGTGCTATATAGTATTTTTCTCAGGTGATATTTATGGGTTCTCTTGGTATGTGTGTTCACATCCCATTTTTGGGTGCACACAGTTCTTCCAGGAGCATGCACTATGTACTAGCTAGCAGACTGTCTGCAGTTAGCATGTGTATGGCTGGAATGCCTTGCAGGGTGCAGAGGGTGGGGATTGACTGTGCTCTCTGCTGTTGAATTTCAGATAGTGGTGGGGGGCAGCTGAGCTGTTCAAGTGGCCTGCCATTGCCTTATGTGATGCATACAGACCTGCATTGACTGCCCTGTAGGGTGCCTGTCCCCCAGCAGGACTGGGGTTGATGGTCCCCTCTACTGCCACCATTGCAGAGATGTACAATGTGGATCTGTTGGTGGGCGATCCTATCCCCCCACCCTGAGCCACAGAGGGCAGATTGGGTGGTGCTACATAATCTGCTTTTGGGTCCAAACACCCCCCTTCATCTATAACATGTGACCATGGCACCCACACAGGATATGCACTATTCTGGGGGCACCATAGTCCACAAGGGCTAGACATGACTAGGAAATACATATGGACACAGGTGTATTCTAGGTGTGTCTGCAAGGACTACCTATCACATATTGGCACTGATGGGGTCCTGCAGCATAGCCTATCTCAGCTAAGCCAGGTGCTGCAGACCTGGTGCTGGGTGCCCCACCTCACCCTCAGGGTGAGCAAAGGACCTGCACAATGTCAGGGTCTGTAGCTACTCTGTGCCAGTAACACACAGGGTCAGTTCCCCCTACCAGGCCTAGGTGCTGTGGGGGTGCATGCCCCATTATGTGATCAGCTGTAGACTGCTGATCTGCATGTACAGTGCATCATGGGTACGGGTGGGTATGCCCTCACAGTGCTGTAGCCTAAGGTGCCTCATAGGCACCCTATAGGGCACCCTATAAGGCGCCCTGTAAGGCGCCCTATACAGCACCCTATAGGGCACATTATAGGGTGCCTTGGCAGACAGGGCACTTTATCATGTGACCTATGGGGCGCCTTATAGGGAGTCTTATGAGGCACCTTAGGTTACAGCACTGTGAGGGTGTTTTTGCTGGCAGCACTGATTTAAATTAAAAGAAAATGCCTCAGACAGCCTTTTTAGATTACACCACTGCAGGATCAAACCCATGACCTCTGCCTCCACAGCCATTGCAGTAACCAGTGGGCTACATGGTTATAACTTCTAACACTGCGCTGGCATGTACTTAGGGTGTCATGGCGCCCACTATCACGCGATACATATTCTTGCTACCTTAGGACTGGAACGCCCACTCCTTATATGGCATTCTTCACATTATCGCTGCAACTAGCGCTGGTAACATTAGGACGATTTAGTAAACATACCCCCATGAGTCATTATTGGTAATGAATTAAATTTCCAATCACGTTTTCAAATGTAATGAAAAACTGTTTCTCTGCTTTAAGATTAATCATACCTACTTTGAAATTTTTGAACACGCGGAATATTTCTGTTCTGGTGCATGCTCTTATAAATACAATCAGCGTACCTTCCTTTTCATGGAAGTTGAAGGTGAATTACATTCAGGTATAGTACACATGTTCCTATCCCTTGGGAGCTTAAAATTTAAGCTTGCACCTGAGGCAATGGAGGGTTAAGGGACTTGTCCAACATCACAAGGCTTTCCTGGTTCTAACCCATTGCTCTAAATGCTGCTACTCCTCTACATGATTTACTTATCTGATTTCAGAAGGTAAGTAGGATTAGGCCTGATTAGTACTTGGAAACCAGATCACCTTAGAATATCAGGTGCTGTTGGCTTACTGCATGGAAGAAAGGCATTGCAATCTATTTCCAGTCATACATTGCCAAGAAAACCCAAGTAATGTGAACAATTGTCACTAGGAGTCAACATCAACTCAATGGCACTTAAAAGCAACACATGCTCTTGTAATAAGTCATCTGTTGTTGTTGTTTTAAAGTGCTGTCAATCCGGTACTGACCCATGGTGATGCTCTGGATAGTTATCCTAAACTGCTTTCAGTCTTCAGTCAGGTAGTGAAATGTTGATAGAGTAGCAGCCATAGCTGCTGTTATTGTATCCATTCATCTCATTGCTGGCCTTCCTCTTGCACTGACCTTCAACCTTGCAAAGCATGATGTCTTTTTCGAATGATCTCTTTCTTCACATGATGTGTTCAATGTAGAAAGTCAAAGACTTGTCATTTGAGCATCTAAAGAAAGCTTAGGTTTTATTTCCTATAGCACCAACTGATTTGTTCATCAGGCAGACCATGGCATACACAGTACTCTTTGCCAGCATCATTATTCGAAGACAACAGTTTTCTTCCAGTCTTTCTTCTTCACCACTCAACTTTTACATCCATATGACGATATTGAAAATACCATGGTTTGGACAAGTCAAATCTTTTTATGTAGAGATACATCTTTGCACTTGAGAATCTTGTCTAGATTCTTTATAGGCATTCTGCATGTAGTTTATTTATTGATTACACAGGTACACTACCAAAACACTGCCTCCAGTTTTGCAACTGATTCCTATAGATTTTGTGGTGCTGAATCCAGGAAAAATAGCCAAAATGTTCCATCACGTCACGTTTTCTTGCAAAATTAGATTTCTTACCCATATAAGGAATGTTCACATAATTTCTTTTTAGCCGACTGCAGTTTATTTTCTTGGCCCAAAATAGAGGTTGTAATGGTTAACTAACTAAAAACACTCCCTCATGATATTTTAGAGTGTTTTGTATTCATTTTATACATTAACAGGACAATTGGGAGGCGGGGGGCTAAATCCAGTACTCGCGCTGGCGCATGTTCTTTCCTGTTCGCCTCGCCTCGTTCGCTCGCTCAAACACGGTGGTTGCGACATGAACGTTCCTGTCAAATTTCAGTTTCTTGCAAGTTCATTATTACCTTTTGTTTGCTCAGTCGTAATCCAGCTTTATTCCGATGTGGTTCACTACAGTTGTAGTTTGCAGTGCTGTGTATTTGTGATGGCTCACAGAGCCAGAGGTTGCGTCAATTCTCCGGACAGTTTTTGTTTTATTTGTGGGGAATATACCGTGAAAAAGCGGCAGAGGAACATTTCTGCATTTATTAAAAAAGTATATTTCGCCTATTTCGGTTTGAAGTTAGGCAATCAAGACAAACCGTGGGCTCCTCACAAAGTGTGCAAGACACGTGAGGAAGATCTACGCTTATGGATGAAAGGTAAAAAACAAGCATTTCGTTTTGGAATACCTATGATGTGGCGTGAACAAAGAGACCACAGCAGTGACTGCTATTTTTGCTCTTGCATTGTGAAGGGATACAACTTAAAAAATAAGAACGTAATAAGTTACCCCAACCTTCCCTCAGCAATTAGGCCTATGCCTCATAGCAACGAAGTACCTGTGCCTGAACCACCAAAATCTTTGGATCATATTTGTGTGGACGGTTCTGATCATGATGAGACTCATCAGATGGCTTTTCCCGATGAGTCCAGTACTTCCGAGTTTGAAACTGAACCAGATCCGAAACCTGAACTTTTCTCTCAAGCTGAATTGAATGATTTAGTCCGGGATTTAGGACTCCCAAAAGATGCTGCCCAACTGCTAGGTTCTCGGCTTAAACAGAAAAATCTATTGTCACCAGGAACAACTTTTTATTGGTACCGCAACCGCGAGACACAATTTTTGAAGTATTTCAGCAAAGAGGAAGATTTGGTATTTTGCAACGATATATACAGAGTGATGGAAAAGTTTAAACTCAAGTATGATCCTGCTGAATGGCGGCTGTTCATTGATTCGTCAAAAGACAGCATAAAAGGTGTTCTTCTTCATAATGGCAACACATTCTCTTCAGTTCCTATTGCTCACTCTGTTATTCTCCAAGAAAAATACGAGAATTTGGCCCTGATTCTTCAGAAGATTTGTTATGATGAGCATAAGTGGATGATTTGTGGAGACTTTAAAATTCTATCCACGCTATTAGGGCAGCAATCCAGTTTCACCAAATATCCCTGCTTCCTTTGCTTGTGGGATAGCCGGGCCCGCGACCTACACTGGGGGAAAAAAGACTGGCCAATTCGGGAGTATTTGAGACCCGGTGAGAAAAATGTTCTTCTTGAGAGCTTGGTACCTCGTGATAAAATTCTATTACCACCTCTCCACATTAAGTTGGGTCTCATTAAGCAATTCATCAAGTCCCTTCCAAAAGATGGTGAGTGCTTTCGGTACCTTTGCTCAAAGTTCCCCCGACTTTCTGAAGCAAAGCTAAAGGAAGGAGTGTTTGTTGGCCCTGATATAAGGAAACTCATTTCAGATGGAGCATTCGCTGAAACGATGTCTGAGAAGGAAAAAGAAGCCTGGGATTCCTTCAAGGATGTTGTTCTCAAATTCTTGGGGAACAGGCGGGATGAGAACTATAAGGATATTGTTGCCAGGATGCTCAATGCCTTCAAAGAACAAGGCTGTAACATGAGCCTGAAAGTCCATTTCTTGCACTCCCATGTGAACTACTTTCCCGAAAACCTGGGGGCGTACAGTGAAGAACAAGGTGAAAGGTTTCACCAGGACATCAAGGTCGCAGAGAGAAGGTACCAAGGAAGATGGAACACCACTATGATGGCTGATTTCTGCTGGTTGCTGATGCGGGAAACCCCAGATGAAAAATACGCCAAGCAGCGCACCAAGAGAAGCATTCAGGGGAAGAAGAAACGGGCCCACCAGGAGATTGATTGACCCAAGAATGACTTTAAAATCTAAACTGTGTTGACAAATATCGTGTTTTTACTAAACTTTGAAATAAAAATTTGCTAGTTATTACCACAGTGTCGGATCTCATTTATTAGAATTTTATTTTCACACCATCGGGTGTTTGTCTTCATGTATTGCAATGGTGCGGTTTGCATTTTCTATTCTTACATACATACCTGTACAACATTTTTTGCACATTTCTTTGCTTTGCTTTGTGTCTAACCTCGCTCTTATATGCTCAATGTTCGTGCACATGTATGTGGCTGTTTTAAGTGCAGACAATTTTGCTACCATCACAGTGTGTTTTGTTGACATTACTCTATTCTTATGTGCTGCCTTGTTACAATTTTCTTTATTCTTATTTGAATAACTACTAAACAATTAGTATAAAGAATTCATCCAAGAAACTTTTATCTCGATCGCACTCAATCTGAAACGTTCACCTCAAACTGCTAACCCAATGTAGCAAAAAATCTGTACGTGATGGAGCAAATTGGTTACCAGATTTGGATTCAGCGCACCAAAAAACGTAAAAATCAATCAAAACATTAGAGGCAGTTTAAAAAAATTTTTTTTTTAGTGTACCTGTGTTATTGATCCAAGCAGGTTAAAGTTGTCTACTATTTCTACTTCTTTGTCATCAAGGATGAAATTATTGATTTTGTTAGTTGTCAGAATCTTTGTCTTCTTCATGTTAAGGTACAGATCCATTTTAAGACTTTATTCCTTGATCTTAATAAGCAAATGTTTTAGATTGTCTTCATTTCCAGCCAGTAACATGGTATCATCAGCATAGCGAAGGTTGTTGATGAGTCTTCCATCATTCTTCACACCTCAGATGTCTTCATGGCTGGTTCTACCTTTTTTGCTGCCCTGTGTGAAGAACTACTGTTCTACCCCCCTCCCCCCTCCCTCCCCCATTGAACATAAGAGCATAAGAAATGCCATACTGGATCAGGCCAAGGTACATCAAGCTTAGTATCCTATTTTCAACAGTGGTCAATCCAGGTCACAAGTACCTGTCAGGTTCCCAAAAAGGTACACAGATTCCACAATGCTTATCCCTGGGTAAGCAAAGGATTTCCCTAGTGCTCTTTAATAATGATTTATGGACTTTTCCTCCAGGAACTTGTCCAAACCTGATTCCAATGAAGCCCTTCACAAGCCTTTTCTTGACCCAACAATGACTTAGTGGCATGTTTACTAAACATTAACGTGTTAAGTGCCACTGTGCCAATAAAAATAAATAGGTGCTGCTGCACTTAGCACACATTAACATTTGTAAATGCTCTTTAATCTTTAGTAAACATGCCCCTTAATGAGTGCATGGGCATCAGAAAAGAGCAGCATGGTAAATATTACAATAAACCTATTTGGAAAACAATGAGCCGGATTACTACAGATCCATATATAGAAATTCCATGACAATAGAGTACCTGGCCTTAGTCACTCACTCAGACTAAAGATAGATCCTCACCAAGTAGAGAATAAATTACAAACTAAAAATAAAATTATGTAGAGAAAAATTAATTGAAACCCCAATAAACTAGACTTTACATGCAGTACAACCCAGAGAAACAGAAAGAGTTACATACTGTATGTTCCTGTACTGTGAAGCATATAAACATGAAACATGTGCGCACAGCCCAATATTCAAAAGGATTTATCGAGTTAGCAGGACGTGATAACTCGTTATATTCCTCTGAGAGGGATATTCAGTTGCACTAACCAGCCATCATTTCTGAATATCCCCTCTAAACACCACGGCACTGTCCAGATAGTTCCATGCAGGTCCGTTGTCTGGATAGTTGTGCTCATCAGTGCTGAAAATGGATATTCTACGCTAGAGGAGATACAGATTTTGGCACTGAATATCTAGTTTCACTCTAGCTCATGGTGCTCAAGTACTTTAAAAATGATGACTGTCACAGATTGAATATCAGGCCTGTGAAGGTCAAAGACAGACATATTCCAATCACTTAACAAAAAAATAAAGTTAAATGTTCTACCTTTTGCTATCTGATCATTTTATTCTCTAATCATGTTGATCCCAGTCTCTGGTTTCTGCTTTCCTTGTCTTCTCTTAACTCACTCTCCAGGGTCTCTGGTCCATTTTCCATTTTTCTCCCCTCCTGTCTTCTTCACTTTCTTCCATCTCTGACATTGATCTTTTTCCTTTCATCTTTTTTCCACTTACTTTTCTCTCTATTAATTCCAATTTCATTTCTACTTCTTACTTTGAAGTCTCAATTTCCCTCTTTTTACTGTGTCTACCTCCATACTTTATTTATTTAAATGTATTTTTATGCCGCTATTCTATAAATCAAAGCGGTTTACATTGGACCAGAATGTATAGAGCACATTGCGTCTCGTTTACATAGACCAAAACTAAATAACTTATCAAAACAGCTGTAAAGTAGGAACAGTGATATTTAGAACATAATAGCTATTTACATTGAGGGTGTGGCATGATATCTATTTACACTGGAGGTGTGTATATATGTGGGAAGTTTAGTCACATGCAAGATTGTCCGTGTTGGATGTCCATAGGCATTGGTTGAGTGCCATCTTATGCATATGGGTTTAGGTTGGTTTGAAAGTAATCCTGGAAAAGGTATGCTTTAATTTTTTTTCTGGAAGTCTGAGATGTCTTGGGATCCTCAGTGCTGGTGGAAGAGTGTTCCATAGCGAGGGGGCAAAGAGGAAAAGAGCACGGTTGCTAGTGGATTGTTTTGACTTGATTCTTTTTGTATAGGGATGGTGAGGAGGATGCAGGCCTGCCATTTTTCTGCATGGAAATGCAGGCTTGGAGGCAGTTGGCTGAACAGTTGTGTATAATTCTGAAGATGATGACAAGAGCTTCATATCTTATTCTGGCTTTGACTGGGAGCCAGTGAAGCTGAAATAGTATGGGGGGATATGGGCTTATTGTGGGGTGGAGGTGATGAATCTTGTCACTGGGATCTGAGCCATCTGGAGAGGATGAAGAGATTGTTTGGGGAGGCCTTGCTATATAATGTTGGCATAATCAAAAATTGGTGTGACTAAGGATTGGCAGACTGAGAGGGATAATACCACATTTCACCTTTAACACAGCCCTTTCACTCCCTACCTCTCTATCTTTCCACAGCAATTTAGTCTCTCCTTTCTCTTTCTCTCTACCACCCTCCCTGTATTCAGCATCTCTCCCTTCTCTCCTGTACTTTCTTGTTTCCCCCTCTGTCCCCAGTCTTGTGTCTCTCCACTTTTTCTCATCCTAACTCTCCCATGTCCAGCATTATCCTTCTCTTCTTCACCTCATGTCCAACATATCCCCAACTCTCATTCCTATCCAACATCTACCCTCTGTCCCCAATCCCGTGTATGCTCTCTACCTCTACCCCTCCTTTGTGTGGAGCATGTGCCCTCCATCCCCTATAACCCCTACCCCATGTCCATCAACTGCCCTCCAACCAATATCCACAATTTGATCCCCATTACCTTATGACTTCACACTGTTTCCAGCCTATGTTTCCAGCCCATCTCCAGCATCTTACCCTCACTCCTATTCATCATCTGCCCTCTATCCCCTGTGTGTTCTGTACCCCCCCCCCCCACACACTTCCTTTGTGTCCAGCATTTGTCCTTTGCCCTCCCAATCTTCTGGGTCTCTAGAATATGCTTACCCCACACTGCCTGCTGCCGCCACTTTTCCTGTCCCAGCGGCAATGTCAGTGGATCTCCAACTTTAAAAAAAAAAATGCAAATCTTTACTACTCCACGCTTGGAAGTCTGGTATTATCCCTCCTTCCTCTGATGCAAGCTCGCATCAGAGGGGAAGGGCCCAGACCATCCTTCCAAGCATGGAGTCAAAAAGACCCACTTTTTTATTTTTAAGTTGGAGATCCACCACCGCTGGAACAGGAAAAGCAGCGGCTATGGTGGTGGTGGGCAGCATGGGGAGGCCACCATCTCTGCTGAATCAGCAATGCTCCTTCCCTCATTGCCCTTGGGAGCCACTGCCCTGTGCAAGTGCACGGCTTGCACAGTGAGCCACGCTGGCCCTGGTTATCTTCATACTGTGGAGGAGTAGCCTAATAGTTAGAATACTGGCTTGAAAACCAAGCAACCAGGATTCAGTTCCCACTAGCACGCCTTGTGTCCTTGGTCTCAGAAGAATCCTAGTTATCAATGTCCCTGTTTAGGTACATTACCAAGTTTAAGTTACAATGTAAACCATTTTGACTAAATGATAAAGTGGTATAAAGAACAAATAAATAAATACTGTCCTGCTTCTCTGATGATTTGTTCAGCATATAAACAAGTAGAGGGAAAGTATGCATCCTTGTTGTATAACTTTGCTGACTTCAAACCATTCTGTTTCTCCTTGTTCCATTTTAATTGTTGCTTACTGATCAATGTAAAAGTTGCTTATGAGAACTATCAGGTGTTCTCAGAATCAATGTGGCCCAGAGTTTCTCATGATTTACACAATCGAACAGAGACATCGGAAAGGGGTAGGTCACATGGGCCCTGGTACCACCAAGACATCACTACTGTGATTGCTGGCCTTCCCCTCCTGTCTGTCCACAGGGAACCAATCTCCCATGGTCAGACAGGAGGGCAATGCCATGATTACGAACCGGCAGGCCGCAGGTTGCCCATGAGGATCCCATCCCCCACGGGCAAAAGAGTGCTACAATGGTGGCAAACACCCCTCCTGTGTGCCCATGGGAGATCGGATCCCTGTGGGCAAACGGGAGAGGAAGGCTGGCAATCACAGCCACGCTATGGGTTATGTTTACTAAACTGCGGTAAACGTGAATAACGCATGCTATAGCGCATTAGCGATCGTTAGCGTGCTATAGCGTGCGCTATAGCGCATTAACAATCGTAAACGCGCTATAGCGCGCGCTATCACGCGCTAACGATCGTAATGCTCCGCGGCACGGTAAAACACCGCAGAAGGTGGAGAGAGGGCGGAGAGAAGGGGTCAATGGGTGGAGAGTGGGCGGGGAGAGGCTAACGCGCTGATTTCCAGAGCTGAATTCCAACGCGAATGAAAACCTACCGGTAAAAGCACTTTAAAGGGGAGAGAAACCATTTACATGTCAGCAATGTACAGCCTAGGCAGGGAAACCAAAATAAGGTGATAAGTGTGATACATGGACACAGAACAAAAGGGCACAGAAACACCGAAAATGACCCCAACAAACTGGAAAAAAACAACAACCAAGCTGGCCAATAGTGGTAGCAATGATAAACATCAACCCCCCCCCAAGTAAGCTCCATAGAACAGAGATAATTCGTGGAAGGGTCCATACTCCGTCCCCATACAAGGTGCATGGGCCCACAGTGAAATAGCGCTGCTCAGGGATTTCCCCACCATCGGACAGGGTTCCTATGGCGTGCACATGTCCCGCAACATCAGGGCGGGCATGTCAGAATGGGCAACCTGGCAGATGCTGGAAAAGGGGATACAGAGGGCTGCAGGCGGCACATGCAGTGGCACAGCTGGGCCACAGTGGGGACTAGGGTGATGCTCAGTTGGCCCATAGGAATGCGTAAAGAGTAGAGCCAGACAGCAACTGATGAGGGCACAACATGGGCACGAGTGTGTTTCCCAAAGCGTCACAGGGGAGAGTACCCAACAGCAACCCCAAGGGCACGGAACACTGGCAGGCGGGGCTGGGGGGGAGCGTGGACGTCTATGCAGGCAACCCTACCCCAGAACATGCACCATAGGCAGCCGCCTACCTGCACACTGGATGGCCTGAGACCGCGCACCACCAGCTCCACCAGCAGCATGGTGGCTGAGGGATACTGGTGGTGGAGGGGGCAGTGGCAGCTGCCCGGAGCAGACCGTGGCCTAGCCCTGTGTAGGTGGGTGCCATGCACTGCAACAGACAGGCCCTGTCTGACCAACAGTCATGGTATCACCAGGGAATGCACCATCTCTGTGAGAACATGGTGGTGCAGTGCACAGAACCAGTGTATTCAGAAGCAGAAGGTCACAGGTTCAAGTCCCAGCTGTGGTTTCTGCCAACCCAGTCCTCATATTTTACCCACTACTATAACGTGCTAATACAGGCAGAACCGTTCTTGCAGATGACGTAAACATGCCCAAAACACCTACATTTTACCCTACAGAGCACAGATACCATAAACATGCACATTACCTAGAGCAGAGCCTCCCAAATGCAGTCCTGGAGGGCCAAACACCATTCCAGTTCCATGCTGCCTCTGATAAAGATGCCTGTGCTGCATTTCTATGCGCCACCCCCATGGTATTCAGATGTATCTCATGCATATTCATGAGGGACAGCATGAAAACCCGAACAGTGTTTGGCACCGCAGGACTGGAATTGGGAACCTCTGCCGTAAAGCAGCAGCCAACAGGGGCCTACACACCCGCACCCACAGGCCCCATTATCCCAAGCCTCCTGGAGAGGCAGGACTTTGGGCTCTGCGTGCATCTCCCAATACTAGCACTTGCATACCTTAGTAATGCCACCCTAAACCTGGGAATATGGTACACAGCTATCAAAAGGTTGCTATGAGTACTGGCAGATAGCAATTCCTAGGTTAAGTACAATGTTCGGAGTAAGCTGCATCATAGCAACCTTTCTGATGTCTGTGGTGTGTGCTTCAGGTCTGGTCTCTGACAGTGTTTACCACCCTCGGGAGTGACCCCCACCAGTATTGCATACCATATCCATGCCTGCACTGTGCCCAGGACTGGTGTGGTGGCCAGGGCTGCTAAACACCTCTATAGTAGCACAATGCTGGCCTAGGTGTGGGAGTGTGTGTCTGTTTATACAGTGTGTGGTGGCTGACAACACCCTCCACAGCCCATACTGCTAGCACTGTTGCCAGTATTGGCCTGCCAATGTGCATAATGAGGAGCAAGTTACCGTGGGAATAGCCTGGATAGGGTGGCCTGGCCTGGCCGCATCTGCACAGGGCATTGGGCAATGGCCGGACATTGTAGTGCCCGGTACCACCTGCACGGACAGGGTGGCCATAGCATGTCCTGCTGGGAGGTCACTCTCACCCTGACTGAGCAGTGACCATGGCATGGCTAGGTTCCCCCATAGTGCTATATAGTGTTTCTCATATGTGATATTTTTGGGTTTCTTTTTGGGGCCCAATCACGGACTTATCTGCTTGGTGTGTATGCTGATATCCCCGTTCTGGGTACATGCATCTCCTCCAGGACCATGCACTATGTACTAGCTGGCGGACTGTCTGCAGCTAGTATGTCTCTTGCTGGAACACCGTGCAGCGGCTGGAAGCTTGCTGCTGGAGAATGTCAGATAATGGTGGGGGGGCAGCTGCGCATTTCCAGATCTGCTGTCTGTCTGCTATTGCCTTATGGATGTGTAGTGCTCTGCATTGCCTGCCCTGTAGGGTGTTTGATCCCGAGTAGGACTGGGGTGATGGTCCCCTCTACTGCCACCATTGCAGGGGGTTGAAAGTGGATCTGTGGGCGGGAGATCCTGTCCCCCACCCTGAGCCCTAGAGGGTGCGTTGGGTGGTGGTATGTAATCTCCCTGGTAACCACAGCAGAATGTGTGTGTGGTGCCGTGCAGTCCTCCTGTAGCCAGCCATGTGTTTATTAGCAGCTCTAGCCCACTGGTTACTTCACTGCCCATGGAGCCAGAGGTCATAGGTTCATTGATAGGGCTGTCTTAGGCATTGTCTATTTTTACTGTATATTAGTGCTGCCAGCAGAACCACCCTCAAGGTACTGTCACCTTAGGGTAGCTCAAAAGGCCTTATGCGGCGCCCTATAGGGCGCGCCTTACAAGTCGCCCTATACAGTGCGCCTTCCACTTCGCCCTATAGGGAGTGCCTAAATATTCCTATAAAATGGTATATAATACATGACCATGTCAGAGAGAACGTCACTATTGGAACATATTGCATAAGACGGGTACAATTTTCCTGACATATGCAAACTGTAACCCGCCTGCAGACTAAAATATTATAGTTGGCTTTCAAAGGACACCTCAGCCAGCCTTTTTCATTAGGCACACTGGGGAATCAAACCCATGACTCTTGTACCATCAGTCTGTGTAATAACCATTGTGCTACAGCTCTGTTTCTGTCTTTGGGTGTCTGCGCGCTGTCTTAGGTGTGCGCGCAGTGGCACGTGCTGTAGCGATCATTGCTGCACGGCGCGTAATAACGCGTGCAACTGCGCGTTATTGGTTACAATGTCCCGCCCATGTCCTTTTTTGGCTTTCCTTCCACTAACGCAGCTCCTAACGCGAATTGCACTAACGCAGTTTAGTAAACATACCCCTATGTGTGACTATCAAAGGAGCTTGATCCCCCAATGAAAGTGGCATTCTACCGCCCCTGCAATCAATGGCCTTGCTTTAGTTAATAAAACACATATAGATATCTTTTTCATATTCTTTTGTCTTTTCAAAGATTCATCTCACATTTGCGATGATGTCTCTGGTTCCTCGCCCTTTCCTGAAACCTGCTAGCACTTCAGGCAGTTCTCGTTCCAAGTGTGGTTACAGTTGGTCATCCTAATCCTGTAGGAAGAAACCCCCTTCAGGAGTCAAGGAACCTTGCATTCGCACAAGCAAACAAACCTTTAAAAAGGTGTGACTGAAACAATTAGGGTGTATAGCAATTACCTGGCACAATTAAAAATAAAGCTAGCTAGAGAAGACACGTTGGTACCTATAATGTATAAAAATGACACATGTTTTATAAAATGGAATGCAGGATAATTGTGTTCCATATGATAGGGAACATTTGTGTCTACTTAGCACCCAATTAGGTATGCACACATTGATTTTATAAACTTGCATGTATTCGCTGATGAGTACATACCCGATCGCTATTAAATAGCAGCATTTCTCAAGAAGGCCAACTATGCACCAGGGAAGGTTGCTCACCTAGTAAAAGAGGTTATGAAATATCTCAAAGTCTTTATGGGCTGTTCTCCACTTGAGTCTCATCTTACCATAACCAAAATTCTGGCATGGAATTTATAATAAACTGAATGTTCTATACTACAATAACCAAAACAGTGAGGATCTCAGAAAAAATGAAGCGATATGAGGAAGAAGGACAAGGTTAAACAGACAGCCAATGTTTGACAAGAGACTTAAAGCCAGCTCACTCCGTGATTGTGTGCCTGATCCTTTGGATTCTAGAAAAGAACACTATTGCTAGAGTTGGCCAACTAGATACCTCCTAGTCTTCAGAATGTAAGTACATGAATTGTGAGGGTACCCAAATGGTTAGAGCATTGGACTGAGAGCCAGGGATGTCAAGTGTTAAATCCCACTGTTGTTCCTTGTGATCCTGGGCAAGTCATTTAACACTCCATTGCCTTAGTTTAGTTTATTTAAAATTTGATATACCGCCATATCAAATCAGCAATGCGGTTTACAATAAAACAGCAGAAAGAACATCAAAAGAACTCCAAAATCATAAAGGAAAGAAACACATACACCAAGCAGAAATATACAGAAGAGAAAGAAGGAAAAGAAAAGAACAGGGGACAGGCCAGTCTACATCAAGAAGGAAGAAGAGCTTTTTAAAAAAATGTGATTTAAGTGAGGATTTGAACCTCAGATAGGATATGTCCAGGTGGAGATCATGCGGAGGGAGTTCCAAAGCATAGGACCAAGAAAATAGAAAGCGGAGTGTCTGGTGGACTTCATCCTAGATTGAGAAGCAGCAGAGAGGAACAAGCGGTTAGCATGAATAGACCAGATAGCTCTATGTGGAGTGTGTAGAAGGACCTAAGAGAAAAGTTTCAGAGGAAAACTAGTGTGTAGGGCTCTGTGGGTCAGAATCAGGTTTTATAGTGAATTCCATATCGGATGGGATGCCAATGTTGGCTCATCAGCAGCGAGGTGACATAGTAATATCTGGAAGCATGGGTTAAATTACAGACGGTGGAGTTTTGCACAATTAACCTCTGGATTTCATAATCAGGAAGACCAGCAAAGACAGAATTACAGTAATCAAGATGATTGATGACAAGAGAGAAGCAGTGTGGCCAGAGCAGCTGAAGACAGAAAGGAGAGAATAGAGTGAATCTGACAGAGAGAACAATAATACTGCCCCTAGTACTCAGCACAACTTCAATGACAGCAGCAGTAGGATTTGAACCCTGGCTTCCCTGTTCTTATTCCACTACTTGAACCATTAGGCTATTCGTTGGCATCTAAGACCTGATATTTGAAAGGCATTTATATGGTTTACAACCCTGTAAACCATATAAATGCCACTCAGTCAGATGTTCAATGCTGAATATCCCCGATTCTCTCCCCTACATGCCCCGATGCTTGCCACTTAACATCTGGGTGTGTCGTGGGCATTCCGAGGAGGAACAGAGGTGGCAAAAGTCATTAACCAAATACAGGCCGTGTTTTGATACCCTTCGTCAGGGGTTGGTCTGGCATATGCTCTGTTTGGAAATGTTAAATCAGAAGGTCATGTGACATTCTGTTCTAATTGCTAAAGGTCTGGGTACACTTAAACTCTAGCATAAACTGCTAGCACTAGTGCTGAAAATAGAAGCACAAAATCTATTTTCAGCACTGGTGCTAGCAATTTAGAAGTACCTTGCCCCAACCACTAGGCCACTCCTCCACTCCACACATATGAAAATGCCCTTGTGCTGGTATAATTGTTCATGGAACGGACGTGATGGGGGTATGGCTAACGTGTTTTGAATGCAGATTCTGCTTATTCTGGAGCAAGTGGGGGTCGTAAGGATCAATGATAGAGGTGTCATGGCAATATTATTAAGATGCTTGAAAATGATCATTAAGTATTTATATTTTATCCTTGATCAAATTGGTAACCAGTGAAGATTATGAAGTTCTGGGGTAATGTGATCAGTGCATTTTGCTTTAAATACTATATGTGCAGCAAGGTTTTGAGTTAGTTACAATTAGTGGATGGTTTTCTTGGATAGACCTTGGAGGATACTGTTACAAAAGTCAAGATGAGGTGTTCTTAGAGCCTGTAGGACAGTTCTGAAGTCATTTTCTTCAAATAATGGTCGTAAATGTTGAAGTGTATGTAATTTAAAGTAAACAACTCTTGTAACTGATTATATATGTGCTACCATGTTTAACATTTGATCTAGTATAACGCCGAGATATCTGACCTCCTTTTCTACCTGAATTTCAACACCTTGGATTTGTATTTTATTGGAAGGGATACATTTTGGGTTTCTGGATACAAAGAGTACCTCGGTTTTATTGATGTTGATCTTTAAATTGTGTGTTCTGAGCCAGTCAGATATCTCATCTAAGCATGACAATATCTGGGGCCATGACGGGTCAGATGTATTTATAGGCAAATGCATCATGATATCATCAGCATACAGATGATAATTAACTTTATGTTTTTGTTTTTTTTTAAATTCTTTATTTTCATTTTATAACAACATAGGAAAGGAAGACATACAGCTAAAAGACAGATACATAACGTGTAATACATACACCAAAGTAAACCCCTACCACCCCCCTCCCCCCTGCTTCTTCTCTAGAAAACTAATCATACCCGAAGCGGGCGTGTACTTACATTATTGTGTTACGAAACCTAACGGTGATCTGAAACATGATGAGTGCACATTATACAGGCATGTTGGAGCAATGAGCAGATTGTACATAATCATTAAGCATCTGCCATTTAGACAAGCGAGAGTGAGATTGGGCATGGGGAAAGGCTCTCCGAGGTGTCTGCTCATATTTGCTATATAAGCAGACAAGGTTCCACCATTCATTGGCAGTAAGTCTAGAGCTATCCTTCCAATTCCTCGTGATTAAGCATATGGCTATACCCAGCATGAAATCGAGGAGAAAGCGACCCTTCTTAGGAAGAGAGGGGACCTCCGCCACAGAGCGGAGTCCCACAATCTTCCAAGAGAGAGGTTCGTGAAGGTGTAAACGGAGACGCTGTAATCGAATTAATATACATGGATCAGTACGTGAAGTTAAAACTCGTTCACCTGCTTTTATTTGTTGGTCTAATATGAGTAGCTGCTGTTTGCGTTGTTTTCGCAGGCGGATTTGATAGCTAGTGATCGTTGCTCGAATGGCCGCTTTGAAGCCCTCCCACCAAGCCCAATTCGCAGTATCCTGGGGTAGATTAAAATGGAAATAATCCTGTATGGCTGCTCGAATTTCTACCTGGAACTCTGGCTGAGTTAACAGGGCTCTATCAAAGAACCAGGCCCCCGAATTCCCTTGGGGTGCAGTAGTGTGTAATTGAAAAGAAATGGCAGCATGATCTGAAATATGTTGGGAGTGAATCTTTGCAGTGTCTACCTGAGGAACTAATAGTTTTGATATTAGAAAGAAGTCTATGCGAGACTGGGATTTATGAGGAGAAGAAAAGAAGGTAAAGTCTAGCTCATTGGGGTGTAGTAACCTCCATAGATCAACTAAAGCAAGATCTTTGATCAGGGAGGTAAGCGTGGTGTGACTCTTGGGGGGACCACTTGACCTAGGCGGCTGTTTGTCAATCAGGGGATCAAGGACTAAATTGAAATCCCCCCCAATTATCAATGAAGTATTAGCAGAGGCCTGCGCAACCTGAGCAATGGTAGCAAAAAAGGCAGGGTCATCCACATTAGGAGCGTAAAGGCATAGACATGTAACTTCAAGGCTACCTATCTTGAGGTGAACTCTGGACCATCTACCTTCTGTATCTGAGCTAGTCGCAATAATAGTAGCATGCAAAGATTTCCTAACCAATATGGCAACCCCACATTTCTTAGAAACGGCTGGGGAATAGGCGGCCACCATGTAAGGTTTAATATTGAGTTTAAGAGTTTCCTTCGAGTTTAAATGCGTTTCTTGGAGAAAAATCAGATCCGCAGCTTCCTGACTTAGGTAGCTTAGGATTTTCTTCCGTTTTATCGGATTATTGATCCCTTTTACGTTCAATGAGAAAAACTTACATGGTGCCATCAATCAGTAATAGATATTTTAGGTAAAGGCGCTTGAAAACATACAATACAATCAGGATCTGTGCAACAATGACATAATCACCGAGTATTCTAGCTAATACACCCCATATTGAGAAGTATGTAACAAAGTATCCCAGAGAAGAAGCAAAACCCCCAAAGAATATGGCGACCATATGTCTGCGGGAGGAGGCCCTAGAGAGGAAGTGGAAAGACATGAGAAAGAGAAAAGAAACACCAGAGTCCATAATTAACACTGTCTCTGATACTCATCGAGGCTACTGTGGGTAGATGGAGTCGGGTCACAGATATCATCAAAAGTAAGGCAACCAACTGCCCTCGCCAGACTCTTTGCTGGGCTGCGGCAGATCCAATATGGCGGGTACATCGGATATGAGGACACTTTCAGGAGTATTCTGGAAGTCAGCGCATCAAGTCGGCTTCTTTGGAATCCAAAAACTCCGCTAGTAGATCAGGGTCCTCAAATGTTCTTGTCTGATGGTGAAGCGTGACTCGAAGCTTGGCCGGGTACATCAGGCCATAGCGTGCTTGTAGTTGTTGAAGCCTCGGCCGGAATTCCAGGAAGCGCTTGCGGCGGTCGACCGTGGGTTTAGCCAAGTCGGGATAGAAGGAGATCTTGTGGCTTTCAAACTCCATATGGCCCTTTGCCCGAGAGGCATGTAGAATTTGCTCAACGTGTTGATATCTCAATAGTTGAAAGATGATAGGCCGCGGGGTCTTCCTGTTGAGCGTTATGCTTGTAGGTACACGATGGGCGCGATCAATCTCCAAATCTTTGGCAAAGGTGATTTGAAGCAGGGAAGGGAGAATTTTGCATAAAAACTCTTTCATGTCTCCCGATTCCACTCCCTCCGGTATGCCCACGAGCCGTATGTTGTTGCGGCGCGCTCTATTATTGCCATCTTCCACTTCTTTCTGCAGGGCCCGCACCTGGCGTTCAACTTTGTCGAGTTTGGACAACCGGGCCGTATGGGAGTCCAATATGCTCTCCATTTTGTCCTGACGCGAAGAAAGCCCCTCTAGCTTGCCTTGCAGCACACCAAAGTCTTCCCGCAGCGCTCGGAGTGCTTCACCGTTTGACTGCACGAGGTCCTTGACCCCTCTAATCTCTGCGAGGATTTCCTGCTGCATTTCGGGGCCCTCGCGCACGGCCAGCCCCTTCTGCGGGGACGGAGGTTCAGTTTTGGAGCGTTTGCCGTGAGAAGCCGCTGGAGATCCGAATTCCAGGCGCGTGGGTTTGGTCCCCGCCATCTCACCAACGTGCCCCGGCAAGATCAGAGTAGAATTCCAAGTATTTACGGTGTTAATTCAGGATTCTGAGTAGGCCTCTCGGGAGCCTCAGCGTTATGCGACCATCCCGCTGGACATCAGGCTCCGCCAACTTTATGTTTTTTGAAGATGCTGAATATAGGTTAAATATAAAGATTGAATAAAAGAGTGGAGAGTGAGGATACGTCCATGTTTGTAAAATCATGTCTGCACCTGGATGTGCCTACTTTTTTTTTTAGACATTCTGGCTTAGACGTCACAGATTGTACTTAGTGGTCCTTTTTAAAATTCTCCTCAGTATGTCTAAAGAGGGATATCAGGAACAACTGAATTCCAATAAAAACATTCAGAATGTGTTCTCTACAGAAATTTGTGCCGGTTGTTAATCATCATCCATTTCAGTTCAACATGGACGTTTAATGATTCTTTTGGGGAGAGAGGGGATCAGACTTCGCCCTCTTAAAGCCCGAACTGCCACTTGCCACAAAATCTAACTTCGTGGGCTTACAACTAGACATAGCTCCCTCTTCTATGTTCCTGGAGAAGTAATTTGAGATAGGATTAACTCCTTGAGCACAGGGTTTTCCACAGGATTCTTGCCGGGGATCACCAGAGCAAAGCCCTCACACGGCCATCTTGCACTCTCGCAGGCTCCGCCCCCCCCCCCCCCCCATCCGCTTATGTTTTAACAACTGTGAATAATTTTGTGTCATCTGCAAATTTGATCACCTCACTCATTATTCCCATTTCCAGGTCATTTATAAATATGTTAAAAAGTAGCGGGCCCAGAACAGATCCCTGATGTACTCCACTATTCACCTTTCTCCATTGCGAAAACTGGCCTTTTAACTCTACTCTTTGTTTTCTATGTTTTAACCAGCTCCTAATCCATAATAGCCCTCACCTGGTTTGCAGCTTGTCGTGCTGTGAGGGCTTGTGTGCATCAGTGATGCTGAGGGCTAAGCAATCAGTAGTTTAACTACTGGCAGGATCTCCCAAGATGTTCAGGTCTCAGCTGAGGTGCCATACCAAGTCAAACCACCCATCTGGGCAGCAGCAGAATGGGACAGTGTTGGCGGTGGAGGATCACATTTCTGTGACAACGGCCACAACACTAAACTTAAACTGCGCTGAGAAAAGGCCTGGAAATCTATTTCTGTATCTTGCCATGAAAACCCATCTGGGCAGAAGGTCAGAAGGCACTCAACTAGCTATTGGGGAGGAGCTGAAGACTTTTCAGAGTAAAGCCAGCATTTAAGATGGGGTTGGATCAAAGCCTTCGGGACGTCTGATATAGCTGCACATGAAATGAGAGTCAGAAGCTGTAAAGATGTCTTACATATTGAGACATGGAATGTACGAAGCATGAACCAAGGGAAGTTGGAGGTGGTCAAAAATGAAATGGAACGTGTACAACGTGATCTGTTGGGTGTCAGTGAACTGAAATGGACTGGTATCGGGTACTTTGCATCAGATGATCACATGCTGTACTATGCTGGAAATGAAAGACAAAGAAGAAATGGAGTTGCATTTATAATAAAGAAGAAACTTGCAAGAACTATAATGAATTACAATGCAGTCAGTGAACGTTTAATCTCTATTCATCTACGAGGAATGCCTATCAACACAACTATAATTCAAGTATATGCCCCAACAACAACTACAGAAGAGGATGAAATTTATGAGTTCTATGAACAAGTACAAGCTGAAATTGACTGAACATGCAAATAGGATATCCTGATAGTCATGGGTTACTGGAACGCAAAAGTTGGCAACAAAGAAGAAGGCAAAGTGGTTGGAGAATATGGACTTGGCAACAGAAATGAAGCCGGAGAAAGACTGATAGAATTCTGCAAGACCAAAGATCTATTCATCTCAAACATCTTCTTCCAGCAACACAAGCAGTGACTGTTCACATGGATTTCACCCAATGGATTGTACAAAAATCAAATCGACTACATCTGTGGAAGTCAATGATGGAAAAGCTCTATAAAATCAACAAAGACAAAACCTGGAGCTGACTGTGGTAAATTTAACCAACTACTAGTATGCAAACTCAAGCTAAAGTTGAAAAAGAGCAAGCCACTCATGAATGCAGCAAAATATGACCTTGAGAATATACCACTGGAATTTAAAGATTGCCTGCAAAATTGATTTGCTGCTTCAGATGCAAATTACAGAGATCCAGAAGAGTTATGGAATGACATCAAGAAGGTTTTGTTGGAAGAAAGCAAGAAGTCTCTACAAAAGGAGAAAAAGCAAAACCGGCCAAAATGGATGATGGAAAAAACTCTTAAAATTGCCCAGAAGCGCAGAGGAGCTAAAGCCAGAGAAGAAAGAAAGACAAACACAGAACGCAACAGAGATTTCCAACGTGCAGCAAGACAGGACAAGGAAAAGTACTACAAGGACACATGCAAGGAAATAGAAGCAGAAACAATTAGAGGAAGAACAAGATCAGTTTTCCTAAAGCTACGCGAGTTAAAGAAAAAATTCCAGCCTCAAATCGGAATATTACAAGATACTCAAGGTTCTATGTTGAATGATGCTGAGAAGATCAAGAAAAAGTGGAAAGAATATACAGAGGCTTTATATGATAAATATCAAGTAGACCAACAGCCGTTTCGACCTCTACCTTATGATCTGGAACCATTGGTGATGAAAGAAGAAGTTGAAGCAGCATTGAAAGCCTTATCAAAGAACAAAGCATCAGGCATTGATGGCATTTCCATAGAAGTATTACAGAAATCTGATACATCTGTTACCATACTTACAAGACTCTGCCAAGAAATTTGGAAGACAACATCATGGCCAACTGACTGGAAAAGATATGTGTTTATACCAATACTAAAGAAAGGTGATCCAGCTGACTGTGAAAATTATCGCACAATCGCTCTGATCCCACATGCCAGCAAGATTCTACTGAAGATTATTCAACAGAGACTACAACCATACCTGGAACAAGAACTACCTGAAGTGCAAGCAGGGTTCAGGAAAGGGCGAGGAACGAGAGACATCATCGCGAATGTTAGATGGATCCTTGAAAAGACTAAAACATACCAAAAGAATATCTGTTTGTGCTTTATCAACTACAGCAAGGCTTTTGACTGTGTAAACCATGAGAAACTCTGGGCCACATTAAGAAGCATGGGTATACCAGAACACGCGATCGTTCTCTTGCACAATCTGTACATTGATCAAGAAGCAGCAGTAAGAACAGAACAAGGAGAAACAGAATGGTTTAAAATAAGCAAAGGTGTACGACAAGGCTGCATACTTTCCCCCTACTTGTTTAATTTATATGCAGAATAAATAATCAGAGAAGCAGGATTGTATGAAGACAACAGAGGTGTGAAGGTTGGTGGAAGACTAATCAACAACCTTCACTATGCTGATGATACCACATTACAGGCTGAAGGTGAAAATGTTCTGAAACATTTGCTTCTCATGATCAAGGAACATAGGGGGATGTTTACTAAAAACCGCAAAGGTGCGCGCCGCACAATAGCGCACGGAAACGCGGCACCTAAACGCTCTTAAACGCTCTTAAATGCCCCGGACATGTGCGATGAAGCCCCGTGCATGTGCGCGACACACTAACAGGCCCCGCACAAGTACGGGCCCGCAAATGTCCGATAGAGGCGTGGAAAGGCTAACTGAGGGCGGAGGAAGGCCCCCGAGGGGCGGAGAGACGGGGTTAATGGGCGGGGAAGGGGAGGGGAGAGGCCCCTCGCACAGTTGCGGGGCCGAATTTACAAGTAAAAAATAGCGCGAGTGAAACACTCGCGGTAGAGGGCATTTAAAGGGAAGAGAAACCATTTACGTCAGCAATGTAGAGCAAAACCGGGGAAACCTGTAAAACGTGAGCAGTGTGATACATGTGCACAGCACAAAAGTGCTATTAAAACTAGAAAATGACCAGCACAAAAATATTAAAAACAGTAAGTCAGCTGGGGAACAGTGATAGCCATGGGCAAATATAACAAATACACCCAGGAAGGTCCCAGAAACAGGAAATGAATGTCGGAAGGGTCAACGGAGCGGAGACCTTTCCAAAAAACATGTCCGTTGTTTGGAGTTGTCCTGGGAGTGTTTTATATGGTTGGCCATCAATATCACTGTTGCCCAGCATGGTTATATGTCATCCCCCTCTCTTGTGGTCAATTGCGGGGTTTATTTGCACGTGTGTCACCAGACAGGGTGAATGAGCCCACAGTCAAAATGTGCAGAGCAGGGGTTGAGACTCCATCCTGCAAGGTTAACTATCTCCAGGGACTGCACAGTCTCCGTGGCCACAGTGTGGTGCAGCAGACAGAGCCAGTACCTCTAGGACCAGAGGGCAGAGGTTCAAATCCCAGCTGGGGCACCTGCCAGCCCAGTCCCTATATTTTACCCACCACCAAGCAGAGATAGCACAGACACTCCTGTATTGCAGGGAACATAAGCATAGTGCAAACACCCACATTTTGCCCTACACTGCACACCCCCCATAACAATGAGCCATACCTACAGCCCAGTCCCACAAATGCAGTCCCGGAGTGCCACAACGCAAGCAGGTCATATGCTGTCCCTGAGAGAAGGACATGCCAGCATGTTGGCGGACGAGGACAGGTGGTGGAGGGGGTAGTGGGTGCTAGCCACAGAAGACAGTGGCCTAGCCATGTGCAGGCTGACACTGTCCACTGTAACAAACAGGCCCTGTGGGATGTACAGTCATGGTCTGCCCAGGGAATACAGCCTATCCATGGCAACACGGTGGTGCAGTGCACACAGACAGTGTATGCAAGAACAGAACGTCACCGGTTCAATGCCCAGCTGGAGTAACCGACAATCCTCTCCACATATTTATCACACACCCACACCGTGGTAGTGAGGACATATGCTACGCATTGGTAATACCCCTCTATTTTACCCCCCTGAGCACAGACACCATGAACTGGTGCATTACCCAGAGCAGAGTCTCCCAAATGCAGTCCTGGAGGGCCACACACCATTCTGGTTCCATGCTGCCCCTAATACAAATGCCAGTGCTGCATATCTATGAAACACCCCCATGGCATGTAGATGTAGCTCATACATATTCATGAGGGACAGCACTAAAATACGAATAGTGTGTGGCATACCAGGACTGGGGTTGGGAACCCCTGCTGTAAAGCAGCAGCCAAGAGGGGCAGACACACCCACACCCACACCCACATGCCCCATTGGCCAATGCCCACTGGAGAGGCAGGACATTGGGCCCTGCATGCATCTCCCATTACCAGCACCTGCATACCTTAGCAATGCCACCCTATACCTGGGTACACGGTACACAGCCCTCAAATGTTTGCTAGGAGTAATGGTAGATAGACATTCCTACATGAAGCACTGTTTGCTCTCTGAGCAACATCAGAACAAAATACTAATACAGCTAGGGAACACTGATACTATTGATGGGCAAAAACTAAAAACACACCCAGGAAAGCCCCAGTAGAAGGACAGGAGCTGTGGAAGGGGCTATGGAGCGGAGACCTGACCAAAATTCACTTCCGTGTGTCTCAGCTGTCCTGGGAGTGTCTGTTATGGTTGTCCATAAACATCACTGTTGCTCTGCTTGGTTACATTCATTCCCCCTTTGTCGAGGTCAGTTGGGGGAGTTATTTGCACCCTTGTCACCAGACAAGGTGAAAGACCCCACATCACAAATGTGCATAGCAGGCATGTTGACTCTGTTGGTCAGGTCTGCCATCCACAGGGACTGCATTGTCTCTGTGGCCACAGTGTGGTGCAGTGGACAAAGCCAGTACCTCTAGTTTCTGAGGGTCACAGTTTCAAATCCCATCTGGGGCTCCTGCCAACCCAGTCCCCATATTTTACCCACCGCTAAACAGAGAGAGTAAAGACATACATTTATTGCAGAGAATATAAGAATGGTGCACACACACATTTTGTACCCAACACTGCACACACACCATAACAATGGCCATTACCTAGAGCAGAGTCTCCAAAATGCATTCCTGGAGTGCTACAACGCACACATGTCATCAGCTTTTCCAAGATAAGCACATGGCAGCATGTTGCCGGAAGGGTACAGGTGGTGAAGGGGGCAGTGCCTGATAGCCACAGAAGACAGTGGCCTAGCCATGTGCAGGCTGGCACCGTCCACTGCAACAGATAGGCCCTGTCGGATGTACAGTCATGGACATCCCAGAAAATCCAGCCAATCTGTGGCAGCACAGGGGTGCACTGCACACAGACAGTGTGTGCAAGAACAGAAGGTCACAGGTTCAAAGCCCTGCCAATCCTGCCCACATATTGTTTCCACAACGAAAATGTGATAGTAAGGATAATCCTTTATTGCTGGGGACATATGCATTGGTCATACACCTATCGTTCACCCCACTGATCACGGACACCATGACCAGGGGCACGACCTACAGCAGAGTCTCACAAATGCAGTCCTGGCGGACCACACACCATTCCTGTTCCATGCTGCCACGTATAGAAATGTTTGTGTGTCATATCCCTGCACCACCGCCATGGCATTTAGATGTAGCACATGCATATTCATGAGGGACAGCAGGAAAACCAGAACAGTGTGTTGTAATCCTGGCCTACATCTGGGAACCTCTGCTGTAAAGCAGCAACCAACAGGGGCAGACACACCCACACCCACACCCACAGGCCACATTTGCCAATGCCTCCTGGAGAGGCACGACATTGGGCCCTGCGTGCATCTCACAATACTAGCATGTGCATTCCTTAGCAATGTCACCCTACACCAGGGTATACGGTACACAGCTGTCAAATGCTTGCTATGAGTACTGGCAGATAGATAACCCTACGTTACGCAAATTATGCTCTGTGAGCTCCATCATGACAATCATTCTGTTGTCTGCAGTGGGTGCATCAGGTCTGGTCTCAGACAGTGTTTACCACCCTGGGGAGTGACACCCAACGGTATTGCGTACCATATCCATGCCTGTACTGTGCCCAGGACTGGTGTGGTGGCCAATGTTGACAAACGCCTCTATAGTAGCACAATGCTGGCATACGTGTGTGAGTGTGTGTCTGTCTATACAGTGTGTGTTGGCTGCAAACACCTTCCACAGCCCACACTGCCAGCACTGTTGCCAGTATTGGCCTGCCAATGTGCATAATGAGCAGCAAGGTACCATGGGTATAGATCATACAGGGTGGGATGGCCAGGATGCATCTGCACAGGGCAGAGGGCACTGGCTGGGACACTGTAGTGGCTGGCCACCACCCACACAGACAGGGTGGCCTCTGTATGTGCTGCTGGGGTTGTACAACACCCTGACTGTGCAGTGACGACAGCATGGCTAGGCACCCCCATAGTGATAGATAGTATCTCTGTCATGTGATATATATGGGTTGTGGTTTGGGGCCCAGTCACTGACCTATCTGCTGGTGTGCACGGCCATCCTAGTTCTGGGTGCATGCATTTCCAACCGGACCAACTAGCAGACTGTCCTCAGTTGGTTTGTGTCCTGATGGAGTGCTGTGCAGCGGGTGATGGCTTGCTGCGGGAGAATATCAGATAGTGGTGGGGCCCAACGTAGCATATCACGGCATACTGTCTGTCAGATATTATGTCAGGGATGTGCATGTCTAACAGGACTAACTAGCAGATTGTCCGCAGCTGGTCTGTGTCCTGATGGAGCGCCTTGCAGGGTGCAGTGGCTGATGGCTTGCTGCAGGACAATATCAGATAGTGGTGGGGTGCAACCGAGCACATACAGGCCTAATGTCTGTCAGATATTGTGTTATGGATGTGTATACAGCTGCCATGACTGGCCTGTAGGGTGTCTCTTTCACAGTAGGACTGGGGTTGATGGTCTACTTTGCTGCCACCATTGCAGGGAGGTAGCATTTAGAGAGGAGACCCTGCGTTGCAAACAGGGGGGGGGGGAGGAGGGGGACAAATGGTGGTACCTAACCCACCTAGGTATCCATAAGGGGTTCCCCAGACTCAGACCGACAGAGATATCCAAGTTGTTTCTGCAGAAAGAACCTATCTCACAGAGTAATAGTGCATTGGAGCTCTGCCATGGCCTAAATTTGCCGTGGAGGGTGTTGTGGACCTGGTCCTGGGTGCCTCATCGCACCCTTAGGGTGAGCACAGTACCCGCACAATGTGACGGTGTGTAGCTACTCTGTGCCAGTACAACACCCACTCAGTACACCCTACCAGGCCGAGTTGATGTGTGGGTGCACACGGGCACATCCCCATACCAGGCCTGGAGCTGTCAGGTTGCAGTCCCCATCCTGTGTGCATCTGTGGACTGGTGATTTGCATGTGCAGTGCATCATGGGCACGGGGTGGCCAAACCCTATACACCTCACAACAGCAGACTGTCTGTGAGGTGACGTGCAGGCTTTCTGCAGCCAGCCATGGCTTTTGCTAACAGCTATAGTGCTGTAGTCCAAAGGTTATGTCACTGCCTGTGTAGCCAGAGAATATGGGTTCAAAACCACAGTGTGGTAATGTGATAGGCTTGTCCACAGCATTATCCATCTCAAATCCACCTATTTTTATGCATGATAAAACAACCGCGGCATACTGTACCCATAAGGTGTGTCTGAGGGTGCTTTATAGGGCGCCCTATAGGCCACCTCATGGTTGCCATCCATACAGTGTGCACTATACATTATCCTGTGTGGCAACATATATGGTGCCCTATAGGGGACATTCTAGGGTGCGTTGGCGGACAGTGCACTGTAACATGTGCCTATGGGCCGCCTTATGTTAACATGCTGTGAGAGTGCGTTTGCTAGTAGTGATACAAAAAGAAAAAAAGCCACCTACACCACAACACAACATAATATATACTGTTTTAGCCAGCCGTGTTCACTGGGCACTGTGAGGTATTGAACCGCTGATCCCTGCACCAGTGGTCACTGTTTCAAACATTGTGCTGTGGCTCTGTTCCTGTGCGTGGATATCAGCGAGACCCCTTATGCCGCACAAAACGCACATAATTAACAGTACGCCGCCCAATGACACCCATAATAACAGTGCGCCGTCCAAAACGCACAAAATGTACAGTGCGCTGCCCTATGTCGTCCAAATGCTAATATGTCTCGTAAAACATATACCCATCAAAGGTGTTGCTACAGCTGGGCATTTCTGTTGCACACAATGGGGAATCGAACCCATGGCCCCTGGACCATTGCTCAGTGTCAGCACCGTTGTACCACGGCTCTGTTGTTTTGCACGGCCAGCAGCGTGCCACCTAGCCTTTCCACGCGATAATGTAGGCAGCGCACATCGCCGCGCACAAGTCCGGCCGCTTATTCTCGGTGTTTTGTGTGTTACCTACCTGAACTGACCACACCTCATATGCCACATGCCCAGTAATGGGGACCCGCACATATTAGGTGTTTATCAACACATCCCTAAAAGTGTTCATTTCAACATGAGAAATACATCGGTGCTATCTGTGGCTGCAGAGGTCAATAGACATACAGTTGTTCACACACTACCCACTGTGTATGAAAGCAGCGTGCATGTTCAATGTGCATATTCCCCGCACGCAGCCATGCGGAACGTTGCTATGCGCCTATCTCGGTCGCGTAGCCATGCGCCACGCATGTTCGGCAAACGATGTGCGCAAATGCGGAAGATGAGTTGTGTGCGGCACGGCTGCTACACGTGCAAAAAAGAAAATGGCGCCCCGCACAAGGAAGCCTGCCTTCCCTAGAAGAGAGGTCCGTGAGCTGGCAATACTAATAGGGCCAAAACAGGATAAGCTCTTCCCAGGAGCCTCCAGGGGAAGCGACACTGCAAAGGTGCTGAGGGCCTGGGAACGCATCACACGGCGTTTCAACCGTGTGGCTGAAAACAAACGTGAGGTAAGGGTATGGCAGCATATAACAATAGCCATATACAAACACTGGGGTGATTGAGGGTGACCATGCAGCTGTGTGTAGGTGGTTTACAGCAGAAATGTACAGCAGCTACAACCGCATGTAGATATCTCTATGTATCACATCTGAGTAGTATTCCATGTATGCAGGTGTTGCTGGATATGGTCACATAGGGCATGATGCAATCCTGCAGTCATGCAATCTGCCTCTGTTGAACAGATAAAACATATTGTAACACAGCTAGGCCAGAGATCTTGCTAAATAGTCTCCGGAAACATCATGTGCTGATGCTGGGGCTGCATCTGCAGGCTAACACATATGGCCAATCCTTAGTGCTAGCGAAATCTGCATCACATGGTCTGTCTTACACCATGCAGCCCAGGGGTTCTGCGCCAATGTTGTCAAACGCAACTAGCCTATTCACAGGAGCCATGAGAGGCCATCAGAGTTGGCCCTCAATCACCCTGGAGCTATGGGGATCACATCTAATGTTGCCTAAGCCATCGCCCCTATCCCCTGGAGTACAGAGAACCCTTCAAAGTACACTCACACTCACCCTGCAGATATGGGGATGTTTGCTAATGTTGTTTAAACCACCATCCCCATCCCCAGGAGTACAGAGAAGCCTTCAAACTGGGCCCTGTGTCATCCTGTAGATATGGGAATGTCAAATACGTTGTTTAACCCATCCTCCCAATCCCCACGAGTACAGATATGCCTTCAAACCGGGCCCTGTGTCATCCAGTATACTTGTGAATGTCAACCACCGTTCATAAACACATAACTCCAATCCCCAGGAGTACAGAGAAGCCTTCAAACTGGGCCCTGTGTCATCCTGTAGATATGGGAATGTCAAATACTGTTGTTTAACCCATCCCCCTTATCCCCAGGAGTACAGAGAAGCCCTCAAAGGGGGCCCACTGTCATCCTGTAGATATGGGGAATGTTTACTAATGCTGTTTAACCCCACATCCCCATCCCCAGGAGTACAGAGAGGCCCTCAAACTGAGCCCTGTGTCATCCTGTAGATATGGGAATGTCAAATACTGTTGTTTAACCCATCCTCCCAATCCCCAGGAGTACAGAGAAGCCTTCAAACTGGGCCCTGTGTCATCCTGTAGATTTGGGAATGTCAAATACTGTTGTTTAACCCATCCTCCCAATCCCCAGGAGTACAGAGAAGCCTTCAAAACGGTGCCCTGTGTCATCCTGTAGATATGGGAATGTCAAATACTGTTGTTTAACCCATCCTCCCAATCCCCAGGAGTACAGAGAGGCCTGCAAACTGGGCCCTGTGTCATCCTGTAGATATGGGAATGTCAAATACTGTTGTTTAACCCATCCCCCTTATCCCCAGGAGTACAGAGAAGCCGTCAAAGTGGGCCCCCTGTTCATCCTGTAGATATGGGAATGTTTACTAATGCTGTTTAACCCCACATCCCCATCCCCAGGAGTACAGAGAGGCCCTCAAACTGAGCCCTGTGTCATCCTGTAGATATGGGAATGTCAAATACTGTTGTTTAACCCATCCTCCCAATCCCCAGGAGTACAGAGAAGCCTTCAAACTGGGCCCTGTGTCATCCTGTAGATTTGGGAATGTCAAATACTGTTGTTTAACCCATCCTCCCAATCCCCAGGAGTACAGAGAAGCCTTCAAACTGGGCCCTGTGTCATCCTGTAGATATGGGAATGTCAAATACTGTTGTTTTAACCATCCTCACAATCCCCAGGAGTACAGAGAGGCCTGCAAACTGGGCCCTGTGTCATCCTGTAGATATGGGAATGTCAAATACTGTTGTTTAACCCATCCCCCGAATCCCCAGGAGTACAGAGAAGACCTCAATGGGGGCCCGCTGTCATCCTGTAGATATGGGAATGTTGACTAATGCTGTTTAACCCCACATCCCCATCCACAGGAGTACAGAGAGGCCTTCAAACTGAGCCCTGTGTCATCCTGTAGATATGGGAATGTCAAATACTGTTGTTTAACCCATCCTCCCAATCCCCAGGAGTACAGAGAAGCCTTCAAACTGGGCCCTGTGTCATCCTGTAGATTTGGGAATGTCAAATACTGTTGTTTAACCATCCTCCCAATCCCCAGGAGTACAGAGAAGCCCTCAAAGGGGGCCCCCTGTCATCCTGTAGATATTGGAATGTTTACTAATGATGTTTATCACCACATCCCCATCCACAGGAGTACAGAGAGGCCCTCAAACTGAGCCCTGTGTCATCCTGTAGATATGGGAATGTCAAATACTGTTGTTTAACCCATCCTCCCAATCCCCAGGAGTACAGAGAAGCCTTCAAACTGGGCCCTGTGTCATCCTGTAGATTTGGGAATGTCAAATACTGTTGTTTAACCCATCCTCCCAATCCCCAGGAGTACAGAGAAGCCCTCAAAGGGGGCCCCTGTCATCCTGTAGATATGGGAATGTTTACTAATGCTGTTGTAACCCCACATCCCCATCCCCAGGAGTACAGAGAGGCCCTCAAACTGAGCCCTGTGTCCATCCTGTAGATATGGGAATGTCAAATACTGTTGTTTAACCCATCCTCCCAATCCCCAGGAGTACAGGGAGCCTTCAAACTGGGCCCTGTTTCATCCTGTAGATTTGGGAATGTTCAAATACTGTGTTTTAACCCATTCCTCCCCAGGAGTCCAGAGAAGCCTTCAAACTGGGCCCTGTGTCATCCTGTAGATATGGGAATTGCAAATACTGTTGTTTAACCCATCCTCCCAATCCCCAGGAGTACAGAGAGGCCTGCAAACTGGGCCCTGTGTCATCCTGTAGATATGGGAATGTCAAATACTGTTGTTTAACCCATCCCCCCTGTATCCCCAGGAGTACAGAGAAGCCCTCAAGGGGGCCCCCTGTCATCCTGTAGATATGGGAATGTTTACTAATGCTGCTTAACCCCACATCCCCATCCCTAGGAGTACAGAGAGGCCCTCAAACTGAGCCCTGTGTCATCCTGTAGATATGGGAATGTCAAATACTGTTGTTTTAACCCATCCTCCCAATCCCCAGGAGTACAGAGAAGCCTTCAAACTGGGCCTGTGTAATCCTGTAGATTGGGAATGTCAAATACTGTTGTTTAAACCCATCCTCCCAATCCCCAGGAGTACAGAGAAGCCTTCAAACTGGGCCCTGTGTCATCCTGTAGATATGGGAATGTCAAATACTGTTTTTGATACCATCCTCCCAATCCCCAGGAGTACAGAGAGGCCTGCAAACTGGGCCTGTGTCATCCTGTAGATATGGGAATGTCAAATACTGTTGTTTAACCCATCCCCCTTATCCCCAGGAGTACAGAGAAGCCCTCAAAGGGGGCCCCCTGTCATCCTGTAGATATGGAATGTTTACTAATGCTGTTTACCCCACATCCCCATCCCCAGGAGTACAGAGAGGCCTCAAACTGAGCCCTGTGTCATCCTGTAGATCTGGGAATGTCAAATACTGTTGTTTAACCCATCCTCCCAATCCCCAGGAGTACAGAGAAGCCTTCAAACTGGGCCCGTGTCATCCTGTAGATTTGGGAATGTCAAATACTGTTGTTTAACCCATCCTCCAAATCCCCAGGAGTACAGAGAAGCCCTCAAAGGGGGCCCCCTGTCATCCTGTAGATATGGGAATGTTTACTAATGCTGTTTTAACCCACATCCCCATCCCTAGGAGTACAGAGAGGCCCTCAAACTGAGCCTGTGTCCATCCTGTAGATATGGGAATGTCAAATACTGTTGTTTAAACCCATCCTCCACAAACCCCAGGAGTACAGAGAAGCCTTCAAAACTGGGCCCTGTGTCATCCTGTAGAGATTTGGGAA